>CM067331.1:12142500-14542500 GCA_034376525.1 Nicotiana benthamiana | reverse complement strand
GTGTGTGTATACGAAGATAGAAATAGTGCGAGGATACATATATTTTCTAATTTACTTAAAAATAATTAAGTTAAATTATTAAATAATACTCAAAACTATTATTAATAGATTTGAATGAAAGAGATCGAAACAATTACATTATATATCATCTGACCTAGTTCTATAACTATAAAGAGCTCATATTTTGGGATATTACATGCTGAGGCTCATATTGTATATATCTTGAAAAATAAGTTTCAATGCCTAACCTAAATAATCTTCACTCATATCTCCTACATTTTCTCCTCTTCTTGTCTTCATTCCAGTAGCCACCTCTCCCAAGTTTGTTGTGAAGTCAAAATTTAGATATCCAAACAAAAAATTAGGTTGAAGGAGTTATAATCTTTTCAGATCTGAATATTTATGAAAGAGTCGTGCTCAAATTCGAATGGGTGCTATTGAAATTAATTGATAATATTTCAAGAAGCTTCAACCTAGAGATTTGGTTCATTTGAACTACTTTACAACTCTTTGAAAACGAATTTGGTAAGGTAAAATTAGGGAAAGAACTGGGTTCTTGATTTTTGTTGAAATTTCTTCAAGATTGAAAATTCTTGACTAAAAAGGCGGAACTGGGTTCTTGATTTTTGTTTAACTCTCTTCAAGATTGAAGTTCCAGATTGATATTTTAAGCCTATTGTAATTTATGAATTTTTTAATAGACCCGAGGAATATGTATTTTGGTCAAAAAATTAAATGGGTGTTGATTAATATCGGTGAAATTATTTGAGTAAAGCTAAAAATATTGAAAAAATATTGAGTAACTTGAATCTAGAGTACTGGGTGATTGAACATAATTAACATTGATTTTGAGAATTATACCAGTTGAAAAAGAAAATTGAAGGTGAAATTACGTTTTCGTATACAACATTATACATCATTATACAATATTATACATCATTATACAAAAATATAATAAGTGTATAATATTGTGTAATGTTGTATATTAGTTGTGTAAATAGTATTATTGTCACGACCCGGATTCACCCACCATCAGGAGTCGTGATGGCGCCTGCTGTCGAAGCTAGGCAAGCCAACCTTTATAATCATTTTCACAAAACTTAAATCTAAAACAAATCAAATACTAGAATAATTAATTGAACATGCGGAAGTCTTCTACTAACAATAATGAAAAACAATATGCGGAAAGCTAACAACACATCTCTACCCACTATCTGGTGTCACTGCTCACAGACAACTAGAGAGTACTAAAAATAATAGTCTGAAAGAAATACATAGCATGTATGTTTGATACAATTTGACAAATTGAAAGAAATGAAAAGAGGAGGCTCGGGCCCCCCGAACGCTAGCGAACTACCTCAGAGCCTCTGGACTGAAGGATCACTCCCAATCTAAAGCTGTGGTCCGTAGCCTGGGTCCTTACTTGTGCACAAAAAGGCACAGAAGCGTAGTATCAGCACAACCGACCCCTTATACTGGTAAGTGCCCGGCCTAACCTCGGCGAGGTAGTGACGAGGCTAAACTGGGCCTATCACAACCAACCAGTACAGATATATGCAATAACAGGAAGAGAGAAAGAATTTAAGCAAATAAAGGGGAAGGGGTCATGCTGTGGGAGTAGCAATTCAATTATAACTTCTACAATCAAGAGATGAAACTGAATAAATAATAATTAAACAAGAAATCCAATGAATCAACAATTGCACGGCATCATCCTTCGTGCTTTTACTGTCATTCCTCAACAAGGCAGTCAAATATAATGCACGGCATCACCCTTCGTGCTTTTACTCTCATTCCTCACCATGAATATCAAATACAAGGCACAGCATCACCCTTCGTGCTTTTACTCTCGATAAAACAGTGCACGGCATCACCCTTCGTGTTTTTACTCTCATCTAACAATGCATGGCATCACCCTTCGTGCTTTTACTCTCTTCCTCTCCCAATCAATGGTCATAAACGGGAACAAGGAAATATATATATATATATATATATATCAAGTCAAAATATCCCGGTAAGACAATTCAACAAATGGTCCGGCAAGGGAAATACAACTCAACAATATGTCCCGGCAAGGGAATACAACTCAACAAATGGTCTTAGCAAGGGAAAAGTACCAAAAATTCCTCTTTAGTTCATTAAATTCTCAACTTTCACTTCATAGTTCTTGTAACAAGTAATTATCACAATTGTTCACTTACTTCACAATTAAACAGCAAATATGAAATCACGGTCATGCTTGACTCGGGCGCATAGGTAACCGTCATCATACCTATATACCGACCCCACATAGCACATAGCAATTACAACCTAATCTTATTCCCTCAAGCCAAAGTTAGATCGAACACTTACCTCGAAGGCGAAAATAGCAACTCAAAGCTCAACAATCGTCTTTCCTCTAGAATTCGATCCCGAACCAATGATATCGAACATAATTTGATTCAATATTATCAATAAGAATCCAAAAACACAATCACATAGGCTAGAATGCATTTCCTAGCTTGCTTTCAATAATACTAAAATCCGACATAAGGACCCCGTGGTCCAAACTCGAGGCTCGGACCAAAATCCAATCCCCCATAACCCCACGAGTTCAAATATATAATTAGATTTTAAATTCGACCTCAAATTAAAGTTGAACTACCCAAAATCCCATAAACCCTAACTAAACCAAAACCCCTAAATTCTACTTTGATTTCATGTTTTAGAGCTAGGACTTTAATGGTTTGATAAAGAAACAGTGAGGAAATAATGTTAGGATTACATACCCAAAGTGTTAGGAAGAATGTAGAGCTTGAATTTCGTCAATGGAGAATTTTTGGAGAGAGTTCGAGTGAAAAATGAGTGAAATCCGGAATGAACACTGTTTTGGAGTTTAAATATTTTCGTTGGGCAATTACCCTTCGCGTTCGCATGAAAAGGGTCGCGTTCGCGAAGGGTTCGGCAAGTTGAGCATCACGTTCGTGCGGGAAGGATCGCGAACGCGTAGAATAGAAGTTGGGATTCACAGTTGGCCTACGCGAATGTGGGGGACCATACGCGAACGCGTAGAATGAGTAGGCCAGGCTCCGTGAACACGGGAGCCTTCATGCAGACGCGTAGAGGAAAAACAAGGGTCCAGATTTTTTTTATTTGCGAACGCGAAGGAGGGAAAAAAGAGAGCATCGCGAAAGCGACCCGAGGGACGCGAACGCGATGAAGAGACACCCGCTACAATTTTCTGCAATTTTTCTAAGTTTTAAAACACTCCGAAATACCCCGAAATCACCCCCGTGTCTTCGGGGCTCCCAACCAAACACACACACTAACTCAATGTCATCCTACGAACTTGCTCGAGCGATCAAATTTCCAAAATAACATCAAAATCAAAGAATCAACCCCCAAAACTCATGATTTTCATTTCTAAGTTCAAAACATTGAAATATTCCATTTTTAATCCGAAACACGTCAAACGACGTCCGTTTTCTACCAAAATTTACAGATAGCGCTTAACTCTCATTTAAGACTTGTACCGGGCGTCGGAACCAAAATACAAACCCGATACCATTATTTTTGATCAATTTCCATTTTCAATTTTAGTTAAGCACTTTCAAAAACAATTTCACAGAAAATCTCTGTACTCGGGTCTGGGACATCGGCTTTCGATTCCGGGAATACGCCCGGGTCCCAAATTTCAATACGAACCCTCCGGGACCGTCAAATCATGGGTCCAGGTTTCCTCACCTATAAAGTTGACCAAAGTCAACTATAGCAATATTAGTATCAAAATTCATAGTTTTTAACACATAATTCAAATATTTTCACATAAATATCTTCCGACTTCGCGTTATGACTGTGCATGCAAATCGAGGCAACCAAATAAGAGGTTTTCAAGGCCTCAGAAGTTCAAGAAAAGGGAGAATTACGGGGCTGACCCTTTGGGTCGTCACATCCTCCACATGTAAAGCAACCGTTTGTCCTCGAACGGACAAAAGAAAGAAGTACCTGAGTCAGGTAATAGATGGGGATAGCGGCTCCGCATATCATACTCGGACTCCCAGGTCTATGCCTCACGAGGCTGACCTCTCCACTGAACATGCACTGAAGGAAAACTCTGCGACCTCAACTATCAAACCTGACGATCTAAAATAGCCACCGGCTCCTCCCCATATGATAGATCCTTGTCCAATTGGATAGTGCTGAAATCTAACACGTGAGTGGGATCACCGTGATACTTCTAAAGCATGGATACGTGGTAAATCGGATGCACGGATGAGAAGCTAGGCGTCAATGCAAGTCTATAAGCCACATTCCCCACATGGTCCAGAATCTCAAACGGGCCAATATACCTAGGGCTAAGCTTGCCCTTCTTCCCAAACCTCATCACGCCCTTCATAGGAGGTACACAGAGCAATACTAACTCACCAACCATGAAAGCAACATCCCTGACCTTACGATCTGCAACACTCTTCTGCCTGGACTGAGCCGACCGAAGTCTGTCCTTAATGATCTTGACCTTATCCAAGGCCTCATCTACCAAATCTGTACCCAATAACCGAGCCTCTCCCGGCTCAAACCATCCGACTGGAGACCGACACCGCCTACCATACAATGCCTCATACGGGGCCATCTAAATACTAGACTGGTAGCTATTGTTGTATGCATACTCCGCTAACGGCAAGAACTGGTCCCACGAGCCTCCAAAATTAACAACGCAGTCTCAGAGCATATCCTCAACGATCTGAATGGTCCTCTCGGACTGACCGTCTGTCTAGGGGTGAAATGTTGTACTCAACTGGACCTGGGTACCCAACTCATGCTGCACCGCTCTCCAGAAATGTGAGGTAAATTGTGGACCCCGATCCAAAATAATAGATATGGGCACCCCATGAAGGCGAACGATCTCCCTGATATAAATCTATGCATACCTATCGGATGAATAGGTGGTGGAAACTGGGATGAAATGCAATGACTTAGTCAGCCTATCAACAATAACCCATATAGCATCAAACTTCTTCCGAGTCATCAGAAGGCCAGTAACAAAATTCATGGTGATTCTCTCCCACTTCCACTAGGGAAGCTCAATCCTCTAAATTAACCTGCTGGGCCTCTAATGCTCGTACTTAACCTGCTGACAATTTAGAAAACGAGTCACATTTGCACCAATGTCTTTCTTCATTCTACGCCACCAATAATGTTGTCTCAATTCCTAATACATCTTCGCGGCGCCCGGATGAATAGAATATCGAGAACTGTGGTCCTCCGTTAAGATCAACTCTCGAATACCATGAACACTAACTCGCCCTTGCAACCTTAATATGCCATAATCTCCCAAAGACATCCCGTGGAACCTCCCCTCTGCACCGTGTCTCTCAGGATGCACAAATGGGATCATCAAACTACCGCTCCCGAATATGCTCCATCAATGACGAGCGAGAAATTGTGCAAGCTAACACCCTGCTGGGCTCAAAAATATCCAATCTGACCAATCTATTGGCCAAGTCCTGAACATCCAAAACAAGTGGTCTTTGACTAACCGGAATATATGCAAGACTACCCATGCTGGAGGACTTTCTACTCAAGGCATCGGCTACCATATTGGCCTTCCCTGGGTGGTATAAAATAGAAACATCATAGTATTTTAACAACTCCAACCATCTCTGTTGTCTCAAATTCAACTCTTTCTTCTTGAACAAGTACTGAAGGCTCTTGTGATCCGTGCACACCTCACATGTCACACCATACAAATAATGCCTCCAGATCTTCAAGGCATGAACAATGGCTGCCAACTCTAAGTCATGAAGTGGATAATTCTTCTCGTGGATCTTCAACTGCCTTAAAGCATATGCTATGACCTTGCCGTTCTGCATCAACACTGCACCAAGTCCGATGCGGGAAGCATCACAATATACAGTATAAGGCCCATATCCCGTGGGACAGATCAATATCGGTGTCGTGGTCAGAGCTGTCTTGAGCTTCTGGAAGCTCGCCTCGCACTCATCTGACCACCTGAACCGGACACCCTTCTAAGTTAATCTAGTCATCGGGGCTGCGATGGATGAAAACCCCTCCACAATACGTCTGTAGTAACTAGTTAACCCCAAGAAGCTCCAAATCTCTGTAGTACAAGCTGGTCGAGGCCAGTTCTTGACTGCCTCTATCTTCTTCGGGTCCACCTGAATACCCTGTGCTGATAAGACATGACCCAGGTATGCTACTCACTCAACTAAAATTCGCACTTTTAGAATTTGGCATACAACTGGCTATCCTTCAGAGTCTAAAGAACCACTCTGAGGTGATGCTCATGTTCCTCCTAACTGCGGGAGTATACCAAGACATCATCAATAAATACAATCACAAATAAATCCAAGTAAGGCCTGAACACTCGGTTCATAAACTCCATGAATGCTGTCGGGGCATTGGTCAACCCAAACGACATGACCAAAAACTCATAATGCCCATACCGAGTATCAAAAGCTGTCTTAGGGCCATCGGACGCCCTAATCCTCAACTGATGATAACCGGATCTCAAATCTATCTTCCAAAACACCCTGGCACCCTGGAGCTGGTCAAACAATTCGTCAATCCTCGGCAGTGGATCCTTGTTCTTTATCTTCACCTTGTTTAACTAGCGGTAATCAATGCACATCCTCATCGACCCCTCCTTTTCTTCACAAACAACACCGGTGCACCCCAAGGTGATACACTGGGTCTAGTGAAACCCTTATCAAGCAAATCCTGAAGCTGTTCTTTAAAATCTTTCAACTCTAGCGGGGCCATACGATACGGCAGAATAGAAATAGGCTGAGTGCCAAGAGCCAGATCAATACAGAAATCAATATCCCTGTCGGGTGGCATACCCAGAAGGTCTGAATAAAACACCTCGGGGAACTCCCGAACAATAGGAATAGAGTCGATGGATGGAACCTCTGCGCTGGAGTCGCGAACATACGACAAATATGCTAAACACCCATTCTCGACCATACGTCGAGCCTTGACATGCAAAATAACACTATGGGTGGCATGACCTGGGGTCCCTCTCTACTCAAGTTGGGGCAAGTCTAGCAAGGCCAAAGTCATGGTCTTGGCGTGACAATCTAAGATAGCATGATACAGGGACAACCAGACCATCCCCAATATAACATCGAAGTCCACCATGTCTAGAAGTAATAAATCGACACAGGTCTGAAGACCCTCAAATACCACATACACAAGAACGATGCACTCGGTCGACCACTATAAATTCACTAACCAATGAAGACACATACACAGGAATACCTATAGCCTCATTAGGCATAATAAAATAGGGTGCAAAATAGGATGACACATAAGAATAAGTAGATCCTAGATCAAATAATACCGAAGCACCCCTATAATAGACCAGTATAGTACATGTAATCACAGCATCAGATGACTCGGCCTCCGACCTGGCTGGAAATGCATAACAACGCGGTTGGGACCTACCTCCCCAAACTGTATCTCTGGGACGATCTGCTGCAGGCTGACACCGACCTCTGGTTGTCGGGGCTCCACCTCTATTGTCTCTCCCTCCACCTGTATGATCCCTACCCCTACCTCTAGCTAGATGGGCGGCCTATGGATCACCTGCTGCCTGAATCGTAGGGCGAGGACCCTGCTGCTAAGAACTACTCGAGGCTCGAGGGAAAAATATGACAACATGACATGTGTCACCACAACCATAAAATGCCCTCGGCGGCTGAGACTTCTGGACCTTTCGATCGGTATGTCCTCCCCTAAATCTCTGAAGTGGTAGTGCACTGATGGGTGCTAGTGGTGCGCTGAAAGACTGTTGATCTGAATAATACTGCTGGTAGCCACCACTTCCTAGCGTACCATGAGAAACCTGAAGTGCCGACTGGAAAGGTTGCGGGGGATGACCTCTGTCATGGAATACCTACCTCCAGATGAGGTACCACTAATTCTGCCAGAATGTCGAGGCCTCTTATTTGGACCCTGACTACCTCCTCAAGCCAATGCCATCTCTACTCGGCGGGCCGCATTGGCCGACTCCTGAAAAGTAATATCACTGCCAACTCCCACAGCCATCTGTAGGTGAATGGACTGAGTCAATCCATTAATGAACCTCCGGAACCTCTCCCGATCTGTAGGGAGTATCACTACTGCGTGGCGTGCCAAGTCAAAAAATCTAGTCTCATACTGTGTAACTGTCATAGAGCCCTGCTGAAGAGCTCAAACTCTATGCGATGTGTCTCCCGCTTAGTGACGAGGAGAAACTTCTCAAAAAATAACTCCGCAAACTGATCCCATGACAAAGCTGGAGACCCTGCTAGTCTAGATAGACAATAATCTCTCCACCAAATCTTGGTGGACCCCACAAGTATGAAAGTGCAAAAATCTACCCCATTGGTCTCCGCTATCCCCATAGTCCTGAGGATCTCATGACAACTGTATAGAATGTCCTGGGGATCCTTCAATGAAGCACTGCTAAAAGTAGTAGTGAAACGCATGTAGAACCGATCAAGTCTTTATAAAGCATCCGAAGACATGGCCATCCCATCTCCGGCGGAGCTGTAATGCCGGTCTGAGCTGCCACTGCGTGCTGAACCAAGGGAACCTGAGTCTGGGGAGCTACCTGCTCCGGAGTACGTGTAGCAGGAGTCTGAAGTCCTCCTCCTGCCTGAGAAGTGGCTGGTGCTACTGGCAGTAATCCTACTCTGACCATATTGTCCATAAAGCCTACTATGTGTACAAGGGAATCCTGAAGATCCAAAGGAAACATCACTCCTCCTGGGACCTGAGCTGGGCCCACTGGAGCTGGAACCTCCTCATCAAAGTCAATATGAGGCTGCACCTTTGGAAGTGCTGCCTGGTGCTGAGCTTTGCCCCTGCCACGGCCTCAGCCCCGGCCCCTCGCGGGAGCTGCTGCTAGGGGCTCGGGCTGCTGCGAGAAAAAAGAAGGCGCACATGTTCTCGCCATCTAGGAAAGAACCGAGTAGAATGACAATCAATATTTGAGAAACAAAATCGCACGACCAGAATGAACAAATTGAAACTTTTCCTAAGTCTGTAGCCTCTGGAGGATAAATACAGACGTCTCCGTACCAATCCCTCAGACTCTACCGAGCTTGTCCGTGAGTTGTGAGACCCAAGACCTAGTGCTCTAATACCAACTTGTCACCACCCGGATTCACCCACCATCGGGAGATGACGGAGCCTACTGTCGAAGCTAGGCAAGCCAACCTTTATAATCATTTTCACAAAACTTAAATCTAAAACAAATCAAATACTAGAATAATTTATTGAACATGCGGAAGTCATCTAATAACAATAATGAAAAATAATATGCGGAAAGCTAACAACATATCTCTACCCAATATCTGGTGTCACTACTCACAAACAACTAAAGAATACTAAAAATAATAGTCTGAAAGAAATATATAGCATGTCTGTTTGATACAATTTAACAAACTGAAAGAAATTGATAAAGGAGGCTCAGGGCACGCGAACGCCAACGAACTACCTCAGAGCCTTTGGATTGAAGGATAACTCCCGATCTAAAGTTGCGGTCCGTAGCCTGGGTCCTTACCCGTGCACAAAAAGGCACAGAAGCGTACTATCAACACAACCGACCCCATGTGCTGGTAAGTGCCCGGCCTAACCTCGGCGAGGTAGTGACGAGGCTAAACCGAACCTATCACAACTAACATGTACAGGTATATGCAATAACAGGAAGACAACAAGAACTTAAGCAAATAAAGGGGAATGGGTCATGTTGAGAAGTAGGAGTTCAATTATAACTTCTACAATCAAGAGATGAAACTGAATAAATAATAATTAAACAAGAAAGCTAATGAATCAACAGCTGTACGGAATCACCCTTCGTGCTTTTACTGTCATTCCTCACCAAGGCAGTCAAATATAATGCACGACATCACCCTTCGTGCTTTTACTCTCATTCCTCACCATAAATATCAAATACAAGGCACGACATCACCTTTCGCGCTTTTACTCTCGATAAAATAGTGGACGACATCGCCCTTCGTATTTTTACTCTCACCTTCGTTCTTTTACTCTCTCTTCCTCTCCTAATCAATTTTCATAGCCAAACAAGAACAAGGAAATATATATATCAAGACAAAATATCACGGCAAGGGAAAACAATTCAAAAAATGGTCCCGGCAAGGGAAATACAACTCAATAATATGTCCCGGCAAGGGAATAAAACTGAATAAATGATGCTGGCAAGGGAAAAGTACCAAAAAATCCTCATTAGTTCATTAAATTCTCAACTTTCACATCATAGTTCTTGTAACAAGTAATTATCACAATCGTTCACTTACTTCACAATTTAATAGCAAATATGACATCACGGTCATGCTTGACTTGGACGCATAGATAACCGTCACCATACCTATACACCGACCCATATAGCACATAGCAATTACAACCTAATCATATTCCCTCAAACCAAAGTTAGATCGAACACTTACCTCGAAGCCGAAAATAGCAACTCAAAGCTCAACAATTTACTTTCGTCTAGAATTCAACCCCGAACCAACTATATCTAACATAATTCGATTCAATATTATCAATAAGAATCCAAAAACACAATCCTATAGCCTAGAAATGGATTTCCTAGCTTGCTTTCAAAAATACTAAAATCCGACACCGGGCCCACGTGGTCCAAACTCGAGGCTCGGACCAAAACTCAATCCTCAATAATCCCATGAGTTCAAATATATGATTAGATTTTAAATTCGACCTCAAATTGAGGTTGAAATACCCAAAATCCCATAAACCCTAACTAAACCCAAAACCCCTAAATTCTACTTTGATTTCATGTTTTAGAGCTAGTAATTTAATGGTTTGATGAAGAAATAGTGAGGAAATAATGTTAGGATTACTTACCCAAAGAGTTAGGAAGAAGGTAGAGCTTGAATTTCGTCAATGGAGGATTTTAGGAGAGAGTTCGAGTGAAAAATGAGTGAAATCCGGAGTGAACAATGTTTTGGAGTTTAAATATTTTCGCAAGGCAATTACCCTTCGCGTTCGCGTGAACAGGGCCGCGTTCGCGAAGGGTTGGGCAGGTTAAGCATCGCGTTTGCGTGGGAAGGATCGCGAACGCATAGAATAGAAGTTGGGCTTCACAGTTGGCCTACGCGAACGCGGGGGACCATACGCGAACGCGTAGAATGAGCACGCCAGGCTCCGCGAATGCGGAGGCCTTCACGTGGATGCTTAGAGGAAAAACAAGGGTCCAGATTTTTGTAATAGGGAAAAAGGATAGCATCCCTGACGCGACCAGAGGGACGCGAATACGATGAAGAGACACCTGTTGCAATTTTCTGCAATTGTTCTAAGTTTCAAAACACTTCGAAACACCTCGAAATCACCCCCGAGCCCTAGGGGCTCCCAACCAAATATACACACTACCTCAATATCATCCTACAAACTTGCTCGAACGATCAAATCGCCAAAATAACATCAAAATCAAAGAATCGACCCCCAAAACTCATGATTTTCATTTGTAAGTTCAAATCTTTCAAATTTTCCTTTTTTAGTCCGAAACACGTCAAACGACGTCCGTTTTCAACCAAACTTTATAGATAGCGCTTAACTCCCATTTAAGACTTGTACCGGGCGTCAGAAACAAAATACGAGCCCAATACCATTATTTTTTATCAATTTCCTTTTTTATTTTTCCTTAAGCACTTTCAAAAACAATTTCACAGAATAGCTCCGTACTCGGGCCTGGGACCTCGGATTTCGATTCCGGGAATATGCCATGGTCCCATATTTTATTACAGACCCTGCAGGACCATCACATCACGGGTCCGGGTCTGTTTACCAAAGTCAACTATAAAAATATTAGTATCGAAATTCATAGTTTTTAACACATAATTTAAATATTTTCACATAAAAATCTTTCGCCTTCGCGTCTGGACTACGGACGCAAATCGAGGCAACCAACTAAGAGGTTTTCAATACCTCAGAAATGCAAGGAAAGAAAGAGTTACAGTGATGACCCTTTGGGTCATCACAATTATACAACATTATTCTTTCTATTCGCGATTTCTGTTCGATTTTGATGCGGTGGTCTTTCTCTTTGAAGTAAGTTCCCTTTTCACATGTGCAGTTAAAGCTAATTTTGCTATTTTGTATTGATGAAATACTAGAATATATTATTATACATTACATATACGAGTTTATTCTTTTTTTTTTTCGATCAAACTGTCATGTATCATTGATATCAAAAAAATATTTACATCATGGTAGTAGTGTGGACTAACTACTACACTGTCTCAGTAAACTCCTATACTCTTAACAATCTGTACACAAGTAAAGTCATATGAAGTTAAGTATACTAGTTAAGGAAAATAGTTTATTTTCCTCAGTCCAATCTGCCAGGCTTTGCATTTTCTGCCTCTAAGATGTAAGAGTAATTCAATCTCTCTGCATGTCGATTCCTCTACAAAACCAGTTCCTTCAAATCGAATATGATTCCTTTCCCTCCAGATGATTGCAGTAGTGGTCACAAATGTAGCAGCTGTGATTGCATTCTGCCACAGCTTGCTTTTGGCTTTGCTGCAAATCCAGTGTAACTCATTTTCCCAGTAGCCGGTTCTGGTATGTCCCAACCAAACACAAATTATAGACCACAAACTGTTGGTGATAGAACATTCAAAAAATAGGTGCTTGAATTCTTCATCATATTGCTTACAAAACGCACATAATGTAGGAACTTGTATACCCATGCTCTGCAATCTATCAACAGTGGGAAGTCTGTACTAAGCAGCCAGCCAGACAGTAACCTTATGCTTAGGCAGTACATTTGTGATAAGCAATAAGTTCTTCCATGTAACCTTGGTGAAAATGGGCTGCATAGTGAGATACAGTTTGTGAATTTGAAATCTGTTCAACCTGCAAACACTCTGTAGCCTACAAACCAGATTTCCTTGTAACTGAGTATTTTCCAGCACTATGTCTCTACTGTCCAGTATCTTCCTGATCACCCAAGAGGATGTAGTTGGTACAGCAAGTGTGTCAATATTCCCCTTCTTGATGTAATAAGCATGAACCTATCTCACCCATAAGCAGTCCTTTTTCCTAGCCACATCCCATAACAATTTGGTTATGGCTGCTTTGTTCCATATAGACAGCCTCAGGATATTAAGTCCACCAGAAGATATAGGTTGGCAGACCTTGTCCCATGCTACTAGAGCTCTTCTAGATAGTGTGGATTTACCAGTCCAGAGGAAAGTTCTACATATTGCTTCTATAGACTTCATTACTTTCTTGGGTATAATGAATACCTGTGCCCAGTATGTCTGAATGCCAAACACCACAGACTTTATCAATTGAGTTCTGCCAGCATAAGATAGCATTCCAGCTGACCAACAAGTGACTCTAGCTGTTATCTTCTCAATGAGGGGCATGTAGTGATGGATAGCCAGTTTCTTTGAGTCCAGTGGAATACCCAAATATCTGAAAGGAAGATGTCCTTCAGTGAATCCCAAAACTACAATAATTTTCTCTCTGATGTCTTGCTGCACACCAGCCAAATAGATTGCACTTTTGCTTAAATTAGCCTGTAGACCAGATGCTTCTGAGAATTGAAGTTAAGCCTTATGCAATATCTGGACAGATATTAAGTCAGCTCTGCAGAACATAAGTAGATCATCAGCAAAACAGACATGAGATATATTGAGTTTCCTGCACTTTCGATGGAAATTGAAGTTCCCATCTTTATGCAACTAGTATTCTGTTAAGGTACTCCATAGCCAACACAAAGAGGTAAGGTGACATAGGATCACCCTGTCTAATGCCTCTCTAAGCAATGAAAGGTTTAGTTAAGTCACCATTCATTACTAAAGAGTATGAAACTGTTGAGACACAAGCCATGATCCATGTAGTGAACTTTTTGCTGGAAACCCCAGATCCATAAGAATCTGCTTCAGAAAACCCCATTCCAGTGTATCATATGCTTTCCTCAAATCCACTTTAAGGACACATCTAGGAGAGACACGTTTCCTTGAATAACCCTTGAAAATTTCATGGCTCAGCAGGATGTTATCTATAATACCCCTTCCTTCAATAAATGCAGACTGAGCAGGTCCTAGTAAGTCTCCAACAACAGCTTTCATCCTTCTTGTTATGACTTTAGAGATGATTTTGTACAGTGTAGTGCAGCATGCAATAGGTCTAAAGTCCTTCACAGTGGCAGGAGTTTTGAGTTTAGGCACAAGTGCTATAGCAGTGGTATTTATCATATGTGGCATTTGGCATGTAGCAAAAAATTCCTTAGCAGCATATAGAATATCTTCCTTCACCACCTCCCAGTTCTTAGTAAAGAACTCAGCTGGAAATCCATCTATACCTGGTGCTTTATCCTTGGGCATTTCATTTACAGCTGCAGTGATCTCCTCCATAGTGACTGCTCTAATAAGTGATCTCTGCTGATCAAGGGTAAGACACTTTCCTTCCTTCATAATGCTAGAATCTGCACAGGGAAGTTCAGTAGCACATTCTCCCATTAGTGATTGAAACACCTTCAAGAATTCCTGTTCCACAACTAGAGGATGTGTTAGCTTAACTCCTGTGTCAGTAAAAATTGAAGTGATGTTATTTTGCCCTATTCTGATCTTCCATTGTGCATGAAAGTACTTAGTATTAGCATCCCCACATTCAATCCAGAATGCTTTGGATTTCTGCCTCAATATTTGTTCCTCCACACATTTCCATTTCTCAATTTCTTCTATTGCATCTCTTTCCTCATTTATCAGCTCCTGAGAGAGAGGACTGCTTTGCATCTGCCCCTGAACAATGCCAAGTCTTTCCCTTGCCTGAATAATCTTCTGTTTGTAGGATGCCATATGGGAATTTATATCTTTTAACTGCTGTTTCACTCCCTTCAATTTCTGCCAAATCTGTTGCATTGGTGAGCCTGTATAATCCTGTCTCCAAGCTTGCTGTACAATGTTATGAAACTGAGCATGTTCCATTACAGCACTGTATAATCTAAAAGGTTTAGGATGTAGGGGTTTATAATCACCAAATTTAACCAGTATAGGGGAATGATCAGATACCAAAGGGTTCATGTAATCAGCTTCCAAATGACCAAACTTCTGCAACCATTGACAATTTCCCAGTGCCCAGTCAATCTTACTATACACTCTAGTAGATGCATCTTGTTTATTTGTCCAGGTGAAGTGCCAACCTTTGGCTCTAAGTGCAGTGAGTTGTAAATCAGACATAGTATCTTTGAAATCCTTGACTTCAGCCTCAGTGACTAGGGAACCAATTCTGTCATCAGAATTTAGGACACAGCTACTACTAATTAGCCAAGCATCCTGACTGGAACTATGAAGAGCCCTGAGATCAGCCCACAATTTACCTCTGAGAATTGCAGTATTGTGACCATAAATGACACTAAACTGGATTTTGATCTGAGTTCTTGTATCATCAATAGAACAGTGAATGAGTTGGTCAGTAATAGAAGATATATGGACTTGAATGTATGGCTTCCAAGGCAACCAGATTCTTCCATTTATAGCTTTGGAATAATTGCATTGCACCTTCCACTCCTTGGCAACCTTATCCAATATTCTTTTAACTTTGTGCTCCTTTACTCTTGTTTCAACTACACCCATGACATCTACCTTATTTGTATCAAGGAAATTTTTTAGTTCCTTCTGCTTATGGGGCTGATTTAGGCCCCTAATATTCCATGTGGCTATGATCATAGAAAAAGGGAGGTCCCTCTGTGTGAGGGTCCAGGATAATTTTGTGGGATCCTACTACCCACCACATGCATAGTAGCCTTGCCCTTATTGCAGTTTTCAGCCATTTGTTCAGTGATTACACTAACTGTATCAACTATTATCTCTTGATTCACAGGTTCATTTAGTACATTCTGCTGAGTTAACTTGGCATACATCCAACCTACTAGATTCATGCATTAACTGAATTCCCTCATCAATCACAGTATTCTCAAGATTTATCTGTTCCTCTGCAGTAGAAAGAGTTTGTTTTATCTGCCATTCTGTTTTACCTTGCTGTTTCCCTTTCCCCTTCTGTTTTTGTGGTTTATCCTGCTTCTTCAATTCCTTATTCCCATTACCATCAGCATAATACCAGCAGTCAAGGGAGTCATGCCCAAACTTTAAACAATGATTGCAAAAACATGGATGCCAATCATACTCAATTGTCTGAGTTTTAGGTCCATAGGGAGTTTCAATTTCCAATTAGTCAGGAAGAGGATAAGCAGCATCCACTTCAACTAGAACTCTGGCAAATGAGATTTTTTCATAATGAGCAGTGAATTTATCAGTGTATAAGGGTTTGCCAATTGCACTGGCTATTTTACTCAGGACTTCAGTAGACCAGTAGCCTACTGGAAGGCCAGGAAACCTAATCCAAATAGGAATAGTGCTAAGAACATCACTCTGGAAATTGAAATCAACTTCCCAGGGTTTCAGAACCATTGGTCTGTTCCTATAGGAGTAAGGCCCTGATTGCAATACCATATCCCTATCCTCAATGCTATTAAAGCGAAAAATACAGTATCCTTCAGCATGCAGTAATACCTGAGGCTTGGCAACAAAGTTCCATACATGCATGACAAAGTTTTCCATACTCCTCTCACTAGGATTATTACCAATTAAAAATCCAATCAGTGCAGTTTTTCAATAATCCAGCTGAGGTTTCAGATCATCCTCACTAATCTTCACAATTTTCTTCCCATCTCGATCAGAAGGAGGTACAAATGAGAGTAACTTACCCATTTGTGCATCTCGATTACCCCTAACCACTTCAGCAGCAGTCGGAACTGCAGAATTTTCACTCATTTCAGAAAATTG
Organism: Nicotiana benthamiana; assembly: GCA_034376525.1. NCBI lineage: Eukaryota > Viridiplantae > Streptophyta > Magnoliopsida > Solanales > Solanaceae > Nicotiana > Nicotiana benthamiana. Next base: position 14,525,680 of record CM067331.1, on the reverse strand, counting down.
GAGTCTCCTTGTGGTCAATTTAATCGGAACTTCAGTTTTGGCCAATAGATTTGTATGTACTGTAGCTTCATCCTCGGCATGCAGATTTTCTGGTGTTTGGAATTTTTTGTTGATTTCTTTGCCAACTTACGAATTTTTAGCAATTGTTTTTAAAATTTTTTATTTCTTTTTTTTTATGCTATTTAGAACTTGGAAGAAAAGAAAATTTAGATGTTTTTCAAGTTGCACTATAGTTGGTTTGCATTGTTGTAATTGCAATAGGAGTGAAGATGATTGATTTAAGTTGGTTTTGTGCAAAGAGTAAACAATTACATATAGATCCGTAAATTTATATCCAGACATAATGTCATATTGTGAGACTTTTATGGGCTATACGGATGAAAAGTTTAAATGATGGCTATGCGAATGAGAAGCACCTACGCGAACCGTACTTTTATACAATTATCCCAAAGAGATCCAGGTAAGAGGCTTATTAGTGTAAGAATATATTAAATTCCAAGAATAATTGTTTTAATATTTATAGATAATTATTAAAAGACTAATAAAAGATCACATTACAATATAACAATATTAATGTGATCCTGCAATTTGAGCAACCACCTTAGCCCCCTCCACTTTCGAATGTTTGTAATTAGGACTACACCTTTTTGAGCATCTATTTCAAATAGTAGAACACTCCCGCGTTTGGTCATAAATTTTTATTTCATTTCTAAAAAAAGAATTAAAAATACTGTTTGTATGAAATATAATCAAGTTTTGAGAAAAAAAGTTCAAACAATTTCAAGGTACCAAAAATTGATGCATGACAGTTTATGGGTGAATTTTTTATTTCCACTCACAAAATTTTAACTTTTCTTCAAATACATAACTTTAACTTTTAAAAATTATTTTTCAATACAACCTCTAAAACTTTTTTTCTCAGGATTCAATCAAATCTATAATTTGTTAAATTGAGAACAACCAGCTTTTCTAATTGTTATTTTAGATTGGACATTTAACACTTTTTCATAATAATCTCACATTTGTCAATTTTTATTTTATTGTATCAAAGTTCAAATATTTTTTTATCTTAAAAGTCAATCAATTTTATCCAAGTATTACATAAAATTATGAACAAAAATTTGTAACTAAAGGGGATAATATATAATTACGGTTGTCCCATTTTACCAGATGCAACCTTATATTGCGGGGTCCTAGTACAACTTAGAAGTAATATAATTACATACTTTTTAAGCCAACTCCACTTTCAACATATGGAGTACCAATATACTTGACACATGTCCAAACACTAAAAACTTAAAATAAAAAGGTATTTTTTACATCCTCCTCCCAAAATGCTTGTCAGCACCTTCCCGTAAATCTCTGCCCCAAACCTTATTAGCACTCCCTCACTTTCTCTCTTGCCAGTCATTCTCATATTCTTCAATTAACAAAATGAATTCAAATTATGAAGGAGAAGAAGAATTTCATGGTTATTTTCACTGCTAATTTATTTCATCAGAGAAAAGAAAATTCCAATCAATAAATAAAAAGCTTCTGATTTAATGAATATTCGGCCATCTCCTAAAATCTGTAGCCGAAGAAGACCCATAAAGATTTCGAATCGGAGCTCCGACCACTTTGTCCTTCCTTAACAGCTGGTTTATTCGTAAAAAAAAACCTCATTTCTACTAGGCCGTTTTTTTTTATTGAAGCTTCCTAAGCTCTTTTTTTTAACTGATATAGTGGAGATTGTGGCAATTAAAGAGGTGGTAGGTGTGATTTAATCGCTGAATATATAGGGTGTAACTTTTGTTTTTGTTGAAGACAAGTTTTGATGGGTTTGGTGGAGATGGAGGCGGTGAAGTGGCGGAGAAGGGACGTATTTTTAAGGCAAAATACATTATCCCACTAAATTTGATACGGATTATTAATTACAATTTTAAATTATTCATAATCTTAATTAGCTTCTTAACTAGGTTTTTTGAGAGTTATTAGCCCATAATATTGATGTGACAAATTGTGTGAATTCTTTTATATATGGAGTTTTTTTTTAAAATAAAATATATATTTACCTTTTTAAGTATATTATATTTTATATAATTTTTTCCGAATATAATTTATAATATAACTTGGATAGAACTACATCCTTTATGCTAAATTTTTCTATATGGTTAAAAATAATAAAGTTTTAGTTAATCTTTTTTTGAATTTGACCTCAAAATAAAAATTTATACAATTGAAATAAATGGTCAAGGCATCTCAACTGTTATAAAAATACATAGTTTGAAAATAATTATTGGCTATAATTTTTTATATTGCTCTAAATTATGGTGCTCTAAAAATATGCTTCTTACATATTTTACCTGAAAAAGTAAAAATATACAATTGAAGTAAATAGTTATTGCATCAAAAGAAGAAATAAAAAGAGTGATCAATTGCAAGAAATACCTTATTATTTCTAACATATTTATTGCTCTAAAAAATGCTTATTGCAGAAATGCAGGGTAAGGTTGCGTATGACAGACCCTTTTGCTTCGCCTTTCCCCGGATCCCGCACATAGCGGGAGCTTAGTACACCAGACTGTCCTTTTTTTATTGCTCTAAAAATATATCCATAGAGTAAGTAATTTTTTGCACTTGTACACTTTTTTTATTTCTTCTTTGCATTGGCGGCTCAAGTTACTACGTGGCCTAAAGCCAAATTTTACTTAGAGGCCTTAATATTTTATTGCAAATGTTTTGTACATTATATAAATTTATATTTTGTAGTATTTTTAGATGCAAAGTTCTTATGTATTTTATTATTTCCTTTCATGTATGCACTTCCAATCAACTTAGTAACTTGTTCATATTCTAAGAGCACTCTTATTATTTTTTAATTTTTTTTTTGTCGATTAAAAATTTATCAAGAGCTTCATTATCAGGTTGCATTAAACTTCCAATCTTCTTTTCCTTTATATGAATTTTGAGTAATTACATGATTTATATTTTCTAGTTGATATATTTATAATTGATCATATAAAAAGCAATATAGACCTACAAGGTAAAATATTAAAAGATAATAACAAATTTCAAATTAGAAAAAAAAAAAAGAAAAGAGAATAACAAGTTAGAACAATATAATAAAATTCACTCTAGAAGTTGTAACTTGATATTAAAATAAAATTTCATTGTTAGTTTGCTTGCTGCAATTTCTAACAACTCGAGAAAGAATGAAGAAAATGTGCAATTTGATTCATTCAATGCCCTTTAACACTTGTTTCTATGAAAATATATAGCTTAGAAGTAAAAAAGAATAAACAACCTAAATTACAAAGTATTTTTATGAGAATGAAAAAGAGGGATTATATAGCATAAATGTATTTTTTTAATAATTAAATATTTTTAAAAAAATTAACACATAAGACCCACTTTTAATAATTAGGGGCCTAAAAGATTTTGAGGGTCTAAAGCGCCCGCTTCAGTCGCTTGGCCCTTGAGTCGGCACTGTTCTTTTAATACAATGACTATTTATTTCAACTGTATATTTTTAAATTTTTTCAGGTAAATCTGTGAAAATAAAAATTAGAACACCATAATTTAGAGTTATATAAAAAATTATAGCCAAAATAATTAACTTTAAATTATGTATTCTTATAACTTTTTAGATGTCTTAACTATTTGTTTCATTTGTATAAATCTTTATTTTCATGTCAAATTCAAAAAAAATTAACTAAAACTTATTATATTTAGCCAAATAAAAAAATTTAGTAATTCTATCCATGTTTTACTATAAATTTTATTCGAAAAAAATTATTTAAAAAGTAACATAATTAAAAGGGTAACAATATACTTTATTTTTTAAAAAAATATCATATATACAAAAAAATTTATATGGCAGGTGAGTGCACCCATATAATTTGCCACATCAATGTCTAAGGATTCTCAAAAAGCAAAGTTGATGGAGATAATTAAGATTATAAATATTTAAAATTGTAACTAATAATTCGTGACGTATTTAGGGAGGTGATAAGATATTTTGCCTATTATTAACGAAGAAGAAAGAAGAGAAGGAAGAGAAAATGTAAACGATGAGGAATAGTGAAACAAAATAGAATAAAAAGTAAAACAAATTACATTTAATAAAAACTCTGAAAAAGTTAAAATTTTAATTTTCTTTTTAATCCCCTCACTCTCTTTAAGTAAGTGATATACACTCTCCATATTTTGTGAGCCGTAAAGGGGATAATGATATAAGTTCAAGCTGTTAAGGGAGTCATAGGATAGAAAGGGGGTAGTTGGTAAAGTGGGACAATCCCAATAAGGTAATTCTAATTATCCCTAATTAAAACGTTAATCAAGTTTACCTTGCATATCATAAAAATAATATTGTGTATTACCACCGTAACTATTCATTTACACTAGATTCTTGTTAAGTATCATTTGTCACATCAGCTATGTCATTAGCACATTAGTACCTGCTAGTCAATGGAGTCAAATAAAAATCTTTAAATAAGTATAAAAGAACTCCAAAGGCCCGACTATATTGATTGACAGTAAGTTGTAACGGCACATTCTCTCCATATCAAAGGTATTATTCACTAGTATCTCCAGAACAACAAACCAAAAATATTAATGGAGAACCATGCTAAAGTGGCTACCCAGCTGGAGCCATGGAGAGAACTCACCGGTAAAGTGGTGATGATCACCGGCGCATCATCGGGAATCGGCCGAGAATTCTGCCTCGATTTGTCCAGATCTGGTTGTAGAATCATCGCCGCTGCTCGCCGTGTTGATCGATTGAAATCTCTCTGCGATGAGATCAATGGATTCAGCTCAAACTCGAAAGAGTCAAGTTTGAATCAGGAAGCACGAGCCGTAGCAATAGAGCTTGACGTTAGCGCCAATGGTCCAATCATTGAAGCCGCCGTGCAGAAAGCTTGGGACGCCTTTGGACGTATTGATGCTTTGGTTAATAACGCCGGTATTAGAGGTGAGATGCATGATTGTTCTCGAATTTCTTCACTATTGTACGGTGTCGTTTGAAACTTTGATTGCGTGATATTAGATGACACCAAGCTAGCGTTTGCACATAGATATAGATATGGTTGAAACTTGAAAAAATAAGTTTTTGAAGATCAGACGAAAAATGATTTTTGAAAGTTGAAATTGTGATTGGATATACATTTTATTTGAAAAGAATTTGAAGTTTTATGAGTAAAAAACTTCAAAAACTACTCTAGAGCTATTTTTGGGATTTGAAGATTTTGTTTTCAAAATCTAGGAAACAATGGTTAAAATGGATGGCATAATGTTGGAAACTAATGAATGTCGTGACTAAGAAATTAACAATTAAAAAAGATTTGTGTTGAACTGTTGATTAACATTAAACATTATTTATAACTTGAAAGGTCAGTTGTTTGCACAATTTGAGTTAATTTAGTTCTAAAAGGCCAAACCATATCTTTGCGTTATGCACACATCAAAGTTCATCAGAGGCAGAACTGGGAAAAAACCAAAGAAAAATAGAGCAAGTACTGGGCTCTTGAACTTATGGAGGGGGCATAATTGAGAAAAAGGTAATCTAAAAAAATAAGCCATTTGTATCTTCTGGTGGATATTACTGTTTATCACGCAGGTGAAAGGTTATGTAGCAAAACGGAAAAAGAAAAATAATGCAACTAACATTGCACTATGTAAAGTTGTGTTGGAGCCTTGGAGCAATGGCAAAGTTATCTTTATGTGGCCTATCGGTCACAAATTCGAGCCGGAAAACAGCCACTAAGGTCTTTCTTTAATTTTGTTGTCTTTTTTTTTGTGTGTGTGTGTGTTGGGGGGGCGGGAGGGATTCTGATGCTCATACGATTAAATCCAGATTAGAATCTGAAAACCAAAGTCAATTATGGTATAAGTTACATGTATATTGAAATGTTGGTTTATAAGTTTTTCAAAATGGTACCGGTTTGACTTATGAGTGATTCTTATATGGAAGAATTTTCTCATCTTTTTGTTATTGGCTTTATATAACGTCTAATTTGTTAGCTGTATCTTATAGGCAGCGTGCACTCTCCACTGGATTTGTCAGAGGAGGAATGGGATAACATCTATAGAACGAACCTAAAAGGGGCATGGTTGGTGTCCAAATATGTTTGTATACGGATGCGAGATGCTAATCAAGGAGGATCTGTTATTAATATCTCTTCTATTGCTGGTCTTAATCGTGGGCAAGTACCAGGAAGTCTTGCTTATTCTTCTTCAAAGACTGCTCTTAACACTGTGATGAAGGTAGTGTCTTGGTTTTTTAACATAGCTTCATTAACATTGCATGCAATTATATGAAGACAAGCATACATGATTCTTTTAAGCTAAGCAGTTTCAATTGTAGCTTGAAATGCATAAATTCAATACTTGAGATCATGTTTCTAACTTTGGCAGCTCCAACAAGAAAGAGGGAAAAGAAGGTAAATGCATATATACAGTTAGAGAATGCATTTAAATGCACTGGAAACATATGAATTACATACACATATTGGATGTTCAAAATGGTTCAACATGTTGAGAGTCTCTCTCTCTATATGTATATATATATATATGCTGGTGAACATATGCTGGAGCCAGAAATGTGAAATTGATCATGGTTAATATGGAGGAATTAAATGGAAAAACTAGAACAGACATTAAGCGTCAATGAGAAATCTAAGCAGATTCTATTTCCAATTGTGTCAGATATGAAAGTTTCACTATCATCTTAAAAGTATATGTGATACCTCACGCAGATCAAGCATTTGGTTTTGATTCTTTTACAGAGCGCATTGTATACAACAACAAATAATACTTGTGGTGTTCTGGCTCATACTTGATCGTTTTTAGTGGTTAACAGTCCTAGATGGTCCACTTTTCCAATGTAATCTAAAGTCATTCTTGTTATCTTATCAAGTCCTACAAGGGCTCATCCATTTCAACTTTTCTTTGTGAAAATTTCCTGCCTGCAGTCTGTTGCAGGTCAAGCGTAGAGTGTTTCCATACTAATGAGACTTTTGTATGTTTTTTTCTTTTCCTGATTTGCAATATGGCAGATGATGGCAATTGAATTGGGACCATATAAGATCAGAGTGAACTCAATATCACCAGGACTTTTCAGATCTGAGATAACAGAGGGCCTCATGCAAAAAGACTGGCTCCCCAATATTGCATTGAGAACCATTCCCTTGAGAACTCATGGAACATCAGATCCGGCTTTGACTTCAGTGGTGCGTTATTTAATCCATGACTCTTCAGAATATGTTTCAGGTAACATTTTCATAGTAGAAGCTGGAGCTACTTTACCAGGTGTCCCAATTTTCTCATCCCTTTAGTTATAGAGAAAATTGAATTTGTTCTGTTGTACGTAAGCGTACAATCATACAGGATATGAAGGTACAATGATAAGAGTATTAAGATGTTAAGGAAAAATTGCTCTGCTTCCATCAATTTTATGTATTATTCAATTTGTAAAATGAACTGTAGCTTGAGATCTTGTTACAGTTTGAAGATATTCTTGCCTAAAGAAATTTTATGCTCTGGTTTGAGACGTTTAAAGTAAAGAGAGCCAGTCTTCTCTTTTTCATGGATTCTCAAACGTTTTATCCCAATTCCCAAAATGGATTTTGGCTACCCCGATGCCAGGTGTGTGTAGCTTCATCATGAAATTGCATTATTTGTTGAATGACGTAAAAGTTATTTTTTTTTTTCGTTAAGGTTAAGAAGTTACAAATTAGTGTAGATAGTTTTGGGAGAATTGGTTTTCTTGTATTGCTCACAAAAGTATATATAGAGTACAGAGAGCTATCAAATCCAAATCCTACAAACTATAGGACTGTACAATATCATAATCCTACCAACTATAGGACTGTACAATAATGAAAGAATATCTACCAATAATAAAAAGATACACACAATATATCTTAATAATTAGACCATGTAAAATATTAACCAAGCAGGAGCAGTGTCAGGCAACATACATTTTTACGCCGCTTTTCACATATAACCCAGCAGTAGACTCGTTTCCATCCTCATGCTCATAATCTCTCCTCCTCCTCGTTCAGGCTTCTTGCTTGATTTAAATTTCTTAACCTTATAGTTAGTCTGAGTACTTGGCTTTTCATGTTCCATTCACGTTATTTGATGGCAAAAGATTTCATACAATTCCAAACACTGGTTTGAATTGAAGAAATTGGAAGAGAAGTAACACAAACTACCATATAGAAAAGTTAAAAATATACCAGGTAAAAGAGTTGCAAATATGCTTGGGAAATAATGTGAATGAGGTCCGATGAAACTTGTGAACAATTGAATACCGTATGCAAGTTTTGACTCAACGTTGTAAGCAAGATAGGTAAAATAGACAATATCAATTTTTGGACATATGGCAAAATTTGTGAATAATTAAGCTTTAAGATTGCCCCATCCTAGGAAACTTTTGAATAATTTAACAAGATAGATAGAACGAAAACGGTACTAAGATTTGGTCGTTCGGCAGAACTTGTGAATAATTGAACACATGCAAAATTTGCTCATCCGGCGAAACTTGTTAATAATTTAACAAAATAGGTAGGAAGAGGATAGTATTAGGTTTTGGTCGTCCGGTAAATTTGTGAACTATTGAATAACACAAGCAAGACTTGCCAGTTTGGATCCAATAATACCAAGTTTTGACCGTCCAAAAAAACTCGTGAACAATCGATACCAAGTTTTGATCATGCGGCAATAATTGTGAATAACTTTTAGTACCCGTTGAGATACAAACTGTTACATGATTTAGACATGATTGTTTTCAGTACCAAGTATTTGCCGTCGGAAAAACATGTAAACAAGTGAACAAGCATAATTTTATTCATTCCTCGAATTGTATAGCGCAATGCTATGTTTACAAAACTTTGTGTGCGAATCACCCCCATTATGTGCTTAGTTCGTGACAACATGACTAGAAAACATGAAGAAATTTAGGTCTTCTTTTCATTTGAGACATGCCCTGGGATTTTAATTATTTGAGAAAACATGACAAGTTTTTAACGCACTGAATTTGAAATGGATTCGCCTATTGGATTTGTAGTTATTTGATAAATAAAAAATTCTTCAAACTCTTTGAGGAATTAGATTTGCACTATTTTTACATGGAATATTATCATTTAACCGGAATTAATTAATCCATATATATTCTCACCTCATTTTAAGAACATCGTTATTGTTCATCGTTGCGAGGAGTCCTAACAAGGCAGAATTATCGCAACTAAATCATGGCACAAAAAAAGAGAACTAATTTATGACATATTATTAAACTGATATTTTATTTAATTTTGGCGTGAAGGATAAAGAATTGGTTCTGTAACACAAAGGAAGCTGTGGATGCAGAACACAAAGTTACTGTCGATAGACTAATCATAGTACTTCATATAAATACTAGAGGATTCAAACAGACCTAGGTCAAAAGAATATAAATTTGGTAAAGATCACATAAGAAATTCGTCATACTTGAAAATGTGTCTCGACTTTTGTAATAAATAGAGTTAGTATCAATAAATCTATTTTTCATGACTCAAAAAGTCATTTTTTCTCCGAAATGCCATGAGAAAGATTATTCTATTAGAGAATAGCCCACAAGAAGCCCATTTCGTTATGGGATCTTAGAAAAGGGCTCAACAAAACGAGTAAACACAAGACCCTTTTGCGTTAAAATAATACGGTATAGTCAGTTTTCACACTGGTCAATCAAAAATAATCACTATTTACGAAGTTAATGAAAATAGCCACTATTTTGCTTTAATAAAGACCGGTCTGCATAATATAAGGGAGTTCGGTGCATCTGTGTACGAACTCCAACATATTATGTTGGACCGATATACTTTAGTGATTCCCCTATAATATACGGGAGACAGGAGCACTTATGCTCAAAATTTCAGTATATTTATAGTGGACATTTATACTCGGTGGAACGCCAATATATTATGTCGGATTTCTAGTGTACTTATGCTGGAACTCCAACATATTATGCTGGAGTTCCAGCATAGTTATCCTGGAACTCTCGTATAATAGGCTGGAGTTCAAGAAAACTTATGCTGGAACTCTAGTATAATATATTGGCGTATTTTTGAGGTTTTGAATAATATTTTTGCTCAAATTTATCTTTATACGAAAAGTGGCTAAATTTCGATTATTTTTGAAATTGGGGTATTTTTGAATGACCAGTTGTAAATCTCACTTTTTTTCAATGGAAATTTTACACTCCATAGAAAACCTTAATACCATATTTATTTTAAATAAATACCCTTTAAAAAAATTATATTCCCATAGCTACCTTTTGATTTTTATAACCAAATATTTATTTATGGTTAGCTCCTACACTTATGTCATAAAATACTCTTTGTATTATTTTCTCTCTCATTCCATATTTTTTTTTCACGTCTCTTTCTTTTTGGTATTATTCTACAGTTATGGTATCACGACCCAAACCCCGGTCTTGATGGCGCCAAACACCTTGTTAGGCATGCCCGACCATTTAAACCTTTCCCAGCCAAGTGATGAACTTAGATACCAAATTTAACATAAAGCCTCAGTTTAAAATAATAGAAAATACCACGAAAAACATAATCAAAAGCAATAACAGCCCAAAGGATCCGGTGTCACAAGTCTTAGCCTCTAGATACAAAGGAACAGTATCATATACAAAGGAAAGGTCTAGATACGGAAACAAAAGATAGATAAAGGAGAGATCAGGTCCTGCGAACGCCAGCAGCTACCTTGATAACTCCGGCACTAAACTGAAAAGCAGAAGCTAATCGCAACTAAGCCTCCGGGATCTCTGTATCTGCACACAAGATGCAGGGGGTAGAGCGAATACTTCCAACTCAGTGAGTAATATTAATAAATAACAACTGAATGTGAGAAATCCGGTAAGAACACTATACAGTTCTAATTTCAACAGTAACTACATGGAATATTGCTAAACAGGAAAGAGAATCTGATAAATACTTCTCTTTTCCATCCGACCAGTTACTAACACTGATGTGACGCGCAGCCCAATCCAATATAATATATATAATGCTGCGGCGCGCAGCCCGATCCAATATAATATATTTAATGATGTGGTGCACAGCTCGATCCAATAATATAGTAATTCGCTCGTTGGGGGTGTGTGCAGACTCTGGAGGGGATCCTTTAGCCCAAACGCAATAATACTGCGGCGTGCATTCTGATCCATATAATACATTGTTGCGGTGTGCAGCCCGATCCATATAATTTATTGCTACGGCGTGCAGCCCGATCCAATATATATATATATATATTTCGGCATGTAACTCGATCCAATACATGTATATGTATATACTGCTGCGGCGTGTATCCCGATCCGGTATATATTAAATACCCTCACTACGGAGTCCTTGACCCCTCTCAGTCAATATAGACTTGGCCTCTCGGGCCCACTCAACTAACACATGGTATTCAACCCTAGGTATTTCTTATTTAGGGTGCAAGTTGAAAGTACAAGGGGAGGGGGGGGTTAAATGTTAATTATTTAAACTTAATCCCAAATAAGTTGACTTAAAACTTTATTAGTTGACTTAATATGATAGTGCACCAGACGAGAGTATATAAATAAAAGTATGCTGAAAGTAAATGCTGAAATGTAATGACACCCAGAATTTTATACTGGTTTGGATTCAATGTGAATCCTAATCCAGTCCCCTTGGGTTGCAAGGGATTTCTCTTCAGATCAATAGTTTCCTTTCGAGTACAGTAGTGATGATTATCACACAGTCTTCTTTTACTCGTTTGATACAATGCCTCACAGTTGAGAACTCTCTTTCTATTTCTGACTATTACACAGTGAATCTATATTTGTTTGAAGTAAAATGAAGAGGGCTATATTGGTGTGATCAAAGTATACGGTTGATACAAAGCACTACGGTATTTATACAATATGGTTATGGTGGAGGCTTGTCAACCCAAGGGATTTGATCCTTAGAAGGTGTTGATTCTTTCCAAGAATAATGCACTGGCCGTTGCTTTGATGAAGATCTCTTTCCTTTTTGCTGAAAATATAATTGACGGAGATAGCACGCTTTTCTAGTTTTTCCTTCCATTCAAGAATTCCGTTATGGGGAATCTTCAGTGATTTGCGTTGATTCTGTTGATGCATCCGGCTGGATATGATTTCCCAAAATTCATGGGAGTCCTGATTTGCTGATGTAAGAGATCGTTTACTTGTGCTCCATCGACTTCCTTTGACGAGAATCTCCTTCCTTATTTGATGCTTCAATCTCGCTTCCATGATTGGATGTAGTGGCAGCTTTCCTTTTAGCTTTGCTTCATTTGTTTCAGTGGTTCCTTCTTTGAGTATCTTTTAGCTTTGCTTCGACAGTTCCTTCCTTGAGTATCTGCACATGTATATTAATTGCATCATTAAAATCTAATCTAACAACTTCCCCCTTTTTGATGATGGAAAAATTAATATACTAGAATAAACAACAGTTGACTTTCCTGTTTACGTTCAGTTGGATTTCACCCCCTCAATGTGTAGGCAACTGGACTTGATCTCCCCCTGTTTATGTGCAGTCGATGTGTTTCTTCCCCTTATTTGATGCAGCTGAGTAGGACTTGTAGAGGATTATCTAACAGACATACGACGTACATGATGAAGTCGACTCGAACATTCAACCTCAAACAGCCAACTAGTCCTGTGCAGATATAACTATGCCATAGCATAGGCACTCGAATCCTGCATAGCAAAGATAACATATATACACATATTTCTCCCCCTTTTTGACATCAGCAAAAGAGGGAGCAGCAAAAGCAGAATCCACAAAGAAAAATCATCCATGGGCAAAGCCCAATCACAACCAAAAAGTTAAAAGCATCAAAAAATTATCTAATAGTCACAATCATTCACGACGTAGAAAGTAAGTAAGAGTGTTACATATAGCATCCTTCAACTGGTCAAAGCTAGTGTTGGCAGCAACCTGCATTCCGTCTAACCTGTCATGCACTTCTTTAAATGCCTTAACCATATTCTCACGTACTCTTTGCACAACCACCCTGATTTTCGAAACATCAGACCATGTTTCCTTGGATATAGCATGAATGGCATCCATAGTTGACTTGATGTCGGAGAGTTAAGACTCCACAAACCGCAGCTTGTCGCTGAGCTCTGAGGGAATGGACAGAGGCAGAGTAACCACAGACAGCTTGATTTCTTCAGGAGTAGGTTTGGCCTTACTTTCTCCCTTCTTGACCTAGAACCCTTTTATAGACACATACCCCATGCTAGAGAAGGCCCTGGAGTTGTAGCATTTAGTCACATGAACAGAGGGGTAGTCTGAAAGCGAAATTTGTTAGACTTTCATAATGTGGGTGATAGCCATACCATAAGGAAGGCTAGCAAGGTCTTCAGCACTCGCAATTATGAAATTGATAACCCAGGAGGACATCTTGATTTTGAGCTTAGAGATAAGACAATAGACGAAAAAAGTGTCCCTTTGAGAGAGAGGGTTGAAACTGGGAAGGAGAGTGGTTGCAACAATGTGAGCAATAACTCTAGTTTCAAAACTAACATCACTGGGTCCTAATTGATAGGGAAGGTTGTTAGAGGGGTTTTATACAATGATTTGTTTGGCCTGATCAAAGGAGATTTCGAAATCTTCCGGCTACACATTTTTAAAAACTGTTGGAAAACCAAAATAGCGATAGAGAAAGATGGAATTAAAGAGGTTACAGTCAAGAACAATGTGTTTGCCAAGGACAAGTGTTTCGAGCCTATCAGACTTGCTAGAGCGAAGATTTGTATAGAACATACGGACTAGAGGTTCATACACTTTAGGCGGAGAGATAGAGAGAAATTTGTCCCAGCCCTGATAAAAAAAAAGTTCTTTTACCTTACAGTTGACGGAGTCCATACCATATAGATCTACCACACGACCATGGGCAATAGGTTTGTCTTTGAGGGAAATAAAGAAATCCCTGTTTGGGGAGCCCCAGAAATTGAGGTCAGATTCGAGGGATGCAGAAAAATCAAACTTTGGTTTTTTGGGAGAAAAGATGGGGGCTGCAACAATAGGTCGTTTACCAGCAGCTTTTCACCAAGAAGCAGAGAGTGCTCAGAATGTGCACCTTGAGAAGAGGCACATTCCTCAGACCTGTCGGACCCTAGGTCTACCTGCTCAGGCGGAGCAAAGGCGGGTTTGGATTTGGAACGGGTACTCTTTCTCGTGGAAGCAGAGGGATTCTTGGGAGTTTTGGCCATGGAGGAGATGAGGGTTTCTGAATAGGAAGAGAAGGGTTTTGGTGGAAGGGATGAAAGGGAAAGGGTTGATAAGGACTTAGTAGGGATGAGAGATTTGACGGTTGAGTGGAAAAGGAAAAGTTGTCAGTTAGACCTACGCGTTGATTGGCTTTCCAACTTCGCTGCAACTGATGTGAAATTAGAAAAGAGAGAGAGGGAAAGAGTGACGACGTAATTAATAAAGTCAATAATGATAAGAATTTAAAAAAGTTACACTTTGACCCTAAGAGTTAGTTGAGAGATAGACAATGCCAAGTAGTTTTCTTAGAGCACAAAATCTTTCTTCTAATAATGGTTTAGTAATAATATTGGCTAGTTGATCCGAAGTGCCAACGAAGGTTAACTCTATATCACCTTTAAGAACATGATCTCTAATTAAATGATGTTTAATATCTATATGCTTAGCCCTAGAGTAATGCACATGATTTTTCGAAAGACAAATGGCACTAGAATTATCACAAAAAATTTGTATAGGTTTGAAAGAAAGATCATAGTCACCCAGTTGATGTGAAATCCAAAGCAATTGTGCACAACACTGTCCAACAGAAATATACTCAGCTTCAGTAGTCGATAATGCGAGTGATGATTGCTTTCTACTGTTCCAGGAAATTAGAGATTTTCCTAGTAGTTGACATGTGCCACTCGTGCTTTTCCTATCTTCTTTTTCACCTGCTAAATCTGCACCTGAGAAACCTTGAAATTTAAAAGAATTAGATCGAGGATACCATAAACCATAAGATATTGTCCCCATAAGGTATCGAATAATTCTTTTTACAGAAGTTAGATGCGATTCCTTAGGAGCCAACTGGAACCTGGCACATTTTCATACACTGAACATAATATCTGGTCGACTTGCGGTCAGATATAAAAGTGATCCAATCATTCCTCTGTATTTCGTTTCATCAACTGGAGTACCTTGTTCGTCCTTACCTAAGGATGTAGCAGGACACATAGGAGTTCCAATGGATTTTGCATTGCTCATACAAAATTTTTGAATCAGCTCCTTGGTATATTTAGATTGACAGATAAAAGTTCCTTCTTCAGTTTGATGAATTTGAAGATCAACGAAGAAGGTGAGTTGCCCCATCATGCTCATTTCAAATTCTCTTTGCATGAGATTTCCAAATTCTTTACACATAAGAAGGTTAGCACTACAAAAGATAATATCATCAACATAAATTTGAATTATAAGGTTACCTTCGGATGACTTTTTGATAAATAGCGTGGTATCGATATTACCTCTGGTGAATCCGTGTCCTATAAGAAATGTACTTAGCCTTTCATACCAAGCATGTGGAGCCTGTTTTATACCATATAAGGCCTTTGTAAGCTTGTAAACATGGTATGGCTATTTTGAGTTCTCAAAACCTAGGGGTTGTTTTACAAAGACTTCTTCTTCGATAAATCCATTGAGAAAGGAGCTCTTGACGTCCATTTGAAATAGTATGAATCCTTTGAATGATGCGTAAGCTAATAGAATTCGTATTGACTCTACTCGAGCAATGGTGCGAATGTTTCATCATCGTCGACTCCTTCCTGTTGTGAGTACCCTTGAGCGACTAGTCTGGCTTTGTTTCGAACAACTTGTCCTTCTTCATTTAGCTTATTTCTGAATACCCATTTAGTGCCAATAACTGAAGCATTTTCAGGTCGGGGTATCAATTCTCATACTTGATTCTTATTGAATTGCTCTAGCTCTTCCTCCATAGAAGCTACCCAACTTGAATCTTTTAGAGCTTCTTCTACCTTCTTTGATTCTATTAGGGAGATTAGTGCAATATTTTCCTTCTTTTTGAGAGCTGCTCTGGTTTTCATTACTTTATTTGAACTCCAATAATGAATTTTTGAGGATATTCAGCTTCATTTCTCCACTCATTTAGTCTTATGGATTGTGTAGTTGACTCTAGAAGGAGCTCTGAAGTGTTAGCTCCTGCTTGTTCAGTTGACTCTACCGCTCCGTTAGAAGTTGTTGACTCCTGAGATTTTCTCTGAGCCTCTTTAGCTAAATCTTCATCACATGCATTGGATCCTTTCTCAACCAAGGGATTATTTTCATCGAATACAACGTGAACTGATTCTTCTACACATAAGGTGCGTTTATTGAAAACTCTAAAAGATCTACTATTTAATGAGCAAGAAAAATACCTTCATCGCTTCTTGGGTCGAATTTTCCAAGATTTTCCTTACCATTGTTGTGAATAAAGCATTTGCTTCCTAATTGATGAAAATAGCTGATGTTAGGACGCTTACCTTTCCAAAGTTCATATGGAGCCTTTTTGAGAATAGGTACTATAAGGCAGCAATTTAGAATGTGGCAAGTTGTGCTAACTCCTTCTGCCCAGAAGTGATTTGGCAGTGAGTGTTCTAAGAGCATAGTTCTTGCCATGTCTTGCAGTGTTCGGTTCTTTCTTTCAACCACCCCGTTTTGTTGAGGAGATCAGGGAGCAGAGAAGTTGTGGGTATATCCTTGACTGTTGCGGAAATCTTCGAATGCCTTGCATTCAAATTCGCCTCCATGATCACTTTGACTAATAGAGATTTGACAGCCCTTTTCTCATTCAATTTTCTTACAGAAGATTTCAAAGTTTCGCAGGGCTTCATCTTTATGAGATAGAAAAATCACCCAAGTGAATCGAGAAAAGTCATCAACAATAACAAAAGCGTATTTCTTGCCACCTATGCGAGCAGTTCTAGTAGGTCCAAACAAATCCATATGAAGTAGTTGCAAAGGTTTTGAACTAGAGACTATATCTTTGTTTTTGAACGAATTTCTAGTTTGCTTGCCCATATGACATGCATCACAAATATGAGTTCTATAGAAATTTAGCTTGGGTAGACCAATGACTAGATCGTCTTTGGATAATTTTTCGATTAAATGCATGCTAGCATGTCTCAATCTTTTGTGACATAGCCATTGGTCATCAGACATGGATGTTAAGCAAATGTGACCATCTATATTTTCAAAACCATCTAGTATATCGACGTTTCCATACCTTTTTCCTGGAAGGATTAATTTACCTGAATCATCTTCAATAACACAACCAGTTCTCTTGAATTTTACCTCATATCCTGAGTCACATAGTTGACTTATGCTAAGGAGATTGTAGTTTAATCCATCTACCAAATAAACTTCAGTAATATCACAGTTGTTGTTGAATGGAATAGTTCCAGTCCCAACAGTTTTGCCTTTTGAGTCGTCTCCAAACTTTACACTTCCTCCATCAATATTTGTGATTTCTTTGAAAATATTTTTGTCACCTGTCATGTGAGTGGAACACGCACTTTCTTGATACCATTTTCCTTTGCGCTTTACTCTGTGGTGTTCCTGCAAAATAGAATTATCACTTTCTTTTAGGTACCCAAGCTTTCTTGGGTCCTGGAGAGTTAGTGTTACTTGATTCGAAATTCTTAGGCTTCCAAACCCAACCAGACATATGAGATTTACGAAAGTGGCAGTTAGAAAATTTGTACCCACTTTTATTGAAGTAATGACATCTAACAGTGGGCCTACTTTCCTGTTTTTCATCAGAATTAGTGTTAGCAGATCTACAATTTGCTGACTCCTTTCCAGTCGACTTGTAAGTTGACTGGTTTGATCAACTCGTCAATCTAGTTCTGATTAGCTCTTTTCCACTTGACTTGTAAGTCAACTGATTTGACCTAACAGAACTGTGACTGGTGGATTTGCGCAAGCTGTTAAGCTACAATTGCATTTCCTCAAACTCTTCCTAAAGTACTTCTTTTTCGATTTCACATACTTCAAGCTTAAGTTTCCAGTCTTCGACTTCCCTTGTGAGTTTTTAAGCTCATTCATCATCTTCTGAGATTCAGAAAGTGTAGAGTCAAGGATATCTTGTAATTCATTGCATCTTTCACAATTGGATCTTACCTGGCTGGTTTCTCCTCTTGCATGAAGCAGTTTTCATCTTCTGAAACATTTTCATCAGTCCAGCATCCTGAGGTTTTGTTGATCTCGTTTTTTAGAATCGTCATGAAGCCTAGATTAGAAATTTCCTCATGGTCTGATTCATCTTCGTCACTCTAGCT
Organism: Nicotiana benthamiana; assembly: GCA_034376525.1. Taxonomy (NCBI): domain Eukaryota; kingdom Viridiplantae; phylum Streptophyta; class Magnoliopsida; order Solanales; family Solanaceae; genus Nicotiana; species Nicotiana benthamiana. The sequence goes on along the minus strand of CM067331.1, from coordinate 14,507,358 downwards.
TAATGATCTATTCTTACTGAATCCTCTAGAGACCTTTCTTTTCAGTTCTGGGCATTCTGCTTGGATGTGCCCAAATTTTCCACATTAATAGCATTTTCCATCATTCTTCTCTTTATCATTGTATTGCCTGGTCTTTCTTGGTGGGAGTCTTCCCTTCCTTGCATTTCTATATCTTCTCATTAGTCCGTCCATATTTCTAGATAGCATAGCAATTTCGTCTTGTAGTACTTCAGGATCATCAATTTCATTTTCAATTACCTCAGTAGTAGCTTTGAATACAACAATTTTCTTTCTCTCTTCTTGATTTGTCTTCTTCAAATGTGTTCTTTCGAAAGCAATGAGTTCTCCTCACAGTTCATCATAAGATAGCTTATTCGTAGCTTGAGATTCAGTGTGACGACTTTGGTATGTCATGTGGTGGGTAGACTTCTGAGAATTTTTCTAACTTTATCGCCACTGGTGTAAGGTTTTCTAAAGGCTTTTAAATCATTGATTATTTTGCTGAACCTGGCAAAAATTTCTTCGATGGATTCTCCTTCTTTCATGGAGAAAAGTTCATAGTCGTGACTAACATATTGATGTGAGTTTCCTTTACTTTGCTGGTACCTTCATAGGTGACTTTAAGTTTATCCCACATTTCCTTTGCTGTGTCACAACTAGAGATATTTTCATATTCTTCACCACTTATAGCATTTTGAAGTAGATTCCTTGCCTTATGATTGGTTTGAACAACTTCCAGTTGTTCCTTTGAGTATGATCAATGTCATCAGGATCCGCGAGCGGTGGAAGGCTTGCAGTTAGTGGATAGTTCCTTTTCTTGATAACTCTCCAAACTTTGATATCATAGGCTTTGATGAAAATTTCCATATGAATTTTCCAGTGGGAGAAATGTTGTCCATTAAAGTAAGGTGGTCTTACTTGAGAAGTTCCTTCCTGAAATAGAGCTCCAACAATAACCTGATTTGCCATGATCTTTTTCTAACGAGTTGTTAAGCAAAAGAGAAAAGTGTGAGCCTAGCTCTGATACCAATTGAAAGTACATGGGGGGTGGGGGGGGGGGGGGGGTTGAATTGTTAATTATTTAAACTTATTCGCAAATAAGTCGACTTAAAACTTTATTAGTTGACTTAATATGATACTGTACCAGACGATAGTATATAAATAAAAGTATGCTGAAAGTAAATACTGAAATGTAATGACACCCAGAATTTTATACTGGTTCAGATTCAATATACACATTAGATTTTAAAGGCTCATCTAATTTCACTTCCACACATAATCTAGCGTAACGACCTCTTGTAGTAGATAAAGTACAATTATCCATAGTTAACAACTTACCAATCGTTTTACCTACCTTGCGAAGAATTTGAAAGTCGTAAAACTCTGCAGGTAATTCTGGAAGACGTAACCATATAGCCGAATATCGTACATTTGTTTCAGAGGCCATAAACTTCTGTTTTCATTGTCTAACAGACAGAAAATGATTCATGATAAACCAAGGCCCATGTTGTAAGGCGTGGATTTTGTTTTCCTCTTTTTGAAATTTGAGAAGGAAAAAATCCGACCCCAAATTGATAAGAGGAAAATTTTCAGTAGGCTACCATAGTGTATAAATTTTTTTCGAAGTAGTTGATGTTCAATTTTGCGGTCATATACCTTGACAATGACTGCATGCTCCCAGGATTTGTAAATATGGTTCTTGTCTTCCACTGTTAGAGGAATAAAATTAGACTCATCTGTAGGTGCTTCCAATTCATCATCAATAGCCTTCTGAGCAACAGTGAGTTTAGGAGCATTTATTTGATCCGCCGGTAAAATATTTAAGAAGGATTTAGGGGCCATATCAACAATTGGTGTAGGATGACTTGGTTGATCAATGATCATTTCCTTGTGGTTGGGATTCATGGGAAGGGATGTTGATTGAGTCTGCAGATGAAGGATGATCAGGTGGTTTAGGAGGTTTAAGAGATGAAGAACCTGGTAGATGGAGATAGTAATTGTTTGAGAGCATTTTTATGAAACTCTTCAGACTTGATATGGCGGAAGCTCAGCAATAGAGTTCGTCCCTCTTTTAGGGACATCCGATAAAATTGGAACGATAAAAAGAAGATTAGCATAGCCCCTCCGCAAGGATGACACACACAAATTTAGAAATGGTCCAAATTTTTTTGGCCTCACCGGCGGCGATTCTTTGGCTCAAATTTTATCCTCAATTATTTTTATCGGTCGTCACCGGCGGTGATGCACTCTTACGAGGTTTCTTAAGCTCCGTAAACTGTTCGGATTTTATATCATTCTGTTTAATTTCATATTTCAAGTAGCGATAGGCTTATAACTGTTTAATTTGTGTGAAATTCACACGTCAAATCTGAAGCATTTAGGATTAATTTGGCCTCACCGGTGGCGATTATCCACCTCAAATTTTTTCCTCAATTATTTTTACCAGTCATCCCCAGCGGTGATGCACTCATACGAGGTTTTTTAAGGTTTATAAACTGTTCGGCTTTTATATCATTCTGTTTAATTTCATGTTTCCCCAAATGGCGATAGGTTTATAACTATTTAATTTTTGTGAATTTCACTCGTGCAATCTGAAGCACTTAGGATTATGAGCACCTAAGGTATATTCCCACTCCATAGGCAGTTAAGAATTGTTAATGAGGGGATTGTTGATGGGATTCTGATACTGCATCATCCATTGTTTTGGTGTCATTTTTATAACCAATGATACTTAGTCAAAGATATATTACATCATAACAGAATTAACAAATAGGCATGAGCACATAGTATACCAACAGTGAAGTACTTCCTTGCAGCGAGAAGCCTTCCTATGGCAAAGATGAAAGAAAAGGACTCTTCAATCGAAGGAATGATTCTATTCAATTAACAACAACAATCCAGTATAATCCCACTTAGTGGCGTCTGGGGAGAGTAGTGTGTACGCAGACCTTACCCCTATCCTAGGGTAGAGAGGCTGTTTCCAAATAGACTCCCGGCATCCTTCCTCTAAGAACTTCTCAATTAGAATAGAAAAATTGAAGAAGGAAGAATGGTCTAACTTCAAAGGGAAAAAGAGCACACACCACGGAGATTTAGATGGCATCCGGTATATTATGGTAGCAGCGATTGTGGATCAACAGAGACAGAACAGAACCCTAATTTTTTTTTTGATTTGGGAATTTAGGTTTGTTGTTTCGAGTTGGAAGGCTTTTAGTCTTTGTTTATTAGAAAGAAAACATGTTCTTGTGTTTTTATTTATTAAATAATATTAGTGTAATGCTTGTTGAGAGGAAAGTTAGAAGAAACGTTAAAGTTGGAAAACTTATGATTTTTGTTTATTAGAAAGAAAATATGTTGTTATATTTTATTTATTAAATAGTGTTACTTTAATATTTGTTGAGTGGAAAGTAGTTATTAAATAATGTTAGTTTTGTTATGAAACAATATAAGAACAAGAACAATAATACAAGAACAATATAGAGAGAAGTAGAGAGAGAGGTATTCTTATTGATACTTTGGGGTGATTTACAATGGGGTAAGACCCCTCTATTTATAGGCATAGAAAAGACTTAGCCTCAAAGTAAAACTCTAGAATCTCTCTAAATATAGACATTCACCTTAAATAGAGTTCTATTTATAACACTCCCCCTTGAATGTCTATTCAATAGTGTGCCTCGCTAAAACCTTAACTAAAACAAAACCCAATGGGAAAAAAATTATAGAAAAGGAAAAGAGTACACATGTTTGAATATGCGCCTATTGGTTGCCTCGTTAAAAACCTTGCAAGGAAAACCCAGTGGGACAAAACCTTGTAAGGGAAAAAGAGTGCAACGCGCATTAACTCCCCCTGAAAAGAGCATCAATTCACATCCTTGAGCATTTGCATTCCAATCTTGTGCACCATCTTCAAAACGAACTTTTGTAGAGATTTGATAAATAAATCAGCCATATTGATTTGAATAAATATTCCGCACCTTGAAATTATCATTCTTGATAGATATGAACATCTTCATATAATATCGTGGAATGACTCTTCAATATCTCCATAGATGTATTCTCGATGCCATCATGCTTATAGTTATAGCAAGATACACATGTACACAAGTTGCACTTAGGATGTGGTACTTCAGGACCAAGAATTGTATATGCTTCAAGCAACTTCAATCTTTCATGGATTGACATATAAGTTAAGTCATATAAGCCATATAATAGACTTTAGATGCATATCAAGTTTTCATGTCATGCTAAACAAATAAGATATCGAAAACTTATTACACATACCATTGACTTTATACTTTCATGTATTTGAACTAGATGTCCAAAACTACATGTCTTTCATATAGAATCAATTCTGCTTGAATTGTATCTCTTCCATTTAGCCAATATTTTTGTTTGTATTCGACAAACATAAGATCCTCATCGATATTTAGCGCTATCATAGATATCGTCGACGAACATTTTATATCGGTTCCAGTAAATTTGCATAAAGACATAACATGGAGATCTCTTCATTCATATATTCAGGTACCTGAATCTCTCATGAGATTTTATGAAGTGTTATGTCATGTAATCATCTAGATCACTTGCCTCCTTATTATGATCACTTTGATCATTTGCTCATCTTCTTTATTAAGAAGTTCTTTCGAAACCGATTTGTCTATACGCTTTAAGCGTATCAAAGACTTTGTCCTTCTAGGACTTAATATGAGCATTTACAGTGAGAATATAGTTACTTTCTTTGGGTCAGCAAATGCGTATAGCATGCTTTGCAATATTTTGCAATTGAATTATCCTTTTATGAACTTCAGGTTCATATTATGATATTCGAGGATCTATATATACAAATGATAATTCATCCCATGTAACCTTTTCTCAAGTGTTTATCATGTCTCCCCCTCATGTTAGAAAAGCTAACTTGTTTCCTCAACTTTGAGAGTCCATCTTTGTGCATTATGGTGTTAATAAAACTATACACCGCACATTAATAATAAGATGGAGTTATTTGGTTCCTGACCTTGAACCACTTGTGAGGGGAGAATATAATATACTTTCGTATATAACGTATATCAAACTGATATATATAACCTTGTTCTCATAAGAAACAGTTAAGCTATTAAGTGGAGGCACTCAATAATTATCTTGCTAAACCAACTATGATATAAACCAACTTATCAAGATGAACTATCTTGAATAGAAAATCTGGAAATTATGCTCGAAGTTATATTACTGAGCAATTTACCTCGCAAGCACCGGCCAGGCTGCGGGTTAATAACAATCGCACATGTAACCATATCATAGATGCATCATATGTGGTATACATGGCAGGTAAATGGGCCCATATTCACCTTTGATATTTCTAGAATTTATGGGATTCACCCGAACTCTTTAGTTGGTTAATTAATTAATGAGAATAAGTAATACAAGAGAATTCGTAAAGAACTTTCTAGTTCTTTAATATTTACCCATGTGAATTCTCTATTACTGCACATCATACTTAAAATGATGTGGCTAACCCGAATGCCAACTGAATAAATTATCAATATTAATAAACTTCAAATTTACACCATGACGTGTGCAATTATCAATAAACTTCAAGTTTATTATGGTATGAGTTTTTATACCAATAAATACCACTTTATTGTGGCATTCTTTTGTTTGTGTAGTACAAACTGGAGAATAAAGCGGGTAGCTTTTCATATACAAATTATCCCGCTACAAGTTGTAGTAATAGAAGATATCAAATCTTTCCTTTATTTATAGTCTCAATATAATCAATCGCTTTCGCATATACTTTGGAAACTGAATAAGTTTCTTTGAGACTTACTACAACACAATACCTTATTGGTAATCAATTGTGTTTCTCCAACATAGTAATAATTGGCTCTTCTAGAACTCTCAATTAATTTTGACTACCACAAATTCATCAACATCCATGTGGTGAATATCTCTTTTAAAGAGAAAGTTATACCATTATGGTCATGTCAAAATTATATGCAAGATATGTTTCTTGCATTATCGTTGTCCTTTAATAGTCATATTTCCAAAATATTTTGGCGTACAATAGGTACGTGACCAACGATTATTCATGCCATTATAATGACATTATTTTCATATATCATCTCAAACCTCCTTCTAGGGGTGAGTGTGGTATATTCAATACCAATTTCATGTTCATATTCTTCCAATAATGAATATGTATTCGTCAATCAGATGTTGTCACATTCACTGCGGGGATATGTGATTTTGTTATCCTTTTCAAATCTGTAAATGCGTCTGGCATTCGATTTGCTATTCTTTGCAAATGGATAATATTTTGCATCTCTTTTTCATAAATAGAGGTATGTGGATCAAGATGAGATAATGATGCATTTTTCCACAAAATTTCCCGTTTGGTTTCACCAACTTCTCCCCCTAATATTGGGAAAAGTGTCTCATCGAATTGACAGTCTGCAAATCGTGCAGTTAACAAATCCCCTGTCAATGTTTCGAGGTAGCGAATAATGGAGGGCGATTCAAACTCAACATATATTCCTAACCTTCTTTGTAAATCCATTTTGGTGCAATATGGCGGTGCTACAGGCACATATACTGCACATCCACAAATTCTTAAGTGGGATATATTAGGTTCATGACACAAAACTAATTGCAACGGGGAATATTTGTGACAATTCGTCAGTCAGAGACGAACTAGCATTGCTGCATGCAAAATGGCGTGACCCCAAACCGAAGTGGGCAGCCGACGAACTAGCATTGCTGCATGCAAAATGGCGTGACCCAAACCGAAGTGGGCAGCCTCGTTTTCATGAGTAAATGAGGTATTCAAGATTATTCTCATCTATTGTCTCAATATGATATCCATGATATCTTTAAAACTAAACAAGTTCCTTTTAGACTTGGAGGAGAACATTGCATTCTCTATGATAAATATTGTTCCTTTAGGCAGAGTTATAGTTGCTCTTCCGGAGCCTTCAATCAATTTACTACTACCAGAAATTGTAGTAACATCTGCCTTACACATACTTAAATGAGAAAAATATTTCTTCTCTTATTGTGGTACATGAATCAATTAAACAAATATTTTTACAATTGGACGTTGATCCAAGTTTGCTTTCTGTCAATACATATACACACAGTACATACTATACAAAACATACGTACGTATTAGTTTACAATTAAGCTGTACTCACAACATTAACATATGCAAACATAATTCCGCAACAAAGTAGTGCAAAGTACACAATAATATAATGAATAATTTATACTATGAACTCATCAGACATATATTGTATTATTGTATTTACAGCAAAACAAGCGTATTACACAAGTGAGGCAACACAATATTTGAATTAACTTGTAGCACATGACACTGTTTACCATTATTATATGTATGTAATTTGATAAACAATATGTGACAATTATACAATATTACATGTAATGTTATAAAACCATATTCATTATGACATGGTATGCACAAAAACACATAAGTGTATAAAAATTGAATCACAAATTATGTTTTACAGTGAACCAACACTCTGACGCAAAATTGTAATGAATACATAAGTTTATAAAACTAATGACATTACTATTAACAATTACATCACATTGAACGTTTGGTCTTATCACATTTACACTACATGTCAACAATAACACATAATTACGTAATAAAATTGTGCTACAACTATAAACAATCACCACTTCAAAATTAATTAACACAATGAGTTTATTGATTTATAATTAATTCTGTACATAATTTTTACACATAGTACATAGTGTTGACTAAATTTGTGACTTACTATTAAATATGATTTAAACCATTAGAGATGCTTGATAAAGCTCAACCAAAAGTCTTGGTACACGGCAAATTTTTGCCCAGTGCCCTTTTCCACCGCAAGGATAACATATAGTTTATGAACTATTTGCTTTTGGATTCTCATCATATCGTGCTTGTGGCAGAGTGACCAACTTTAAGTTGTCATATCTCTCCTTTAAGCCATTCCACAGGATAGGTGGATCTTTGACTGTGATATATTCAATTTTCAAACCTTCATCAAGGTGATGGCGCAAGTAAATCAAGGCCTTAGCACAGTTTCAAACCTTCATTAAGGTGATGACGCAAGAAAATCAAGGCCTTAGCACAGTCTTGGGTGGATGCATTATTTCTGTCTTTAATGGCGTCTTCAGGACCCATTGCATCCAAATGGATTTCAGCATCCAACACCCATGTCATATAGTTCTTGCCCGAAATTTCAAAGGCAACAAACTTTCTTTTCATAATGTCAGACATAATATAGATTATAACTGAAGAATCTAAGTAAAAAATACACCCATGAATATGTAATCGAATGAGTTACTAATAAACAGTAAAAATCCTATTTATTTAAAGCTTTCCATCAATGCAATGTGATAACAAGCAAAATAAGAAACATAAATCACATCAATAGCACAGCCTAAATTAAACAACTAATGAAGAAGATATTTTCATTATCAATAAATCAACGGGACTCACACGGTAAATAGATATTGGAGACGAAGGCTTCGACACAACAAATTCACCTAAGCTTTTCTTCTCTTCTTAATTTTTTGAAAAAAAATTCTTGAAATAGTAGAGCTTCGTGCTGATAACGTGTTATGAAACAATAAAGAACAAGAACAATAATACAAGAACAATATAGAGAGAAGTAGAGAGAGAGGTATTCTTATTGATACTTTGGGGTGATTTACAATGGGGTAAGACCCCTCTATTTATAGCATAGAAAAGACTTAGCCTCAAAGTAAAACTCTAGAATCTCTCTAAATATAGACATTCACCTTAAATAGAGTTCTATTTATAACCCAGTAGAGTAGAGTAAGCGGCACTAAAAAACAAGCTACACAAGTAGTAGCAAACTATATCAACAATGTCCGTGGAATTGGATGCACATCAATTCCACTTTGAAGCTATACTATCAACTAAATTTCCAGTAAGTTTAGTGTTTATTGAGTGGAAAGTAGAAGAAACGTCGTTGATAACATTTTGATTTATTAGAAACGTAAAAAAACAAAAAAGTAAAATACTGCCTTAAATGGGAATCAAACCCACATCTTTTCCAAAAGAACTCACTTCCCTTACCATTGAACCCAAACCTCTTTTGTACCGGGTTCATCATGGTATATTATACAGATGTGACAAAATTTTCAATACATATTCAGAGTCTCGGGAAAAGTCATTGGGTTTGTCCAAACCCGCACCCACTACTGTACCTCCGCCCCTGCTCATCAAACATTTCTAAATATGAGCACTTACAGTATATCCTGCGTCGTCTATATTTATAAATATGAGCACTTACACTATATCTTGCATGGTCTTTTGTGTTTCTTCTCTTTGAATGTAAATAAATCTTGAGCCAAATTGAGTGATCGTACTTTCTTTAATTTTCATTTTAGCATATAATGCTCTGGTGCCTGTATTGCAACGATCAAATTTTAAGGGATGAGACTTCAAATGTCTATTTATGTTTTTGGAATTTTAATAAATTAACTGTGAAGCGAAGAGTTGAGGATTATTTGGAGGAATTTGAAGCACTGAGAGCACAAATGTTGGTTAGAAATCTTGCTTTGAATGAAGCTTATTTCATAAGAGGAAATCAAGCTGTCCGTAAAATTGTTTCGACCTTCTACATTAAGTCATGCTATAGAACAAGCTAGGATGCAGGATTAAGGCAATTGAGCCTATTCATAAGAAAAAGGAGAATGATGCTAAACACTGTAGAATCAAAATACAACAATCAATAAATTTGGTTCCTTCCGGTTTACTTCCAAGGTGATAGAAGCATTTAAACCTATTACTCAGCAAGGTTACGAGAATGACAGAAAAAGCAAGGCTACTCTAGATTTCAATTTCCTGGTGTCGAAATAGTGGAAAATAAGGAGCAGAAGGTCTTCGATGAAGGTCTTAGAAAGATAAAACTATAGATATCTCAAATATTGATGCTTGATTAAGGAATATAAAACAGGTAAAGTGTTGTAAAACGTATCGCAGATGCAAGCGGCCAAACAACTTTCTGACTGCTTTGATTCTATATTGGTGGATAGCCCAGTGCAAAGCAAGCTCAAGAGGCACTTTGGTCTTGATTTTAATTTACGTTTATAATTACAAAAAATTTGGAGGAACAAAAGGAGTATGGAGAACTGTGGCGTAAAAAGTTATTTCTAATGGATCAAGGGTATTGTCCTGTTCTTGAGTTATTTCAACATTAGATGAGGAACTGTCGTCACGTGAGACTTGGAACCTCTATGAAGCTTGTTAACTGTAACCAGTTACCTTTAAATAGTGAAGCTCTAATATTAATTGAACAGAAGTAAGATATTGAGGCTTCCTGTAAAAAAGTTGGAACGGAAGATATTATGGAAGCTCTTTTGAGAAATAGTTTTAATAATGACATTCTATGGTTGTTGAATGCTTGGAGTTGCCATCACATTAATTCTGGTTGATGTGTTCGTTTGCTCCACGGAAACATTTATTTATATTCTACATGGATATGCAAATGCCAAAGCAGTGTCATTCTGAAGAAAATGATGCAACTATTGAGGTAAAAGGCCTATTGAATCACTGATGTTTAATGATATGGTTATCCTAATTTCTGGGATATACCATCTTGTAAATTATTTCAAGTCACAAAGTTAGAAGTTGAAGGATAGAGTACTCCATCGTCATAAACATTTAATCACTTAAAATGGCAAGTTCCAAAGATTAGTACACAACTCGATGCTGTTGTCATGTGAGCATATTCTATCTATGCAGTAGATAGTCCCACACCATCCAAGACCTGTAGTAGAGTTTATATGGTGAAAGCTCAACATCAGAGTCCAAAATTCTTTTCGCCTCGTCGCCGGCAGCGATATTCCGGTCCCAAACTTGTTTTGCCAGTCGTCGTTGGCAATGCTCTCAAGACATTTCTCAAGATTCTTAATCTATTTTGAGTTTATTTCATCGCTTTACTTTCCTGTTTCCCCAAATTCTGTTGACGGTATGTAAGGAAACCAGAATTTGTCCTAATTGTAATCAGTGAATTTGCAATACAGAACAACACTTCAACTATTCCTTATTGCTACCAACAAACATAATAAGTTTTACAAAAAACAAACAAAATTAGAATATTAATACACCTACAACCAAGGTATTTTGAGTAACATTAATCTCCTGCCAGAAAATATACTACAGAAAATAAAGTGCCTATCTTCCTTTCTTCCTAATATAATATAAGACAAAATAATTGCTTACCTGCTAGGTAACTACTACCAATACAGATGCATAATAATAAATAAATTAAACAATTACATGTAAGCCTTATTTTCACCCTTCTTTATGCGGTTATAGACCCTAGTAACAGCAGGTCTAACAATACCCTCCCCAACAAGTTTCACCTTGTCCTCAAGGTGAAAATGAGGAAACTGCGCATCAATGACTTCATGGGATTCCCAACCATTCTCAAAGTCTGGTAAGTCATTCCACTTAATCAAAATTTCTTAGGAGCCACTTAAGAGTGTCCGACAATCCACTGCACTTTCAGGTTGCACATGCATTTCAAGTTCTTCAGACAAGAAAAGAGAGAGTTACTGAACTGGAGTAGAATCTTTCACAGCATGCTTTAGCCAAGAAATATGAAATACGGGATGCACCCATGAATGAGGGGGTAATCAAGGCGATAAGCAACTTCACGAATTTTGCTCAAGACAGTATATGGGCCATCGTAACGAGGACTTAACTTCTGATTAACCTTTTTAGCAAGAGAGCGAAGCTGGAAAGGTTGCATGCGAAGATAAACCGAATCACTAGGCTGAAATACAACTTTAGGACGCTTAGCATCAGCATAAAGTTTCATTTGAACTTGAGCATGGTCAGATTTGCTTTGAGTTCATCCAGAATTGTGTTGCGAGCAACAAGCTGCTGGTTGACCTCTTCAAAAGTAGAAATTTCATCAGTGAACCTCAACAAGGAAGGAAGATCTCTTCCATATGACGCTTTAAACGGAGGCATCTAGGTGGAGCCATGGTCAGTGGTATTAAACCAAAATTCAGCCCAAGGAATCCGTTTTGGCCACTGTTTTGGATGTACCCCTGCAAAACATCGTAAATAAGTCTCCAAGGAGCGATTGACAACCTCAGTTTGACTGTTGGTCTGAGAGTGATAACCTGAGCTTAATTTGAGGTTGGTGCCGGACAATTTAAATAATTCTTGCCAAAATTGGCTGATAAAAACCTGATCTCAGTCTAAAATAATAGATTTGGAAAAGCCATGCAGTCATACAACCTCACGAACAAACATCTCAGCAACATTCTTTAGTGGATGAGATATGGGAAGAAAATGGCTATATTTGGTGAAACGGTCCACCACAACTGGTATAATATCGTACCCTATTGCTTTTGGTAATCCACTGATGAAATCAATAGAAATATCATCCCAAAATTTGGTAGGAATAGGTAATGGTTGCAGAAAGCCAGCGATACAAAGGGCTTCATACTTGTTCTGCTTGCAAACTTCACAACTAGCCACGAAGTTTTGCACATCCATTTTAATTCTATTCCAATACAACACTTGTGAGATACACTTGTATGTCCGGAAAAAACCTGAATGACCACCTGTAGGTCAAGAGTGAAATTCTTTAAGGAGCATAGGAATGTGTAATGAAAAACGGAGAATCACCAACCGACTTTTGAAAAATAGGCAGCCATTTTTAGAGCATTATTCGGTTGTGAAGCTGGATCTCGAAGCAATTCTTGTGTCTCTTGACGAAGTTGATCATCGTGCTGAATTTATGTGACAAGATTATCTAAGGTATGGTTGTGTAACACAGAAAAGGCCATGAAATGAAACTAGCGGGACAAAGCATCAGCTGCCTTATTCTTACAATCGGGCCAATATTGAATCTCAAAATCAAATCCCATCAACCTGCGGACCCATTTTTGTTGCTCTTTAGCCATGACATGCTGGCCCATGAGAAATTGGAGACTTCTTTGGTCTGTCCGGATAATGAAATGTCGACCCATTAAGTAATAATGCCACTTTTGTACAGCTAAAACAATGGCCATTAGCTCTCTCTCATATACTGATTTAGATTGTGCTAGAATAGAGAGTCATTGCCTGAGAAAGCAATGGTCATCCTTTTTGCATTAAGACAGCTCCGATCCCAAATCCTGAAGCATCAGTCTCAAGCACAAACACCTTGTTAAAATTCGTTAGTGCCAAAATAGGCAAAGTGACCATAGCCTTCTTAAGAGAATCAAAAGCTAATTGAGCTTCGTTATTCCAACTAAAAGAATCTTTCTTGAGCAATTGTGTGAGTGGCCTTCCTATCTTCCCATAGTCCTGAAAAAAACTTCTGTAGTAACCAGTAAGTCCCAAGAATCCTCTCGAACCTTTAACATCTTTGGGAATTGGCCAATTAACCATACTTGTTATTTTGGAAGGATTTGCTGAAACCCCATCTGCTGAAATAATATGCCCAAATACTCCAGTTGTTGCTGTCCAAAATGACATTTTTTCCGATTGACGACCAAGTTATGAAGTTTTAAAATTTGCAGCACCTCTTGCAAATGATCCAAATGAGTAGCAAAATTTGCACTTTAAACTAATATGTCATAAAAAAAACTAATACAAACTTACGTAAGTAAGGACGAAATATATCATTCATCAAGGCTTGAAAAGTAGATGGAGCATTGGTCAGTCCAAAAGGCATAACCAAAAACTCATAGTGGCCTTCATGTGTACGAAAAGGTGTCTTCGCTACATCCTCCTCGCAAACACGGATTTGATGATACCCGGATCTTAGATCAAATTTCGAGAATATAGTGGCACCCCCAAGCTCATCTAATAACTCATCAATTGCTGGAATCAGAAATTTATCTGGAATAGTAATCTTATTAAGGGCCCGATAATCCTTGCAGAATCTCCAACTACTATCCTTTTTCCGAACTAGCAATACTGGACTAGAGAAAGGACTTGTACTTGGTTTGATGATACCAGCTACTAGCATTTCCCTTACAATTCGCTCAATCTCATTTTTCTTGTAATGAGAGCAACGATATTAGGTGGATTGGTTCTTTTTCAAGTTGGATAGCATGATGATGGTTCCTGCTAGGTCGCAACCCCTGGTTCCTCAGATAACGTTCCAAATTTGTCAAGTAATTGCTACAAATCCAGATGCTCTTGTTCTTCCCTTACCGTTAGCTCATTTAGATAAACATAATACCCTTCTCCATCATTTTTCAAGGCTATAAATAGATTTTTGAGTGAAGCCACTGATTTGCACAATGATGGGTTGCCTCGAACAACTCATTTTTGCCCCTCTAGTTCAAATTTCAGCGTCAATGTTGAAATTGGCTTGGATATCCCCCAAAGTCTCTAACCACTCGATTCCTAACACTACATTGACACTGCCCAAATCAAAAAGAAAATAATCTTGTATTACCTGCATTTCATCAATCCACAATTCCACTTCTTTGCAGCTTCCCATGTTTTTTACATGCTGTATATTTCCAACTTCTACCAAAACCGGCTTTGTTTCTGTTTGTTTTAACCTTAATGCTTCAGCAACTGTGCGAGAGATAAAATTTGTTGTTGCTCCGCTATCAATCAACACAATAACCTTCTTTCCCAATATTGTTCCCCATACTATCAAGGACTTTTTTTTAGGTAAATCCTGCAATAGAGTGCAAAGATAACTGCTTCAACTTTTGTGGTTCCGTCTATTTTAGAACATTTAATTGGTCTATCCATGCACTAATTACTTCCTCTGTTTGCTCATCCATGCCTCCTTTTTTGTCATCCTCTGCTGCCACAATAAGTAGATTTAACTGTTTTAAATTGCACTGGTGATTAGGGCCATATTTTTCATCGCAGCGAAAACAAAGCCCTTTCCTCAATTTATCTTGATATTCTGCATTAGATAGCCTTTTGTATGCTCCTCCACGCCTTGCAGAAGTTTCTAGTGCTGCTGGTACAATTTCTCCTCGCTTTTGCTCATGAAATTTTTGTGATACTGTTGTAATATCTATACGTGCTAAGTTAAAGAGTGTTGTGGCTACACGCGCATGAGGACTTGTAGTGCTTCATGTTCGGTTGTTGGCAGTCACACAGAAATAGGTCGTACCCCTAGGAAGTGGCATATGCATATGTCTTGGCAAGTGTGCTTGGCTGAGAGCCTAATTCTTCTCTTCAATACGCTGGCTTTGGTCCATTATTTGGGTTAGTGTTCCCAATTTTCTAAGATGCAATTCTTCTTTGATCTCCTCTCGCAAACCATTGATAAATATTCCCATCAAAACCTCATCGTCGGCATATTTCAGGGGTGCTGAGAGTAGTTCAAAATATTCTCTGTATTGGGCCACGCTTCCAGTTTGTTGCAACCCTATCAAAACTTGGTATAAGTTCCCCAACTTTGATGGAGTAAATCATTGGAGTATGGCTACTCGAAACACATCCCATGTGACAACTGGAGTTCTTGTCTCCCACCACTGGAACCAATTTAAGGCTTTTCCTTCAGGACAAATAGCAGCCGCCTCCAATTTATCCTTGTCATCAATGCCATTGAAATGGAAATAATGCTCTGCTCTATTAAGCCACCCATATGGATTATCACCAGAGAATAACGGTAATTCTATCCTTCTAGGTCGTGTTGCATCACGAAATTGTGGTTGAATCTGCCTGATTTTCGGACTTCCCTTCATATATTCCAGCATTTTAACATCATGTTTATCCTTTTTCTTCACCCACTCCCGTAACTGGCCTAGGTATTCCCGTATTTCCCCAATCTCCTCTTGTACTTCATTCATTGTTTTCTCTAACCCTTCAATTCGTCCTTCCATTCTAGTTGAAACTATGAAGGCTCTGATACCGAAAATGTTAGGAAACCAGAATTTCTCTTAGCTGTAATAAGTGAATTTGCAATACAGAACAACACTTCAACTATTCTTTATTTCTACCAACAAACATAATAAGTTCTACAGAGAAACAAAAAACAATTAGAATATTAATACACCTAACAACCAAGGTATTTTGACGAACCTTAACCTCCAAATCTGCGAGAGAAAATACTACAGAAAATAAACTGCATGTCTTCCTTTCTTCCTTATATAATATAAGAAAAAATAATTGCCCGAACTACTAGGTAACTGTTAGGTAACTACTATCAATACAAATGCATAATAATAATAAATAAAACAATTACATTTAAGCCTTATTTTCACCCTTCTTTCTGCGGTTATAGACCCCAGTAACAGCAGATCTATTACGGTAATAAGTATATTATTATGCCTAGTTGAAATTTGCATATGATATTGCTGCTTTTCTGAAAATCACTCATGTCCCATCTAAAATATTCATGAATATGAGCACTAGAGATATTCAATTCCATGGTCTTTTTTTTCTTAGGCTTGAAGGTAAATAAATATTGAGAAAAAGTTGAAAGATCATTTCTTGTTTTAGTTTTTAGTTCATCATAGTGGTGCATGAATTGCAAAACTGGACTCTTTAAGGTTATCAAGAAACTTTCTTGGTGGAGACTCAGCAAGTTTATTACCAATCTCAATGTTAATTACTCAGATTTTAAGTACAATCTTGGTGATATCAACGTATAGATAAAATCATATCTCATCCCAAAATAAGATGTTACAGTCTAATTTGAGGAGCAAATTACTGTCCACGCCTCGGAAGATGATTCAGTATACTGCAAATATCAATTCTGACGGTTAGAGTGGACAGAAAGGAACCACAGAGTTCCAACAATAAAGCTTCTCTATTCAGTATTAGGAGCTCGGGCAAATTTGTCAGTGCTGCTTTTTCTCTCTGGAATTTTGTTCTTTCTTTCCTATGTAGTTATCTTGTTTTGAATGTATCGCTCTTGATACTTGTTTTTGTTGGGAATAAATCCTGAAAAATAGTATTTGCGGTATTAGTGATAAATGAAGAACACTAAGTTATGATTAAATCAACAAGAATAAAAAGCAGCAAAAATGACACCAAGATTTTACAGGAAAACCCTTCTGAATAAGGGAAAAACCACGGCCAATAGGAGTTACTAATATCACTATAGCGAGGAATTTTACACCATGTAGTAATGAGTAAAAGTAATCCTAAGACCACTACACCCCAAAAGAAGTAAACACTATTTTACTTTTTCCACCTCACTGCAATATCTCTCACACTCTATTTTTCTTCACAAACTATTTTCTTATTGTTTATGGAATACCTTACTCTCTCTTTTCTCTCATTGTTGGTGTATGAAATGAGAGTTGAAGCTCTCTCCTTTTATAGCCAAAGCTTCACTCTCTAAATCCTACAGTATTTGAAAATTCGCACACTTTTAACAATTCAACAAAGTTGGCTACCAACCCAAAGAAATTCAACAAGGTTGGCTACCTAACCAAACCAAGTCAATAAAATTGGCTACCAAATAATTCAACAAGATTGGAAGAATTATATATTGGAATCTTGTAACTCATAGTTGATTGGCATAGCTAGCCTAGTTTAATTTTCCTTTTCGGTGTAATAAGGACGTCAGTAAGTGACAGCAGCAGCAATAACAGCAAAACCACAATGTCATGGTAGTCCTAGCTACCAAAACTTCCTGAACTACATTGACATGATTCCCTTTTAGCCAGGGATATAAAGGAGACCTTTTGAAGTAGGGGTTCAGTCAAATCTTCCAAAAGATGCTTCACACGGAGTGCTCAAACGGGCAAAAAATCGCTCGTATCCGCTCACTTTATCTTTGCACGAAAACTCTTCGTGTTTTCGAGCAAAGAGGGGCAGCTCTGAGCACGTGATTTTTGCCCTATACGAGAATTATTCCCAAAAATTAAAAATTAAGTAATTTTGCATTGTTTGCAATTTTGTGGATTTTGTGTTATATTTCGCTGATTATTTGCATTTTTTGTGTGCATGTTTATTTTTGTTAACTAAAATATTAAGAAAAAGATGTGTAGATAGATTTAATTAGATAAAATAATAATTATTGTTAGTAATTTTAGGGGGTTAATTTGAAATTTGAATCTTTAATGATTAAGGGGGGCCACTAGATAATAAGTAAAGTATTAGTGGATTAGTCAAAAGGGGAACCAATTGGAGTGGGATTGAATAGTAGGGGACAAATTGGAGTGTGATTGAATAGTAGTAGACTATTAATAGTAGAAGACCACTTTTAAGGTCTTGACTACTCATTAATTTAGAAGGGAAAGGGAATATTCTACTTATAAAAAGAAGGAGATTGAGATGTGGAAGAGGCTGGAAAATTAGAGAAAAAGAGGGAGATACATTCTGGTAGCTAAAAAAACGTTAAGAAATATTATGAAAAATCCTGGGGATATACACAGAATATATCGAATATACCTAGAATATACAAAGAATCAGAAGAAGAAATAGAAAAGATCTTGAGAAATTCAATAGAAAAGTTTTAAGCAAGTTTGGGTCCGGGTTTCAAGCGGGTTGATTCCTGCATTCTTGAACTACTGTTGTTATTGTTGTTGTGCTACTACTGCTGACTACTCCTCCTCCTTCTATTTTTCATTATCCAGGTACACATTCTGAAATCTTGTACTAATGTAAACCTGAAGTTGGAGATGAAATGAAATGCTGTCAAGTTTCCTTTTGTATTACACATAGTTAATTCCAACGGTTCAATTCATCTAATAATGTTAGTTTAAGTTAATTAAAGAATGGTTAGTTTGTTCTAATATTTTGTCAATCTCGTATGCTATTTATAATTTCAACTTTACTAATATTCACTTATAGAATAGGGCACGAAACAATCTCCCTTTATGCGAGCTGGCATGCAATTTTCCATTTGCATTTGCCTTAATCTAATAAATAATAAGAGGCTCGAACTTATAAGCATAATAAGGACCTTTTCTTTATACTAGAGACAGAAAAAAACGTGTAGTCACTTTAGGATTACCCTTTTAAAATAAATGAGGCCTGCCTCGCCAAATAAAAATGCACAAACTGCGGGGCCCTCAATAAAGGTTTAAAAAATATTTAGAAAATCGGAAGGATCGCTTAGCGAATTTCACGGCCCTCCCAAAAGAATATAATGCGTTAGACTCTATTAGGCGCGATTTTAATAAAATTACCTCCTTAAATATGGGTAGGCATTTTATGCGACCCAAATCCAAATCCTAAAACATTGAATAGAGTGTGACTAGGATTGCGGGTTTATTTCATGCGGCGCAATACTTTGAACGACGTTCACTTTCTCTTAAATAAATACAATAATAAAAGTTGATCGAGGTTAAAAATAGCACACAAGTTATAGCATGTTTTAAAATCAGATATTTTGCCATTACAATAATTTAAGCGACCGTGCTAGAACCAAGGGATTTGGGGATGCCTAACACCTTCCCTCGGGTCAACAAAATTCCTTACTTAGAATTTCTGGTTCGCAGACTTCATTTGGAAAGTCGAATATTTTCCTCGAATTGGGATTCAAGATAAACCGGTAACTTGGGACACCAAACGCCAAACATTTCCCAAGTGACGACTCTGAAATAAATAAATAATCTTATTTCGAATATTGTCATTTAAATTGGAAAAACTCCCTTATGCATTTACCCTCCGGGGTAAGGTGCGCAAAAAAAAAGTGTGACAAGCAGCATTGAACTCAAAGTTTTGACCTACTGACTGAATATAAGTGTCTCAGTAGAATGATCTACCACTAACGTATTGTCATGTCAAATTTACACGATGATACAACGACATACCAAGTATGATTCCCCAAGTGGATTTATATAGAAGGTGAGATGGATGCAAATTTTGTCTATGCTTTGTGTGTGGTGGAGAAATTTCCGATAGGCGCTAAGCTCAAGAGATACATAAGTCAAATTTACGTTCTATTTAATGTGTTTATACTGTAAATTTGTTTGTCCAATATCTCCGTCCAAACAAAAGAATTACTCCGCACTGATCTCACAACGTCTAAAGTGGTGGGATTCAACGCCATGAAGGCTAGGGTAGAAAGGATGCATGTGACAAATGCATAGAACCAAAAGTAGATTCATGAGTAGAAAACAACAAGTCCTATGAGGAGTGCCGTAAAGGAAGAGGATATTTCTTTTCATCTTACTTTGGCATCTTTCTCCCAACATTTTGTTTTGGGTAAAAATGAAAGAAGAAGGTTAAAACAAAAAAAACAAAAAAGAAGGTTCATTTTCTCATTTGTTGCGTATGTACAGGCCTTGTATCCGCTGCTTTACTATATGGGGAAATAGATTAAAACATATATGTAAAGTTGGAGAGATCTTCTCTCATGCAGCTGTTGTTAATGTGTTTCCGTAGACTAGTTTTGATAGACCTGAAGTCCCGAGGATAAGAGGAGTCCAGTTTGAATCGGCAAATAATTATGCGGCCAACATATCAAGCGTTGCGCTCTTATCGCTATATAGCAGGCCGTGTGAACAATGTTTTGATTGAATATTATGCTATATAAAAAATGGCATCTTGTTATAACTAACGTATCTTTCCAAAAGTCTCAGGCAAAGCAACTTGGTACTCGTGCTGGTATGAGGTAATAGGTTTCCGATAGTATAGTTAAAGTGCAAATATGCTTGCATGGAGACCATTTGTCACTAAAAAGTTTAGTATATTTTGTCCAAGTCTTTAATTTTCAATTTTTTCTGAAAGTCAATTGCGTCGAACTCTCTATAACACTCGACATTGGCGTCTCATGTCATATCATTGACTTTCTCTTTTTCCCCGATTCATTTGGTATTTGTTCCGAAGATGTCTATGTGACATTTTTTGAAATTTAGTGGGCTCGAATTATTGACTGTGAATTTAGTGGGCTCAAATTATTTATAATTATTTTTATTTATGTTATTTCTATCTATCATAATTTCTCTTTCTATTAATTTATATTTTCAAAATTGTTTTACAAATACTCTTTCATATGTAATATACTGATGAATTACCGATATTATTCTTATTTTTTGTTGCTAAAGGAATTGCCGATATCATGTACTCTTTTGCTTGTAGTTTGGTATTATAAAAAACAAATAAATAATTGAAAAACAAATAGTGGTCTTATTCATTTTTCGTATTTGGTACGCAAATAAAGGAAAATAATTTAAAAAGTATTCATAGATAATTTAGATATAATAAATATGAAGCCATAAACTTTCAAACCAACAACCTTTCGGGCTCACAAATTTCATAAACTTTCGAACTGTTAAACTTTAAAAGTCGCGAAATTTCGAACCCATAAACTTACAAACACATATACCTCCAAACTTATAATTTTGGAACTTGTAAATTTTTGAGCCTTTAAACGGATAAATAATAAAATTAAAGCTGAAAAGTATATTTAATTTTTTTTGCGGGGGGTGGAGGGGTAGTAGGGTGGGTGGTGACGGAAAAACTAAAATTTGAAAAAAAATTATTTTTTGAAGAGGGGGTGGAGTGGGTTGGTGAAGGTGGTGAACGTTGAGAAGAAGCTTTGGAAAATATTTTCCCTTCTTTTGATAGGAAAACATTTTCCTCCACTTGAAGAAAAATGAATTGATAAAAAAAATATTTTACAAAATATTTAAGCCAATCAAACATGAGAAATGAAAAATATTTTTTAAAAAATATTTTCCTTCGTACCAAACGCACCCGAATTATTTCCTTCTTCTAATCTTTCTTAATTTACTTTCTCTCTCTTTTTTTTTAACTTCTTATGTAGTTATTGTTTTTCTTTTTTGGTGACGGGGAATAAGTTGTGTTTAGTATTATTGTCTATGTCGCATATTTTTCCTTCTTTTCTTTTTACGATTAAATGGGGAGGAATTAATGTGATTTTTGAACTTTATGATATAACATGATTAATATTGGCGAGAAAAATATAAATATACATATATTATTAACTTCATGGTGAAATCAGCATGATCTTACTTATTATATAGTCAAAATTATGTTATTGAATAATAATAATTATTATATTCTGGACACCTCACATCTACCATTTTGACATCACCAGCAAAGAATGTTAATTATGATATCGTCCTCCTCTCCTAAATTTTTCAAAACAAACATGCATATAAGTTGTAACTCACTCAAATATTACTTTATAGTACAAAAATGAATCAAGTGATCTAGGCCACCACGGAAATCATCTCCCATAGTACCTTTCCTACTTACTCTTATTTTTTTTATTTTAGAATGTAACATTCTCTGATATTTGTTTTCAAGGAGGAGATACAGCTTCTAATGGAAGTTTAAAAGAAAATCAATAAAGTGGATAAAAACTACGTGAGATCAGAGCTGAAATTCAAAAATTAGATAAAAAATACTGTATGGTAAATAATTTCTTCCCATCTATCTATGCATCTTTTACCATTTTAAAAACGTTTTACATATTGTTATGTTAAGGCTTTGATAATAATTTTGTGTCTATATATATATATATATTGCTGATTTTATTTTTGTTTTCCTGTCTAGCCCTTATGAACAGCTACACTGTTGTTTCAAATGGTAATTATATCTAATATTTTCCCCTCCCTTGCATTGCATAAACTAAGTTCATATATATATATATATATTAGATATATATATATTAGATATAATTACCATTTGAAACAACAGTGTAGCTGTTCATAAGGGCTAGACAGGAAAACAAAAATAAATTCAGCATAAAAAATATTAGTATTTAAATACAGATTATACAAATAGCAACAGAATACTTGGTATGGAACGCGAAGTTTTTAAATTTGAACCACTCAATTTGGTGAAAGGATTTTAATTTCTATCTACTTCATTCAAGAGCAATCAATGCTCATCAATCTCTTGCATTTTGGCAGGAGTAAATTACAGTCTTTCAGATGTTTACAGTACAAATTTTTTCTGAAACGAGAATTCATTTTTAAAAAATATTATTCATTGTTATAATTTGTATATTCATTTCCAAAGTAAATTTAATATCTGGTATGACTTTTTTCATTAAAGTCATATAACTTTATTTTCTCTCGCAAAATTCATAAAACTTTCACTAACTCACAGATAAATCATGATGACCGGAAAACATAATTTTCTGGTAGTATTCTCTTATTCCATATTTTTTATTTTTTATTTTTAATCTAATAAATAATAACCCAATTAAAATAGAAGAAATATATATTTTTAGTCGCTTCCAAAACTCTATCTCTCTTTCTTTCTCTCTCTATATATTAGTTTCAGCCAACCAGTCAATTTTATATTTTCTCTTAAAATAGGAATAACTTAACTCAACCTGATCCAATACCCATATACATAAATTATATAACACTAAAAGTGAATCTTTCTCTCACAAAAAAAAGATAGTTCATAATGCATGAAATTCTGACAAAAAAAAAAGTAAGAAAGAAAAGTTATAATTCGAGAACACTTGAAATAAAAATGCTATTAATTTTAATGAAAATCTTGAAAATAAAAAAAAAAATAAAAGTATCATATTTTGAAGGATTCACTTTTAGTATTATTTTATTTTATATATACAGACATTGGGTCAGATGGGTCAATGGGGGTTAATAATTCCTATTTTATATTCAACTATTATTTATTAGACTGAACATAAAAAATAAATAGTAAAACAAGAAAATACTACTGAAAAGCTATATTTTTCAGTAATTGTGATTTATGTGTAAGGTAATAAAAGTTTTTATTTTTATGTGAGAAAATAAAGTTATATGACTTATAGTTATATATGTAGTTATTTGTGAAATCTACTCTTCGTTTCTAGTTACTTGTTCGATTGGAATTTTCACTTCAATTGAGGAAGTAGTATTAATTAAATATTTAGTTTACTACATTATTCTTATGAATAATACTTTGCAAATCTGACTTTAAGTACTAGTATACCAATTAGTTTGTGAAATGGATACTTAGTAATAAGAGTAAAAAAAAAAAAATTAGTTCTCTCTTTATTTGCTCAAAGGATAATTAAAAGGAAAAACTATCTTTAGTATACTAAATAAGTAAACGAAAACGGAGAGAGTGTTATAAATAGAATCCTATTTAAGGTGAATGTCTATATTTAGAGAGATTCTAGGGTTTACTACTTGGTGGCTAAGTCACCACCTCCCTATAAATAAAGGGGTTCTATTCCATTGTAAATCATCCCTAAGTATCAATAAGAATACTCATCTCTCTACTTTTCTCTCTATTGTTCTTGTTCTTATATTATTGTTCTTGTTCTTATATTATTTCATAACACGTTATCAGCACGAGACTCTACTGTCTCAAGAATCCTCTTGAGAAAATTAAGGTATTTCCCTTTTTCCGAATTTGGTTTTAATTATGTCTGATATTATGAAAAGAAAGTTCGTTGCCCTTGAAATTTCGGGCAAGAACTATATGACATGGGTGTTGGATGCTGAAATCCACTTAGATGCTATGGGTCTTGGAGACGCCATTAAAGACAGAGATAAAGCATCCACCCAAGACTGTGCTAAGGCCTTGATTTTCTTGCGCCATCACCTTGATGAAGGTTTGAAAATTGAATATCTCACAGTCAAAGACCCACTCATCTTGTGGAACGGCTTAAAGGAGAGATATGACAACCTGAAGTTGGTCACTCTGCCACAAGCACGATATGATTGGGCTCATCTGAGGCTCCAAGACTTTAAGTCTGTTTCTGAATATAATTCTGCAATGTTCAGTATTACTTCTAAATTGAAACTCTGTGGAGATAATATCTCTGATTATGATATGCTTGAGAAAACGTTTACAACGTTTCATGCCTCCAATATGGTACTGCAACAACAGTACAGAGAGAAATGTTTCAAAAAGTACTCTGAACTGATTTCTCTTCTCCTTGTGGCTGAGCGAAACAATGACCTGCTCATGAGAAATCACGAAAATCGACCCACTGGGTCTACACCATTGCCTGAAGCAGATAAGGTGTATACTCATTATGCCAAGCATGGAAAAGGCCATGGATCTAGTCATGGTCGTGGTCGTAATCGGGGTCATAGCCGTGGACGTAGACAAGGAAGAAATTTCCTTGATGTCCGTCACCCCCCCAAAGAGAAATAACCACCAAAAGCAGAAACAGTATTATGAGAATCCAAAGGCAAATAGTTCAGAAACTATATGCTATCGTTGCGGTGGAAAAGGGCACTGGTCAAAAGCTTGCCGTGTACCAAGACATTTGGTTGATCTTTATCAAGCATCTCTAAAGAATAAAGGCCCTGAAACAAATTTTGTCTCTGACAACAATTTTGATATCACCCACCTGATGTGGCAGACTTCTTTGAGCACCCTGAGGGGAAAATAAATCACCTAATCGGTGATGGATCTGTGATGAAGGAAGATGGAATTATTTGATTTTATTTGTATTAGTTAGTGAATAAACTAATAGTCATTAGTATCAGCTCGTATTAGTTAGTTTATGATATAATGTTAGTATTAGTTCTTTAGAATGTTTCAATATGCTTAAATTTCAAAGATATTTTTATTTTTCAGTAGAGTTAATCGACTAACCTAACAGTTAGTCGATTATCTAATATTTCGCATTAAAACCGCAAAACAATCGATTATATACTTGTTACCAATCGATTATATTAAGACAGTGTGATCTGAAGTTTTTCAAAATAGCAAATAATCGATTATGTATGTTTAACAATCGATTATATTAAGACAGTGTGATCTGAAGTTTTTCAAAATAGCAAACAATCGATTATATACTTGTTAACAATCGATTATATTAAGACAGTGTGATCTGAAATTTTTTAAAATAGCAAATAATCGATTATGTATGTTTAACAATCGATTATATTAAGACAGTGTGATCTGAAGTTTTTCAAAATAGCAAATAATCGATTATGTATGTTTAACAATCGATTATATTAAGACAGTGTGATCTGAAATTTTTCAAATTAGCAAATAATCGATTATGTATGTTTAACAATCGATTATATTAAGACAGTGTGATCTAAAATTTTTCAAATTAGCAAATAATCGATTATGTATGTTTAACAATCGATTACATTGAGACAGTGCTTAAACTGAAATTTTCAAACTGCAAAGTAATCGATTATGGAAAACATATAATCGACTATCTGATTTAGTTAGTCAACTAACCTCAGCAGATTTTGAAAATATTGTTTAAATGTGAAACAAACGGATTGAATTTGTTTATTCTCATGTTCGTGTATTTTCTTTTGTATGTCAAACCATGGGAAAGCAAATATGGATATCTCACAAAGCAATCTTGGATCAAATATTTGTTTAGTTGATTCATGTACTACACATACGATACTCAAAGAAAAGAAATATTTCTCTCAACTAAGTATGTGTAAGGCAGATGTTACTACAATCTCTGGTAGTAGTAAATTGATTGAAGGCTCCGGAAGAGCAACTATAACACTGCCTAGAGGAACAATGTTCATCATAGAGAATGCAATGTTCTCCTCCAAGTCTAAGAGAAACTTGTTGAGTTTTAAATATATACGCCGGAATGGCTATCATGTTGAGACAATAGATGAGAATAATCTTGAATATCTCATCATAACAAAGAATGTCTCTGGCCAAAAGAGGGTTATTGAGAAATTCCCGTCTTTATCTTATGGCGTGTATTGGACAAAAATTAGTGCAATTGAGGCACATTCAACAGTAAACCAAAAGGTTACTGATTCCAATACTTTTGTACTTTGGCATGATCGATTGGGAAACCCTGGATCAATCATGATGAGACGGATTATAGAAAGCTCATATGGGCATCCGTTAAAGAATTTCAAGATTCTTTTAAATAATGAATTTTCTTGCACTTCTTGTTATCAAGGAAAGTTAATTACAAGACCATCACCAACAAAGGTTGGGACCGAGTCACCAACGTTTTTGGAACGTATACAAGGGGACATTTGTGGACCTATTCACCCACCTAGTGGGTCTTTTAGATATTTTATGGTCCTAATAGACGCATCCTGTAGATGGTCTCATGTGTGCCTGTTGTCATCACGCAACCTTGCGTTTGCAAAACTAATGGCACAAATAATTCGACTATGAGCATAATTTCCTGATAATCCAATCAAGACTATTAGACTGGATAATGCTGCTGAGTTTTCATCCCAAGCATTTAATGATTATTGCTTATCAATTGGGATAAAAGTGGAACATTCTGTAGCTCATTTTCACACTCAAAACGGTCTTGCAGAATCTTTAATTAAACGCCTGCAGTTGATTGCAAGACCATTACTCATGAAAACGAGGCTGCCCACTTCGGTATGGGGTCACGCCATTTTGCATGCAGCAATGCTAATTCGTCTCAGACCGACGAATTATCACAAATATTTCCCGCTGCAATTGGTTTTGGGTCATGAACCCAATATATCCCATTTAAGAATCTTTGGATGCGCAGTATATGTGCCTATAGCACCGCTATACCGCACCAAAATAGGTCGCAAAGAAGGTTAGGAATATATGTTGGGTTTGAATCGCCCTCCATTATTCGCTACCTCGAAACATTGACAGGGGATTTGTTCACTGCACGATTTGCAGACTGTCAATTTGATGAGACACTTTTCCCAAAATTAGGGGGAGAAGTTGGTGAAACCAAACGGGAAATTTTGTGGAAAAATGCATCATTATCTCATCTTGATCCACATACCTCTATTTGTGAAAAAGAGGTGCAAAAGATTATCCATTTGCAAAGAATAGCAAATCAAATGCCTGACGCATTTACGGACTTGAAAAGGATAACAAAATCCCACGTCCCCGCAGAGAATGTTCCAATCCGTATTGATGTCCCTGTTGGACAATCATCTAGTGTCATATCCAATGAGTCGAATGCACGCCTGAAGCGTGGCAGGCCATTAGGTTCCAAAGATCGAAATCCTAGAAAGAGGAAAGCAAATGATCAAAATGACACTACGAAAGAATCTCTTGAGGAAATTCATGATTTAATAAATTCTGAGATTCATGAAGAATCCTTTGAGCCCGAGACTCAGGAAAATAAGGAACTATCCATAAATCCAATCGATATTGAGGCAAATTTTAATAGAGTGGATATAGTGGTGAATTATGTCTTTGCTTTTAATGTCGCATCTAGCATTATGCAAGAAAATGAGGATCTTGAACCTCAATCTGTTGGAGAACGTCGAAAAAGACATGATGGCCAAAATGGCAAGAAGCAATTCAATCAGAATTGAATTCGCTGGCAAAACGTGAAGTTTTTGGCCCTATAGTTAAACACCTAATGGTGTTAAGCCTGTTGGCTATAAATGGGTCTTTGTACGCAAGAGAAATGAGAAAAACGAGGTACAAAGATATAAGGCACGCCTTGTTGCACAAGGATTTTCTCAAAGGCCTGGTATCGATTATGAAGAGACATATTCGCCTGTAATGGATGCCATAACTTTTTGTTATATCATTAGTTTTGTTGTCCTTGAAAAGCTTGACATGCATTTAATGGATGTGGTTACTGCCTATCTTTATGGCTCACTTGATAATGAGATATACATGAAAATTTCCGATGGACTCAAAATGCCGAACGCTCATAATTCAAAATCCCGGGAAATGTTTTCAATCAAATTGCAAAGATCCTTGTATGGTCTAAAGCAATCATGACGAATGTGGTATAATCGTCTTAGTGAGTAAAGAAGGCTATATAAATGATGCCATTTGCCCGTGTGTTTTTACAAAGAAAACAACATCGGAATTTGTTGTACTTGCCGTATATGTCGATGACATAAACCTTATTGGAACCCCCATAGAACTCCAAAAGGCAATTGATTATTTAAAGAATGAATTCGAGATGAAAGATCTCGGAAAGACAAAATTATGTCTTGGTTTGCAAATTGAATATTTGGCAAACGGAATTTTTGTTCATCAATCTACCTATATAGAAAAGGTACTGAAACGGTTTTACATGGATGGAGCACATCCTTTAAGTACTCCGATGGTTGTTCGATCACTGGATGTGAATAAAGATCCATTCCGACCGCAAGAAAGGAATGAAGAGCTACTTGGTCCTGAAGTACCATATCTTAGTGCAATTGGCGCACTAATGTACCTTGCAAATACTACAAGGCCTGACATAACCTTTTCAGTTAGTGTCTTAGCAAGGTATAGCTCGGCTCCCACAAGGAGACATTGGAATGGTATCAAACATATATTGAGGTACCTAAAAGGGACTACCGATATGGGCTTATTTTATGGCAATAATTGCAGTCCTGATCTTGTTGGTTATGCTGATGCTGGATATTTATCCGACCCACACAAGGCTCGATCTCAAACAGGTTATGTGTTTACCTGTGGAGGCACCGCCATATCTTGGCGATCGACTAAGCAATCAATTGTGGCTACTTCATCTAATCATGCCGAGATAATCGCTATTCATGAAACAAGTCGGGAGTGTGTGTGGTTGAGGTCTATAATACATCATATTCAAGACAAATGTGGCTTGAAGTGTAACAAACTACCCACGACTTTGTATGAAGACAATGCAATATAGCTCAATCGAATGGAGGATTCGTAAAAGGAGATAGAACAAATCATATTTCACCAAAGTTATTTTTCACACATGATCTTCAAAAGAATGGTGATATCAATGTGCAACAGATTCGTTCAAGCGATAATATTGCTGATTTGTTCACAAAATCTCTGCAAACGTCAACTTTCAAGAAGCTGGTTCACAAGATCGGAATGCGAAAACTCAAGGATATGAATTGATGCTCTTTTCAGGGGGAGTTAATGCGCGTTGCACTCTTTTTCCCTTACAAGGTTTTGTCCCAATGAGTTTTCCTTGCAAGGTTTTTAACGAGGCAACCAATAGGCGCATATTCAAACATGTGTACTCTTTTTCCTTTTCTTTAATTTTTTCCCATTGGGTTTTGTTTTAGTTAAGGTTTTAACGAGGCACATTATTGAATAGACATTCAAGGGGGAGTGTTATAAATAGAATCATATTTAAGGTGAATGTCTATATTTAGAGAGATTCTAGGGTTTACTACTTGGTGGCTAAGTCACCACCTCCCTATAAATAAAGGGGTTCTATTCCATTGTAAATCATCCCTAAGTATCAATAAGAATACTCCTCTCTCTACTTTTCTCTTTATTGTTCTTATTCTTGTATTATTGTTCTTATTCTTATATTATTTCATAACAGAGAGCTCATTATTAATCGAATGAGACATTTTAAGAAAATAAAAGAATGATTTAATTAATTAATTTTAAGATGAAGACTATTAAATGTGTATTTCCTAAGAGATATATAAACCAAAGGAAGTAGTAGTAAAAATAATGGGAAAAGAATAAAATAGCATAATAGTTAGAGCCAAACGGTAAATAGTGCCTGTCTCAATCATTTATTATGTAGTGCCAAATATATACGTTTCCTTTAGAATGATTATTTTTTCTACAAAAAAGAAAGAAAAGAAAAATGAAGAACAAATTTCCAGAAAATTTATTACCTTCGCTGGTTTTTAGCCGAAAGTGGACCCCACCATATTTTTATAAGGCAGGCCTGATTGGGTGGTGGGTCCTTAGCTACATTAAAATTGTTACAGAAATTCATGTTTCTGCATAAGTGCCTTTGTTTTCCCTTTTCATTACCAAAAAAATAAAAATAAAGGCAAACTCCTGCTACGTCTCCCATACCCCTCCCCTATGCTACTGATCTTTGAAAGCAAATAAAAATTAGAGTTTAACTTCTGTGTGTACTGATATGGTGTATAACTACTTATATTATCTGATTATTTAAACTATAATCACGGATAATTACTCATCACAAGTAAGATTTATAATTTAAAAAATAAAAATTATGTTAATATAGTATAGACGTCTTTATACTGCCTCTTAAGTATAATTAGGCATTTTTTAAAAACATACAGAATATCGGAGGAATTTTAGAGAGAGAAAGTAGAGAGAAGGGAGAGGATCGAAGAGTCTCGAAGAAGAGACTGTAAAATATCTCTGATAAGAAATGAGTGCCTCGGTACAGACAAACGACCCTTACCCCTTATATCAAATGACCCCTTTACATATGTGGCCTATTTACATGACATAGCCTAATTACAGGAATAGCCTATTTACACAATTGACCTAACTACAAAAGTATACAAAATATACAAACAAATTACAAGAATAGCCTAATTGTAGAAATAGCCTATTAGGCTCAGATATGACTCCTATAATGACCAAAATGGTCCACAATTGAGTATTATCATCATAGCCAAGTTATACATCGCAACACCCCCCCTCAAGTTGAAGGGGGGAAACCACCTTCAACTTGGACAAAATAGGAGAAAGAGCAGTCCCAGATAATGCCTTCGTCAACGGATCAACCAGCTGTTGAGAAGTGGAAACATGGGAAAGTTTTAGGAAACCATTGCGTATCAAAGTACGAACATAATGACAATCCACCTCAATATGCTTAGTGCGTTCATGGAAAACTGGATTATTAGCAATGTGGACAGCAGCCTGACTATCACAAAACACAGAAATAGGAGATGAAACAGATACCCCAAGATCAGCAAGCAAACGAGAGAGCCAAGTAAGTTCAGCAGTAACCTTGCTCAAAGCCCGATACTCAGCTTCAGCAGAAGAAAGAGAGACAACAGGTTGTTTTTTCGATTTCCAACTAACCAAACTGCCACCCAACAAAACACAGAAGCCAGTAACAGAGCGTCGAGTGTCAGGGCAAGCTGCCCAATCACTATCAGAGAACCCAGTCAGAGTGTAATCAGCAACATCAGAGTAAAAAAGACCCAAAGAGGAAGTGCCCTTAAGATACCTCAAAACATGCATAGCAGCAGACATATGGGGAACTCTTGGGGATTTAAGGTACTGACTCAGATGTTGCACGGCAAAGCACATATCAGGTCGAGTATGGGTTAAAAACAATAATTTGCCAACAAGACTCCTGAACTGATCAGGAGCGGGCAAAAAATCACCAGAATCAGCTTGTAGTTGAAAAGAAATGTCCAGAGGGGAAACAACAGGAGAAACAGAGGCACAGTCGAAAGCATGCAACAAATCATGAGTATACTTATGCTGATTCAGATGAATCCCACCAAGGACATGTTTAACCTCAAGACCCAAAAAATAATGCAATGACCCCAAATCCTTGATTTTGAAAGTATCATCCAAGAAGGCCTTTAAGCCAGCAATCTCATCACAGTCAACCCCAGTAACAATGATGTCATCCACATACACAGCCACCACAACAAGGGAATCAGGATTACCTTTTAAGAACAAGGAATAATCATTCAAAGAGTGCCTGTAACCTCTAGAGTGAAGAGCAGAGGACAGCTTAGCATACCACTGCCGGGAGGCCTGCCTGAGCCCATATAAAGACTTCTTTAGTTTACAAACCAAAGGAAGAGAAGGAGAAGAGGGAGAAGAAGAAGAGTCAGAAACCACCAAACCTGGAGGAAGTTTCATATAAACTTTCTCATCCAAATCACCATGGAGGAAAGCATTGTTAACATCAAGCTGAAACAAGGGCCAATGGTTCTTAACAGCCACTGCAAGTAGGCATTTCACTGAAGTCATCTTGACAACAGGAGAAAATGTGTCTGTAAAGTCCACACCCTCAACCTGTGTATCACCTCTGATAACCAACCTAGCCTTATACCTTTCAATAGAGCCATCAGATTTATATTTGATCTTGTAAACCCACTTACAGCCAATAGGTTTCTTACCAGGAGGAAGATGCACAATGTCCCAAGTATGGTTAGCATCCAATGCATCAAATTCCTTCCTCATGGCATCCTGCCAAGCTGGTACAGAAGCAGCTTGAGAGTAAAACATAGGTTCAGATTCCAAATTGGAGGAAGAGGAGCCAGAGAAGGCTGGAAGCTGGCAAACATAGTCTTTGAGGTAGGAAGGAGGAATATGTTGTCTGGTGGATTTTCTGGGCAAGGACACAGGCTGAGATAGAGGTAGAGCAGGAGGAGGAACATCAGGATTGAAAAAGGGAGAAGGAATGGAGATAGGAGAGGCAGGAGAAGGACTAGGAGGAGAAGAAGAAGAAGAATCAGTGGAAGTTGGTAGCAGGGAACGAGGGTCAAGAACATCATCAGAAAATGGAACAGGTGGAGGAGGAGAGGAAGAGGGAGGTGCAGTTTTAAAGGGAAAGTGAGTTTCATGAAAGACAACATCTCTAGACACAAAACATTTCTTAGAATTCAAATCATACAGTTTGTAGCCTTTCTTACCAAAAGGATAACCAATAAAAACACAAGAGTGAGCTCTGGGCTTCAGTTTATCCCTATGAGGAATAGGGACAGCAGCATAAGCTAAACAACCAAAAGCTTTTAGATGAGAATAAGAAGGGGGAGAACCATGCAATAATTCATGAGGTGTTTTGTAATGAAGTACTCTGGATGGCAATCTATTAAGGATGTATGTGGCAGTGAGCAAACAATCACCCCAAAAGGATATAGGCAAACCAACTGAAAAAGAAGAGCTCTACAAGTTTCAAGTAAAGATCTGTGCTTTCTCTCAACAACCCCATTCTGTTGGGGAGAATGAGGGCAAGTTGTTTGATGCACAATCCCAAGCTTATTAAAAAAAGAAATCCCTTCAGCACTGGAACCCAGTTCCAGGGCATTATCACTCCTCACAACCTGGACAATGGAGTTGAATTGAGTTTGAGCATAAGAAATGAAGGATTGAAGGAGAGGAAAGGCATTACTTTTAGAACCCATTAAATGTGTCCAGGTGGCCCTAGAAAAGTCATCAACTATGGTGAGAAAATATTTACTACCAAGGGAAGTAGGGGTGTGGTAAGGACCCCAAGTATCCACATGTATAAGTTGGAAGGGTTTAGTAGTGGTAATGCTACTATCAGGAAAAGGTAGTCTGGTTTGTTTAGCCATAGGACAAATAGTGCAAGGAAAAGGTTGTTTAGCAGCAAGAGAAAAAGGTAAGCCAGAAACATGTTTCATATTAACAAAAGAAGTGTGTGCTAATCTCAAATGCCAAATATAGTTCATATCAGCAGTATCAGCATTATTACAACAGGAAGATTGTACAATTGAGCTAAAATGTTTGCCATCAGAAACAACATCATCATTACAAACATGTGAAACACTATGCTCAGGAGTAGAAGAAGACTTGGAAGAGGCAGAAGAGGGAGCAGGTGACCAAGAGTACTTGTACAGACCAGCCTCCTCTTTACCAAGATCCAGAAGCCTCTTCAGAGAAAGGTCCTGTAACAGGTAAAGAAGGCATGAGGTTGGTGTAAACAAAACTAGACAATTCAATTGTTTCATCAATTTATGAACAGAAATCAAATTATGTTTGAAAGAAGGAACCAAGAGCACATTGTGAAGGGTAAGGGAAGAAGTCAATGCAAATGATCCTGTACAAGTAACCTTCACCTTATAGCCATTAGGTAGGGAAACAAGGTAAGGGATAGTTAAGGGTATAATGTCAAAAAGTAGATTTTTATCATAAGTCATGTGATTGGAAGCCCCTGAATCAATGATCCAGGTAGCAGAGTTTATGTTTGCAAGCATGCACAACTTGGAATCAGAAACAAGACTCTCAGACATCAAAGTACCAGCAAAATTAGCAGAACTCATGGGAGAAGGAGCTTGATCACTAGTAGAAAGAGTCTGTTGAATTAAGCTCACAATCTGATCACATTGCTGTCTGCTCAACCCTGGTATCACATGTTGACTGGCAATAGGATCCCCTAGAGGAACAGACAGACTTGAATTTCCTGTATCAGCAGACATACAATCAGTACTAGTGGAAAGATGAGCAGCAGATTTCCTTCCCTTGGTGTAAGAATTGCTTTGAGGAAAACCATGGAGCTTGAAACACTTATCAATTAAGTGTCCAGACTTCTTGCAATATCTGCAAAACAAGTTTCCTCTATTTTGCTCAAAATTGACTTTAGGTCTGAAGTTGGAACCAGACAATTTACCCTGGCTGAACCCAGCAGGGGGCCTGTCAATGTGAGTGTTAAAAGACATGGAGTCTGGACTCATATGAGAAACAAACTTGACTTGTCTTTGTTTTTCATCATTGAGCACAATATTATAAACACTGTCAAGGGAAGGAAAGTGCTGCATCATTAACAAATTACTCCTTACACCCAAATATGTCTCATTCAGTCCCATGAGGAACTGGTAAATCTTGTTCTCATCATCTTCCTCAATAATACCATTCTTAGCAGCACAAGTGCACTTCTGTCCATGGTTTGGGACCATTGTCCCCAATTCATCCCACAAACTCTTGAGTTTGTTGAAGTATGAGGCTACATCAAGGGAACCTTGGGATGTCTGAGAGAGTTCCCGTTTAAGCTCAAAGATTTTGGTTTTATTGGGGGTACCATATCTCTTCTCAAGTTGAGACCACATGCTTTGAGCAGTGTTAGAATATTGGACACTATCAGCTATTTGAGATGACACAGAAGAAGTTAACCATGACATAACGAGCATGTTACATCTATCCCACAACCTCTGTAAACTCACACTATTATTAGGTCTGGAAAATGAAGCATCAATGAAACAGATTTTATTTTTAGCAGATAAGGCCATAGTCATTTTACGCTTCCATCCTCCATAACCACTTCCTGAGAAAGGAGTGGGGACTAAACATGCACCAGGGACATCAGAAGAATGCACAAATAAGGGATTGGAGGGGTCAATAGGACCAGAGTTAGCACCAGAACTACCAGCATTCATGTTAGCAGCCATGCTCAACAAATGAATCAAACCTTTTGTAAAATATCACCAAAACAATATTCACAATCTACACGGTCAGTATTCACAACTCAAAGAATCTATTCACAGCTAGAATCAAACAATCACATATACAGTCAAAGAATCACAACCAGAGTATAGGAACGAGGTTACCGTCCTTCTTCGCAACCGGAGAAGTTCGGCCTTTAACAATAGGCAAAACCCTAGGTGTGAGCCCCAGGAATAACCGTCAAAACTTTACCACAAACGCCGACAATGTTGTCACAACACCACGGATGATAACCAAAGCCACAGCAAAATGAGTATCAAACCTCCGGATGGCAACCAAACACTCGATTTAACCACCAGAAAACCCTAGAGGTTGAAACTCACCGCAAAATCTCCGAAACCTTCACGATAAACGATTGAACCATTCAGTACAGAAGGAACAAACGTAGATCGTGAAGATAGAGGCACCGAAGAACCCTAATAGGGTTGAAAACATCATCGATCTTTTCGATCTAAAAAAAAAACCCAAATTTTGATCAGAAAAATAGTTCGAATGAACTATTGATTCACAAAACAACGTCACCGGATCATTGTACCGGCTTTGATACCATGATTTTTCGTATAAGACATCTCTATAATATTTATCCTCTATAAACTATAACGGCCAAATGAAAGTGATTAATTAACCTATTATGTCATATTATATATTCTGTATAAGAGCACTTTACTAGAGCAACCAATATTTTTCCAGACAAATGATGTTATTATAAGATAATTCTATGGTTTAAGTAACGGTTAGATTCTTGAAAAGGACTTTAAAACAAACAAAAAATAATAATAATAATATACAGACACCTCCGTTTGATGGGATCTTCTTTTGCCTCCGGGACTGAATAAAATACACATATATGGTATATATTCCACGCACACGTATTCACGTTTGTATTATGGTTTTAACAATGATACAAATTACACTAAGAGATGCAAATTAAGTACGCTTTCACATATAATGATCCTTTCCATAAGGAGGACCTGTAAGATGATAGTAGTTTTTAACATATAAAATACGTTTAGCTTAAAGTATTCATTTACTTTATAAGCATAAAACAATAAAAATAAATGGAGGGCCATCTTAGCAGATCGTAATAAATCCAAAGACTAAAAGAATAAAATGCAAGAGGCAATAGATATTAAGTAAAGGGAGGAGGATGAGGATCTTTTATTAATAATATGGATTTGGTCTGCCTCTCCAATGAGAGGTTCAGAGCTTTACAATGGAGTGTTTTCTCCTCTTTTAGAAGTAGATGTGAAGAAGAAGAAGTAGCCCCCCTTTAAGAATTCTTTCTCTTAGTATTTATAGCCAGGAGACCTGCCAGCTGGTGCCCAAGGATTGGGACCACATTGAGGGGACGTCCTTATGAGAACGGCCAGGCCGTAGCCTTAGTTATCAAATCGAGTAACTATATGATAATCTCGTTGATAAATGCTCATACCATTTATTAATTACAAATAGAATTTAATAAATGCATTACTCCCGTTTATCATCGTGAGGTCAAGTTTTGACCCATATAGATAGTCCTTCCGCTTATTGAGGTCGTTCTCAGGTCGAGCTCGATGAGCGGATTCTGCTAATAGCCGCAACTGTTTATGCGTCGAGAGCGATTGTAGCCCTTTAACCTTCAAGGATGGCCGTGAGCATTTACTCTAAAGGGATGGCCGTAGCCATTTTTATTCAGGGGATGGCTGTGGCCATTTTTTACTTAGGAGATGGCCGTAGCCATTTTTACT
Organism: Nicotiana benthamiana; assembly: GCA_034376525.1. Taxonomy (NCBI): domain Eukaryota; kingdom Viridiplantae; phylum Streptophyta; class Magnoliopsida; order Solanales; family Solanaceae; genus Nicotiana; species Nicotiana benthamiana. The sequence goes on along the minus strand of CM067331.1, from coordinate 14,469,945 downwards.
TACGAGGTGGCCATAGCAAGTTTTACTTTAGAGATGGCCGTAACTATTTTTACTTTGAAGATGGGCGTAACCATTTTTACTTTGGAGATGGCCGTAGCCATTTTTACTTAGGAGATGGCCGTAGCCATTTTTACTCTGGAGGTGGCCGTAGCCATTTTTACTCTGGAGATGGTCGTAGCCATTTTTACTCTGGAGATGGTCGTAGCCAGTTTTACTCTGGAGATGGTCGTAGCCATTTTTACTCTGGAGATGGTTGTAGCAATTTTTACTTAGGAGGTGGCCGTAGCCATTTTTACTTTGGAGATGGCGGTAGCCATTTTTACTTTGGAGATGGTCATAGCCATTTTTACTTAGGAGGTGGCTGTACACATTTTTACTTTGGAGATGATATGATCATGCTTACTGCGTATAAAATAGGAGACGTCGCGTGCATGGTAATGCGCGAGGTGTGACCTTAGCATCTCGAGGTCGTTTGAACCGTCTCTTGGGGGACACGTTGATTGACGGTTGAATGACCGTTCTGAGGCATATGTCATTATGGTGCCTGTTACTGTACACCCGAACCGTTATGCGGTTGGTAAGGTAGTTAATGGTGATCTTTGGGATTCGTGAAGGTCATTTATGCTTTGTCTATAAGTAGGGGGGTTATATCGTTCAGTTCTCACCTTTCTGCTATTTGCATTAGTGAAGTCCTGAGAGATAACCTGTCTTGTTACTCCATTCTCCTTTGTTTATCTTTGGATTTTCGTTTCTTCTTGCTTTTCTAGTAAATTTCATCACTTTTCCCTCTTCCTACCATCAACGGAGAGCGGTTCTCGTTCTGATATTATTCTGGCGGTAGTTGTGGCAGCTGAGGGGCCATCGACGGTCGTGGAAACCCCCGATTTGAAAAATGTCGATCGGTTTCCGTCGGTGACCTATATTCTTTCCCTTCCCGGTGGTCCGACAACCGATTTCACTTACCTTAAGGGAGAAGATCAAATAGATGAGGCCACACTGATGGGAGAAGTTGGCCTTGCTCAGCTGAGGGAGCAATGTGGTAACCCTCGCTTCGCCGACATTGCCCTGGGCGGGAGCGGCGACAGGGTGCACCTTGACCGCCTGAGGTTATTGTGTTTTCTATGCCTACCCTTTTAGGCTGGGATTCAGGATTGCTCTTCCCCAACTGGTTGTTGATTTTTGCCGTTACTACACAGTGTGTCCTGGCCAGCTTGTCCCCTCTTGTTATAAATTATTGGCGATGTTGATCAGATAAGCGGAGTTGGCGCGGAGAGAAATCACGCTTGGGCACATGCTAACTTTGTACGCCCCTCAGAGGGTACGCGGTACTATGATTCGGTTTGTCCCTCGTGGGACTGACGGCTTAACTGCGGAGCTAGACGACAAGGTTGCTACCCGCCCACACGAGTCTTTCTTCTATATTAGGACCAGACACTTGGTGGCCTGTGCTACTGATTTCCCAGAGAAACGGAACCATGCATGTAAGTTTCTTTTACGTTGGTCTTGGACTTCTTTTGGTTGAACGTTTTGCTTTTCGTTGTTATTATGTGCTGATTTTTTTTGGTGCCATAGCCGGAGGTGCGCCACCGGCGCCCCTCACTGGCATTCGTGAGTGGGTCGAAACCGTGCTTCCTATTACAACAGGGATTCGCACGTGGGCATCTTTTTTGGAGGTTCATGGTCGTACGCCGGCTGCTGGCAAGAGTCCGGCTTGCTGCTATTATTCTTCTTTCGTAGCTTTTCCGTTTCTTTGGCTTAACCTCTTTTATTAAGCATAGCCTTTCTTCTTTGACTTTTCAGAACGACTTCAGCATAGAAGAGCTCCTCAGCTTGCTTTCCGTAGGCCGGGGGCTACTACTCGATTAGTTGCAATTCCTGCGCCTCGCCTAATTTCTAGGGCGACTTCAGTGGAATCCTCGGTTGCGCATTCTCCGGTACGGCCTGCATCCCGAGTTGAGGAATCTCCAGGGGGTTGTGCGTTCTAGGGCAGAGTGGTCCTCAACTGAAGATGAGGAAGACGATGAGAGGTCGCTGGTTCGGCGCAGGGTGGCGTTCACTCCAGCCCCTCCAGAGGTGATCACTTTGGACTCTTCGCCGTCGGTAAAGGAGGGGGGTGCAAAGGACCTTGCCCCAGAGGGTGAGCATTTAGTGGGGGCTGCCCTGGTTGACCTAGGCCAAGATGATACAGTCGCTTCGGTGATTCAACTTGCAATTCCTGTTGCTAAGAGGGAGGGCAGATCATTGGCAACTGTTTTGGTAGAGAGGGCGGGCGCTGATACTTCAGCGAATGTACGTGCTTCGATGTATCGGGCAACGTAGGCCTCGACTTCAAGGGTGCCGGAGGAAAGGGGCGCCTCGGGAGAGGGGGATGATTCGAAATCCGATATGGATTCTGAGGACCTCCGTACATTTCAGGAGGGCTTTACCCGCCCAGTGGCGCAGGCCGAAGGGGATTTTCATTATTTGCAGATCCCTAACGACCAGAACCTACTGCTCGAGAAGGAGGACCTGGTGACGTTGTTCGGGGTTATGTGCTCTGATGCGAAGAGTGCGTCCTTGAGGGATATCTCGGACGTCGGGTTGATGGGCGAGGTAGCCGCCCAGAGTATAAAGGTACGTATAAATGTTTGGTAGCTTTTCTTTCTCATTACGTTTTCTTGTACTGATTGTCGCTCTTGTTTATTGTAGTCATTTCTGTTGGAGGTAGAGAGCATCAGGGGGCTAGCGCCCTCTCGACAGTTTGTGCACGGCTACTAGCGAAGTACCGCCATTACCGCGACCGGGGCCGTGATCCGTGAGAAAGCATAAGGGGTGACCCGCGGAAAAGGGAGTTAGTAGAGGAGTTGGCTCAGAGAGAGATTCATATGCAACAGACCCTTAGCAGGGTAATCACTCTTGAGGAGCAGCTCTGCCAGGCGAACGAGGGGGCCGATGCTGAGAGAAGGGCGGCCGTCGAGAGGGAGCGCCAAAATCTGGCTGCAACTGCAGAGGCCGCTGAGGCTTATGTCAGGAAGGTGGCTGCCTTAGAGTCTGAGGCTGCCACTTCAAGGAGGCAGGCAGAGGACACCCTAGCAAGGGTTGAAGCACTACAGGCAATCAACCGTGCCAAGGAAAGGGAGCGCGAATTAGAAAGGGACGCCGCTGCTTTCCGAGAACGATCTTTAGAGGAGCGCATTGTTGTATGTGATGGGGACGCTCGTGCGGTGGTGGATAGTATAGCGGCCTTGGAGGCCGAGAATCAGCGGTTGAGAGATCAAGCCGCTTCATGTGGTCCTGCCCATGAGCTTTGGATGTATGCCGAGGCCCAGCTCGATGTGTATAGGCGGTTGTGGGAGGTCGGCGTTGTGTCTGAGGACATCAACGAGGAGGCACGTCAAAGGGCTCGTGAAGCCCGTCTCGACTGCTGCTTTGACCTGTCCACGCCTGGAGGTGACGACGCCGCCGAGGGCGCTAATTGTGCTGCAAGGGGCGCTGGGGGCGCCGAGTGAGCAGATAGGAAAATTTGTAATGTTTGTTTAGTTTTCATTTTCTCTTTTTTTTTTGTTTTCTTTGTTGGCATTGGGACAATGTAATTGGGGGCAACCCCAGGTAAATGTTGTAAATATACTTTCTTCTTTTCTGTTCTTCTGTTTTGTGTCGAATACATTATGTTTGTTTTTGTGTGTGCCCGTTTATAAGGTCCTTTGCTTTACCGTTTCTCCAGTGAGTATGTTAGTCTCGACTGGTTAGGTGGATTCGATCGTTGAATGATTGATCATTTGCCTTAAGAGGCAATTGGTACATATGGCCTTGGCCGTAGAAAGACATTTTTAGTCGTCACCTTCTTCCGCGTGGCGGGAGTTGGTGATAGTCTCGTTTGGGCAGTGGCGGCACATAGCCTTAGTCCCAGTTCAGGCTTAGTCGAACTACTGGCCGTGTTAACGAAAGACACGGCCTTGTAGTTCGACTTGGGCCGATCTTTACGCGGGCTGACATTTTAGTTTTGAGTTAGTCGTACTTACTTGAATGGCGGGGGCACTTTGCACGACCTGGGGTTCGTCCGTGCTTGGACATTTGGGAGTGCTCTTCCTCGCCTGATCGCGGCCCGGCTTGTAGCCTCGGGGACGTATGTCTTTGGTTTTGATTCGTCCGTGGTTGAGTTTGTGGCTTTTGTGACGGAGGCGTGTAGCCTGAGTCCTGGTTCAACTCCTAGTTGAATTTTTATAATAATAAGTTTTTTTAGGGCGCGTAGCCTGGGCTGACCGTAGTTGAATCTTTGTGATATTTGATGTCGAAGGCACATGGCCTGAGTCTCAGCTCAACCGTAGCTGAACTTTTGGGCGAAGGCACATAGCCTGAGCTATCGTTCGACCGTAGTCGAACTTTTGTAATATTGGAAGGCATGTAGACTGAGTCGAAAGCACATAGCTTGAGTTGTCATTCGACCGTAGTCGAACGTTTGTAATATTTGAAGGTTTGTAGCCTGAGTCGAAGGCACATGGCCTGAGTCCCATTTGAATCATAGCTGAACTTTTGGGGGAAGACATGTAGCATAAGCTGTCATTCGACCGTAGTCAAACCTTTGTAATATTTGAAGGCGCGTAGCCTGAGTCGATGGCACATGGCCTGAGTCCCAATTCAACCGGAGTTGAACCATAACGAGGGCGCATAGCCTGAGTCCCAGTTCAACCGTAGCTTAACTTTTGGGTGAAGGCATGTAGCATGAGTCGTCGTTCGACCGTAGTCAAGCTTTTGTAATATTTGAAGGCGCGTCGCCTGATTTGAAGGCACATGGCCTGAGTCCCTGTTCAACCGTAGCTGAACTTTTGGGTGAAGGCACGTAGCCTGAGTTGTCGTTTGACCGTAGTCAAACTTTTGTAATATTTGAAGGCGCGTAGCCTGAGTCGAAGGCACATAGCCTGAGTTGTCATTCGAACATAGTCGAACCTTTGTAATATTTGAAGGCGTGTAGCCTGAGTCGAAGGCACATTGCCTGAGCTGAAGGCGCATAGCCTAAAATGAAGGCGCATAGCCGGAACTGAAGGCGCGTAGCCTGAAATGAAGGCACATAACCTGAACTGAACGCGCATAGCCTGACTGCCGTTCTACCTTAGTTGAACCGCTGTGAAATTTGAAGGAGCGTGGCCTGAGTCGAAGGCACAAAGCCTGAGTCCCAGTTCAACCGTGGTTGAACCGTTGTAATATTTGAAGGCGCGTAGCCTGAGTTAAAGGCACATAGCCTGAGCTAAAGGCGCATAGCCTGAAATGAAGGCACGTAGCCTGAAATGAAGGCACATAGCCTGAAATGAAGGCACAAAACCTGAACTGAAGGCGCATAGCCTGACTGCCGTTCAACCGTAGTTGAACCGCTGTAATATTTGAAGGCGCGTAGCATGTGGTGATGGCACATAGCCTGAGCTGAAGGCGCATAGCCTGAAATGAAGGCGCATATCATGAATTGAAGGCGCGTAGCCTGAAATGAAGGCGCTAGCCTGAAATGAAGGCGCATAGCCCTACTGCCGTTCAACCGTAGTTGAACCGCTATAATATTTGAAGGCGCGTAGCCTGAGTTGAAGGCACATAGCCTGAGTTGAAGGCGCATAGCCTGAATGAAGGCGCATAGCTTGAAATGAAGGCACGTATCCTGAAATGAAGGCACATAACCTTAGCTGAAGGCGCATAGCCTGACTGCCGTTCAACCGTAGTTGAACCGCTGTAATATTTGAAGGCGCGTAGCCTGTGTCGAAGGCACATAGCCTGAGCTTAAGGCGCATATCCTGAAATGAAGACGCAGAGCCTGAACTGAAGGAGCATAGCCTGAACTGAAGGCGCATAGCCTGAAATGAAGGCGCGTAGCCTGAAATGAAGGCACCTAACCTGAACTGAAGGTGCATAGCCTGACTGCCGTTCAACCATAGTTGAACCGCCGTAATATTTGAAGGCGCGTAGCCTGAGTTGATGGAACATAGCCTGAGTCCCAGTTAAACCGTAGTTGAACCTTTTCGTTTTTCCACATAGACCGCTTCGTATTAGGGGTTGGAATTTGTTTCTGGTTTCAGATCTTGCCTAACTTGCGCTTGCGGTCTTCTCGACTGGCTCGCGCGGGTTACTCTGTTACAGATCTCGGTTTGAGAGATGTTTTTGTGCCTTTTTCCCCCTTTTGGTAGGATACTGTGTGGAAAGAGGAGGGGTGAGGTACCTTGAACTCCTTTTCCCCATAGAAATGGGGGATCTGCTTCTTCTTCTTCTTCTTCTTCTTCCCTTCGCTCGAAGATGTGGGGGTGTGGAAGCAAGCGCATCTCGAGTTTTTTGACTTCCTATGACCCGATATGCCGCTTGGGCTTGTTTGAGCTGGGTTGTTCACTTTTCTTTTTCGTTCTAAGGATAAACTACGGGATTCTGCTATAAAATACCCACAGAGGGCGCCAAATTGTTTAGCTCAAAGTATTCATTTACTTTATAAGCATAAAACAATAAAAACAAATGGAGGGCCAATCATAGAAGATCGTATTAAATCCAAAGACCAAAAGAATAAAATGCAAGAGGCAATAGATATTAAGTAAAGGGAGAAGGCTGATGATCTTTTACTAATAATATGGATTTGGTTTGCCTCTCCATGGAGAGGTTCAGAGCCTTACAATTGAGTGTTTTCTTCTCTTTTAGAAGTAAATTTGAAGAAGAAGAAGAAGAAGAAGTAGCCCCTCTTTTCGGGTTCTTTCTCTTAGTATTTATAGCCAGGAGACCTGCCAGCTGGTGCCCAAGGATCGGGACCACATCAAGGGGACGTCCTTATGAGGACGGCTAGGCCGTAGCCTTAGTTGTCAAATCGAGTAACTATATGATAATCTCATTGATAAATGGTCATACCATTTATTAATCACAAATAAGCTTTAATAAATACGTTACTCTCGTTTATCATCGTGAGGTTGAGTTTTGACTCCTACACTGTATCTATTTAGGTTGGAGATATGAATTCGTTGATTAATGTACTGTTTAAACCCATACCCCACAATATAGTATAATCGTTGATTGTTCCCTAATGAGATAAATATGTATAAATATCTTTGTAAGTATGTGGATCTTACCTTTTTGTTTTGTAGTACTAAATTTGGCAGTATGAATAACTTAAAATAAACTTAGTAAAAATTCCATTTCTAGTTTGAAAAAGATTCCTGAGAACTTTTTAGTCATTTGTGAATTGAAAAAGAAATAGAAACACCAACCAACATAAAAAGAGGAAGAAGACCATAATAGTTTGGTACACAAGGCTTTTCGTTCATATAGGGTCCGAAGAATGATCGCATCTTAATGGGACGACAACTACCTTAATACAAGTATTAATAGCTCCTTTCAAGGTTCAAACTCGTAATATATAGGTCACACGTAGACAAAACTATATAAAACAAAACAAAAAAAATTATAAGTTTTATTAGATTAACTTATTATCAAACAATTTGGTCAAAACAAAATCTCATGAGGCAACAATTCTCATATACAATATTAATATCAAGATTTCAACAAAATCTCATGAGGGGCAGGTAACAATATTCATTTACAAAATTCAAGATTTCTTGAAACATTCTTCCTGTGAAGCGAATGTACTTAGCTTCAAAGACCATATATCAAAATGATTAAAAAATACATAGAAAAAGAAAAGAAAATTGAATAAGAGAGATCAAGCTCTAGTATTTTTTTTTTGTCTGCTACTTTACTTATCTGTTGTGTAGAGGATTTGGACCGGTACGAACTTTCCTCTTATCATCACCAAAAATCTCATCCATATTTGGAATATTAGTTCCTCTTGAGAAGAAGCCACGTTTATGAGATTTATCACTTCTCTTTATAGAAGAAGAATAATCACCTTTAAATCTGTAAAACTTGCCAATATTTCCATTTTCTGCACCACAGCAATATGGAACTTTGAAATGCAAAAGCCCCAAAAGAAGAATAAGACATAAAAATGCCAAACTCAACTGTTTCTTGCTAAAAACCCAAGTCATGGCTCATGGGATTTTCAAGAAAAGATGGCAAAGTAGAGGTCTATGGGCTGCTAAATAATAAAATTAATAAAGCGTTCTTCTCTTTTGGATGCCTAGAAATTCGGACTGATGTATTAAGTCAAATGCATAAATTTTGCTGCCTTGTAGTATAGTATTACAAAATCTTGGTTTTTGTGAAATATTTTAGTAGTAGAAGAAGAGAAGTGGAAGTGCTGTGAACTTTTTTCAGTTGCCAATTTCAGAGCCAAATTTGCTCTCTAAACATGGCCACACAGAAACAAAGGAAAAGAAAAGAAGAACCCCTTTTAGGAGTTTGATAAAGAGGGGTGGGTGGGTGGATGGTTGGGAGATTTATAAAGAAATATAGTAAAAGAATTTGAGCTGACTTATTAGGGAAAAGTGAAGTGGTCACTATGCTACTCACTCACTTGTATTCAATCTCTCAAAAATCTTGGGTCATGTGAGAACAATCATTTTCTTGGGTTTTTATTATTTGTTCTTTCTTTCTCTCTTCAGTTTGGTTTTTTGTTGTTGTTGGGAAAGTAGTGGGTACGAGTTGAAAAGGAAAGATTAATGCCTTTCATGCTTCAAAAGTCTACAATTCCATTATATATATTTCAGAGAAAGCTACTACTCCACAATAAGCTTTTACTTTTTTCCTCAATTACCAAAAGTTTATACTAATAAAGGCAATTCGCAAGAAACTTGGCGTCTAAGCTGGGTTTTGTAACTCAAAACCAAGATTCATGATATACTAATTTTAGTTTATGTTGCAAAATGTCATATTAGAGACCAAAAACTGTCTTGACTTGGACAAGACAGAAACTTAATATGTAATTTAACCTATAATATTGTTACGCTCATAACGGAGGATAAAAAATAAGGATTGACAAATTACTTCTAGGCTGACAAACTTTTAGAGAAGATATAAAATAACAACAAAGTTTTTATAGTAGGCACGCTTTTGGGTTCCTGATGGACAAATTCATAAGGTTTGTTGAGCTAAAGCGGACAATACATGTGCTATGATTCTGTTAGAATATTAGTTGGGCTTAGTTGGCCTTTGCTTGTATTTGGGCTTCGCTATCTATATTGGACTTTAGTTGGCCTTGTATCATTTTTTCTTTTCCCACTTATTCTTTGTAAATAGATCATACATAACTAATACAAGGTTCCAGAGAGTGAACTGGTGATTTTTCTGCTGATCTAATTTTCTCTATCTACTGTGCGATGATCTTATTCTCTTTCTCATTGTTCCCAGATTCGAATCTCGTTGAGCTCTAACATGGTATCAAAGCTATGAAAATCACCTAGTTTCCGACTATCTCTTTGATTTCCTTGGTTAATTCTCCCTAATTTTTTTTGTTTTGTTTTTGGATCGAAGAAAATCTAAATTTCGTTGCCGATTCTGCCCTAATTTCATTTTCTATCAATTTGATCTTCTCCTTCAGTTCACGTTAAGAGATTGATCGAATTCCTTCATATGAGAATCGACGGTACAATTGTCTTGGTATTTGAGGATTTCTTCGGGAGTTCTGCGGAGGTGTTTCAGGGTGAATTGTGATTGGAAGTTGCTGTTGCTTTTAGGTGTTCTAAGTGAATTTTTTTTTTCAAATTCTCTGATTGTGTAGCATGGTTTTGCAATGGATGATACAAGTGATCACGAGGACAAACTAACCAGAATCCGTCCCTAAATCTCCAATTTGATGATGAACCTGTTTTCCCTCTATCACATCCTTTCTATTTGCATCCCTATGATAATCTCAGTATTATGTTAGTTTCCAAACAGTTAGATGGTACATGCTTTGGTGCATGGAGGAGGGGAATCATTATTGTCACGCCCCAAATTCAAGGGACATGACCGGCGCTCGATCTGATATTTCGATTCAAGCGGACCTGGGTGCCTTTCATATCCCACGTGTTATCCCCGCATTTTCATTACTTAATTACCAAGTGAAATAGCCATTCATAATTAAAAACACCTTTTATTACAAAACATATACAACATACATGGTTCTTAGCATGGTTTACATCTTACATCGCCCAATATACAAAATGCATATTTACATAAGATTACAACCCACACTTACTGTCTACAAAGTCTCTAAGGATACAAAAGGATGATACAACACTTGCCGATAACAAGGCTCCGGCTATACCATACACCAAAAATCAAAAAAAGACTCCGAAATGAAAAGCAACAAAAGCCACGCAAGGCCCCTAGAGGAAAGGGGCTCACCAATACATCTGACAGAAGTGAAGGGAGCTACGGTCGATGGACAGGAGTACCTGCTATGGACCCACCTACAATCATAACACGAATGTAGCGCCACCGGTAAAAGGGACGTCAGTACATTTGAATTGTACTAGTATGTGTGAACAAACATTGCCCCAAGTAAACTCAAAACATACCCAAATATGAAGCAGTAGTAGAATCAATAATCATATACACAAGAAATAATAAATCAAGACAAACAAGTTTACAATCTCTCATATTTCCCCTTCCACAATTTCACATCAATAATTTCATAATTTGTCTCATAGTTTCATTTCAATAGTGATTTCGATCACTTTCCACCCTTATTAACTCGGCAACCCTTATCACCACAACCCATGCCTCCTAACTTCGTGTTGCGACGCGTAACTCGATCCTACCGTACATTTGCAATTCACAAACTACACAACAACAACAACAATTCATAGAGAACAACAACAACACTTCTCAAGAAGTAACAACAACAATTTACCAAGAATTTACATAACCATAAATACCATTGTCCATCATTTTCAATAATTCATATGCAATTTAAGTCACCACAATAATTTTTCATAACAAGCCAAATATGTTATTATCACAATTGTTCGAATTGCATCATTTACGATCTCCTTCCATCATTTGTTTTTAAGCTCTTACCACATAACACTCTCACAATCACACATTTAGTTTATTGACAATTACTTGCACCATTATATCGGTAGACTTAACCACAAACACTCAAATCAAACCAATCACAAGAATTTCACAAACAATTCACGTAGATATCACATACCAAATATTCGTACATCAAATAAGGTGATTTTACAAAGGCCAAAGTTAGCCATACATACCTCGATTACGCTTTCCTTAAGTTACTACAACGTTTCGAAAATTCTAGCAATTCCAATCTACTATGAGACATAATAAAATTGAACACAAATTAGAAAGGTATTCAGGTTTCAGCTCATTTGGGCATTTTATCAAACACTAGTTGAGCATCTTGATTTCAAATATATTTTACAAGGTTTCCTTCATTTCCCAACCTAACCTTTACCTATTTATACTAAATAATCTTCCAACAAACCTAATTTGTACATGCATGAATACATAATAGTATTATACCCAAGAATCATACATCAATACCCCATCTTATACCCCAAACTCGAAGTTAAAGCCTAATGTATAGAATCTTACCTATTAGATGAAGAACATATGATTGGGCTCTTTGATTTTTGAAGGTTGATGCAAGGTTTGGATGACTATGAAGATTTCCCTCTCCTTTATCTCTCTATATGCTCTCATCTCTTTCTAAAATAACTGACCCAAAATGATCCCAAAGCCTACATATTGAAATGGGATCGGGTTATAAAAATTAGAAAATTATCCCTCCTATGTCACTTCTGCTATAGTAGAATGGACCGTAGAACGCGAATGCTGGCCACATAATGCATCACAAAATCGGCGCCCAAAACTGTGCTACACTGGCCCAGTGTGCGACAGGAATGCGGTCGTAGATCTGACACAGGATAACAATTTCCAGCCTTTGGTAATTTGATCATAACTTTGAGTAGGAATGTCCAAATGACGAATGGTTTGAAGTGTTGGAAACTATACTCAAAGGCTTTCTTTTGATAGGTTATTCATCACATAAAACATTATACATATTTAGATGTACTTGTTCAAAGTGGGGACTTGTGCAAGAACCTTTGGAATCTTATCCTATTATAACTTTTCCAATTTTCCTTAGACTTAGGCCTTTTCTTTGTACTCCAAATTACTTACCTTAGGACATATACATATATTTACCAAATATAATTAATATACACCAGGTTAATATCACATAAAATATTATAATTAGCCTATGTGACACTACGGAATCTTAAATTACTTAGCAAAATTTTTCGGGGCCTTATTTCTCCGAAGAAGAAAATAGGGTTTATTAATGGTGGTTATGTTCGACCTCCTGTTGAGTCCCCACTCTTGATTAGTGGGAACAATGTAATCATATTGGTGTTAGTTGGATCCTCAACTCTCTAGACTCTGATATTTCTCAAAATGTCATATATTCCTAAACTGCCAAAGGACTTTGGGATGAATTGAACCAGCGGTATAGGCAGTCCAACAATGCTTGAATGTATGAAGGTCATAAGGATTTGAGTTTAATTTCTCAAGATTGATCTGAGTGAGTGGTTACTTCAACAAAGTTAAAAAACTTTGGGATGAAATGGAGTCCTTAAACACAGATTATTACTATATTTGTGAGTGTACTTGTGGGGGTAAACATAAGATTATAAAGAGGGATCAAAACTTTAAACGAATGTAGTTCTTAATGGGCCTTAATGAAATTTTCAACAATGCTAGGGGAAACATCTTAATGATGGAGCCTCTTCCTGATGTGAGCAAAGCGTATTCTTTGATTATTCAAGATGAGAAACAGAAGGGCTTTCAAAATCTGCCCGTGTTTCAATTGGATTCGGCTTCCTTTTCTGTTGGATCTCACTCCAAACCCAAACACTCCTTCAACAATCCAAGCACTAATTTCAATACCCAACTGCAAAAGTATAATTTACCTACTCAGAATCAATATCAAAGGGGAAATTCTGATGGAAAAAGAATCTCAGATCCTTAGAAACTATTTTGTAGGTATTGAAAAAAGAATGGGCATCTAATAGAAAAGTTTTATAAACTTCATGGCTATCCACATAATTCAAATTTGACAATAAAAATGCGAGAGCAAGAGTTGCTGCTAATGTTTATTCCGATACTGAAAGCAAAGTTGACAATTTCTCTGAGAATCCCACTCCATCCACTACCATAACCGCAGACCAATACAAGCAGCTAATGAACATCCTTCAATAAGTACAAGCGATAGATGAAGGACAAAATCAATACCCCTCCGCTTCTGCAAATTTTGCAGGTATTCTTACTTGTTTATGTCACATGAGTTGTGAAACATGTTCGTGTTTAAATTCTCATTTAAATCCTGGTTTTTGTATTATATACTCTAGAGCAACTGACCATATGACCTCTGATAAAAATTTACTTACCAATACAACTGACTTACCAATTCCCATCCTTTTCACCCTACCTAATGGATATAAAGTGAAAGTGATCTACACTGGTACTGTACATATAAACTTATTAGTTAATCTTTCAAAAGTAGTCTATTTATCCACATTTAGTTACAATCTTATTTTTGAATATAAGCTCATTACTCCTAACTTTCTCCTCAATTGCATACTTTCTACAGGGCCCTTCTCTGAAGAAGCCATTGGTACATGGTAAGATGGTTGAAGGGCTCTATCTCCTCAATTCCAGCTCCACAGGACCACAATCTGGTTGTTTCACGGTTCCTTCTTCACTTTCTGTTCATGTAAATAATGTCAAGGTGAATAAGTCACACATATTGTGGCATAATAGGATGAGCTATCTTCCCTTTTCCAAATTACAGAAAATCACTTGTATCAATGTTCCATCTTGTGATAGACAACCTTTCATTTGTGATGTGTGCCCACTTGCTAGACAACAACAAATTCCTTTCCAAAATAGTTAGTCGCATGCTTTACATATTTTTAATCTTGTCCATGTGGATATATGGGGACCATATCACACAACAACACACAAAAATTGCAAGTATTTTTAACACCGGTAAAAGATTGTAGTAGAGGTACTTGGACTCATCTTATAAGCACCAAAGGGAATGCACTTTCTGTCCTAAAGTCATTCTTTGCAATGGTTGAGACTTAATTCAACTTGAAAATTAAAACCACTAGAACAGACAATGCCCTAGAACTTGGTACAAGTTTTGAAGCCACTCAATTATTTCAATCAAAAGGGGTTTTACATCAGACTTAGTGCCCTTATACACCTCAAGAAAATGGTATAGTTGAGGGAAAGCACAAACATCTCTTAGAAATAACAAGGGCTCTCCTATATCAATCCAAACTTCCACTTCATTTTCGGGTAGATTTTATACTCACAGCTACCTACTTAATAAATAGACTTTAATAGTATAACTTTATTTTGAAAAACCCCATTTGAAATTTTGTATGGAGTCCAAACTACCTATAATCACTTGCGGAGTTTTGGTTGCTTGTGTTATATAGTGATCCCCAAGCTTTTAAGAGATAAATTTTCTCCAAGATCTACTGCATGCATTTTCCTTGGTTACCCTCCTGGTAAGAAAGCACACAAGGTGCTGCAACTTTTAGACAAGAAAATCCTCATCTATTGAGATGTTGTTTTTCATGAAAATATTTTTTCTTACTCCGAGTCCACTTCACTGACAATATTGTTTCTAGATGTTTTTAGTTCTTCAAACTATGATGATCCTACCTCTTGTATACCTGGTCCTAGTAATTGTTCTCGTCAGCACACTTTTCATCCTTCCCAAAATATTTGTGTGTTTTTTCTTCTTCTCCTTTTCCACCCACTTTGACTTCTGTTCCTACTTCTCCAAAGTAAGTTTGCTTCAATATTTTAAGTTCAACTAATCAAGGTTTAAAAGAAGTTTAGATATTGTTCTTGAGCCAACAACCTATCAGCAGGCAGCACTACATCCTGCTTGGCAGGAATCTATGTTGAAAGAATTTGAGTCCCTTGAAGCTAGCGACTTGGGATATTGTACCTCTTCCTACTTGGAAAGAAACTAATTAGAAATAAATGGCTATATAAAATTAAACATAAGGACAATGGGATAATAGAAATATTTAAGACAAGATTAGTCGTGAGAGGGGACATCAACAAGAAGGAATTGACTACACATAAACTTTTTCTTCCGTAGTTAAAATGACTAAAATCAGATCGATCATTGTTGTAGCTGTTAAGAAGGGTTGGAATATGTTTCAATTAGATTTCAACAATGCCTTTTTGTATGGGGATTTAGATGAAGAGGTATACATGAGAATTTCTCAAGGGATAATGGTTTCTTGGAGCAATATGGTGTGAAAATCAAAAAAATAGTTATACGGTTTAAAACAAGCTTCTAGACAATGGTATTCCAAGTTGAGTGAATCTTTTATTTCCATGGGTTATTCAGTTTCTAAGAATGATTACTCCCTTTTTACTAAGTCTGGTCATGGTCTTATTACTATTGTAGCTATTTATGTCGATGGCATTTTGTTGAGTGGGAATGATGAAAAAGAAATGTCTTCCCTTAAACTTCTTCTGGACCACCAGTTTAATATAAAAGATTTGGGGCTTCTTCATTATTTTCTTGGGTTGAAAGTTTTACCAGAACCCGGAGGGGTGATCGTTTGTCAAAAGAAGTTTGCTCTTGATCCATTAACTGAGTTCAACTACTTGGATTTCACTCCTGTAGCTAGTGCGATGGATGCTACTATGAAATTCAAAGCGAATTATGAGGAACTCTTGCCTGATCCTACACTTTATAGAAAGGTTGTTGGGAAACTAAATTTTCTCACTAATACTAGGCCCGACCTTGCTTTTTTCCGTTCAATTGTTATGCCGATTTATGCATGCTCCTTCTTCTTCTTATCTCACAGCTGCCTTTCATGTGCCTAAATATGTCAAAGGGACTTTGGGTCAAGGTTTGCTTATGTCTAATGATCCTGATTTTTTTCTTCAATCTTACTGCGATTCTGATTGGGCAACTTGTCCCCATTCTCACAAATCTGTTAGTGGTTATTTGGTTCTACTTGGGGGGTCCCTTCTTACTTGGAAATCCAAGAAACAACAAACTGTTGCCCTCTCTTTTGCTGAAGCAGAATGCAGGTCTATGCGTAGAGTCGTTGTGGAGTTGGCATGGTTGACCAGATTACTCAATGAGCTATCCGTTGCTTCAATTGTTCCAGTTCCCCTTCACCCTGACAGTCAATCTGCCATCTATAAAGCTCGAAATTCTATTTTTCACGAATGCATCAAGCATATTGAGCTTGACTGTCATTTTGTACAGAAAAAGCTTCATGAGGGTATCATCTCTTTATCTTTTGTACCTAGCAGATTGCAGCTTGCGAACGTGTTGACTAAAGCTCTTCCTGGAGTGGCTCACTGATCCATCTTGAGCAAGTTGGGTGTGGCCAACCACCCTCCAACTTAGGGGAGGGGGGGGGGGTGTTAGAATATTAGTTGGGCTTTTGTTGTATTTGGGTTTCGTTATTTATATTGGGCTCTAGTTGGCCTTGTATCATTTTTTTCCCCCATTTATTCTTTGTAAAAAGATCTTACATAACTAATAGAAGGTTCCAGAGAGTGAACCGGTAATTTTTCTACTGATCTAATTTTTCTCTCTCTATTCTGCGACGATCTTTTTCTCTTTCTCATTGTTCCGTGATTTGAATCTCGTTAAGCTCTAACAGATTCTAGGTTATGACAAATAGCAAGTTAGATACCAATTAATGTGTATTATAATGATTTATATATTAGTAACTTTATAAGTAACCTACATTGTGTGTATAATTTTTCATAGAAGTGAAACTTCTTTAATAGTTAAAATGTTTGATCCCATTAGACAAACAATTTAATTGCTTCCTCTGTTTAGTTTTACTTTTACCTGAAACCATTCGGAGGTAAGCAATTTCTTAGGCTATTTGATATTTCTTCCCTTACCACTTAATAATATAAAGTCAAATTAATATTTCGAAACCGTGTTCAACTATTACTGTTACATAAAAGAGAGGAGTAGAGCAGCATCTTTGGATTAAACAGGAATTGTAGTGTACGAAATGTAATATACTGGACAATCAATGTATTTACTTTCTCGACGAATATCTAGTTTATATATTGTATAAAAGCTGAAAAAAGACAAGGTCTATAATATAAAAGCTTACTATAATTTTACCCTGATCTAAACTCTGTAGTATATACATTGGAGGCTGCATAACAAATAGTTAATGGTATATATGCAAATTGCAAATATTGACTTTCTTGCTTCCGATCATTTCTCTAAATAAAAGAAAGATTAAAGGGCAATCAATTAGTCAAAACTGATGATGAAATTAAAATAGTGTAAAAACACAAAGTCAGAGTAATAATTACATTAGTTGTCCATAGTTCTAATCAACTTGACAGTGGCCTGCCTCCTTACCTCCTATATTTAGATGCATCAAAATGTTCTCATCATTATAGAAGAATATACATTTAAACTGTCTAAAATGTGACCTTTCCACTTAATTATTTTGCCAGCTGAAGAGCATTTCAAAATTAATTATATTACTAGTTTAGTTAAGTGCTAACCATCTAATTTAACTGGCCCTGTAATCTTATTATCATTATTAGTATCTTTATTAGACAAAGGTATTATTGCCAACATTACTAGAGAGCTAAGCAACAATAAGATACCCAGTGTATTAATACAAGTGGGATCTGAGAAATATAGTATATATGTAGTAGACCTTACACATATCCTGTAAAGATAGAGATACTGTTTCCTGAAGACCCTCGGCTCAATAAAAACAAAATCACAACATATATCAAAATGAACTACGGAAAGAGAAATAGTAGCACTAGTCATAGAAAATAAAATCGAAGCAAAATAATAATAATAATAATGTAATACCAGCGATCTAAAAGCAGGGAACAACAGGATACTAGTACTATAAGAGAGCTAAAATTATTTATTTCTTTATTTATTTTACCTTTTAGGTGTTGAACATGGAGGAGGTTGATCAGAAAGTTTGAGTTGATTGGACTTCATGACATTATTGTGTTGCAAGTCTAGATTATTAGGAGAAAAATCCATAATTTCTAATACTTTTTTGGTAATACTCCAAACAATAGCTGTTTCAAGAAAATAACGATTTTGTAATATTGATGGAACAATATTTTCATTTTTCAAAGTAAATATCTTACCTTCCCTCTGCACTGGTAAAATTAGGAAGGAGAAAATATGTCTAGGGTTGTAGAGTTTTTTTTTTTCTGAAAAGTGATTAATTTAATAGAAAAAAACTAGATATGCCTTGATTACAGTTTAATTTTTTTCTTTTTTACCAAAGAAAGTATTTTTTAAAATTTTAAATTCTTAAGGTGTTAATATGGCTCATCATTTGTAAGACGACTAAGGCAATTAAGTTTCTTGTATTTTTTGGGTGGGCCACTAAGATAAGATGTAAAAACCAGAATGTATGTTGTGATTACTTTCTTAGAAGAAATGATGTTGTCTCTTTCTCTTTTTTATGCTTTGTGGTAAGAAATAGCTGTACGTGAAAGTTGATGACTCAATCCTTTTATGGTTTTACGTTTTTTTTTCTTTTTTTCTTTTTAACTTGATGTCCAAAAAAAGTGGCCCTAAAATTCCAAGACCAAATTAGTATAAGGATCAAAATGTTGCTTGGAAAATCTTTGTTAGTTTAATTTCGATTGACAGCTTGCTTTAATCAACCACCAGCCTTTAATAGCAATTTTACTACAATGAAAGAACGAGAAAAAATGTTATCAATTTATGTCCATTCCATTTAGGACACAGAAAAAGTAAGAGATCACGTTCCTTCTTTAATACTATTTAATATGAGATCGGGTCAATTATTAGTATCAATTTTCATGTTAAACATGAAGTAGATAACCTCATAAAAATAGTATAATAAACGTACTACAATAAGTTCAAATACACTAAGGTATAAAATTTATATTGTCAATGATTATAACTATCAAATTACACTATCATTGATAATCTTTGCATGAGAAAAGAAAAAGAAGCTGCGCATGTCTGCATAAAGATATATTATTGTAAAATATAATTTAATCTATGATATAAATATACCTATTTAGTGAAAATAAAAATTACTAGAAAGAGGCGCGTGTTTATATGTATGATACCTTCTTTCAAATGAAAAATAGATACTAATGAATTATTGTAGTGACTAATTAAATGACCATATTAGATAGGTAGACTCGCATCTCCACAAAATTTATCAAATTTGGCGTATTCCTTTTCTTGTTGAACTCGACGTTCAGTCTACATATTACCCTCCCCAAACTCCACCTGGTGAAAATATACTGGATAGTTGTTATTGTTGTTGTTGAACTCGACGTTCACGCATTCAGGCTTTTAGTATTACCTAGCTAGCACTTAAAACAAATAGTCAAATTGAGGCGTCTTAATTTTAAAAATATAAATCGAGCCTTAATGCCTGTTAATTATTACTATATAAGTTCTCCCAAATATTAACCACATACCGACTGCATGCCCGGGGATTAAAAACCCGCCCCACCACAAGTTTGGGTAATATCAGTACTCTGCCATGGCAGCTGCAACAAGAAGTGGAAGAAGATAATGAATCCATGCAAAAGCATACGTACTAGTGCATAACCAATTGATGCTTAATTAGATAAATATAAATGAAAACGCGGGATGATTTAGATGGCGTACTTAACTAATTACTTCCTTCATTCATGTTATATGAATGATTTATGCAATAATGTACGTAACATATATTAAGTTAATTATCCAGGGTTTGATATAGTCATCTTTATTTTCAGGGAGTCATCTAAAGCAGAATACATAACACACAGACAGATAATCATAACAAGGTGAGACAATTTACCACTTGATTTTTGGTTAAAGAGCAAAAAATATTTTTTAGAAAAATAATATTTTGTGTTGCTCTCCTCATCCTCTTTCCCCCAAGTCCCCCTCCCCCCCAAATTTTTTATTTTCTTCAACAATTGAATTATTTTTCCAAAAAATCACAACTAATGCGCCGTTTTTGGTTTTTTTTTTCTGAAAAAAATAATGTTGAAATTTGTACTCCATAACTTAAAAGAAAATACTTTTTGCTGGGTTGAAGAAGAAAGTACTCTTTCTACAACATGAAAATAAAGTACTCGTTTTGTTGAAAAATAAAAAAAAGTTTAAATGTCATGAAAAAAATACTCATTTTGTTGAATGAAAAAAAATATTGAGTACTTTTTACTACGTCATTTTGTATAAATAAAAGAAAAATACTTTTTTTACCTCATGAAAGAAAATTCCTTTTTTGTTAAAATAAAAAAAAAATACTTTTTTAATCATAAAAAGAAAATATTCATTTGTTTAAATGAAAAAAGTACTATATTTATAACATGAAAAGAAAGTATCTATTAATAATATTTCTATATACGGTGAACGATGCGGTAGGGTGGGGTGGGGCCCGGTAGGTGGAATGTGGAGGTGGGTTGGTGGGGTTAGAGAATAGGGTGGGAAAGATTAAAAAAAAGTTTTGAAAAATGTTTTCACTTCTCTTGATAGGGAGGAGATTTCAATGGTCATATTGGGTCGTCTGCAGGAGGTTATACTAAGGTGCATGGCGGCTTTGGTTTCGAGGAGCGGAATGGAAGGGGCACTTCATTGTTGGATTTAGTCAAGGCATTCGATCTAGTGATTGCGAACTCAAGTTTTCCAAAGTGGGAGGAGCATTTGGTTACTTACCGATGTTCGATGGCAAAGCTTAGATTGACTATCTCCTCCTCAGGAGATGCGATAGAAGGTTATGCACGGACTGCAAGGTTATCCTAGGTGAGACCCTTTCAACGCAACATAGACTTTTGGTAATGGACTTGATATTATGATAAGAAGGAAGAAAAGGACAGTTTGAGGCTGCCGGAGGATTAGGTGGGGTGCCTTGACTAAGGATAAAGCTCAGGAGCTGGAAGGAAGGTTATCAGCAATGAGAGCTTGGAGAAGTAATGGAGATGCAAACACTATATGGTCTACGATGACAGACTGTATAAGGGAGGCGGCGAGAGAGGTGTTAGAGATATCTTAGGGCCGCACCGGCAGCCACAAAGGAGACTGTTGGTGGAATGTAGTTGTCCAAGCTAAAGTGTAAGCAAAGAAGGTTGCTTACCTATGGTTAATATGGAGCACTGCTGAGGAGGAGGAAATATCAAACAAGGAGATGTATAAGGAAGCTAGGAAGGAGGCGAAGATGGCAGTAACAGAGGCTAAGACGACAGCTTTCGCTCGTCTGTATGAGGAGCTTAGTAACAAAGGTAGGGAGAAGAAGTTATTCCGAATCGCTAAGGCGATAGAGAGGATGACTCGGGATCTGGACCAGGTGAGGTTCATAAGGGATGATGACGACAAAATGTTGATGGGGGACGACCAGATTAAGAGGAGATGGGCTCGTCTGTATGAGGAGCTAGGTAACAAAGGTAGGGAGAAGAAGTTATTCCGACTCGCTAAGGCGATAGAGAGGATGACTCGGGATCTGGACCAGGTGAGGTTCATAAGGGATGATGACGACAAAGTGTTGATGGGGGACGACCAGATTAAGAGGAGATGGCAGACCTACTTTCTTAAATTTCTAAATGAAGCAAGGGATCAGGATATTGTACTAGATGAATTGAGGAATGCTGACAGTCCCTATGAATTATGTTATTGTAGGGATATTGAGGCCGATGAGGCCATGGAGGCAATGCGTAAGATGAAAAGGGTCAAAGCTATCAGGCCAATACCAATTGAACTTTGGAGGTGTGTGGGTAGAGCAGGCTTGGAATGGCTTACTAGGTTACTTAATGTTATATTTAAGACTAATAGGATGCCGCAAGAGTGCAGATGGAGTACAATAGTTCCGTTGTATAAGAATAAAGGCGATATCCAGAGCTGTAACAACCATTGGGGTATCAAATTACCGAGTCACACCATGAAAGTCTTGGAGATAGTGGTGGAAATGAGAGTGCGAAGGACGTTGTCTATTTCAGACAACCAGTTTAGGTTCATGCCGGAGCGATTTACTATCGAAGCTATCCACCTTATTAGGAGGATGGTGGAGCAATACAGAGATAAGAAGAAGGATCTCCACATGGTGTTTATTGATCTAGAGAAGGCGTACGACAGGGTCCCCAGAGAGGTTATATGGAGATGCCTAGAGGTTAAAGGGGTCCCGGTTGCCTACATTAGGATGATTAAAGACATGTACGATGGATTTAAGACTCGGGTAAGGACAATAGGAGGTGACTCCGAGATTTTTCCAGTTATTAAGGGGTTGCATCAAGGGTCTGCATTAAGCCCTTTCATATTTTCCCTGGTGATGGATGCACTAACTCACTATATCTAAGGGGAGGTTCTATGGTGCATGCTATTTGCTGATGACATAGTTCTAATTGATGAGATACAAGGCGGAGTCAACAAGAGGTTAGAGGTTCGGAGATAGACACTTGAGTCTAAGGGCTTCAGGTTGAGCAGGACGAAGATGGAATACCTCGAGTGCATATTTGGGGCCGAGCCGACAGAAGTGGGAGGGGAAGTGAGGCTTGACTCTCAAGTCATTCCTAAGAGAAGTAGTTTTAAGTACCTTGGGTCAGTTATTCAGGGAATCGGAGAGATCGATGATGATGTTGCATACCGTATAGGAGTGGGTTTGTTGAAGTGGTTTTTTGCGTCGGGAGTTCTGTGTGACAAGAAAGTGTCCCTGTTACTAAAAGGCAAGTTTTATTGAGCAGTGGTTAGGCCAGCCATATTGTGTGAGACCGAGTGTTGGCCCGTTAAGAACACACACATCCAGAAAATGAAAGTAGCAGAGATGAGGATGTTGAGGTGGATGTGCGGGCATACAAGGATGGACAGGATTATGAATGAAGTTATTCTAGAGAAGGAGGGCGTGGCCCCTATGGAAGACAAAATGAGGGAAGCAAGACTCAGTTTGTTTGGGCACATTCAGAGGAGGAGCTCTGACACACCAGTGAGGAGGTGTGAAACGACTGGCTGTGGTGGGCACAAGGAGAGGTAGAGGGAGATCTAAGAAGTATTGGGCGAGGCGATCAGGCAGGACATGACGCGACTTAGGATTACTGAAGACATGACTCTTGGCAGGGAACTGTGGAGGTCGAGAATTAAGGTTACATGTTAGGGAAAATTGTGAATATTTTTACAAGGCATTGGAGTAAGACTAGACAGTTAGGAGTTAGTCATAGGATGCTACTGGTCAGATACAGATGCAAGGCTTGATCTGGTAGATATTGTTATACCTTTCATCTTTTTCGTATTTTCTAGATTTCATATATTGCTGTTATTTTGTTATTTTATGTTATGTATATTATTTTATGTTATTTTATTATGAGTCTACTGATAGTACTAATATATCTCCTCTTGTCGCTTTCTTGAGCCGAGGGTCTCCTGGAAACACCTCTCTGCCCCTTGGGGCAGGATAAGGTCTGCGTACATATTATCCTCCCCAGACTCCACTTGTGAAATCATATTAGGCCGTTGTTGTTGTTGTTGTTAATAAGATAATCAATTGAATGATCACCTTGTTTTTAAGAATAGTGAATATATACACTTATATGCATGGATAATTAGTTTGAGCACTGACTTTTTCGCATTTATGCACTTTTGTTAGTGCATAGAGATGGAACGGGAAAGAAAGGAAGACAACGACGCAAAAATATAAACACGGGGGAGGGAGGGGGGGTCTGTTCGATTTAGGCACACACACAAGTATCATCAAGCAAAAGGCAACTACATCATGTATAATCACTTCCACACAATATAACATGTGTGAATCTTTTTGTATTTCCTTTAAAATGTTAATTACATTTCCAAATGTCCACTTATTGGATCATCATATCATTTACATGCATACATAGTCGTCGAACCCTTCACTCCGTTAGAGCTATTCGTTTTAAGTTTCCCCTTCTCACCCCCAAGGCCGGCCAAAATATAAGATCCAATATATAGAAACGACTTTTATGACAAAGAAAACTAGTGTGTGCGAGAGAAACTCTAATAATTTTTAGTTTAGTGCTTCTACTAAATAGAATAAGCAACAGCTCGTCACATAAAATATTCCGCATTTACGTACAGAGACGTTTTTAACTTTATGCGTTCATGATTTTAGAATAATGATTTCAAGTGCTAATGACTATATTTTAAATTTAATATTTGCACACATTTAATTTTTTCTTAACATAGATATAACGTTTGAGCAAATTTTATTAGGTTCGACCGAACTCATTGCTCAGTTTTTGCCTTTGACTCTGTTTACGTAGGGTCTAGGTAAGAGACGTATCCAGTGGTTGTGATGTATGTATTAGTGGCTGCTTCTAAGGTTCGAACGCAAACCTATAGATCACACATAAATAACTTTATCGTTCTCCAAATATCACTTCTACCATGTAATACAATCTGTAAGTATCTTTTTTTCCTTTCCTTTCCTTTTTCCTTCCCCCTTAAAGGATACACTTAAAGTTTTCTTTTTGATATCCATAATACACGAAATGTGGTGTAAGTGGCAACAGCTTTAGATGGGCATTTAGCAAAAGATGGAGTACAGTGGGGAAGAAGATTGTCGTCATGAGTAGAGGCTTCATCATGAGAACAAAGAAAACAAATTTGCTCAACAAGCAAAACCCTTATAATAGCTATAGGGTTTTCATTAATTCGCTTTTCTTTTTCTTTTTTATGTCGTCTTTAATGAATTCCCACTTTTGCCTTTTACTTTTTCCATTGTTTTCTTCTTTCACATCGATTTGGTCAAAGTTAAAGGGATAACATCATTGGAACATCAACAATTATTTATAATATTTCTCATATATTTATTGCTCACATCCTTATTAATGACTAATCATTTCTATATAGCTTATTTGACTAGTCTTTGTTAAATGCATTATTGTTATAAAATAATATAAAAGACAAGAACAATAACTCAAGAACAAGAGCAAATAGAGAGAAGAGTAGAGAGAGTTCTTCTTATTGATACTTAGATATTGTTAGGGATGATTTACAATGGTAGAAGACCCCTTTATTTATAAGGAGGGGGATGATTTAGCTACCAAGAATAGAACTCTAGAATCTCTATAATTATAGACATTCACCTTAAATAGGAGATTTCATAACACTCCCCCTTGAATGTCTATTTAACAATGTGCCTCGTTAAAACCTTAAAAACCAAAACCCAATGGGAAAAATTAAAGAAAGGAAAAAGAGTACACATGTTTGAATATGCGCCTATTGGTTGCCTCGTTAAAAACCTCGCAAGGAAAACCCAGTGGGACAAAACCTTGTAAGGGAAAAAGAGTGCAACGCGCATTAACATGAGTACATCAATTTATATCCTTGAGCATTTGCATTCCAATCTTGTGCATCATCTTCAAAACGATCTTTGGTAGACGTTTGACAAATTAACCATATTGACTTGAATAAATATTCCGTACCTTGAAATCATCATCTTGATAGATATGAACATCTTCATATAATGTCGTGGAATAACTCTTCAATATCTCCATAGAGGCATTCTCGATGCCATCATGCTTATAGTTATAGCAAGATACATATGTACACAAATTGTACTTAGGATGTGGTACTTCAGGACCAAGAATTGCATATGCTTCAAGCAACTTAAATCTTTCAAGTTAAGTCATATAAGCCATATAATAGACTTTAGATGCATATCAAGTTTTCCATGTCATGCTAGACAAATAAGATATCAAAAACTGATTATACATACCTTTGACTTTATACTTTCAAGCATTTGAACTATAGGTTCAAAACTACATGTCTTTCATATGGAATAAATTCTTCTTGAATTGTATCTCTTCCATTTAGTTACTTTCTTTGGGTCAGCAAATGCGTATAGCATGCTTTGCAATATGTTGCAATTGAATTATCCATTTTATGAACTTCAGGTTCATATCATGATATTCGGGGATTTACATATACAAATGATAATTCATCCCATGTAACCTTTTCTCAAGTGTTTATCATGTCTCCCCCTCATGTTAGAAAAGCTAACTTGTTTCCTCAACTTTGGGAAATCATCTTTGTGCATTATTATGTCAATATACACGGCACATTAATAATAAGATGAAATTGTTTGGTTCCTGACCCTGAACCACTTGTAAGGGGAGAATATAATATACTCTCGTATACAACGTATATCAAACTGATATATAAAACTTTGTTCTCATAAGAAACAGTTTAGCTATTAAGTGGAAGCACTCAATAATTATCTTGCTAAACCAACTTTGATATAAACAAACTTGTCAAGATGAACTATCTTGAGTAGAGAATCTGGAAATTATGCTCGAAGTTAGATTACTGAGCAATTTACCTCGCAAGCACCGGCCAGGCTGCGGGTTAATAACAATTGCGCATGTAACCATTTCATAGATGCATCATATGTGGTATACATGGCAGGTGAATGGGCCCATATTCACCTTTGATATTTTCAGAATTTATGGGCTTCAACCCGAACTCTTTAGTTGGTCAGTTCATTAATGAGAACAAGTGATACAAGAGAATTCGTAAAGAACTTTCTAGTTCTTTAATATTCACCTATGTGAATTTGCACATCATACTTAAAATGAGATGGCTAACACGAATGCCAACTGAATAAATTATCAATATTGGTAAACTTCAAATTTACACCATGACATGTGCACTTAATAAACTTCAGGTTTATCATGACATGGGTTTTTATACCAATAGATATCCACTTTATTGTGGCATTCTTTCTTTTGTGTAGTACAAACTGGAGAACAAAGCGGGTAGCTTTTCATATGCAAATTACCCCGCTACAAGTTGTAGTAATAGGAGATATCAAATCCTTCCTTTATTTATGGTCTCAATATAATCAGTCGCTTTCGCGTGTACTTTGGAAACTGAATAAGTTTCTTTGAGACGTACTACAGCACAATACTCAATTGTGTTTCTCCAACATAGTAATAATTGGCTCTTCTAGAGCTCTCAATTAATTTTGTACTATCACAGATTCATCAACATCCATGTGGTGAATATCTTTCTTAAAGAGAAAGTTATACCATTATGGTCATGTCAAACTTATATGCAAGATATGTTTCTTGCATTATCGTTGTCTTTTAATAGTCATATTTCCAAAATACTTTGGCGTATAATAGGTACGTGACCAATGATCATTCATGCCATATATCATCTCAAACCTCCTTCTAGGGGTGAGTGTGGTATATTTAATACCAATTTCATGTTCATATTCTTCCAATAATGAATATTTATTCGTGAATCAGATGTTGTCACATTCACTTCGGGGATATGTGATTTTGTTATCCTTTTCAAATCTATAAATGCGTCAGGCATTTGATTTGCTATTTTTGCAAATGGATAATCTTTTGTGCCTCTTTCACAAATAGAGGTATGTGGATCAAGATGAGATAATGATGCATTTTTCCACAAAATTTCCCGTTTGGTTTCACCAACTTCTCCCCCTACTTTTGGGAAAAGTGTCTCATCAAATTGACAGTCTGCAAATCGTGCAGTGAACAAATCTCCTGTCAATGTTTCGAGGTAGCGAATAATGGAGGGCGATTCAACCTCAACATATATTCCTAACCTTCTTTGCAGACCCATTTTGGTGCGGGATGGCGGTGCTACAGGCACATATACTGCGCATCCAAAGATTCTTAAATGGGATATATTTGGTCCATGACCCAAAACCAATTGCAACGGGGAATATTTGTGTCAATTCGTCAGTCAGAGACGAACTAGCATTGCTGTATGCAAAATGGCGTGTCCCCAAACCGAAGTGGGCAGCCGACGAACTAGTATTGCTGCATGCAAAATGGCGTGACCCCAAACCAAAGTGGGCAGCCGACGAACTAGCATTGCTGCATGCAAAATGGCGTGAACCCAAACCGAAATGGGCAGCCTCGTTTTCATGAAGAATTCAAGATTATTCTCATCTATTGTCTCAATATGATATCCATTTTGAATGATATCTTTAAAACTCAACAAGTTCCTTTTAGACTTGGAGGTGAACATTGCGATTGATATCATTAAAACTCAACAAGTTCTTCTTAGACATGGAGGAGAATATTGCATTCTCTAAGATAAACGTCGTGCCTTTGGGCAGAGTTACAGTTGCTCTTCCGGAGCCTTCAATCAATTTACTTCCCATGGTTTGACAAAAGAAAATATACGAACATGGGAATAAACAACTTTTTGTTTCACATTTAAACAATATTTTCAAAATCTGCTGAGGTCAGTTGACTAAATAAATCAGATAGTCGATTATATGTTTTCCATAATCGATTACTATGCAGTTTGAAAATTTCAGTTTAAGCATTTTCATAAAACAATCGATTGTTAAACACACACAATCGATTGTTGAACTTTGACAATCGATTGTTAAACACACACAACCGATTATTTGCTATTTTTGAAAAACTTCAGATCACACTGTCTAACGACAATCGATTGTTAGACATAGACAATCGATTGTTGGTTATTTTTGAAAAATTCCAGACCTCACTGTATAAAGACAATCGATTGTTAGACATAGACAATCGATTGTTGGTTATTTTTGAAAAAATCCAGATCACACTGTTTTAAAGACAATCGATTGTTAAACATAGACAATCGATTGTTGGCTATTTTGAAAAATTCCAGAGCACTGTCTTAAGACAATCGATTGTTAGACATAGACAATCGATTGTGGATGATTTTTGAAAAATTACAGATTACACTGTCTAACGACAATCGATTGTTAGACATAGACAATCGATTGTTGGTTATTTTTGAAAAATTCCAGACCTCACTGTATAAAGACAATCGATTGTTGATCATTGACAATCGATTGTTGTGCAGTTTTTATGCGAAATATGAGATTACCGACTAGTTTTTCAGGTTAGTCGATTACCTCTACTGGAAAGTAAAAATATTATTGATATTTGAGCATATTGATACATTCTAAAGAACTAATGCTAACATTGCATCATGAACTAACTAATACGAGCTAATACTAATGACTATTAGTTTATTCACTAACTAATACAAATAAGTAGAACAAAATCAAATAACTCCATCTTCTTTCATCACGGATCCATCACCGATTAGGTGGTCTATCTTCCACTCGGGTTGCTCAAAGAAGTCTGCCACATCCAAGTGGGTGATGTCAAAGTTGTCGTCAGAGACAAAATTTGTTTCAGGGCGTTTACTCTTTCGAGATGCTTGATAAAGGTCAACCAAATGTCATGGTATACGGCAAGCCTTTGACCAGTGCCCGTTTCCACTGCAACGATAATATATAGTTTATAAACTATTTGCTTTTGGATTCTTATCGTATCGTGCTTGTGGCAGAGTGACCAACTTCAGGTTGTCATATCTCTTCTTTAAGCCATTCCACAAGATAGGTGGATCCTTGACGGTGAGATATTCAATCTTCAAACCTTCATCAAGGTGATGGCGCAAGAAAATCAAGGCCTTGGCATAGTTTCAAACCTTCATCAAGGTGATGGCGCAAGAAAATCAAGGCCTTAGCATGGTTTTGGGTGGATGCATTATTTCTGTCTTTAATGGCGTCTCCAAGACCCATAGCATCCTGGATT
The DNA here is from genome assembly GCA_034376525.1 of Nicotiana benthamiana. Taxonomy (NCBI): domain Eukaryota; kingdom Viridiplantae; phylum Streptophyta; class Magnoliopsida; order Solanales; family Solanaceae; genus Nicotiana; species Nicotiana benthamiana. The sequence goes on along the minus strand of CM067331.1, from coordinate 14,440,479 downwards.
TAAGTATCCAACACCCATATCATATAGTTCTTGCCCGAAATTTCAAGGGCAACGAACTTTCTTTTCATAATGTCAGACATAAACCAAAATTACATCAAGAGCATGTTCATACTTACGGGCTCTATTACAATTATCACATTCACTTCAGGGAATGGATCAAAATCATGTGCTTTACACAATCTCATGTCAAATATTACTTTCATAAAGTGAAAGATTATTTTGAGAATCCTTATTGTTCTCATTACCACAATAATGACGATTATAACTTCGTCTATTGCCATGTCCACATCCATTGATACCTTTACGGTAATTAGTCTTCTTTCAGACTTATCACATACTGCTACCACATTCTCTAAAGGGAATGGAGCAAATTCAATTGGACGGAATTCTTTGCCACGTCCACATTCATTGATACCTTCATGGTAATATTTTAGTCTTCTTTCAGACTTATCATATACTGCTTCCACATTCTCTAAAGGTAATGGAGCAAATTCAATGGGACGGATTTTCAATTATTTGCCCACAATCATACATGAATTTAATCATGGCAGGACATAGAGATTTAACCACTTCATGTGGTTATAATTTCTTACAAACTCCATTAGAGTTATAATCAAACTTTGTTTGTATATTCAATCAAATCGTAGAATTTCAAGAATTTGAAAGGGAAAAGTAAATTACTTACCTTTAAGGTATACCAATTATATTTTCAATGTTTTCTTCCTTTTCTCCACTGATGCAGACGATGGCGTCTCCGATGCGGAGAAATTGACTGCGGCTTAATCTTCTTAAAGAGCTTCTTGAGACGGTAGAGTCTCGTGCTGATAACGTGTTATAAAATAATATAAAAGACAAGAACAATAACTCAAGAACAAGAGCAAATAGAGAGAAGAGTAGAGAGAGTTCTTCTTATTGATACTTAGATATTGTTAGGGATGATTTACAATGGTAGAAGACCCCTTTATTTATAGGGAGGGGGATGATTTAGCTACCAAGAATAGAACTCTAGAATCTCTATAATTATAGACATTCACCTTAAATAGGAGATTTCATAACAATTATGTTAAATTTATTTAAGGAGGAGAAAGGAGGAGAAGGAAATGCGTATCAATTTCTTGTTCTTGAACTGACCGAGAGAAAATAGCAAGAAGGAAGTCTTTTGACATTAGCATTGTTAATGGAATATTCATTTTCTTTTTCCAAGATATTTTGGGCGTTACAACGCCACAAAAAAAGCCTACAATATTAAGGAAATTTGAAAAATGCGGAAGTTAGATAGTTATGTTAATATGAAATATGGAATTGACGCACTTAAAGATAGGGGATTTTACATAAATATCCAGTTCGATTCACAGGTTTTTTAACCCTATATACGTTGAGTATACACTTATTAAATAATGGTATGTAAATATATTAGATATTCGTAAGCTATTTTTAGTTTAAGCGGTTGGATAATTGAGCAACTACGTACTTAGATTAATTCTTCTATGAGACATCATATATTTCAAGTGCGAAAAAATAAATGAATTATAATAAAATTCTAACTCAAACTTATAATGTTTAAATTTTAGATCTGTTCTGAGGCCAATGTAATAGTGAAGAAGTGCATTGTATCTTACATGTGCTGCAGGTGGTTGTTCGAGGTTAGTTATTAAGTAATTAAAATGACAGCTATATTTAATTGTTAATAGTTAGTGGTAGATATAAGGTGTGTGTTAGCAGTTCTATATACAGTCTTGAAGATCAATGAAATACTAGCCGGTTATTCATTTCATTACTCTGCATCCTCCTCATCCTTCTCCTCCTCCTCCTCCTCCTCCTCATTCTTCTTCTTATTCAAGGTTAATTATTAAGTAATTAGAAATGACAGTTGTATTTAATTGTTAGTAGTTAGTGGTAGATATAAGGTGTGTTAGTAGTTCTATATACAATCTTGAAGATCAATGAAACAATAGCCGGTTATTCATTTCAATTCTGTGCCTCCTCCTCCTTCTCCTTCTCCTCCTCCTCCTCCTCCTCCTCCTCCTCCTCCTCCTCCTCCTCGTTCTTCTTCTTCTTCATTAAAGCTCTCAAGGATCTTTAATGGTTGATTCCTATATCAACCTCTATTAATTTTAGTATGGTATCAGAGCAACTGATCATGGTATTTCACTTCTCTTAAAGCTAATTACAGAGAAAACTCAGTGAATATCAATATTGATTGAGCTCATTTTCATCTATGGCAGCTGAAAAACTGGAATCACTCACTATGTACGAACTTTGTGTCAACATATTTTACCAAATTGAATGACCTTTGGGCTGAATATGATGCCATGGTTCCTCCTCCTTGTTGTGACTGTGCAACATCTAAAGAATCAGGTGGACATTCTCATCAACAAAGATTGTTACAGTTCCTTAGTGGGCAAAATGACTCGTATGACCAAGCTAGGAGACAAATTTTATTAAAATCAACTTGTCCTATACTTAACAAAGCCTATGCTATGATAATTGAGGATGAAAGTCAACATTCAGTTGGTCTAAATGCAGTTACTACTAATACAGATCCTTTAGCTATGTATTTAACTCTTGGACAACCTTACAAAGGTAATAGACCTTTTCTGCAATGTGATTACTGCAACGTGAAAGGTCACAACAAAGAAAATTGTTACAAACTAGTGGAGTATCCTCATGATTTTAAGTCTAAGAGAAATTTGAAGCCCCGTCTTGGAGGATCATGAGGTTAAATTAACCATTATGGATAGATAGGTTATGGTAAGCAGCCTTTTAATGCTATAAAAAATGTGACTGGAAATATTGATATACAATATCCACAGATGCACAGTAGAAACATAGGACCAGCTGAAATCAAGGCCAATATTTCACTGAAGAACAGTATAAACAGATCCTTAATTTGCTAAGCAACGATGTTGGAGAACAATAGGGGAATGAGGAAAACCACACCAATGCAGCATGTAATGCTATTTGAATGATGTCTAAAGTATCAAGTGATGATAAGTGGATAGTTGATTATGGAGCTACTCATCATGTAGCTTCTAAGAAAAGTTTGATAAATAATGATCATAATGTACAAATATTTGGTAATAGTAAACTGCATTCACCTACAAGAGATAGGGTAGATATTACTCAATCTAGATGTGCAACCTTATTTGGCAACACAAAGGTGAGCAATGTGTTGGTTGTCCCTGGTTTCAAGTTTAACTTGCTATCAGTTTCAAAATTGACCAAAGAACCGTCATGCTCAGTCAATTTTTTTCCTTGCTTCTATGTCTTTCAAGAGCTTTCAAATAGCATGGTGAAGGGGATTGGTAGGCAAAGAGGAGATTTGTACATATACAAAGATGCAGATACTAATAAGTAGAGTATACAATATCCAATAACAACAGCAATTCAAAAGGAGGACATCAACTTATGGTACAATAGGCTTGGACATCCATCTGCACCAGTGATGAAATATATAAAGTTGTTAGATGATCATGTAAATAGTCCACAATTCCATAAGTACATGATTTGTCCTTTGGCAAAGTACGCTAGACTTCAATCCAAAGTGCCAATTAAATATTGGAGGTATGTGTATCTCAACTGCAGTCTACCATATGAATAGGCTCCACTCTGCTGCAATTAGGAACAAAATTCCCTATGAGCTATTTTTCCAAAGACATGCAACACTCCATCATTTACGTGTGTTTGGGTGTCTATGCTTTGCAACTACAGTTCCTAAAGAAGACAAGTTTGAAGAGGGAGCAAGGCCAGCTGCTCTTATGGGTTATTCAGAGTTGCAGAAAGGCTACCTCCTCTTAGATCTCAAAACAAACGAGGTGTTGGTTAGCAGAGATGTCTTCTTCAAAGAAGATAAATTTCCATTTGCTACTGCATACTCAAAGAAATAGTTTACAAATGAAACTGTCAACATAGATCAATCCTCACCTCTTGACCAACCTCATAATATATATCACACCCTGCCAAATATCCCTCATAACTCACCGCCGTACTCAGTACAGAATCCTACCACCCCATTCACACTAAGGTCTCCACATATACCTCATGACATACCACATAATTCACCAGCCTCCTCCTATAACAATGACACTTCACCTACTGCTTCTGATCCTAACTTATTTGACATGGCTTTGGAGCATGAAGGGGGAGATAAGTTCAATAAAGAGGCATCACCATCTTTTACTGATCCTTGTCATGCTTCATTAGATGATGTTCATGCTAAAGTTCATGCTCCAGTCATCAAGAAGTCTTCAAGGGATTCCAAACAACCTATTTAGATGAAGGACTATACAGCCTCCAAAAAAGCACCAATAAATATCCCATTTCCAACCCCCTATCCTATGACAACATTAAACCAACATATCAAGCCTATCTTTTAAATTTCTCTACATTGGTGGAGCCTAAGTGTTATATAAATATTGCACAAGACACTAGATGTATAGAGGCAATGAAGTCGGAGATCAAAGCACTAGATTAGAATGGAACATAGGAACAGGTAGACCTTCCAAAAGGAAAAAATGCAGTAGGCTAAAAATGGGTGTACATGATCAAATACCAAGAAAATGGAAAAATTGAGAGGTTCAAGGCTAGAGTTGTAGCAAAAGGCTACAGTAAAAAAGAAGGCCGTGATTATCATGATACCTTCTCAGCAGTTATTATAATGGTGACAATAAGATCAGTCATATCACTTGTAGTGTCTAAAGGCTGCACCTTATGGCAAATGGATGTATTCAATACCTTCATACAAGGAGATCTATGTGAAGAAGTATATATGGATATACATGAAGGATCTGGAAGACATGGGAGTCAAGGGTGTACAGGTTGCTCAAGTCCTTATATGGACTAATGCAAGTACCTAGACAGTGGAACACAAAGTTAACAGATGCATTGGTGGATGCAGGATTTGTCCAAAGAAGTCATGATTATTCATTGTTCACACTGAATAAGTCTAATGACATAGTGATTGTTTTAGTATATGTTGATGATTTGCTCATCACATGGAACAATATTGAGCTAATTAATGAGGCAAGGACAGTTTTGTTGATACTCAATTTTTCTCTATGTATTTATTTACCCAAAATAATTTCAAGATAGCCTATATGTGCATATATGAGCACCACAAAGGTTTTGACATTTTAAAGGATTTTAAAACTAATTTACGGCCTATTTTACACTATAAAACCTAGTAATTATCCCCAACACTTGCCATTTTGGAGAATAGTTTATTTTATTCTCACATTTGTATTAAAATATAGTTTATATGTTTTTTGTATAGTTTTACAAGTCCATTTGGTATTTTTAAAACTAAATTGCATGCAATTGTAATTTTAGTCCACTTTCAGATTTAATAGAATCTTTATTACAATTTCAATACCAATATTTTAAAATTAATATTTGCATATTATTTATTAACTCGGTGCTTTTAATTTGATTTTAAAATAATTTTACTATTTTTTTTAAAACAAAAGGAAAAAGCTGCCTATTTCAATTATGGCCTCAATTTCTTTCAATTGTAGCCTAGTTGGCATCCCAATTTTGACCCCAATTGACCCTAACTCAGGCCCCAAATCAACAACCCAATTAAGCACAACCCAAACCCTTTACCCATTTTGTCCAACCCGTCCGTTTGTATCATTTAATCCAGGCCATTCATCATTCCATCCCTTTTTTCCTTTTTAATTTCGAACCACCGTAACTATAATCTTATTTTCATTTCGACCGCCGCCCTCAAACCCCCTTCTCTCAAACTCTCTCTGGAACTCGAAACCCTAGCCGCCCCTATAGTCTTCTCCGACCAAATCCCACCGGGGTCCATGGCTTCTCAGGCCATGGACAACAGGTTCTCACTTCCCTTCACCCCAAGTCGCGATTGTTCAAGATTTTCGAGTTTTTACCTCAAAGATGCCTATTCAGATCCATTGTAGATCTGAGGTCCTATGGCCTCTCCGGCTCCGTTCCGACGTGTTCGAGCCTAGAAAGGCCTAACTATGGTCCAAACCTTTTTGAGACCATATTCTTTCAAGCATTCTCGTTTCTAGGGTTTCTAAGAAACCCTTAAAGCTATTCGAGGTTCCTTCTTCCTTTCTTTTCTTAGATCTGTGGTAGATCTGTGTTATAATCGAAGTTTCAATGCTTTTTCACATTTTTCTCTTCAAAATTAGTCTATTTCAATTTAGGGTTTTCAAAAATCTTTAAAATGATTTCTGTTCTTCTTCTTCTTCTTTCTTTATGTGAATCTGCTTGTATATGCTTTGTTCTTATATGTTTTCACTTTTGTATGTATTCGCCTATGATATTATGTTTTGCCGTTATTACGCATGTTTTTCTACTTGTGATCTATTATTTTTTCTACTGGCTTCTACAACATGATTTTACATGCCTAGCTTATGTGTTCCTTTACCATTTTCTTACATGTCGTGTCGTATTTATTATTTCATGATGAAATTGAGTAAAAGCACGAAGGGTAATGCCATGACGTATTTATCATTTTACAGAGAGATTAAGAGAATAAGCACGAATGGTAATATCGTGCCATTTTTATTGTTTCATGGTAAGGCTAAGAGTAATAGCAGGAAGGATGATTTCATGTAGTTTTGTCCATTATGTTTAGTCATTTTATTGGTTGAAGGTTTATTCACTGTTTCTTATTATCATTCCTTCCTGTAGTGACCATATCTTATACCTCTTTTCGCATGTCCCTTCCAATAGTACATGTTTAGTCTTTATTTGTTGTTATGTTGTACATATATTTTCGTCTATACATATTTAATTATATTGGTGTCCTAGTATTGCCTCGTAACTATTTCGTCGAGGTTAGGCTCGATAGTTACTGAGTACATTAGGTCGGTTATACTCATACTGTATTTTGTACTTCTCGTGTAGGTTTTGGTACCGGTCCTAGTTGTTCGTGTGATGGATTAGCTCATATTAACCTTTTGAGACTTGAGGTAGATCTGCTAGGTTTGCAGACCTTGAAATAGCCTTCCTCATTCCGTATTTACTCTTCCTTTTATTCGAGACAATTGTACTTATTTCAAACTCTATTTGTAGAAACTCTAGAAGTTTTTGTACTTGTGGCTCTAGATTTGGGCTTTACTAGATATTGGATAACTATGCTGTTTAATATTTTATTTTGGACTTCATTTCGGTTCAATTGGTTAAATTGTTCGAAGTAGTTAAAATTAAAGAATTACTCTAATGTTGGCTTGCCTAGCAAATGAAATGTTAGGCATAATCAAAATCCCAAAGATGAGAATTCCGAGTCGTGACAGGCACCAAGTCAGGTAGAGGAGAGTTAAGGAAATTCATTGATGGTGAAAGACTAGTAATAGTTCTTCAGTATTGCCACACCCCTTTTTTACCTTAACTAACCCTCTTCATATATATATATATATATATATATATATATAAAGTAATTTTAAAGCTGAAAAGGAATATCACTTAGAAAGTGACAAAGGATTGTGTTTCGAAGAATTTTTTAGAGTCGCCACCCAACATTTGATGTTGGTGTGCTAGGTCACCATTTTTAAAGTAAGAATTTTTCTTCAAAAAACACATTTTGACTTTAAAACGGAATGCGCCAAAGATTCCAAGAAAGGGGAATCATAAAAGTCAGGGAGAAGGTATTAAGCATTCCCCGAGGTCCATAACTAGTACGGGTGCATACTTGATTTTGTTGACTTTAAAAGATACTCAAACTGAGACAAAAAACACACTTAATAAAATAAACACACAAGAGACTCGATGTTGTCCCCACCTAATAAAAGAAAAATAAAAATTAAAACAATAAGAACTAACAGTTCTATACTACGCTAGGCTAACGCTCCCTCGATGATGCCTCAGTTTCTTTTTACATTCACTTCGGGGTATTCCCCTGATATAAATATGTACAAAATCTATGGGCGCATTCTTCGAGTATAGATTAAAGGGAACGACCTCTTATCTCGAATAAAATAAAATATAAGATCTAAGGTTTACCTACCTAGGTTTTGACATCCTAAACATGCTCCAAGCGTTTAAGGAAGAAGAGTAAAAATAATAAAATAAACTAATATAAATAAATGAAAGTCCGTTCATGCTAATTTCTTTCAATTCAGTTTAAACCCTAAATTCCATGGCCCGTAGATGTATCAAATATTCAAACAGTCCAAACAAGAAACACCCAAACAATTTTAGCAAATGATGGTTGTAAACATGAAGCGGTTAAAGAAGTTTGTGAACTAAAACCTGACACTAACTCCCAGCAACTCACAAATGTTAAAAAAAAACTCACTAATGCCAACCATCAAAAAGAGGATATATTACTATACGAAGGAAAATAATTAATCTTTAGTTTTTTATCAAATAACTCCTCGAAGCATGTGACTGGAATAATAAGATTACTAGCTATCACTTGCCGACAACAGACACTAAAATGCTAATCCAATGAAAATGACAAAATCACTAGAACACACATTCATAATACTTATTGTTGGATCTTGTTTTAATAATGCAAATAGTATATATGTGCAAGAAACCAATTACAAAAAGTAAAGGAGGCTGCTGCAGTAGTTCATGATGCAAAAGAAAAACAATGAATTAGCAGCAATTACCATACAATCAACAAATTTTCACATCTAAGGAAAGGACTCGCCAATCTGGGCGGAATCCAATCAACAAATAGATCAGCAAAGAGCAACGATTAGCTGAGTTGGAAAGAATCAAATAAGCCTTAAGTTAAGACACAAATCAAAGATAGAATCATAGGAGATTCAAATATATGAGGAGATTGGTACGCGACTAAGTTTGGAACCAACAATCAAGGAGCAGTCTTCACTCATATCTCTGCTGAAGGAAAGCAATCAAAGAGAAGAAAAGGCTCATTCCTTATTCATGGAAAGAATTAATTATTTTTAAGGAACAAATCTCTTGAGTTGTCAAGCCTTTACCATCTGTACTCGGAGAAGTTATGGAAAGAAAGGGAGCATAACACCGGTGAGGCATTTTATCAAAAACAAGTGCTACAGAAATTGTGTGAAATTGACTACATCTGTACTCGAAGAAGCACTTTTACTAAAGAGAAATCCCTTGCGACTAAGGGGACCGGACTAGAATTCTCATTGAATATGAACCAGTAAAAAATACTGTGTCTTTAATTCCTGCAATTACTTTCCACATTTACTTTATGTTACTATATCTGCTAAATTATCATATCTATTCGACTACTCTAGTAATAAGTCAACTAATAAACGATTATTTTTTAAATAGTTACAATTCACTCCACCCGCCCCTCGCCCCCCATGTGCTTCAATTGGTATCAAAGCAAGGCTCATATTTTACTTTTGCTTAACAACTTGTGAGAAAAGATCATGGCAAAACAAGTTATCATAAGAGCTCTTTTTCTGGAAGGAGCTTCACAAGTTAGACCATCATACTTCAATGGACAACATTTCTCTCACTGAAGAGTGCGAATGGAAATATTTTCTAAAGCTTACATGTCAAAGTCTAGGTAGTCATCAAAAAGGGAAACTATCCCCAACCTGGCAGCACTCCATGACTTGTTAGCCCTAGTATTATAGATTCATACTCAAATGAGCAACTAGAAGCGGTACAAGTGATATACAAGGCAAGAAATCTGTTTCAAAACACTATAAGTGGTGAAGAATACGATAAAATACCGAGTTGTGACATAGCCAAAGAGATGTGGGACAAACTTGAGGTCACCTATAAAAGAACCAACAAGTAACGGAAACACAAATCAAAATGTTATTTCAAGATTACGAACTCTTCTCAATGAAAGAAGGAGAATCCATTGAAGAGATGTTTGCCAGGTTTAGCAAAATAATTAGCGACTTAAAGGCATTTGGCAAGCCCTACACTAGTAGTGATCAAGTAAGAAAAATTCTCAAAAGTCTGCCAACAACTTGGCAGACCAAAATAGTCACATTGGAATCTCAAGACCTAAACAATTTATCTTATGATGAAATAAGAGGAGAACTCATTGATTTTGAAAGAACGCATGAAAAAAAGAAAAATCAAGAGGAGAAAAAGAAAATAATTGCGTTCAAAACTTCTACTGAAATGGCTGATAATGAAATCTATGATCCTGAAGCTCTACAAGAACAGATTGCTATGATGTCGAGAAATATGGATGGGATGATGAGATGATACAGAAACACAAAAGGAAGATTCCCACTAAGACGATCCAGGCAATACATCAAACAATATAAGAAAAATGGAAAATGCTATGAATGTTCAAAATTTGGGCACATTCAAGCTGAATGCCCAGAATTGAAAAGGAAGATCTCTAGAGGCTTCAACAAGAACAAATCCTTCGGAATCTGGAGATGACTATGACCACGAAGAAATCACAAATTTTTGCTTCATAAAAGTTCTGGAAAATGAAATGAATAAAACTTCAGGATGCTGGACAGATGAAGATGATTCAGATGATGAGAATGAAAACAACTTCATGGCATGAGGTGAAACTAGTGAGGAATGATTTTTTGAATGTGAAAGTTGTAATGAATTGTAGGATATCCTTGATTTAACCTTGAAAGAGTCACAAAAATGATGAATAACTTAATTGACTCACTATGGAGGTTAAAGACTGGAAACTCAAACATGAAGTGTGTGAAATCGAAAAGGAAGTACTTCAAGAAAAGTTTGAGGATTTGCAAATATAGCTCAATAGCTTGTGCAAATCTACCGGTCATAGTTTTTTAGGTCAAATCAGATGACTTACAAGTCGACTGGAAAGGTACCAACCTGAACCAAGTCGACCAGTTGGTTGGGCCAGATTACTTACAAGTCAACTAGGAAAGACCCAACTTGAACTAAGTCGACTAGTTCCAACACATATGAAAGACCTATAAGCAGGTATGGAGCTATATGCCATTACTGTAATAAAAGTTGCATAAACACTCCTTTTGTCATTTTCGAAAACAAATGTGTTTTAATAGGTTTGGAAACAAAAAAATTCTTAACCTAGTAATACTAACCCTCTACGACCCAGGAAAGCTTGGGTACGTAAAAGAAAGTAATCATTTTTTCTTGCTAAAAAACCACAGAATAAGCCGCAAAGAAAAATGATAACTAGATAGTGTGTGTTCCAGTCATATGACAGGTGCCAAAAAATGTTCAAAGAATTTACAAAAATCGATGGAGGAAGTGTTAAATTCTTAGACGATTCAAGGGGCAACAAAGTCAGTATTGGAATGATTTCTTTTCAACAACAATTGTGACATTATTGAAGTTTATCTCGTCGATGGACTAAGCTAGAATATCTTGAACATAAGTCAACAATGCAACTCAGGATATGAGGTAAAGTTTAAGAAAACAGGTTGTGTTATTGAAGACGAATCAGGTAAGATAATCCTTCCTGGAAAAAGGTGTGGGAATGTTAATATACTTGATGGTTTTGAAAAGATAGGTGGCAATATTTTCTTATCTTCTTAGTATGATGATCCATGGTCATGCTACGTGCATTTGATTGAAGAACTCTCAAAACATGGTTTAGTTATTGGTTTGCGTAAATTGAATTTTTCTAGATCTCGTATTTGTGATGCATCTCAAATGGGTAAGCAGGCAAGAAATTCTTTCAAAAATAAATATATAGTATCTACTTCAAAACCTTTGCAATTACTTCGTATGGAGTTATTTGGGCCTAGAAGAACTGCTAGCATAAGAGGAAAGAGGTATGGCTTGGTTATTGTTGATGATATTTCACGTTTCACTTAGGTAATCTTCTTGTCTCATAAGTATGAAACCTTAAGAAAGTTTAAAGTTTTTTGCAAAAGGGTGGAAAGAGAAAATGGGCATCTGATCTTGGAAAGTTTGATTCAAGAAGTGATGAAGGTATTTTTCTAGGTTATTTATTAAATAGCAGATTTTTTAGAGTTTATAATAAATGTACTTTATGTGTGGAACAATCTTTTCATGTTATATTCGATGAAAATAACCCCTGGGTCAAGAAAGGAATTACTGCAGGTGGCGAAGATCAAACTCATGAAGCTTAGGATAAAGGATAATCGTAGGAGTCGACTAATAGATCTGGTGTGACCAAGTCAATTGGTTAATATATCATTAATATACTAGATCCACAAATTAAGAAGACTAAAAATGCAATTCATCCAAATGAATGGAGAAGCAAGCCTGAATATCCTCAAAATTCATTATAGGGGATCCAAACGAAGGAATGAAAACTAGGACAAATCTCAAAAAGAAAGCAAACATTGCATTGATCTCTCAAATTGAGCCAAAAAAGATAGAGGAAGCACTGAAAGATTCAAGTTCGGTGCAAGCCATGCAAGAGGACCTAGATCAGTTCCGCAAGAATCAAGTGTTGAAACTAATTCCCAAGCCTGATAATGTGTCTGTCATAGGAATAAAATGGATGTTTAGAAATAAATAGAACGAGGATAGAAAGCCATAAGAAATAAAGCTATATTAGTTGCTCAGGGCTACATACAACATAAGGGAGTCGATTATGATGAAACTTTCGCCCCAGTAGCTCAATTGGAGTTTATACGAATTCTTCTGTCATACGCATCCTTTAAAGTATTCAAGCTGCTTCAAATGGATGTTAAAACCGCCTTTTAAATGGATTTATCGAGGAAGAAGTTTTTGTGAAACAACCTCCAGGCTTTGAGAATTCAAAATTTTCATACCATATATACAAGCTCTACAAAGCACTATATGGGTTGAAACAAGCTCCATGTGCCTGGTATGATAGGCTGAGTACCTTTCTTATTGATCATGTCTTTATAAGAGGTAAAATAGACACAACTCTATTTATTAAACGATCGTCAAAAGGTAACCTCATTATTCAAATTTATGTTGATGATATTTATATTTGGTAGTGCTAACCCTCTTGTGTGCAAGGAATTGTCAAATCTTATGCAAAGCAAATTTGAAATGAGCATGATGGGTGAGCTCACACTCTTCTTTGGGCTACAAATTCAACAATCCGAATAAGAAACTATTTTATGTCAGACCAAATATACAAAATAGTTGATTTAAAAATTTGATATGAACAATGCAAAATTAATTGACACTCCAATGAGACCCGCTACAAATCTAGACAAAGATGAACATGACACTCTTATTGATGAAACCAAAAAAAATGGGCAATGATTGGACCACTGCTATATCTGACAGCAAGTCAACCAGATATTATATTCAGCGTATGTAAATATGCCAGATTTCAATCAGCTCCCAAGGAGTAACATTTGACTTCTGTTAAGAGAATCATTCGACATTTCATTGGAACGGTATCTCATGGATTATGGTATCCTCGCTCTAACTCTTTTAAATTAGAAGATTTTTTAGATACTGATCTTGTAGGTGATAAAAAATATAGAAAAAGTACAACCAGTACTTGTCAATTACTAGGAAAGGCATTAATATCCGGAAATAGGAAAAAGCAAGCATTAGTCGCATTGTCCCCTACTAAAACTTAGTATATTGCTATTGGAAAATATTGTACACAACTATTATGGATTTATCATTAATTGGGTGACTATAAACTTTCGTTTAGACCTATACAAATCTTTTGTGACTATTCTAGTGCTATTTGTTTTTCAAAAAATCTTGTGCATAGTTCTAGAGCAAAGCATATATATATATATATATATATATACACACACACATATATAATCATTTTATTAGAGATCATAGTCTTATGGGTGACATTTAAATATCTTTTGTTGGAACTTCTGCTCAACTAGCTGATATTTTTACGAAGCTTTTATTAGAAGAAAGATTTTGTACTTTGAGAAAATTACTTGGTATTATTTGCACTTTTAATAACTCTTAGGAACTATGTGCTCAGTTACATTTTCCCTTTCTTTTCTCTTCTTTCACATCCGTTCGCAGTTCGAATATTGAAAGCAAATCATCACATCTTCTCAACTAACAAATTTAGCTTTCATGTACTCAACCGTTAAAACCTTCTTCTTACGTCAGAAACCCTTTTAGTCACTCTCATCTCCATCTATTCTAAAAAGGTATCTAGCAAAGCCTCTTCTTTCCAATGGTGAAACACTGCAAAAATCCCTCTGCCTCCATCAGAAAGAGTGCTCGTTTAAAAGAAAAAGCCCCTTTTGCACCTCCTAAGAACGTATACCGATGGTTTGATGGCTCTGAAGGCTTCATCTCATATCAGGGAGATTTCTCTAAACACTCCCAACTTCTAGGAGAAAAAGCTTTATGCAAGCGACCCATGGAAGAACCCCCTATTTTGTCCACCCCAATGAAATCAAGGGTTAATTTCTCAGCCTCTCTTAAGTATAACCTAAATTTGTGTGATTCCCCAAATAGAGTTCATTTCATTAGTCTTAAATACAAGCCCATCGCTCATGGAAGGTTTGTCGATCTTGATGACATGGAAGTCCTTTGATTGTAAGGTCAAAGAATAGTTTGTCCATAAAGGGTGGGAAAAGTTCCTCTATATTTCTTCACCTAAGGTATATGAACCAATGGATGTTTTATGCAAATCTTCGCTCTAGTAAACCATATAGGTTTGAATCTCTAGAGCTAGGTAAGCGCATTGTTTTTTATTGTGCCATGTTTGACTCACTTTTTCAATGTAGTTGTTCTGGTTTTCCTACTTTGTTTAAAAATGTGTGGTCTGATGACTTCAAAATTTCCTTCGGCCAAGCCAAACAGTGTATTACTAAGCGTCCCTCTAAAACCCTTCCAAACCAATTAGGCCCTACTGATGTCAGTTGTGAAAATCGGGTTCTGGCCCATATTGTGGTAACAACCCTCCTTCCCCGTACTAGTTCTTTTTCCATCTTCTCTTAAAGGGATACATTCTTTGTCTATTGTCTTGTCACCAAATTCAAAATCATGCTTTTTTCATGATAGAAAGTGTTGAAGATCCCGCTAGTCTACCCTATGTCATGAAAATCACTCATATTCTGGAAGCCCATCAAATTTCCCCATCTCACTATCAATTCATCACTATCTCCAAGTCTTACAATTCTAGAGCTATTGCTAGTATGGGCTATATGAATATACAGGCTCCATGACTAAGGAAAATGAGAGTGAAGCAAAGCAGACCCCTATAGAACCTTCACCTTCACCTGTTGTTCCTCCTCCTAATCTTGACAGTTTTGAGTTTTGTGAAAAGATTTACTCTATTAACTCCCAATTCTCTAAAATCATGAAAGTTGTCACCACCACTCAGTCTACTATAGGTGACATTCACTCTATTTCCAAGGAAACAGGGTCTAACGTGTCAAAAATTAGAGTCGCTGTTCTCAGAGTGAATGAGAATGATGTCAAAGCTTTCAAGGAGATTAACGACACGCTTGATAGTGTGAGCGTCTCTATGAATGAAAGCTTCAAACATTTAAAGTAATCCATCTACAATACCCTTACCTATTTCCTGGGCTACTAGTGTTGATGTTTTTAAGAAAAACTGTTTTTTTTTGGACAATGTGTTATGATGTTTTTATCTGTTGTGGTTTAAGACCTCGGATAATTATGTTCTTTTTGTAGCGTCTGTGGGCTATTTTACCAGCCGCTGGATAATCCCTTCAACTCCTCTATTTTGATATTATCCCTTCAGCTCTAGTCTTATTCCCTCTTTGTTGATGACAAAAAGGGGGAGAAAATGTATATTACATATGCAACATATGTTGTACAGGTACAAGTCGACTGCATATATTGAGGGGGGGGGGGGGGTATCATGGATGACTCAAGTGTACTGCATATATTGAGGGGGATTAAAACACAGGGAAGTTGACCACTATTTATTTCTTTACATTACTATATTATTTTTCCATCAAAAAAAGGGGGAGATTGTTAGATTTTTAGTGACAAATATACATGTGTGGAAAATCAGTTACAAGAAGTAAAGGAGATTGCTGGGCAGTTCATAATGTATATGGAAAGCAATCAATTAGCACCGATTATCATACATTCAGCAAATCTGCACATATAACGAAAGGACTGGCGAAGCTGGACGGAATCCAATCAACAAATCAATCAGCAATGAGCAACGATCAGTTGAGTTGGAAAGATTCAAGTAAGCTTTAAGTTAGGCACAAATAAAGGGCATAATCACGGGAGATTGAAAGATATGAGAAGATTGGTACGCAACTAAGTTTTGGAGAACCAACAATCAAGGAGAAGTCTTCAATTGTATCTCTACTGAAGGAAAGCAATCAAATATAAGCAACGGCTCATTCCTTATTCTTGGAAACGATCAATTCTTTTCACTTGAATCCAATCTCTTTAGTTGTCAAGCCTCTACCATCCATCAAAGTATTTATATCTCGTTGTAAACCCTAGTCAATTACTTTGATAGAACCAAAATCACCATATTTATTCTATTGCAAATTATCATTGTAGTTCACAAATATCTGTTGTGTAATAAGTCAGGGAAGGAAAGAGAGCATAACACTGGTGAAATATTGAATAAAAAATGAGTGCTAGAGAAACTGTGTGAAATTCACTACATCTGTACTCGGAGAAGCACATTTACAAAAGAGAACTCCCTTGCAACCCAATGGCACTAGACTAGAATTCACATTGAATCTAAACTAGTGTGAAATCTTGGTGTCTTTATTTCCTGCAATTACTTTCTGCAATTTACTACTATTAGTTATGTAGTTTAAAGAAAAATTGATGAAATATGTAGGATCCTAATAAAACTACTGGCAAACCTTCATGCATATATAGAAAATGATCTTATAATAGTTTTAGCATGACTTAGTGTAGCCATGTCTATGTTCAGAACCTAGGTCTATTTGTGAGAAAAGGTTTTGGGCTTAGCCCACGTTAGTTTTCATTAAATAAGGCCCATGTGGCTTTTAGTCCATAGTGAGCCTAGTTCAAGTTTATAGTATCCAGTCAATTAGGAGGATATAGAATAGGGACACATGCCTTCTCATGAGTTGAGTTGGTAGGTGGTCAGCAATCATTGTCCTTTATAATCTATTTAGTGGAGTTCCATTGTATTTTGTCATCATCCAAAACTCAAATGAATTCTCTTATCTATTAAATTTTTGTGTTATTATTTTTTCATCTTTCCATAAAAAATTTGTAGCCGAGGTGCTATAATTTTGTATCAGAGCACGATTATGGAAATTACCATGGGAGATAAGTAGAGAAATCCATCTTTTGAAAACAGAGTGAAAATAGTTGAAGGTCCGCTCAAGAATTTCATTGAAGATCTGTGAAACGAATGGACCAAACTAAAGAGAAACAAGAAAATTATAATATTAAGATGGCTGAAGTTATGATTACCACGAGACGCATTGAAGATTCTGTTAATGATAGATAGCCAGAGTAAGGTTGCCGGCATTCATGGAGGGATGGTAGTAGAAGCAGGGCAATCTTCAGTGGGAGGTAACATCATAAGTAATACTCCACCTTTATCCCCTCCTTTCAATACTGGGAATCGATTTGTCCACACAACACTACTCCCAAATCATCCAGTTCATATTTCGAGCTGCATCATAGCTCCTACTATCAATCCTTCCGTTATATCCTTTTGCCCTATTACACCCTCATACCCAATGGCCACCCAACCTTTTATTCCTACTTGATTGTATCCGATGTCTACTCACTCATACTACCCTCAGGACATCCCCGCATCCCTAGCCCAAAATTTCATGAGTCACCCACCTGTTCTTCATACCCTGTCTCAATTGACCCCCTCTCCTGTAGCCCATTTTTCCAACCAATTACTCATCCCTTAGCACAAACTTTTAGATCCCTTTAGGAATTTTCTAACTAATAATGTTGGTTAGGTTCAAACGAGTCAGGTAGGGGCTGAGAAAGCGGTGTCATCATCAAAATTACCTAAAACGAAGTTAGCCTTTCCCGAATTTGATGAGTTGAACGCCATGTTGGATGAGGCATTATGATAATTTTTTTATCTTTACCAAGTCATAGATAAGGAAGAAATGACCTACGTATGCATTCACTTAAAAGATTATGTAGACAACTGGTTTGATAGCTATTTGATGGACCGAGGAGGT
Organism: Nicotiana benthamiana; assembly: GCA_034376525.1. Classification (NCBI taxonomy): domain Eukaryota; kingdom Viridiplantae; phylum Streptophyta; class Magnoliopsida; order Solanales; family Solanaceae; genus Nicotiana; species Nicotiana benthamiana. The sequence continues at coordinate 14,422,510 of CM067331.1, read as the reverse complement.
AAAGTGACTAGTGCCAAATTTTTTTTTATTTGTGTCAAAGGTTTTGCAATACCCAACCTGTACAAATTGTTGCGGCATTTAATAATATGGAGCAGACCATTGTTCTTGACACTTACAAAAGGTAGTTTGAGGAGTTAAGATGTTTGTTAACCTTAATTAATCCTTTTGTACATGAAGCCTAGTATGTCTTATGTTTCATTGGAGGCTTATGGCTAGATATACAACCTTTAGTGGAAGATGTTAAGCCCAAAATATTAATGGGAGCTTATAAAAAAGGTATCATTGCATGAAAAATCCTTTAATGCCTTTTTCAGAAATAATATGCCAAATCTCATCCCAGAATCACACACCAAGCCCCAAAGGCGACATTAGCCATTACTTACCCCAAAAAATACGCTTATTATACACACTATGAACCAGAACCAAAAAAACCATGTCCATAGAAACCTTAAAGGAAAAGAACTTGTGTTAGTCATCAGTGAAAAGTTTGAGATCTTAATGCAATGGAAGCTGAAGATTTTATTGATGTTGTGGATAAAATCGATGAACCTCAAGTAGAGGTGATGGAGGACGGAGCTGAACAAGGAGTGGTGACTTTGAATGTCATGCTGGGCTAAGGTGATGAGTCGGGGGTCGATTGGAAACAATCTCTCTGCCATTTCTGGTAGGGGTAAGGCCCGTCTACATATTATCCTGCCCAGACCCCACTTTGTAGGACTATAATGTGTAGTTGTTTTTGTTGTTGTTGCTGCTGGGCTAAGGTAATGAGCCAACTACTATCAGAATAGTGGGTTGGGTCAATGGGCCAAGGTTATGTCATAATCAATTCAGGGGCAACTCACTACTTTTTGAACCTTCATGTGCCTAAGAAGCGTGAGAAATGTGCAAGAATTGGTAAGGCTCATGATGGTATAAGTACATGTTTACTGTGAAAATAGTAAAAATGATCAAATTTATTATTGGGAATCTAAAAATAAGTGATCTATTTTTATGCTAGTTATTAAGGTGGTTGATTCTAGATATGTGAATTTTAATGATAAAATACAAACTAAAATGGGATTGTGGTCAAACCAAGGAGCTAGCCATCCGAGCCTCGGGCTAACCAATGAAAAGCTTCAAGGTTTTTTCGTGGGCTCGAGCTCGAGCTATCGGGGGTGACCGGAAAGGAAATAATAATTAGGGTATAATTAAAAGAAGATTCTTTATGGCCAATATCAAGCAATGAATTGAGAATAAGTATGAAAGCAATAAATGAAAGAGGTAGTCTCGAGCGAGTAAGTTAGAGAGAAAAGAGACAGAGAGTTTCTATTGATCTTATGTTGAATAGATGGAGCAACGGCCTACCCTTAAAAAGATTGATTATTCCATTTATATATTAGGGGAAATACAATATAGTATGGAATTCATTAATTGTAAATATACAGAGATGGAACAGCTAGACATGATATTAGACTCTACCTGTGATACCTGCCTACCTCAGGAATCCCCCACCATCGGAATCATTGTTGGGTCGAGCGTAAATGAACCTTGAGTGAGAGAACTTGAACAGAACCTCACAACCTCGAAATATTGATATGACTCCCCAAAACACAAAAATGGGGAGAAATCAGACCCTCCAATTTTACCGTGCACAGATACTCTTCACATTTCTTGGAATGAAGTAATAGGAAACAATTTTTAGTCATTGTTGCGAGGAAATCATTGCCATGACGTCAACCAATAAGAGCAAGGAAACAATTTTTAGTCATTGTTGCGAGGAAATCATTGCCATGACGTCAACCAATAAGAGCATTAAATTTCATATTCCAAAAAACCGTGCAAAGGTCGCCATCAAATGCGTTAATCGAGGAACCAACGAACTTCCATTGGCTCGTCATTTCCGCTGCCCAAGAGGTTCCTATAAATTCATCAACTATTTAATACTCCTTACTTTTACCCCAACTCCAAATTCACGAGTTATAACCCTTTGTCTTTTATACTCTTTCATCTATTTCTATTCTTAACATTATGGCTAGGACTTTTAGAACAGTTCCTCGGTGGAATGAAGTTGCATCATAATATTAATTGTCTAAAGAGAAATCCAGAGCGATTCCTTCCTTGAAGTACCCCACCTAATCTCAATATGTTAAAGGATTTTAACATCTTCATCCACACCGGTACGGTGTGAGCACATGTCTCGATACATTAGTATTGCGACCAACATACAAACGGTAAGCACACACTACCGATGGATGAAGTAGTATGGGTGGAGATTCCCGGTCCTAATAAGAATATAACGGACCATAAGGTTGGCTTTCTTTACGTGTATACCTACCTGTTCCCTTTGGGTCCTAACAATTCTTCTAAATCCTCTCCCTCGGAGATAGACTCGTACATCCTTGACTTCAGTAACAAGTTCCAAGTGATGCTTTGTAAGATATTTCCTTCTTTTTATTGGATAGTTTTTATGATCTGCCATTTCACTAAAGGGGGTACGGGTTACCCTCAATCATTTTATCAGGATGTATATCCTTCGATTTTATTGAGGTTTCATTAGGCTCCATCACTGTTCCAAGAAATCATTTTTCTCGAGCATCGACGAGGGAAAGGACCAAGGATTGAGGAGTAGATTTGATTGGGTAAATACCTTGAATATCATCCAGGCCCAGAGGATTCCCTTTTTGTAGAAATGGAACATGCAACATAAGAAGTTTTCCCTCAGCCACTTTTTATTACTTTTCTTTTGAAATAACGACCTATTTGCTTCCTACAGCCGCTGCTTGGTACCCCGAGGCAGTTCTGGATTTGTTGGGATGGATTAAGCGGTTGGAAAAGGCATTCTAGTATCTCGTTCGGTCTTGGATCGACCTGGCAAATGAGCGATGGGTGGCCAAGAATCATGGTAGAGTTTATTTACCGCCTAAGCCTTGTATTTGTGTTTCTACCTTCACCCTTAGTAATGACATCTTGCGTTTGCTGCACTTGTGCAGGTTTTGGCTAGAATATGTAGATATGACCGCCACTGGAGGCAAAGGGGAGGAGTTGGAGCCTAGCAAGGGCAAAAAGAGAAAAAGGCAATTGTCGCCCTTCGTACGACAAAGAAACCAAGGCATCGAGGCACTGCTGGGACTTTTGCTTCAGCTCGAGGGGCGAATCTGACACCAAGGAAGAGGATGACGATGAATGCCATCTAGCGCTGAGGACGAGGTTGAATGTGAGAGCCTTATTGATTCTTTGATTGCAGGCTGCTGAGTCTGCAACGTCTAACTCTGATAGGTCTCGTAAACTAGAGACCCTTGAGAAATGTATAATATGGCTTCAAATCACTCCACTGGGTTTGTTGCGGTCTCCATCGGGGGGACCACTACCATTGATCCAGAAAGGTCAGGGCCCGAAGATTTTCGGGAGTAGGGATTGCCTTTTTTAGAAGTTAGCGACATGAATGACTTCGTTTCATGCATCCATGTCTCTTCAGGGGAACTAAGGGAAGCTCAAGAAGCGGTCGGTGTCAAAGTAGGAATTCCTTTCCAAGGGGGAGGCATCATTGCCATCATCTTTGATGGTGTTAGTGATAATGTTGATCTTGATGTTCCTGGCATCGTCAAGGCGGAAACTATCAATGTGGTGGAGAAATTTATGTGGTATTTTATAGCCACTCTTGTGTATTTGTTTTCTCCTCATGCATTAATCTCTGTCTTTCTAATGTTTTTGCTATGCCGCAGTACAAGGATATGTACGATCATGCCTTCCTTTAGCTTTGCAAGGAGAACTCTTACCATGAAAAAGAAGGTAAAAAACTTATCTCGATGCTGGGGGATTTGGAGGCTCGCTTTGCCCGGGCAGGGAAAGAACTAGGAGAGCTCCAAGCCGTTTTAGAGACGACGCGCCGAAATAAAGATGACCTTGTTGCGCATGTATCTCGCCCTGCTTGTAGCCAACCTTTCCTATTGTATTTCAACGTAAATTGGCTTATTTTTCTTTTGTAGGTCTAGCAGAATAGTTTGCCGATTAGCCAATTGATCACGAAGATCTTGGAGCTAAGGAAGAAGAATAATGTAGTAACTGGGGAGTTGGAAACATCCCAGAATCTTCTCAAGGATGCTCGTAAGGAGGTTACTATTTTGCTCGTGGCTAAGTCCGATGTCAAACGAAATGCTACCACTTATCTGGATGACACAACCACAGAGCATAAAATAGCTCATGACATATCAATAGCAGCTGAGCAGAAGCTAACATGAGCTATTAAGCATGCTAAGGCGGAAGCGAGGTGAGAGAACTTTTAGGAAATAAGAGCGAGAGTTATCAACTTGTCAGTCGATCTCGAGGAAACATACATATTGGAGAGAGAACTGGCGCTTTGAATCATCCCCGATGAGGTCGAAAATAGTAGTGGTAAGGAGTAGCCCCCAAGCTGTTTTGTATCCCCTTCTTTTCTATTTGTATGCAGCTCCCTTGGGATGCATTTTGTAAAGATGTCTTTTATGGATACATTTTTGTCAATAACGAAAGATATTTACTCCTTTAAGTTTTTTCATTTTTCCCTTTTTGTTTGCTTTGGCAGATTGACTTTTGACCTTTGATGATCACCCTCTAAAACACGTTCTTGGAGCAACCGGGACACTCAAACTGGGCCATGCCCCGAGTAAAATCGATAGATCTTATCGGACTAGTGCTGGTGATATCAGGGAATGATGTTTTAAGCATAAATACCACACATGAAAGGGGGGAGGGTGATCTGTGTGGTACCCAATTTTCGCACTAAGTGTTCCAACTACTATTGTTTGTGGAATAATAAATAACGAAAGTAAACAACAAAGAAGTTTTTATATGGAAAACACCTGGCTCAAAAAGTTAAAAAACATGACCTACTACTAAATAGGATTTTCCCAAAAATCCACTAATATCACTAAGCCAAAACAGCATTCACAAAACTCTTTGTAAGCCTAAGGATTAACTCTAATCCCGTTGTGACACACACCGTCAATTGTTGCAACAACTTCATGTTAACTCTAACTTGAACACTCTAGGTACCTAATATAATTGCTTCTATGAAAGATTAAAGGTACAATATAAAATCACCTACTACAATTGAACTAGAATAAACAAAATGGACACCTGGTTCTTCTATGTTCAATAGCTTCAGGATTGCACCCTCAAATCACACATAAATTTCTTGCAAAATTGCCTTGCTCTTTTGCTATCAATTTATGTTTAACTTATGCTTATATGCGTTACATCTAAAAGAGAACAACACTTAAATTTAATAGGTTAGGGATGAGAGTTTGACTGAGATTCAATTGCTGCTCTTCTATCATAGAAGAGTTCATTATGATATCAATCTCTAACACTATCTTCATCCTAAATTGTGTTCTCTTCATGGGAGTCTTTATCTCCTTATCCAATATGCAATCTTTTCGATCAGATCAGGAGATATTGTTGCTTGATCAGTTGGGCTTATATCTTTCATGCGCATCACCCATGTATAGGTTGATCATGATTGTGCTTCACAAAATGGACATGGTCCATCTCTGAGTTCTTTGCAAATATTCAAAACTTCACCTATTCTTCGGCCAACAAATTCCCCATTAGGCTATAAATATCAGTTATTCAGAATGTGTAAAGCACAATATCTCCCCTCTTCCTTTTGGCATCATCGAAAATTTGCATAGAAAGTATAAGTTCCAAATTTTAATAAGTATTCATGGACACTGGGGAAACTGAAAGTGTAATCATGATTTAATCATTAGTAATCAAGCAAAGATACTTATACTATCAAATAAAGATTAACATTGGACAAGAGAAAAATAGTAGATATCACTGATAGAGATATGTTGTCATCACAATCCATAACCAGAAAGAATAAACATTTAAAACATGAAAAAAAATATAGAAAAATCCCTAATCTGTGTCACCGAAGGTACTAGATAGGTTTAGAAAACAAAAACTAGGATTCCTAATACTTGGAGAAGCTAGAGAGTTGGTTTTGAGCTTGGAAAAGATTTAGCGTAGTAGGAACAATTACAACATTCTTCTCTTTTTTGTTGGTAAGCTCTGTTCTGAGCGCATCCCTCTCATATTCCACCTCCACCACACGAGCCTTGAGCCTAGCGATCTCAGCATCCTTGGCTTCAAATTGCTAGACCAGACCCCTGACTTTAATGTTGATAGGAGTTTTCTTGATTGAATCGAGTTCATTTGGGATGGTACTGACTAAGTAGTCACAAGCAATCACAGTGTTAATGCCAAAATAGTAGATCCTTGAGGTCATTTCCCATTTCATCAGAGGAACATTGAACCTATCCAGGACCGTGGTCAGAATAAAGCCATAGGGGATATCATGAGCCTTGGAGACATTGATGACCCTGTCCAATAGCTTGATGATGAAGGCAGGCCAATTATTTTTCCTTCCACTTTCCAGGCACTCCATATGAACTAGGTTCATATAATTGACAATATGCCTTATCTATTGTCTGGGAATATGCACCTATTGGAAAATTCAAATAAAACCTTATGTTGAGGCCTCATTTCACTCTTCTGAACAACCCCGCCTTCATTCATATCCTTAGCATCACAAAATCTCCAGGTAATTTCAAGGGCAGTAGGATGGGATTCCAGACAAGGGCACATCTTCCTGGTATAATCATCAAACCCTTCACAAGGTATACAAAGGATTTCTCCAAAATTTTCTACATCAAAATGGCACTTGAACCCCTTTCACCAGGCTGCTAACCTTGCCATCCATGAAGGACCATGTTCTTCCACCCCTAAACAGCTATGCCATCCGCCAGTCTCATCATTCTTGGCACTACCAGGTATTTCAATAGTCTACCCTTCAATGTCTTTCTTTTGGAAAACATGGAAAGCTTGCCCTGTTCACCACCATCATCTACGTCTTATACACTCTATTCCTCATCTTTAGAATTTTCACTTGTTTTCTTTCACAACAGACCTTATCTATAGGGTAGTGAAGGTCCAGTAGCCTTATACACAGAGGAAGTCTTCTTGGAAGAAGTCTTGGGCATTTTAGGCTTGGGGGTCTAAACCTCTATTGGTTAAACTTCATTTTGATGGACCTGTTCCGTCTCCTCAACCTCTACATCCTCTGAGGGATCTATAACTTTCCCTTTTCCTTTAGCCAACGTTTTCTTCTTACTCTCACCTAGAGCTTTGTAGAGATCACTCACACTCCACTTCACCCTGCTTCTTGTAGCTCTACCATTTGGCAATGAAAATTCAGTAATTGTTAAGGATGAAGCCTTTCTTTTCTTAGAGAACTTAGGAATACTAGGGGCTTTAGGTATGGGAGTTCTACATTTCTTAGGGTCATAACTTTCCCCAAACTTTTTTAGCAGGTCTGCTAGGGCCTCTTCACTAGATGAACCAGGTTCATCTCCTTGTGTACTCAGATTAACCAGTCCCTCAGCAGCCTTTTTCCAGAACCACTTCCCCTAACTTCTGTCCAGTCTCCTCTACACTTTCTTGTTCAACCCCAAAAATAGCAGGCACCATGCAAATCATCATTGGGTGAATGATCAACCACTCTTTTCCCATTTCCCCCTCTTTACCACATGCACACACTCTCTCTTTTTCTTTTTCATAATTCTTTTTTACCTCCATTTCTTTGTGACCCTGGTAATTCTACATCCTTAACAAACCCAACCAGAACAAACCTAATTTCTAGACTCTCATACATAGAAGAAATTGCCTTAGAAAGGGATGTTTGAGTGTTTTCAGAATTAGAAAACCCAGGTCCTTCCCCTCAGTAGTGGATTTATATGATTCATCAGAGTTGGAGTCATAGTTTTGGTCTTGGCTTGCCTTCGACATCTCATTTAATTCTTCCTCAGAGCCCCGGACGATATTGTTTTTCAACCAAGATATTTCACCCTTCTCAGCATGGGATTAAGAGATGTACTAGGTGGAGGAGGTGTAGATTAATCAGAGGGAATGGGTGGTGGAGGAGTTCCAGGATTGTCTTGTGGGTTGGTTATTATTGTTGGTTTCTTGAGAGAATTTTTGAATTAAAATTTTGAAGGAGAGGGCAAGTAAAAGTGGAGGGATTTTATCGGTTTGGAATTATGGAGATGTCAGAAGGAATGATGTCTATTTAAAGAGAAATACATATTTAATGGGTAATAATAGTTTTAGCAATGTTCAGTTAGAGGTCTAATCAACCTAAAATTTCAGGTTTGAATGATCGGTTTATCTTCACTAGATTTTAAGCAATTTTATTCGGATTAGAGTTATAGGCATATGAAACTGGTTCAAATCTAACAAATACATATTTCTAGGAATTTAACAATTGCATCACTTATGCTCATGATTTAAATATTTATATTTCTAATTGTGCAGAGTATAAAAAAGATACCTTAGCTTTCAGATGAATCCATACTTATGAACCAAGTTCTTTATTTAGAGTTCTCTTGAACATGCCTCAATTTATTGTGAGCACGTGATTTTTGCTCTATATATGAATAATTCCCAAAAATTCAAACAAAAATTATTTTTCCTTATTTTTATAATTTTCATGAATCTTTTGTTAATTGTTTGCATTTCATTTGTGTTGTTAACTCATACGAAAATACAAAAATACGCATTTTTGCATTTAAGATTTAATTTCATGTCTTAGATCAATCAGGGATTAATTTGTTTTAGAACAAAACAATGAAAATCAAAAAAATATAGAGCATTTTTGCATTTCAGTTATTTTAATTGTGAATTTATCGCGAAATAGCTTTAAGTAATTCTTGGAGTTAATTAGTTCATTTGAAATACATTAGGATTTTATTTCTGATTTTGCATATTTATAAACTCAAAATAATACAAAAAAGGATAAAATACAATTGGAAAAAATAATAAACAAAAATGAGAATTAAAGAAATTAGAGAAAAGGAGAAGAATAAGGGAATTTTGGGCCTCTCTTGTAGCCCAAAAGTGACCCTCAAACCGCCCCAGCCAATCAAGACCCGGCCTGCCCCCTAGTAACAAAAACGACACCGTTTGGATAACATTAGATCTGGACTGTCGAGGTTAGCATATCTGACGGTCTAGAAGCCCCACCACTTTAATATAAGAGTGTCCGAAGCGAACCCCCCACCCCTTATCGTCTCTCTCAACAGACCCACTTGTAAGAACTCTAATTCTGCCGCCCTAATTCCCCACCTCCATAGATGGCGGCGCCGACTCCAAACTCAACAAAAAATACACCATAGATCCTCTCACCACTCTCAGCTCGAATCCCTGGTTACTTTCCCTCGAATCTTCACAGAAATCTTCGAATCTTGGACTGAAATTCCAGCCCAGATGTTAACCCGTCCAAAAACCCCCAAATTCATACCATGTACCCCCATCCCTTCCTCACCATGATTCCAAAGAAAAAACCCTCGAATATCACTGACGTTTGACGAAACCCAAATCTAGGGTTCATGCATGTTTGAGCGGTTGTGATTTGTCAAGGACGAGCAATTCCGGGTTAATATCATAGGTACGTTACTTGTGAAATGGGCCTATAATATTAACTCAAAGTTGCTTTTGGAGTTTCGTTTGAAGATTGAATTAGCAGTAAGTTTTTTTAATGTTCTGAATTTAATTAGTCGAATAGCTTCTTCTTCTGATTCTTTGTTCAATTTAGTCAGTTTTGAAGCCGTTCATGGCTAATTTTGAGTTCATTCCTGTTGAATTTAATCTCGTCATATTAGTTCAGATTCATTAGTCTAGTTCAGAAGTGATTTTAGGTAACATTAATCAATCCTCGCTTTTGTTTAAATGTTAGAGCAACTCTATATTAGATTGTTGAATTTTGCCTCCTTAGTTTTAATTCGACTTCACCACCCTGGGGTCAATTCTTGTTCGATTGGAAATAATTGTGATTCAGTTCAAAATTATATCTATTTTTAGTTTCAATCTAGTGTTTAATCCGTGTTTACTAGTTCATGATGTTTGTTCGACAATTTCAGTGTTGTTTGCATATAATTAGTTTGTTTCTTTCATGTAATTGTTGTTTACTTTAGTCTAATGATAAAACTAATTGAAGCAATTGAGTGAGTTAGGATTATATTTAGTTGGGTTGATGGGTTATAGCTGGTTTAGACTCATTAGTATTAACTTTAGTTAGTTTTAACTTTGATAATAGGGCATTTGGTTTTGGTAGTAATTCAGAAGGGCAAGAAGGGCAGTTTGGGCATGGGAAAAGGGTAGATTTATTAGAATTGGCTATTTTAGGAACTAGGTAAGGGTATTAAGAGAATTGTAGGGGGATAGAACATTCTAGAGAGGTACTATAGTGTAGATTTCAATAAACTAAGGTGGTTACTTGGGAAACAAGATAGAAAATTAGGGGTCTAAAGTGGAAAATAATCAGGGACTAAAAAACAAAAGCCAAAATCTGATTACTGCCCTACTTTACTTCTATATAAAGGCATTCAATGCCTTGTAAAAGGTTCTTCAGCTTTCAACCCTAAAAACTCGCATAGAAAATCATTTTCCTTTTGTTTTAGTTTCAGATTTAGCTTTGAATTCAAATAAAAAAATCCTAAAAACAGTAGACATTTCTAGAAAAAACCAAAAAAAGAAGAAAAACTTACTGTTTCATTGAGGTTTCAGTCAGACATTGAGTCTAGCATTAAAAATTTGCTTCATAGCTTGGGTTCGAAAGGAATTAATCTATTTCAAGTCGGTTGGGTCGTTCCTTATGGGTTTCTGGTTGTTTTCGTGTGGCTTCACAGTTTCTGGGTGATCTTCGAGTCCTTTGTGATGTTATTTAGTTATTTGGGTAATCTTCTTTGTTGTTGGGTTTTCTACCATTTCTTGGGTTGCTGAACATTTCTAGCTGTGTTTGAGCTCTATTGGTGTTTGCTGCTGACTCTCAATCTTCTCTGTCTATTTCACATTCCAGATACACATATGAACTTTGCGTTGATGTAACTTTTGAAGTGGAATGAAAACTGAGGGCATTTCATTTCCCTGAATCGTGATTTGTCCAGATTTGTCCATGTTAATCAGTTGCAATCAGTATGAATATGCTTTGTTAAACTTGTATGTATATAAATTTGGGGTTGTATTGTTTAAAGTAAGCTGGACAGTAGCAAGTGTGGCCATGAAGACTGTGTGAATTTTGAATTGAAGGCTCGAATTTCATTTTAATTTAGCTAGTCATTAGTTGTAATCAGTGATCACATTATTGTTGCGTAGCTTTATCGTTTAAGTTCGAAAAATGCCAGAAGAAGAGTTTATCAAGTACTAGTACGTTAAGTCCCAAATTGCAGTAGATCTTTCAGTTTAAAACAAAACTTGATAGTTGTTTGATTATTGATGAGCTTTTCTTAAAAAGGGATTAGCATGATATTTTAAAGTAGCTTAGCTGATTGTTATCAATGTTTAATTTGTTGATTATCGTTATTTGTGGGATTGACAAGCCCAATGTTAAGATTTCTTTTGCTTTCTCGACATTATGGCCACTAGCCCGTCTTCGAAATCCTCTGCCGAAGCTAGCACGCAAGAACTCGAGTATCCAGCTTGGGTTCCACATTTGGCCTTAATGGAGGTTCATTCAATTACACTCTCCGAGAATCGAACCCTTGACCCTCCGCTTCCCCTAGCTCTTACGATTGAAATCATTGGGCCTTCGTATGGGCACAACCCCTCAATTCTTCCTAATAATTTTTAATTTGTATTTGGAAATTGGGTTTTGAGTTGAGTAGCGGGTTTTAAACAAAAAAGTTCATCCATTTGTTTGAACCTGGACTTGAACTTAAAACCCGGATTCTAATAATAACCAATTAGGATTTTTCCTTTTCTTTTAGATACAAAGATCAAAATATAAAAAAAATATAGTCGATTTTAGGTTCATCCTTTTATAATAAATGAGACGAGCCTCGCCCAACGAAAAACACAAAAATTGCGGGGCCCTCAATAAAGGGTTAAAATACTTAGATAATCGGAAAGGGCCGTTCAACGAATTTTGCGGCCCTCCCAAAAGATTATAACGCGTTAGACTCTATTAGGAGCGGATTTGATAATATTATATTCCTAAATACGGGCGGGCATTTTATGTAGCCCAAATCCAAATTCTAAAACGTTGAATAGAGTATGTCTACGATTGTAGGTTCAGTTGATGCGGCGCAAGTCGAAAACACATTTTAAACGACGTTCACTTTCTTATAATAAATATTATATTAAATAAAATTGGTAAGAAGTAAAATTGGCACATAGGCTCTTCATGCGGTAAAATCAGATAAAAGCTAAATACAACAGTTGAGCGACCGCGCTAGAACCATGGAACTCAGGAATGCCTAACACCTTCTCCCGGGTTTACTAAATTCCTTATCTGGATTTCTAGTTTGGAGACTGTGAACAGAGTTATCTTTTTCCTCAGTTCGGGATTCAGCCAGTGACTTGGGACAATATTAATTTCCCAAGTGGCGACTCTAATAATTAATAAATAAATTTTGTTTCGATTGTCCTTAATTTGGAAAAACTACTTTTCACCCCTTTGTGGGGATGTATAGCAAAAAAGGAGGTGTGACACCTCTGGCGACTCTGATGGGGAAAAGAACCTAGAACGTTTTTTTCAGGGTTCATAATTTGAGCTTAGAATAATTGTTGTGTTTAGTTTTATCTGATTTCGTTAAATGATATGTGCCTAATGTGATAATTGATTGCTTTAACCGCTTTGATATTACATGAATTGTATATAAATTGTGCCGTACAAATCTTCTCTATGTGTCTTCTGAATTGTGAGAAGGGTGTACGGTGTACGGATTCTTTTCTGTCTAGTAATCCCAATTTAGAACATGGCTTGGATAAGTCGCAAAGCCGGCGGAGCTTATGTATTCTTGGATTGCCACCTCCCCTTCGGCTCGAGCTATCTGCTCGGGTAAGCCAGGTCTAGAACAAACGCCCAGGTCTTGAACCTAGAATAACTAAGCCTCATGTCGGATCCCTAGTAGGAACGCTTGTTTGCATCATGAGTTGATTTAGGGGACTCAACACAAGGGTTTGGTCCGTCTAGGGTTAGCAACCTGAAATGAAAAGACCATTCTGATGCATCCTAGCTGGTTTTCTGTGCATTTATTTGCTCGATCCTGCATGTTGACCAGCTTCTGAATCTCGGGAATGCGAGAAAATAAAAAAAAAAGAAAAAAGAGAAAAATAGCAGTTGGAGAGTTAATTAATCGTTTTAGAAAAACAGATGTCCAAGAACTGTCAGAGTTCTGCCAAAATTTTGTTTAAAAAAAAGAAGAAAAAATAGAAAATATGATATCTTCTTTTCAAAAATAGTTGTTTCATTCAAACGAGTCCCTCATTTTTTTAGGTTTCTCTTGTTCGCAAAAATGGAAAATGAAAAAATATAGATTGTTTTGCCATAAAAATTGAAAAAAAAAAAATTTCTCTTGCTTTAAGAAATAGTTTATTTTGCTATAAAAATGGAGAAAAAAAAGTCTTCGTTTTAATCCTGTTTGCGAAAATGAAAAAGTAGTTCGTTTTAGAATAGTTCGGTTAATTTGCCTGAACTACTCATGGTGTTATTCTCACAGGGTATGAGATACGCAGTAACCCTCATCGGGTCCAACCTCCCCTTTACAAAAACAGCCCAAAAAATGTCAAAATTTTAGTTTATGTCATAAATAAACCAGGTGATGCCGTTTTTGTCAATAATAGCCAAATGTTCCCAAACGGAGTGCCGAAAGGCTAACCTTGCATAAATTGCCACCTTTAACCTTATTTTGATTTTTTACCCTCACAGCCATAAAATCTTCATCCCCGAGGCGTTGGAAGGCCGTGTTTGCAATACCGGGTCATTTATTTTAATTTGAGTCAGTGGTTAAGTGAATACCAAAAATAATTTGTGGTTATTATAAAAAATAGGAAATTCCAAAAATATTTTATTGTCGTTTACCTTTTATTGGCACGAACTACGCCTGGTCTAATTCGTGCGGGTCACAATACATAGGAAATCCACATAGGATTTGACCACAACTAAAACAAAAAAAAATGAAAAACAAAAACTAAAGAAATGGAAAAAGATGTTGTGAATAATGAGGACCGACCCAATCCATTCTAACATGATTTGTTTTTAATTATGAAGAAAGTTAAGGTGGTTGGTTGCGGTAAGCTGGAAACACTAAATCTGAGGAAAAATGATAACCGATATCGAAGCTGTAACAAGTGCTCAAGAGACTCAGGGTAAGAGGGTTCAACTGTAGTCTACGATGTTTGAGGAAAATGTTACACCGAAACAGAAAATGAATGAAATACATCAAGTATGGGCCAATGGTCAAGGAGAGCCCCGTCATGAGTCACAATGTGCTACACAGCAAGAACAGTGCCACGCTCTTGAGTACCACTCATACTCATTTGATATTCTTGCAAACATCGAGAAGCTTGCCCGAACGAAAGTACATGAATAAATAGCCCAAGGAGTGAAAAGATTGGAACAATGGCTGAAAAACATGCAAACAATGGCAGGTCAACAGAGTGTTGCCTTCAGAGATTTATGCATGTTTCCCGATGTCGACTTGCCTCATGGTTGCAAGATCCCCAAATTTGAAAATTACAATGTACATGGAGACCCCATAACCCACCTGAAAGGGTATTCCAATCAATTGAGATGTGTGGGAGAAAATGAACAATTGCTTATAGCTTATTTTGGGGAAAGCCTCTCAGGAGTTGCATCTGAATGAGTTTTTTGATCAAGACACATCTTGCTCATACGTGTGGGATGACATGGCACGGGCCTTTGTCAAAAAGTTTCAGTACAACATCGACGTCGCCTCAAACCGCATTTTCCTTTCTATCTTGAAAAAGAAACCAACTGAAAGTTTCAGGGAATATACCATCAAATGAAGAGAGTAGGTAGCTAGAGCTAAGCCACCCATGGATGACCACGAGTTAATCACTGTCTTTTAACAGGCTCAAGAGCCGGATTATTCAATACATGACGTCTACGGTGGGTAAATCCTTCCCGGAAGAAATCAAAATGGGAGAAATGGTGGAGAACGGTGTTAAAACAGGCAAAATTATAAGTCAAACAGCTCTCAAAAATGCATCTCAGGCTGTCCAAATTGAATATGGTAACACGAATGAGAGGGATGAAGAAATCATGATGATATCAGGGTCGAGAAGAGGTCCTCAAAGAACAGCTCAAAGGTATGTGCAGCCTCATCAGGTTTTCTATGACCCCTCTAAGCATTACTATGCACCTCCGAGCCCCCCATACTCTGTTGATCCATCCCAGCATGTTGCCCAACCATCAAATCACCCAATAAAGCGAGCATGAGTATCACAAAATCTCCACCCGCCTCCACAAAATTTTCAAGTACCTTATAACTCACATCCAAGCCAGGGGTATAGAAGGGAGCAAAAGCTGAAAGATACTTTATACCAATAGGAGAGTCCTATGCAAGATTATTTGAGAAGTTAAAACAATATGACATGATTACACCCATTCCTCTAAATCAGGTGGACCCTGTGCGAGAAGCTTTGACTCATCTAATAGGTGTAAATACCACTCCAATGCTCTGGGGCACAATGTGGAAAATTGTCAAAATTTGAAAAGGAAATAGAAAGAATGATTCAAGAAGAGGTAATTGTTGTTAATGACAGTGACAGGGAGCATGCAAATCCTCCTGGGAACTTCTTGACTGAAGTTGATGATATCGAAGTTTGTAATGATGTTGGCAATATTGATGCAGAAATTAGTGGCTAAGATGCCGAGCTTGGTAATTGGAAAGACGTTTCATCTCTTGGCTAGCTGGATAGAAGTTTTGGTGGTTTATTTTGTTGTCATTTCTGTAGTCCGAATTATTGTCAGGGTTGTAATCCGGATATTGTCTTGTGAATCAAACACTTCTATCCCTTTATTTGTCTAGTTCCTTTAGTTGTCATATATTATGTAGTGTTATCTAGGTTTACTTAAGGATTGTATCCCAGTTTGTGTTGCTTATTGTGTTGTTAAACCCTTTCACCGTCAGTTTAATTCAGTTCTCTGTTATTTTTAGTTATTTTTGTTTAGTTCTCTTTTCTTTCTAAAATTCTTTTCCTGCTGGTTCTAGTGAAATGACATAAACGCATAATTCTCAGTCGGAGTTTTAAAGCTATGATGGTCGGGAAGCAATGAAACCATGTTGAAGACCATGAGGGTACTTGAGGAAAAAAGAATAGATTTGAACGTTGTGAGATTGTTTGATGCCCGAACCATGTTAAACTGGGAAGAAAAACATAAAAAATCCCCGCAAAAGAAAGTTGTCCAAATTGACAGGGGGCCCGAACGTTGTAATAAAAGTAGGAGTGTTGCCCAATGGCACATTATGTCTGACAGATGTAGAAAGAAAATGTTGGAAATGGCCGTCAATTCCGATGCAGTCAAGAGATACTGTATATGGTTTTTGTATTTTGATTGTAACTGTTTGTACTTTGCATATTTTGAGGGTTGAAATGACGAAGGCGTTTCATTCAGCTATAAAAATAATTTTTCCATCGTTACCCCTTTTTAGCCATTTGTATTTTCCTTCATACCCCTTTTTCGGAATCAATGGCCCAATCAAAGAAACGCAAATGCCGAAAATAAACAAATGGAAAAAGAAGGAAAAAGAAAAGGAAAGAAATGAAAAAGAAGAAGAAAAGAAGAAGAGAAAAAGGAAAAAGAGAGGAAAAAAGGGATTGAAAAAAGAAAAGAAAAAGAAAGAACAGAGAAGAAGAGAAAAGAATAAGATAGAAAGAAAGAGAAGAAAGAAAAGAAAAAATGAAGAAAAGAAAGGAAAAAAGCAAGAAAAATAGAAAGAAAAGAAGAGAAAGAAAATCACAACAACGTAGATTTTATGAAGTGAACTACGTTTGACATAATCTCGAAAGGGTACGTAGGCAGCCTTACTCCGAGGTTAATCATACCAAAATAAAATTTCAAAAGTCCCCAAACAAGAAACTGGGGCAGAAGCGGTGATTGTTGAAAGAAATGGGATTCCGAAAGTTCTAATTATAACCCATTTAGAAATTATTTTTGATCCTTTTATACCCTTCTTTCTAACCCATCCAAAAGCTTACATTACGGTCTAAAAAAAACCTTCTTATGAATGTTTGAGAAATGCCAAGTGGAGCAGGGAAATGTGATTTGCAACAAGGACAACACTCTGGCCCGAGCCGGAAAAGTAAAAAAGAAAAATGAGAATGAGAGAGTCTTATTGGTGAAAAACCTCATGAGCACCATAAGACGATGCGAGCTGAGAGAAAACAAATGAGAGAGTCCTAGCGGTGAAAACCCTCACGGGCACCCTAGGCCGAAAGTGAGGTTAAGAAATGGCAAGTTGAGAAAGTCTATTGGTGAAAACTATGTCGTGGCATCGCGGGTTAAGTGAGGATAGGGTTTGGGTAAAGTAATCAAGTAATGGAAGTCTTAGGCAACAAAGTATGGCAGCTGAAGAGCTGGTTAGTTGGATTGGTTGGGCAAGTTAGTCCGAAATGCATGTCATGATCATCGGTGACAGCTGTTCCGGTCAAATAAGTTTCTTTTATTTTCTTTTCATTTTCAATAGTAATATGGTTTTGGATTCTTCTTATCCTTAACTCATAAAATTATTGCATTGCATTCTCTTCTAGGGATTTGTTTGTCTAAAATACCCCAGTATCAATTTTGTTCAATAAAAAGGAGAAAAGGATTTCAAAGCCCACCACCAGCTTCTGAAAATGGTAAAGCATATGGTGGCCAGAGCATGTCAGCAACAACACGATGTAAAGTGATATAGGGAAATCGGCGGAAGTTTAGTCAGTAGAATATCTGGAAAATGTTGTGGGAAATGCAAAGGTTTAGGCAAAGGAGTCCGAAAGGAGAAACAACAGCGGGTGTACAAAAGCATTTAGGTTGTCAGAATTGGGAAATATGAAAGTCGGTTAGAAAGTCAGGTAGTTAAGAGGAAGTCAGGCAACACAAATCAAGGCCAAGGCTGAATCAATGAAGAATTTCATCAACTAACCACCATTTTTAAACTAACAAATTTTCAGTGATTGAAAATAGGGACAAAAAAATTGTTTGTCATAAGAAACTCTCCGTGAAAAGAGAAGCAGGCAGTCGTCAAGTTTAATCGCAAGTGTGGAACGGGAACAATGCAAGAAAATGAGAAGTAACATGAAGAGGTGTTGAAATCAGGGGCCTGCCTTAAGAACAGAGGAGTACATTTCAGTATTTAAATGTTAAGCGTTACGCTTCAGTTTCATCACAATTCAAGTTTTAGTTTCAAGTCAAGTTTTAGGTTCATCTCAATTCAAGTTTTAGTCCGTGGTAACAAGCCTCAGTTTTTCCAAACTGGGGCAAAAAATTTTTGTTGTATTGTTTATTTTGTGAAATCAGGAGCCGCCCTGGAGAACAGAGGTCTAGAATTCAAATTTTAGCAATCAGGAGCCAGCCTGGAGAATGGAGGTGTTAAATTGCGTGTTGCAGCTGAAGTCAGGAGTCCGCCTGAAGAATAGAGACATACATTTCAAATTTTAGCAGTCAGGAGCCAGCCTAAATAACAGATGTGATACCATTAGAGTTTTAGTTTTCAATTAGTATCTTTGTTTATTTAGCAGTCAGGAGTCCGCCTGGAGAATAGAGACATGCATTTAGAAATTTTGAAGTCAGGAGTCCGCCCGGATAATAGAGACATACATTTAGACTTTTAGTAGTCAGGAGTCCGCATGGATAATAGAGACATGCATTTAGAAAATTTGAAGTCAGGAGTCTGCCTAGATAATAGAGACATGCATTTATAATTTTAGTAGTCAAGAGTCCTCCTTGAGAATAGAGACATGCATTTAGAAAATTTGACGTCAGGAGTCTGCCTGGATAATAGAGATATGCATTTAGAATTTTAGTAGTCAGGAGTCTGCTTGGAAAATAGAGACATGCATTTAGAAAATATGAAGTCAGGAGTCCGCTTGGAGAATAGAGACATGCATTTAGAAAAATTAAAGTCAGGAGTCCGCCTGGAGAATAGAGACATGCATATAGAAAATTTGAAATCAGGAGTCTGCCTGGATAATAGAGATGCATTTATAATTTTAGTAGTCAGGAGTCCTCCTGGATAATAGAGACATGCATTTAGAATTTTAGTAGTCAGGAGTCCGCCTGGATAATAGAGACATGCATTTAGAATTTTAGTAGTTAGGAGTCTGCCTGGATAATAGATACATGCATTTAGAAAATTTGAAGTAAGGAGTCCGCCTGGAGAACGGAGACACTCAATTAAAAATTCAGAAGTCAGGAGTCCACCTGGAGAACAGAGTCATACAATTCAAGTGTGGAGTCAGAAGCCTGCCTGAAAAATAGAGGTGATATAATTCCAATTTTAGTTTTCAATCAATTCTCTTGTTTATTTTTGAATTCAGGTGTACTCCTGGAGAACAGAGACATACAACTCAAATTTTAGAAATTAGGAGCCTGCTTGGATAATAGAGGAATACATTCAATCTCCACTTCAGTAGTCAGGGGTCCGCCTTGAGAACAGAGACATACAACTCAAATTTTAGCAATCAGGAGCCCGCCTGGAGAATGGACGTGTTAAATTTCAAGTTTCAGTTGAAGTCAGGAGCCCGCCTGAAGAACAGAGGTATTATAATTCAAGTTTTATTTTCAAATTCGTATTAGTATCCGGTAACAAACCCCGGTTTTCAAAACTGGGCAGAAAGTTTTCTTTGTTTTGTCTATTTTATGAAGTCAGGAGCCCGCCTGGACAACAGAGGAATACAATCATGTTCAAATTTAGGAGTCAGGAGTCCGCTTGGAGAACAGAGAAATATAAATTAAGTTTTAGCAATCAGGAGCCCGCCTGGAGAACAGAGGAATACAGTCTAATTCAAGTTTATTCAAGTTCAGCAATGTTGAGGAAAGGAACAACACTACAGTTCATGATTTCAAGTAACAACAAGAGGAAATACAGGACAACAAGGCAACAGGAGAGAATACAAGATTGCAAGACAACAAGGAGGTACAATATGGAAGTTCGAAGATTCTAGATAGGACTTTGTAATTTGTAGTTTGTAGTTTAGGTTAGTTTCTTTTATTTTCAACATGGTGTAATAAGGAAGGTCAGCGAGGAGTAGTAGCATTAGTAATCCAGTGAAATCGCAACTCCTGGTAGTCCCAGCTACCAAACACTCCCGAACTACACTGACTTGATTCCTATTTAGCCTAGGATATGTAGGCAACTTGTTAAGTACTAGCATATACGTTAAGTCCCAAATTGTAGTAGATCTTTCAGTTTAAAACAAACTTGATAGTTGTTTGATTGTTGATGAGTTTTTCTTAAAAAGGGATTAGCATGATAATTTAAAGTAATTTAGCTAATTTTTATCAATATTTAATTTGTTGATAATCGCTATGTGTGGGATTGTCAAGCGCAATGTTACGATTTCTTTTTTGCTGGGCTCGACATTATGGCCACTGGCCCGTCTTTGAAATCCTCTGCCGAAGCTAGCACGCAAGAACTCGAGTATCCAGCTTGGGTTCCACATTTGGCCTTAATTGAGGTTCATTCAGTTACACTCTCCGGGAATCGAGCCCTTGACCCTCCGCTTCCCCCAGCTCTTCAGATTAAAATCGCTGGGCCTCCGTTTGGGCCCAACCCCTCAATTCTTCCTGTTAATTTTTAATCGGTATCTGGAATTCGTGTTTTGAGTTGGGTAGAAGGTTTTAAACTAAAAGGTTCGTCCTTTTGTTTGGACCAAGACATGAACTTGAAACCCGGATTCTAATAATAACTAATTAGGATTTTTCCTTTTCTTTTATATACAAATATCAAAAAATAGAAAATATAATCGATTTTAGGTTCATCCTTTTAAAATAATGAGACGCGCCTCGTCCAACAAAAAAAAAAACAAAATTTGCGAGGCCCTCAATAAAGGGTTAAAATACTTAGGTAAGTGGGAAGGGCTGTTTAGCTAATTTTGCGGCCCTCCCAAAATATTATAACGAGTTATACTCTACTAGGCGAGGATTTAATAATTTTACCTTTCTAAATACGGGTGGGCATTTTATGAGGCCCAAATCCAAATCCTAAAACGTTGAATAGAGTGTGTCTAGGATTACGGGTTCATTTGATGCGGCGAAATCCGAAAACACATTTTAAACGACGTTCACTTTCTTAAAATAAATATTATATTAAATAAAAGCAGTAAGAAGTAAAATTGGCACATATGCTCTTCATGCTGTAAAATCAGATAAAATCTAAATGCAACGGTTGGGCGACCGTGCTAGAACCACAGAACTCGAAAATGTCTAACACCTTCTCTCGGGTTAACTAAATTCCTTATCCGGATTTCTGGTTCGCAGACTATGAACAGAGTCATCTTGTTCCTCGGTTCAGCATTCCACCGGTGACTTGGGACACCATTAATTTCCCAAGTGGTGACTCTCAATAATTAATAAATAAATCTCGTTTCGACTGTCCTTTAATTGGAAAAAATCCTTTACGCCCCATTGCAGGGGTGTATAGCGAAAAAAGGAGGTGTGACACTTACCATGATAGAGAAAATTTTGTAATAGATCACTGAGTCATATTAACAGATGTCCTATGAGTATACTAACAAAAGTATGAAGCTGAGTAAGAATTAATATAGATATCTGTTTAGAGTTCCTAGCCAAAAAATATGTTGCTTTTCATTTCTCATTTTTTTTAATTGTGCTTTTTGAGATGGACCTATTAGGTAATATTAATCATCCTTAATTCCAACCTGTTCCTCTCAAAATTTTCCGTCCTTAGTGCTTTAGTGAAGACGTCATCAATTTATTTATCAGTAGCACATAATTCTATGGAGATAAATCATTTCTCATAGTTATCTCTTAAGAAGTGGTGTCTAACATCTATGTGATTAGTCCTCTTATGATGAACAAGGTTCTTTGTCATACTTATTGCACTAGTGTTATCATAGAATATGGAAATGCAAGAAACCTACTTCAATGCCGAAATCTACGAGCTGCTATTTGATCCATAGCAATTGATCACAACAAGAGGCAATAAAAACATATTCAGCCCCAGCAGTGGATAAAGGCGCTGAATTTTGCTTTTTAGGCGGCCCGTGATACAAGACATGAACCAAGAAAATTACCCATACCTGAGGTGTTTTTCCTATCCATAAGGAAACATGTATAATAATCATCAACACACCTACTAGATTAAAATTACTACCGTTAGGATACCAAATATACAAATTAGTAGTGCCTTTCAAATATCTCAGTATTCTCTTGATAGCAGTTAAGTGAGACTCTTTTTGATTAGCCTAAAAGCGAGCACAAAGCCATATACTGAAAACTATGTCAGGTCTACTGGCAGTAAGATATAATAGTTAACCAATCATACGCCTACACAACTTCTTATCAACAGATGAAATAGGTTCATCTATTTCTATATTAATGGAAGTTGCAATATGGGTGTCTTGCTTACGCTTTGATTAAAAATTTATACAAAACATTCCCAAAAGGCTCATAAATTGTTCTTGATTGCAAGATTGATCAACAAAATGACGACATGTCAAAGATCGGCTCAAAAGGAGTGAAACCTAGACAAGTACCAAAGACAAGACAAAACTCAGGAAAAGTAGCCCTAGTGCGGCCAAACTACACTTTTTGCGGTCCGCACTAGGGAGATACAGGGACTTGGATTTGAAGGCATCAAAGGAGTGCGGTTGTAGTAGATACTATGCGGTCTGCACTGAAGACACCATGGCCGCACTACCATTCTGTGCGGTCCATAGTACCAAAATTTAGAGAGATGCCATGTTCAGAAGATGAATCTTGTGCAGTCCGCAGTCCATTCTGCAAGGACCGCATGAGAAGCCTCAACAGTCGTGGTCTATTCTGTGTGGACCGTGGAGCCAAGGTTCAGAGAGTTGAAATTGCAGAGTCAAAAGCCTAGTGCGGCCACACACAATTTTGTGCACTCCGCACTAACTCCGGAGGGCATTTTTGTCCTGTTTTTCCAACTTAGTATAAATAGAACCTTTTTCCATTTTTGGGGTATCGGCTATTATCAGAATTCAGCTGCGTTCGTGAGAAGAGATTTTTTAGCCATTTTTGGCACTTTAATGTAGTTTTAGTCATTGAATCTTTGTATACTTTAGTAATTAATTGTTATGTCTTTCTCATCATCTATTAATCTGATTTTGTCTACAAGCATGAGTAGCCAGACCTATTATCTAGGGGTGTGGCTCAACCCTAGTGTGAGTAATTGATGTTTGTTATGATTTAGGGCTATATTGGCTATGGGTACTTGTTATTTAGGTCAATTTTATGGTTTAATTTATGAATTAATTGTTGCAAACACTGGTTTGTGCTAAGTTTGCTGGAACAAATGTAGAATTCCACTCTAATTAGATACTCGGCTCCCTTCCTAGCTCCCAGTAAAAATCGATCCCAACCCATACTCCAGGTAAAATCTATTGCGACCCTCTCTTCCTACGTATTAGTAGTGCGGAGGAGGCAGTTTTTGGGGCCATTGGTCTAAAATATTATCGTTTGATTAGCATTGGCGTTCTAGCCTCTCCGTTGTCCTTGAGATACAAGAGGCACATCATCTTGCTCAAGATCTTCTACCTCTTCCCCCCGCTATCATGTCTCCAACAGGGGCATTAGCGTTGTTTAAAGCCATGTTGGTACCAGAGTACTCACACAAAAAAGTAAGTAACAAAGAACGAAAGAAGAACAAAATACAAAACTAACTGAATAGATAGCAAAAACCATTAGCTCCCCAGTAACGACGCAAAAAAGTGATCGTTGCCTAATCCACACTACTAAAAAGTAGGAAAGGAGGGTCGCAATAGCTTTTACCCCATTTTTGGCCGGGATAAATTTCCATTGGGAGCTAGGAAGGGAGTCGAGTATCGTTTTAGAGTGAAATTGTGTAGTTGTTCCAAATATCACTTCCATTCATTTTTGGGTTTTTCTTTAATAATCGGCTATTATAAACTACTAATTATAATTGCAACTATTTTATGCTAAGCAAAAGGTTCTGCAAGTTGTATCTAATGGATAAAAAGGCACAAGGGTAGTGACTTTTACCTAGGTGGCTAATTGACGGGTAATTTCTTGTAAAGCATTTTATCCTAGTCGAGTATCCTAGTGAATTTTATCAATTTCCGCTTAGCATAATCTAGTTGCAATTATTATTAAAAGTTGATAATAGTAGATTATTGAAAAAAAACCAAAAATGGTTGGAAGTGATATTTGGAACAATTTAACAATTCCATTATAAATAGATACTCGACTCCTTTCCAAGCTCCGCTGGAAATCGATTCCGACCCACAAATCGAGAACAAGCTATTGCAACCCTCTCTTCCTACTTTTTAGTAGTGCGAATTAGGAAGCGATCGTCAATTTCCTTTTATTCATCCTTTTTAATCTTTTTGATCAGCTCCTTTCTATGTTTCTGCTGGTTTATCATTGTTCCATTTGGGCTTTGTTTGATCTGTAAGCCTAGTAAAAAGTTAAGCTCGCCCATCACGCTCATTTCAAAATCACTACCCATTAACTTAGATATATCCTTAATTAGTTTGTCAATGGTGGCCCCAAAGATTATGTCATCAACATTTATGTGTACCAAAAGAAGATCCGTACCTTTTCCCTCAAGATTAGAGTAATGTCAATTTTACCGGTTTTGTAGCCATGTTCAAGCAAAAATTTAGATAAGCATTCATACCATGCTGTAGGAGTCTTCTTGAGTCCTTTAAGAGGCTTGTATTATTTGTACACATTCTTAGGACATTCTTTGCTCTTAAACCCTGGAGGTTGTTTCACAAACACTTCTTCATTTAGGTGGCCTTTCAAGAAGGCACTGTTCACATTCATCTTATGAATAGTGAATTCCATGTGTGCTACAAAGTCTATGAGTAGTCTTATTCTCTATAGTCTTTCACCTGGAACAAAAGTCTCATCATAATTTATACCCTCCTCTTGGTTGTAACTTTGGACCACCAGTCTTTCCTTGTTTCTTGTAACTACTTCATCTTCATCAAGTTTCTTGCTTAAGACCCCTTTTGTGCCAATAACTGATATGTCCTTGTGTTTTGGAGCTAGATGCCAAACTTGACTTCTCTCGAACTGATTGAGTTCATCTTGCATTGCATTTAACGAAAGTGCATCCTGCAAATCCTCAAAAATATTTTTAGGTACAATAAGAGATAGGAAAGCATCAAAAGCACAAAAATTCTTTAATTATGATCTATTTTTGACTCTAGAGGTTGGATCAATAATTATGTTCTTGATAGATGAGAACTTTGATACTTGTGAGATTTCACAACCAGCTAATTTCGGCTAGATGCCTCTCCCATTTTCCGTTGTTGAGGAATAGGCTCATGAACAGGTTCCTTAAGGGTATTGGTTTCGATTCCTCTTTGATCAGTTCCTCGTCAGGTTGCCCTGGATGGAAGAACCTATTCCATTACTTGTTCCTTGTTTTGGTGCAACTTTAGCTTGTGCTAAGACTTCAGTCAAATTTTTTACCAACCAAATAGCTTTATCTTTATGTTCCTGTCTCTCAAAAAGAATGTTACTTTCATCAAACACTACATGCACACTTTCGTCTATACACAATGTTCTTTTGATAAATACATTATGTGATTTTCTATGTGAAGAATATCGCAAGAATACTCCCTCGTCACTTCTGGGATCAAACTTACCTAGGGAGTCCTTTCAATTATTGTGCACAAAGCACTTGCATCCAAATGCCCTAAGATGGGATATATTTCGTTTTCTCCCTTTAAATAACTCATAGGGAGTCTTCTGCACAACAGATCTAGTCATGCATCTATTGATGATATAACATGTAGTGTTCATAGATTCTACTCAAAAGCTGTGGGGCAATTTACTGGAAAGAAGCACAGTCCTAGCCATAACTTTAAGAGTCCTATTTATTCTTACAACTACTTTATTTTTTTAGGAATCTTAGGGAAAGGGAAAGCCAAATGGGAGGAGTATGATTCCAAGTTCATTCTATCTAATGCTAAAGACGGTGAGAAGAGGTCCATCGGGCCATCGTCGCTCGGGAGGAGGGGATATCTAATTCCTACCTCGTTCTTGTTTATATAACTTTCGTAATAGGTTATAGACCGAGCTTGTGTTTCACCACCTATATGTAAAAAGGGGGAACCCCAATATATGTCTTCTATTTTTCTTAATGCCTATATCTTAATCGGTTCGATTCGACCTTTAAATTAGTAAGAATCTCTAAACCCGCAATACGACCCTGAGGTTTGTTAGGCTGGCGACATCATGTTTTATATTTTTTCCTTGGGCGTACACATTTTAACTTCTTTGTATTTAGTCTCCGAGTTGGGCTTCAACTCGAGCTCAATCAACCCTCAATATCTACATCTGCATGGGCTGGTGACAATGGCTCTTACGCCTTGGGTCAAGGCATCCTTTTACGTATGTGGCCCTAAGGCTCATGAAGCTGGCGGTGATGGCTCTTAAGCTTTTGACCTTAGGCATGTATAGTTAACTATTTTGGATCTGGTCTCTACGGCCAGGCTACGACTCGAGCTAACTTTGACCCTCAAGATTTAAAATTTTAAAGCTGGCCACAATGGCTGTTACGCTTTTGCCCTTGGGAATATGTAGGTTTGGTTTTCCTCTTATTAAGGACTTTTTGAAATTATCTTGCCTGACTCGTCGCCAATTTGGGAAGAACCTTGACTTTATGTCGTTTGCAGTAATATTCGAGCACCTTGAAATGTTTAGCTCGCAGCATGAGTAGCTCGAAGCCTTGTGAGGAGCTGACATGGTGGAAGCTCGTTTGCCTGTCGAAAAAGGTTGTTTAACTAGTTCTTCTTGATATAGATTCAAAGTAATGGCTTGTGATTTTGTAGTGGCGGTCGGGCGTCCGCGAGTCATGTTAATTTGGCTGGTCAAGACGCAATAACCGTTGTCATTTTTTTTTTTGGCCAGAGCCATTTATGATCTCAAGAGTATTAGTTCATGCATCTATATCAAGGGTGTGCCTTTCGGGAATCATACAAATGTGAGATATAGAATAAACCTCGGCATCAAGTTTTATGACTGCAGTAAAGTCTTACAAAATTTTCATGCTTGTTGGGGTTTTACCATTTTTTCATGCCAGTTGAGGTCATACAATTTTTCATGTGTATTGATGTTTTACAAATTTTCACGCCTGTCGAGGTCTTATAGCTTTTTGTTGTTATATAAAAAAGTTCTTTCTAGATCGATTTTTCCTACTAGAGGTATTACGACCTGGGGTTTTTTTTAATGGCGATTAACGAGAGTCTCCGAGTCATCGAGTTAACTTAATCTCAAAGTCCATTACTTGTGAGCTCGGAATTGCTCATGGAAGATATATGAGAATGGAGTTCTGTCTCTGAGGCTATGTGGGTATCAAATTGTTGACGCTACTCTCCAAGTATTTTGGGACGTACTCGATTGAGGGTCCTTACTGTGAACATACTAAATTTTCTTTTGAGTATGACATGCTTTTGGAAAAACATATTCTTTGATTGCCCTTGCATAAATATATGTCGTTGTGTTGCTATAAGTCCGGCTTATGCAGACACAATTCATTCGACCGTTTACCCCGTACATTATTTCCTATTGGAACCTCGTTTGTCATTTACTGGTACAAGGTCGATTGTAAAGGAAACAATATAAGCTATTTCAATCCTTCTTAGATAGCGCGTGGATGTTTCCTCATTAAAAACCTTGTCATAAAAAACCCATTTCAGGATAAAAACTCGGTCAAAAGAAAATAGTGCAACATACTGTTTGAAACTTCAGGGCCCTTGAGCTAGATTTGTGTCCCGGCTGCCTTGATCACTAGCCTATGCAAGAATTACATAAAGTAAAAGATAGAAAAAGGTAGAGATGATTATCCATTAGTGCTGATGGCGCTCTTGGGCTCTGATGTTCGTTTGGCGGAATCGATGTGGTCCTTTATTTGAATACGGCCAAGGGCGTGCATCAAAACATCATATGGATGACGTGTTGGGGATCGTCTACTTTGTTCTTTTTTTGTTGTTTTTCTTTCTCGGTAATGGTTTTTAGCTAAGTTATTGAGGAATTCTCGAAGGTGCCCACTATCGAGTAGCCTGGCCACTTCCTCTCGGAGTTGCCTGCAATCATCGATTGTGTGCTCGTGTGAGTTATGAATCAGGTTGTAGTTCCTTTTGGAAGGATAAGAGTGTATATATTTAGGCCAAATGGAGATCCCATTTTGCTAATGGCGAACACGATGTCTGATACATCAACATTGAAGTTGTGTTCTGGTAGGCCCCCGTTACCCCCGTATCCTCGTGCAAGCCACCTCTATTGATTGGTCACGGAGGCTTCTTTCTGCCGTCCACCAATCGGTCATTACGAGGTGGATTACATCTCTGAGCATTCCTCATATCATCGGTGTTCGGGCGATATCTCTCATTATTCTATTTTGACTCCTTCTATAGGAGTCTACTCTGATAGACTATGCTCGAGGGGGCTCCCAGCTGGTCATCCACGACTCTGATCTTTGACTGGTACCGATTGTGGACGTCCGACCAGATATTTGATCTAATTCTCTTTCAACTGCGTTGAGGTCACCGAGCTTCGTTCATTCACGACATGAGTGAAGTCCTGCACTACCCAGTATTTAGATACCGGGGGTAGTTCCACTCATTCCATTTTGAAATGAGACACAAATTCCTATAATAATTCATTATCCCGCTGCTTAATCTTGAATATGTCGGACTTCCTTGTTGCTAGCTTGATGGAACCGGCATGCGCCTTTATGAAGGAATCTGCTAGCATGGTTAATGAATCTATAGAGTTGGGAGCTAGATTGTGATACCAAATCATGTCCCCCCCCCCCCCCCCTTGAGAGCGTTTCTTCAAAATTCTTCAGTTAGACGAACTCGATCTAGTCGTGTTTTATGTCATTGCCTTTCAGTGAGCACGTATACGCATTGACGTGTATGTTAGGGTCTCAGGTCTTGTTGTATTTCCGAAGTTCTGGCATACTGAAAGTCATTGGAATGGGTTTTAGAGTCTCTTCCACTAGGAATGGCCGTTGTACGTACTTCATCAAATATAAACCCTTCAGGATCTGGGGCGTGCTCGGGATTTGGTCGGCTTTGATGTTATAGGTTTCGACCTTCTTATTGTTGGCTGCTATCATTTTCTCGCTTGAATCGATCCTTTTTGTGAGGTTCTCCAGCATTTTCACGAAGACAGTATCGACTACTGATCTGTTGTTGCTCGATATCTCCAGTACATGTTTGGCTAAGGAAGTAGTTTTCAGTGCTACTGTTTTTGAAGTATTCGGGTGGCTTTTCAACTGAGCGATAATCAACTGTTGTGCATGTGACATTTCAAAAATAACATGAAGACTAACTTCATTTTCTTCCCGGGCTGGGGTTTTTTGGGCTTTTTGTTTGTCGTCATGTCGTATGATCATGTCAGTGTGTGAGTTTTCATCGATATGTTGCGGTTCCTACGAATCCGTATCCGCTAGATTAGATCTGGGTGGGTTATCAGGGGCTGCGATGGCACTCCAATAACTGGAACAACCACACCATTTTTCCCTTGGTTTTCGAGGTTGTCGTTCTCGACTCTATTTACAGAGCCAGGCATTATGACCTGAAATCAAAAGATCTTAGGCAAGAAAAAGTGCGAAAGATAACTTGCCTTATGTAACGAAACCAGCAAGAAAATAATCACTATTATTTTTAGCCCCATGGAGGGCGCAAAATTATTTATCGTGAAAATGGTAATAATAGTTAAATTTGTTAATGAGACTCTAAAAATGATTGATCTATTTTTGTCTAGTTGTTAGGACAGTTGATGCTAGATATGTGAAGTTCAACGACGAAATAAAATGTAAAACAGAGTTGTAATCAAACCGAGGAGCTAGCTGTCCGGGCCTCGGGCTAACAGATGAAAGGCCTTGAGGTCAATACCTAGGCTCAAGCTCGAGCTATCACGGGTAACCGGGAAGGGAATAACAGTTAGGATAGAATTAAAAGAAGGCTCTTTATGCCCAATATCAAGTAATAAATAAAGAACAAGTATGAAAGCAATAAATGAAAGAGGTAGTCTCGAGCGAGTAAGTTAGAGAGAAAATAGAGAGATAGAGAGAGAGAGAGAGAGAGAGAGAGAGAGAGAGAGAGAGAGAGAGAGAGAGAGAGAGAGAGTTGTTATATATGTTATGTAGAATAGTTAGAGCAACTAGCGCCCCTTACAAAGTGGTGAGAATCCCCTTTCTATAGGGAATGCAACATAGTGCAGAACACATAAATTACAAAGATACGGAGATGGGACGGCTAGACATGATATTAGACTATACTGGTGCTATATGAGTGCCTCGGGAGTTCCCCACCCTCGAATCATCGTTGTGTCGAGCGTAAATGAACCTAAAGGGAAAAACTAGACCGCAACCCTATAGCTTCGAGATATCGATATGACACCCCGAAAATACCTTAATGGCGAGAAATCAGACACTCTGATTTCACCGTATACCGCAGCTAATAGGATTCTACCAAGAAAACAAGTGTGTAAAAATTGCAAATGGGAAATGCAACAACTTCCATTCCATTTTTAGTTAAGTACATTTATAGTTGAGGGTTGTGAAATCATATTTAGGAATGGATTGTGTTGGTTCGGTTACCCGATATTGTTTTACACTAAGCCCAAATGCATTACCTTTAAATATGGCAATGCGATGGTCACCTTGTTGGGTGAACTAAGTGAAAGGATGTTACCGAATGTTGTCTCCACGGCAATTTGTAAAATAGTTTACAAAGGACAATGTAATTTCGTGGTCCAACTAGTCTTTGTGGAAGACAAGGAGGCCTAGAATGAGATCCCAAAGTGATTTAGAAGTTTTTGGACCAATATGAGGAGTTATGTCAAGAGCCCAAAGGGCTGCCACCGGCTCGGGACTGTGACCATGCAATAGAGCTATTGCCAGGGGCCAAACCCATTAATCTTAGGGCCTATCGTTACTCCTTTGAGCTGAAAAATGCCATTGAAGTGATAATTGCTGATATGCTCAAGGCACAAACAGTAACAAAAAGTGTATCCATATTGTATTCTCATGTCTTGTTAATAAAGTAAAAAAAAAAAAGCGAGTTGGCAGTTGTGTGTTTGACTATCGCAATCTCAATGAGATTGCAATTAAAAACAAATACCCTATACCAGTTGTGGAAGATTTGTTAGATGAAGTGCATGGAGCTCTCCTCTATTAATTGTTGGATTTATGATCTGGTTATTATCATATCCGTATGAAAGTTGGTGATGAGCTCAAAATGGATTTTAGGAGACATCATGGTCTTTGGGAATTCCGAGTTATACCTTTTGGATCAACCAATTCTCTAGCAACATTTCAAGCCTTAATACACCAAGTGTTTACCCCTTCCCTAATGCATTTTGTGCTGGACTTTTTTGATGGCATACCGGTGCATAGTAATTTAATTGCATTGCATGTGCACCATTTACAACTTGTGTTTAATTCATTTAAAGCTAACCAGTTATTTGTTAAAGGATCCAACTGTAGTTTTGGACAGAAGAAGGTCGAGTATTTAGGTCATGTGATTTTTCGCGAAGGAGTTTGCGCTGCTTGTAATAAAGTTGAGGCAATGTTGAAACCCAATTTTTCTCTCATATATTTTAATATATATATATATATATATATATATATATATATATATATATATATATATATATATATTAAAAATAGCGCACAGGCATTTAAAAACATGCACAAGTATTTCTATAGTTTTTAAAGCTTTATATCACGTTATTTCTGCATTTGTATTACGCAAATATCCAATAATTATCTCTCACATTATTTCCATAATGATTTAATCATCTAAATTTATCATTTAGCCCTATATTGTGCGTAAATATTTATTAATATATTTTTTATAGTTATATTTTCATTTTAAGGCTAGAATTACACATTTTTCAAAGCTCATAAATCTGCATAATCATATTATCTATACAGAAAATAACTTTTTATATTTTTATATTGTTAGATAAATTTTTTAAATCATTTTCAAGTAAAAATGATGTTTTTTGTTGTAATTTTATTAATAATTTTTAAAAATATTTTTACTTATTTAATTGGGCATTTAAAATTAGCCCTTCTTAATTAAATTTTCTTTCAAACTTACCCCAATACCCACTAACCGAGAACCATAACACTTAAAACCTGACCCAGAACCCTTGAATAAGGACAGTTGATCTTTAAAATCAACGGTCCATAATCGCCGAACCCTTTTAGACATACCAAACAGTCTAACCGTAATTCATTTTTCCCAAGTAGCTGCCTCTACATCTCTTATCTCATCATTTCTCTCTCTCACGCTCTCTAACCCTCGCCCACGATCATTGATATCCCCTTTGATTCATCATATTTTCTTTCGGTTTAATGCCATATCCGGCCTTATCTCTCTACTAGTTGTATGATTTTCATGTTACTTGAGGATAATCTCAAGAGATTCGAGCAAGATTTGGTTCAAAGTCTCTCATTTCTCAATTAATCCATCTATGTTCACTCCAATATCTGTGAGTAATGATATTTTTATGTTTTTATGGTTTCAAATCTCTGGTTCAAACCAGATTTACTTCACTTCTATTTATTTCCAGGAACCTAGCTATTTCTTGTTAAATTTGTTTAGATCTCTTTAGCGTTGAAGCGGTTTTGAGTTTATTTGTTATTGTCCCTTAAGTTTTTCTGCTTTTTACTATTATTGTTATCCGATTTTATTTTACCATAAAAAGCTAGAGTTTTGATTTCTTAGAGTTTTCATTTTTAATGGGTTTTATGCAGAAAATGTTTAAACGTTTAAATGCGTTAAACTCTTGTTTTCTTCTTTATTTTTTTCGACTTGTTTTACTTGATTTTCATCTCTATGTCTTTGATATATCTTAGGATTTTTATTATTCGGCAATTTATATTATTTTTCCTGTTTACCTTCAACTCTGTCAATTAAGTTTTAATTGATTTACTTACCTAAATTAGGATATATATTTAGTACATGTATTTCCTTATTGAGTTCTTACTTGTTCTTACCTTATTTATGTACCCGTATTACTAGTTGATTTTGTTTTTCGACTCCTAATTGATTGTGGAATCAGTTCTTACTTTATTTTACCTCACTCTTATAAGCTGATTGATTCTGTGTGAGATAATTCGTAAGTTAAGTGGTACTTATTTGATTTTGTCCTCTTAATTGATTCATGCTCACCTTAATCTATTGATTAACGTATTTTCATAACCTATTTGTGTCTAATTGATTTTATACCTTATTTGTTTTACTCTATTGTATGTTATAACAACCATTCCCTTTCCCCACTTAGAACAACACTCGAACTATCCTATTCTCATTACAAAACTTAAGATCTCTCTCTTGCTAATGTTCTAGTTTCTGTTCTAAGTGGATATTATTTGGCCGGCTAAGAACCAAGGTCAAATTGTCCTGGAACTTGACTGTTACTGCATCTTTACTTTCTTTCTTCACAATTAATATGTTCTAACCTTTGCAATTCCTTTTTTTATGCATTGTTTGATTAACTTTTTTCAATTCCTAGCATGATTTTGTTTGCTATGTGACCGCCCAATTCCACTTAGTGATGATTTTAAACTAAGCTATCTCCAGTAATATGAAATCTTGTCTGATTCAATTGTAAGTTCCCTGTTCTAAGCATGATTGGATACTGCAAGCATGTAATTAATATATGGCTAACTATATCTGCTTATTCAAGTGTGCTTGATTTTTGTGATATGTTTAAATACTGATATGAGAATCTAGTTTGAACAAATACCAACGTGTTCAAACCATGTGCTGAATATGGATTTTGTTTGTCCCTTATTGAAACTCTATTTGCAATCCTGTAACTTGAATCTATTCGCTTCTGAAATTAAACTATTTTTCTAAAACTGTCTCCTTTACCCTTTAAGCATTGATTTTTTAATCTCCGACTCTTAGTCCTTTTGGTCTCACCACCCCAGTGTGAGTACTGCCTAGGGTCCCTGAGACTCCTTTGAACTCTTCGCCCTGGACGATCTGGAGAGATTCACATAAAGACTATTGGTATTCGGGAATCTCTTTCTATGTTAGCTAGCGGGGGCGGGTTTCCTATGGTAATCTTGCTGCGGCCTCTGAACGGACATCCCATCTCATCTTGATTTGGCTATACATGTATGTAGCCTCATCACCATTCAAAAAATCCCCTCGGTTCGAAATAAAATCCTAAACTTCGAAGTGGCAAGTAGCAGAAATAGAAAGTCCAACTTAGGCCTCATTGTCCCATGTTTGTTGTATTTCTGTAGGGGGGGGGGAGCCTGAAGTAGGAATCATGGAAGAGGAATCAACAACGGAAGGTGAAATCGGCTGATGGAAGGCAATAAAATAGATGCAGAAAGCAAGATATCTGAAGGAGGAGTACTAGTGGATAGATAAAGCAATTCCAGTTCCACTATCGAACTAGACATAACACATTTGGCGCTGGTTTTCAAGTCTTTTATGAATTTTGTGTTGAATGTGTTGTTCTAGTTTGAGTATTGCTCATGGTCCCTAAACTTTGGAAACTACGACACACTGTAAGCCTATTTTATTGTCCATGAATGGGTATTCCTTTATGCTTTAGGGTTGCTAGGCTTAAAAGTATAGTTTCCGTGTTCATATTGGGCATGCTAAGGCTCCCTCTAGTGTAATGGATACTGATATATAATTTATTTATTATGGGCTGTAATAATGTAATAATATATGTAATAAGATGATCTAAGCTTATCAGTAAATGTTGGGGAGAGGTTTTTCTATATCTTTATTTTATACTCGGGTGGAAATCGTGCCTATAGGTTTATTGGATTTATTATGTGAATGTTACTACTCATTTAAAGATCCTGCCTATAGGACATTTTCTAACTGTTTGTGACTCTGTATTTTTACAATTTTGGCATACTAAAGACATTGTCTATAAATCTTTTGTTAATTATGCATTAGAAATCCATGTCTATAAGATCCAATATATTTCCATTCGCAGCGTGCATTAGAAATAATTTATATAGGATTTCAGTTTTCGTGAATTAACAAACATTCGTGAATATTTTCTTTAAAAATTTTCCACGTCTAATTAATATATTAAAAATTTTCCCACGTGTGATTAATATATTTCATACCTATATCAAATAAAAAATTAGCTTCGAGTTAAATACCATGCCTATAGGAAATAAAAAATTCAACTTAGATACCATGCCTACAAGGCGAAATCAATTCTGAAGTTTAGAAATCTTCCCTATAGGGGTTATAATATATTCAACAATTATAAAGCATGCTTATAGGATTTAAAAGAAATAAAATTATCTCTATGAGATAAAATCAGTGTTATACTTAGAAATCATACATATAGGTCTGGCATTGACAAACTCATAGAAATCATGCATATGGAACCCTGTTAAGCGCTCATATGAATCACTTAGGCAACATATCCACAAGACTCACTGTTGATTCTGGGTTCAAAACTCATATATTTTGCTACTTGAAATGCCCGGAATCAAAGCTTCACAAAATTAGTAGGCAAATCAATAGGTCTCAATGATCGCCTTAACAAATTGTTGTCTTATATTCGATTTTGCTCGTCCAGGTATACTGCCTTTAGGATGCTAATTAACAAAATTTATGGTTTAATTGCTGGTATTTGTTGTCTACTTGTGGAGGTTAATATGAGCTCTTATTTGGTCCCTGCATTATAGTCCTATTTGAATTTTGTTTTACGCCTAGCTTTTTCTCTTTTTAAGAAACATAGGTCAGTCTAGAAGCACCTTAAATAGTGGTCCTAATTACTTCCAGGACCATAGACAAGGGACGGGTAGTGCATACATAGGGTACAGTTTAGAATCAAATAATATTCTTAAATAACAACTTGAAGACAATCAATGGGTAGTAAAAGAAATGATTGCCCATGTG
This sequence comes from Nicotiana benthamiana, assembly GCA_034376525.1. Lineage (NCBI taxonomy): Eukaryota > Viridiplantae > Streptophyta > Magnoliopsida > Solanales > Solanaceae > Nicotiana > Nicotiana benthamiana. The sequence continues at coordinate 14,386,618 of CM067331.1, read as the reverse complement.
CTAATGCTATGAGTAAAATCCCAACTTGAGGGAGTTGCCAAACATTGCATGGAATGATCCTATGGGCTAAAAAATATTGGACCACCCATATTCCTGTGTAAAAATAAGTTGAATATTGTATTTGTCATGTCACTACCCAAATCGATGGGCTGCGACTGGCACCAAATACCTTACTGGACCAAGAATCAATGTAATTTATCTTTTTTATTACAACATTATATACGTGTGAGATGTGGGCCTAATAGACTAACATAATCATTTATAAATTCAAAGATAGGCCGACAGGGCCGTACAATGTTTTACGAATATGACATATGTTTACAAGCCTCTAAATAACATAAATGCTATAAAAGTCGGAACAGAGTCCCGCCATACCAAACAATACACGTCTAAATCATACTAACCCAAACAAGAAACTCCAAAATGAATAGAAAGCACCAACATCATTCGAATAATATTCTTGGCAAAAATTGCACCTCACTTTTTTAGAACCGCAATTTCTAGCTCTTTTATTTTGGAACGTTACAATAATTAGTAGTAAGATTTGGAGGAAGAGGCATTGAAACCCATACCGTCAGATTACTAGTACTTGGGTGGATATGTCCAACTCAACCTAATTCCATCAAAGTCCCTTCTTGAGATGAATCTTAACCCAATTAAGAGCTTAGAAGCCAAACAAATCAATTACTGGTTATTGATGTATTTTGTATGTTTTTGCTCTTTTGGATTATGGATGTTTGGTCCTTTTTGTCAAAAATGATGGAACAAGACTTGTGAAATTCAATTATCCATTGAGTGACACCTATCCATGGAATGACTGAGTCATTCCCATAAATTGTGGCCTTCTGCCACATTTTTGGGAGGGATTAACTATAGAATTTTTATCCATTTATTAATTAACCGGATAATATTTAACTATATGGTAATTAATTAATTATTCGAAAAATTAAAAATTATTTTCACTTACTTAAAATATTAACCACCTTTCACATACATTATACATCTTTCTATCATGGCCACATGGTATCTTGTATGGTACTAATCCATAAATACCAGGTATTTTAGCTCAGGCTGTATTATATTCCAAAATGGCAAACTTTGACAAAATTTAATTTTTTGGACTTGATCCCTCTTTCACCTTAATGAATTTACTAATCACTTGTGGGATAGCACAATCCTTATAATCTCAAAATAATCTTTTCCTTGGACTGATGTCAATTACTTTACAACAAATTCAATATAAAACATTTCAGGGTGTAACACTGTCTTAACTTATTACTGCAAACTGTAACATCTCCGTAATGTAATACTGATGGCTATAACATTGTCGTAACATATCACTACAGAGCATAATATTATCTTATTACAATACTGCGAGACATAATATTGCGGGGTGTAACATCATTCCCCTCTTTGAATCATTCGTACTCGAATGTTGACTGATGCTCTTATCGTTTTTTGTAACCGATAGCTTATGCGAATACTTTACTACTCTTCTTGTGGTTTAAGCAGTTGCTCTTGTGAATAAATCCAAAGTTTGGGGTATTCCCTCCTTTAGTCTTTTTGCTCATATTATGACATGTAGTAGGAATCTTCCTAATCGTGCAACGTCTTTTACCTTCTGTCATGCAGCCTGTATGATCCTGGCTTTATAGGTGCACTTATGTAAATCATCTTCCCTTTTTTCCTTTTAACTCGTAGTCAATCTTTGAGCCTTACTTTGTATATACAAGGTTTAATAGGATGCCTCTCGGGCCTCTATAGGTATACTGAAGTTGCTTGCTCGATACTTTGTAGAACTTGCGAATATGTCCATATCTTATGTCATACATTTGGTTACCCATTCACAGACATTACTCCATTTATTAAAATTTTTGCTTCAACCTACCTTTACTGAGGTACGCTTACCAAGCTCCCGGGTACTTTTGTTGCCTATCCTTTTGGTATAAATCTAAATCCTTTAATGCTTCTTCATTACCGTTCGTCTTAAGAATGGCGGCCTAATGTGATAGCATACTTTGTGATTGTTTTCCATCCATTATTGATTCACCTCAATGTTAATCTACAATATACCACTGATGAATTGAAACTTGTTACGTCATACCTTGTCACAAAAGCTTACGTTCCATCGAGGAATATTTGAAATGATATTCCTCATCCACTAAGGGGTGATACTATTTAATGATCGTATTTTGTAGCATCCCAATGTCATTCATTTAAGTTGGTATTTTAATCTCCTATAATCCATGAAATCCTCTTGAAATCATTACTCGCTCAATGGCATAAACGTCATCCTTGATCCACCACAATTACACCTTCATTGTACTATCAGGGCAGCATTTCATCTTTTGTATATGCTACTAGTTTACACTCCTTTGAGTTCTTTCAGGCTATACTAAGCTTTCTATAACTTAGAGAAACCATCAGCTCTTATTGTTTTCATGGGATTAATCCCGGGGACTTATCCATTATTTTCACTTTCTGACTTGCGTTTTCTCTTCCTTACTCATGTCTTCTCAAAATCTTGTCTCTATACCATACTTTATCTTGCAACCTAATCATATTCATGTATACCATTTGCAACCTTTCTTTTTTCTTATCTAATTCTGGAGTATCTAGTGATATATCACATCATCTCTAACTGTCCTTTGCTCTCATGACCAGGCTATTCGATACCTAGACCACAGGCTGGAAGATATGATACTGACACCGCTGCTATCATTCCTGGATATTAATCCACGTGCTTATTGACATCCAATCTGAAGTATGGATTATTCAGAATCTTCTTCTTTTAAGTATCTCGTACATTGTTCACCTTTACCTTACTTATCTCTTTCATGACATTGTTCACCTTTACCTTATTTATCTCTTTCATGACATGTCCTTCTCATAGGTGTAATTCACATTCACAACTTGAACTTCTATTATAATACATGCACCTCTTTATACAGTCTCGTAGGAACCCTATACTAATTTTCTTATGAGGTTGGGACACTTTTGACTTATTGAATATGGCTACCGCATTATCTCTCTTCTACCTTAGATAGTAAGGGTGATTTTTCAAGATTCTCAATCACGATTTCTGTCAGGGTCTAACAATAAGAATTCTTATTTACTTCGTTGATGTATCTCTTTAGTTTCCTCCTTTTTTTATCAGCCTTTTATGTAGGATTAAACTACTTCCCCATATGTGGTTCATGATATTAGTTATTACTTTACCCCTTTATTGATGTTATGATACATGATAAAATCTTCTGATAATTTTTTCCTTTGTCTATGATCTGGGCTTGATTTTTCCTTTTAACTTATACCAGAATCTTCTACAACTGTATGATTATCAACGTATATATTACTCCATGGATAATACTCCGAAATCTTAAGTGCGTTCACCACATAACTTACTATTGATCATTGATCAAATAATTCTTTCATTTCATCTTAGCTTTCTTTTAACGCAAAATATTACTTTTCCTAGTCCTTCTACCCCTTTTTTGTATCGATACTTAGCTCACATTAGTTCCTGCACTTTCCACATTTTTCATACAACTCATCTGATCTTGAATATTACTCATAATTCTTACCTCATGTTCATTAGCCATGGTAGGATCCACTTTCTTTTGAAGGAGATACAATTTTTGTTGTGAGATTGCTTATACATGACCCTTTCTTCATTATGGTACTGTTCTTAGTTTGAAACCTTCTTTCTCGTTTCCTAAAATAGTTCTTCAATGTAGGACATAGGTAATACCCTTGACTCTTGTAAAGATATGAGATTATTACGGACCTTTTGATGTCCTTCCTTGCCTACAATTATCCGTAGTTTCTTACCTCTGTGTCCTTGTGCTTGTAAGGTTGCTTCTAAACGGAAATTTTGACTATCTTCCCAGTGGAAATTTCTTTTTTTTTTCATAACAATCATGTAGTACCTTTTTAACTTCGCCAGCTCCTATAAGAATATATCTCAAGTATTATAATGTCACAACTGCGAGGCTGAATTCTCCATGTTGGGTTCTACTATATTTATCTTACACGATCTGATGACTCGTCTGTAATCTCCTATTTGGCCATATTTGGGATCTTCCTGACCAAGTACTAACTACTCGTTGGCCCATTCTCGTATCAATATTCCTCGTAATCTTTCTCGGGTTATTTTCTTTGTCTTAACTTATGCCTCACACTTCCTTCTTATTTGTTAAGGGCATGAACCTTTAATTCTTCTCATTGATGTCCTTCTTGAACAATATTCTTGAATCGTAGTGTATCGGTAAGATTTGGATAAGTTTCGTCTCATTCCTCATTCATTTATTACATTCTTCCTTTACCATTCCATAGTAACTAGAACCATTTAATTTTGGCTTAATACCACATCACTTTGTATTCCCCCCCCCCCCCCCCCTTTAGGGGTGTACTAAGAGTTGAAGCCACGAGGATTCACCTATAGATTTTTTTCCTCTTCATATTTCGAGTTAGTTCATAGCAACAATGATCCTTACTCTCCTTGCGGTAATCCTTACGTACCAAGGATAACAAATTCCCTTACTTTCTACGGTGACACTTAGCACAACTGTAACATACAGTTTCTTATGGTTAGCTTTGCTCAGACTGCTTGCTCTAGGGAAGCATTTTCCTGAAGACCATTCTCTGAATTCATCATGGATATTCTTTTGTGGTCTATTCTATTATCGCCGGAACAAAATTTTAAATTCACATGATGCCGAGTACTTTCTAATCGTTCAGTACCTAATTCATATTTAGTTTATCTTGTTTAACAGTCCATACAGAATTCTGTTATTTTGGGGATTAACTCTCCCCTCTGGTATTTGCATTGGAGCCACGAACTTATTTCTCGAAATACACATATAACCTTATGGTCTATGCTCTTTTGTTTTTCTTAAGGCCAATCACCCTTCGTCTCTTCCTTCAATTGACTATTGGTTTTGTATCACTCTACTATTTTTATGCATGTATCACACCTTATTCAGAATGCCTCCTTATCTCTCTTCCCATTACTCTGCTAATATTTTTGACTATCCCCTTTCTTGTGCAAACTTCAATACGACATTCTTTTTCTTTTGGATTTCCTTTTCTCCATCCAGGGGTCTTCAAGTCGCTTTATGTTCTCGCTTTACTAGGGACACACACTAAGGTGATATTTATCCCTTCAAGGCTACTAGCGTATGTCTTTTTAGCACTCATATCTGGCTACACCATTTCAGAGTGCACCATCTGGTGTCTCATAAAGAGATCTGTTAGAATACTTGTAATATCCTTAAGAAATATCAACTAACTCAAACAATTAATTATTTATTTTGGTTTACTTTAACCACCAGTCAGGTCCTGATGTTTTGTCTTTTTCTTAAGTATACCTGTTAGCCCCCACATGGCATAACTAATACTGGTACGGCCAATTATACATATCTTTGTCACTGTTGAATATAACTCAAAAAGCTTATGTTCCTTTGCTTATATTATAAAATGTTGTTAAGCTTCATCTACTGGACGCTTCGTACCATTTTGCACCTTGCTCCTTTTACTTGCTAAAACTTGTACTTATCTTCTTAATCTCTCATTATCCTTCAACATAAGAATGAATAGGTATTCTCGCCTTAAGGCTTCTCATCAGGAAGATTACACCTTTTAGTACATATATGATCTTCTGAAGACCTCAAATTTACTGATAATAAGCATGATACAAAGTCGAGCTCCTCTAATTCAACACTTCCACATCTGCATCTATTAGCGATTATGTTTTTGAATGTAGGCATCATCTTATAAGGAATAAAAAATAGAAGTTCGGGACTTGAATTCTGATAAATGAGCTCTACCATACGATTTAAAGTAAGAAGAAAGAGTAACAATCATAAATTCCCTGTAGCCTCCGGCTTATGGTGCATGACACACCCATAATGAATACTCTACTAAACACGGGTTGTTGACTCTCCAGGGCAGAACTGCTCTGATACCACTTTTTGTCACAATCCAAACCAACAGACCGCGACAGGCACCCAGTACCTTATTTGACTGAGTACCAATGTAATATATCCTTCTTATTACAACATTATATACGCGTGACATATGAGCTTAATGTGCTAACATAATCATTTATAAACTTAAACATAGTCCGACAGGGCCGTACAATATTTAACGTACACGATATATGTCTACAAGCCTCTAAGAATATACAAATGATATAAATACCGGGACAGAAGCCCCGCCATACAGAACAATACACTTCTAAATAATGTAACCAAATAAGCAACTCTGAAGTGAATGGAGCGCACCAACAACTTCTATTGGGCTGATTGCCTAATTGAAGGGCTCTTGACTCGTCTATCTAGACATACGGGCATGAAACGCAGCGTCCCCTGTCAAAAGGGACATCAGTACAAAGCACATAAATAAATACATTGAACACATATGGAGTAGATGACTCAACCTGTAATTCTGAATAACTTTGTGAATAATAAATTATGTTTAGCGTCATCCATATGCGTATGAATGTCATGTCGTGCATAGGTACATATTTCATAACATCATAGTGTCTGAGTGAATCCCATCAAATCATATAGGCCATTGTGGGTAAAATTATCATCGTATACCAGCAGAACAGATGGTGGTGCGTATATAGCGCCATAACATTTCTCATACATACATACATACAAACACACACACACACAGACACACATATACACACACACATACACACACACACACTCATACATACATACATACATACATATGATGCCATTTGGATACATACTCATATATGCGTATATAACACTGTTTGAATTATATTTCAGCCACTCCGAATAACATCATAATCATATACTAGCTGATCAGGTGGTGGTGCGTATATAACACCGTTCGGGTCATAAGTTAATGTACATATATAAATGCATGAAATGCATATGAAATATAATAACAAAATCTCTCGATACGTCATAAGACCATCATACCTTTGATTAATATCATAACACCATTTTATATATTTTCTGAGACCCATGAACATACGATGAAATAATAATACATATGAAAATTCAGGAACATAGGCACTTCTAGTACTTCTATTAATTGAGACATATATGAAATTTGTACATTTGTATATTTCGTTCATATCGTATGTATCATACCAAAAGAAAGAACAGATAACCTTATAATACCTGAGGTAGAAAATAACCCGTATAATATTCTTGGCGAAAATTACACCGCACTTTTTTTACAACCGCTTTCTAGCTCTTTTATTTTTGGAACGTTACAATAATCAGTATTAAGATTTGGAGGAAGAGACATTGAAGCCCATACCGTCAGATTACTCGTACTTGGGAGGATAGGTCCAACTCCACCTAATTCCATCAAAGTCACTTCATGAAATGAATCTTAACCCAGGCAAGAGTTTAGAAGGAAAACAAATCAATTACTAGTTATTGATGTATTTGGTATGTTCTTGCTCTTTTGGATTATGGACGTTTGGTCCTTTTTGTCCAAAATGATGGAACAAGACTTGTGAAACTCAATTATCCTTGGAATGACACCTATCCATGGAATGACTTAGTCATTCCCATAAATTGTGGCCTTCTGCCACGTGTTTGGGAGGGATTAACTATAAAGTTTCTATCCGCTTATTAATTAATCGAATAATATTTTATTATTCGATAATTAATTATCCGAAAATTAAAAATTATTTTCACTTATTTAAAATATTATCCACCTTTCACGTACCTTCTATATCTTTCTATCATGGTCATGTGGTACCTTATATGGTACTAATTCATAAATACCAGGTATTTTAGCTCAGGCTATATTTTATTCCAAAATGTCAAACTTTGACAACATTAATTTTCTTAAACTTGCTCCCTCTGTCACCTTCATGAATTTACTAATCACTTGTGAAATTGCATAATTCATATAATCCCAAAATAATCTTTTCCTTGGACATATGTCAATTACCTTACAAAAAATTCAACGTAAAATATGGCAGGGAACAACACTGCCGTATCATATTATTGCAAAGTGTCACATCTCCGTAATGTAGTACTGGTGGGTAGAACACTATCATAACATATCACTATAGAGCATAATATTGTCGTAACACAATACTGCGAGACGTAATATTGATGTAATATTGCGGGGTATAACATGTTCAAATTGCTTTCTTCCGTTTTAAAACTAATTCTCTTAATTTATGTTCGGCCAGGACCCACCGTTGTAGACCTCGAGAGGTGCCTAACACCTTCCCCTCAAGGTAATTTCGAGCCCTTACCAGATCTCTAATGATGTAAACCAGTTATAAAAGTTAATTGCTCTAGGTACCCTAACGCACCTGAATCAGTCAAGTGACGACTCTTTTAAATCCAATTCCTTACCCTCACGGAAAGGAGTTGTCCAGAAAATCTTGAAACTCGATTTCGCGAGAAAAAAGGTGACACGACACATGTCGACTCTGCCAAGAATATCTTTAGGCTCTTATCATAATGAACTTGTCTGTAAATTAGTCTTTAAGTATGTCCTCAATACTTGCACACCCATTTATAATCTATATGAATTTATTTGCCTTTCCTTATTCGTTTATGACCCCCCCCCTGTCACTTTTACCATGAAAACTGACTTTCTCCTTATTTTTCTATTCTTAAATATTTTTACAATAATTATATATCGCATTTTATCGTTATTTATCAGGAAAATACTTGACAACGTGTTATCTTCTTTTTGCACAACTTCGTGATCAATATTATACTCCACTCGTGCGTACTAATACCATAGAGGTTCTTGATGAGTGTCCGCGCTCTTCCTAAAATTACCCTTTAAATTGGAAAGACTTGTTTGCAATAAAAACTAGCCGATTAGTGGTGCAGTCGATGGTACCAGTCTAGACTTTAATAGAAACCTTGGTTTGATAAATAATTGTACATGCATCATGGTCAAACCTAGTTGGGGGTAATATGATGTCCACATAATAAACCTCTAAGAAAGCCTTGTTGAAAGTCCACCAGGATTTTCATAATCTCAATGGACGCAATCACGATATGTGCATTATTTGGAGAGATAAATAGTCGAGATGCTAATTCTTAATGTGTAAGTAGTCGAATCAAGAGAGGGCACAGGGTCTAGCTTTGTTTATTTGCATAAAATAAAGTATGAAGTCCCCAGGTTCGGCGTTTTTCGAAGTATACCACTGTTGTTGTTAGACTAGTGGGAAAATCATTCGTCAAGCGATAAAAACCACATGAAAAAGGTTCTTGGATATTTACCTTCCTTATTACACATCCAACTAAACAACATGCTGACCGAAGTTGCTAGTATTTTATGGGACAAAGAAAGAGTTGTATTCCATTTTGGTGACATAGAAATGACTCCTCTATTGGAGGAAATCAGAGGGTTCACTGGATTACCATGGGATAGTCCCGGTTTACTAGTACTAGAAAATTGCAATACTATGGAGTTTCAAAACAATGATGGACCTGAGAAATAATGAGGACTTGGATTGCTTGAAGAAGTCTTACATACCTTTTGACTTCCTCTATGAACGAAACGGACACAATAAATTTACCGTACCTTTTATCATGAATTCTCCATCACTTCCCTAGGTTGGACTCATCGCAGGGTTTTGTATTCATCGTTTGTTTTTTGGGTATGATAACTAGGTTTCCATGGTAACTAAAGCTTTAATAGAGATAATTGAGGACAAACCTACACTATTGTCCCAATGATAATAGCAGAAAAATATCGGGTGATGGATCATTGCAAGAAAGGATTCAAACACTTTGACGGTTGTAACTTGCTACTACAGATTTGGTTGTTAAAGCATCTTCAGAGGGGTCAATACCGCCAATATTTTCCACGGAGACCATGGAACGATTACATAGCTTTCCATCATCCTAAAAGAATGACCTTTATCCCAACACAACCGGAGAACGCTATAGAATGGGAACAGTTTTTCAACAATTTGACCGAGTACCAGGTACACTGGATGTTCTAGTAGTTTCCTACCGATGAATTCATCATCAGATCCAGGGATGTTCCGCACTTGGTATTGATTAGGTTAAGGGAAATCTATCCGTATGTTCCTATCTGGGTCAAGAGGCAAGTTGGTAGAAAATAAGTCATACCATGGGTCTCCAAAATGAGTCATTACAGAGCCCATTTTCAAGGCGATACCATTCCATACAAATGTGAGGCCCAGTACATGTAGAACTTGATGATTATCGTGGAAAAGGATACCATCGAGCCAGATAGATGTCACATTGGTCATGTATACTTCTACCATGTATACTTCTACCCCTTATGGTTAGAAGATAACATAGCAGGAATATTTGACTCAAGGGTTGGTCAAAGAGACAGGGTCATAGATGAAGTTGCTGAAGCACAAGTGAAGTATGAAAGGCTACGTAAGAGGGTCCTCGAATTCGAAACCAAGAATCTGGAACATCACAAGTTCGACATAAAATAAATTAATTAATGGAAAGAAATGGCTACAAGGTCGAAAGAAAGGATGGAGTACTTGTAGAAAGGTCTAACGGAACTAGAAGGGAAAATGAGGAAAATGCTCGTAGATTGTTGGAATGTAGAGGGTAACAAAGGAGGACATATATCAAGGACATACTTGCTGCTGGACATCCACGATATGGACAATCTGATTGATAGAGCCAAGAGGTCCAATTATGGAGAAGGTCCCTCCGGGATCTAGCAGATTAGGTTTACCTGTTTTCAGTCATATTGGAATTAAAATGGAATGTGACAAATGCCATTAGTAACACATTTATTTATCATCATTTTTAGGTTCCTACTATATATTACATTAATGAAATGAGCCATTTATCAGCATTAAATATCTCCAATTCTATTTGTAACTAAGCCTACCTCTGGCACAACGACGTTCCCCAAATTATGATGCGAATTCACGTTTCCGCAATATGTGTTTTAACCCTGCAAATGCTTTTTTGAATTCCTACTGACTTTTCTACAATTTTTTTTTATTTATTTTGATTATTCCTTTCCCCTAATGTTGGTTCGCACATGCTGACATTGTTAGCACATCACACTAGATCATGAGGTCATCATGCTCCTCCAAGTAATACGCAAAGCAAGGGAAAGGCTAAGATGGATTTTATGAATAGTATCCGTAAAGAGAATGTTTTACATGCTGGGAATGTTGAAACTTCAGACGGTCGGAGTACTCTAGTCCAAAATTAATTGGTCCTAGGATTGGAAAAGAAAATACTAGAGTTAAAAGGAGAGCTTGAGCAGGTCCGTAACGTGGCAAACCTCTCCCTCACCCTAAACATCTAAGATGTTAACTAACAAAATGCTCAAAACCCAATGCCTCCTCAAAACATATCATACCAATGCCTAAATCCTCCCCCCACCCCCATCAATACACAACTCCTCTCCAAAATCCAAATCTTCCACCAATACCCACTCCTCCCTCAGCACCAACGTCTTCCTACTCAATACCCAAAAATAAATTACCAAACTCCTTATAATTTCCCGCAACCAATCCTTAATCCGCAAAACTCAACTAATGATCGCCACTACACTCAAACACCAGGAACCCACCAAAACAAATCCTATATACGTGGAACCCTAACGACCCGGCCGATCATTTTTGAAATTTATACCCCGTTTCCCCATTAACTACTTCCCCTAAGTTCATTTATGCTATTTTGATTTGTCGGGATGCTCGGTGTTAGAATTCAGAGTGCTTTGGGATATTTAGTCCCTAAATGAGAGCTTAAGTGGAAGAAAGTGATTTGTAATCATAACAGTGTGACGGTGGCCTCAGAATAAAAATTTGATAGTTCTGTTAGGTCCGTTAGATGATATTGGTGTTGAGAGCGTGTGCGGAATGTGTTTTTGATATCCTAGCTCATTTAGGCTAATAAATGTCGAAAGTCAGAATTTTGAAGATTCCGGTCCGATAGTGAATTTTTTATCCGAGGGTCAGAATGAAATATCGTAAGTTTTTATAGCATCTTCATGTCATTTGGGACATACGTGCAAAATTTCAGGTCAATTGGACGAGTGTTGGTAAGGTTTTTTATCGAAAGCATATTTTGGATGAAATTGGGATTCTTAGGCTTGAATCATTTATTTAGTCGAGTTCCGGTGTTGTGTTAGGTGTATTAGGGATTAGTACATATTTGAATAAGGTATTAGGTTGGTTGAGGTCTCGGGTGCCTTGGGATGATTTCGGGTGGTTAACGGAGTAAAACTTTGAAGTGTGCATCAGCTGAAGTTCTATCGTCTGGTGTTTTCGGCTTGGTAAACGCAGAAGCGAAGCGTGGACTTTTGGACAGGAGCCAGAGGAGCTGAAGGATATTTGCAAAAGCGGAATCGCTTTTGCGATGAAGAGACCGTAGAAGCAAAAATTGGGAATTTTAATGAAACCGCAAAAGCGGCCTGGATTCCACATAGGCGGGACCCCAGAAGTGGTCCCTGGACCGCAGAAACGGTTATCATTGTTCATATATAGAAAAATTTGAGGGTTGACTTTCAAAGTTAGAAAAACCAATTGGAAGCGCAAGAGAAGGATATTTTGGGTGGATTGTTAAGATAAGATCAATGGGCAATGATTCCTTAACCTTATTTAGTTGTATTCCATCAATATCTAGTTAAATCCAACATTAAAATTCGAATTTGAGGTCCAAATTGGAGAAAATTGGATGAAACTTCTTAGACTTAATTATTGTGTTTTGAGTGGGAATTTGTCCTTCGATTTAGGAGATTTTTATATGGTTAGACTAGTGAGAGTGCGAGGGTTCTGAAAATGTGAAAATCATTCAATTTCAAGACTTTGGCCTGAGGGACGTTTTGGTTATTTTACCGATTTTCATGCCATAGCTGATATTTTACTAGTGGAATTAGTTACTTGCGATGTTATTTATATAATGTAATTGGATTGAATAGATTTAGTCCATTCGGAGTCGGATACTCGTGGCAAAGGCGTTGTTCGTAGTTCTTTTTGGTACGATTCGAGGTAAGTGGCTTGTCTAACTTTGAGTGGGGGATCTCTCCCTAAAATGTATTACTTTTTATTTTAAATGCCTTGTGCATGAGGTGGCGAGCATGTACTTGAGGTAATTTTTGAAAATCCATTTATTTAGAATATTTAAACTGTGTTTTTCTTGCATTTTTGCATATTCTAAATGCAAATTAACATGTGTTAACTTAGAAAAGCATGCTTAGGTGACTTACTTACTTATTTGACTAAACTATATTATATGTCCTCAGTGAATCATGCTAGACTAGAAATCCTATTAGTTGTTCTTACGTAGCATTATACAATACTTAATTGTTGTGGCGTGTTTACATGGACTACAGGACAGCATTCCAGGAGCTTCCCCTGCACGTGTTACGTTCCAAGACTGAGAGTGCAGGATACCAAAGGATCCCTGGCATAGATATGATTATAAAATGGAGGATACCAGGAGATCCTCGGATACTAAGAGATCCTTCGTGTATAAATGGAGGATACCAGGAGATCCTTAGATACTAGGAGATCCCTCGTGTATATGAAGATAATACCGGGAGATCCTCGGGATACCAGTAGATTCCTGATGATAAATATCAGGTTGTGGTTGTACTTCTGTTTTATTGATTGTATTGGTTCTCTGTTATTGTTTTTACTTATAATCTTGCTAGATTCTCGCTGCAGATTATATCAACATTGTCTTTTCCTCCACTAAGCCGAGGGTCGATTGGAAATAGCCTCTCTGCCCTTTCGGGTAGGGGTAAGGCTTGTCTACATATTACCCTCCCCAGACCCCACTCTGTGGGATTATACTGGGTAGTTGTTGTTGTTTTTGTTGTTGTCTTTTCCTTATCATATTTATTATTATATTTTTATCCCAGTAGGGACTCGACCTTCTTCATCACTACCCAACCAAGGTTAGGCTTGGCACTTACTGAGTACCGTTGTGGTGTACTCACGCCTCTTCTCCGCATGTTTTTTTTTATGTGTAGACCTAGGTACTTCTTCCTTGCGTATCATCCTCGCAGCGGAGAGCATTAGTGGAGACTCTGTTGGAAACACGTTCTCAAGGCTTTATACTAAAACGTATGTTCTTATGTGTAGGTTTTGATGAATGACAAACAAGCGCAAATTGATATATGCGAAGTTCAAGTACAAGCGCACAATTGGTTTTGATGAATGACAAACAAGCGCAAATTGATATATGCGAAGTTCAAGTACAAGCGCACAATTGGTGGATAACGAGATTCAAGCACAAGACAAAGTTTTATAGTTTAAATGAGTCATTCTTAATTGTGTTCTTGATTCTACAACTTGACTCATGATATGGCTTCTATCGTAAAACTATTTTTTCCAAAATCATGCATATTTAATTTAATGCTAAATGATTTTAAATCATGCATATTTTCAATAGTCAAAATGATTTTTAAACATGCCTCTAAAAACTGGACTAAGATAATCGATTATGTACTTATGATAATCGATTATGTTAAGCCAAGACTGCATGACAATCGATTGTGAACTAATGACAATCGATTGTGTTAAGGCAGTGAGCATCAGGTTTTTCAAACCTACATGACAATCGATTGTGAACCTTATGACAATCGATTGTGATGAGGCAGTGTACATGAAAGTTTCTCAAAACTCATAATAATCGATTGTGAAGCTAATGACAATCGATTGTGAAGAGACAGTGTCCTTCAGATTTTTCAAAGTCACAAAATAATCGATTGTGAACTTATGACAATCGATTGTGTTGAGGCAGTGACTTCCAGACTTTTTCAAAGTTATTAAATAATCGATTGTGAGTATATAACAATTGATTGTCACGAGGCAGTGTCTAAAATGATTTTCAAAGTCTGATAAATAATCGATTGTTAACATTGCACAATCGATTGTGAAGCTGACCGTTGTCGTAAAGTTTTCAAATACCGTCAGGTAATCGATTGTTGATTTTGTACAATCGATTGTTGATATTAAAATCTAAAAAAGATTTTTTTGAGCGTTGCTGAATAATCGATTGTTGATTTTGTACAATCGATTGTTGAAATTAATATCTGGAAAGGATTTTTTGAACGTTGCTGAATAATCGATTATTGATTTGGTATAATCGATTGTTTTACGTAAAATCTGGAAATGATTTTTTGAACATTGCCAATAATCGATTGTTGATCTTGGACAATCGATTGATAAGCGTAAAATCTAGGATTGATTTTTGGAACGATTGGCAAACAATCGATTGTGGCTTCTTGACAATCGATTGTCACTCAGTAAAATCAGCAACTCTTAATTGGCAATTAGGCAACAGTAATGCCAAGTTTTTCAACTATAAATACAACTTCATTTCAGTGTTTTAAACACAACAACACACAACAACTGATCATTCTATTGCTATAAGCTTGCATACTATTGTTTATCATTTTATATTCATTTCATAAAGCTTTTGAGAGCCAATGTCTTGTCCATAGTTTTTGTGATCTTGAGCTTACTTCTTTTACTCATATCTACTCATTAAGGAGTGCTTTGTTTGAGTGTTTAGTGTTTTGTACACTTGTAAGAGAATTGTGATTCTCTTGTTGTAAGGAACTTGTGTTTCCTTAGTTGAAGTCTAGGAGTGTTGTATCTCCGAGCAAAGGTGTTAAGGCTTGTGTCCTTAAGTTGTAAAGGTTGGTTAGGCACCCGTAAGCTTAACAGTGAAGTCTTGGAGTGTTGTATCTCCGAGCAAAGGTGTTAAGGCTTGTGTCCTTAAGCTGTAAAGGTTTGTTGAGCACCCGTAAGCTTGACAAGTTAGTGGAAAATCTCGAGAGAGTCTCTCGGGGACTGGACTAGCCACGTGTTGTGGTGAACCAGAATACATCGGTGCGTACTTTATTATTTATTGCACTTATTTACTTCCTGCAATTTTTTAATTCCGCAAAGTTTACGCTAATTTTTATTATAACGCTATTCACCCTCCCCCCTCTAGCGTTAAGCGTCTTATCTAACAGACTGAAGGTATATCTACTTCGTCTGCAAGCCCGAAGTCTCTATTCCATTCTAGCTATAGTAGATAACCCCCTTTTTTCCTTCTTTTCAGTTGGTTTAAATACTCTGGTGTAGATCATATTACGATACTCTTTTAGCCTGTGTTGCCAGTGAGATTCCAGGTTTTGGGAGTTGTTTCAGAATTTTAAATGTTGAGGTGTATGTGCCAGGCGGCAACTTTATACATTTCATATGTTATTTAGCTTTAAGTTGTTATTCTCCATAAAGGCAGTTAACTCCGCAATGTGTTAGGCTTACCTAGTCGTGAAGACTAGGTGCCATAATGATATGTTCACGGTCGGTAAACTATGGGTCATGACAAGTTTGTATCAGAGCTCTAGGTTTATAGGAGTGAGGAACACATGTCGGTTTATTAGAGTCTCGCTGATCGGTACAGAGATATCTATACTTATCTACGAGAGGCTACGTAACTGTTTATGAAAAAATTTCTCTTCATTAAATTCCTTGTCATGCTATATTTTGATGACAACTCTAAAACTTCTGTCTTCTATTCTCTCACAAGTAATGACACGTGCTACCTAGGACGATCAGGCACCTGCACCCCCTCCTGCAGGCGCTAGAGTCAGGGGCCGGGGCAGAGGTTGTGGACGCGCACATGGTGCAACCACAGCACCTGCGCAAGCTGCCACTGAGGCACCGCCAGCAGATCCAGTCGGAGCTCAGGTACTTGATGCCCACAGCCACTACTACTCAAGTTGTTCAAGAGGAATTTGTATAGTTTATGAGCATGTATACTACGCTTTCACATGCAAGGTTTCTTCCCCTTCCTACAGACACATCCCAGGCCGGGGGAGGACTATAAACTCCAGTAGCCCGCACTCCTGAGCAGAAAGTGCATATGTAGCAGGTCCCGGATATCATCCATGTCCAGCCCGCAGTATTGGTTCAGCCCGAGGATGGGGCGCCTGGTTCCGAGGATTAGCAGCAGAGATTGGATAGGTTCAAGAAGTATGACCCTCCGATTTTTAGCGGATTAGTAATGATACCTTGAAATTTCTGGAGGATTATCACCGTATCATTTCCCCATGGGTATTACTGCCTCGAGTGGGGTTTCTTCCGCGACTTTCAAACTTCGTGGAGCCTCCTTCGATTGGTGGCACACTTTCGAGTTAGAAAGTTTGGGCAAGGCTGCCTCTCTGACCTGGGCACAGTTTTCAGATATATTTCAGAAGGAGTTTTTTCCCCAGAGCCTCAGAGACGCATGGCGCAAAGATTTGAGCATTTTCGCTCGGGTGACGTCTGCGAGAGGGTTCACCAATTTATTGAGGGTGTTATTCCATCCCTCAGATCTAGCATGGCTCGAGAGTTGCGAGTGGATATACCTTATTAGCAGGTAGTGAGCATAGATAGGAGGATTGAGGGTTTGCACTCCAGAGACCAAGAGGAGAGAGAACCCAAGAGGTCTCGAGAGTTGGGTCACTACTTTGGTTCCCATACCCCAGCAGCAGGGCATCGTGGTAGGGTCTATATGTGTCGCCTAGTTCATTAAGCTCTTCCTTCATCCAGCAGTACTCCAGCTCCTTCCATATCTCATGAGCCTTACTATGCACCTTCGATTTCTAGCACACCTCCTGTGTGAGGTGCTTTCAGAGGTCAGTCCACCAGGGGTTGGCCCTGTATTCTCTCACTAGTAATGACACGTGCTACCTAGGACGATCAGGCACCTGCACCCTCTCCTGCAGGCGCTAGAGGTAGGGTCCGGGGCAGAGGTTGTGGACGCGCACATGGTGCAACCACAGCAACTGCGCAAACTGCCACTGAGGCACCGCCAGCAGATCCAGTCGGGGCTCAGGTACTTGACGCCCACAGCCACTACTACTCAAGCTGTTCAGGAGGCATTTGTACAGTTTATGAGAATGTATACTACGCTTTCACAAGCAGGGTTGCTTCCCCTTCCTACAGACACATCTCAGGCCGGGGGAGGAGCCCAGACTCCAGTAGCCCACACTCCTGAGCAAAAAGTGCATATGTTGCAGGTCCCGGATATCATCCATGTCCAGCCCGCAGTACCGGTTCAGCCCGAGGATGGGGCACCTGGTTCCGAGGATTAGCAGCGGAGATTGGATAGGTTCAAGAAGTATGACCCTCTGGTTTTCAGCGGATTAGTAATGATACATTGAAATTTCTGGAGGATTGTCACCGTATCATTTTCCTCATGGGCATTACTGCCTCGAGTGGGGTTTCTTCCGTGACTTTCAAACTTCAGGGTGCCTCCTACGAATGGTGGCACACTTTCGAGTTAGAATGTCCGGGCAGGGCTGCCTCTCTGACCTGGGCACGGTTTTCAGATATGTATCAGAAGGAGTTTTTTCCCCAGACCCTCAGAGACGGATGGCGCAAAGATTTGAGCATTTTTGCTCAGGTTACGTCTGCGAGAGGGTTCACCAGTTTATTGAGGGTCTTATTCCATCCATCAGATCTAGCATGGCTCGAGAGTTGTAGGTGGATATACCTTTTTAGCAGGTAGTGAGCATAGATAGGAGGATTGAGGGTTTGCACTCCAGAGACCAAGAGGAGAGAGGCCAAGAGGTCTCGAGAGTCGGGTCACTACTTTGGTTACCATACCCCAGCAGTAGGGCATCATGGTAGGGTCTATATGTGTCGCCTAGTTCATTAAGCTCTTCCTTCATCCAGCAGTACTCCAGCTCCTTCCATATCTCATGAGCCTTACTATGCACCTTCGTTTTCTAGCACGCCTCCTGTGCGGGGTGCCTTCAGAGGTCAGTCCAGCAGGGGTGGGACCAGTTAGTTACAGTCACCGTGCCCTCCCAGATGTTGGTTTGAGTGAGTGGACACCCGCTATGTTGTGAGGGATTGAACTATGCTTGGGAGGAGTGCAACTCCACAACATCCTCAGCCGCAATATGAGTTATTAAGATTCTCAGGCTATTGTTCCAGCTCCAGCTGCCACCCCACCTGCCTAGCCAGCCAGGGTGGAAACGGGGAGATAGAGGTCTCCCTCGAGAGAGGGTCCGGGCCAGATATTATGCTATTCCTTCTCACATTGAGGCTGTTGCTTTCGATTCTGTTATCATAGGTATTATATTGGTTAGTCCCAAAGAGGCATCGGTTCTATTCGATCGACGCTCTACCTATTCTTACGTGTCTACTAATTTTTCTCCCCATTTGGGTATGTCCCGCGAGTAATTGAGCTCTTATGTTTATGTTTCTACTCCCGTAGGAGATTCTCTTGTTGTAGACCGCATTTATCGGTCGTGTTTGGTTACTATTTGTTGTTTTGAGACCAGAGCGAATTTATTGTTACTCGGTATGATTGACTTTGATATTATTCTGGGCATGGACTGGTTGTCGCTTCATCATGCAATTCTTGATTGTCATGCCAAGACCGTGATGCTGGATATGCCAGGTGTTCCACGTATTGAGTGGAGTGGTACTTTTGATCACACTCCCGATAAAGTTATATCTTTTCAAAAAGTGTGGTGTATGGATGAGAAGGGGTGCGACGCGTATTTAACTTATGTGAGAAATGTCAGTGCTGATACCCCATCTATTGATTCTTTCCTAGTGGTACGGGATTATCTCGATGTGTTCCCACCTAATCTTTCGGGTATGCCACCAGATAGAGACATTGACATTGGAATTGATTTGTTGCCGGGAACTCAGCCCATTTCTATTACTCTGTATCGTATGGCTCCTTATGAGTTGAAGGATTTGAAGGATCATTTGTAGGAATTTCTTGATAAGGGTTTTATTTGATCTAGTGTTTCACCATGGGGTGCTCCTGTCTTGTTTGTGAAGAAAATCGATGGTTCTATGCTCTTGTGTATCGGTTATCGTCAGTTGAAAAAGGTTAGAGTGAAGAACCGATATCCTTTGCCTCGTATTGATGATCTATTTTACCAATTTCAGGGCGCACAAGTGTTTTGTATGATTGATTTGCGCTCGGGTTATCACCAGTTTAAGATTCGGGAGTCGGATATCCCGCAGACTATTTTCAGGACTCGGTAGGGTCATTATGAGTTCCTTATTATGTCATTTAGGCTGATCAATGCCCCAGCAGCTTTTATGCATTTGATGCATAGTGTATTCATGGCCTATCTCGACTCGTTCATCATTGTTTTCATAGATGATATTCTTGTTTACTTTCGGAGTCGGGAATATTATAAGCAGCACCTAAGGATAGTGCTTCAGACCCTGAGAGAGCAGAAACGATATGCAAAAATCTTAAAATGTGAGTTTTGTTGAATTCGTAGGCCACGTGGTATTGAGTGAGGGCATTTGGGTGGATCCGAAGAAGGTAGAGGTTATGTAGATTTGGCCCAGGCCCTCCTCAACTATAAAGATCCGTAGTTACCTTGGCCTGGTGGGTTATTACCATCATTTTGTATAGGGGTTTTCATCGATTGCAGCCCGTATGACTAGATTGACCCATAGGGGTGATCCTTTTCCAGTTGACAGATGAGTGTGAGGCTAGCTTTCAGAAGCTCAAGACAGCTTTGAATTCAACCCTTGTACTAATATTGCCTACTGGTTAGATGTCCTACACAGTTTATTGCAATGTCTCATGAGTCGGACTTGGAGCGATGTTGATGCAGGACTGTAGGGTGATTGTCTACATGTCCGGACAACTAAAGGTACATGAAAAGAACTACCGTGTCCATGACCTTGGGTTAGCTTCTGTTGTTCATGCCACGAAGATCTAGTTTCATTATTTGTACCGGCATTCCTGTGAGATTTACACGGATCATCGGAGTTTACAACCCTTGTTCAAGCAAAAAGACCTGAATTTGCACTAGAGGAGATGGTTGGATTCACCAAAGGATTATGATATTACTATTCTTTATCACCCGGGCAAGGCCAATGTGGTAGCCGATGCCTTGAGTCGCCGGCAGAGAGTTTAGGGAGTTTGGCATATTTACCATCTTCAGAGAGACCCATGGGGATGGATGCTCAGGCCTTAGCCAGTCAGTTTGAGAGGTTGGATCTTTCGGAGCCTGGTCGAGTTCTAACCTATGTGGTTTCTAGGTCTTCATTGTTCGATCGTATCTAGGGAGCGGTAGTATGATGATCCCTATTTACTTATCCTCAAGGAAATGGTTCAGCATGGCAATGCCAGGGATGTGACAATTGGAGATGACGGGGTGTTGAGGATGCAGGGTCAGATCGGTGTACCCAATGTTGATGATATTTGGGAGTTGATATTGGTAGAGGCTCATAGCTCGCGGTATTCCATCCATCCGGGTGTCGCGAAGATGTACCAGGACTTGAGACAGCATTAATTGTATAGTATAATGAAGAAAGACATAGAGGGTTATGTAGCTAGATGCCTCAACTGTCTGCTGGTGAAGGCTGAGCACCAGAGACGGAGAGGGTTACTTCAGCAGATGGAGATTCCGGAGTGGAAATGGTAGAGGATCACAATGGATTTATTAGTTAGTCTCCCTATGACTGCGAAGAAATTAGATTCTATTTGGGTTGTTATGGATCGGCTGACCAAGTCTGCTCATTTCATATCGGTGTGTGCTACTTACTCGGTGGAGACGTTAGCGGGGATTTACATCAGTGAGATTGTCCGACTGCACGGTATTCAAGTTTCTATCATCTCGGATAGGGGTACTCAGTTTACATCACGGTTCTGAGAACCGTTTACATCACGTTCAGCCGTTCAGAAACTGAGTAAAATGATCAATGGCTACAAGTATGGATGCATCGGGAATTACACTCAAGTAATTATCCAATGTATTTTATAATTTTACAAATATGAGCGAGTTTATGTTAATTAGCCACGTATAATAATTTTCAATTAGCTTCTTCCGAAGACGAAAAACACTTCCTAATTGAATTATCCTTAAAATAATTAAGAGATTAAGCACACCCGGAATGGCTATAAGTAGTTCAATCCAATCGCTAGATAGAATCTATAAAATAAGAGTTAACGCCTCGAGTTCTTATTAATTAATCTTTTCTAATCTCAAATTATCTTTTCAAAAATTAATTCGTAGTTAATGGGCAAGTTATAGGATTAGCTAATCCCTTTGGAAACATTAAATAACAAAAATAATTTAAGTAACAATAACTCACTTCAGAAAAGAATAAAAACCATTCAATACATAAGCACAACAAGGTATTTAAGCCACATTTTAAACAAGAATATTTTGATAAACAAGATTCAAGTGTTGGATAAAATACTACACACTTATGTATACAATACAAACCAAGAAAATGAAGAAATAAACATAAATGGGTAAGAAAATCTTAACCACAAACTCCAAATCTTCAAGACTAAACTGTGTGTGCAAACCCTAGCTTCCGAAACGTGTTCTTCTCTAGTCTAAGAACTAGAAGTAAGCCAAATATTGGACCAGTATAAAACTGGTTTTGAGGATGAGAAAATATGAAATACCTAATTTGTCCAGATCTGATGCTCGTTGACTGCATATGTGGATAAATTCATGCATATGTGGACACCTTATCGCATAAGCGGGAAATTTAAATATACTTGACATCGCAGATGCGGACTCAACGCACAGACCATAGAAGCAAAAAACCAATCGCATATGCGATTTCTGGAAATGCCCAGCTTCGTAGATGTGTGTCCACTCCCGCAGATATGAGGTCGAATCTACAACCACTCTTCCCCAGATGTGGAATCACTAGAGAATTTTGCTTTGTTTTCACCCTCTTTTGCTCAATTCAACTTCAATTCAATTCAAATCACTTCATCGCATTATTTACCTAAAAATCTAATAATACACACTATAAACGACCTCATATTATAGTGAAAGGACATAAAAGATAAGGAAAAGAGATTAGACTGAGTGGTAAAGAAATTAAGTCAATTACACATGCTTTGTCAAGCCAACACCATGCTTAAAAGTGCAAGTAGAATAATAAAAAGGGGAAAACACAATTAAATTTACTTAATGAAAATAGGATTTTCAACAATTAGTACATGTACGCACTCGCTACATCACGTACAAGGTATTTCAACTATCATAATACCAATCCTCAGGGCAAAGTCCTCCACACAAGGTTAGGCAATCCACTTACCTCGAACCAGCTCAAATCAATCAAAAACCACGCTTTTGCCACGACTCGACTCTAAATGGCCCAAATCTATTCAATTTAATTTCATAATGTAAATAACATTTCAAGTAACTGATTCTACAAAAAAATTCTAAACTAATGCGCAAAATTAGGTAAAATAAGCAAAATGCCCCTAGGGCCCACATCTCGGAATTGGGTAAAATTTATATTTCCAGAATTCTCACACTCTCACGAGTTCAGTCATACCAAAAGTACAAAAATAAGACCTCAAATGGTCCCTCCAATCATCACACAAAAGTCTATAATTAATCAAGCCCTAACCGTCAAATTACCACTGATGTTTCTTAAATTCTCATGCTTATAATGATAAAAATCACCCCCATAACGAGTTAAGGGACCAATGACTTTACCCCCAATAAATTCATCTGAAGACCTCCCTTGAAAATGCTCCCCAAGGCTTCTTCCCATTTGGAAAGAGGTGAAAATAACTCAAATTCTCGAAGGTAAGTATTTATATGTTTGCCCAGCTAATTAGCTTCTGTGGTCACGCGCCTGCATCTCTAGTCATGCGCCCGCATCTGTAGTCATACGCCCGCATCTGTGGTCATGGGACCACATCTGCGGTCCCGCTTCTGTAGAGCCAAGGTCGCATCTGTTACTTCTCATTTAAAGGGGAACATCCACAACTGCGACTACTTTACCGCAAAAGCAGTGCCCTGTCCACATCCGCGGTCCACTCCCTTTTTGCCTTAAACCGCTTCTGCGACCTTGCACCTATGGTCCCGAAGTCGCAGGTGCGCTTATAACAGCTCAGCTACAAATTTCAACTCCAAACCTTTCATCAAACATCAAAATCATCCCAAGGCTCCCGGGACCTCAACCAAAATCACTAACAAGTCATATGCCACTATCAAACTTATACCAATCATTACAACATCGAAACGACCCATCAACCACTGATTAAAGCATAAGAATTCCAATATTCTAAATTTACGCTTTCGATCAAAACTTCTATCAAACCTCGTATTTTTTAACACACGTCACATTTTACACTACGGTGCTACTCCATTTTCTGGAATTCCATTTCAACCCTCGGATCAAAATTTCACTATCGAACTGGAAACTTAAAAATTTAACTTTCGGCATTTTAAGCGTAAAGTAGCTACTGACCTCTCACAATTTTATCACACCCCTAACTTTTGAAATCACTCAAAGGAGCTAACAAAGCCATCAAAATTCCATTCCGAGCCCGTCTTCACACTGTTCCGACTACATTCAAATTTTCCCAAATTTAAGCTTTCATTTAGGGACTAAGTTTCCTAAAATTCTTTGAAACTGAATACCGAACATCCCGGCAAATCAAAATAGCATAAATAAATGTGGGGAAAGAAGTTAATAGGATATCAGGGCATTAATTGTTAAGACGACTAGCTGGGTCGTCACAAAATTGGTACATAAAAGACTTAGATGAATCATAGTAAAAAAATCCTCTTGTAAGTTTGAATATCTTTGTAATCAATATTTACAGTGCCACTTACGTTCATATAAATGTCATGTCATGCATAGGTGTAGTTGTACATAACATCATCAAACCTCTGAGTGCATCCCATCATATCATCTCGGCCACTGTGGCAACATTAGCAGGTGATGGTGCGTATCTAACGCCGTAACCTTTTTCCCATATCTCATTATATATAAATACGCGTATATAACGCCATCTGTTCATGGGTCAATGTATATGTATAAATGAATGAAATGAAAATATGTTAATAATCTCACTATTCCTTTTGGATAAACTTTATCAACTGTGTATTATTTTGAGACCCATGAACAGAAGATATAATAATATGCCACGTGGGGAATAAAGAACGCAGAGACCCCTGGTATCTATATGAATAGAGTCATTTATGATAATTGTGTGCCTGCTCGTTTCTTCTGTATAATTTAGATCATACCAAAAAGAAAAAGGGACAACCTTAACATATCTGGAGTAGAAAAAAATTTGTATGATATTCTTAAAAAAGATTTTATTGTACTCCTTTAGAACCGCAAAATTTTATGTTGCTAATAATTCTCGTTGAATTCCTTTTGGTTGCAAGAATTCACATTTTTTTTGTGGAAAATTGGTAAGAAATAACGTTAAACTCTCTTGTCTGATTGTAACTAGGTTGGTGCAGCATGTGCCAGCGCGGGCCAAATGTTATTTAACTCTTCGTACTATTTAATTATAAATATAATAAAAATTAATGATGTAAGTATGAAATTTAATAGACATATTTCATGCTAAGTGGTACACACTTAATTTACATATATTTTGAACAAAATATACATTGTTTACGTTCACGAGAGCATCACATTAAGGGATGTCTAAAGTGCCACAACAGTTACAACATGTATGATACAATTATTTACATATGCGATCTTTGATCTTCTTTCTGCTCTTTTTCCTATTGGCCAAAAGTATCTGCAAATAAATAACTGTGTTATAAATTTAAAGTGTACAACGAAGATTACATGCTTTTTGCATAAGCGAACAATTGAAATACACAACATGGCAAATTTCAGGTAAGCAACACAAAAAAGCAGTTGAAACCGAAAATAATTGAAACGGACGATAAACTTTGTAGCTTGAGCATTAAATTTATGTCAAGAAAGATCAATTTAAATCACTGGTGATTTAAGCGTGGCCGTAAAAGCACGAGAAAACAGAACATCAAAATCAATCTGACATGAATGAAGTGTTTTTGAAATTTCATCATTTTCCAACATAGTAAAAATGTATACCGAGCGACGAAAGCCAAAAAACGAGTTAAAGTAGCAAATGCAATGCTCTCTAAACAACATCACTAATGTAATTCGGTAAAGCTTGCTTTAACAAAACCAAGTATTCAATGTAAAGGTTAGCACATAGCTATACTATGCCTTTGGTTTCATTTCTTATGTTCTGCTGTGAAATATGGACTAAGAAGGCCTTTCTGCACATAGCCAAGGTTATTTGTTTTTGCCGCTACAGACTTGGAGGAACTTATGACAAGAGGGGTTGCTCGAATGGTAAGCAATCCCCACTTCCAACCGAGAAGTTGTGAGTTCGAGTCTCCCCAAGAGCAAGGTGGGAAGTTCTTGGAGGGAAGGATGCCGGGGGTCTATTTGGAAACAGCCTCGCTACCCCAGGGTAGAGGCAAGGTATGCGTAGAGGTAAGGTATGCGTACATATAATCCCACTATGTGGGATTATACTGAGTTGTTGTTGTTGTAGACTTGGAGGAACTAAGAAGGCCTTTCTGCACAAAATTTGGTTACAACAGATTTATAGATTTTCTATTGAATTGGCATCCAAAGTTAAATTTTTTATTTTTTCGTACAAGCATCTAAAGTTCAATTCGCCTACAAACAGAAGACTTATTGGAGAGAGACTTTACCATATCTCTAAACTTTCTACCTTTCTTAGCTATGGCTTCAATGCTATTAGATAAAAGTTACTTTTTGGCATTTGAATTAATTTTAAAATGTGCAATGAAGAAGTAGAAGAGTAAAAAGGAAGTTTCACTCACTGTCTTGCACCCAAACTGATGGTTAACGTCCTGCCGTGATATTTGTTTGTCTTTCAAAATTATGGTTGGTTTTAATACCTAGGAGAGCTATGCCAAACAATGTACATAAGTAAGTTTGTCCACTCCAATTTTATGACTTCATTGATATATATTTACGCAAACTAAAAAGATTATTAATTATTGATATTAAATAAAGGATACCTACACTGAAATAGGTAAAAACATTTCCACTAAATCTCTTGTGTGTAAGACTCTTTACATGAGCAGAGAATTCAAATAGAAATACAAGTAAAAAGTTAAAGATTACAAGAAAGACAATATAGGAGTTGTTATTAGTACCAACCAAACCTCTTATTAATTACTATTATATATTCTATATTATTATAGTATAGTTTTATGTCTCAATATTTTAGTAATGCTTTCAGTAGTTACTAGCACAAATAGTATAGCAAAATGAATATTTAGTTAAGTTGAAAAAAAGCAATTGGAATTTAGATTTGTAATCAACACCTCTTGTGTTGAATACAAAAAATTATGCCAGTATACTTGATGCTTGCTAGAATATATTATGAGAGTTTTCTCTTTTAAAAGCGGAATTGGTAATTGCAGCACAAGAATCTTCTATTCCACCCGGCCTTCTTCTTCCCGAGGAGTCAATCCCAATATTGTCTCATGGTAGCCATAGAAACAACCACAATGGCCATTTTGCTTTCTTCCTTTTTTTAAGATCTATACACAATAGCTAAAGACAAAGAAATAACATTAATTACTTCTTCTAAAAATCCAGCAAATTGAACCATTTTCCCCATTAAAACAGCTCTTCAATAATCCAAAATCACCCCAGAAAACGTAACCCATCAACAACCAAGAACCAGAATATATCACTGTCAAACTTGCCCCAAATACTGCCCAAAAACAGCCCAGAAATAGCCTACAAAATGTCACGAAATCAGCTGAAAGCAGTCGAAAACATCACCAAATTCACTCCAAAAATGGCTGAAACCGCAGCCAAATACCAGCTTCATCTCCAGCCCAAAAACATCATGGAAACTGTCCAAAAACACCTGAGGATCTAGTCTAACACCAACCTGCTTCACTCTTAAACAGACCACCAACCCAGCTTCAAAACAGTCCCAAAAAAAAGGCAATAAAAACACAACTGCCTCATGCAGTAAAAAAATGCAGCAGCTGTTGTTGTCTTCTTCGTCTAAAAAACTATCTCAAATCACTGAATAAAAGAGATTTCTTGAAGGAAATAACAAAGAGCAAAAAGTTTAAACTTTTGCACTACCCTAGGTCTACCCAAACTGTTTTTCATCAAAGGTTACTATCATAAATGTTACGATGACTTATAAAATTTGGCAGCAAAAATTAAAAACATGACATCTATTCCAATAATAGCAGGTGGAATTAAGTACGCTTTACAAGATCATAATTGCAACGAAATCAAAATTTAAGTTCAAGCATGGAAAAGACCTTATTCGAGCACACAATCTCAATTCCAGTATTACATTTATTTGTGAAAATCACATCCAATAACAATTCATGGCACAACTTGTATAATATTAGCTTTCAACAAAAAATCATCCCACATTCCATTAGAGTCCCTAAGAAATGCAACGAAAGACCAAAAGAACTGCTCAATTCATCAAATAGTCATCCAAATGACACGGAAAAATAGAGTAGAACCACAATGAAAGAAACCACAGTAGTCAAAAGCACCAGCACCACATGACGGTAAAGTCTTACCTTTTCATTTCTTACGACTTTCAGTTTTCTAAGATAGTAGCACTAGCTTCAAGTCACAAAGTATAAATATTAAAGAATTTGATTTTTTACCTCAGTTACTCATATTTGAAGTTTTGAACACATGAAACAAACTTAAACAAGTTATATTTACCACAATTCAAAAGATCTGTAGGACTCTTTTGACTTGACTATATCAAGAACAACAAAAGAAGTCACGATAGGAATAGGAATCTTGGTCGTATTCTAAACTCAAGAAATAAATTGCAAAAAAAGTATTTATTCATATTTTCTTACATTTTCCACTCTCACATGTGCTTGTCTTGTCGCCAAAGCTTTATCCGGCAGTGTAGTGCTATATTAGTTTATCCACTCTTATCTCATTTTTTTTAGATTGATAACATTTATTCATTCTTATCTCTACTTGTGTCATCCTTAGAAAAAGCTCAAAATCTTAGCTCATAGAATTTTTATTAAGCCTTCTAGTTAAAGTTGTACAAGCAGTCGCCACACCAGAAGGACCTCATAGCTCCATAGTTGGGTCTAAAATAGCATAGAAAAGGGCGGGCTTGCAAAGTAATTTGAAGTGAACTACGCATTCTATAATACTGATCTTATTAGTAGATTTGTAATCAAGAACACTAACCTCGTGTCACTATGACATATTCCAAGTAGAGAAACATCCAGAAAGTAGTTGCAAAAGTGAGCTTAACCGCATTCAAAAGCAACAGCAAGTTGTGGCTTCACCTGCATCCCAAAATAGTAGCAAAAGATGTTTCACTGGCAAAAATGCTAACGATAGTCGTTTAAGTTGTTTGTTTTTTCTACAAAGTTGAATTTCATATTAAATTTAGAAGGAACAGAAATTTCACCTTACACTTGTTGTAGGAACCGTTGCCTTTGGTTGTTGTGTGTTGTTGATCTTGTTTCTCTGTGGCAACATATTCAATTTTTCGTTTATTTCCTCTCATTCTCCAACTTTCTTTATGGTGGCTGGCATTTGTGAGACGGCCAAATTAGATTTGTCCATGAAAGACAAAATAACTAACTTTTCATGCACTGCCTATCTTGCCAGTCAGTAGCTTTTGCGCTTTCACAAGTGGCAACAGTCATTTCTTAAAAGATAAAATCGGTTATTCATGTGTGAGAGAAGGCTCAACTTGGAGCAGATACTTGATTATGCTTTTTTAAAGTTAACAATGTACCTTGATATTACATATATCATATATCTCTTCGCTAAGTGAGAAGCAACATTTTTTCTATATGCTCGTCGGGAATAGTTGCTGTTGTAGAACCACTTTGATATGTGAGCATCACTCCAAATTGTCACCTAGTTGTAAGATAAAATGATTGCTTAGTTAAATAGATGGTGAATATATAATATTAAATATAAACAATTATGTGGAAGAATGTTTTTGCATGTATACCTGGGAACCAACTGGGTAGATCGGCGATAATTAGTACAATAGAACTTTCTCTGTGAGATAGTTCGTGTGAAGTGTTCTTTACTGTCTGAACAAGCTAGGACACATAATCGTTGGTTCTCATTTTGTAATGCGACTTCACCCTGTATGTAGAATATTTGGCCCTGGAAAACGCAAGGATGTCGCACATTAATTTTTTGTTATTAAAGAATAAAGGTAAAGATTTGTAACAGTACATACATAAATATTTATTGTACTTACTGGATTTTGTTGTCAAAATTATGCAATTAGTACTATCTCTTCTTCAAAAGGAACAAATAAAAGAGAGCATGTTGGACTTGTGCTCTTCATTTTGTACGCAATAAGCAATTGCTCATTTTGTTGGGCCCTTCAAGTATGTTAAGATTTGAAAATTAGTTCTTGGATACGTTCAAGCACATATATGACCAATAATGTATTGATAGACAAATAAATCTACAATACCATGTTCTCAGCGCATTTGCTTGTGGGTATGGAGGATTGATTTCGATACTTGTAATGAATCTGTTAGTCAACCCTGCATGCATTTGAACATTCAGTTCTAATTTGGTCGCCTGATATATGTAAACTAAAATATTATTGCGTATATACTTTAGCTGTATTGAATTTGTTAGTCCATCTTGCATGCATTTGAGTTACTTTACTTGACAACCACATTGGTCTTCCAACACTTCACTCATCTATTTCCTGAAGGAGAAATGTCAAGTGCATATTTGCATTACTGAATATATTTTCATTATTGTCTAATACCTATATATGTTTATTATAATTTTTTAGAAGAACTCAAGCAAAAACTTACAATACCTAAAAATAAATCACGAGATATTAGAAAATTTACCTTACGGTTTAAGTGCCACTAAATAACAGAAGTAGAAAATAATCATACGGATAGCTAGAACTGCAATAATAAAGAAGATAAATTGAAAATCTGCATGCCTCCACAAAATGGTACTAAAAATTTGATTATGACCATCTCCACACGAAATATAATTGGGTATATACTTTACGTGTATTGAATTTTTTAGTCCATCTTGCATGCATTTGAGTTTCTTTACTTGACAACGACTTTGGTCTTCCAAATTTTTTATTTGTTTCTAATTTGAGAAAATAAAAAAAATATTTTTCAGCTCAATAGCAAAAATATCACTTTTTTGCATTGAGAACTAAACTTTGCCTTTCCACTTTCCTCAAACCCAAATGAAGCAAGATTCTAAACATTCATACTTTTTTTTTGTGTTTTGATAACTGTGTTGTACCATACTTCATAATTCAAAGAGATTAAACTTGCCTCAAATTGACACATGAAAACCCCATAAATTACAAGGGCGAACATGTATTAGTTGTAAATGTGTAAGTTCAGAGATAGATAGATAGATAGATGCAAGCCCCAAATATACTTTCTTTAATTTGCATCAATCCAAAAAGATTAAAACCTGTCCCAAATTGAAAAATGTAAAACCCCTAAATTACAGTAGATAGCTAGCAAGTCAAGCTACAAAGCTAATTCCTTTAATTTACATTTCAAATATTTTGCATCGATAGCAAAAGCCGACAAAAGAAAAACCTAGAACATGCATCAAGAATCGGATCAAAGAACAAACAACTTAGATAAACAGAGAGAAAAAAAAGAGACCCATAATCATACTTAATGATAAAAAATTCTCTCTAGGAAGAAGAGTGAATAGTGAATCCGTCACTATTCATCGGACACTTTTCCGTCAGTTTTCATATCGAAATCTGCCTCTCTTCAGATCCTTCTGGTGGTAACCAACTCCCTTTGAGTTTATTCCAAAATTCTAAACTAATCGAAACAGATCTACATTTTAGTAATCTCAATGTTCATCCAGCAAACTCTCCCATTACGCTGTTGTGATGTGAAGTTTATGGTTTGTGCATAGTTTGATTTGTTTGGATTCAGTTTTTTCTATTATAAGAAAGGTCAGATCGTCAGTTTCTGTTGGAAGGAACTGCATTCGACAGGTTCTTTTCAGCCTCCAGCATCATCACTAGATATGGTCGATCTTCTCTGAAGTAGAACGCATCCATGGATGATTTTCTCTCTCCCCAGCATCTGGCTGCGGGAGAGGTTTGCAACGTTCATATTGGTCCAAAAGAACTCACTAAGCAATCGTATGCTAGAACTCTTCAAGCTAAACAGTCTGCTCTGTCAAAAATCGAGCTATGTCCAGTTATCAAAGAGCATGGTAATCCTGTAATTCAAATCACTAAGGAAGAGGTTAGCAACTTCATTAGGGAAGAAGGATTGCATCAGGCGGCAGTTTTAAAATTTTCGTATGGCAGACCTGATCTATCGGAAGTGCGAAGAATATTTTCGTCGCAATTTGATGTTCAAGGTCAATGTAACATTGGGCAGTTGGAGTTTCGTGATCTCTTCAATGATTATCTTCAATTCCTTTCAAAGTCGACCGGATATCTGAAATCCAAAGGCGACGAATATTTCTTCAGAACATTCCCATGGTCTTTAGAATTTAATCCGAAGAAGGAGATATTGATGGCAGTCGTGTGAATCTCCCTTCCAGGTCTGCCACCAAATTTTTTTGCTAAGAGGTCCTTACTGTCAATTGCCTCAGCTGTGGGATAACCGCTGGCTGTAGACAAGGCAACTCAGGATAGAACTAGACCTAGCGCGGCAAGAGTTAAGATTATAGTTGATCTGTTGGATAAACATCCTAAAAAGGTCAAGCTTCAGATTTTAGATAAAGTTTCTGGTAATTCTGTCGAGTTTCACCAAGAAATAGTCTTCGACAACCTGCCTAAATATTGTGCGTATTGCAAGCATCAATGTCATGATGAGAAGGCGTGTAGAACTAAAAAAGAAAAAAATGGAGCTCTGGTGGTCGCAAAGGAATAATTGGCCAGTGATCTGCCTCATCCCCAGATCGATGTTTTAGACAAATTACAGGGAGATGCAAGGGATTATCTGAATACTATAAGATCTCGACAAGGAACTAAGGATTTACAAGAAAAAGATGTATTGACGGATGTTGTTGATCCAAATGTTTCTGCAGCACAAACTTGTTTGGTAGAGGATGTTATGAAAATGAATGTTGGCTCTAAACAACCTACAGTGAAGGATAGGGGAAATCCTGTTCAATATGAAATGGCTAGGAGTGATTTGGTTATTAAAACTGCTTCTACTTCAAATGATACAGCTGCAGCAACTCTCTTATGTCCAAATTTTGATACTGCCCAGGCTAGTATAATGTTATCTACTGCTCCATTGAAGCTGCCCTTGAATGCTTTAACTGAAATGGAGATGTCAAATATATCTTCTGTGTCAGCTCATGACAATGCAAAAAGGAAAGATCATGTTGTGATCGACCAGCAGCACATGGTGTAGAACTCTATTCTGGCTGATCAAGCAACTGGTAAAAAGTTGGAGGCTTCACATGCTTTCACACCAGTTACAGATTCTACACAGTTATTTCAACCAGCTGACAGATCAACAGTTACAAATTTAGCTGCTGCTTCAAAAATTTCTAAGCAACAAGATAGAAATGAATTGAGTAAAGCTTCTGTTTTGCTTAATTCTGCCACTCCTAGTGGACAGCAGCTAATAGCAGAAGAGATACAGGTACAAGCTACTGTTAATCCAACTCTAGCATTGGATGGCATTAATATGACTGTGCAAAATGAAGAGGTGGATGATCAATGTGATGTGATGGAATTGGAATTTGCAGCATCTGTTACAAAGGGTAATGAGAATACAAAATGCACATTGAAGTATCAAACAGTTACTGCAGTTTCTAGTTTGCCAAAGTTCGATTCTACACCTTTAAGGCTTGTTGATCCACCCATATATGGAAGTGATGATGCATCTCATGTAGCAGTTCCAGTGGACAATCGACCTCCTATTATTGCTAGGGATGTACCTATTTCATATGTGGATAGTGCTGGGACACTTCTGACCTCTACAGATCATATCACATCTAGTGCACACACTGGACAGTTGTTTGATCATGTTGGACAGTCAGATAAGGATAATTCCATCGGACATAAGCTCTTGATACAAAATAGTAAGGCTCACAAGTGTGCATCATCTGATCAAAGAAATGGTACAATTGTAGAGGATTTTGTTTTGAATGTCAATACAGATTCAACTGTTATATCTGTTGAACCTGTAGAGAAGCCAACAGTGCCAATTCTGTTAGATGATTCAAAAAAGGAGCTGTCAATTTGGTTACTGTGAAAGAAAATGACAATGCAAAAAGGCAGGAAAATGTTTTGATCGACCAGCAGCACGTTTCGTAGAATTCTATTCAAAGGACAGCAATATAATTGCACTATCCAAAGGACAACAAAACTGGAATAAGGTTCAGCAACTAACAGCAGAAGAGGTACATGTCCTGACTACTGTGCAGTCAACTCCAGCATTGGTTGACATTAAAGCATCTGCTACTGAGGTTAACATCAGCTCCAATAGGTCATTGCATAATGAAGCAGCCACTGTAGTCTGTCTTCTGCCAAATATGGATTCTACACTGCAAAGTGATGCAGATCGAGCTAAAACAGTGACTGATGATGCTCTCACAACAGCAAGTCCTTCAGATGACGATATTGCGCAAAATTCATCTCGACAGGATATACATCACAAGCCAGAGATGGATCAACAAAGCAATTTGAACATCTCAATAAATAACACAGCTGCATTTGTCTCTAACACTACTTTGCAACAAAGTGATCTTGATACACATCCTTCGGATGATTCACAACAATCAAAGGCAACTGGACATCATAATGCAAGGAACAATTGGTCATCAAGATCCAACAGAAATGAAACTTCAAAAAACAAAATAAATAAGCAGATCGCAGAGAGGAGCCCAGCTCAAATAACAAGCTCTAATTCATTTGTTGTGCTTGCCAATGTAGGTAAAAATGATGGAAAGGTGGCTGGAGGAAAGTTAAAGATGGTTAAAAGTTATCCTCCTCTTCCTTTATCCAATACACTTGTAGAGAAAGGTATCAATGATTATGGGGAATTTTCAAGCTTCAATGGGAAGAACAAACATCTAGTCCTAGCTAATATGAGAGATATGGTAATTAAATCGAAACTCTAGGATCAACGACATTTTGAGGATGAAGAGAGCTGGGACGAAGGTTCTGCTGGTTGCTCATCTGCAGAAGAAGACCAAGAATATGGTTACGATAGCTCAGGAGAGAACATTGAAGCTCCAATCAAGCCAAAATTGCAAGGGAAACCTGCAACTATAAATTGGAATGTTAAAATGCCATCTGCAGCAAATCCAAACAGCATTTTAAACCATAATGCTCCAGTTTTCATTCCAAAAACTAATACAACAGCAGGTACTTCAAGGAAAACAACTGCAAAGATCGACCAAAAAGAAACAACACAAAATGTAATCCAATTCTAGGGTGAAACATCAGCTGTTGGAAACAAAACAGCATTGCAAAACTGTAGACTAAATCAGATTATACCTATACACACTGGACAGCGGCAGCAAATGAAAGAAAATACACCAATGAACTGCCTTGTTGGACAGTTCAAGCATGAATCTTCTGCTCCGCTAATCTCTTCGGAGCAAAGACAACTCCAAAATGATATTGAAGGGAGACATATATATGAAGAAGGAGAGGAAGAGGATATCTTAACGCAATGTTGTAAAGATGCTGCAAGAATAGGGGATTTGTCACCAAAGCACAGTAAAACAAGTAAAAAGTGTCGCCAAAGGGAAAGAAGTTGGGACGGCAGGGTGGTCGAAGACGCAAACATAAGGAGGCCCCCAATGAGAATTGCAAAACAAAAACAGGTTACCCAAAGAACAAAGCATGAATTTGGAAGACATCTTTTTGAATTCATCACAAAGTTGGAGAAAGGACAGCAACTTTGTCGCTTCATCATATTTTTAATTAACCATCTTAATATCCTCATATGTAATATCACCAAAGAGTATGTTATAAACTCTGTGATGATCATAACTTATTTGGCACGATCAAGTTCTTATGTTGTAATTTTTATTTTCTGTTATTAATAAAAAACTAACCCTAGGCTACGCCTAGTGGATTGCCAAAAAAAAATAATACTTAATGATAAAACCAAAGTGATTCAAATTGACATATGAAAAAATAAAAAATAAGACAATAAGTAAGATAAAAATAAGTAAGTAATGAAGAAAGGTTGTTACACGAAAAGCTCAAGAAGGATGTGTTCAGGCAAGAAAAATAGATCAGAAAAGGAAGAAATATGGAGGAGGACGGAGTGAATAGCCGGAGAAAAAAGGGAAGGCGGGTCGGTTCTCATTCATGCATTCATTTATTTATCCCTTTTACTCACTCCGATACTTTCTTCTTTTGCTAACACATGTGACGGAGCAGTATAACAAAACACTCACTCAAAAAAGAATCCCAAGCATTTGCCCTGTCACAGGTACTTTCCAAGTGAATCTTCATACATTCTTCTTGTTTACCCTCGAATACAAACAGAAGTCAGTAAAACTCTTAAAAGTTGGAATCCTTCCCTCTTATACGCACTAAGTCTTGAAGGTGTCGTTACTTTGAGTTTTCAATTTTCAACATTTAATGCTTCTCACTCTTACTACATTCAGAGTGTTAAAGGTACAATGTATTAGCACGTTTTTTCATTCTTAAGTCATTTGCAATTGTTGGTTCACTAACCTAATTAGAACTGCTAATGAAAATTCCACAATCAACATCCACAAGTTTAAAATGATCTAAATCAAATTGTATACAGTTCATCTGCCCCTAAAAATTTGGAATGTGGAGTAAGTTCCATTGCTACGGAGAAGAGAATCATATCATTCAGAACTATCAGCTTCTTGTAGATTTGTTGATGTAGTACTTTAATATTTTGATTATATCAAAAAATCTAAACTAAGAGGGGCATTAACCTTCATGTTCCATACCTCTAAATTTCAGAAATTTGATAACGGTTCTTCACCTTCATTTTCCAAACCAAACTACCAAACCATTTCACACAAAAAGTAAGCAACAAAAAATAGCACAAGAACAAAAAAATATTATAGACTAAAATGTATAAACACTTCAATAAAAATCCCAGATAACAAACAAAAAACTTCAATAACAAAAGCTCTTAGATAATTAAGTGAAGATGAAACTTTACGTACTAGAAATGCACGATGTAACATCTTTCTCCCCTTGGATACATTCGTCCTCGAATGTTTACTCTTAGATACCCTGGAAAAATTTTGCAAGAGTTACCTCCGTACACTAGACTAACATCAACCCGTACACAACCAAAAACATATTATGCATGTTATACATGGCCGCTATTTATAAATTGCAACACTTGGCTTCACACAACTGCCTATTACAAATTTTGATAGTAAAAAATATGTGCTTATCTGATGGCCTACTGATTTGAATAGAGTTGTGCTAAGGTATCCCACCTCGAGCTATATCTTCTGTTTGAAATGGTGGGGGTATTTAGACTTTATTTCTTCCTTTGTTTCCAACGTCATCTCTTCCACATTCTTGCTTCTCTATAAAACCTTCACAAAATCTACCTCCTTATTCCGTATCTTGCGAATTTGTCAATCTAGGATGGTGACCAGAATTTCCTCGTATGACAATCCCTATGTATTCCGTACATCATCCATGGGCACCACTGGGTAGGATCGACAATGCACTTCCGTATCATATATATGTAAAATATTGGATGGACAGACTTTAATTCCCAGGGAAAATCTAACTCATAAGCTACTTGGCTCACTCTCCAAATAATTCTGTGAGGCCCAATATATCGTGAGCTACGTTTGACCTTCTCCACTGATCTCATCACATCCTTCATAGATGACATCTATAAGAATACCCAATCATTAACCTCGAACTCTAAATCTCATCACCGCACATCAGAATATGACTTCTGACGACTCTGAGTTGTCAATAGCCGCTCCCGGATAAGCTTTACTTCTTCTATGGCCTACTAAACTAGGTCTGGCCCCTATAATCCACATCGTCCAACATCAAACCACCTTATAAGAGATCTGCACATGCGCCCATTCAAAGCCTCATAAGGAGGAATCTGGATACTGGAGTGGCAACTTTTATTAATGCAAACTCAATAAGAGGTAGATGTTTATTCCAACTTCTTTTAAAATCCAACACAAATTCATGTAACATATCCTCAAGCGTCTAAATTGTGCGCTCGGCTTGTCCATCAGTTTGTGGATGAATAGTTGTGATGAGATTCACCTGAGTTCCTAAGCCTCTCTGAAATGACCTAAAAATATGTTATAAATTGGGCCCCACGGTCAAATATAATAGATACTGGTACTATGTGTAGTCGCACTATCTCCTTAATATATAATTTTGTATAATCTTATGTTGTGTATGTTGATCTAACCAGTCGCAATTGAGCTTATTTCGTGAGCCTATTGTCTATCACTCATGTGTAGTTGAACTTACAATGAGAACGAGGTAAACCTGTAATAGAGGCCATGTTTATCACCTCCCTTCCTTGTCGGGATCTCTATAGTTTGCATTAGCCCTTCGGGCTTCTGGTGCTCTATCTTCACCTGTTGGCAACTAGGACATTGAGCGACATGCTCAACAATGTTTTTCTTCATATTGTTTCACCAATACACATCCTTAATGTCATGATACATCGTCGTTGACCAGGGGTGAGTGGAGTACCATGAATAGTGTGCCTCTAACATAAACCTTTCTTGTAGAATTGCTCCATCTAGAACACACAAACAACCCCTATATTTGGGAACTCCATCTCCCGTGAGTTCTAACAACGGCTTCTTTTTCTATGGGACTTGCTCTCTTAACTCGACCAACTCTAGTTCCTCGTACTACCTCTCTTTTACTTCAGCTATGAGAGATTATTTTGCAATATTTTGATGTACAACTCCACCATTGCCATAGTCTACTCACTGA
Source organism: Nicotiana benthamiana (assembly GCA_034376525.1). NCBI lineage: Eukaryota > Viridiplantae > Streptophyta > Magnoliopsida > Solanales > Solanaceae > Nicotiana > Nicotiana benthamiana. The sequence continues at coordinate 14,347,937 of CM067331.1, read as the reverse complement.
ATCCCCAGAAAATCCAATGGATAAATCTCTCTAGTTAATTGTCTTTTCCCAGACTCTACATGTACTAAGCTACCCATAGATCAATGACTTAATGCATCTGCTAGTACATTAGATTTGCCTCGATGATAGAGAATGTTAACATGGTAATCTTTCAATAACTAAATCCATCGCCTCTGTCGTAGATTGAAATTTTCTACTAAAAGATATATTGCAGCCTTTTATGATTTGTAAATACATCAACATGAACGTCATATAAATAATGTCGCCATATCTTAAGTGTATGGAAAACTGCAACTAATTTGAGGTCGTAGATCGAATAATTTCGCTCGTGCTTCCTTCATTTCCTTGAAAATATTCAAATACATTCCCATGTTGCATTATGACACATCCTAAACCGACACCTAAGGCATCACAATCCATGGCATAACCAGCTGGACTCTCTTGAGGTGCTAGAACTGGCATTAAAGTCAATCTGTTCTTAATCTCCTGGAAACTCTGCTTACAAATATCAGCCCATTAAAACTTAGCTCTCTTCTGAGTTAACATATATGGGTATTCTAATGTTTACAGTTCATGAAATTCCCCGTTTCAAAGGCCCAAACTTCATCCTTCATCTATCATGATTACGCCCTTATTCCACTACCAAGGCAGCATTCTATCTCTTCTAAATGCTATTAATCTTAGACTCCTTTTAGTTTATTCAGGCTATACTGAGCTTTCTATTACATAAAGAAACCATCAACTCTCTTATGAGCTCAAACCCCAAGGACTTATCCATCCTCGTCACCTTTTCACTCATCTTTTCATATCATTTCTCCTGTCTTCCTAAAACCGTGTCGCTTTACCATACTTTAGCTTGCGATCTACACATATCCATTTGTACTTATTTGTAACCTTCTATCAATTTGCTTGAATCATAGATTACCTTATATTTTTCTGTAACATCAAGCAAGACATCACATACCACTCGAACACTTTTGTCAAAGGTTCTAAAAGAGAAGAAAATTCCTTCACAAGTTTGCAGTAATAACTTGCCAAACGGAGAAAGCTACAAACCCCTGACAATGTCGTGGGTATAGGTCAAGTCTTTACTTCCTCAATCTTTTGTGTATTAACCGGAATATCTTCACCTGAAATAACATGCCCAAAGAAATCTACACAATTCAACCAGAATTCACATTTAGAGATTTTTGCATGCAACATCGTTTTTTTGTAAAACTTTGAACACAATATGCAAATGATCTGCGTGCTTAGTCTATGAACGAGATTACACCAATATATCATCAAATAATGCAATCACTAATTGATCTAGAAAGGGTTTGAACACTCGGTTCATCAAGTCGAAGAATACATCCGTGGCACCAGTCAAAAAGAATGACATAACACAATACCCAATGTGCCTATATCGGGTCCTAAATACTATCTTCGGGGATATCTTTCTCCTTAACCCTTATATGAGGGTACCCGGACCTCACATCTATCTTTGAGAAATACTCAACACCTTACAACTGACCAAATAAACCATCAATCCTCAGTAGGAGTAACTCATTATTGAGTTTCACCTTATTCATCTATATATAATTAGTACTCATCTGCAAGGAATAACAAATAACACAGGTGCTCCCCATAGTGATGTACTAAGTCTGATAAAGCCTTTTTCAAGCAAGTCACTTAGTTATTCCTTAAATGCTTTTAACTCTGCGGGTTACATCTGTAGTGGAAAATGGAATAATTAGTACTCATCTATATATAATTAGTACTCATCTGCAAGGAATAACAAATAACACAGGTGCTCCCCATAGTGATGTACTAAGTCTGATAAAGCCTTTTTCAAGCAAGTCACTTAGTTATTCCTTAAATGCTTTTAACTCTGCGGGTTACATCTGTAGTGGAAAATGGATATTGGTTGAGTAGCTGGTAATATGTCAATAGCAAACTTAATTTCTTGTTTTGGTAGAAGACCTGGAAGCTTATCAAAAAAACTTCGGAAACTCATTAACAATAGTGATCGATTGAACTGTTGGTAACACTACATTCACAGTCTTTACCCGAACTAAGTGATAATCATAATCCTTTCTGATAATCTTCCGTGCCTTAAGATAGGAAATAAATCTACCTCTCGGCGATGCCATATTACCTTTCTACTCCAAAAATATGCTCTCCTGGAAATTAGAATCGAACCACCTTAGCATAACAAGAAGCCAACCAATCCGTACCAACTATAAAATCAAATTCTACTCTACCAAGCACCACGTACCTTATCCTTATTTGTTATCAAACATTTCACGGGCCATTACGGGTGCATCTATATATACACGTAACAGTATTATGACTTAAATCGTACAACTCATTCAAAATAAGAGGTTTATATGGATACATAAGGGCCGACAAGGCCGTAGATATGTCATACCTAAAACTATTTACAGGATACTATCTGTAAAACCTCTAGAAAACATAACCATAATATATACAACTCGGGACAGGAGTCCCTACATCCTCATAAAACAACCAAACACATTCAGAACCCTAACTAGGTAATACTCCAAGAAGAGGCGGAACTCACCAACCAGAAGCTAACATGTGGAGGAAGTCTATAGTAGATGGTCCTTGCCTCGTCCTATATGATAGCCTCGGTCAGATACACTAACAAACAGAATCTTCATATTTTTATCAAATACCTTTCTTTTCTTGGCTGGACTACTATCCTCTTCCTCTGCATATCCCGTAACATACACAAACTAAGTTTGTTTGACAGACTATCGACGCCCTCTTTTTCCGCGTGGCCGGAGTTCAGAATCGGGTATACTACATTATGGGAGGACAACTCTTATTCCCTTACGAGAATTGCGTTTTGGAATTTGGAGAGTCGCCACCTAATGATTATAGTGCATTAGGATACTTTTAAAGGAAAAGAATTTGAGAAGAAAGAACTAAATTTTGGGTAAGGGCTTCAGATTATCTCAAGGGGAATGTGTTAGGAACCCCTCAAATCCGCTAGTGTGGTTCCCGGTCATACTACAGTTGTGATTTTAGAAGGTAGAAGAAACAAATAAAGTTTTCACATAATAATTGCAAACAAGTTCAAAGTTTTAAAAGAGAAGAAGAAAACAAGAGATTTTGGAAAGTTAGTTAAAAGAAACATTATAAGTAAAGGAAAAGGGGTCCTTGGATTATACATAATATGGATCACATCAATGCAATACCCGGCATACACTCCTCAGAAGAGGGGTCATACATGATATTAGCACACCAATCATCATATCCATATTCTACCCTTCCCACCCGTTAAGGTATTAAAGCACGTTTAGTCTCGTTTGCTTATTGCATGCTAGTACCCATCTCAATCTTATCAGTCCCGAGGTATTAGTACTTCTAATCCTAAAAGGAAAGAAATAGATGGGGGCCTTTATGGAGTTTAAATGATAAAATTCTAGTTCGACATTCAAAATATTTATCAAATAAAGGAAAGAACAAGCAAGTAAATAAGGCTCAAATAAACCCCTAAAATCAAATAATCATATAGTTTAGCCTGTCTTTGAAAATACTGAACTGGTCTTAGTTAAAAATTAAGCGGTGAGCGGACTAGTTCAACACATATATCTAGACAGAAAGTCTGCATTAGGCACACTCATATACAGTTTCCAGAGATAAGGCATTGGATTAGCACAAATCAATTTAAGAAGTACTGATTTTAGAAGGTAACTATGCAGAAGTGTTTTGAAGGAAAAGGTATGCTACAGACTTAGGAAAATGCTTAGAAACGAGTAAAAGAAAAAGCGGACTGCCAAGTTATAATCAAGAACAGAAAGAGTAGTTTCATAGATAACGGGAGAGGCAGATCGTTTAAGGAAAATAAACAAATTGAAGAACTGGTTTAAAACGACAAATTTCAAAAGAAGAGGACTAAGTTGGATAACACATTTTTGTTTGTCAGATTATTCGGAAAAAAAAAAGTTTCAGAAAAGATATGCAGTTTCAGAAGAGTTTTCGGAACTTATTAATAAACTTGTGAACAGATGCTTGTTTAGTTAATCCTAAAAGTTTTCCTTATGTTATAAAGAAACGCAGATCCCAATAGGCATGATATCTATATGTAAGATCTTAGAAAATTAACTCCTATGGGCAGGATTTATATATATATATAATTGCAGAAAGTGAGTGTTATGTCCTTTAGGCATAATTTCTATGTGATAAAATTAATAGTAAACGACCTATGGGCAGGATTTCTGTATGCATAATTGCAGAAAGTGAGCGCTATGTCCTATAGGGATGATTTCTATGTGATTAAATTAACAGTAAATGATCCTATTGGCAGGATTTCTGGGTGGTTAAACAATAAAATCCTAAGATCATGATTTCTACCCTTTTAATGCAGGAAAGTAAAGACCCCTTACCCTTACACTATATTCCGCGAGTTTATACAAGTTATTACAAACCAGAAAAATATATAAGATACATTAGAAGCTAATAGCTAGATCCGAGCATCCTAATTCAACCTTAATGTCTAATAACATGCGATTGAACCACTTCCGGGATCCAGATATCCTAAGCCTTCTCTTTATCCAGGATGTGTCAAAGTTCCAAGGAATCTCAGGGATTCCCGACATTGCTTACACCCAAGATACCATTAGAATTAGAAATTGTGCAGTGTGGAAAAGCCAGCTCTCAGGCATCCATATTCAGAGGGAGCTCAAGGGTCCCAAAGCATCGCTTGAAAGGGAGGGCCAGAACTTAATAGCTAAGAGTATGTGCAAGTGTAAGGGGGATTGGGGAGCCATGATAGGTAGTGGTCATGCCTTACCACAAAATAGGATGGCACACCCCTTACCACCTATTTGGTCAAACAAATTAGGAGCAGACCTTTGAAGGTCATATCAGGGTCTGGACAGTGATTAGCACACTGCCTGACCCAAGTCTAGAGCCCAAACACAAATAAAGGGGAAAGAGAGTGGGAATTGATTGAGTAAAAGAATCCAGTCCAGACACATGGACAACAATATTTAAGTGTTGTCGTGCTTTGAACCATAACTCACACATAAAGGGGGTATGTAGAGAGGATTCACACAACAAAGATGATAAACTAGCAGAAAAAAGTAGTAAGGAAGAAGCACAACAGAGCTAAAATGTAAAGTACATAAGAGAGGGACACTATTTAAATAGGTCTAGACATACCAGTTGCAAAGTAAAAAGAAAGAGAGAAATAGAGGACTTGCAGCCATAACACAGAGAAGAAATATACTCAAGACTTCAGCAGAACACTTGAAAGCTTTGAGAGAAACTTAAAGGTATTTGAGAAAGAAAAGAGAAGTAGTATCTAAGACGGGTCTGTGTGTTTGTGATTATGAGTGAATACTTTGTCTCGACTTATGATAGAAAAGGGGAGGGCTAAGCCCTTTATATAGTTTTTGAAAACAAGGTAGGCGAAGAGTGCACAAACATAGAAACTAATCTATCAGTATCAACTAAAATAACCATACTCCTTTAATTAAGGGATCTAGTTCAAACGGCTACTCGCGATAGCATGAGGGAGAAAATTCTATTTACTAAGGCTGATTACAGAAAGGAAGCCATATAGTGCACAAATAAGGTCAAATACAAAATTGGTAATTATGCAAAGATGGAATAGTACTTGTGAAAATAAGGTATCAGTTTGAAAACCAATCAAAAAGGGCCCCGGACCCAATTATAATCACAAAGGACCTAATAATTAAGGACAGAGTCATATAGATATGGAAATAAATCAAACATTGGTATATAATCACAAAGGAGATACACAAGACCATGTATTTAAGGAAAGAAACAGTAGGGTAAAAAGGTTCAATCAAAAGAAAATCAGTGATGAATCACTAGAATCATTAAAGGGATTTCAAAAATAAATCGTTGCAAGGGATGGTTTTTCCTCATATAAAGAATATAGTTTAAAACATAGAAGTGCCTCACAATGAAATTTTCAGAGTCACAAGCAAATAAAGTTTGAGTTTGATTACAGGCTTGTCGTGAGTCTGTAAACCTAGGGTTTCATAGTGAAACCCTAGTGCCATCTACTCAAAGGAAACCCCCCAAATTTTAGGGTTTCACGTGGAATCAGTGATGAGAAGATCATTCAAAGTCACAGAGATAGGCAGACATACAGAAACAGAAACAAGAGAAACTACGAGTTTTAAGACAAAAGAAGGAAAAAAAATGATCAAAGAAATTGAGAAACAAATATAAGGCATGCATTCGAACACATATAGCAAAGAGTAAGTCAACAACCTAGGCTAGCATGCGAACAAAGAATATAAAAGACTATTTGTAGAAATCAGGTTAGAAACAAGAGAACAAACTTGAACATAATAGGAAATAAAACCAACGAGCATAAACACACATAAGAGAGAGTAAAAAAATCATAAAATGTTTAGAAACCATTTTCAGAAACCCTAGAAATCGGATTTAAATAGTTTTGAAAAGGGAAATTCGGGGAAAAGCTCTAAATATCACACACAACATAGATCTAGCACAGATCTGACGAGTAAGATGAAAAAGAACCTCGAATAGGCTAGGGTTAATGAGAACATAAAAGGACGAGAAAGGCTTGAAAGTCACGAAATCAGATCTAAGTCGATAAGGTCAGAACCGAGCTCAAAAGGCTAAGGCACGCTAGAGAAAGGCCGGAAACAGCTGAAGACCTCGAATCGAGAAAGGTCAAGGTGAAGACCGTTGAAGACTGGCTGCAAGCAGATGTGTGGGAGATGTAGATGGTGAGTAGAGGTCGTCCATGGCTAGAGAAGACATGGACTCTGGGGATTTGAGGTCGAAGAGTTGTAGGCGGCTATTAGGGTTTCAGATGTTTGAGATTGTTTGAGAGTGACGAGGGATTAGAGGCGGTGTGTCTTTGAGTTAATGGGGAGGGTTTGGGGTCTTTTAGGTTTAATTAAGGAAGTGGGAGATCTGGGTCTTTGATCAAAATGATCAACGACTCAGATTTTAAAAGGCACGGGCCGGTTCGGGTAATTGAGTGTTGGGTTGGAAAGATTAGAAAATTAGGTTAGGAAATTGGATTCGATTTAGGGCTGAGATTGGGTTTATTTTGGGGGCCAAATCCGGCTAAAACTGAAATGCAAAAGGGAAAACATTTAAATAGCCACTTCTCCCTTGTTTAATTTATAAAATAGTAAAATAATTTCTGAAAATAAATCAAATGTTCCAAAATGATTAATAATACATAATCATCAAATTAAAAATACTGGAGTCAATTTTAGAAATATAACTACAATTAAATTTTAAAAGATGCTAATGTTACAATTATATGCAATTTAGTTTTAAAAATACTAAATAAACTTGCAAAATATGAAAAATTCATGTTAGCTATATTTTGGTGTAAATATGAGAATAAAATAAGTTTTTCACCAAAATGATAATTTTGGGAATAATTTGGGATTTTGTGGTATAAAATAGGCAATAAACTTGTTTTAAAAATTATTAAAATACCAAAACTCATGGTTGTGCTTATATAAGCACATATATGCTATTTTGGCAGTATATTGGGTACAAAAATATATAGAGAAAAATTGGGAATCAACACGGACTCCCAATACTGTGGACTATCTGGAACCTCAGAAGAGCTGGTATCCGCAAATACCCTGACATAGTTTTGAGCCTGAGAGGAACCCGATTGTGCCAGTTTGTGCACCAGTCCCCTCATACCCTGATCAACGTGTTATGATAATGGAACGAAGGGCCTTTGTAAAGTCAAAACTCCTCTTACCCCATCTGTCGTCGGATGATTGAAACAACTCGAACGGATGACTCATATAGATCCTCAGATGGATCCTCCTCAATATAACCAATGATCTCCTATGGGTCTAACTCCATAGTGTAACTTATAGCTCCATCTAATACTTTCATATCCTTATAACCCGTGGTAGCGGCTTGCATCTGTCGCCAATTAGTAATAGGCATCACCAAAAACATAAATAAGGTAAAGATTATGAGTGGATACTTATGACTTAGTTCTATCGCAAAATCTAGATTAAAAATTAAAGTAACCATCCTAAATATCTGGTAGCCTCCTGTTTACAAGTGTGGTGCACAATACACTCAGAAATAAGATTCTACGAGATATGATCTAGAGACAACCCTAGGATAGAACAACTCTAATACCACTTTTGTCATGACCCAAATCGATGGCCCGTGATGAGTGCTTGAGTCCTACCTATCGAACACCTATAAGTATGCGAATAAGATATAAACATGAATAATATGTGCTGAATTAAAAGAATAACGTGCATGAGGAAAACGTGTCCAAAAGACATATATACATATACGTGCGGAATATGTAGGGCGAGCTGACAAGGCTGCTATAGACAACTACCTATGCAAAATTGGAAGCCGAAAGGCCACATGCTATCTATAGACCTGTCAAGACCCAAGTCGCCCTTCATGAATTGTTGTGACGGCACCTAGTCTCGAGGACTAAGTAAGCCTAACAAGTTGTGCAAAAAGGAAACGAAATACAGAACTAGCAATAACTGCGAACAAAACATAATAAAACTATTTAAAATATCGCTCGGCATATACAAATACATACTCTCAAAACTGAATAACCTCCTAAAACTCAGAATCTCATGAAATCACAATTTATAGATACTACATAACATTCAAGCTCAAGAATGTCTAATCAAAAGAAAATACAGAAGGTCTATAACTAAAAGAGAGAACAGAGAGGGACTCCTCCGTTTGCAGACGTGGCAAATATACCTCGAATTCTCTGAAGATCACCTCGCCTCACTGATAGTATGGCTGAGCCGAAAAAACCTGGATCTGCACACGAAAGATGTGTGTAGGAAGGGGCATCAGTACACCAAAGCGGTATCCAGTAAGTGTCAATCCTAACCTCAGATGAGTAATGACGAGGAAGATCAGGGCCCTACTGGTTATAAATACACATAAATGAGGTAAAATAGTATGAAGTGCGACAGTATAATTAAAGACACTAACAGTGGATAAAGAGTAAAATCACATACAGAATATGCTCAGTTCACAAAGATAGAGACCGGAGATCTCCCATGATATCGTCCTGTAGTCCCAAACATAAAGGTACATAGTATCTCCCGGGATATTGTCTTGTTGTTCGAATAATAAATATACAGGGGAAACTCCCAAAATACGAATCCATAGTCCCAAAGTAATTATCCCACTGTTGAAATCAGTTTTCCACCCATATCAAAATCTCACTATCAATTCGAAAACTTCAAAAACTCAACTTTCGGCATTTAAAAGCCAAATAAGCTACGGACCTCAAAATCATAATTCAAACGCCTCTAAGATCGAAATCACTTAACAGAGCTAACGAAATTAATTGAACTCCATTCCAAGGCTATCTTCACACTGCTCCTACTACGGCCCACACTTTAAAGCTTAGGCTCTCATTGAGTGACTAAATGTCTCAAAACACTCTGAAACTCACAACGAATCATCCCGACAAATCAAAATAGCAGAAACAAATACGGGGAATGAAGTTAATAGGGGATCGAGCGTAAATTCATAAAATAATCGGTCGAGTCGTTACAAGACCATTAATAGAAATACAACAATACAAAGATGGAACTGAGTTATATCATACCCATATGTTTACCATGAAAATGGTAATTACAATTACATTTGATTTTGTGGTTATAAAAATACTCGATCTAGTTTTATCCCAGTTGCTAGGAAATGGATGTTAAGTATGAGACTAGGAAATAAGATAATAACTTGAAAATAATATGTTTAAGCAAAAGATGAGAATTCAGGCCTCGAGCCTGACTATATGGGACCTCGGGGTCGAGCTCGACACTAAGATATAGGCTATCGATGAAGGGCTAACAGGAATGAAAGCTTTAATGAAGGCTCTTTATCGTCAATAATGAGTAATAAATGAAGAAAAAAATACAGTAAATATAAGAAATAAATGTATGTAATAAAATCAAGAGAATATGTTTAAGTTAGAAATGAGAGAAAATGTATTTTTATAGAATGTTTTGAATGATCTCCTATACAAAATGACAAGGGTCCCCTTTATATATTTGGGGGAATCCCAACATAGTACAAATGTATTATTACAAAGATATATGGTTGTTACAGCCATTTAATTCCACGATACGGGCTTAAACTAGCCTAATAGACTTGATCAACTTTAATCATGTGCCTTAGGAATCTCTCTCTCATTCATCACAGCCATCGATTTACTCTGCATCGAGATCTAGCATATAAGATCCTCAGGTTCGAACCTCGAACTGGACTCGAGCCTTTTCAAAATGGGCTATGGGATATCATAATAATCACAAAATTGGGCTCTTTGATTTTAGCCGTATACAGATAGTCCCTGTATTTCTTAGAATGAAAATTACAAGAAATGGTTTTAACACCGATCTCCTCCAGCCTCTTGTGATAACATCATGCTTATGACGTAAGCCTTTGTGTTAGCCGAGATGTCCTATCGGTACATCTTTATATAAGCATTCAATATAGTGGCGATTTATTTCTCAAAGCGATAATATTTCCTCGATCCATCTCCCAAAAAGAATTAATTGCGCATATTGATATATTTCCCGAAGGCATTGATTGTGTCGTCGGTTACGATGCCATATTTCTATAACTGGAAGCTTTCTTGAATCAAAACTTCATTCAATTGTCCTGTAACACCCTTTAACTCTTTTCTTCTCTTCATCCTCATCAAACTCTATTTCCCATGTTTAAAGCCTGTGGCCGTAAGACCACACGGCATTGTTTTCGCCATTTATGTTGTGGCTCTTTCGCAGAGCTTTCCCCTACTGAGTGGCATCACACTGTTTTGTTGTTGTTGTTGTTGACCCAAAATAATGATAGAGGAATCTTAGTTTATCTTCGTATAAGAGGATATGTGGACCATAGACTATTGCTCACCTCTCATAATTTCCGCTTTGTGTGGCGCTTCACTTTTTTTGCTTTCCATGGAGTGAGGTGGTGCCATATGCTAAATTTTGCATCTCACACCGGTGCAATGTCTCAAGATGTGGCTTCCCAATAGTAGTGCTGGCGAGACCCACACTCGCCAAATTTTTTACCAAGCCACTTCTTCAGCTTTCTCTGTTTCTTCATCTTTTTGTACTTCTTCTTCATCATTTTCTACTTCTTCTTCATCTTTTTCTGCTTCTTCTTTATCGTTTTATGATTCTTCTACATCCTTGAAGCCACCATTTGGATGACTAAAATGAGGCCCTAAAGGAAGTGGTTCTCGAAGATATTGCCCCCACACCCTCCGAGAGTAAATTTTTATTTTTTTTGGCTTCTTTGTTTATGTGTAAGGACCCTCCGTGGGCTTTTGTTATCATGTGTAAGGAACATTAATGGGATTTTGTAATCATCTCTTATTAATACAAAAATGCTTCTTCAATTTGTCTCTGATTTGTGCTGGATTTCCTTTATTTATGTTTGTGAAGACTCTGAGCACATGACTCTGCCGATCGCTCCGAATACCAGGCCTGGGTGTAGTATTCCCTTGAGTCCTTATTGGTTAATATGATATTCTCTGGAACCCTTTGCCGTTCCTCGGATTGAGCCCAGATTGAATTGATACAAACTTGGACCGTCAGGACCCCCGACATCTGATTGAGTGAGAATAGGGCTTAGAATTTTAGAACGAAACTTATCCTTTTAGGCCCTGTTGATAGTCCTCGAGGGAGAATTTGCACAAATTCATGATAGTAAAGATATCCTAATAATTTCACATACAGTCCCCGAGTGAGAGTTAGCTCGAGCTCGAGTGGCCTTAAAAATCGGTTTGAACTTAGAGTGAAGATATCCCTAAGGTGTTATTGATAGACCCCAGATGAGTATACACACACACTCAGATGGCCCATGCACTAAAGTAATCGATAGAGCGTTTAACTTGATTTGAAAGCAAAATTAGATCTAAGGCTTTGTTGTAATTCTTGAGTGATAACTGGCTCGCGCTCACGTAGCTCGAGGGCCAAAGAATAAGATAGATGACTTGTACTTGTACTAGCAGAACCCTCGAGATAGGGTACCACCTCGAGGCTAGGTTTATGCGAATTGATCCTTAGAGCTTATTTTTCATTTTGAAAGATATCCTCGAGATCGAGAACCATCTTGAGGTTTAGAGTGACATTGACAGCTCCATAGAGCCCATTTTTATTTCAACATAGATCCTCAAGATAGGCACCATCTCGAGGCTTCGAGTAATATTGATGGCTCCTTAGATCTTATTTTTATTTTAATAGAGATCCTCGAGATCGGGTACAATCTTGAGGCTAGGATGATGTGGGGTTTTCTGGTCCAGTGAATGTCGCACGTTAGTGTTAATCGTACGATATGGATATGAAATGATGGAAGTGATCATGCCGGTACATCCACCCAAAAGTGATAACTACCTAATAAAAATTAATTGGCCTTGTAAGGTGAAAGGGCAATCACCGCTTGCTCTATATATAAGTTTATTTCCTTTTTTCTAACAATTTCACTATTTTTAACCCTTATCCCTTTTCATAGAGTTCTTCTTCCTTGCGTCAGCTTTTTCGTCATTCTAATTCAAAGTTTTCGCTTGAGTTTTTTTCCTCCTTCTCTTATTTTATTATAGCCATGGCTGCTATGCCTAATTCGTTTCACCAAGAAGAGGAGGGTTTCGCTTCTTCTTCTCTCTCAATCGGCAGTATGCCGCCTACACTTGGCGAGCCAATCTCAGGACACTTTGTCTCGAGGAGCGACCTTTCACTAGAGAGGCATCCCAATGTCGAGGGCCATTAGGATCATGCATGAAGGTGTTTCATTAATAGGATAGGAACACCTCGAGGCAGTGAGGAGAGACTGATGATGGGGAGAATAGGTGGTACTGCAGGTACCCTCCTCGTAAGAGAACATTACGGCTCATACAAAGGGATTTTTACACGTATGTGTGTACTCTTTCACATTGGCTCCTATCAATAGAATCGTGCTTGACTTCTATTAAAGATACCAGGTTACCCTTGCACAGGCTCACCTGTCGTTCTGGAGGACAGTGCTGAAGATGAAGTTCTTTTCGGAAGAAGCCAAGCTCGATTTCACCCATAGTCATCTCATTAGATTGTACCGACCCTTTTTATTGCCAGGGCCTGATAGTGTTGCCATGCCGATCCACCTGGCCCTTTGTTGTTGATGATGAATAAAATGGGGACTTAGGATGGATGAATCGATTCATCCAAGTAAGGACTATCGATATTATCCTCGTGGAGTTCCTGTCGTTTCCTGATAAATCTAATAACAAACATTAGTGGTACGCTTGTGTTTTTATCGTTTTTGCTCATGATGGAGATGGATTCTGCAAAGATGCTTTCTTTTTTTTTCTTTTTGCAGCAACCCCGTAGAAGCCGTACGAGGTTACCAACCTAGCGAATTGGGCTTGGAAGCTAGCAGCTCGTTCGACCTATGAAAAGGGTAAGTGGCAAGATCTATTCAGGGGTAGATGGGAGGCAAACTACCACAGTACGTGATGTGTGGTTTGCTATCTTTTGAGGCTACCCTATGTGCACTAACCTTGTCACTGCATCCTAAGGTAAGATCGTTATCCCTCGGAGGGGAGGAGGGGTCATCGGCTTCAAGACTAAGGAGTAATATCAAACGGAAGGAACCTTCGCAGGGCGAGGGCACTCATAGCGAGACAAAGTCTTGCCCGGTGGCCTACAGAAGATATCTCGATCGAGCTGCAACACCCGAGGCTTCCGGCCTAGGAAACACGGTTCCTCTTTTGCTATTTTCTTCTCTTCCCGTCAGAGGTATTTTGAGAGACAAAGATTATGTGTTGTCGTCTTCTCTTCCAGTCAAAGTTACTCGGGGGACAAGGATTCTGTGTCGTCGCCTTCCCTTCCAGTCAAAGGTACTTCGAGGGGTGTTCGAGGCCAGGGACCGCCACTGGCTCAAGTTCAGTTTTGAACGAGCACATCCCTATCAGGAGAGGTTTTTCTAGGGCCAACAAAACTAGGTCGATAGGTGAATGTTTGACCTTTGAGGAGGCTCAACGGTTCTGTTCCATGGTGAGTTTTGACCGATTGCATTAGGTTTTCAATTTTGCACTCCCACTTTCTTGTTGATCTCCTTTTATATAGGCCTTTGACAAGCTCAAGTCCAAGTTGCTCCGCCGTGAAGCCAGATTGAGGAAAGCCTTGGATGAGGAGAAATCCCTCAGGCTTCTTTGTGATAAGAGGGGAGATGAGTTGGTGTACCTGCGGTACGAAGCAAATTGGAGCTTGAACTACGAAAGTCATCTTGAAAAACAGTTAAACCTTGTTCTAAGGGAATGCATGTTTATTCATCGATCCTTAGGGATTATTATTCTTATACCTCAGTTGTAGAGCAAGGAAGAGGATTTGGAATGCCTTTGGGGTGAGGTCGGCCAGGCCAAGCATGAGTGTAGCAAGCTAAGGGCTCAGAGAGATGCCCACGTTGCAGCCAAGAAAAATGCTCTAGCCAAGGTTTCTGTGCTCGAGGTGAAGCTCCGAAATGCCCATGAGAACAGCTCAGTTTAGACGAGTTGGATTGCAAGGCTCGAGTCTAAGCTTTTTGAAATGAAGGTCGAGGTCGTGGATGCCCGGACTGAGGCTGAAGACATTCGGGCTAATTATAATTTTATTTGATTTTGTGTTTCTAAAAATATGTGATCTGTTTTTATGCTAGTTGTTAGGCAATATATGGTAAGTATGAGACTAGAAAATAAGATAAAAACTTGAAAACAATATGTTTAAGCAAAAACAGAGAATCGGGTCCTCTAGCCTGACTATATGTGTTACATCCTGTATTTTAATATCAAGAAAAGTCATAGTAATCCATATGAGATTGAAGGGAGTAACTAGATTATTCTTCCTTTGGCTACTAATTTATCTCGGGAGGCAAAGATGAGAATTTTTATTCTACACTACACCTAAAAGATGGGTAATGAGTAAGAGAGCCCTTACCATAAAGATTGAGTCGGAAATAAGATTAGAATGTACATCGTTGTTTTTAATTTGTTCTCAAATCCAATTTCACATCATGACTTAGTCAAGGGAATTTGGTAGTATCAATATGCAATATACAAACTCTTTTTCTGTTTGCACGTAATAAAATATTGTAGAATTTCTCGTACCAAACACGAGGAAATCGAAGAATAAAAAAAATACTTGAAGCTGAATGATAATTTATTAGTTTATAATTTGAAAATTTAGTAAAGCTCTAAGTCATTTTTTTAACATGTAATAAACCCACATAAGTTCGAACCCACATTATTATTAAGAGCATATTCGTAGAATGTACAAAAACCGAGCATATGTACATTGGCATGGTCCGTCCCGGCCGGGGCTATCTCAACCTGATCAGGAATGTTGTATTTGGTTCTGATAACGTCCAGATGAGACTGGAGTAAATCGCTCTCCTCCCAAGGATGAGAGGGGCATGTAGTATTGAAGTCTTTTATCACACTCAAATCCTTCGGTAAAATTTCTACCGTCAAAGGAACTAGGGTTTTTCCTGCTCTTTACCCTTCACCATCGGAAGAGGGTGGAAACCTAGAAGGGCACTATCCTTAGCCTTTTTGCTTCCTTGACGTTTTGCCATAATACACGATAAGAGAATAAAGTGTTGATAATGAGTGAGATAATTCTCACAAAGGGCATCTCTCTGAAAACGGTGTAACTATTGCAAAAAAGGAGGATGAAGAAAAAAACAAATTGAAACTTTCTAAAAGATCGAAAGATGAAACTCTTTGAACCACTCTCCTATTAATAGGAGAAAGGCACACGGAAATCGAAGAGGCTCAGTTCTGAAACCGGTGCCGATAACTGAAACGTCATGTCGTGTACTGAACAGTCTCGGGAATAGGTATAATGATGACGCATGTGACTGTTGATGTCACCTTAAAAAAGGTGGGTCCCACGTCAACGGCCCAATAAATGTTATCCACGTCCATGTTCTTCGAAGGAGGCGCCTACGGGCACGGCCAAATTTTCGTAAAAAACAAATCGTGCATGTCCATCCATTGAAGACGACCATCGAGTACGTCTCCAACGAACGGGCGGACTAACTGTATGGGGTTAAATTTGGCTCATAACGTCCCCACACCAGGTGTGCACGTCCCCCATGATAAGGGCGACCCAAGCAAGAGTGCGGCCCAAATCGGCAAAGAAGGAACGACGTCGCTTAGCACCTGATTCTATTTTCTCTCTCTCGAGTGCTTAACCATTGCTTTCTTCTTAAGCTAAGTCTATTTTCATCATCTATTTACAGATCTACGAGGACTCTCGAAGTGATAATCATCTTTTGGACTTATTATATTTGATTACAATTTACTCCCATATATTTTTGATTGTTTTTAGGCTTAAAAATACGAATATAACTTTTGAGCTAAAAAATTACTATTTAGTCTATGTTTTTTTTTATTTGTTTTTTCTAATCCAATTGACTGCTTGCACTTGGGATATGAGAGAGCCATCTTCTTCTGCAAATATATTTCAATAGTGAGGTTGCTAAGGGTTTAGCTGACTGTTGCTAGGAAAAGTCTTTGTGGCGGATATCCGATATCGGTCTGCTGGAATTCACCTGCTTGCTAATTGACTGCGAAAAACCTGAGAGTCCTACTACTATTTCTTCTTTCACTTTATATTTGTGTTGTTCGTGCTCTTCAAACAGATTGAGAATGCACATATGATTAGATTTTTCATTCTCAATTTTTCTTTCTGAACACAAATATTAATTCCTTTGCCGTTTTCCTTTACCAATTTCAATTTTATACCTGCAACCTTGAGGGACATAGCTTTAGAACACTTTCATTTCTCATAGTTAAAGCCAGTATTTGAACTTATAGCTGAAATAGTCAAGTTTATCTTTCATGACCAAATAGTTGGTCATGAATCTAAACTTATTGCTGGGTTTTCACATGTCATTACTTGTAGTTGTGAATCGCGTCACATTTTGTTAAATTTTATTTTGCTGCCGTGAATACTCCATTGTTTGTTTGGGACATCACTTTCCCATATTTGGTGGCCTGCCATAAAAAAAACTTTTGAGGACTAAAAAGAAAGTCAGATCTTGACTCATTCTGTAGTGAATGACATGAAGCCATCTGACTTGGCAAATGACATTGACAGAAATTGGAGAGATCAACTGCCACAGTGTAAGGCAATTAGGGTTAGTGGCAAATATGAAGAGTTTATTAACAGTAAAGGCTAAATTGAACGAAAAGTATTACGAGGAACAAACTTAAACAGTACATAATAATAGAGGGAAAAATCCAAACCTTCTCCCTAAACTAAAAAGGACAAAAACACTTGAGGGTTGTTTGGTCTAAGGATCACTACAAGAAAGTAAGGATACGACAGACATTAAATAAATGTCTTAAATGTCACAAATTTATTTATCGATATTTAATTTACATTTGTATCAAATGTTGTAAATTTTGGAATCGGCAATTTTCCGACATTTGCATAAATGTCGATAAGAAATTTGCGACATTTATTTATGACATTTTTTGAAACGTCGCTTAAAATTGCTGATATTTAGAATAATGTTGGTAAAAAGAGTATGACATTTAATTACATCTTTTAAAAAATGTCGCATTATAATTTACACACTGTCAATAAAAATTAACAACATTTAGGTGAATGTCAAATAAATTAACGATATTTTTTTAAAATCATCTGAAATGTCACTTTAAAATTTGCATATCAAATTTCTAATATATAAATAATAATATTTTATTTAGTTTTTCATATCATACATATTAATTTGATTTGTACATTTATAAATGTCAATCTTTACGCACAATGTAACTCACCTTTACGCTTCAAAAATAATGATATGAGCGATATTCATGTTACAGCTGTGTATGGTAAATGCACTACCAGAGAAAGGAAAGATCTTTGGGCTAATCTTGAAAACACTAACAGTTATATTACAGGCCCATGGTGTGTTGGAGGTGATTTCAACGTGATCATGGACACGGATGAAAAGCAGGGAGGAAGACCTCATCGCAATTATAGAAGTATGGATTTCAAGACTACTATGAAAAATTGTGGCCTTGTAGACTTAGGCTATGTTGGACCTAGGCTATGTTGGACCTAGGTACACCTGGTGCAATAATTGAAGGCCAAGAATAAGAATTTGGAACGGCTCGATAGGATTTTTGTTAATGATGAATGGATGCATAATTTTCAAAGCAATTACATAAGACATCTAGCTAGAAGTGGTTCGGATCATCGACCTCTTCTTATGAAATGTCACAATGAGCAACAGGAAACGGTTAAATATTTTAGATTTCTTAATCTCTGGGTTCAACAACATTTAGAAGTCGTTCGTAACAATTGGAACATTCAGGTTAATGGCAATGCTTTGTGGAGACTAAAATACAAGCTGTAATTCTGAGAAAAAAACTAGGCCAGTGGTCCAGGGACAACTTGGGAGATATCTACGACCAATTCAACCAATGGGAAACCAAAGTGCAACAACTTGAAGAATTAGATCTTCAAATTAACAATGAAGACAGCAGGGAGGAATTGAATAAAGCTCATGTGGAGTATGTTAAATGGCTTGGAATACAGGAAAGCATATCAAGGCAAAAATCACAGAGAAGATGGCTCCAGGAAGGAGACTACAACACTAATTACTTTCATAGCGTGCTCAGAGATAAAAAGGAAAAGATTGCACCTCCACCGCATTAAAAATAACAGGAACACGTGGGTAAAAGGGGATGACAAAATAGCAAGGGCAGCCATAAAAAATTTTGAAGACTTGATTAACATGGAGAACCCAGTTATGAATGAGCAAATCTTGAAATACATCCCCAACTGTATTTCAACAGAGGAAAATGAGGCTCTGATTGCTATCCCTTCTATGGAGGAAGTCAAAGAGGCTGTCTTCAGTATGAATGCTAATAGTGCAGCAGGTCCGGACGGCTTCAATGAGGTCTTCTTTCAAAGCTGCTGGTGGATTATCAAAGATGACATACTTGCCTTTTTTCAAGAATTCTTTAATGGCAAAAATCTAACAAAGTTCTACACTCATTCTTGTTTGGTCTTAATACCAAAAGTTGAGTCTCCAACCATCTTCTCTGAATTAAGGCCCATTAGTCTGACCAATTTTACAACCAAGATTATTTCTAAGGTGTTAGCAGCAAAACTCAATGTTTTCCTCCCAAGGATAATCTCTAGCAATCAAAGTGGTTTTGTAAAAGGCAGGCCTATTACATAGAACATTATGCTTGCTCAGGAAATTGTCCAAGACCTTGACAAAGATAACAGAGGAGGCAATATTATCATGAAATCAGATATGGCTAAAGCGTATGACAGGTTATCTTGGGCTTTCTTAACATCAATTTTGAGAAAGTTTGGCTTTGCAGTACAATGGATAGATATCATATGGAGATTAATATCATATGTTTGGTACTATATTATGATCAATGGCTCAAGGAGGGGTTTCTTTACCTCCTCTCAAGGCCTGAAACAAGGAGACCTTATATCTCCCTCTTTGTTTATCATTGCGGCTGAAGTCCTCACTAGATCTCTAAACAATCTCACTACTAATCTTGACTTCACTCCTTACCACATGAATCAAAGAGGCCCCAAAATCAATAACCTAGCATACGCGGATGATGTTGTAATTTTCAGTGGCGGCAACAATAAGTCTATAAGCTGATCATGAAGCAGATTAGTAATTATGAGAAGGCCTCTGGGCAAACGTTAACAAAGGAAAAAGTTTTTTCCTCACTGACCCCAAAGCAAGAGCCCACAGAATCAATAGAATGAGGAAAACCACTGGTTTTATGAATAAAAATTTTTTCCCTTAATTACCTTGGCTGTCCTTTATATGTGGGGAGAAAGAAACTTTTCTATTTCGATCCATTGGTAAACAAAATAACAAAAAGATTGAATGGATGGCAAGGCAGGCTTTTAACCCTTGGGGGGGGGGGGGGGGGGAGGGGGGGGTATTGTACTCATAAAAAGTGTTCTCCAATACCTGTCGATATATACCTTATCTTCTATGAGCCCCCCAGAAGGTACTTTAAGCCTAATTGAAAGATATCTCGCTAACTTTTTCTAGGGTTTTGCAGGTGAAAAGAGAAAATATCATTGGAGCTCGTGGAGGAATCTTTGCTTCCCAAAGGATGAAGGAGGAATTGAAGTGAGGTCCATAGAAGATATCAGCAATACTCTCGCTATGAAAAGATGGTGGGGATTTAGAACAGTGGACTCACTATGGGCTTCCTACCTTAGAGCAAAATATTGCATCAAATCACATTCGGTTTCTAAAAAATGGACATCGAGGAATTCACATACATGGAAACATATGACCCAAATAAGGAACAAAGTGGAAAGCAAAATCCATTGGAAAATCAACTAAGGAACATGAAGTTTTTGGTGGGACAATTGGACAGGAATAGGTGCTCTTGCAGATCATTTTCCTAATAGGAGAACAAGCAAGAACACCACAGTCAGAGAATTCATAAAAGAAGGTAGTTGGGAAATGACAAAGTTGTCCAATACTCTTGACGACCACATGGCAGAACAAATTAAATACAATGTTCTGGGAGATCCTAATAGAGATGACTATGCTATTTGGGATGCAGAATCAATAGGGCACTACACTAACAAGAGTGCCTGGCAGATTATCAGAAGTAGAAAACAGAAGAATGAAGTTCTAAATAGGCTTTGGCTCAAAAATATTCCTTTCAAAATCTCCTTCCTGTGCTGGAGACTGTACTTAGGTAAGCTTCCTTTTGATGAAATTATTGCTAAATATGGTAACCAAATAGTTTCAAGATGCAGGTGTTGCCAAAGTCCTAAGGAGGACACCATTCAAAAAGTCTTCATTGAGGGAGACACTGCCAAATTTCTGTGGAACACATTTGGAGCCCCTATGGGAATTAAACATGAAAACTGGCCAGTTAGGAGAGCACTCAGAAATTGGTGGGACAAGAAACCAAAGAACAAAATCAACAGATTCATTCTTTATGCAGTACCATTAGCAATCAACTGGAAAATTTGGAGAAGCTGTACATCATATCGATATGGAGATCAAAACAAGTTTCAAACAAGGAAAATGGAATACCAAATAATGTGAACTGTTCAAGCAGCATTATCTATGACCTTCCCCAAATGCAACATGACAGATCCATGGCCAATTTTCTGTGAGAAAGTAGAATGGTGGAATCCTACACCGATAGTACATCAAGTTACTTGGAAAAACCACCTATTGGAAGGATTTAAATCAATACTGATGGAAGCTACTTACATGAAACGGGAAGCGCGGGAATTGGAGGTATTGTGCGAAATGAAGAAGGAGATCTAATAATGGCGTTCTCCCTTCCAGTCCAAAGCAAAACCAACAATATCACGGAAGCAATGGCTGCCAAAGAAGGAATTCAATGGTGTATCCAACATGGGTATAATGACTTATATCTGGAGATTGACTCACAGATAGCGGCCAATATGCTCAATGAATGAGACACTGATAACCTTCATCTGAAAGGCCTGATTGATGAAATAACCAGACCAAGGCACAATGTTGAAATTCATATAGCACACTGCTTCAGAGAAGCAAACCAAGTGGCGGATACGTTAGCAAAAAATGCAGCAAAGAACGGGAGCACAGGACAGTATTACAAATTTCAGCAGCTCTCATGAAATGCTAAAGGTCCTTTCCAGCTTGATAAATAGCAACTACCTAGCTTTAGAATTAGGTACGATAAGGCCAATTTCTTTGTAAGTTGATGCATTTTCATTTGCTGGTATGAAAGGTAGGAAATTACAGTATCTTTCCTTCATATCTTTGCTTGTAGGAGTAAGGTCCATGTCCCCCGCCTTTGTACGTTATTTTTGAAATATAAATGGTAAGTGTCTCGCCAAACCCCCAACACCGCAGGGGCATAGAACCTGGGTGATTGGCTTCAAATAAAAAGAAAATATTGACAACATATTTATATTAGAGCTCCATCTTTGACAATATTGTAAAAGTTATTTAAAATAAAAACTTCACTATTCATGAATCACAAAGATAACAACAACAACAACAACAACAACAGCTACCCAGTATATTTCCACCAGGTGGGGTCTGGGGAGGGTAATATGTAGACGAGCCTTACCCCTACCCGAAAGGGCAGGGAGGCTGTTTCCAATCGACCCTCGGCTCATAGGGTTAGGGAAAAACAGTAGTAAAATAAAACATAGACAAAACAAAACAGAAGCAGTATAGCATTAGTGCATTAGAAATTCCAGTATAAATAACGTTAATAATAATCCGAACAAAGGAAACAAAATCCCAAAATACAATAGCAAGTAATAGTAACGTACAGTAAACACACATCATCTATGAGTAACCCTGCTGTCCCCCCCCCCCCCCCAACCCCGGGAGGAGCGAACGAAAAACTCTAGGGGCCCCTATCCTACAATCCTGATTCTAGACCTCCAGACTTTCCTATCGAGTGTCATGTCCTCGGAAACCTGCCTTCTGGCCATGTCCTGCCTAATCACCTCTCCCCAATACTTCTTGGGCCTCCCTCTGCCGCGCCGACCAACAACGATCTCCAGCCGCTCGCAGCTCCTCACCGGAGCATCGGGACTTCTCCTCCGCACATGCCCGAACCACCTCAGTCGCGCTTCACGCATCTTCTCGTCCACCGGGGCCACCCCCACCTTCTCTCGAATAATTTCATTCTTAATCTTATCTAGCCTGGTGTGCCCGCACATCCACCTAAGCATCCTCATCTCCGCGACCCTCATCCTCTGAACATGGGAATTCTTCACGGGCCAGCACTCCGCCCCATATAGCATCGCAGGTCTAACCACGGCTCTATAGAATTTCCCCTTGAGTTTGTGTGGAACTTTCCTGTCACACAGGACTCCTGATGCAAGCCTCCACTTAGCCCACCCTACTCCTATACGGTGCGAATCCACCCATAAATTCTTAAAATGCTTACAACAGGTGAACATCAATTAAAAAAAGTAGCTACAACTAAGCAAACTTCAATCAAATTATGTCAGAACTTATTTCGAACAAAACTAAAGCTGAAGAGACAAATATTATAAAGAAATAAGCCTGGCCAAAACTACATCTTGTATCGCTCGTTCTTAAAACTAGTAACTAGAAAAGAATTGAGCTTCACAAATTTATAAGATAATCTCAGTTCTCCAAACAATAGAATAAATAAGAATAAATATAATGAATCTGATGGTAATATAAGGCTTGATTTTGCATTTGTCTAAATAGAAGAGAAATAAAGGAATGGTGGAGATGAGTAGGAATATAGTTTTCCACAAATGCATTCTAAGTAAGGTATAAAGCTACGGCTCGAAATCAGTTTTTACTGCAACTCAAAAAGGTTACAACCACACTACGTAATTTGCTATATATCTGAAAAGAATGGACATTGGGCCTAACTCAACCCCAAAAGCTAGCTTATGAGGTGAGGATTGTTGAGTTGTCCCACATCGGAGGGATTTGAGGTCCTTGGTCTCCTTATATGGCCTGGGCAATCCTTACCTCATAAGCTAGCTTTTGGGGTTGAGTTAGGCCCAATGTCCATTCTTTTCATGGTATCAGAGCCAGGCCCATCCCAATTATTGTTGCCGATGTTGGGCCCCCATTTATGTTGTCCACGCTCCAGAGATCTGGGCGTGATGGGGGTGTTGAGTTGTCCCACATCGGAGGGATTTGAGGTCCTTGGTCTCCTTATATGGCTTGGGCAATCCTCACCTCATAAGCTAGCTTTTGGGGTTGAGTTAGGCCCAATGTCTATTCTTTTCAATATCTAATATATCAACAGCTAAAGCCCCACATATTTTGCTCAAATACGAGATTATAACACACGGGCAATTAACTCGTAACTCACCTTATTTTTGTGAACAACTGAAATAGGTGATAATGATTGTTGGTGATCTTCATGTGAGTTATCGAAAACCTATCACAAAAAGGGAGATTATTAAATCAAACACAAAATTACTTCTTTTTTAACTATCACACTACAAATAATTAGATTTACATAGTATTAAATTAAATAGAAGACAGATAAGAACCTGCAAAAGCCTCACCAAGAGACTGAACCCTACATCAATGTTCTTCCAATAGCTTGTCTCCATGTCCCTGTTTTCTTAAATCTCCAACTAAATTACCAAAGCATAATGCAAAATTAGATTGTCGAGTTCTAACTAATAAAAGACACTGTAACTTTAGAATTAGGAGGAAGGAATCTGAAAATTCTTACCGCCAAAATATTTTCCTTCTAAATCTATCATAATCTCCATATATAGCTTTTTTCGGAACCACAAATTGTAGAGAGGGAATATATTGCGGTGGTGAAACCAAATTAGACTAAATTTGATAAAAGATGGAGCCAATTTTAGAATCCCCAATATGTTAGGGCTTTGAGATTTCGGCCGTTTGGGTCTAACATTAATTCGGCAACTTTTGGTTAGCAATTATGCAAAATAAATGGTCTCTGTTTGTATATATATATATATATATATATATATATATTTAAATTTAGTTTACTTTGTTTCTAAATTCAACATTTAACAGGTACTAGTTTTATTATTGAATAAACATAATATTTTAATTTTTAATATACAAATAGTATAATAATGCGGACAATAAAAAGTACATTAAAATTTTAAAAAATAGAAAGATTAAAAACTCTTAAAAAATAAAATATCCAAAATGTTTTTTTTCAAGTATAAATAATGCAATGGTGTTAAAATAAAAAGATACAAATCAACTATAGTGTGATAACTTTTAAATAAATAATATTTGTTTAAAATATTATCAGCTATACATAATTACCTTATTAAATTAAATAATAATCAATAAATTATATTATAGTAATTTAAAATTTACTCCTTCATAGCTCCTTCATAAATAAATACATAAATACCTTCAAATTATAAAATAATAAAAATTTAATATTTTTAGAGACACAAAACTAAGAAATTGAGACCAATTATAAGTGAAGATATATATTTCGTATATATGTATATTTGTAGAAGAAATCAAATAATATTCACTATGATGTTCTCACTTAGTAAATATGATATACTTTGACTTTGTTATTTGAGTTAATCTCAATCTTCATATTTTTTATATATCAATAAAACTTTATCATTCATTTAGTAAAGTATTCTTGAGGGTCAATAATAGTAATTAGGAAATTAACGCATAATTTACATAGGAACTATTTGGTCACCCAAGCGTTAAACAATAGTGCATAATTAGACACTTGAGCGTACATAAGCCTCATAAAACTAAACTCCACACGTAAAAATCATGTCATTTTACAAGTACCGCATCCAAAGGCCGGCGAGTCTCGAAAAGCCTTTCAAAATGTTGATTAATAATAAGAGAACTCATCTATTTTGTGGGTAATTATGACAATACCAAATAAATATAGTATTAAATAAAAATAATATTTTTTTGCCTATAAGCAAACAATAATTTACAATCAATGTAAATGTTGGTAATTACCGACTACTAATATATGACATTTAAAATAAATGTCAAATTTTTTTGACATTTTATGTCAAATGTGGGTATTTTTATGATATTTTGCATCAAATGTTATTATTTTTATGACATTTAATACAAAATGTGATTGTTTTTCCGACATTTGTATCAAATGTCATTATTTTTACAATACTTTTATTCAAATGTCGTTATATTTACTACATTTAATCACAAATGTAGTTATTTTTACTAAATTTTATCATAAACGTTGATAAATTTATTTTCTCCCGAAATTTATTACAAATGTCACTAAATAAAAGTCGTCATATCCTTACTTTCTTGTAGTGGATTGAGTGGGTTATGCCTACATAAAATTTAAAATTAAATTTATCATATGTTAGGTTAAGGGTATTAGCTAAAATACGGATAAACTTTAATACCATTATTATTATTATAATTCTAGTTATAATTTCATAATAACCTGATTTTGATCCCAGAGCAGCTCAAGCGCCCGCGACCTAAAGCCAAAATTTAATATGAGGGCTATATTTTCAAAAGAAAGTTATAAAATATGTTTTTATTTGAAGTCTATCTTTCTAACATTTTGAAATATAAAGTTGTTAATAATTATTTTTATATAATCGATTTCCTCTAATAGTTCCTTTTCAACTGATAATATAGTTAACTTATTTGATCTTTTTTGAGATATTATTGATCTTAGATAAGATTTTATAGAGCAATAGAAATATAAAATTGTTAGAAGTTTAAATGTATTGTTGAACTAATCAAATCTTAAAGAATGTGAATAATAAAATCTTTGAGAAAGAGTGTGGGATTGAGTGGGTTACGGCGACATAAAATTTAAAATTAAATTTATCATATGTTAGGTTAAGGGTATTAGCTAAAATACGGATAAAATGTTATACCATTATTATTATTATTATTATTATTATTATTATTATTATTATTATTATTATTCCATAATAACCTTATTTTGATCTAGGGGCAACTCAAGCACACGTACGACCTAAAGCTATATATATATATATATATATATATATATATATGAGTTTATGAAAGAAATTGGGGAAAAGAAAATTTAATTTTGGCCAAATAAGAAAGGGGAGTAAAATTTTAATAGGTTATTCAATGAAGGAGCAAAATGTGAAAAATTAAAATGCTTGAAAAATTATCCATCTATTCATTTTTAAGTAAGTCAATTATTACTTTATTTATATAACTAACGGGCTTTCTTTTCTTTTATACTCCATTAAAAGTACTAAATATTTTTTTAAAATACATATAAATTTATTATTTATTAAAAATGAGCCCCCCTAAATTTTGTATGAGGCACAAGCCTTATTATTCATAACTTTAGAGCGGGCCCTGTTTTGATATATAACACAATTGCACCCCGAACCCCTCCCTCCCCCTTGTCTCCCCTCGCCCCACTCCCTGTCCCCCCTCCCCCTCCCCCCACCCCCTGTCCCCCCTACCCCAAAAAAAAGCAATCTTGTTGGCCAAATTAAAGTCCCACATTGTTGATGACTCCATAATTTTTCGATCTAACTTTCTGTCCTTTTTCCATCCTCATTTATTTACGCCATTGAATTCTCTTTTCCTCCATCTCCTTGCAACTTCACCCTGGTACCTTTCATTTATAGCTGCCTATCTTCTTCCTATCTTTTGATTTATTAAAGATCCAAAGCTGTACGAAGAATTTGAGAAGATTTTTGGTAGGCTGTTGTTGATTTATCTTCAAAAGACCCTCCCTGCAAAATGTATGGGAGCTTATGTTACGTTCACTTTTGAAATATAGCTAATGGATTGACTTTTCATGAATACAACATATGAACTGGTAATAAATAAGTTAAAGTAAAATAATCACGGGGCAATTGAAATTAAAGCGATTGCAACGTTTATTTAAGCATAAGTGCGATCAAACTCGCTAATTAATATTCTTTTTCAACGTAAAGATAGACCTTTTAATTAAGACTACAGTGTGGCGTGTGTAGGAATATAGTAGATATGCCCTAAATCCAATATCATATTTGATAACTTGAACATATTTTGTGAATGTCATTAGCTATAAAATATATGGCAATTGATATTCTTTTATCATTATTATTAATTGTTTGATTAATTTGATAAGGCCCTTGATTAAATTTTGAGATTTGTCATCGTGATAGAGATCATGATAATGAGAGCAAAGCCTTTTACAATTTAATATAAATTTATTCTTGGTCGTAGGATTATTAATTTGGACATTAGTAATCCAGTTAGATCAATACTTTTGTGATCGTCTTTATCGGATAAAGATTAGTTGATCTCATTAACTAAATCACATAGATATATGATGCATATAGAGATATGATCATTGAACCGACTCATTGGATAATTCCTAATGGTTAGAATTACCATAACTGTCAATAGGATATTTTCTTGAAGAATGTGATGTAACTGTTTCCTTTGACTTGAGATCGTCATAGTAATTGACAAGTTATTTATTTGTGCTTTGATACTAGACACCTATGGCCCTAGGGCGATAGTTGAAAGGATATTGGGTACAATTAAATACTTGTTGAATCAGTGATCGATCAAGATGGAATCTGTCAACTCTTGTTAATGAGTTTAAGCTCCATGTTGTCGTGAATTATAAACGAACAAACTAAGACCTTGGCCAGGGCAATTGAATGAAAGAATAAATGAGTTTCTTAGGTTATTCAATGGTCGATTATATTTGACATGGACACAAGTTATTTATTCAATTTTACACTAGACGCCAGGACTACCCGGGGAGTATAAAATTTAATAAGTTCTTTGCTATCATGATGATGGAACTCAACTATGCCAATAGGATCGACCTAACTACCAGGGGACTATTTCACATAGAGCTATTTAAGGAAATTGTATGGGGATACAATTGGTAAGAGTACCTACCTTTAAAATATATGTGAGAGACGACTTGATTTCCAAGGGGCTCATACATATTGTTAAATGATTCCTTTACTCCACTAAAAGAAATAAAAATTTCTTAAACTATAATGAGGGTAAATCGTTTAAAATAATTAGTGGAAATATCATTTAGATAAAAGTCCATGTCTTTATGATATATGCAAATATGTTCTTATATTATTGCCTTTTCTTTTCTATATTTTAGATTTCTCAATATGTCTGTTATATCACTGCGTGAAATACTTGAGACCAACAAATTGGTAGGACCAAACTTTGATGACTGATATAGAAATTTGAGAATTGTTCTCACGCATGAAAAGCTCATTGATGTAATCGATAAGCCTACAAAGATAATCCCACCAAAGAATGATGCTCAAGGCACCAAGGTTTATTAGAAATACTTGGAAGAATGCCTTGCTATTAAACACATCATTCTCGCTTCTATG
Organism: Nicotiana benthamiana; assembly: GCA_034376525.1. NCBI lineage: Eukaryota > Viridiplantae > Streptophyta > Magnoliopsida > Solanales > Solanaceae > Nicotiana > Nicotiana benthamiana. Next base: position 14,319,087 of record CM067331.1, on the reverse strand, counting down.
AGTTCTGAACTCCAGAGGAAACATCAGAATATATATTCAATTGTAATCATTGAATATCTTAAGAAGATGGTTGATACACAATTGGACATTCAAAACTCTCCGGTCAGACCCCTTGTCAATCATATGATTGTTCTTACCAAAGAACATGAGAAATTGAGGTACAAGCTTTGTAAAGAGCTTTCTGAAGATTTGATCTTGCAGTCAGTATATGATGCTGAATGTTTTCACTATTAGAAGAAAGGCATTGGAAGACAAACTGCAAGGAGTATCTTGCAACTCTAAAGGACAAGAAAAAAGGTGATACATTAATGAAAAATGATTTCGAGGTTTCTTTAGCTACTACTAATTCTTCACTGTGGGTATTAGATACTGAAAGTGGTTATAACATCTGCATTATGTTGCAAGGGTTCAAGATACGTAGGAGGCTAAAGAAAGGAGAAGTTAATCTACAGGTTGGAAATAGTGCAAAAGTTGCGGCCATAGATGTAGGGTCAACTTCTTTAGTAATGCCTATGGAAAAAGTACTTATGTTGGATGATTGTTATTATGTTCCTAAATTTGTTTCAAGCATAATTTCAACTTCTATGTTAGATATACGTGGTTTTCGCATTAATATATGCAACGGTATTTGCTCTATTTATTATAGTGATAATTTATATGCAAATGGCTATCTCCAACATTGACGTTTATGTCTTATCTAATGTGAATGCTAATTCGATTATGCATGTTTCAAGTCTTAAGAGGAAAAGAGATGATCATGTAAATCAAACATACCTTTGGCATTGTAGGCTTGGTCATATTGGAGAGAAAATAATTAACAAGTTGTACAAGGAAGGGTACCTTAACAAGTATGATTTTGAATCATATCCAACTTGTGAATCTTGTCTCAAAGGAAAAATGACCAAATCTCCATTTACTGGAAGTGGAGAAAGAGCTTCTGAATTATTGGGACTAATTCATACAGATGTTTGTGGGCCCATAAAAATTCAAGCTAGAGGTGGATATTCTTACTTCATCACCTTCACTGATGATATGTCACGATATGGATTTGTGTATCTTATGAAACATAAGTCTGAATCTTTTGAAATGTTCAAAAGGTTCCTGCAGTGAAGTTGAGAAGCAGACTAGTAAAAATATCAAAGTACTAAGGTCTGATAGAGGTGGAGAATATCTCAGTGAAGATTTTATGATATATCTCAAAGAGAATGGGATTCTCTCACAATGTACACCTCCCGGAACACCACAACACAATGGTGTGTCTAAAAGGAGAAATATAACCATATTAGATATGGTGAGATCTATGATGGTGTTCATTGATCTTCCAATAAATTTATGGGGATATGCTTTGGAAGCAGCAATATACTTACTTAATAAAGTTCCCACTAAGTCAGTCTCTACAACACCATATGAGATATGGAAATGATGTAAGCCTAACCTTAAACATATTAAAGTTTGGGGTTGTCCAGCTTATGTTAAGAGACTACAGTCTGATAAACTTGACTCAAGATCTGATAAGTGTATGTTTATTGGGTATCGCAAGAAAACAATGGGATATTATTTGTATCGCTCTTCTGACCATAAAGTGTTTGTGGCCAGAGGAGCAACCTTTTTGGAAGGGAGATTTCTTACAAAGGAAATTATAATGGAGAAATAGAACTTGATGAAGATCAAGAAACTAATGAATCAACACAATATAAAGATCATGAGACTCAAGTTGAAAAACCTTTATTGGATGTGTTTGAAGTTGCCAAGGAAATTGCCATCTTCAACGGTTGAAGTTCAAGAACTAAATGAAGTTCAAGAACAGGTTAATGAACCAGTTCCAAACCAAATTGAACAACAACCAAATCCAACACAATGTGAACAGGTTGTACAAGTACCTCTTCGAAGGTCTACACGAGAACGTCATGTACCAACTAGATTAAATTTATTGGTACAAGATGATTTATCAAATGAGATTGATCATAATGATGATGACCCTAAGACCTATGAAGAGGCTATACAAAGTTCTGATTATGAGAAGTGGCAAAAGGCCATGGAATCCGAAATGGAATCCATGAAGGAAAATAAAGTATGGACTTTAGTTGAACCCTCAAAGGATATAAAACTTATAGGTTGTAAATGAGTTTTTAAGAAAAAGATTGGAGCAGACGGAAAGGTGGAGACCTACAAAGCACGTCTTGTTGCCAAGGGATATCGTCAGAAAGAAGAAGTCGACTATGACGAGACTTTCTCTCCCGTGGCAATGCACAAATCTATTCGAATTTTGCTTGCTATAGCGATATACTATGATTATGAAATATGGCAAATGGATGTGAAAACAGCTTTCCTCAATGGTGAGCTAGAAGAGGATGTGTACATGACACAACCTGAAGGTTTCACATCTTCGTCCGATCATAATAAAATTTGTAAGCTACAACGATCCATTTATGGACTAAAGCAAGCTTCTCGAAGTTGGAATATTCGCTTTAACAAGACAATTAAAAAATTCAATTTTGTTAGATGCGAATAAGAACTTTGTGTGTACAAAAAGGTTAGTGGGAGCACAATTATATTCTTAGTGTTGTATGTTGATGATATATTGCTCATAGGGAATGACATACCAGAAATGTAAAGTACCAAGATTTGGCTATCTGAATAGTTCTCCATGAAAGACTTGGGAGAAGCAGCTTATATACTAGGAATAAAGATCTATAGAGATAGATCTGGGAAGCTGCTTGGACTTTCCCAGTCTTTGTACATTGATACTATCTTAAATAGGTATAACATGGATAATTCCAAAAGAGGCTATCTACCGATAGGCACTGGAATTTATCTCAGTAGGGAGGAATGTCCTAAAACACCTGAAGAGAGAGAACGCATGAGTATGATCCCATACGCTAGTGCAGTGAGAGCAATCATGTATACCATGACATGTACACGTCCTGATGTGGCTTATGCACTTGGAGTGACTAGCCGATATCAGGCAAATCCTGGTGAGGAACATTGGAAGGTGGTGAAGACATTCTTAAGTACTTAAGAAGCACTAAAGACCAATTCCTCATCTATGGGGATTCTGAGTTGAAACTTGAAGGTTATACTGATGCAAGTTTCTCTTCAGATAGGGATGATAGCTAATCTATTTCTGGTTATGTAATCACCTTAAATGGTGGTGCAGTGAGTTGGAAAAGTTCCAAACAAGGTACAGTAGCTGATTTAGTGACTGAAGCAGAATATATAACAGCTAGTGAAGCTGCTAAGGAAGTTGTATGGATGAAAAAGTTCTTAACTGAACTTGGTGTGGTTACTTCAATAGAAGGCGCGGTTCCATTGTTGTGTGACAATACTGGAGCCATTGCTCAAGCAAAAGAACCAAGATCACACCAAAAGTCTAAACATGTTCTGCGAAGCTATTACTTGATAAGAGAGATCATTAAACGTGGAGACATCGAGATTCAAAAGGTTGATGGAATAGAAAATGCTGCAGACCCATCACTAAAGCTCTTGGTGAAAAGGAGTTTGACAAGCACAAGTGGAAATTGGGATGAAGTACAAGAGCGATTGGCTCTTGTGCAAGTGGGAGATTGTTAGGGATATAGTAGATATGCCCTAGATCCAATATCATATTTGATAACATGAGCATATTTTTGTGAATGTCATTTGATATAAAATATATGACATTTGATATTCTTTTATCATTATTATTAATTGTTTGATCAATTTGATAAGGTCCTTGATTAAATTTTGAGATTTGTCATCGTGATAGAGATCATGATAATGAGAGCAAAGTCTTTTACAATTTAATATAAATTTGTTCTTGATCGTAGGATTATTAATTTGGACATTAGTAATCCAGTTAGATCAATATTTATGTGATCGTCTTTATCGGATAAAGATGAGTTGATCTCATTAACTGAATCACATATATATATGATGCATATAGAGATATGATCATTGAACCGACTCATTGGATAATTCCTAAATGTTAGAATTACCATAAATGTCAATAGGATATTTTCTTGAAGAATGTGATGTAACTGTTTCCTTTGACTTGAGATCATCATAGTAATTGACAAGTTATTTATTGTTCTTTGATACTAGACACCTATGGCCCTAGGGCGATAGTTGAAAGGATATTGAGTACGATTAAATGCTTGTAGAATTAGTGATTGATCAAGATGAAATCTGTCAACTCTTGGTAATGAGTTTAAGCTCCATGTTGTCATGAATTTTAAACGAACAAACTAAGACCTTGGCCAGGGCAATTGAATGAAAGAGTAAATGAGTTTCTTAGGTTATTCAATGATCAATTATATTTGACATGGACACATAGTTGATCGCTTATTAGGATTTGACAGTTGAACCATATCATAGGGTGATCCAGAGCTATAAGGACAGAAGGAATTAGTACATTATTCTTCTACTGGTTCTTGAGAGTAAATTATATACTTTATTATATTCGATCGTTAAGGAGTGTTGCTAGACGCCACCATTGATTAGTATATTGATGTGGTCAATTTACTACCGATTTAGTATTGAACCTATGGGGGTCGCACACTAACGAGTGCTCTGATCTTTGCTAAAGGATTAATTACTTTATTATTTGTTAATTAAATTAAAGAATTTAATTAGTCAAATAATTTAGTTCTTAGTTCAAATGAAATATTATTATATTCTTTGCTAGCACAGAGGGTATAATTAATATTATGAACAAATTAAAGTTTTCTATTTGGAATAGAAATTTAAATTATATCTCTTAAAAATATATATGTGATTTATATTTTATACAATTAATTGATAATTGTTTATATATTTTACATAAATATTAATGATGACTAACTTATTAGATCCAATTTAGAATTGGACTAATTTTAGTCCAGAACCTGTCGACAATTCCTTTTTGTAATGAATTCGGTTTTGAAGAAGGAAAATTAAATAAATTTAGAAATTAAACTTGTACTTTGGAAAATCAACGCCTTAACCATTATTTTAACAAAATAAGAAAAACGTTCCTATTTGATGATGCAAAAAGGGTGTTAGCTTGTCGAAAACGTAAGAGAGCATTATTCCGGAAAAGGAAAAACTTTTCCTCGTCACATTATCCTTGAGAAGAAAACCCATTTTGTGAAAGTGAGAGTGCAATACAAAGCCACGAGAGAGAATACAATTACAAGAAAAGTGTTTTTTGTTCTTCTAATTTGAGTTGAGATTTTTGAGAAAAGTTTCAACACCATATTCTTCGTTCAATTTGTTCGCGGGTTTCATTGATCAAAGAGTTGATAGCAAGGATCGGTCTCGGTGTGGATACGCATATAGTCTTCACACTATCGAAGAATTATTGAAACAGGACTCTCTCCACCAGTTACGTCTTAGATCTGATCTTTGACATGCAAATAAATTTTAAACACAAAAGGATCTGCCTAGGATTGTTATTGTCTTCCGTTGCGTGTTACGAACACCTATAAGCAATCCTTCAATATGCTGGTGTCTAAGTTGTACAAAGTTGGTGTAGGACCTTAGGTTCAATATTTATTATTTTTGTAAGGAAGAAATGGGTCTAACTTAGATATGGTCTACTTAAGCTTATGTAGTATTATTGTTAGATTTTTAAAACAAATTTAATGTCATGTCATATTTTTATTGGATTTTGTAAATTTTGAACCAAAATAATTTTTGAGTTATAAATATAAAGTTGAGTGACTTTTAAGTGATAAATAATAAAATAAGTGACTTTTGTGAAATATTGAATTAGTTGGATGACCTTCAGTGCAAAAAAACGTTTTATTTGGTGAAATCGTTTTATTCATTTGTATTTGTTTGGAAAATGTTTAAATGTGTCCTTAACGTTTAACATTTATCTATTCTGCACTCAGTTTGCCTATCCGTCCATATATAATAACTCTAATAGTTATTTTTTTGGTTATCTCAAAGTTAGGAAATTATCTAAAGGTGTTCAAACTTGAAAAAAGTAAAAAAATATTTCGTAAAAAATGTTTAATATATATTATATACAAATTTAATATTTTACCTATGGCCCATAATCTCAAATGTGTCCTCTTTTTATTGTTTTGCATCGTGCATAGCCTATTAAAGAAGGAAATGCTCCATATATTCTCAAGGTTCAAAAAGGATAAAGTTAATGAATATATTTGGGGTTAGAGGCGAATTCATGATTTAAATTCTATAAGTTTAACTTTTAAAGTTTTTAGTATTGAATCCATTATAATTTTAAGGTTATGACTTCATATTTATATGTTTTTTTTTTGTAATTTTAATAGTTTTTACATATACATTTTTACTTATCATCAAAAGTTATGAGTTTCATTATATCTTTCCACAGAACGCTACATCCGCCCCTGGGGATTGAATTAAATTAAGGTGAATTTGTGTCGCATAAAGGAGGCTAACCAATTGAGCTGGCTTCCATTAAACTATAGGTGGAGGGATGCTACAAAGACCTATAGGAGCTTCCATAAGTACGTAGAAAATAGGGAAACAAAAAAGAGAATAAGTGAAGAAAGTTGACTTTCGCCGCCGCACCTATATCCATCCCCCAATATAGTATGTGCCGCTGCTGCCGCCAGCCACCCTACACAACCTAGCCTTCCCTCCGAAAATTTAATGTTTAACCACCTATAAAAACTTCGTTTATCCAAGATTTGCATTCTAAGGGCTTACAACTGCAGGAGCGTCATATTTGTTCAAGGTATTTGTCTAAACATTTGTGTGAGATGTACACTCAGTTTCTACTGCTTATATTTGCTTGCAAATGGTGCTTTATTTAGAATTTAATTTTTATACTCTTGCATTTGTGTGAAACTAGTAAAAAAGAATAACGACGAACCCGCAGAACCTTTGGATTTGATTTATATATTTATTTTGAGATATAACAAGGTGTAAAAATATGTTTGCTTTAGTTCCTCTTTCGTTTATTTTTTATTAGAAAGTTAAATGATACTCCTCCGTCTATGTCATATTTTTCCTTTTTAATCAATCTCAAAAAGAGTATCCTAACTTCTTTTTTAAGAATAATTTACCTTTAAATTTCTAATTTTATCATTACTGAAATGATATATAGTCATTACTATTTACGACTGTTTTATACCATAACTTTTAGAAGCTATTTTCTAAAACCCTATATCCAATCAAACATCGTTTCAAATTGAGACAAAAGAAAGTATATTAGTCTGCTGAATAGGATATTTTGAAGTTTGTTAGAAATAAGCTGGCGATATAAATGACGGATCTACATTTTATTGGTTTATTCATTTTTTGAGATCTAAAGGCAGAAAGAAAAAAAGTTCCTAAGGGAGAGATAAAATTTGAGACGAACTTTATTCCATATTTGATTTGGAGTATCAATTAATATCGGAATAACTTTTATACTAAAATAATCAGACTGTCTCATATTATCCCACTTCATAGAATATCCTGGGATTATCCTATTATTGTACCACTACCCCTAAGTGAAAACTTATGCTATAATAGGTGAATTAGATAGTATTGGTTGCACTTTAGTGCTGCAACATACGTTATAATTGCAATTTCAATTTTACTTCTAGAAGAAGTTAGTTCTTAACCTAAAGAAATTCTCTCTAACTAGATGTTTTTTCTGCATCTCTCTCTCCATTACTTTCTTGGGAAAAAAAATATAAGTATTTTGCTAATACTTGTTTTAATTTTGTGCAGACACTACAAAAACACTAACCAAAGCTAGCTTGAACAATTAAGTCCGACCACAATGGATGTATACTCTCTTATTCCCGTACTGATAATCCTTGGATTCACCTATTTTACATGGTTCTTCATAAATAGAAGGTCGAAAACCTCAGAGCCAACAAATTGGCCTCTCGTTGGAATGTTGCCTGCATTTATTCAAAATGCTCATCGAATCCACGAATTTTTCACTGATATTCTTATAGAAACTGGGAACAATTTTGAGTTCTATGGTCCTGCGCTTGGCAACATGAACATGTTATTCACTAGTGATCCTGCAAATATCCATCATATCCTTAGTAGAAACTTCTCCAACTATCCAAAAGGCCCCGAGTTTCAGAAAATATTTGAAATATTAGGAAATGGAATCTTTAATGTTGATTCTGAATTATGGGAGATTCACAGGAAAATCACCATGTCCTTAATGAGCCATGCCAAGTTCCAAATTTTACTAAAGAAGAACGTGTGGGACACTGTCGAAAATGGTTTGGTACCAGTTCTTGATGCTTTTGCTGAACGAGGCACGACGTTTGATTTGCAAGATATTTTTCAGAGATTTACTTTTGATAATATCAGTAAATTGTTACTTGACTGTGATCCAAAAAGTTTATCCATCGATTTACCTCATTTGCCATGTGAAAAGGGCTTCAACGACATGGTTGATGCACTTTTGTATAGACACGTCTTACCAGAGAGCTATTGGCAATTGCAAAAAAAGCTTAATATTGGTAAAGAAAAAAATCTCAGTCAAGCGTGGGAGGCTTTTGATCAATTCATATATCCTGCCATTTCGCAAAAGCAAGAAAAGCTACTGAATAAAACCAACAAAGATGAGGATTTTGACTTATTCGCTGACTATATCAAAGCATACAATCAGTGGACGAAAGGAGATACTTCTGGTAATGTACAAGAATTCCTTAGAGATACTTTCTTGAATTTGATGTTTGCAGGTAGAGACACCACAAGCTCAACTCTCACTTGGTTTTTCTGGCTTTTAACTAAAAATCCCTTGGTAGAGACAAAGATTAAAGAAGAGATTGAACAGCAATTTCATTTAAAAAAAGGTGAACACCTCAAGTTTTTCGACATAGAAGAGTCAAGAAAACTGGTTTATTTACATGGTGCATTGTGCGAAGCTCTTCGGCTATTTCCACCAGTTTCAATTGAGCATAAATCTCCACTTAAACTTGATGTTCTCCCTAGCGGTCACCGTGTTACTCCAGACATGAAAATATTGATATCATTTTATACGATGGGGAGAATGCAGACCCTATGGGGGAAAGATTGCTTAGAATTCAAGCCAGAGAGATGGATTTCGGAGCGAGGAGGCATCAAACATGTGCCATCTTACCAGTTTCCAGCGTTTAATGCTGGCCCAAGGACTTGCATAGGGAAGGATATGGGGTTCATTCAGATGAAAATGGTGGCCGCCACCATCGTATACAATTACCATATCCAACTAGTGGAAGGACAAGCCATTTCGCCTACTGCTACTGTTGTGATTCGAATGACTAATGGTTTGAAGGTTAGGATCGTCAAAAGGGTTCCTTTTTAGTCCAAATGAATGGTTATCAAAAATTGCGTAGACTACAAAGAAATTGAGTTAAATTGATAGGTATATAAAGATGTGTGACAAATGGTTGTAATTCGACGCTTTTCCATATGGAAGGGTCGAACCAATAATTGTTTATTAATGCGACTAACATAATTGCTCTATTTTGTTACTTCTTTTAGACAATAGGGGTTGCTCTTGTGGTGTCCAGCCCACTTATCAAGGAAGAAACTTCTTTCTTATTTTTCAATAATGGCTGTTAAAGCAGCAGCCCATGCTTTTATTGACAGTCAAATTTGGTGTGTAAAATTGTCAAGAAAGGTGTGCAAGGCTACCAAATATTTGCCTATAAAATCAGAGCTTCGGCTCTCATTTTGATACACCAACAGAAAGAGAGAAAAAAGAGTAAGGTTTCATAGACAGGGTATAAGAAAATAGTCTGTGAGGAAAATAGAGAGTGAGAGATATTGTAGTGAGGTGAAAATATCAAAAGAGGGTTATTTTTCTTTTGAGTGTTGTAGTGATCTTTGGAGTATTTTACTCGGACCTACAAAGTGTAAAATTCCTTACTATAGTGATATCAGTTGCTCCTCTCAGGGCCGTGGTTTTTCCCTTATTCAGAAGGGTTTTCCACGTAAAAATCTTGGTGTCGTTATTATTCTTTTATCCTTGTTAATTACGGTATCTCGGTGCTACATTATTATTCCGCTTTTATTACCGTGAATATTATTTTGGTAGGGGTTTTATTCCCAACAACTGGTATCAGAGCACAGGTTCTGCTCGTTCACTAAAATACTATTCACTGTCGGTAGTACTATACTCGGTGAAAAATAAAAATATCCGGAGTAAAGTACGAGGTAGCTAAATTCAACGGAGATAACGGTTTTTCAACATGGCAAAGAAGGATGAGGGATCTGCTCATCCAACAAGGATTACACAAGGTACTAGTTGCTGATGCCAAAAAGCCTGATGCCATGAAAGCTGAGGATTGGGCTGACTTGGATGAAAGAGCTGCTAGTCCAATCAGGCTGCACTTATCTGATGATGTGGTAAATAACATCATTGATGAAGACACAGCACATGGAATTTGGACAAGGTTGGAAAGCCTATACATGTCCAAAATGCTGACAAATAAATTGTACCTGAAGAAGTAGTTATACGCCCTACACATGGGTGAAGGTATGAATTTTTTGTCGCATTTAAATGTGTTTAACGGACTAATCACACAGCTTGCCAACCTCGGAGTAAAAATCGAAGAGGAAGATAAAGCCATTTTGCTATTAAACTCGTTGCCATCTTCGTACGATAATTTGGCAACAACCATCCTGCACGGTAAGACTACTATTGAGTTGAAAGATGTCACATCGGCTCTTTTACTCAATGAGAAGATGAGAAAGAAGCCTGAAAATCAAGGATAGGTTCTTATCACAGAAGGCAAAGGCAGGAGTTATCAAAGGAGTTCGAGCAACTATGGTAGATCCGGAGCTCGTGGAAAATCAAAGAATCGATCCAAATCAAAAGTCAGAAATCGCTACACCTGTGATCAACCAGGTCACTTCAAAAGAGATTGCCCAAATCCAAGGAAGGGCAAAGGTGAAACTAGTGGCCAGAAGAATGACGACAACACAGCTGCCATGGTGCAAAACAACGACAATGTTGTCCTCTTTATAAATGATGAAGAGGAATGCATGCACCTGTCAGGTCCAAAGTCGGAATGGGTGGTTGACACAGCGGCATCTTACCATGTCACACCGGTAAGAGATCTTTTTTGTAGATATGTAGCAGGTGATTTCGGCACCGTGAGAATGGGTAATACGAGTTACTCAAAGATTGCGGGGATTGGTGACATTTGTATCAAGACAAATGTCGGATGCACATTGGTTCTAAAGGATGTGCGACATGTACCTGATTTGCGGATGAACTTGATCTCGGGAATTGCTTTGGACCGAAATAGATACGAGAACTATTTTGCAAATCAAAAGTGGAGACTCACCAAGGTATCATTGGTGATTGCAAAGGGAGTTGCTCGTGGCACGTTGTACAGGACAAATGCAGAAATATGCCAAGGTGAATTGAATGCGGCACAAGATGAGATTTCTGCAGATTTGTGGCATAAAAGAATGGGCCATATGAGTCAGAAGGGATTGCAGATTCTTGCCAAGAAATCACTCATTTCTCATGCATAGGGTGTCATTTCAGACATCGTCTGAAAGAAAGTTGAATATACTTGATTTAGTATATTCTGATGTTTGTGGCCCAATGAAAATTGAATCAATGGGCGGTAATAAATATTTTGTTACTTTTATTGATGATGCTTCACGAAAATTGTGGGTTTATATTTTGAAAACCAAAGATCAGGTGTTTCAAGTTTTCCGGAAGTTTCATGCTCTAGTAGAAAGGGAGACAGGTCAAAAGCTAAAACGTCCCCGAAGTGACAATGGAGGTGAGTACACTTTAAGGGAATTTGAAGAGTAATGTTCAAGTCATGGGATCATACATGAAAAGACAATTCCTGGAACCCAACAGCACAATGGTGTAGCAGAGAGGATGAACCGCACTATCGTGGAGAAGGTGAGAAGCATGCTCAGAATGGCTAAACTACCTAAGTCATTTTGCGGTGAAGCAGTTCAAACAACGTGTTACTTGATCAATAAGAGTCCATCAGTTCCATTGGCGTTTGACATCCCAGAAAGAGTTTGGACCAATAAGGAGGTATCCTACTCGTATCTAAAGGTGTTTGGTTGCAGAGCTTTTGCACATGTACCGAAAGAGCAGAGAACAAAGCTGGATGATAAATCTGCTGCATATTTATTGGATACGGAGATGAAGAGTTCGGGTACAGATTGTGGGATCCTGCAAAGAAGAAGGTCATCAGAAGCAGAGATGTAGTCTTCCGAGAAAGTGAAGTTGGAACTGCTGCTGATATGTTAGAAAAGGCGAAGAATGGTATAATTCCTAACCTTGTTACTATTCCTTCTATTTCTAACAATCCCATAAGTGCAGAAAGTACGACCAATGAGGTTGCCGAGCAGGGGGAGCAACCTGGTGAGGTTATTGAGCAGGGGGAGCAACTTGATGAAGGTGTCGAGGAAGTGGAGCATCCCACTCAGGAAGAAGAACAACCTCAACCTCTGAGGAGATCGGAGAGGCCAAGGGTAGAGTCATGCAGGTAGCCTTCCACAGAGTATGTCCTCATCAGTGATAAGGGGGAGCCAGAAAGTCTTAAGAAAGTGTTGTCCCATCCAGAAAAGAACCAGTGGATGAAAGCCATGCAAGAAGAGATGGAATCTCTATAGAGAAATGGCACGTACAAGCTGGTTGAACTTCCAAAGGGTAAAAGACCAATGCAAATGGTCTTTAAACTCAAGAAAGATGGAAATGGCAAGCTGGTCAGATACAAAGCTCGATTGGTGGTTAAAGGCTTCGAACAGAAGAAAGGTATTGATTTTGACTAAATTTTCTCACCTGTTGTCAATATGACTCCTATTCGAACAATTTTGAGCTTAGCAGCTAGCCTAGATCTTGAAGTGGAGCAGTTGGATGTGAAAACTGCATTTCTTCATGGAGATTTGAAAGAAGAGATTTATATGGAGCAGCCAGAAGGATTTGAAGTAGCTGGAAAGAAACACATGGTGTGCAAATTGAATAAGAGTCTTTATGGATTAAAGCAGGCACCAAGGTAGTGGTATATGAAGTTTGACTCATTCATGAAAAGTCAAACATACATAAAGACCTATTCTGATCCATGTGTATACTTCAAAAGATTTTCTGAAAATAATTTTATTATATTGTTGTTGTATGTGGATGACATGTTAATTGTAGGAAAAGACAAGGGGTTGATAGCAAAGTTGAAGGGAGATCTGTCCAAGTAATTTGATATGAAGGACTTGGGCCCAGCACAACAAATTCTAGGGATGAAGATAGTTCGAGAGAGAACAAGTAGAAAGTTTTGGCTATCTCAGGAGAAGTACATTGAACGTGTACTAGAACGCTTCAACATGAAAAATGCTAAGCCAGTCAGCACACCTCTTGCTAGTCATCTAAAATTGAGCAAAAAGATTTGTCCTACAACAGAGGAGGAGAAAGGGAACATGGCTAGAGTTCCTTATTCTTCAGCAGTTGGAAGCTTGATGTATGCAATGGTATGTACTAGACCTGATATTGCTCACGCACTTGGTGTTGTCAGCATGTTTCTTGAAAATCCTGGAAAGGAACATTGGGAAGCAGTCAAGTGGATACTCAGGTACCTGAGAGGCACCACGGGAGATTGCTTATGCTTTGGAGTATCGGATCCAATCTTGAAGGGCTATACGGATGCTGATATGGCAGGTGACATTGACAACAGAAAATCCACTACCAGATATTTGTTTACTTTTTCATGGGGAGCTATATCATGGCAGTCGAGGTTGCAGAAATGTGTTGCACTCTCTACAACTGAAGCATAATATATTGCCACTACTGAAGCTGGCAAAGAGTTGATATGGCTCAAACGGTTCCTTCAAGAGCTTGGATTGCATCAGAAGGAGTATGTCATCTATTGTGACAGTCAAAGTGCAATAGACCTTAGCAGGAACTCTATGTACCATGCAAGGACCAAACACATAGATGTGAGATATCACTGGATTTGTGAGAAAGTGACGGACGAATCTTTACAGGTTAAAAAGATTCACACAAGCGAAAATCTTGCGGATATGCTGACCAAGGTGGTACCAAGGAACAAGTTCGATCTATGCAAAGAACTTGTCGGCATGCATTCGAACTAGAAGGCGGTGTTATTCCTCTAGATAAATGGGACTGGATGGGGAGATTTGTGGGGTCCAGCCCACTTATCAAGGAAGAAACTTCTTCCTCATTTTTCAATAATGGCTGCTAAAGCAGCAGCCCATGTTTTTATTGACAGTCAAATTTGGTGTGCAAAATTGTTAAGAAAGGTGTGCAAGGCTGCCAAATTTTTGCCTATAAAATGAGAGCTTCGGCTCTCATTTTGATACACCAACAGAAAGAGAGAAAAATGAGTAAGGTTTCACAGACAGGGTATAAGAAAATAGTCTATGAGGAAAATAGAGAGTGAGAGATATTGTAGTGAGGTGGAAATATCAAAAGAGGGTTATTTTTCTTTTGAGTGTTGTAGTGGTCTTTGGAGTATTTTACTCGGACCTACAAAGTGTAAAATTCCTTACTCTAGTGATATCAGTTGCTCCTCTCAGGGCCGTGGTTTTTTCCCTTATTCAGAAGGGTTTTCCACGTAAAAATCTTGGTGTCGTTATTACTCTTTTATTCTTGTTAATTACCGTATCTCGGTGCTATATTATTATTCCGCTTTTATTACTGTGAATATTATTTTGGTAGGGGTTTTATTCCCAACAGCTCTGATGGTAAGCAACCACCCACTTCCAACCGAGATGTTGTGAGTTCGAGTCTCCCCAAGAGCAAGGTGGGAAGTTCTTGGAGGGAAGGATGCCGGGGGTCTATTTGGAAACAACCTCTCTTCCCCAGGGTAGGGGTAAGGTCTGCGTACATACTACCCTCCCCAGACCTCACTAAGTGAGATTATACTGTGTTGTTGTTGTTGTTGTATTTTGTTACTTCTTGATTAGAGGTCTGCTTACTGCTTTATTTTACTTTCTTTTATCACGGTACAAAATCTTGCTTTTAATATGAAGCCGTTAGTTTTTCACTTTGAGCAAAAGTAGGATGTATCTTATGTCACGACTCAATTTTTGACCAAGTCATAGTTAGCACGCGGTGCCTTAACTTGACCGAGCGAACTTTCTTGCATGTTCTTTTTATTCTACTAGGTGGTCAACATCAACCAAGACAAAACATCTTTCTTTAAGTTCGAAAAATTTATTCTTACCCGTAAATTTTCTAAAGCGTTTCTTTTCTGTTCTTTTATTTTCTTTGCTAGACGGGGAGTTCCATTATATCACGATCCAGATTTTCCACTCTCGGGGTCGTCATGACGCCTACTAATAAGATCTAGGCAAGCCAACTTAATTATCTTTTCCACAATTAATAATGACAACATGAAACATTTGAATACAAATAACAAAGCGGAAGACTTAATAGTAAAGAAAACTGAAAATACCTGCGGAAGTTCAATATAATCCTCTATCCAAAACCTGGTGTCACATAACTCACAAACTGCTAAGATTTTGCTAAATATAATGTCTGAAAGAAGTTGTAAAATGTTTGTCTCGAAATAAAAGAGATAACAAACTGAAAAGCAAGATAAAGGGGACACCGGACCCGTGGACGCCTGCAAGGCTACCTCGGTATCTCTCTCTGGACTGAAGGCCTGCTGTTGTCCAAAGACTGGATCTGTGCAAAATAACATAGAGTGTAGTATCAGCACAACCGACCTCATTTTCTAGTAAGTGGCTAGCCTAACCTCGGCGAAGTAGTGACGAGGCTAGGACCAGACTACCATATAAACCTGTACAGTTCAAGTATACATATACAACGGGAAGAAATATGGGAAGTGGACAGTCAAAAAGAAGGGGGAACATGCTGTGGGGAGTTAACAGTTACAAATAGGAATTCTCAATAAAAATGGAAACAACAAAACCAGAATCTCAACCAGAATCAGAAATCACAGACTTGTACGGCATCACCCTTTGTGCTTTTACTGTCGTCCTCACCAAATCGATCGTATCCGTAAATCATCTATACGGCATCACCCTTCATGATTTTACTTTCTTTCCTCACAATATGCATAATAAATGGATATCAGTATGGAATGGTACGTCGCACGACATGGCATCACCCTTCGTTCTTTACTCTCTTTCCTCACAATATCAAACAGTACACGGCATCACCCTTCATACTTTATCAATCTTTCCTTACAATATCAAATAATACACGGTATCACCCTTCGTGCTTTATCATTCTTCCTCGCCCAAACAACAATTACGAATAAGGGGCAAGAAAGTAAACAAATAATAAGAGGAATCCCGGCAAGGTAATACAATTAAAAAGTTAAATCCCGACAGGGGAAAAAGAACAACAATTTCAATATCCTGGCAAGGGAGAAAATCAACCAAATAGCACAACATCCCCTCAAGGGAATAAACGAATAACTCTTTCTTTTTTTTTCATTTCTTATTTCATAATTCATTTTATCACTTGAGCCAACGCTCCAAAGAATCCAATGATCTCATATACCTTTTCAATTCGTATCACCACCCGAGCCAATTCTCCTCGAAGTTACATGATCATAATCTCTTTCACATGCTCTTCACAACATATAGAAAGCATCAAATAAGTATGAAAATAACAAAAAAAATCAGGATAATCACAATATAAGGACTCACGGTGAAGCTAGACACCAATGTATAGATACTCGTCACCATGCCTATACACCGTACTCGACAATTAGCAAGTAGCAAACAAGACTCAACTTCTATTTCCTCACGCAAAAGTTAGACCAAACAGTTACCTCAACTTCCACGGCCAAGTCAATCCACAACAACCGCATTCTCGAATTCGGTTCCAACTCAATCAAATATGTCCAATAACGACTTTATAATATCAATATATGCTAAACGAATCAAATCCAATGCCTAAATATAGATTTCCAAGTTCCTACCTAAAATTTCAAAAATCGACCCCTGGCCCCCTTGGTCAAAACATGAGGTTCGAACCAAATTCATATTATCCATTCTCCCACGATCCCGATTATAAATTTATTTTTCAAATTTGACCAAAAAACAAGGTCTAAATCAAGAAAATGTAAAAAAGCCTTAACTCTACCCGATTCCCCAAATTTCTACCCTTAATTACATGATTTAAGCTTAGGAATTCAATAACTAATAATGAAAAAATATGAAAATGAGTTAAAATTTACAAACCCAAGAGGTCTTGATGAAAGGAAGATTCAATGGATGCCTAAGGACCTTGGAGAAGAAGAAACTTGGGTGTTTTTATGAAGAGCCCGCGACTACACTATTTCTGAAATTAAAAAATAACTGGGCATAGTTTTCCCTTCGCGTTCGCGGAAAGGGAGTCAGGTTCGCAAAGGGTTGACTCAACTAACCATTATATTCGCGATGTGAAGAATGAGAATGCAAAGAGAAAAGGCTGGGGGTCTAGGGAATTGTTCTATGCGAACGCCTTAGAGCTTACACGAACGTGTTGAAGGAAGCTGCAAGGCTACGCGTTCGCAAAGGGTTGAATGCGAACGTGAAGAGGAAAGTTTGGCCAAGTACCTAAAGTCAATTAATGCAATGCGAACGCGAGGGTAGTACCACGAACGCGATGAAGTGAAACCCCGAAGCTTTGAGAACGCGGGATAGGCTTCGTGAACACGAAAAATAAAGAACATGCAACTGTTGAAGCCCAAAAACCTGCAACTTTCCTAAGTCCGAAATCACTCTGAATCACCCTCGAAACACTCTCGATCCCTCGGGGCTCCTAACCAAAAAAAATACCCTAACTCCACAACATCCTACGAACTTAATAGTGCGATCAAATCGTCATAATAACCTAAAAAATAATGGATCAAACCTTAAAATCACTAGTTTTTCTTCAAACTTTATACTTTAAAATTTAGAGTTATAGGTCCGAAACACGTCAAACGACGTCCGATTTCTACCAATCTTCACAAAAATATTTTAGAACACATATAAGACCGGTACCGGATACCGGAACCAAATACGAGACCGATACCAACACGTTCTAATCAATTTTTATATCCGTTTTTCTTAACAATTTCAGAAAAACAATTTCTTTTAAAAATTTATTTCTCGGGCTCGGGACCTTGAATTTCGCTTTCGGGCATACGCCCGAGTCCTATTTTTTTCCACGGAGCCTCCGTGATGGTTAAATCATGGGTCCGGTCCATTTACCCAAAATATTGACAAAAGTCAAATTTACTCATTTTAGTACCAAATTTTAGAATTTTTCACAGAATTTCACATTTAAGTTTTCCGGCTTTGTGCCGGACTGTCCACGCAGACCAAGAAGAATAATAATGAGGTTGTAAGGCCTTGAAAGCACAGACTGAGAAAGAAAATAGGTGATGGCCCTTTGGGTCATCACATTCTCCACCTCTAAAACAACCGTTCGTCCTTGAATGGACAAAAGAAAGAAGTACGTGAGTTGGGAAGTAGATGAGGATAATGGCTCCGTATATCATACTCAAACTCCCAGGTCGATGCCTCAGGAGGCTGGCCTCTCTACTGAACATGCACTGAAGGAAAACTCTTCGACCTCAACTGTCGAACCTGCCGGTCTAGAATAACCACCGGCTCCTCCTCATAAGACAGATCGTTGTCCAACTGAACAGTGCTGAAATCTAACACGTGGGATAGATCACCGTGATACTTCCCAATCATGGACACGTGAAACACTGGATGCACGACAAACAAGCTAGGCGGCAAGGCAAGTCTATAGGCCCCCTCCCCTACACGATCGAGAATCTCAAATGGACCAATGAACCTAGTTCTAAGCTTTCCCTTCTTCCCGAATCTTAGCATGCCCTTCATAGGCAACACTCGGAGCAATACCTGCTCACCAATCATAAAAGCCACATCTCGAAACTTGCAGTCTACATAGCGCTTCTGCCCGGACTGAGTATCAAGCCTATCTTGAATAATCCGAACCTTATCCAAGGCCACCTGAAAAAAATCGGTACATAATAACCGAGCCTCTCCTGGCTCAAACCATCTAACTGGAGACCGATATCGCCTGCAATACAACACCTCACAAAGAGCCGTTTGAATGCTCGACTGGTAAATGTTGTTGTAGGAAAACTCTCCAAAAATTAATGACACAGGCTCGGAGCATATCCTCTAGAATCTGAATTATCCGCTCGGACTGACCGTCCGTCTGGGGATGAAATGATGTACTCAACTCCACCTGAGTGCCCAACTCTTGCTGAACTATTTTCCAAAAATGCGAGATAAACTGCATACCCCGGTCCGAAATGATAGATACCGGGACACCATGACGACCAACAATCCCCTAGATATAGACCTCAGTTAACCTCTCAGATGAGTAGATGGCTGCAACATGAATGTAATGCGCTAACTTGCTAAGCCTATCAACAATAACCCAAACTGCATCGAACTTCTTCCAAGTCAACGGAAGTCCAGTAACGAAATCCATGGTACCCTCTCCCACTTCCACTTGGGAAGCTCAGTCCTCCGAAATAGTCCAACAGGCCTCTGATTCTCATACTTAACCTGCTGACAGCTCAAAAAATGATCCACGTATGCAAATATATCGTTATTCATTCTACGGCACTAATAATGCTGCCTCAGACGCTAATACATCTTTGTGGCACCGGGTGAATAAAATACTGTGAATATGGGCCTCCGCTAAGATCAACTCTTGAATCAAATCAACAGTGGGCACATAAACTCGCCCCTGCAGTCCCAAAACACCATCATATTATAAGGTCACGTGCTTGGGACCTCCACGCTGCACCATGTCTCAGGACATAAAAATTGGGATCATCAAACTGCCGATCACAGAGACTCATAATGAAGAACGAGCGACCGTGCAAGCTAACACCCGACTAGGCTTAGAAATATCCAACCTCACAAATCAATTGGCCAAGGCTTGAAGATCCAAAGGGAGCGGTCTCTAGCTGACAGGAATATATGCAAGACTGTCCATGCTGGCTGGCTTACTCAATGCATCAACCACCACATTGGCCTTTCCCGGGGGATACAAGATAGTAACATCATAACGTTCAACAACTCCAACCACCTCCTTTGCCTTAATTTCAACTCTTTTTGCGTGAACAAGTATTGAAGACTCTTGTGATCAGTGCACACCTCACACGTCACACCGTATAGATAATTCCTTCAAATCTCAATGCATGAACAATGGATACCAACTCTAGATCATGAACCGGATAATTCTTCTCGTGAATCTTCAACTTCCTCGAAGCATAGGCGATAACTCTGCCATCCTACATCAATATTACACCAAGCTCAATATGGGAAGCATCAAAATAGACTGTACAAGGCCCCGGACTTGTGGGCAAATCCAATATCGGTGTCGAATTCAGAGCTATCTTGAGCTTCTGAAAGCGCGCCTCACTCTCATCCGACCACCTGAACTGGGCACCTTAATGGGTCAACCTAGTCATCGGCGCTGCAATGGGTGAAAACCCCTCTACAAACTGACGGTAGTAGCCTGCCAACCCCAAGAAATTCCGAATCTATGTAGCTGATGCTTGTTGAGGCCAGTTCTTGACTGCCTCTATCTTCTTCGGGTCCACCTTAATACCCTATGTTGATACAACGTGACCTAGGAATGCAACCAGAACTCACACTTCGAGAACTTAGCATATAACTGACTATCTTTCAGAGTCCAAAGAACCAATCCGAGGTACTGCCCGTGCTCCTCCTGGCTGCGGGTCTATATCAGAATATTATTAATAAAGACTATCACGAACAAGTCCAAATAAGGTCTGAACACTCTCTTCATCAACTCCATAAATGCTACTGGGCCATTGGTAAACAAAAATAACATGACTAAGAACTCATAATGTCCGTACCGAGTGCGGAAAGCTGTCTTAGGGACATCGAATGCCCTAACCCTTAACTGATGGTAGCTAGATCTCAAGTCAATATTTGAGAACACCTTGGTACTCTGAAGCTAGTCGAACAAATCGTTAATCCTCAATATTGGATGCTTATTCTTAATCGTAACTTTGTTCAATTACCGGTAATCAACGCACATCCTTATCGGACCATCCTTTTTTTCACAAATAAGACCGGAGCACCCCAAGGCGGAACACTGGGTCTAATGAAACCCTTCTCAAGCAAATCCTTCAACTGATCCTTTAACCTTTTCAACTATGGTGGGGCCATGCGATATAACAGGATAGAAATGGGCTTGGTGCCCGGGGCTATCGACGCCCCCTTTTTTCCCAAAAACTCAGAACAGCAGGCAGATCAGGTTTACGACATTATGGACAAAACAACTCTTTTCCCTTTGTGGGAAGCAGGTTTGAAGAGTTCGAAGAGTCTTCACCTAATGATTATAATGCATTATGACACTTAAAGAAAAGAAGAAGGATTTTTGAAAGAAAACCATAGTTCGAGTAAGGGCTTGAGATTATCTCGATGGGAAGGTGTTAGGCACCCATCAAGATCCACTAGTGTGGTTCCTGGCTATGCTTAGTTGTGACTTTAAAAGGGATGGAAACAAATAAGTAAAATTTGAACATAGGAAACATGAACAAGTTGAGAATTTTGTAAGAAGACATATGTGATTTTTTTTTTAAAAAGAGAAAACTTGGTAGAAGAAAACGTTAGTTATGTAAATAAATAAAACAGAGAAGGGGTCCTAAGGGCTAAATATAATATGGATAACTTTGGTGCAATAACGAGCAATCATTCTCACACAGGATATTATCGCACCGGTCATCATATCCATATTCTACCCTTCCCACACTGTAGAGGTTATTTAAGCGTGTGTATTGGTCACGAGTGCTTAGTGCGTGCTATTACCCATTCCATCCTATAGGTCCAAGAGGGTGATTAGGACCACTATTCCTACAAGGGGAGAACTAGGTTGAACCCTTAAGTTTAAAGGTAAAATACTAAGCGACATACAAAAAAGGAAGTAGGGCTTCATATAACGGATCACGTAAAAAACATGTAAAAGGCTCAAGTACCCCTCCATGGATCTTGAGGGGTGCTTAACACCTTCCTATTTAGATAATCTCAAGCCCTTACCCGAACTTTGGTTTTCTTTCAAAAAGCTTTTTTTTTCTTTAAATGTCTTAATGCACTATAATCATTAGGTGGCGACTCTTCAAGCTCTTCAAACCCGTTTCCTCAAAAGGGAAAACAGTTATTTTATCCATAATGTCGTAAACTCAGTTTCTCCAATTTTTTTAGAAAAAGGGGCGTCGAAAGCCTCAAATTTGAGGGACATGACCGGCACTCGACCGAGTATCCTCAGTCAAGTGGACCTGGGTGCCTTTCCTATCCCACGTGTTACCCCACATTCTTCATTACTTATTAACCAAGTGAAATAGCTAATTATAATTGGAACACCTTCTTACAAAAGCATACATATCATAGATAATAGTTTGCGTGGTTTACAATTTATGTCGCCCAACTTACAAAAATACATATTTACATGAGTTCATAACCCACACTACCTATCTACGGAGCCTCTAAAGATGAAAGAGGAATAATACAATACTTGTTGGTAATAAGGCTCCGGCTATACCTTTTACAAATACAAAAACAATATCCCAAAAGACAAGAACAGAAGCAGCATGAGCCATACAGGGCCCCGAAAGGAAAGGGGCTCACCAATTCACCTGGCAGGAAGTAAGGAGGAGCTATGGTCGGTGGACTGGATTATCTGCTATCGGTCCACCTATAATCATAACACGAATGTAGCGTCCCCCGACAAAAGGGATGTCAGTACATTTGAATTGTACTAGTATGCATGAACAAACTTCTTCCAGGTAAACTCAAACCACACGTAAGTAGGAAACAGTAATGGATGCAGCAACCAAACACATATGAGAGGAACAATCAAGCCGAACAAGTTTAAAAACGCTCTTGTTTTCCCCTTCTACAATTTCACTTCAATAGTTTCACAATTTGCTCGTAGTTTGTTTCAATAGTGATTTCGATCACTTTCCAACCTTATTACCTCGGTCACCCTTATCACCACAACCCACAGCTTATTACTTTGTGTTGCGGCATGCAACCCGATCCCACCGTACAGTTTCAATCCACAAACAACTCAACAACAACAATAAACAATTCACAAAGGTCAACAGCAATACTTCTCAAGAAATAACAACAAAAATATTACAAGTGTTTCATAACCATGAATACCATTTCCATCATATTCAACAACCCATATACATTTTATGTCATATTGGTAACTGCCCAAAACAAGCCATAGGTATTGTAACCACAATTTTTCCAGTTGCATTAGTTATGATTTCCTTTGGTCAATTATTTCTCAACTCCTACCACATAACACACTCACAACATACCAATCACAAGAATTTCATGAATAATCCATGCAGATATCACCTACCAAGCCTACGTACACAACCAAGGAGATTTTACAAGGATCAAAGTAAGCCATACATACCTGGAGTTGAATTTCCTCTTTAACTTTTATTTCAAACTCACCAAGCAATCTAGGTTGACAAATTACAAGGGGATGCAAGGGATATTTTAAATAATAAAAGAGCAGGACAAGTTGCTGATGTTTTACAAGAAAATGATGGCTTGAAGGAGGTTGTTGGTCGAAATGATTCAGCAGTACAAAATGATACTGTAAAGGATGTTACAAAACAGACTACTATGTCTAAGGTTTCACAACCTACTGTGATTGATAGGGCTGAGGCAGATCAACATGTATGACTAGGACTGCTGTGGTTACTGGTGTGAATGATAGGTGCAGTGATGCAGCAGTTCAAGTGGAGTCTATGGAAGAGGTTTCACAATTTGATAAAGGACCTCCCAATGTTACAAAATAGAATGCTATGTCTAAGTTTTCACAACCTACTGTGATTGATAGGGCTGAGGCAGATCAACATTTAGTGACTAGGACAGCTGTGGTTGCTAGTGTGAATGATAGGTGCAGTGATGCAGTAGTTCAAGTGGAGTCTATGGATGAGGTTTCACAATTGGATGAAGGACCTCCCAATATTACAAAACAGAATGCTATGTCTAAGGTTTCACAACCTACTGTGATTGATAGGGCTGAGGCAGATCAACATGTAGTGACTAGGAATGATGTGGTTGCTGGTGTGAATGATAGGTGCAGTGATGCAGCAATTCAAGTGGAGTCTATGGAAGAGATTTCACAATTGGATAAAGGACCTCCCAACCTTCCTAGAGATGCACCTGATTTTACAAGCTATGCACGATCATATATGGATACTAATGATACAATGCTGCCTTCTGCAGATCATGTTACTACTAATGCAAAGGATGGGCATGTGGATGATCTTGATGGGCAGCATCACAAGTGCAATGGGCATGCTTCTGCTACAAGTGTTTCAACTGCAGAAATTCCAGGCCAAAGGAAGATTCTGTCCAGTGTTACAAGGCCAAAGGAAGATTCTGTCCAGTCTTGTAAATTGCCAGACAATGTTCCATTGAAGCTGCCTATCAGTGTTGAAAATGAAAAGATGGTATTAAATTTGAAACATACAGATCCATCTACTATGCCACAAATGGACAATGCAAAAAGCAATAACCAGAAGCTGATCGAGCAGCAACAGATAATGTAGAATAATATCAATCAAAACACTACAATGTTTGGTCAAGCAACTGGAACTAATTTGGAGGCATCGGATAATGCTACATCTGGTACACTTCATTCTGTTTTATCGGTTCAACCAAAGGAAAAATCGACAGTTACAAATGTACTGGATGCTTCAAAAAACTCTGGACATCAACATTGTTTAGAACTGAATAAAGCATCAGTTTTGGTTTTTTATGAACATGCCAAAAAAAACAGCTGTTGCAATTGATAATAATAGATCCAACATGTCGATAGACAATGAATCACATGATGCAGTTTATATTTCAATAGAACTGGATCATAGACCTCTTTTGCAATGTCTTGATGTTCGAGCTATATCTGGGAATGATAATCATGTTTCTGAGATTCAAATAACAGCAACTAGTACAGACGACGAGTTTATACTGAACACAGCTCGACATGATATAGCTAAACAAAGCACCAAAATTAAAAATCACATCGCAGGAAACAATCCAGTTTTACCTTCAATCTCAAACTCATTTGCCGCACTTTCCAATGTCAATGATGATGAAGGAAAAATCTTGAGAGAAAATCTGATGCTTGGTGACAGTCAAAATAGCTCATAGAATAAAGAGGCAATGAATACAGCTTATGTTACTGATAAAAATAGGCAAATACAGTCCAAATTTCAAAGTTCTCCAACCATATCCACTCCTACATGGCCAAAGAGGAGGGACATGGTCATTAAATCGAAACTCTGGAAAGACCAACGAGATTATGATGATGAGTAGAGATGGTGTGAAGGTTTCGCTGGTTTTCCATCGGATGAAGATGATCAAGAATCTGATCAGGATAATAGTGGAGAGGACAGCGATGATCCAGTCAAGCAAAAATCTCAAAGGAAAACTGCAACTAACAACTGTCGTGCAATTTTGAAACAAACACCAACTCAAAATAGTAGCATAAACCATAATGCTCCAGTTTTTGTTCCAAGAAATAATGCAAAAGCTATTATACAACTGTAGCGACATCAAAGTTCAACAAGAATGAAACAACTCATAATCATTCTTTGATAAACGATCACTATGAGTCAGACTCAATAGAATTTGATCAATCCTATTTTCTGTCGTTAAGGTGGAGAACTGAACCAAGAATTCTCTTTCTTCATCATCAATACTAAGCTAAGCCGAAGCATCAGTTGGTGATGGAATCGCAACTGCGCTTCCATCAACTAGTCAGAATCAGAAGCAGCAAAGGATTACAAAGCCACAGGCGGGGCAGCTCGTCATAACTGCTTCAATAATCTCGTCCGAGAAAAGACAACTCTTGGAAGAGATGGAATTGCCAAATCCAATTTTCGCAGGAAGACACATATATGAAGAAGGGGAAGAAGAGGATATTTTAAACCAATGCTGAGCAGACGCTTCAAAAAAAGGAGATTTGTCACCATTGCATAGTGCAAGAAATAAGAAGTCTCGTCAAAGGGAAAGAAGTTGGGACGGCAGGGCGTTTGAAGACGTAAACATAAGGAGGCCCCCAATGAGAAATGCAAAAGAAAAACAAGTCGCTCAAACAATTCTTTCAAAATCCAATCGTCTGAAGAATAAAGCATGAAGTTTGAAGACTTTTTGAAAAATTACGTGGAAGAAGACAACATTTTACAAATCAAAATTTTCAAACCAAAAGAGAAAAAATGGCACCTGTATGGCTTCTTCTTCTGTTTATGTTACCATCACATTAGTATCATTCTATGTAATATCATCATAGAGCATGTTATAAACTCTGTGATGATCATTCAATTCTTAGTTCTTTCGAGTTATTTCTTTTTACATGCTTGCTAGTCCAGGAGGCTTTTATTTGCCTCAATAGGATAGCTAAGGTAAGGTCTATGCCGGCTGTGTTATATGGGTAACATTGCCGGTGTAACCCACCTTATTTTATTTCTCCTATTTGTTGTTATCTTCTTTTTTATTTTATTTATGAAACCTAACCCTAGGCATTTGCCTAGTGGACCAAAAAAAACATCAATCTAGTTCACAAGTTGACACATGTGCCTCAGAATTAAAGTTCACAATTACAACCCGAGCTTATCTAGGTCATCTACCCCTCCTTGAACAATTCCTTAAGATTACTCCTACCCAATTCCTCTTACCAAATTTTAGGTTTTTAAAGACATGCATGCAAAATCCCATCTTTGGTTTTCAAGAATCAACGTATGGGAATCCCCCTTTTTGTTTAAATAGAAAAATTAATGAAAAAGTGTTGGGGATTTTACTTGCAAGAACATAATTGAAGACAATACTTGAAATTTCACGGGCACTGGTGACTTTTAAAAATTAATTTGATGAAGATGGACTTTCTCTCTCAAGGACCCTTTCCCCCCCCCCCCCTCTCTTATTTTTCTCAGAACGTACGTTAAAATGAGGGGTTGGGCGTTTTTTTAGAAAGGGGTCGGGTTTAAAATTTTAGAAAATACAAGCCCGAGCAGGATTTGCGGTCGCAGTATACGATTGCAGGGTTGCAATGTGGTATGCAGATTCGACCGCAGAAGTGTCCCAATCACTAAACATCTCTGCCTGGGTATGCGACAGGAATGCGGTCTGCAGTCCTATTCTGTGGTCGCATAATGCACCGCAGAACTCACCTTTACAAAATCCTTGAGGGAATTATGTGACGACTATGCGGTCCACATATTGATTATGCGATCGCATAATGGACTGAATTTTTAACACCAATTTAGACCAACTCTCTGATTAACTCCACGACAGAAATGTGGTCCGCATGCCTGATCTGTGGCCGCATTCTAGACCGCAAAATGAAACTTTTCTAGAAGACTCTAGATTATTAAGTGCAAAATAGTAAAAAGGGTCCGACTCGCAACGAGCTTTTTACATTACCCCAACACGTAGGTGGAACTTGACTCTATAACTTGCTAGGATTTGAGAACACATTTTCACGGGGTCTTACATCCTCCCCCACTTAAAAAACATTCTTTCTCGAATAAGGATTTTTGAAAATCGGATGGTTTGGAAACATGATATGCAAGCTCCGAAATTTTAACTAACTCTCATATTTTAGATTAAAATTTCCAGAGTCTCCTTTGTGATTTGGACATACCTACCTGTCAGAGAGCCCCCAAAACACATTTTCAAGCACCACTACACCAATTTTGTTACCCCTATACTGACACAAAACCCATCACCCTAACACATGTACATATTCAATCGCTTAGCACACTTTTGAACATAGTTTGATTAATCTAATAGGTCCCATACTGTTTAACCACTACAACTATCTATATACATGCAAATTAATCATTACCAATCTGCATTATCATAAGTCAGTTACTTAAACCAAGAGTTTTTACAAAACTTTCATTTACCAAGAAGGGTTGCATATGGCTCAAACAATCACAACATACAGTGATTTGGGCACAACTTGGGGGATCACTTCTAGGGGAAAATAGGGTGTCCTTGCACCGAATAGGACACAATACAAGTACCGTTAGGGGAAATAATTCATACGATCACTTCTAGACTTGTTAAAAAAATGGGGATATTTTCCTTTCATCTCATCTTCCGCTTCCCAAGTGGCCTCCTAGACTTATTGATTTAGCCACAACACTTTAACTAAAGCAATTTCCATATTTTGAAATTTATGGATTTGTCTATCAAGAATGGAAATCGGAATTTCTTCATATGATAACTCTTCAGTAAACTTGATGTATTCAACAGGCACGATGGTGGACGGATCTCCAACTACATTCTTTAACATAGATACGCGGAACATCGGGTGCACTAGGGACATTTCAAGGGGCAACTCCAGCTTATAAGCAACTTTCCCGATCTTTTGAATGATCCGATAAGGCACAATATATCTAGGACTCAGCTTTCCTTTCTTCCCAAATCGCATGACTCCCTTCATAGGAGATACCTTAAAGAATACCCAATCATCTACTTGGAACTCCAATTCCCTTCGACACACATCTGCATAGGGCTTCTAGCGACTCTGGCGACTCTGCATGGGACATGCGGCGAGCAAGCTCAGCACGATGAATTTTTACATAACCCCAACACATAGGTGGAACTTGACTCTATGAGTTGCTAGGATTAGAGCACACATTTTCACGGGGTAATAAAAATATGGATCACATCAATACAATACATAGTAATCACTCCTCAAAAGAGGGGCTACATGAAGTTTTAGTGCACCGGTCATTATATCCATATCTACCTTCCCACCCTGTTAAGGTATTAAAGCATGAAATAGCATCGTTACTAAAATTAAATTTAAAAGGGTTAGGATAGGCTGATTTATCACATATCTCCCAGATGAGGAGTCTGAATTAGCCCTGTCTGGTTGTAGTTTTCAAAAACTGACACGGTTAATTAATTAACTAATAGTTTGCCTAAGTGAGACCTATAGGCATGATATCTACAGAGCGTACTGATTTGAAATAAAGGATTACTGGTTTTATAAATAAAATATCTGAAGATTTTAAATGATCTTATGACTAGTTTTAGACTCATAGATGAAATAGACGAAGCTGATTCAATTGATTATTCATATAGGCAAGTTATCTAAGCGTTATTGATTTTAAATGATTACATGGATGCAAGAGTCCTACGCGCATGGTATCTAGGATGAAGTTGATTATTATTAAGCCTATGATTGCTTGCCTAATGACATGTATATTCAGAAGTGCAGAAAAACTATGATCATGATTTTCTTTATGCAGAAATGCAGAACTTATAGGCAGGATTTCTATATGCAAAAATACAGGAACTTAGAGATAGGATTTCAATACGAAGAAAAACTAATAGGCATGGTTTCTAAGATGATAATGCAGAAATGCAGAAAAAACTTATAAGCATGGTTTCTAAGATAAGAATGCAGAAGTGTAGAGAATCTTATAGGCATGAGTTCTAATATATGAATGCAGAAATCAAAAAATCCTATAGGCAAGTTTTCTACCCTCCGCATACATCAATCCCCATCCTTTGCCACTAGCCATCCCCAATAGTTATTACAAATTATTACAAATCCGAATTGTAAGGTCCCGTAAATAATTTTGTCTCAGAACTTAGTAAATCGTGGTGCCTACTCTGATTATGTGTTATGAATGTGTATAGATACGAAATGTAGCATCGGCAGCCGAAGTCAAGCATACATACGACGATCTTCATGCGTGAATAGCCGGGAGGAAAGAAAGGGCGGTAGATGATAATGAGAAAGGGCGTCACGTTTAGACGGGCGGAATGGATGAGCGATAGGTGTCATGCCATGGAGTGGGGAATAGCCCTCGTCTCATGTAAGACAACTAAATGCAGCTCGAGGTGCAGCCGAGGAACTGAGGGACCTTCTCGAGCACATGATAGCTAATTGATAGATAGAGCTAGCCTATCGTTATGGGAAATCAATGCTCTAGGCCAAATAGAGCTTACCTACGGCACCTGGCTTTCTCCGGCGAGCTTTTTATCGCAAAACCAAAGACGCCCAAGACAAAGTACAACTGTTGAGAAGGGGACATGATCAATAGAACCTGACTGGATCCGGGCTGGGATAGTGCCACCCATTCTTAACCAGTTTCGAAAGGCTTCGCTCATGCTGGAGGGAGTATCCCCACTTAGTTATCGGTCCGCTAGTTCATGCAAATCCGAAGAAGTTATCACGGACAAGTGCATGCTTCTGCAGGGAAACTTGCACGTGTGGTTCTGGCCGGGCTTTCCTGAGGTATCTAATAACCTTGCTTCTACTCGCCGCTGGCGCACCTCTCCTAACTATTGCCTATTTATTCTGGAATAATCTTTTTAGGAGGGACAATTTTACATATTTCGATGTGTTTCAATTCTTTCGAACAAGAGAGGTTTGATGCTTTTGAACCATTGTATTAATTCCACTTCCTATTCGTGGTATGCTCTTTATGATCTCAGCTTATGATTCAATTGCCATGTATTTAGCTATTGAGCCTCAAATTTTATGTTTTTATGTGATCGCAGCATCAAAAGAAAGTTTGAATTTTCTATGGAAGCCAGCTCAAAATATTTGATCTTAGGTGCATTTCCCTCTGGAATATTATTGTTTGGGTACGACCAGACAACTACCGATATCTATTAATATCATTTCTTAGAATGTTCTTTAGAAATATATATCTATCTATCTATATCGTAAACTATCAGATCGGGTATTACTTAGATGTGAAACTTGCAGACATCATAGGTTGTACTACGGGGG
Source organism: Nicotiana benthamiana (assembly GCA_034376525.1). Lineage (NCBI taxonomy): Eukaryota > Viridiplantae > Streptophyta > Magnoliopsida > Solanales > Solanaceae > Nicotiana > Nicotiana benthamiana. Next base: position 14,288,396 of record CM067331.1, on the reverse strand, counting down.
GGGGGGGGGGGGGACGAAATAAAAGAATATATAGACTAGTAAAGACCCTCTATGTAGTTTTCTATCTAGGGCGATCGATCTACATCTTTCCCCATAGCCCTGGGGCTGTGTCTCGATCTCCTATGTGCGAAATATAAGGTACTAGTTCCTATAGAGATTCCCTTTGGTCTAATTCCATGCCATATGATGAAAGGGGGCCGGCGTGGCCTAAAGTGAAGATTGGGGTTGTAGAAAAAATTCCCTTATGGGGTATTCCGAAGGTGTAACCTAGGCAACGAAAAAGGGGCTCGATACTTCAACTAGATGAGCGACCAGTTAGTTCACCAAACCCCGACCCAGCGTCACACATTCTCCAGGTCCGAAGGGATCCAGTGCTTAACTACCGACTCCTCCCGAAATTGCGTTATCGGAGCCGAGCCAGGAATGGTCGTTAGTGGACACCCACCACTTTTCAGTTAGAAAGCCCTCTTTAATACATTAAGAAAATATTTTCACATGGGACAGAAAGACTCGGTCATAGGAATTTAGAACACCTACGTGCTGGTAAGCGAAAACCACCTCGACAGGATCAGAATAAACAATAATGTCGAATCAGGCCGCCCTTTGCCTTGAAAGAATTCACACGCAGCCACCAAATTTCCCAAAATAAGGGGAGATCTGCTGCTTACTGCTCACGGAAACATGCGACCTATACTATAGTCAAGTCGTTCGCCTATCTTTCTGATCTCCTTTCCTTCTATTCTTCATATTTTAGACTTTGACCCAGTGAAAAATGGGGTTGATTGTGTTGGCTAAAAAGGGGGAGAGATGAGAGCCTAGGGTACGCTCACTTATGAATTTTTTTTAGGTTCTCGAGATTCTCTGTCACTCTTTTTAGTAGGGAGTAATAGTATGTGAATGGCGGTTCTCAAACGAGGGAATCATTCCTCTCTAAATAAAAAGAAGGTAGAATCTTTCTACTGATAGAGCTTTCACGTCTACACATAGAATCCTTTTTTGCCCTTCCATTCTATTCTTACGATAGTTGGGTCGAAATCCGTGTGATGGTTCGAAATTCGTTTCAAATATTCTTCGCATCCCCAGAGAGATAGATTGTTGACATTGTGCCTTGGTCTTCAAAAGGGGCACGAAATGCCTTAAAGTACTGTTCCATGTCCCAGAGGTCTTCGAGCCTTGGCATTTCGAATCCCGTTGAATGGTTGTGGTTCCAGAACTCAAGTCTGGAGTCGCCAGGTGAGACATTCAGTTCACGAATCGGAAACCTATCTCCACAGCAAGCTCCTCAATTTGACCTGGTCCGTAATGCTTTGGACATCGCCACTGGGATTGTTGAGGACCCATGAAGACGACTCTACTTCACTGGGAAGACACGAAACTCATTAGCGAGCAGTTGGTGACCAACGATTCTGGATTCCCCTGAATGGTCGACCTTGCCATCAAGTTGGGTCACTCGATCCTTGAGTGTTTCCTTAGCCACAGCCCCCGCTGACAGCACTCCACTGCTATCGTCATGTACATGGTACAACAAGAAGAGAATTAGCAAAATCGAAAGGTTTTTACCCAAAACTCCGCTCTGATACCTCCTAAAGCGAAATAGCCACGCGCATAGGTAAAGAGTCTGCTTGAGTCATGCGGCCCCAAGTAGCGCCTAGTTTAGTGTAGTACCTTGGTTCCGCCTTCTTCTTGCCTTGTCGAGTTTTGCTTCTGATCTCTCTCCGACTCTCTAGTTTGTTACCTTCTACTACTGATCGTCTCCGTTTGCTGCTACTGGAGCTACTGGATATCAACTTAAGAGATACTAGACCAGGTGCGAGAGGAAGGGATGATTCTATTGATGGACCGCTGCTACATCTATGTCTAAGAATCATGGAAGAAGTAATTGAAATATGCAGCTGGAATTAAATCACATTGGTATAAAGAGCTTGAAAGGAAAAAGAGGAGGAAAGAAGCAGGGACTGAGCGACGAAGCGAGGTTTGGAACCCTTCAATAACAAAGTGGAAGATGCCTCTCACAATGGGTAGGATTACTGCATTTCTTATATTTGACTCTTCTATTTGATAATATATATAGGGAGTTGGTGCAGGTTGAAGGGGATGGGAAGTAGATTTAAACATAGTGCCACCATAACCCTAAGAAAAGGAGATTGGGTTTGTGTGTGCAGACTATCCTTGGAAGTGTCTTTTCTACCAAACCACGGGACGCAGCCGTAGATCGAGCCCTGGAAGTCCTCTCCTCGCACCTCCCTGTGTTGATATTCGAGGAAGTTGCTCTCAACACGAGGAATATACAATAAAGACCTGCTTTAGATCCCCAAGTCTCCATGGTCGTTCTTTTAACCTCTGTTTCTATTATTATAATGTAATGCTATCAGTCACCTCGTACTACCCCTCATTGCGCATCATGTGTAACATTAAGGAAAGGGAAGGCTCATACTACCGCGGCGGGAGGTTGTCTCCCAACACATTCCCCCTATAGTTGATCTGCCATAGATTGAGGCATATCCTTTGGAGATGGTCACGTCAGCGGCGGTAAGTGTATTATTCATGCACAGACTTAACTGAAAAAGAAAGATTCCCTTTTGTTACCGACCTTCTTCCCTTGACTGGTGTTTTAGGTCTTCTTGTCCAAGAGGACACTTTAATCTTGGTTTAGAGGCCCGAATGCTTATCATTCTTGCCTTCTAAACTTCTTTATATCGAGGGATGAAGAACCATATTATCCTGCATTTCTTAAACCTATGTAGTGAGTCGTGTAGGTGGCGTGTTTAAATTAGAACCATTCTTTAGGAGTATTTTCTCCTGATCGCTAGCTAATCAGGATTCTATCTCTCTTCTCCTTCGTCACTCAACCATCAAAATATGGTATATAATTAACAAACTCTTTTTTTTTATATTTACTTGAAACTATACTGAACCACCTATCTATTCATTTTTTGGCGTTGTACCGACACTGATGAGCATTGGATTATATAAATGGAAGGAAGAGAAAGTCAACTAAAGCAGAGACGAGTGCACCAAGGGATGCTGGCTAAGAAGGGTTCTGTTTGATTTTAGCACCTGTTGAAGGTGAGTCTATCGGCAACTTTCCTTCTGATTTAAACCTTCGAATTGCTTGTGTTAGGCATATGATCTTACCGACGACATATCTCTTCCTCATTGTAGGGTAAGGGGTTTACCGGGATAGAACCTTAAATACGTCTACTTTTTTACCAGTAATACATCGTCCATTAACTTCTTTAATGTGTGATAAGCTTGACCGAGGAAACTTGCTTACTTCGAATCAATCTCTAGCTTTCGACTAAGCTAAGAAGCAGATAAGATAGGATCAATCTAACTAACTAAAAAGGATATTCCCTAGGGAAGGAAAGAACTCAAGCTTGTCCGGAGAATGAGGGCAGGCAAACTTGAAGAGGTTTAGGCTTAGGCCATATAAAGGTGCCACGAGAACGGAATCAGGAGCATGACGGGAAGCTTAAGACAGAGATCTTGGATTCCCACAAAGCTAACTAAATAGAAAGGGCATACCCAGATCGAGTAAACCAAAAAAGGGAGCGGAGACAAAATGATCGACTTCTAGTTGCTGCAGATCCTCCCCATCTCATATCATAAGAGAGAGATGATGCTTGCCCAATGGTGCTAAACCGGCAGGGTTATGAGCTTTGGTCTGAGCCTAAAATGGTTTCGATCGAGGGAAATGGCAATGCCAGAGAGGAAAGCTTCTTCTTTAGATTGAGAGGTGAGAGGTTACCGACGTTTTTCGAAGTTAGGTTAGGGTTTGGGGAAAGGCTTTAACCCAGAGATTCCACCTCAACTGAAAGCGAATACGGATCGGTATCAAGATGTGCGGATCAGGTTTCTTTAACGGGAATGGCATATTCCAAAACCATATAATGAGAAAGGGCATACCTATCCCCTTACTTATTCGTCTTGAACTTCTTCCTGTGAGTAAGATCCTATGAGATACCTCCTTCTATAAGAGGATAGGCGAGATGCATCTTATAAGGGAGAGGTGCGAAAGGTACAAGATTTGCTCGACATCAAGGTTTGGAACACACCGACGATTCGGGAGTCATTTTTTTTTTCATTAGATGAAGCCGAAGAAGGGGATGTTCTTCTCAAAGAAAAAGACTCTCGAACCTAGGGAAAGAGTTTGATTTGCTCTCGTAGAGCATATCATAATTAGACTAGTTGCATAAAGAAACCTTACCTTAGGGGATAGCTCATAGGAAACGTCTCTTCGCTCCTACTAAACCATCTCCTTATAGCTCCAACTCTTCGACAGGACACATTCCTACTAAAGGCTACCCGGTTCGAGTAGGGGAGAGTAAGATATAGGTTCATAGTTTGTCGTCGTCGTGAATATGTGAGATTGGTTCATAACGTCAATTTTAATGAAAAAAAGGAATGCCTATAAGTGAGAGCAGAATGTAGGGACGAAGCTTCCCGGAGTCCATCAATTCATTCCCAATCCCATCCCGTTCTCTCACCATCTTGAATAGATTATTTTCCTTCTCAACTCAAGGTGATCTAAACTACAACCCTCACCTCCCCGGAAAGCGCCTTCATTCCGTATCAATTGTACAATAAATATATCTTGATTGGACTAAGGAAGAACAAAAAATCTTCGCTCGAAGATTATTTTGGTTTCTCTTGACCTTGTTTCAAAGCTAGCGCCCCTGCTCTTTCTATGAGTTGGCTACTCCGTTGTAAGCTATCTTTCTCTTCACACCTCGTCACCCTGGTTCCTTTCTGCTTTTTTTCTTGCTATGGGATTAGCCTGTTTGGCGTGGCTTGTTACCTAAAAACACCATCCTTTCTTATTGGCGTTAGGGAAAGTCAAATTTATTTTTTAATCCCTGGGCAGTTTCAAGCTCGAGACAGATCATCTGTGTAAAATAGATGAGAGCGAGAAAGAAGGCTCGAGAGACCTATCTGGAATCAACAAAAGCTTCACTTCACCTGCACAAGCACACGGTACTATACTAATGGAAACCCTACCTACCGAGGAACCACATGAAACGAAGAATAAAACTTCAAACTCGCTAGAATGAAATGTAAGGGTTACGACGAATAGGACCTTAATAAGGTAATTTCTAAGATAAGACGGACCACTCGGCTATGTTCCCCACTAAAAATCTTTCCCGACGGTTGCTCAAGCACTTCAACGCAACAAGAAAGCAAAGTGCATCCTATCTCGCGCCATCCGAATAGGTTTCAAAGCAAGCAGTACGGCGCAACAGAGGAGACCATTCAGTATCGTCTTTGTTGGAAACACGTTCTCAATGCAATATACTAAAATGTGTGTTCTTTTGTATAGGTTTTGATGAATGACAAATGAAGCGAAAATTGATATATGACGAAGTTCAAGAAACAAGCGCACAATTGATATACAACGAGATTCAAGCTCAAGACAAAGTTTTATAGTTTAATTGAGTCATTCTTAATTGTGATCTTGATCCTACAACTTGACTCGTAACATGGCTTCTCTAATAAAACTATTTTCCAAAATCATGCATATTTAATTTAATGTCAAATGATTTTAAATCATGTATATTTACAGTAGTCAAAATAATTTTTAGACATGCCTTAAAAATCTGGACTAAGATAATCGATTATGTACTTATGATAATCGATTGTTTTAAGCCAAGACTGCATGACAATCAATTGTGAACTAATGACAATCGATTGTGAGTAAGACAGTGAGCATCAGGTTTTTCAAACCTGCGTGACAATCGATTGTGAACTAATGACAATCGATTGTAACTGAGGCAGTGTCCATCAAAGTTTTTCAAAACTCAGAATAATCGATTATGAACTAATGGTAATCGATTATGTTGAGACAGTGTCTTCCAGTGATTTTCAAATTTATTAAATAATCGATTGTTATATTGGACAATCGATTGTCAAAGAGACAGTGTCTAAAATGTTTTTCAAAAACTGATAAGTAATCGATTATTGACTTTGTGCAATCGATTGTAAAGCTGACCGTTGTCGTAAAGTTTTCAAATACCGTCAGGTAATCGATTATTGATTCTGTATAATCGATTGTTTTGATTAAAATCCGGAAAAGATTTTTTGAACGTTATTGGGTAATCGACTATTGATTTTGTATAATCGATTGTTTTGATTAAAATCCGAAAAAGATTTTTTGAACGTTACTGAGTAATCGATTGTTGATTCTGGACAATCGATTGTTTGTGGTAAAATCTGGAAAGGATTTGTTGAACGTTGCCAGTAATCCATTATGGATTGTAATTAATCGATTATCAAGCGCAAAATCTGGGATTGAATTTTGATCTGACTTGCAGACAATCGATTGTTGGGGTTTGACAATCGATTGTCAGTGAGTAAAATCAGCAACTCTTAATTGGCAATTAGGCAACGGTAATGCCAAGTTTTTCAACTATAAATACAGCTTCATTTTAGTGTTTTAAACACAACAACATACTACAACTGATCATTACATTGCTATAAGCTTGCATACTTGTGTTTATCATTTTATATTCAATTTCATAAAGCTTTTGAGAGCCATATTCTTGTCCAAAGTTGTTGTGATCTAGAGCTTACTTCTTTTACTCATATCTACTCATTAAGGAGTATTTTCTTTGAGTGTTAAGTGTTTTATACACTTGTAAGAGAATTGTGATTCTCTTGCTGTAAGGAACTTGTGTTTCCTTGGTTGAAGTCTTTGAGTGTTGTATCTCCGAGCAAAGGTGTTAAGGCTTGTGTCCATAAGTTGTAAAGGTTTGTTGAGCACCCGTAAGCTTGACAAGTTAGTGGAAAATCTCGAGAGAGTCTCTCGGGGACTGGACTAGCCACGTGTTGTGGTGAACCAGAATATATCGGTGCGTTCTTTCCTTTTTGTTTATTTAACGCACTTATTTATTTCCTGCAAATTTTAATTTCCGCAAGTTTACGCTAAATTTTATTATAACGCTATTCACCCCCCCTCTAGCGTTAAGCGCTTTATCTAACAATTGGTATCATAGCCCAACTCGCTGAAAACCTAACAATTTGAGAGAACCATCCATGGCTTCTACTCGTGATTCTTTTGCAGGAATTGATGAAGGACAGTGCTCCACACGACCACCTCTATTCAACGGTACAAATTACACGTACTGGAAGGAGAGGATGAAGATCTTCGTTCAGTCCAACAGCTTTCACCTTTGGAAGGTGATAATGAAGGGAAACCAAATTCCAACAAAGAAGGTGGAAAACGAATGGGTTCCCAAGTCTGAGGATAAGTATGACGCGGATGACATCCGAAAGGTTCAAAATAATGCTAAAGCAATTAATTTATTATATTGTGCTGTTAATGCTGACGATTACAGGAAAATATCGTGTTGCACAACGGCAAAGGAGATGTGGGACAAGCTAGAAGTTACGTACGAAGGTACGGACCAGGTAAGGGAAGCAAAAATTGATTTCCTAACCCATTCTTATGAATTATTTCACATGAAGGAAGGTGAAAAGGTGGACGAAATGTTTGAGCGATTTTCAATAATCGTAAATGACCTACATGCTCTCAAGAAAACATTCACGGATAGAGAGCTCGTGCGAAAAATTCTTAGAAGTCTCACACCGGCATGGAGATCAAAGGCCGATGCAATTCAAGAATCCATTGGCGTTTCAAACGTCACCATCGACGCACTAAGAGGTAACCTTATGACCTATGAATCTACTATTCTTAACCCTTTTGTTGATGATCAAAGGAGGCAAAGAATAGCTCTAAAGGCGAGCACAAGCCAACCGCAAATTGATGAGGAAGGAGACAACGAGTTTGGACTCGTTATCAAAAGATTTCAAAAGTTCATGCGCAAGGAGTATGAACGCAAGGGCAAAAAGCAAGGCGAACAAATCAAGTGCTATGAATGTGGTGAAACCGGGCACATCAAATCAAATTGCCCAAACATCAAAAAGGAGAAGAAACCTTTTAAAAAGCAACGTGCATACATTTCTTGGGGAGGCGACTCCGGAAATGAGTCAAGCGAAGGAGAAGAAGACGAAGCAGCAAATCTTTGCCTTATGGCACAAGAAGACAACAAAGATGAGGTATGTCAAATTTCTTCTAAAAACTTCTTTACTCTTGAAGAAATGCGAACTACTTTTGATGAATTATATGCTGAGTTTATTAAGGCTTCAAAAACTGTTAAGGGCGTAAAAGAAAATGCTTCTCTAAAAGAAAAAGATTTTCAAAAACAACTTTCTTTAAAAGAAAAGGATTTAGAAAAACTGGTTTTAGAAAATGAGAAGCTGAAAGAGGAAAACAAGTTTTTTGGAAAAAGAAGTTCCGATAAGCCCGAAAGCTCTACTAGAAATTGCACTTCTTGTCTGCATCTTAAGAATGAAGTAAGTAGGCTTAAAGGCACATTAGATAAGTTTAATTCTTCGCACAAAAACTTGAATGATGTTCTTGAAATCAACCAAGCATGGAATAGGCTTTAAGAATGAAGAAAAGGTTGAAGCTAAACCCCAACAACCTAAAGCTCAACCTAGGATTAACAATAGAAATGCTTATCCTAGAAACAACAACTCTAGAGCCAATATGCATGCTAGACAAAATGCTGAACTTTTTAGAAGACCTAGGAATGACTTACCACCTAGAAATAGTCACCCTAGAAATGATACATACTTTAGGCCAAATTTTGAACCCCTTAGAAGACCTAGCAATGGCCCTCAACCGAGAAACAATCACTCTAGAAATGCTGCCCATCCTAGAGCTCATAGTAGGAGAAATAATTCTCATGAAATGCGAAATAGTCATAATGTTCAAAATAGAGTAAGAAATTTTCATCCGTCTAGTTACTATGAACCTAGAAGGATGCATAACCCAAATGTGACTTGTCATTATTGTAGACGTATTGGTCATATTGCTCCTGCATGCTTTACACGTCATAGACATATTACTCAATCGCATCATTATAATATGCCTAACCCCCAAGGACCCAAGATGGCATGGGTACCTAAAGAACATTAGTTTGTTTTGTAGGTGTGCTTGAAGGGATCAAGTGTACTATGGTACCTTGATAGTGGATGCTCCAAGCATATGACGGGAGATGAATCCAAATTCCTTCAATTAGAGCACAAAGAAGGATGAAGTGTTATCTTCGGTGATAACAATAAAGGAAAGATCATCGGCATCGGCTCGGTCGGTAACGATGAAAAATCCTCTATTAAGCATATATTACTTGTTAAAGGATTAAAGCATAATCTCTTGAGCATAAGCCAATTGTGTGACAAGGGAAATCTTGCTTTATTTGATTCGGATGAATGCTTAGTGTTCAGACGTAGTGATTTCAAAATTATCCTCCGTGGTTTTAGAGTGGATAATATTTATATGGTTGATCTTGCTAATTCCTCACCCGATTATGTTGATTGTTTAATGAGTAAAGAGGATGATACTTGGCTATGGCATCGTATAGTAGCACATATCAATATGCATCTTTTGAACAAATTGATTTCTCAAAACTTAGTTGTTGGTCTTCCCAATTTAAAATTTGAAAACAACTCTATTTGTGACTCGTGTCAAAAGGGGAAGCAAACAAAAGCATCTTTCAAATCTAAAAACATTGTTTCAACTTCTAGACCATTGAAATTGCTTCATATGGATTTATTTGGTCCCTCTCGCATTGAAAGTCTAGGAAGAAATAGATATGTTTTTGTGATTGTTGATGATTACTCGAGATTTACTTGGACTTTATTTCTTGCCAATAAAAGTGATGCTTTTCAAAATTTTAAATATTTTCTTAAGCGTGTTCAAAATGAGAAAGAAACAACCGTCACTTCAATTAGAAGTGATCATGGGGGAGAGTTTGATCACAATCTCTTTGCGGACTTTTGTGACGAACTCGGAATCGAGCATACCTTTTCCGCTCCACGTACACCACAACAAAATGGGGTGGTGGAAAGAAAAAATAGGTGTCTCGAAGAGATGGCTAGAACCATGCTCGACGAAGCTAAGATACCCAAACATTTTTGGACGGACGCCGTGAGTACCGCTTGCTATGTTCTATATAGAGTAGTAATTCGGCCGATACTCATGAAAACCCCCTATGAACTTTATAAGGGTATAAAACCAAATATTTCCCATTTTAGAGTTTTTGGTTGCAAATGTTTTGTTCATAACAATGGCAAAGACCAATTGGGTAAATTTGATGCTAAGTCGGATGAAGGTATTTTCATTGGATATTCCTCACGTAGTAAAGCATATAGGGTCATTAATAATAGAACCCAAATTGTGGAGGAATCTCCTCATGTTGTATTTTCCGAAAATAATGCTCGCTTGGCGAAAAAGGATTCCGGTTTTGATCTTGCAGGTATCTTAGATAGCTTGAAAGACAAAATACAAGAGGAACCACCCAAGGAAAATAAAGATGATACTGAGGAACAACCAACGGAAGAAGCGCCACAATTGGAAAAAGAAATGAATATGCCTAACGAGTGGAGGACAATCAAAGATCACCCTCTCGAACAGGTAATTGGCAACGTTGGAGACAAGGTAAGTACCCGAAACTCTCTCAAAAATACCTTAGAACATACTGCTTTTGTTTCTCAAATTGAACCCAAAACAATCTCAGAAGCAATTGGGGATGAATTTTGGACCTTGTCAATACAAGAGGAGCTTTGAAAACTTTAAATCTCCCGATCATGTTTTCAAACTCAAAAAGGCTCTTTATGGTTTAAAACAAGCTCCCCGAGCTTGGTATGAAAGATTAAGTAAGTTTCTTTTGGAAAATGATTTCATTAGGGGGAAAGTTGACACAACTCTCTTTGTTAAGCATAAAAACAATGATATTTTGTTAGTTCAAATATATGTAGATGATATTATATTTGGTGCTACTAACAATGTTTTATGCAAGGAATTTTCCGATTTAATGACAAGCGAATTTGAGATGTCTATGATGGGTGAGTTAACATTCTTTTTGGGATTACAAGTAAAGCAAATGAAAGAAGGTACATTCATTTGTCAAGCCAAATATTGCAAAGAATTGCTGAAACGATTTGAGATGAACAATGCAAAAGAAATGGCAACTCCCATGAGCACATCCGATCATCTAGACAAAGATGAGAAAGGTAAGGAAGTCGACACCAAAAAGTATCGAGGTATGATTGGCTCTCTTCTTTATCTTACTGCTAGTCGTCCGGACATCATGTTTAGCGTGTGCTTATGCGCTCGTTATCAATCGTGTCCGAAGGAGTCTCACCTTACTGCGGTAAAACGGATTTTAAGGTATCTTGTTGGTACTACAAATGTGGGTCTATGGTACCCCAAAGGCTCTTCATGCCAACTTGTTGGCTACTCCGATTCCGATTTTGCTGGATGCAAATTGGACCGCAAGAGCACTAGTGGCACTTGCCATTTGCTCGGTAGCTCTCTCGTTTCTTGGTTTAGCAAGAAACAAGTAAGTGTTGCGTTGTCCACAACCGAGGCTGAATATGTAACCGCGGGGAGTTGTTGCGCTCAAATCCTATGGATGAAACAACAACTCTTGGACTATGGCCTAAGTCTGGATCATATCCCTCTTAGATGTGATAATACTAGTGCCATATGCTTGACGAAGAACCCCGTTCTTCATTCGCGAACGAAACACATTGAAATTAGACATCATTTTATTAGAGATCACGTTATCAAAGGCGATGTCGAAATTGAATTTCTTAAAACCAAAAACCAATTGGCAGACATCTTTACAAAGCCTTTAGAGAAAGAGTCCTTCTTCCGAATTCGCAGTGAACTCGGGATCCTTGACTCCACGTTGATCTAAGTCATGCATTGCATTTTTTTTGTTACATGATTTCTAACTTGAGCGTCGGAGACGTCTAACGATTTTTGCAGGTATCGCCCCAAAGGAAAGGGGAATTATAAAGCTTGACGTACAACAATCGGTTTCCGTCGTCTAATAATCGTTTATTTCGTATCAATAATCGATTATGTTGCTATTATTCGGGTTGATGTTGCTGTAATTTCTTTTAATAAATAAACAAGGTTTATTTCATCTTTGGCATCTTATTATTATGTTATTTTTGCTAATGGCAAAAGGGGGAAGATAACGGGTATGATGCACTCTCAAAATTATAAGCTTAAATTGAGGGGGAATTCTCAAATTGAGGGGGAACAAATTGCATACTTGTTGCATGTATATACTTGTCTTGAATCGTCAATATAAATTGCTTGTCTTGCATATTCCGCTTAATGTTTGCCATTATCAAAAAGGGGGAAATTGTTGGAAACACGTTCTCAATGCAATATACTAAAACGTGTGTTCTTTCGTATAGGTTTTGATGAATGACAAACGAAGCGAAAATTGATATATGACGAAGTTCAAGAAACAAGCGCACAATTGATATACAACGAGATTCAAGCTCAAGACAAAGTTTTATAGTTTAATTGAGTCATTCTTAATTGTGATCTTGATCCTACAACTTGACTCGTAACATGGCTTCTCTCATAAAACTATTTTCCAAAATCATGCATATTTAATTTAATGTCAAATGATTTTAAATCATGCATATTTACAGTAGTCAAAATAATTTTTAGACATGCCTTAAAAATCTGGACTAAGATAATCGATTATGCACTTATGATAATCGATTGTTTTAAGCCAAGACTGCATGACAATTGATTGTGAACTAATGACAATCGATTGTGAGTAAGACAGTGAGCATCAGGTTTTTCAAACCTGCATGACAATCGATTGTGAACTAATGACAATCGATTGTAACTGAGGCAGTGTCCATCAAAGTTTTTCAAAACTCAGAATAACCGATTATGAACTAATGGTAATCGATTATGTTGAGACAGTGTCTTCTAGTGATTTTCAAATTTATTAAATAATCGATTGTTACATCGGACAATCGATTGTCAAAGAGACTGTGTCTAAAATATTTTTCAAAAACTGATAAGTAATCGATTATTGACTTTGTGCAATCGATTGTGAAGCTAACCGTTGTCGTAAAGTTTTCAAATACCGTCAGGTAATCGATTATTGATTCTGTATAATCGATTGTTTTGATTAAAATCCGGAAAAGATTTTTTGAACATTATTGGGTAATCGATTATTGATTTTGTATAATCGATTGTTTTGATTAAAATCCGGAAAAGATTTTTTGAACGTTGCTGAGTAATCGATTGTTGATTCTGGACAATCGATTGTTTGTGGTAAAATCTGGAAAGGATTTTTTGAACGTTGCCAGTAATCGATTATGGATTGTAAGTAATCGATTATCAAGCGAAAAATCTGGGATTGAATTTTGATCTGACTGGCAGACAATCGATTGTTGGGGTTTGACAATCGATTGTCAGTGAGTAAAATCAGCAACTCTTAATTGGCAATTAGGCAACGGTAATGCCAAATTTTTCAACTATAAATACAGCTTCATTTCAGTGTTTTAAACACAACAACATACTACAACTGATCATTACATTGCTATAAGCTTGCATACTTTTGTTTATTATTTTATATTCAATTTCATAAAGGTTTTGAGAGCCATATTCTTGTCCAAAGTTGTTGTGATCTAGAGCTTACTTCTTTTACTCATATCTACTCATTAAGGAGTATTTTGTTTGAGTGTTTAGTGTTTTATACACTTGTAAGAGAATTATAATTCTCTTGTTGTAAGGAACTTGTGTTTCCTTGGTTGAAGTCTTGCAGTGTTGTATCTCCGAGCAAAGGTGTTAAGGCTTGTGTCCTTAAGTTGTAAAGGTTTGTTGAGCACCCGTAAGCTTAACAAGTTAGTGGAAAATCTTGAGAGAGTCACTCGGGGACTGGACTAGCCACGTGTTGTGGTGAACCAGAATATATCGGTGTGTTCTTTCCTTTTTGTTTATTTAACGCACTTATTTATTTCCTGCAAATTTTAATTTCCGCAAGTTTACGCTAAATTTTATTATAACGCTATTCACCCCCCCTCTAGCATTAAGCGCTTTATCTAACAGTCTTTGTTTGTGAATTTTAATTCGTCCTGTCTTCATGTTGTATTATTCCCATTGACTGTGACCAAATTGTGTTCTGAGTTTCTTCGTAGAGAAGAGAGAAATCTTCCCCTAAGATAGTCAGGGATAAACCGCTCTACAGGAGAGGGAACAGGAAGGAAAGTCAAAACCCTCGATAAGAAAAAGCAATCAGCCGCTATCACCAACCGGGACTCAGATCAGATGGTGGAGTACTATTCTACCACAACGAGATAGGCATCATCGAATCGAAGGCCGAATAGAAAGCATTCCCCCCAGCTAAGAGTGCTTCTGCCTCGCCAACAGCTCTCCGGTCTCCCCTGGTGCTCATGTTACTTAACAAAAAAACATGAAAATGATGACGTAGGGTGGAAACTCTTCGTGACTGCAATCGTACGTTTTATTCTTATGAGAAACAACCTCTGAATCCGGTTTATTCATTAGGATATGAGGGAAATTGGCAGCTCGACGGGGAGCTTGCTTGCCCACCCGGGTTTTGAGACCCTTTCTGATTTCCTCACCCAATCTCATGAGAAGCAAGCCCAGAAGTCCCTGCCTTAAATATCCTCAGACAGCCAGCCCTCACCATAATTTATATCAAATGAAAAGGTTCTCATGACCTCAAAGTGATTGACTACTTTCAATATAAAGGAGAAAAAAGGATTTATCCCCCTATTCAACTACCCATCCAAGAGAATTTGGCTTCAGAATACTTTCTTCTTTTTATTTTTCTATGGACTGCATAAATCTTATCTTCCAGCCCAAAGGAGGATAATCTCTTTTGGCAGCTCAATACTCACGGTAATAATTATGCCAATTCTGCCTAAAAATCTCTTCAGGTGATCAAGGGGGCTCCCTTTTTCAGTAGATGAGATTTTAAAAAAGGTATTGTCTAAACGCTTCTTTCTCTGGCTTGCTCTTTCAAATAAAATTTTGGCCTGCACTAATGTAATCGGAATTTCATCTCCTAAATTTGTTTTTCTATGAAAGCAGGAGGTGGAAAGTTTTGTTAGAAATTCCGCCTTACTCCATGAGATCTAGAAGCACTTCTGCTACTTTCTCTCTTCCCTAGCGCTTTTTTTTTTACTTTTTTTCAAAGGGCAATGAAGGCCTTCCTTATAAGTTCTCGCTCGATCGAAAGGATATAACACATACGAAACCATAGCTTCGCTGACTTTATGAGGTCTAACCTTTGCCACGACATTAGTGGATTAGCTTTTCGCGCTTCCCGCAGGCTTTTTTATAGAGAGAGAGTAAGGGGCGGCACAGAATATTGGTCCGCTCCAAAAAGCTAAATTTCCCCCCCCCCCCCCATGTGGTTGGCCTTCTTACCAGTCTGCCTCCTTTCTCTTGATGGAATCTATCAATACCCGAGCTCCAGCTTTGCTTGTGTTCTTCACCGGCGCTCGCCAGATGTATCACTCATCTCGCTCCCCACGGAGCGGTAAGGAGTCTTCTTATTAGTTATAATCTTTACGGGAATGAATCGCATATGTTGGTTGAGAATTTCTCAGGAATTCATTGATAATGACTTTCCCAGGTTCTAGGGAGGCTACTCTTCTTTTTTGTCGATCGATCTGCTTTCCCTCATTCCACTCGTCCAGCCCTCTTCACGAACTTGTACTATTGATGCTACAAAGATAGCCAACTCTATTATCAACTAAATAAGGAAAGGGGCGACAATTTGGCACCTGGTATCCGGAGATTTGGAAAGATCAGTTGTGAGAAGCGGAAAAACCATCAAAAACGACGATTGTTCATGGAGGTTTCTATAGAAAGACCCCTTGGTTCTGGAAAATGGATCACAATTACAGGTACCTGGGAGCATACCGATGGAATGAACAAAATACGAACAGTTAACATAATATGGTCATAGATCTTAGGTTGTAACTTGATCATGAGAGAATTTGTTGATGTTGCACCCATGAAGTATGGGAAGTGCCAAACATTGGGAACTATCCGGGGAGGAGTTAGGAACAGGAACAAGGAGAAGCGAGAACCACTAAAATAGAGGAATCGATTGTATTTTGTCCTTTGTTCCCCATAGCAATTGGGGATCAAAAAGCACAAAATTTGATGACTTATTAAGGGAAAGACGAAGTAAGAGCATTCTATTGGAGACGTTGCAACATATGTCGGGAAGGCCTCCGTTAACTGTGTACGAACAAAATACGAATCCAAAGGTAGGGTAAGAAAGGGTTTAGCTAATGAAGATATTAACTCTTCCGGGAACCAGTAATGCGTAAACCATGTCAAACCAAGACCAATCAATATCCAAACGGAACGGATTCGAACTTCTCCTAGAATAGTTTTCGGTGCGAAATGAAATTCATAGGATATATTGGATTCCAAGTGTGATTCCTCCTTCAAAAGCTAAAGTTGAAGGATCGAAGTCTCCTTTAGGTTCAGTCGAAGAGTTCGAAGCGAAGTCATCAATTCAACCATTCAAATGGTCTCCCCTAATATTGACCTCTTTTCCAAATAAACCGAACCTCGATACCACATTCACTAAAAAGAAATGGCCATATCTCTAGGTTGCACAACCCATTTAGATCGTTCTATTCGTGCTTGAAAAATGGCCCCATCACTCCTTTTAATGGACATTCTTAGTCGTCCTCCGAGGGTTAAAACCCCATAGATCAGATCGTGAACTCTTTCAACCCTTAGTTTCACTTGGTTGGGGCAGAGTTTCAGCCTGCCTTCCACCAAATATAAAAAACCTTAGAGCTGCCTATCTGTTGACATCCCGGCGAAGAGAGTTATTGTTTGTGTTACATCTTCGAATTCGAGAGAGGGATTTCCTCTTATCTCTCAAATTATAGGCATTGAAGCGATTGAGAGAAAGTAAGAAAACTACTGCACACGCCCCCCATTCTCCATTTACTAATATAATAGAAGGTAAGGCAAAAGCAATAGTGAAACTACGAGCTAAAAGCAGGCGTACCTCTCTTATAAGAGAATATGATACCATCCCCCACTTTTGGCGCACTTGTTTTTATGAGCTAAGCCTAAGCGCCATATAAGTCAAAAGCTAGCCTGAGACCTAAAAAAGCAAGGTCAAAATCCATCCCTCTTTTTCCTGTATTTGACTAGTAGGGCAAAATGAACGACCCTTTGATCTATTAAGTGGAAAGTTCAGCCACGTCTGATTAGAAGTTCAAAAATGAGTGGAGAAAGGGGCTTTAGAGGGAAAAATAGGGGTCGAGCTTTAGTTATAGTAGGGGCAGAGCTCCTCTCCTTAGATTCAAGTGGCTTTCACTCCTCATAGAGAGTAAGAAAGCGTCAGTTCTCATAGCGACGCTTAGGCCGACGAGGTAGGGCGCGGCCCCCCAATTCTCAACCCCGACCTGCACAAGTGGTTTTTTAACCCACATTTTGAGAATTTCTGTTAGGTTCTTAGTAGAAATCGACGACCTTTTCTTCTTTTACTTCACATAGCTTTTCATCTCCTTGATAGCGGGAAGTTCTCCAAAAGTATGAAAAGCTGGAGGACTTTGTACCATCCATTCTGGTGTGGTTGGATTTTGTTCAACAGCCCAAGGACTTGGAGCACATCTTTTGTTCTTTCCACTGCTTGAAGTTATTGTTACGACCACAAAGAAATGACAAATCCCAACTACGGATATATAAGAGCCAAAACTGCTAAGGGCATTCCATCCAGCGTAAGCATCAGGATAATCTGGAATGCGATGTGGAATACCCGAAAGCTCTAAGAAATGCATAGGAAAGAAGGTCATATTAACCCCGAAAAAAGTGATCCAAAAATGGATTTGACCTAAAGTTTCAGGGTATGTCTGACCAAAGATTTTACCTACCCAATAGTGAAATTCTGCAAATAAAGCAAAAACGGCTCCCATAGAAAGTACATAATGGAAATGTGCAACCACATAATAAGTATCATGTAGAGCAATGTCTAGCCCAGAATTAGCCAGAGTTATTCCAGTGAGTCCTCCTATGGTAAACAAAAAGATGAACCCTACAGCAAATAACATGGGTGTTTTGTAGTGTATCAAACCCCCTCACATGTTAGCGATCCAACTAAAGATTTTGATTCCAGCGGGGAAAGATATGATCATGGTAGTTGCGGTAAAGTAGGCACGGGTATCAACGTCTAAGCCCACAGTAAACATATGATGAGCCCAAACAAGAAATCCAAGAACACCTATACTAATCATGGCATAACCAAAAGAGATGACTTATGATACTTGATCCAGGCAGAATGGGAACATACACCTCTGGATGACCGAAGAACCAAAAGAGATGTTGGTATAATATGGGGTCTCCCCCTCCAGCGGGATCAGAAAAGGTTGTATTAAAGTTTCGATCGGTTAATAACATGGTAATTGCCCCTGCCAGTACCGGAAGTGATAATAAAAGTGGGAATGTTGTCACTAGAATGGACAACACAAATAGAGGTGATCTATGCATAGTCATTTCAGGTCCACGCATGTTGAAGATAGTTGTTATAAAATTAATAGAACCTAATATGGATGAAACACCAGATAGATGAAGACTAGAAATTTCTAAATCAACTGCTCCTCCAGAATGGCTGGTAATACCAATTAAGGGCGGATAGACCGTCGACCCAGTGCCGCTACCCACTTCTACTAAGGATGAGCTGAATATAGCTCTAACAGCTATATTCAGCTACATTCTTGAAGCGAAGTAGGAACTAGTAAGAGGACCTCAACACCCTCTCCTATAAGAGCTTTTCTCAAGGAAGAAAGGTCTCTAAACCCGTCATTAGCTGTCGGAATTCAAAGTATGAGCTAGTAACAGTTTTTATCACCTCTGTTTCTAAATCTAATAGAACATCCGAAACTCAGGATCTTCCTTAACTACTTATTTCAGGAACTATTTAGAATACCACAACCCTAATGGTCCCATTCATGAACTTGCTTGACCCTAGCTACAGCTGCAAGAGCTAGTTTCTTTAGGCTTGTTGGCGCATAAGTAAGCATGGAAGAACGGAGATATCAGCGCAGGTGTCTTTCCTTGACCAAAGTACCGCTAATGAATGAAAATAGCGTATTTTTCTCAAGGGAGAGACTCTATATATCCGCACTATCCTGACCGCTGACTTGCCTTCCTTCATCAAGGATAGATAGCAAAGAAAGTGGAATGCCATAGCCTAATGCTTTACTGCTATAAGCCTTGCTTTGACTTCGATCTGCCTATGAACTCTTCCTTTAGACTTATAGCCGTTACTCCTATTAGATAAGCCCCTAAACTCAAAAAGTCTATTTCCCCTCGAAGAACTTCAACTCCCTCTCGATCGGATATACTCAATCAAGGATCTTGAAGGCCAGCGAAATGGTTCCCTTACTTTACGCCATGTCAAAGCCTAATGAGCCAAAGCTTAATGCCCTTCTTAAAAGGCAGAGTTTCATTGAACAACTGATCTTGGACTTGCAAGCTCTCTGGAGGGAATCACTTTTAGCAAGCTTTCAAGAAAGTTTAGATCCCATCCTTCCAGTTAGAGTTTCTTTTGTCCGATTCAGGATGATTGGATCACTGAACTTGGTTCACTTAGGCTAAAAGAAGGTGGAAACCACTCGGGGATAGACAAAACCCTTAAAATAGGAATAGTGAATGCCCCGGGGGACAGGCACGGTACTTACCGGTGCTTAATTCCCTCAACTGTGTTTACGGCCCCTCCTCCTTTTGATCAAGTGTGGGTTGAAGCAGCTTTGATACCATCCCTAACTCGGTCATAGCCGTACCTCGACCTTGATTGACTTTTGAAAAAGATTTCCTTAATACAGGTACAAATTCTGGGGTTTGTACTATAGTGATGAAAGAAAACCCCAGTTCTTGTCTAATCTCTGAAGATCAGGTTTCGCTATGGAAGCTTTATCATTTACGGCAGCCTATAAGTATAAGGAAGGAGAACGGGGAACTGAACTGGCCAATCCGGTTGTGCTTTCCGGGCTATCCATTCCCTACCTTATGATTTTGCATTAGTCCAAGCCTTGCCCAAGCTTTTCATTCTAGTCTGTCACTGGCATCCGTCAAGTCAATACAATCTCCATCTTGCTTGGTGATTTCCTTCTGTATTCAGTCATCCAATCAATCAGTCAGCGAATAAGCCTTTTTGTGCTTGACGAACTCTCTCTGTGGCCGCATTCGGTCTTGTTTTCCATGTAGTATTTTTTCTGTTATCGCTCAATTGTATTTTCAATTCGTCTTTGTTCAAGTCCCACAGCTCTTAGTCCATACACCCTCTAGCCCTATTTCAAACTCTCTTTTAGCGATCCTTCAGTTTTTTGAAAAAGAATGTAGAATAGTCTTTGATTCAGATTGAGTATGCTTGCAGGTATCTTCCCATTTCCCTATTTCGCAGTTTTCCCTTTCACAAACGGCACATCAATGTTGTATCAACCAGCAAGTTTTTAAAGGCCAACCCAAAAAATTCTCCCAAGATGGCAGCTAAGAGACGACATTAAAAAGTAAGACAGGGACCCCTTTTTCTTTTTACAACATCTTACTACCACATCTATTCCACTCTGGTAGATGCGAATAGTCCAAACACGTATCTTCGGGAGAATATCCTTTAACTAAGAAAGGAAGAGACCAAAGCATTTAATTACAGAAATTACTTAGAATAGTGAAAATCGGCATTACTCCGCGAGTGCTACTAGCCCAAGAAAATCTCTAACGGTTCAATTCAATTAGGTGAAAAGTGTCTTGGATGGCCCTTCCTCCTCAACCCGGGAGAAGACCAGGCTTTAGCCGCTTGAACGCACTCTTCTCTCTATTTAGGGGCCTTTGGGAATCTTGTTCAATGGGTAATTCTGCATCCACTTTCCAGCCAATTGACGATGTGGCATTTCTTCCTAAACCTTCAGTCTTGTCCTAAGCGAAAGGGGAATCGGATTCTTGCACAATCCATTCAAAGAACTGATTCTAGCAAGACCTATTCGCGCACAAGCGAATTTGTCCATTTACAACAAGCAAGCCGCAAAACCAAAAGACTAAGATATGGTAATTTCTACGCTACTATAGCCAGTCGAATGATAAAGGGGGGTGGAAATGGAAGTTATTTAAGAAAAACTGCTAGTTCCGCATCAAGACCTCTTTCACCTGAGGAAGGAGAGAAATAAGAAATACTTTTATTAGCCTTTCTATGCTATTATTCACTTACCCTAGAAAGAGTTATGAAAAATGAAATGGTACTGGCACTTCGTCAAACCTTCCATGAGCAGCAGATTCAATAGCAATTCCAGCTATTTCTATCATCCTTATTTGATTTAGCTGTGATTACGTCGACCCGCACGGCAAAAACACTTTTAGTCAAGTGTCAGTTCCTTGTCTGATTCTTGGCATCTAGCTCAATTACCAACAGTGGAAAGCTAGTAGCCTTTGGCAGAAGATCTTGAATTCTTTCTCACCCCCGTCCTATGTTCTTGTCGTCTACTCAGGAAGAACCACACCAATACAATTCGCTGGGCCTTCCCAACTTGACTAGTGAGCACTGCTTGACTAATAAGAGCTTCAATGCTATCTATACAAAGCGTCATAGCGTAATCGTTCTTGTTTGTTGTCGTAGTGAGCTAGTTGGGCTCCATTATGCTTGCTTTCAAGCCTTCGTTCTATTAGAAGGAGCGTACTAAGACCTAAGACGAGGATAAGGATGTTTCATATGGGGGCCTGGGATATACCTACGAATGATCCAGTCCTGAAATAATTGGGCTAGCCTTCAATAATGACTTCCACAACATCGACATGATGGTGACACCTTTTACATAAGGAATTCACCCTAAGGTGTCAATCTAAGGTATCGTGTTAATCCTTCCATTTATTTCGTTATCATTTGAATTTCTCATACCTAACTCCTTGATCATGGGCTATCAAGATACACTCATACCCACCTAAGAAAGGTGGTATTCTATCTCCCACCAGACTGCCTATCCAGATTACCATACTCACTAAGAGACTTGATTGCTTACTCTCCCTTTCTTGCTTGTTCTTTTTCTATATTTGCTTCCTCTGCACTCAATGAACAATCAGATGCGGGATGACCTGTTGATTGCGGTGTGCTCTTGTCTTGGTTGATTTTGCATATATTTTTCTTGTTTCTAGGCAAGCTGCTCTTGCTCAAGTGGAATCAGTTGCAGTTGCCATATATAAAGAAGTCTAATATCATGTCTTCTTTTATTAAGGAATTTTTATAGAGGAATCCAATGGCCTTAGCTGATCTAGACGTAGCTCATTGGGCGGATTGCTTTGAATAGCCAAAGTCTTTTGAAAGAGAAGAATCAACATTCTTGGATTAGGCTGGTGCTATCTCTTATTTAAGAGAAATAATAAGGAGAAAGGCTGCCTTAGGTTTAGGAGTTTCGAGTTTTCTCTGCTTTCATAGGTTATCGCTTCTAGGTGCCTAGCCTTATGCCTCTGATCCTGGGAGAATAATAAGAATGGTTGTTGTTGAATCAGCTGTGAAAGACGCTCTTGCCCCAGTTTTTGTTGGTGGAATAGACCCTATGGGAGCCCCGTGAATGCTAATTTCTCTGTCCGGCTACCCCCCATATGTCACCAATTGTTGCAACGAGGGTGACATCATTGGGGCCCTCAAGGACATGCTTAGCAAAGATATGAGAAAATGTCGCCAGTTCTATAAAGTCATGGGCTGGAGAGTCGAAGAGCGCACTTTGGGACTGAAAAATTTCCATTCTTCATCAATACTTCAAATACGTTGATGAGAAGGTCGTATTTGCCGACAAGAAGACCTTTTATAAAGGATTCTAGTCTGTACGGATGCACGTCTTTACAACGACGGCCCAGCCCAAACAGTAATGGATGACAAAAGCCCGCCAGCAAAAGTTGAAGCACATGTTTGTAGACCTCTCCAAATCCCAAATTCGCAAGCTAAGGGATTGACGGTCAACGCTATCTCAAAGAGCATAACCCCGTTGACGAAATCTGTAAACTCTGACTGGGGGAGAATTACTTCAAATCTCGGTAAAGATGCCACTTCCTGCATTACAGTAACCTTCCCAGGCAGAGGTGTTTATAAAACTGGAGCGACATTCGTCCTCTCAATGGAAGGTTTTTTCCTCATCTTTCACAGGGTAGCCCGGAAGTCTTCTTCTACACTAAAAAGAATCGTCACCATCACCGATGGTGAGATAAGAAAGAGAAAGTACAGTCCAATTGCAAAGAAGCGAAGGACATGGGCTATATGACCTTGAGGAGCCTGTCAGGCTGAAGTGAAGAACGGTCGAGGCAGAAAACTACCCCTCTTGCCGCTCGGCATGAATGAAGTTAAATACCCGATCTTCTCGGACAGAGCTTAGTCCTCTTCCCTGCTTTCCTTTATTTTTTGTTATGTTAGCGGAAGACTTAATCCTTAGCATTTGAAAGAGAGAAAAAGTACACGACAAAAATACAGAGCTAACCTCAGCAATGGAGGAAGGAAGAGTAAGACTACTAAAAGTACTCGACAGACAAGAGTGCTGACTAAATAGAAAATATGGTATAGTAAGATTTTCAATAAGCGAGTGAATGCCCGGTAGAATTTATTGAATGGGGACATGGGAGAGAATTCATTTGATGAAGGAGAAAGTCCTTCAATGGAATAAGCTTCCGACCTATCCTCGATCTCTTTCTCGATAAGGAAAATAGATAAATGGTAAGAAGGAAGTGGCCTCAGTGGAAGAGGAGGGTTAGATCTTACTTAGCTTAGCTGGGAAGAAAGAGTTTGATAAAATTAATCTGCATTCCTTGGCGAGCTCACTGGAACTCTTTTCATCAGGGTAGAGGGAAGAAGGTCTTCAAAAGGCATCAGTGGGTTTCAAAGAGTTAGCTGGCTCAAAGAGTAGAGCGATTTAGGATCCGATCTGTACTGGGTTAGGCTTTGGATAGTTGGATAGATTGCCTTAAGGCTATAAACACCATTCAAGGGCAAGCGAGCGAATTCTATCTATGCCTAAGATAAGGAAGAAAATAAGCAGATTTTTGCTTGGCATTACTATTGTCGCACCAGTCTTCCTTCCTTTTTAGTAGCCGAAGGTGAGAAGGAAGAGCTCACTCTTCCCGTAGGCAGTTTCATTCCTAACTGTTCAAGACTTTAGATCTGTCTTTGACAAAGATTTTACTTTCTAGTCAAAGGGGCTTTACATGATGGATAGAATCTTCTTGCAAGAGGTTTTATGTAAATCAAACTTCCTTGCTGTCTTATAGGTCCCTCTTCTCATGTCGATTTAGAACTCGATGAGGAGAGAGGCTCTTCTAACTAAAGCAAAAAAAGGGTGAGCTTGAGAGTTGATCTTCTTTCAGCTGAGAGGGATGCTAGCATTGAATGAAGGTGATTTGCCAGTATTTGGAATAAAGAACCTTCTATAATAAAGCGTAGGATGTGAGGGAAGTCTAGTCGACTTAGAGAAGAGAAAGAGGAATGCACCTACCAATCCAATAAGGAGATAGAGTGGAAGAGAAGGGAACCTTTTTCTTAGTCAAAGTCTACTCAATAAACCCCCATAGTCTAGTGGTTAGGACACCTCTCTTTCAAGGAGGCGGCGGGGATTCGAATTCCCCTAGGGGTATGGGTACTACGAACGGAAGTTGATCACGGAGAGAAGGGCCTTTGTCTGGTTCAGTTTCACTCTGAAGAATGTCCTTTTATCTTCCTATTCAATTCTTCCTATCCTACAGGAAATAAAGCTCTTAGCGCACAAAGCGAAGGTATGCCTTCTTTTCTTTTAATACTAGCTAGTAGTGAAGACTCTTCTTGCTCACCTTTCTGGGATAGTTTCCATCATCGTCCTTAGTTAGTCGACGCCTCTCTCTTCTCCTTTCTTTACAGAAGCAGAATCGAAAGTACAAACAACGTAGCTAGAAGAAAGCCTAAAGGCACAATCAAGGGAAGGCTCGGACAGCTGCCAAAGGGCTTCCCTTAGGGGACCTATTATACCACTTCCCGCAATAGAAGACAAGAAAGAGGTTTGACATCACTCGTGAGACAAGAAGGTCAGCTCACCAAAGGGGGGAAGAAAGGTCAACACTTGAGAGGATTGCTTCGCTCAAAGGTGGGAAGAAAGGTCAGCACTTGAGAGGCTTGCTTCGGTAAGAGTCAAAAGAAAAGGCACAAGAAGAAACTGCACTCGAACAATGGAAAGGCAGGCTGCGAAGGCGCTAATACGTTTGTTCCCGAAGCAAAGGCCCATACAAATACCTTTTCCTTATGTAAATAATAAATATGCCCTTTGATTGCTACAAGTATGTAGCCATGTAAACGAAAAGAAGGCAAGCTATCTGATGAATTTGACAAAAATGCCAATGCCGCGTCACCACCTTTCTGAACACCTGAACTCTTGACTCAAAGTCTTGAGCCACGTAAATCAACCCCAAAGCTAAAGGAGGATGAGGTTGATGCTTTTATAAGCCTTGATCGGAGCCAGGTCTGGATCGAAAATTTTCCATCCAATATAAAAATTACGAGTAGAAGGGCTCATCCCAGAGGTTTTTCCTAGAGGTGAAAGGGGAAGGGGCATTGGTACTTATGCAGGGTCAGGTAAAATGAGTTCTGCGGGTAAGCAATTCGGTGCAAGCTCCAGCTGATGCCATTGATGTAAAAAAGACTTCTAGAATAGATCGAGATAAATGTTGAATCATAAGTATGATGGATAGCGCTTCCTTTTCTCTTTATAGGTCTAGTTCTTTCACTACTTATGCCTTATAGTGATAAAAATAAGCTTCTTCCAGGACCGGAACATAGAGACCAAAAAGTTTTGACTTACCGCCACATCTTGCTTTTCCTTTACTACTACTACGTTCTTCCCTTACACCGTAAAAGTCAGGGTTAAGCTATAGGACTAAGTACATAAGAGAAAGAGAGGAGAGCAGAACTTTACTTCTCTGCTGAGGCATAAGCAATAGCAAACAATCACTAACTAAGTAGTTTAAGTGGTCCGCTATCTAACATCTTTCGTATCTTGTTTGTGTTCGACGACCTTCGCTGAAGTTTGGACCTTTGGTAGTGATTTAAGCCTTTAAAAATAGAAAGAATTAACTTTTCCAGAAAAGTGTCAAAATGCGGTCAAGAATGCGGTCGTAGATCAGCTATGCAAATCGCATTCCTACCACAGAATGAATCAGAGAGAACCTAAATTTTGATGTTGAAAATGTGGTCAAATCTGTGATCGCATAATCAATATGCGGAACGCAGAGTGATCATATATTTTCCAAGAAGAAATTCAAAGGTTAGTTCTGCAGTGCATTCTGCAACCACAGAACACAAAATGCAGACCGCATAGTCACCGCATTCCCAACCCGAGAGGTTTGAAACTTGAGCCATTTCTGCAGTCCATTCTACGGATCGCATGTTAGTTCTGGGATCGCACGCAGATCGTGTTTGCAAGGTTATTTTCTAAAATTCTAAACTCGACCCCTCTTTTAATAAAACACCTCATCTCTCATTGTTAACCCATTTTCTGAAGAAAAAAAAATAAGAGAGAGTAAGAGAGGGTTCTAGAGAGAGAAAGCTTTTTCTTCATCAATTGATCTTTCAAAATTCGTCAAGGCCTGGAAAATCTTGAGCATCTGCCTTCCCATCTGATTTAAAGGTAAAATACCTAACCATTTTCCCCTAATTTTCAAACTGATGTTTCAGGAGGGAGTTTCATACTTTGATTTTCAAAATTCTTGTTGGAAATCCACATGCATGTCTTCAAAACCAAAAAATATTGTAAAAGGGGATGCATGTATTCAAAACCAAAAAATGTTGTAAAAGGGAACTGGGTAGTAAATTGTGAATTCCTATTCTAAAGGTCTATGTATTAACCATGAACTAGATTGATCCTACTTGATTGCTTGATGAATTGGAGTAGAGGTTAAAGAGGATATTCAATTCCATGTATGTATGGCTAATTGTGATCCTCGTGAAATCGCATATGCTAGTTGTGAAATTATTGATAGTTGATATTCATATGAAAATCATTGTGAATCTTTTGTGTTGTACAAATTGTGTGGTAGTACCTTGTGGTGAATGTTGTGAACTTGTAATTGGGACAACGGAAATGGAAATAATGTGGAATAGAGAGAATGGAAATATTGTGGAACAACGCGTGTGATTAATTGTGAATAGTTGTTGTGATGATCTATATTGCGTATCAACTTTGATAAACATGAGGAAAATTGTTGTTGCTAGTTGTGGGATTTTAATACCCTTGTTGTGGAATTATTCTAACAAAGTGCCATGGTTGATTTCTTGTACATGTTGTTGTGTTGTTTGTTTTTGTGAATTGAAAATTGTCAGGCGGGCTCCGGTTGCGCGCTGCAACACGGTGAGATAAGGTGTGGGTTGGGGTGATAAGGGTGGCCGAGGTAATAAGGGTGGACGGGGCAATAAGGGTATGTGATTCAATATCACTATTGATATGAATATGAATCATTAAATGTTAAATGTGAAAATGTGAAAGGAGACATCAGGAGAGTTTCTAACCTGTGGGGCACTGATTGCCCCTTTGTATGACTACGTGAATAATTGTTGTGAAATGTTTGGTTGTTGCTTCCT
The DNA here is from genome assembly GCA_034376525.1 of Nicotiana benthamiana. Lineage (NCBI taxonomy): Eukaryota > Viridiplantae > Streptophyta > Magnoliopsida > Solanales > Solanaceae > Nicotiana > Nicotiana benthamiana. The sequence goes on along the minus strand of CM067331.1, from coordinate 14,260,935 downwards.
GGTTGTACATGTACTATTGTTGTTCAGTTCTATACTTGTTCATACAATATGTCTTGAGTTTACTTGGGACAGAGTTAGTTCATACATGCCAGTACAATTCAAGTGTACTGACGTCCCTTTTGCTGGGGGTGCTACATTCGTGTTATGATTGTAGGTGGATCCGTGGCAGGCACTCCAGTCCACCGTTCATAGCTCCTCTTCCTCCTCTCTATCGGCAGTATTCGAGTTTGGTGAGCCCCTTTCCTTCTGGGGCCATGTTTGGCCTACGCCACTCCTGTTGTTGTATTTTGGAGTTTGTATCTTTTGGTAAAGGTATAGCTGGGGCCTTGTCACCATCAAGTGTTGTACTACCATTCTCGTAGAGGCTCCGTAGATAGTGGTATGTGGGTTAGGACTTATGTATAAAAGTGTATGTTTTGGCGCTGTAAACTTGTGCACCACATTCCTTGCTAATCAAATATATGTTTTGTAAAAGGCGTCCCCTGTTAATCATAATGTGTGGTTATAAAAGAGAAATCCTACGTTCTTTTAATTGAAATTTGGTATCTTTTAGTTAATTATCATTGAATAATGTGGGGTAACGCGTGGGGAATAGGAAAGGCACCCGGTCCACTCGACTGGGGATACCCGGTTGGGTGCCGGTCATTCCCACAGATTTGGGGCGTGACACGAATGAATCAGAGAAAATAAAGAAAGTAAAAATTACATCAGAATTCCAGCTACAACCAAACACCCTAATTCAGACTCAAAGTCCAACAAGATGAGATAAACCAACTTTCAGGATCAGATTTCCAAAAGTCTTTCTCATATTTGGGATGTGTCAAAGTTTGCAAGAGTCTCAATGGGATACGGCCAATGCATACACCCCAAAAACATTGCAAAATTAAGATCATACTGTTGTGTCGAAGGGCCAGCCCTCAAATGTCCCAGTTCAGAGGGAGCCCAAGGTCCCAAAGCAAGGCTTATAAGAGGGGGCAGAACTAAACAGTCTAAGAATAAGTGTAAGTGCATGGGGGAATTAAAGAAAGCCATGGCAGGCTGGTGGTCATGCCCAGTAATTGGGAATACTGGCTCACCCCTGACCAGCCTGTCTGCCAAAATCTTAGGAGTTAGGATCAATTGTGGATCAGGTTCTGACCTGGGCAGCAATTTGAATACTACCAGGCCACGATCATAAATCATTGAACATGAGCAATAAAGTAAATAGGATTGCATATAACTTTTAATAAGCACATACAGGTGAGACGGAAAAGTTAAATCAGAACATATCAGTTTTAGGGCAAAAACAAGTAAAAATAGTAGTCTTGAAAAAAGTCAAGTTGCAAGCAAAGCAGTTCCAAAAGATCTCAAGCAAAGCAGAGTATTGAATTCAAAACAGTATTGCAAGTGTGCAAGTATTGAATTGGAAGTTAAGGACTAGTGGTGTGAAGGTTGTGTGAATATGAAGTTGTGTCCTAAAAGTGTAAAATCCCAGACCCTTTGATAGTGCAGAGAAACAAGTAAGAAAGGCAAGGGAATATCATTGAAATCAGTCTCCCTTTTGTTAAAGGATTCTAATTCTAACGGGTAAAAGCCATTTAAGGAAAGAAACTTTAATTAAAACCTTTCAAAGTGGCACAAAAGGGGTAAATACATAGAAGTTATTTAAGGAAAGAAATCAATAGTACACGGTTTGTGCCAAATATGGAAAGGAAATCAATCAAACAGTCATGAAACCAAAATTACAAGTTTAATTAGAATTAACTAAGTCAAGAAAGGTAAAGGAGGTTCAATCGAAGAAAAAATGAGTGACAATTTGTCTGCCTGATTAAAAGGATTTCAAAATTAGTCAGTTAGTTGGTAAAAAAACCTTTTGAAACAGAAATTTCTCATATTTAAAGCATACTAATCAAGTAGAAGGAATCATCAGGTTACTTAAAAAAAGAGTCTAACATTGAAAGCCTTAGAGTTAGTAGAAAAAGGGATTCAAGTTTAGTTGCGGGCTCATAATGAGTCTGACACACTAGGGTCCCAAGTGGAACCCTAATATCATTTGACAAAGAAACCCCCAAATCCTAGGGTTTCGTATTGAGTCAGACATGGAGGTGAGAAAATAGGTCATTGAAAGAGGCTCAGAAGTCTTTTCCAGAGATTTATGAGAGACAAACACACACGATAGAAAGAACACTGATTCAAGGTCATGAGAACACGTTTCAGAAAACTAGGAATTTAAACAAGTTCAAAAGAAAGAGATGATACTGGTTTTAAACATAAGTACATGAAATATGCTTAGCAGGAACACAAACAGAGCTTAGTAAAGTGAACAAAATCAAAGAACTCATCCATAAACACATATAGCAAAGAATAAGTGAAATAACACGGATTAACATGCGAGCACAGGAATAACAACAAAAATAGAAGAATCTTCCATAATTGAAAGAGAAACAAAGATCAACCTCATGCCTAGTAGAAAAGAAAACATATGAGCCTAACATAGATGATCACACCTAAAGAAACAATAGAAAGAATTAGACAGATATTATGAAGAAACTTTTTCAGAAACCCTAAAATCGAAATTGAACAAGTTTGAAAAAGGAAATTTTTGGAAAACCTTTAACATGTCAAGTAAAGCCTAGACATATCATAGATCTAAGAAACTAAGTAAGTACAGAACCTCAAACGGCTTAGAGTAGCAGATAAAACCCTAGAAATGATAAAGGTATTGAGGAAAGTCAGATCCTGAGTAGAAGAAACTCATATTGCTTCAACATACCGGAATAATGGCCGGAGAAGCCATTGATCTACACATCTGAGAAGGATCTGAAGAGGGACATCGAAGTCAGGCTTCTAACCTTGAATAGCTTAGGACTGACGGTGAGAAAGGATATGTATAGACCCTCCATGTGCGGAGATTCCATGGATTTCAGTGGAAACATTGTGAGATAAGGTAGGAAATGATTAGGGTTTCGGAGAGGTTCAAGAGAGTTTGTGACGAAGAAATTTAGAGGCGGCGTCTCAGGTGAAATAAATTAGGTCAAGGAGGGTTTGGGAATTAAAAAAGGAATGGGGAATTTATGGCCGTTGATCAAAATAATCAACGACCTAGATCAAAGAATAGCCGGGTGGGTTTGAAAATTGGGTCAGGGCTCAGGTAATTTAGGGTAGAATTGGGAATAATTTAAGGTTAAAATTGAAAGGAAATGAGGTTGTAACTGAAATAGAATTGGCTAAATGTTAAATAGTCAATTTTCCCCTTTTTATTTTAATAAAATAGTAATAATGATTTTAAAAGTAAATTAAAAATACTGAGCCAACAAATACTATATTAATATTAATCTAAAAATACTGGAAGTAATTTTATAATTATAAAATTCCATTAACCATAAAATAGGTTATAATTGCAATTATATGCAATTTATCTTTAAAATTCCAAATAAATTTGTAAAAATATACAAAATCGCCTTAATTATATTTTGGTTTAAATATAAGAATAGAAATAAATTATTCACCAAAATAATAATCTTGGAAATAAATATTGGATTTTATACTACTAAAAAATAGACAATAAATTAATTTTAATATCTTAATAAATTAGGGAAAAATACTAATACTTTTGCGCATGCTTATATATGAATTTACCTGCGATTTTGAAAGTATTTTGCATATAATAGCACATAAGGAAAAATTGGGTATCAACAACATCTCTTGCGCCATTTACTCCATCGGGAACTGAGGCATCCCAAGGGCTCAGCTTCACCCGTATGCAGATAGTCCCCTCGTTTATTGTTGACTAAGTTCATGACTAGAAATGATATGAGAAATTCAATTCCTTCTTCAATACGTCGTAGCAAAAACATCTCATAGTCCTGTCATGATGACTTAAAATGTGTGTAAACATTGGCAGGTTGTCCCTGGACGCGAAACGGTACGAAGCCCCTATAAATACTCCCTCCTTCATTAATTTTTAGCTAATTGATCAAGATTATACCTTCGAACCATTATGGTTATACTACTTCCCTCATAGTCCAATATTTTACCTTCGTTCTTCAAGATTTCTCAGCAAATTGAAAGTTTTTATTTATTCTCTACCCAAATCGTCGTACTTGACTGTCTCAGCAAAGTTCTTACCCAACCTTTATTCACATATTCCAAACCTTTTCCTATTTAACAATTGCGAAAAACCTTTGAATTTATTCCCTAAAAGTCGTTTCATCCTCTTCGCAAACGACTGCTGAAGCTGAGGCACCCTCTCCTGATGTGGTTGTCCTCGAGAGAAACATTTTAGGTGCGGTGATCGGTAAAATGGCTGCCGAGCCCCCCTTGAACATTTTTATCCCAGGGGATGTTCGATCAAAGATGATTTTAAGGTTGAAAAGCCCACATCAGTGCAAGGCCGATACGAGACGGTATCTGGGTACGTTTGCTCTATCACTAAGGTTTTCCTCCTTGTGGTTGGAAAGGATAGTGGAAAGGCGAATAAGACATAGTAATCCCCGGGTTTGATAGCGACATTACTACCCATGTGGAGGTATATTTGAGTGTCTACACTTATCCCTTTACACTGGGCCTGGGGGAGCTAATTATTTTGGTATTCTGTAGGAGGTATGAAGTATGTATCAGTCAGATCCACCCATCGCTGTGGAGGATCGTAATCCTCCTTTAGTTTTTTGTGAACAAAATTGACTCTTGTTTGTACACCATAGATCATCTAATTTACTTTTATAATCCTTGAATCTTTCGGGGTGAATGGTAAATCTCATACGCCGGGATATCAAAGCCCCATTTTAAAGCATCCACGACGATCGGGGCTGGCATGGATGCTTTGTCTAGGCGAGGAGCGCAGATTCGATCCTTCCCAAATTTAGGTCATTCCCTAAGAAGTGGAATGCATTACGTAAGCATACTTTCTTTTAGATGTCTATTTTATGTTTTATCTCCCTTTTTTCATCGGTATTTGTTGTGGTGCAGCCCTTGCTTGAGTCCCAAGCGTCATTCCTCGGCTCAAGGAGTAGATCAAGGGTATTTTCTCACAGATAACCTATTCTGAGAGTTCATGGCGTGAGCTCTCGCATGGCTATTTCTAGGCTCGTTCACACGATAAGATCTTTTTCCCCGATAAGTATCATTAGGCTTCCCTCCCCAAGTGCAGATACTGGTCGTAAGAAGTCAATAATCATTACCGTCCCGGAGGATACCCAGGTTCTTTCCCGTCCTGTTGGAGTAGCGATCTATCTCCGGTTCCTGGTAACCAAAAACTTCCGGGCAAAGATGAACGAGGTACGCGTTTCGTGTCTGTTCAAAGAAGCAAAGCAGGCACTGAATTGGATAAGGTGCCATTACATTTTTCGTGTTCTAACTAAGTTCTTAATGTTCCTCAGGTCTTTTCCTTTATATATTTTTGCATGCCTTGGTTATTCACCATGAAAGTTTCTCAGGTACCGGGCTAAGATTAACTATCTCGAGGCCGAGGTCAGGGAGCTCGCCGAAATGAGGGGCTCATATAATCTTCTTAGCGAGCAACAAGAAGAAACTGTCAGGAGCCTTCAAGACGAGTTAGATGCGACTCAGAAGGAACATGCTGACCTGGTGGAACAGGTAAAGATTTTTTAAGTAAGTGATGACCAGTAAGCCATAGAGACCTACAGTCAAACCTCCCACGTCCAGCAGAAGGTTGACAGGGTCAACCAACTCCGAGCCGAGATGAACGAGGTCAAGGCTATGGCCGAAGAGTGGAAAGGAAAAATGGGTCGACTAGCTTCGAAAAAAGAAACTACCAGCGAGCAACTAGTATCGGTAGATGTCCAACTCCGAGTGGTGAAAGAGAATGCTCAAGAAAGCGCCCAACAAATCGAAGACCTTCAGTCTCAACTGGGCTCGGCCATTACTAAATGGGATGCCCTTGGAAAGGAGCTCGAAATAGCAAGGTGTGTGTCGGAACTAACCAGTGCTCATGCTAAAGAGATTGTGACCTAGCACAGGGATAATGCCAAGGTAGCGCAGGACCACCTGAAACTTACTGTTGAGTATGTGAAGTGGCAGTCTAGAAGAGATGCCCTCGAGGAGGTCCATGCCTGGGATTTCGACCTCTCAGCCGAGAATGAAGATGTGAGAAGGCTAGAGGATGAGGTCAAGAAGCTGGACGACCCCGAGGGTGATGAATTCTTTGAGGGATCCGGCAAACCCAATGATGTAGAAGACTCTGACGGCTCAGGTGATGAGGCGGGTCCAGCTGAAGATCAGGCTTAAGTGCATTAGGGATTTTTCTTTGTTTTTGCATTTTATTCATTTTGTTGAGGCCATTAACATTATCCATTATAAAGACTATTATTGGAATGTATATAAGGCTTTATTCCATTTGGCAATTTTCGAGTTCATTTCTTTTGGATTCCTCTTTATGATTGCAATGATTTCAAATTCCTTAGAATGAGATAAAACATAGTAATAAGGTCATGTTTGAGGGCTCGACCAAGACTTATTTTTGATGAAAATTTTGTTTGAAACATGTGGGTCTCAGTATAGTCACACCTTTTCCTACACCCATAAGGGTATAAGGAAGTTTTTCAATTTAATTCACAATCGAAACGGGATTATTTTAATTTAAGATCCAGAGTCGCCATGTCCCAAGTCACTGGTTCAAATCTCGAATCAAGAAAATATGGACTCTGTATTACAGTCTACGAACCAGAAATCTTGATAAGGAATTTTATTAACTCGGGAAAAGGTGTTAGGAATTTTCGAATTTCGTGGTACTGTTATTATTGACCTAATTATTTGATTATAAAATATTTTGAACCTACGTGCACTTTAACTTTAAAACCACTTTTATTTATTTTAAAGTAGATTTAACGTCATCTAAAATATGTCATTGGACCGCGTCACATGAAATGCACCCGCAATCCGAAATATATTTTATTCATCGTTATTAAGATTTGGATTTGGGTTACATGAAATGTACACCCGATTTTAGGAAAGTAATATTATTAAAATAACACTCCTCAAGCAACTACGCATTTTTAACATTGCGAGGGCCATGGAAATTTTCTAAATGGAACCTCAAATTCTAAGGATTTTAAAAGACATAATTAAACGAGGGCCACGAATTTGAGATTTTATTTGGCGCGGTGCACTTTAATTCCAATTTTTAAAAGGGAATTAAAACTATATTTGGAGGGCCATAAATTATTCCATTTATCTAATATGGCATACCTCCACTAATTAATATAAGCTCAATTACCCAAACATTAACGGGCAAGGATTCTACTATTGTTCAAGCTGACAGAAAATATTTAAATAAAAAGAAAGGAGCTAATGGTTTGAAGTTAAGCTTTGGGCTCAGCGTGACGCCCAATAGCCCACAGACGTAAGGTCATTTTGAATTACAAATTAGCATCAGTCCAAGCTAGGCCGAAGAGAGAGCCCAGATTTAAACAAGGCCAGCTTCAGCAAGCGATGTGGTCATTAATTCGAGTCCACACATAAACACAGGAAGTGAATCCTTTGCATTCGAGTCCACATCTCAGGTTGCTTTGCCTAAGGGAAATTAAACAATTACTGATCTGAAACACACCTATCAACACCGTTATGCATAGGCTGCAATCTATATACCAATTCACGTCTGCCTAGTTATAACCCATATTAATTGAAGAGAAAAATGAGACATGAATTTGTAATAAAAATAACTCAGATTGCAATTTCCGTTACTATCTTAGTGATTCCTACGAGAGTGAATCTTTCTATCCATTTCAAATTAATATGTGACAAGAACGAACTAAACCAATGCCAATCACAAATGAAAATTCATGTATTAGGAATTCCATAAGGAACTGAGCCAAACATAAATCAGCCTAATAAGCCTATTAATAAATAAATCAACTCAAATTAATTAAATTAGATCCTTAGCATCTTTCAACCAATTTTGTTTTCGAATTTCAGGATGAAGCTGACTAAATTCTCACAGCAACACAGAATCATTGGCCTAAGACAAATTCAGCAGGCCCATACTTTGGAGTTGACATGCTTTCAAACATATAGCTATGCAATTACAAACCAAAACCAAAAATCCCAACTAGCTAAACTACAAGTCACAATCCATAATTATTACATGTTTTACCAGTCTAAAACATGGATCTCTCATACTCAAACAATGCCCAAATTTAGCATCCAAAACCAATGGTATATCATGAAATGAAATCTCGACAACAAGCTAAACTAAACATGATCAATACAGAGCAGAACTCCACAGTAATTATAGCAAAAACTAGTTTGTTTTCATTATTTTATTCATGTTCACATATCTCTACACATATTCAGCCAGGCTTTAGTTCCATCACAGTTTCAAGGGAATACCTGATAGTGAACAAAGACAAAATCAAAAGAGGTAAAGGATCAGCAAAGCAGTAGCAAAAAACAGTCTGGATTCAGCAATTTGAACAGTGAAACTCACTTAGAAAAATCAGTAGAACAGTAAACCAATCAGCACACTTAAACCATATCTTTTCGATACCCAAGCTTAATACATTTTCATCCTCAAAGAAAATTACAACTGGTTTCAGAAATTGAAAACTTCAGAATTTAAACAGGAAATTCAATGGAGCAGTACTTTTCACCTATTTTCAGCCGTAATTAATTTTTTCTCCTCTTAAAGTCTTCCTTGAAATGCAAGAAAGTGTGCTTTTACAGGCAAGGAAGTAGGGCAGCACTGGAATTAGTTTTTGTACTTTAGTCTTTCTTCAATTTTCAATTTTTCTAAAAAATCCCTAGCCAATTATCGGATTTCCCTACTAATCCCCCGACCCTGCTTCTTTGGAAGCTTCTCATTTAGTTACACTCAGATTTCTTAGGCTAGATTACCCAAATTACCCGTTTTAACTCCATTATTTACCCTCTGTAAAATGACCATGTGCCCAAATCCTACAACCAGTCCTAAACCATGGGCTGGCAAACACAGTTTTACCTTCCCCACTTTGGGCTTCAGCTTTACAGAGGCCACACGTATTTTAAACCGAATGTGACTTCACAAAAGCTTTCGACATTATCAAAATAAAATAGAAAAAAAAAGGAAAGGAAATAAAATAAAAAGGAAAATAAATAGCATGAACAAATAATGTTTATACTACACTATTGGTCCTGATTTAATCATAGCAAAGCTAAATCAAATTGCAATTGACAAAGGACAGGAGAAGAGAGAAAAAAAACATAGTGAACTGACCAAATAAAAACCGCAAAAATAAAATTCACGAATAAACAAAAGAAAGAAAACTACTAACATGACTTGAACCAAGCTCAACGGGAATAAACGAATGGAAAAGGCATCAGAAATGAGATTTAAATTGGAAACAAACACAGTTAAAGAAAAAAATAGAAATGGGCTTACAATCAATGAAACAAAAATGCATCATTTGCCCGAAACGACACAATTGAGGTTGCTTTGACAAATCAAATGGTCTTTGGCCTTGCCTGAGGTTGGTAAACTTCGAAATAAGCCGAAATCCACGCTAATCGTTCATTCTCATAGAGAATAGTTGATTAGCATGGGTTGTAACTCATTAACAGTCCGGGAAGTGACTCGATTTAAGTTCCCGGCACCAGACTTGATTTTAAATCTGAAAGCTTGGTTCAGATCGAACATTCGAACGAACCTAGGGTGGTTCGCAGGCAAATAATAAGATTTTGGGGAAGACGAGAGTGTAAGGATTTTAGGGTGTTGATTTGGGGCCGGTCAGAGGTAAAGCTGCCGGTAAAAATTGCATTATTTGAAGGGGGACATTAGGGTTCCATAGGAAAGAGATGGGAGAGATGAACAAATGGGGGGGCGGGAAGGTCTGTATGGACTGAACTGATCTTACACTCTTTAGGATATGTTCAACCAAGTTAAATAAAACAACTTCCACCGTTGGATGAGCAAAAATGAACGGCTCATGCTATTTCGTGACCCTGAACACTAACGACGTCGTTTTGTTTTTTATTTTAAAGAGAAGACTGGCCCGAATTGGCACAATTTTGGCCCGGGTCTGGCCGGGTTTTGGGAGGGAAAATGGAATTGGGCTTAATCAACAACAAAAACAACAACAACAACAACAACAAAAACCCAGTATAGTTCCACAAAGTGGGATCTGGGGAGGGTAATATGTAGACATGTCTTACCCCTACCCGAAAGGACAGAGAGGCTGTTTCCAATCGACCCTCGGCTCAGTGAAGGAAAGGAAAAACAAAAACAAAAACAAAAGAGCATTAGTAACTCCATCAGAAACAACGTAAATAATTATCTAAACATAAGAACCGTACATAAAATAGTATGCAATAATATCAGGCAGTAACTACCATAAATAACTACCATAAGGAAGACACGGTCCAATACACAAATCATCTTTGAATAGCCATACCAAGCCTCACCCAACCCTGGGTGAGGAGTACAAAAAACTCTAGGAGCCCCTATCCTACAACCCTGATACTAGACCTCCAGACTTTCCTATCAAGGGTCATGTCCTCGGAAACCCGCATTCTAGCCATGTCATGCCTAATCACCTCTCCCCAATACCTCTTAGGCCTCCCTCTGCCTCGCCGTACGCCGACCATCACCAGCCGCTCACAACTCCTCACCGGGGCATCGGGACTTCTCCTTCGCACATGCCCGAACCACCTCAGCCTCGCTTCTCGCATCTTTTCGTCCATTGGGGCCACCCCCATTTTCTCTCGAATAACTTCATTCTTAATCTTGTCTAACCTGGTGAGCCCGCACATACACCTTAGCATCCTCATCTCCGCAACCTTCATTCTCTGAACATGGGAGTTCTTCACTGACCAGCACTCCGCCCCAAACAACATGGCAGGTCTAACCACAGCTATATAAAATTTCCCCTTGAGTTTATGTGGGACTTTCTTGTCACACAGGACTCATGTTGCAAGCCTTCAGTTTTACCACCCCGCTCCTATACGATAAGTAACGTCGCCGTCAATCTCTCCGTCCCCCTGAATCACCGACCCAAGATATCTGACAGTGTCTCTTTTGACGATGACCTGCGATCCAATCATCACGTCCCTTCCTACGTCGCCCGGCTCGGCGCTGAACTTGCACTCTAGGTATTCTGTCTTAGATCTGCTTATTTTGAATTCCTTAGACTCGAGAGTTTGTCTCCATACCTCTAACCTCACAATAATACCGACCCTCGTCTCGTCTATCAAGATTATGTCATCAGCAAATAGCATACACCAAGGCACATCCCCTTGAATATGATGGGTTAGAGCATCCATAACCAAGGCAAACAAAAGAGGGCTAAGCGCCGATCCTTGATGGAGCCCCATAGCCAGTGGAAAATGATCTGAGTCGCCACCCACCGTCCTAACCCTAGCCTTAGCTCCATCGTACATGTCCTTGGTTACTCGGATGTAGTCTTCCGGCACGCTCTTCGCCTCCAAGCACCTCCATAACACCTCCCTTGGGACCTTGTCATACGCCTTCTTGATATCGATAAGCACCATGTGCAGGTCCTTCTTCTTATCCCTGAACTGCTCCACCAGCCTCCTGACAAGGTGGATAGCTTTTGTAGTGGAGCGTCCCGGCATGAAACCGACATGGTTCACGAATATAGATGACATCTCCCTCGCCCTCGCCTCGATCACCCGCTCCCAAACTTTCATGGTGTGACTTATTAATTTGATACCCCTATAGTTGCTGCAGCACTGGATGTCCCCTTTTTTCTTGCACAAGGGCACCACTATACTCCACCTCCACTCCTCCGGCATCCTTTTGGTCCTGAAGATCGCATTGAACAACCTTGATAGCTACTCCACTCCTGACCTACCCATGCATTTCCAGAACTCCACCGGGATCTCGTCAGGCCCGATCGCTCGACCCCTACTCATCCTACGCAAAGCCCCCATGACCTCTTCCTCCCTAATGCGCCTGTAGTACCCAAGGTCTCTATGTTGCTCTGAATTCCTCAACTCCCCTAGATCTATAATACGATCCCCCTCCTCGTCAAGTAAGTCTCGAAAGTACGACTGCCGCCTCTGCTTGACTTGGGACTCCCCCATCAGAACTCTACCATCCTCGCCCTTGATGCACCTAACTTGGTCAAGATCGCGCGCCTTCCTTTACCTTGCTTTAGCTAACCGGAATAACTTTCTGTCCCCGCCTTTCTCCCCTAATTCCTCGTACATGTGACCAAACGCCGCGTTTTTAGCTTCTGTAACCGCCAACTTTGCTTCTTTCCTCGCCACCTTGTAGATCTCCCTGTTCGCTCTCCGTTCCTCCTCGCTTGTGCTCCTTGCCAACTTAGAAAACGCCGCCTTCTTCACCTCCACTTTTCCTTTGACTACATCTTTCCACCACCAGTCACCCTGATGTCTGCCTGAATAGCCCTTGGCTACCCCGAGCACATCCCGTGCTACCTCTCTAACTAAGTTCGCCGCATCTGACCACATAGCATCCGCTTCCCCAGAACTTCTCCAAGCTCCGCCCTCAGCTAACCTCCTCTCCAACTCCTGAGCTTTATCCTTAGTCAAAACACCCCATCTAATCCGCGGTTGTCCCCGAGCACCCTTCCTCTTCCTCTTCACCTAGAGACCGACATCCATCACAAGGAGTTAGGAGTCTATGAAGAGTCAAAAGGGACTCTCCCGGAATAACCTTACAGTCCTTGCACATACCCCTATCGTTCCTTCTGAGGAGGAAGTAATCAATCTGAGTCCTCGCCGCCGAACTCTTGAATGTGACCAAATGCTCCTCCCTCTTCTGAAATGTTGATTCGCAATCAGAAGCTCGGAAGCCCTGGCGAAATCAAGAAGTGACGCGCCGCCTCCGTTTCTAACCCCAAAGCCAAAACCACCGTGCACCTCACCATAACCACCAGCGTCAGCCCCAATATGACCATTGAAGTCCCCTCCAATAACTAACTTCTCAGATTGGGGAATACTAATCACCAGATCATCCAAGCCATCCCAAAAGCGCCTCTTAACCTCCTCGTCTAAGCCCGCTTGCGGTGCCTAAGCGCTGATGACGTTGAGGACGCAACCCCCAATAACCAACTTAATAGACATTAACATATCATTCACTCGCCTAACCTCGACCACGGACTCCCTTAGATCCCTATCTACCAAGATTCCCACTCCATTCTTACCTCTCACGGCCCCAGAATACCACAGCTAAAACCCGTCTGCATTCCTCGCCTTCGACCCTTTCCACCTAGTCTCCTGTACACAGGCTATGTTAACCTTCCTATTCTGAAGAACCTTCGCCAACTCAATGGACTTACAAGTCAGAGTGCCTATATTCCACGACCCAATCCTTAATATATGAGCTTCCGCTACCCTCCTCCCACTCTTACCACCCGCCCTACCCGCAGGACCACTCCCAGCCCCCTACTCACTCCCGCCACTGCCCCCACCCCGAGAACATGAGCTTACACTATCATCCCCCGCCGCGGCCAGTATCTCTCCAGCCGACTATGGATAATAGTGACGCGCACACGCACTATAGCGAAATACACAAAAAGATGCAGACTAGATAGCAACAGAGTAAACCTCACATGGACTGCTAGCTAGAATACGTAAAAAGGTGTACAGAGTTAACAAGAGAGCGGGAGGTACCAACTCCTGGTGGAAAAACCTGGAGGTAGGCTTTGATGCGCCCGAGGTCAACTGCTACCAACTCTTGCACGTCCCGGCCAGTGTTGCTTAGCTCCTCACTTCCAAACATCGCAAACTGGCCTCGCCGCCGCGACTAGTACCTGGGGCAAGTTCTCGTGAAGCTTATCATAATGGGTGGTTCTGCTGCGTCCTACCGAAAATCTCAACGGGAGTTGCTGGGAGTACTACAGGTTACCGGAAATCCTCGCCAGAAAAATAAGGCACATGTCCAAAAAACAGAACACACCCACAAAGCAAAAGAGAGAATAGGAAGAAAAGAGAAAAAACGAGCGAGGAGAAAGGGAATGGAATCTGAGAATGTCTTATTTCTAAGTTAGGAACAAAAAAAATGAAATCAACAAAATCAAGAACTTAACAGAACCAAAAACAAAATTTTGAATAGAGAGCAGTAACGTAATAGATAAAAATGAAGTATTTTTACAGAAAGCAAGAACTTAGCCCCAAAAAGAAAAGAAAAAAGATAGATTTGGACAGAAAGCAGGAGATTAAAAGAGAAAAATGCAATCTCTTGATAGAAAGAAAGAACTTAACAGGAAAAAAATTGAAACCTAGGAGAAATTAAATTCCACAGAAAGGAGTAAAAAAATGTGAAAAATGAAATACAAACTAACTGACAAGTTAGGGAAGAAGAAAATGGGTCGCCGGAATTGTGCTTAATCATTGAATTAAAATCAGTCCAAGATTTGATTCACCTCTTTTGCTTCCTTTTTTTTATGTTTCTTTTAATCTTTTTAAATTAAAACAAAAAATGAAACATAAATTAATTTCTAAATCAAATTGTCCCCCAATTACATTATGTAAATCTAAATAATAATTACCTCAAATAATTAAAACCAATTAAGAAAAAATTACCAAAATTCATACTTAAAATTAAAAGTGTAAAATAAACTATTTTTTCTACGAGTTTTCCATTTTCATAAAAAAAACTAATATGTTAATTAATCCTAAAATATAAACTTAAATCATAAATGCAAATGCAACATAGTTGTATATTTTGTATTAATTAAATAAAATAAACATGCACAGACAATATGCAGACAATAACATAAAATGCCACAGAAATCCATAAAATTACAAACAATAGAAAAATTAGTTTTGTTTTGAATTTCTGAGAGAGTAATTCATATAGGGCGAGAATTACGTGTTCACAAGTATGGCCGGAAGTTTTCCCCGAAGTGCTTGTTTAGATGTTTTTAGATTACTATTTTGCTGAGGGTAGCCTTTGAATCAGTTTGCAATATTGAAGGCCTTATGTTTTGATTACGGGCTTCAGACGTCTCCGAGCCGTTTCTAGGTTGGTCGTAGTCTTTTATGTTCAGGTATTTCCTAAGACTGTGTACCTTTGAGATTCGATACCCGATCCGTTCGAATTTCCTTGGACGACGATCCCCGAGTTGGGGTGCCCGTAGCCTTTTAGGTTTAGGCACTGGGTAACATGCTTCTGTGTCTCTAGGCTTCAATAGCCTGAGCCATTAGAGTTTGCCTTGGACGACAGTCCCCGAGTAGGGTGACCTCTTGGATCCAGATAGAGTCGTCCTTTGGGTTCGATATTCTTAAGGAATAAAACATAATAGTCTTCGGTCCAGATAGAGTCGTCCCTTGGGCTCGATATTCTTCAGGAATAAAACGTAATAGACATAAGGGGCAAAATATGTATCTGCAAAGTAGAAACTTTATTTCAGTGTGTAATATACAATATTGTAAGTATGTACAAGCTTCATGTTATGGAGTAGTTGGTCTACGCGGGCATAGTTCATTTGACCATTTGGCCCTTACAATAAAACCTACCCACCGAGCCTAGACAGTTCAAGCATAACATTTCCTTCCTTTCTAAAATCATTACCCGATGGTGATGTCCCCTAGTATTCGAGGTCGATTGTCAAGAGGGCTCAGGTACTATTGATGTGACCATCGATTTTGGTTAATACTTGGTTTTCAATTCTAAGTTAGCACAGTGCAATGTTGCGACGTTAAAAACCTTGCCTGAAAACCTATTGGGGTAAAACTGGTTCAGGGAAAAAGAGTAAACATGTGCTTTTAGGCCTTATATTTGAATAATTCTTTCGTTGTCGCTTTAGTCCAATTTGCAATATACATAGAGAAAATAATGAATCGGGTCATACCATAGTAGTAGTATCATTTTATGTGGGTTATTCCAGTTGTTCGGCATTTTCTCACGATTCCCTGCTTTGAGTTTGTATGAACCCTTATCGGTAATCTCAATAAATTGAGATGGACCTTCCTAATTCGGTCCCAGCTTCCCTTCGTTCGGGTTTCTAGTGTTCAGTGTCACCTTTATTAACACAATTCCCTGATATTGAATAGTCGGAGGTTGGTCTCTGGTTATAATACCTTTTCGATACGTTATTTTTGGGCGGCCAACTGGATGAGGGTGGACTCGCGCCTCTTGTCAAATAGTTCCAGGCTCGTTCTCGTAACCTCGCCGTTTGAATCCTCGATCACATATCAAACCTAAAATTCGATTCTCCTACCTCGACCAATATTAACATTTCGGCACCGTAGATCAACAAGAATTGGGTGGCCTCAGTACTATATTTTGAGGTCATACGGTACACCCACGGGACTTCCAGTAACATTTTCTTCCATTTTCCTTTGGCTTAAGTCAATCTATTTTAAAGTTTTGGAGTATGGTCTTGTTTGTAGATTTTGCATGCCCATTCCCACTTGGGCGATAGGGTGTTGATAGGATCCTTTTGATCCTATGGTCCTCAAAAAAAATTCTCAACTTAATGCCGATGAACTACTTCCCATTGTCACATACAATCTCGATTGGATACCTAAATACACGTTCATCCAATTACTTAAACTTAAAATAGTCGGTGGATTTATGTACTATATATGGATAATATGTATAATGAATGTATAATCTATGTATATGGCTAGAAAAAGTAAACAATAAACATAGATGACTATTTGTTTAAAGATACCATAGTAGTACTGAATAGGATGTAACTAATACAAATATTAGTTAAAATAGATTGAAAAATGCTATCGAACAAGAAACTAATAACAATAAAGCTAATAAATATATTATTTTCCTTAATACATTTTAAGAGTTGCCTTGAGAGAAAGTAAGCCAGCATTCTTTATAAGTAAGCTTTCTTCCCAATATGAAAATTCAACGTGTTGTTACTTCAGGTAATTGAATATTTGTTACTAATGTCACAATCCTAAACTAATAATTGGACTTTTAGTAGGATTCCAATAATCATATAATTAGTTTTAGTGTGTTTCTTCTATCTCAGAAAGGTTTGAGGTAAAGAGTCTATTTCCTTAGCAAAGCGAGGGCCAATTTCTACAAGCGAAGATACCTAGTTTCGGCATCGCCTAGTGTCCTAATAACATAATAGATAGAAAATTATGTACCTTCCTCTTTCTAGACTAGGACTCCAATTACCTCTAGCTATGATATTGCTAAATTCAGGTACAACAGATCGTCTGCCTTCAGAGTATGAAGTAAAGGCAGGCTCAAAAGGCACTTCTTGAGCTCTCCCAAAGCTTGCTGGCACTCCGGGGTCCATGAAAAGTTATTCTTCTTCTTCATCAACAAGAATAATCGATTACACTTTTCGGAGGATCTTGAAATGAACTGACCCAAGATGTCTATGCGCGTGGTTAGTCATTGAACAACGATGATATTGTCCACCATGATGATGTCCTCTATGGCCTTAATCTTGTCGCGCTTGATCTCGATCCCCTAGTTTGACACCATAAATCGGATGAACTTCTCGGTCCGGACTCTGAATGCGCATTTCTCCGGGTTCAGCTTCATATTATATTTCTTCAATATGTTGATGGTTTCCTGCAAATGTTCTAAATGGTCCTCTGCTCGCAGTGACTTTACTAATATATCATTAGTGTATACCTCCATCGATTTTCCTATGTTTTCTTCTAACATAGGATTTACTAGACATTGGTAAGTGGAACTAATGTTCTTCAATCTGATTGGCAGTACATTATAACAATAGGTGTCGTATTTAGTGATGAAGGAAGTTTTTTCCTAATCGTCCGGGCCCATCCGAATTTGGTTATACCCGGAATAGGCATCAAGAAAGTTGAGGATCTCGTGGCTGGGGGTCGCATTGATCATGCGATCAATGCTGGGTAGTGGATAAGAGTCCTTGGCATAAGCCTTGTCCATGAATCTATAGTGTAAACACATTCTTAGTTTATTTTCCTTTTTAGGGGCTACTAGTATGTTTGCTAACCAATCCGAGTATTTAAGTTCCAAATGTAACCTATTTTTGTTAGGATTTATGCCGTTCACTAGGGGGGGGGGGGGTGAATAGTGCGGCACGAGAATTTTGATAAATATTGCGGAATTAAAAACTTGCAGGAATTAAGTAAGTGCGGAAAGTAAAAGAGCAAGGAAAGAACACACCGATGTATCCTGGTTCGCCACAACCTGTGGTTAGTCCAGTCCCCGAGAGATTCTCTCGAGATTTCCACTAACTCCGTTAAGCTTACGGGTGCCTAACAAACCGTTACAACTGCTTAAGGATACCGCACCTTAAGACTTCACTTGCTCGAGGATACCTCACCCCAAGACTTCACCTTGCTCGTGGATACCGCACCACAAGACTTCACACTAAGATTTAGGGTACTTAGCAAACCCGACAATCAATGAGAAGATATAATCCTCTCAATAATTTCTCTCTTCTTACAACAAAGACTCTCTAATAAGATCAGATAAAGAGATACAAAATTAGCTCAATGAACAACATAAAGTTGTCTCTCAAATGGCTCAACAAAAGCTCTAAGATGATGCACAATGAATATCAATATGTATATAAATGTTTGAGAGATGTTGTTCTTGTTCTTGCTTATTCTTGTTTTTCAAAATAGCTTCAAAGACCTCTATTTATAGGAGAAGTAAGAGTTATTGCCGTTGCTCAATTGATAGAAAATTATACTGATTCTGTAATCATACAATCGATTGTCTAGCCTATACAATCGATTGTGTGACCAATTTTCAAAAGACAGATCCCTGGTTTTAAGGAAAAACTAACGTTCAAAAATCATTCAGGATTCTGTTATCATACAATCGATTGTGTGGACCATACAATCGATTGTGTGACAGTTTTAAAATCTGGCAACGGTTCGAATATAATCGATTATATGAAAAGGACAATCGATTGTGTTGCACTATAATCGATTGTGTAAAGGATATAATCGATTGTTTTGCTTCTTTCAAAAATTCACTGTCTCAAAACAATCGATTGTGGAAAGCATACAATCGATTGTATGACCAACGTTCAAAAAACAGATTCATTCTAGTTGAAATATACCTTTGATATACCATTAATATACACTGGAGTATACCAGAGTATACCAGAATTGAAAACTTACTTCAAACCCATTTTGGTTAAAATGAAATCGTTAAATCATTTTGTTTGAAGTATATATTTATGATATATATATATATATATATATATATATATATATATATATGATTTAATGCATATTTTGATGACCTAATGTTGAGCCAAAAGATAAGATAACTTAAATGTTGTTCTTACATTGGTTCTACCTAACGACCTACGCCTTGGGTCTTCGGTCTTGAACTCTTTGGCTTGACTTGTCTTTTCTATGCAATCCCGTCATCAATATGCTTCTCGCCATTTGATTGTTTGTCATATAATATCGTTGTTTGACACTTGACTTCATTGTTTGTCATTTATCAAAACCTATACCTGGAAATCATGCTAATACAACCAAAGCACACATATCAAATATATCAATGATTTCCGAACGAGGTTAAACGAGGTCTAACAATTTCCCCCTTTTTGATAATGACAAACAATAGGAGATATGCATATAGGATTCCCCCTAAATTCATGCAAACTATTCCCCCTTAATGATAATTCCCCCTCAAATAAGGCATACTAGAATGTAGAGACATTCCCCCTTATTTGATGCATATCGCCTAAGCTCTTCCCCCTTTTGGCATTAGCAAATAGAGAGTATACGAAGGCTACTTCCCCCTTTTGACATTTCCTGAAAAAAATAGGAAAGATCTTGAGGAATATGCATGATGAATTTTAGTCAAATAATATAAAACAATACCAATTGTTATTCAAACTAAAAATAATATGAATCAATCAATATTTTTAACAAAAATTAATTGATACTAATTTTAGAGAGATGAAACATATCATTTAAAAAGAAATACCAATTGTTAAAAAGAACATGATATATCAATTTATTTTCAAAATGATACCAATTGTTAGAAAAACATGATAAAACCATTTGTTGGAAAACATAACAAATAATAGATACCAATTAATATTCAAAAAGAAATTTATTAAAACATGAATTGACAAAAATAATTTGTACCAATTGTTAACAAAGATATATCAATCATTAACACATATCAATTATTGCATTTTTATCAAAAATAGGATAACTAACCGAAGTTCCCCCTCGATGCAATAAGGTGTCGTGCTTGGTGCATCTACTACAATATTGTAGTCTTCGAGCACACCTTCAAATGTACCTAAAAATAATTTTTAGGTACCCAAACACTTTTGGGTCCTTGGGGGTTAGGCAAATAATAATCAAAGCCAAAAGATAAATCCCTATGTTTAGCAAAACATACGGGTGCTATGTGTCCTACCCGGTTGCAATAGTGACATACTACATTCGGGTTGTACATATGCCTCGGTTGAGCCAAATACGTTCTAGGTGATCTAAAGTCATCATTCCTAGACGCGTTGAAATTCCTAGAGTTGTTTCTAGGTGGTCTAAAATAATTATTTTTAGACTCATTATTAAAAATCCTAGTATCATTTCTAGGTGGTCTAAAATGGCTAATTCTAGACTCATTAATAGAATTCCTAGAATTATTTCTAGGTTGCCTAAAATTATTATTTCTAGGCTCACTTAAAAGATTCCTAGAATTATTTCTAGGTGGTGCATCATAATTTCTAACATGATTCTTATTATTTTTACGCCTTTTATTTTTCCTAGGCTTTTTCTTCTTAGTCTCTTCAACTACTTTAGGAACTTCTACACTACGTTTTTCTAGTGGCTCCTAAGTTCTATGTTTTCTAATTTCAAAGAATCACAACATGAGCAATTTGAATCTTGATCAATTGAAGAATTTTCATGCATCTCCTTAATCTTATTTCTAAGAGCAAGATTATCATTTTCAAAAAATTTCTTTTCTTCTTCTAACCTCTCGTTATCACGAGTCAATTTTTCAAAATCTTTCTCTTTCAAAGAAAGTTGTTTTCAAAACCTTTTTCTTTCAAAGAAAAAGTTTTCTTCAATTCTTTCATGGTTTTGGAAACATTAACAAATTCACCATACAATTCATCATATGCATTTTGCATTTCTTCAAATGAGTGAGGGTTAGAAGTACTTACCTCTTCTTCTTCGTCGGCCATGAAGCATAGTGTGGCGGTTTCATCGCCCGAGCTGTCCGAGTTCCGTGTCTCGCGCCTATGGTTCTTCTTCTTTTTCTTGTCCTTGGATTTTGGACAATGTGATTTGGTGTGGACAATTTTTCCACAATTATGGCATGAAGGATTTGTTTCTTCCTTCTTAATTTCCTTTTTCATAAACTCATAAAACTTTTCGATCAAGGCATTGGAAATATTATCAACATCGCTATCCGAATCACTTACCTCTTCTCTTTTAGAGGATGAGGCTTTGAAGGCAATATTCAAATTTTTCATGTTTCCAAAAGAAGGATTAAGAATAGTGCTTTCATAAGTTTTGAGGTTACCTCTTAGTCCATCAATTGTGACGTCCGTGATTCCTATCGACTCTTGGATGGCATTTGCTTTGGAGCGCCATTCGGGAGTGAGACTTCGTAGGATTTTTCGAACTAGATCTTTGTTCGAGTATACTTTTCCGAGAGCATGGAGATCATTGATGATCATTGAGAACCGTTCGAACATAGTACCGATGCTTTCATTTTCCCTCATTTTAAAGAGTTCATATTCATGTGTTAGAAAATCAATTTTAGATTCTCGGACTTGAGGCGTACCTTCATAAGTGATCTCGAGTTTATCCCACATCTCCTTGGCGGTTGTGCAACAAGATATCTTCCGATAGTCATTCGGGTTCACGGCACAATATAGCAAGTTGATGGCTTGTGCATTATTTTCAACCTTCTTGATGTCCCCGGCATTGTATTCATCTTCCTCCTTTGGAACCATGATTCCCCCAACTTTCTTTGTTGGTATTTGTTCACCGTCCTTGATGATTTGCCATAATCGAAAGTTATTTGATTGGATGAATATTCTCATCCGCTCTTTCCAATATGTATAGTTGATTCCATCAAATAATGGAGGCCTACCGGTACAATGTCCTTCACTCATCATACCTGCATTCAATAATTCTCAACAGAAAACAATATGGATCGTTCTCTCAACCGGTTAACGCTTTTAGAGAGTTGGGCTCTGATACCAATTGTTAGGATTTATGCCGTTCACTAGAGGGGGGTGAATAGTGCGGCACGAGAATTTTGATAACTATTGCGGAATTAAAAACTTGCAGGAATTAAGTAAGTGCGGAAAGTAAAAGAGCAAAGAAAGAACACACCGATGTATCCTGGTTCGCCACAACCTGTGGTTAGTCCAGTCCCCGAGAGATTATCTCGAGATTTCCACTAACTCCGTTAAGCTTACAGGTGCCTAACAAACCGTTACAACTGCTTAAGGATACCGCACCTTAAGACTTCACTTGCTCGAGGATACCTCACCCCAAGACTTCACCTTGCTCGTGAATACCGCACCACAAGACTTCACACTAAGATTGAGGGTACTTAGCAAACCCGACAATCAATGAGAAGATATAATCCTCTCATAATTTCTCTCTCCTTACAACAAAGACTCTCTAATAAGATCAGATAAAGAGATACAAAATTAGCTCAATGAACAACACAAAGTTGTCTCTCAAATGGCTCAACAAAAGCTCTAAGATGATGCACAATGAATATCAATATGTATATAAATGTTTGAGAGATGTTGTTCTTGTTCTTGCTTATTCTTGTTTTTCAAAATAGCTTCAAAGATCTCTATTTATAGGAGAAGTAAGAGTTATGGCCGTTGCTCAATTGATAGAAAATTATACTGATTCTGTAATCGTACAATCGATTGTCTAGCCTATACAATCGATTGTGTGACCAATTTTCAAAAGACAGATCCCTGGTTTTAAGGAAAAACTAACATTCAAAAATCATTCAGGATTCTGTTCTCATACAATCGATTGTGTGGACCATACAATCGATTGTGTGACAAAGTTTGAAAATATCTGGCAACGGTTCGAATATAATCGATTATATGAAAAGGACAATCGATTGTGTTGCGCTATAATCGATTGTGTAAAGATATAATCGATTGTTTTGCTTCTTTCAAAAATTTACTGTCTCAACACAATCGATTGTGGAAAGCATACAATCGATTGTCACAATCATACAATCGATTGTATGACCAACGTTCAAAAAATAGATTCATTCTAGTTGAAATATACCTTTGATATACCATTAATATACACTGGAGTATACCAGAGTATACCAGAATTGAAAACTTACTTCAAACCCATTTTGGTTAAAATAAAATCGTTAAAATCATTTTGTTTGAAGTATATATTTATGATATATATATTTGATTTAATGCATATTTATGATGACCTAATGTTGAGCCAAAAGATAAGATAACTTAAATGTTGTTCTTACATTGGTTCTACCTAACAACCTACGCCTTGGGTCTTCGGTCTTGAACTCTTTGGCTTGACTTGTCTTTTCTATGCAATCCCGTCATCAATATGCTTCTCGCCATTTGATTGTTTGTCATATAATATCGTTGTTTGACACTTGATTTCATTGTTTGTCATTTATCAAAACCTATTCCTGGAAATCATGCTAATACAACCAAAGCACACATATCAAATATATCAATGATTTCCAAACGAGGTTAAACGAGGTCTAACAATTTTAAGGAGTTTCGATACCTCATTTTTTATGAATGCATGCTTGACTTTTGACTGAGGCCTCCTGTTGTATATAGCCGGGTAAACATCGGATCCAAGTTCCACCGATGAGTACTTATTTCCGGTAGGATTCCTATCGTGTCAATATGGAACCAAGCAAAATAATCCATGTTAGCTATAAGGAATTTAATGATTTTTCTCCTGAGCTCAGGACATAACCCTGCACCCTGATATATCATTCGATTGGGCAGGTGCTCGATCAATATGACTTGCTCTAGCTCCTCGACTTTTGACTTGGTGACATCGGAATCATCAGGGGTTATGAAAGACCTGGGAACTATGTAGTCTTCATCCTCGCCCGTCCCCTAATTTTCTAGTTTAGTCGGAGCCGGTGTTAGTGATTGTTATTTGGTTTCTTCTTTGGTAACCAAAATCAGGTCTATTGACATCGAGTGTGCAGATATGGGATCACATCATCGACTGCGAATATTTCTCTTACAGCCTATTTCTTTCTATAAACTATTCTAATTCCTCATGGTGTGGCGAATTTCAATGCCTGGTGTAGCGTCGAGTATCTCATATTTCCTTCGATCACACAGAACTTTATTTCCTAAATTAGTCTAGCAGTTTTCACTGGTAGGGTTATCTCCCCTTTAGTAGTCTCACATGCCATGTTGAATCTGTTAAGAACTCGGACTACAGGCACAATTTGGTCATGTAGACCCAGTTGTTCTATGACGCTCGATCTGATAATATTGGCCGAGCTACTTGGATCAATTAACACACACTTTACTAGAGATTTATATACGAGTACAGATATTACAAGTGCAACATTGTGTGGTTGCACGATACCTTTAGCATCCTCATCATTAAAAGATATTATTCCTTCTAGCACTTAATCTCAAGTCCCTTTTTCCCTTGTGATGGACATTTTGGTGCATTGCAACATCTCCCTACGGGGACGTCGACCCCACTAATGATCATGTTAATGATGTGCTATGGTTCCTCTTGCCCGATATGCTTATTGGAGTCCCTATTTCTGAAGTGATTGTTTGGTAGAACACTTAGAAAATTTCGAAGATGTTCGTTGTTGAATAACCGGGTTACTTCCTCTCTCTCAGTTGTCGGCAATCTTTAGTTCTCTAGCCACGAGTGCCATGATATTTACACATTAAGTTGGGGGTTCTTTTGGGCTGGGTCAGATTCTAATAGTCGGGGCCACTTGGTGTTTTTGATGCATCCGATGGTTGATACGATGGCAACAATATCAATATTAAAGTTGTACTCTGATAAACTTGGCGCTTCCTTGGGCCTGATGGGTCTGTCAAAACTATTTTTGCTAATGAGTGACCGGTTATTATGACCTCGGTCGCTTCTTATTTCACTTCTCATGCGGTTTTGTCCAGACTCGTTACCCTTCGATATCCATTGTATGGTTGATACCGGTCTCTATTTGATCTTGGTTCAAGATCAATGTCTATTTTGGATCTATCACTAGCTCTGAAGGGATAAACGAACCCGAAAGAGGCTACGAGCTGATCATCTTCGACCCTGATTTTTAATTGGTATAGGTTATGGACATCAGCCCAAGTTACAGCTGAGTATTCTATCATATTTTGCTTTAACTGTTGTGAGCCAACGAGCTTCCAGCATTGAGTCCTTCAGGGAAGGCCTGAACGGCCCAATCTTCTGCGATTAGAGGCAAATCCATCTGTTCCATTCGAAACCTCGATATGAATTCCATGAGCATCTCGTTATCTCTTTGCTTTACCTTGAAAAGGTATGATTTCCTGGAGAGACCTTGATGTACCTGACGTGCACTTTTACAACGGCATCTGCAAGCGCAGCAAATGAGTCAATAGAATTAGGGGTTAAGTACATATCATGGCTCCTTTCTACAAGGTCTCTCTGAACTTTTTCAGCAGAACATATTCGTTTTCATCATCTTCTAAGTCATTTCCCTTGATGGCGCACGTATAGGAGGTTACATGCTCATTTGTATCAGTTATTCCATTGTACTACGGAAGTTTGGGCATGCATAACTTCTTTGGGATCAGCTTCGGGACTACATTCAAAAGAAAAGTCTTTTGAACAAATTTCATGGAATCTAAGCCCTTCAACATCGGTGACGCACCTGAAATTTGATCAACCCTGGAGTTGTAGATTTCTATTTTTTGTCATTGGCTTAGGTTCACTTTTCTCTCGATTCTACCCATTTTATCAGTTCCTCGAGTATCTTTATGGTCTCGGGTTCAGGTTCATACGGCCTCTCCATGATTGGTTCATTTTTGCGAGTATTTTTTAGGGATGGTTCGGACTCAACTCTGCTGAGGGCACGACTTTAGTTATGCAGTTGGGCTATCACTGCTTGTTGAGCCTCTAACCTTTCTATAATCACCCAGAAGTTGATCCCATCACCTTTGCTACAGTATGTATCCCTAGCTACCAACCTGGTTTCATTGCGAACGCTAATTTTCGGGTCAGTCGGCATGTTAGCGTTGTCCACGTGCAAGCTAGCATCGATTAGTCTGCAACTAGGGCGCGTTCGGGTCAGCAGTGTGAACCTCGTGTTGGGCGCTATATTGTTGTTCTCACCGTGGTAGCTAGATTCAACATCAACTTTCAAAGGGGCAAATTGGGTGTTTGACATTTTTAATCTGATGTGAAATTAAAAGTTCAAAGAACAAGTATAAAACAGAGTGTGTTATGAAAATTTGTATCAAACTGCCACTATTATCCTTAGCCCTGCGGTGGGCGGAAAACTGTTTACCATAAAAATGGATAATAATTGAATTTCTATTAGATTTTATGGAAATGCGGATTAGTTTGATACAAATGATATATTAACGTAATTGATTATCAAACAATGTGGGGGAGGGGGGTTTAATTCCGGACTTCAATAATAGCCTTAATGAATTGCCTGCCTTAAATCCCAGACTCACAATAACTAAGCACCGATGAACAAGAATAGAAGTTTTGAATAACAGAGTAAATAAAAGTATATTGCCTTGATGTACGTATTACAGTGCATTTAATGATAGACCCCCTTTATACAGTAGGAAAATTCTTACTCCAAGTACAATTCTATAAAAGGTAATTCTCACGTTTAACCAATTATCGGATTCGTGCCGAGATCCACATCGTGGTATCTGGTTGGTCACGGATATCACGGCTTTCTGTTTGTGTGCTCGATTTCTTGATTGTGCTCTCCGGGGCCTTTGACATTCGAATTGGACCGGGGGTCATGGCCCAGATATTTCTGAAGGTGGACGTTTTGCGCTGGACCCAGCTCGAAGGGCTCCTTGCCTCGATTCCGGTTTCTTGTCGTCACGTCTGTTGCTCCCTTTACTCCATCAGGAACCGAAGCGTCTCAAGTACTCGGTTTCTCTCGTATACACAAACATAACACTGCAATATTTAAATTGGTGGCAACATAATAATCTTTCTTAAGTACGTTTTTGTCGCTAAAAATAATTTTGTAAATTATAATCAATCAAAAGGCTAGAAAATATAAAAAGTTCTAACACCAATTAATTAAAGAAGAATATTAAATTAAACCTTCAAATGGTGAATGGTGACCAGGTAATGGTGTATTCTGGTCCGGGCCCGGGCCTAAATGGGCTAAACGGGCCAGGCTTACCGGGCCCGGGCTTGGCGGGCCTAGGCTTTGATGGTCCCGGGCCCGGGCCTATATATATAGGCTATAGTATACTAGTATGGTATATATATATATATATATATATATATATATATATATATATATATATATATATATAGAGAGAGAGAGAGAGAGAGAGAGAGAGAGAGAGAGTTTACTAGTATAGAATATTATGTATATATATTTCATTGTATATTTTCTTATATTATATATTGTATTTTATGTATATATATTATAGCTTGTATATTTTCTTGTAGTATATATTGTATGTTATGTATATATAATTCCTTATATATTTTCTTGTAGTATATATTCTATCATGTATATATATTCCCTTATATGTGTTCTTGTAATATATATTGTATGTTATGTATATATATAGTAGGATAATATTGTATGTCATTTATAGCATGTTGATAAATTTCCCCACCCAACGGAAATTCAACAAACAAATCAAATAGTGCTACAATATAAACTAAAAAGTTTGAAATAGTCGGATAATATTTCCCGAAAAATGCATTTGTAGCAATTTAAAAATGTTCTAAAAAATCTAAAAGAATTTTAACATTCGCCAAATTTTGAGTAGTAAGCATTTCATCATCATCCTCATCACCTATTTGAGCATTAAATGTTGAAATAATTGGGTGTTTATATTCATATAGAACTACTAAACTTTTGTACAGACAATTTCATCTAGTCAGGCAAGATTTAGGAATCTTTCTTTATCTAAGGCCATATTCATCACATTTTTTAAAATACTTCTCTAAGTCTACTTCTACGGTTTGAATAAAAAAGCCAATTAAGAGCCATTCTAACCTTTTCAATTTCTAATTTTAAGATTCACATACCATCACCGATAATTAAATGATAAATATGACAAATACATCTAACATGAAAAAAATTACTAATTGCATGATTTAGTGTTGTTGTAAGTCTGCTTATAGCACTAGTGTTACTAGAAGCATTATCCATAGAAATTGCCATTATTTTATTTCTAAAGCAAAAATATCTACAAATATCTGCAACACTGTTAGCTGTAAACTTACCTGTGTGACGTGAATTAATTATTCTATACGCAATAATGTATTTTTGCACTGTCCACTCCTCATCTATCCAATGACTTGTAACAGTTAGATAATCACAATCATTACCACTTCTACCAATATCAGTAGTAATAAAAATCCGATTAGGTATATGAGTAAACAAATACCGGCAAATATTGTTCATATTCATGTTTGTTTTTATAAATATCGATCTTAACTGTTGCGCGAGGCCAACCTTTATAAGTAGGACTAAAAACTCTTCTAATATAATAAATCCAATTAGTATTAGAAGCAAAAGAATAAAGTAAGTACAAAACAGTAATCATCTTTACTAATTCTTCACGATCTTTATTTGGATCATAATATTAAATACCTCTGGTCACAGTGTTAATTCCTGGTTGAACTAGATTTGAACTTGTACTAGGGTTAACCGTAGAATCTGTACTTGTCCCCTCTAGCTGCGCTTTCATTTGTAATAATCTAACTTTATCTCTAGGGTGTGTTTTTAGGTGCCTAGTCAAGCCACCCGTGCCGCTACGGTCTCCACTATTTTTAGGCGCTAGTAATTTCCCACTAGTTTTATACTTAGCCTTACTTTGTTCTCTTACTTGAGTAAAAAAAAATTCCAAATTAATGATGTTTATAGGCGTTTAGGTGGTTGTCTATTAGAAGTAGGGGTTTCTACAGGTGGGTCGGTCGGTGCATCAGTTGGGTTATTAAGAGGACTAGTAGCTGTATCATCTAAATCCGGTGGTTGGGTTTCATCATCATCCTCATTTTTCTCATTATTTTCTAAGATAGTTTCATTAGGATAAAGAGAATTCATTGTTTCATCATCTAAATTTTGGCCTAGTGCAACATTATGGCAAAATTGACTATCGAAAAATTAAAAACAAGGGTGATCACTATCAAGAATAATAGGAGCAGGAGGACGTCTAGGTTGGCGACTACTTTCAACTTGCTTATCTTTTCTAGACCGGGGATCCGCGTGAAGGGTAGTAGGTAGGCCACTACTTTCACCGGTTTTATCTTTTCCCTTACCACCAAATATTTTTTTCAAAGAAAATATCATATTAATTATAATTATGCAAACTAAAACACACAAAAATATATTCTTAAAACTTAAGAGTTGAAATGAGTTTACCGAATTGCCGAACACTTCTTGAAAATTAAAAATCGTTGAAGACTTGAAGACTTCAATTCACAAACTTCACAATTTTTCACGAAATTTCAACAATAAAATAAGCAATTCTAGTAGAGAGATTGATGAATTGGTGAGTAAAAATGAAAGAATGAGGGGGTATTTATAGTTGAGAATTAGAAAAAAGTATAATTTTATAAAGTTTAGGGTTCAAATAAAATTTGGGGGCCAAATGGCTATTTTTAAAACTTGAAAACAGCCAAAATTGCAGCCCAAATGGCTATTTTTAAATTTTGACCGTTGCATTTTAAAAAGAAAAATTAAAAAACTAGTCCTTAGGCCAGGCCCAGGCCCGCCAGCTGATCCCAGATTTAGCAGTCCCGAGCTCGTGGGCATTTTTAGGAGACGCGTCCCGCCTCGGGCTTTATTGCACCATTAGGATCGGCCCATCAGGCTGTTAGGACCACCGGTCCAGGATCGTCCCGGCCCACAGTACTGCATTATGACCAGGCCTTACTCCACGTTGTTGTTAAAGGTTCCAAGTGCTTAATATGAATAAAAATATTTTTCATTTGTTAAGAACTTTTAGGCACGAGTACAGAGGTGGCTTAACCTCCAAGCCACTAAAGCGGCCGCTTTAGGCCTTAAAATATTAGAGGCCCCAAAAGCTATTATTTTTATATGTAATTTAAATATTTATTATATTTATTATTAAGTAGTAATAAGAAAAAAATTTCAACCATCTTTTGCTACTTTGTCACCAATCGTTAATAACATAGTTTTATATTTTATGTGCTCTTTTTTAGGAGTTGGTTGGAAAAATTCAAATGAAAATGAAAGACATTTAAATCTGTAGTTATTTTCTAATTCATTCTTACACTAACTTGAATAAATTTAATTTACAATTTTTACTTTTTTCAGATATTTTCTTGCAAGATCTCTACAGGCATACTTTAAGCTAATTATGTCGTAAAATATTTATCATTGTTGTAAATATAAATTTCTACATGATTATTATTTTGGGAGGTAATGTTATATAGTGAGTTACGTTGATGATCATGTAAAAAAAAAATTTAAAAATTAAACTTAATAAAATCTTAATAATGTTAGTAATCTTTCAACAAAGATTAAAGGGGTTGGTTATATCATCAAAATGAAATTGTTGGGTACATCGTCAAGAATTCAAAATGAAACTGCATCTCGAAAAGTAAAAAGAATAAACTTAAAAAAATATTTAAAATTATTTAACAACTTTAAGGCCTCTTATTACGTCTTTGCTTTAGGCCTCAAAAGCTATTGAGCCGCCTCTACACGAGTAATAGAAGAATTCATAAATGTGTCTGGTGTTTGGAAAATCAAAATTAACTTTTAGGGGTTCTTTGTACGATGAATAAGCAAAATAATCTTGGCATAAAAATTGCGTACTACCTTATTTTTTATTTGATTACTAATTTTGGGACAAGTTATCCAAAGATTAAAATAGTATCAAAATAACTTATCGGAGTATTTGTTAGAGGGTGAAATAGTAATCATGGAATAACTTATACCAGGATAAAACAATAAAATTGACAATTCCAAAATTAATAAAACATGATAAACAATCAATATTGCGGTATAACTAAAATTGACAAATTCTATGATAATTGAAGCCAATTTAAAACGGGCGTTTAACAATATAGTTGGATGTCGACCAATTCTAAGTATATGGATACATATAGGGACAAAAATACAGTAGTATACCTGGCAATAGGCCTTTTTTGTGTTACAAATGTATGCTTTAGGAATTACTGCGATCGTACAGCTCGATAAATGCTAGTACTAGCTAGTGGTACACAACTGAAGTATGAATTGTGTTAATCTCCATAATATCTTTGAGTCTTGAGGTTCTCTTTTAAACAAACAGGTTTATTATTCTGTAAGAGCTCAAGAACAATATACTCCCTCCTTTCCATCCAAACGTGAACCTATTTCATTTATTGTTTATTTCCAACAGAATGAACTTTTCTAAATTTAAAAACAATTTAGCTTAAACTTACAATTCTATCATTAATGAGAAGCTTTTATAAGCACTCAAATTCTCTGAGCCCTTTTTAACTTGTTTAGGACGATATATTCCAAAAATCTTCATTTTTTCTTAAACTTCGTACCCAATCAACCAGCTTCATATAAATTGGAACAGAAGGGTACATAATACTTATTGAAAATAATGGTCCCTCAACTGGAGAAATGAGCTTTCACTTTCTTCATGAAAAGCAAACAGAGTTAAATAACATTGTACATCAATAGGTTCAAAAATAGAAGGGATAAAGAGACAACAAAATAATTCTAATAATCTATTTCTCTCTCTGGTTGCGTTCCCTTTCTGCTATCATCTTTTTATCTCTACTAGGTTACTGAGAAGTGAGAGCTTAGCAATAAAAAGCAGTGGCAAAAATTAAAAATGTCATTTCCTTTGAAATTAATAGCTTCTGTAACTTTAGTGTCTTCAGCTTCAAAGCCCCAGCAAAATGTAGTAGACCAAAGTGATTGGAAGGGCTATTAACATACCAAATATAACCCTGCACTCACCAATACCACTATTATAAGGCAGTTAAACTAAAGAGTTTAGATTCTATGCAGTGACAAAGTGCAGTTAATGGCAACACTATATGTTAGTAACTCCACAAAGATGGTGAATACTTTGTTGGAAAAAGTCGAATTACGCTTAACGTGTAATGCACTATTGGTGCATAAAATTTAATTAAAATACGCTGAAATATGCTGAATACTAGTAAGTTTGTGGAGTCCTCACCCTGTGCTCAGTATATCGGGATGAACATTGTATTCTTTTGCAAAGACAAAAGGAACAATCCCTTGAGGTAGAGCTGCCTGAAAATTAAAGTATGCAAAACAATTAGTCGGTTAGTTGATATAAGTTGTTGCATTGTAGACTTTTAGGTCCTTTACCTGAACTATTGCAATGTGCAAAAGAACACCTCGAAGTCCAACAGCGATGGAGGCTGCAGCCATGACTGCTGGACCAGTGATGAATCTCACTGCCATAGAGAAGGAAGCAATTGTTTTTCCACAGGCAATCATTCTAGGCTGCAATGCCATGAACAAACCTGCAGTTTATGAACAAAATCAGCTCACTGTAACTACATAGTTCGACTTTCTAAATGTTTAGTCATAATAAACGTACCAAGACTAAACATTGCCATTCCAAGACCAGCATCAGACAAAATAGATATTGATTTGGCTATAATCACAGGCATCTCAACATTCCACCTAAGAGCATTGAAATTATTCAATATTGGAATAATATAGCCGTGATCAGAATGGATGAAATTATTCATATAGTCGACATCAACTAGTTTGGAATTGATAACACAAATTTTATGAAAACACATTTAAATCAAGAAAGTTTCTGTATACCTGAATGAGACCAAGGACCAAGTGAGGCCAATGAGACTGGAATAAGTATTTGGGTTCCTAACAAGTTTTCGCCAGACCATAATCAGAATAAGCCTGGTCATAACACTAGCAGGAGGCATAGCATTAGCCTTAGTATCATTAGCAGTCTTGGGAAACAGCACAACCGTAGAGCTTGAGCCAAGCTTTTTTAGCACCGGTCCTTCTCGATCACATCCATTAGGGTTCTTGCTACTGGAAGTGAACTCTTCTCGGCCAAAATCATCGTAATCTAATGTGCAAAAATATATAGAAATCAATCATTAATGAAAATATTAAATGCCAAGAGCAAAATATCAACTCAGCGAACTTCATATGAATAGTAGCGGATGTGACCTTTGATAACAAGTGGTTTCCTCAACTCACACTGTACATGTATAGTTTAAAATGTCAAAACTATAGATACATGCAAATGTTATCTTAAAAGATAGGAATAGTAATATTGACGAAATTTTGCACTCAATAAATTGATATCTTGAATCAAGTATGCCTATGCAACCGATTGTTATAAATAATGTATGCATGACTACGAGAAGACATAAGAGGACCACAATTGCAGGAACTTTACTATTCAAATGGCCAAAGCTAATACCTGAAAACAATTAAACTATACCAGAAGGCAACTCAAATTGGGCAGCAGCTAATGCTATAACAAAGTCAAATCAAGAAACATATTTAGTGAATCACAAAGTTAAAAGTTCCTACAACAAGCATTGGATCACAAAAGGAATAATAAAAAGATGTATACCGCTCCAAATCTAGACAAACAAAAACTAACTAAAATACTAGTATAAAATAGTCAAACACATATGAGATACCAAATGTTTCCAACCTTTTGGGTGAGCTCCAACACCAAGCTCATTACCACATTCTCCTCCTCTGAACACATGAATTCCACCTTCAGAAGCTGGTGAAGCATTTGAACTCCAAACAAACATGTGAAGATCTTTACCACCCTCAGTTCCATTAGCCTTCTTTTTAGCCCCAGGTCCAGTAGCAGGTGAAAAGATTCCAGCATTAGCAGGTGCAGGGTACCCCACATTCCCCTGTCCATAAACCCCATTTGCCCTCCCACCAAATCCACTCTCCTCATCAAATCCCATGTTACCAAAATTTGATGTCCTAGGACTCATATTTGCACTTTTCCCATTCACCATTGAGTATAAATCAGTGTGGTTAAAGCTTGAACCTCTAGGGGTTGGGTTTCTTGAAGATTGTAACGAATAAATCTCAGCATTTGACAAGTTTGATGGTCTAGGGGTTAATGAAACACCAGTGTTAAGTCCATGTGACATTCTTGAAAAAACTTCAGACCTTGAACTACAGGATTTTCTAACAGTTACATGAAGTTTACCATCTTCACCAACTTCAGCTTGAGTTTCCAATGGTTCTTTCCCATCTAATGAAATAACATCAGAGTCAATTTTAAACGAAATAATATCCCCTGCAGTATCAGGAAACTGCTCAGCAATAAGCATTCTTGCACCTCTATACTCAAATAAGAAAAGCATCAAAGTATACCAAATGATACATTGAAGCACAACAATTTGAACCATTAAACTTCCAGAAGCTTCACCATACATACCCTTCAACAAAGGGATGCCCATAACTAAAGTGTTTGGCAAAGTGGAAAGAGAAAACAAAGTAATGGACCACTCAAGGGACCCCCTTGAGCTAATTCTTGACCAAATGGCTAAAACAACAAGAACTATGACTTTTTGCAAAGTGTCAGCAGCTATAAACTTGTAGTTCATGGCATAAGGATTGTTGGATGCAATGAAGTGAAAAGACAGCAATGGAACAGCAAAAAGAGCCACAAATCTGTTGATTCCTGAACATTGATCAGGGCTGAAAATTTTCCACCATTTTACTGAACCATAAGCCAATATCATGGCTACATAGAGTGGTACTACAGCTGTGAGAACATGGTAAAGGTCTGAAAGTGAGATCATTTTTCTTTCTTTTCACACTCAAATGAAAAGCAAATAAAGGAAACCCCGGATCAGAATATGGCTTTGGGTACTAAAATCAGATGGGGTTTATACTAATGAAAGCAACAAAAAGAAAAAACATGTTTTTTTTTTCTTTCAAGAAACTGATTTTCAAGAGTAACCAAAACAGAGGGAGCCTAAGAACCAAGATGGCAGAATCATGGTGAAAAGCTCAAGAATGAAATACTAGTTAATAGAGCAACGTGATTTAAGAGGAAAATGTGTAAAAGAAAACAAAGAGGAAAAAGGGAAAGGAGGAAGGACGAGGTTTTTGTGGGTGACGACAGAATTTATGTTTGATGTGATCTGTGTATGGGAATGTGGCAGACAGAGATATTAAAGCTGAGGGCTTTTGGGAAGCCTTTCTTTATAGACTACTATAGTCTTTTGACGATGTAGAAAAGGAACGCTCATACACACTAACAACAACAAGTACCATTAATGTATCACAAAGTGGGGTTTGGGAAGGTAATATATAAACGAGTTTTATCCCTATCTTAAAGAGTAGAGGTTGTTTCTAATCGACCATCGACTCAGTGAAGGAGATGAAAAACAAAAATAAAAAATAAAATAAAACAAAAACAAAAACAAAAGAGCATTAGTAAGTCCAGTAGAAATATCATAAGTAACTATCTAAACATAAGAACCATAAATAAATAGCATGCAATAATATCATACAGTAACTACCATAAGAGAGACACAATCCAAAACACAAAACATCTATGGATAGCCCTGTCAAGTCTCATCCAACCCTGGGTGAGTAATACGAAAAACTCTAGGAGCCCCTATCCTACAACCCTGATACTAGACCTCCAGACTTTCCTATCAAGGGTCATGTCCTCGGAAACCTACATACTAGCCATGTCATGCCTAATCACATCTCCCCAATACCTTTTAAGCCTCCCTCTACCTCGCAGAACGCCGACCAACGCCAGCCGTTCACAACTCCTCACCAGGGCATCAGGACTTCTCCTTCGCACATGCCCAAACCACCTCAGCCTCGCTTCTCGCATCTTCTCATCCACCGGGGCCACCCCCACCTTCTTTCGAATAACTTCATTCTTAATCTTATCTAACCTGGTGAGCCCGCACATCCACCTGAGCATCCTTATCTCCGCAACCTTCATTCTCTGAACATGAGAGTTCTTCACTGGCCAGCACTCTGCCCCATACAACATTGCAGGTCTAACCACAGCTCTATAAAATTTCTCCTTGAGTTTCTGTGGAACTTTCTGGTCACACAGGACTCCTGATGCAAGCCTCCACTTTGACCACCCCGTTCTTATACGATGAGTGACGTCCCCGTCAATCTCTCCATCCCCCTGAATCACCGACCCAAGATATCTCACACTGTCCCTTTTGGCGATGACCTGAGATTCAATCATCACGTCCCTGCCTACTTCACTCGGCTCGGCGCTAAACTTGCACTCCAGGTATTGTCTTAGATCTGCTTATTTTGAAACCCTTAGACTCGAGAGTCTGTCTCCATACCTCTAACCTCTAAATAACACCGGCCCTCGTCTCGTCTATCAAGACTATATCATCAGCAAATAGCATACACCGAGGCACATTCCCTTGAATATGTCGGGTTAGAGCATCCATCACCAAGGCAAACAAGAGACGGCTAAGCGTCGATCCTTGATGGAGCCCCATAACAACTGAAAATGGTTTGAGTCGCCACCCACCGTCATAACCCTAGTCTTAGCTCCATCGTACATGTCCTTGATTACTCTAATGTAGGCTTCCGGCACGCTCTTCGCCTCCAAGAACCTCCATAGCACCTCCCTTGGGACCTTGTCATACGCCTTCTCCAAGTCGATAAACACCATGTGCAGGTCCTTCTTCTTATCCCTGAACTGCTCCACCAGCCTCCTGACAAGGTGGATAGCTTCTGTAGTGGAGCAACCCGGTATGAAACCGAACTGGTTTACAGATATAGATGTCATCTTCCTCACCCTCGCCTCGATCACCCGCTCCCAGACCTTCATGTGTGACTTATTAATTTGATACCCCTATAGTTGTTGCAGTACTGGATGTCCCCTTTGTTCTTGTACAAGGACACCACTGTA
This sequence comes from Nicotiana benthamiana, assembly GCA_034376525.1. Taxonomy (NCBI): domain Eukaryota; kingdom Viridiplantae; phylum Streptophyta; class Magnoliopsida; order Solanales; family Solanaceae; genus Nicotiana; species Nicotiana benthamiana. The sequence goes on along the minus strand of CM067331.1, from coordinate 14,223,997 downwards.
CTCCACCTCCACTCATCCAGCATCCTATTGGTCCTGAAGATCGCATTGGACAACCTGGAGAGTCACTCCACTCCTGACCTACCCATGCACTTCCAGAACTTCATCGGTATCTCGTCAGGCCCGGTCGCTCGACCTCTACTCATCTTGCGCAAAGCCGTCTGCAGCACCCAAGGTCTCTATGTTGCTCTGAATGCCCCAACTCTCCTAGCTCTATGTTACGATCCCCCTCCTCGTTAAGTAAGTCTCGAAAGTACGCCTGCCACCTCTACTTGACTTAAGACTGTTAGATAATACGCTTAACGCTAGAGGGGGGGTGAATAACGTTTTAATAAAATTAGCGTAAACTTGCGGAATTTAAAAATTGCAGGAAATAAATAAGTGCGATAAGTAAATAAATTAGAACAAACGCACCGATATATCCTGGTTCACCACAACCCGTGGCTAGTCTAGTCCCCGAGAGACTCTCTCGAGATTTTCACTAACTTGTTAAGCTTACGGGTGCTTAACAAACTGTTACAACTTGAGGACACAAGCCTCAACAACCTTTGCTCAGAGATACAACACTCCAAGACTTAAACCAAGGAAACACAAGTTCCTTCTTACAACACAAGGGACTAACACTTCCCTTCAAGTGTACAAAAATACTTAGCACTCAAACAAGACACTCCTTTAAAAGTAGATATGAGTAAAAAAGAATACGCTCAAGATCGCAACAACTTTTGACAAGAATTTGGCTCTCAAAAGCTTATGTAATGAATATAAAATGATAAGCAATAAAGTATGCAAGCTTTAGCAATTGTATGATCAGTTGTTGTATGTTGTTGTACTTAAAAGACTGAATTGAAGCTGTATTTATAGTTGAAAAACCTTGTATTACCGTTGCCTAATTGCCAATTAAGAGTTGCTGAAATTACTCAGTGACAATCGATTGTCAAGTTACCACAATCGATTGTTTGCCAGTTCTTCCAAAAATCAATCCCAGATTTTACATATAACAATCGATTATATAAGATCAATAATCGATTATTGGCAACGTTCAAAAAATCCTTTCCAGATTTTACGTAAAACAATCGATTGTCAACAATCTACAATCGATTACTCAGCAACGTTCAAAAAATCCTTTCCAGATTTTAATTAAAACAATCGATTATAGGAAATCAATAATCGATTACCTGACGGTATTTGAAAATATTTTGGCAACGGTCAGTTATACAATCGATTATACTAAGTTAACAATCGATTATATATCAGTCTTGAAAAATCAATTTAGACACTGCCTCTTGACAATCGATTGTCATAAGTTCACAATCGATTATTTAATAACTTTGAAAAATCTGATGGACACTGTGTCTTCACAATCGATTGTCATTAGCTTCACAATCGATTATTTTGAGCTTTGAGAAACTTTGATGGACACTGCCTCATCACAATCGATTGTCATAAGGTTCACAATCGATTATCATGCAGATTTGAAAAATCTGATGCTCACTGCCTTAACACAATCCATTGTCATTAGTTCACAATCGATTGTCAAGCAGCTGACTTAAACATAATCGATTATCATAAGTACATAATCGATTATCTTAGTCCAGATTTTAGAGGCGTGTTTAAAAATCATTTTGACAAAAGTAAATATGCATTATTTAAAATCATTTTGCTCTAAATTAAATATGCATGATTTGTTAAAAGTATTTTTACGAGAGAAGCCAAGTCTTGAGTTTAAGTTGTCGGATCAAGATCACAATTAAATACCGACTCATATAAAACTTAATATCGATCTTTGTCTTGTGCTTGAATCTTGTTATATATCAATTTCGCGCTTGTGCTTGGACCTCGTCATATGTCAATTTGCGCATAGTTTGTCATTCATCAAAACCTACAAATATGAACACACGTTTAGTAAAATGCCTTGAGAACGTGTTTCCAACAATTTCCCCCGTTTTGATAATGGCAAACTTTAAGCGGGATATGCATATTAGGCAATTAATAATGACGATTCAAGATAAGTAAAGATATGCAACAAGTATATAGATATGCAATTTGTTCCCCCTCAATTTATGCCGATAAGTATTGAGTGAGAGTGCATACCCGTTATCTTCCCCCTTTTGCCATTAGCAAAAAAATATAGAATAATCAAAAAACTTGTTTATTTAAAAAAACGGCAATAATAACGCAAATAATGTCAAGACAATCGATTATTGATACTGGATAATCGATTATATAAAAGAGAAATCGATTGTTCTGTGCGTCAAGCTTTATAATTCCCCCTGCCTTTAGGGCGATACCTGCAAAAATACGTTAGACGTCTCCGACGCTCAAGTTAGAAAACATGTGAGAGGGAAAATGCAATGCATGACTTAGATCAACGTGGAGTCAAGGATCCCGAGTTCACTACGAATTCGGAAGAAGGACTCTTTCTCTAAGGGCTTTGTAAAGATGTCGGCCAATTGATCTTTGGTTTCAACAAATTCAATTTCGACATCGCCCTTGAGAACGTGATCTCTTATAAAATGATGTCTAATTTCAATGTGTTTTGTTCGCGAATGAAGAACGGGGTTCTTCGTCAAGCATATGGCACTAGTATTATCACATCTAAGAGGGATATGATCAAGACTTAGGCCATAGTCCAAGAGTTGTTGTTTCATCCAAAGGATTTGAGCGCAACAACTCCCCGCGGCTACATATTCAGCCTCGGTTGTGGACAACGCAACACTTACTTGTTTCTTGCTAAACCAAGAAACGAGAGAGCTACCGAGCAAATGGCAAGTGCCACTTGTGCTCTTGCGGTCCAATTTGCATCCAGCAAAATCGCGAGTCGGAATAGCCAACAAGTTGGCATGAAGAACCTTTGGGGTACTATAGACCCACATTTACAGTACCAACAAGATACTTCAATATCCGTTTCACCGCAGTTAGGTGAGACTCCTTCGGACACGATTGATAACGAGCGCATAAGCACACGCTAAACATGATGTCCGGACGACTAGCAGTAAGATAAAGGAGAGAGCCAATCATACCTCGATACGTTTTGATGTCGACTTCCTTACCTTTCTCATCTTTGTCTAGGTGATCGGATGTGCTCATGGGGGTTGCCATTGCTTTTGCATTGGTCATTTCAAATCGTTTCAGCAATTCTTTGCAATATTTCGCTTGGCAAATGAACGTACCTTCTTTCATTTGCTTTACTTATAATCCCAAAAAGAATGTTAACTCACCTATCATAGACATCTCAAATTCGCTTGTCATTAAATCGGAAAATTCCTTGCACAAATCATTGTTAGTAGCACCAAATATAATATCATCCACATAGATTTGAACTAATAAAATATCATTGTATTTATGCTTAACAAAAAGAGTGCTGTCAACTTTCCCCCTAATGAAATCATTTTCCAATAGAAATTTACTCAATCTTTCATACCAAGCTCGGGGAGCTTGTTTTAAACCATAAAGAACCTTTTTGAGTTTGTAAACATGATCGGGAGATTTAAAATCTTCAAAGTCGGGGGGTTATTCAACATAAACTTCTTCTTGAATAACACCATTTAGAAAAGCACTTTTCACATCCATTTGATATAAATTGAAATTCATAGAAGAGGCAAAAGCAAGCAATAAACGAATAGCTCCTAATCTAGCTACGGGAGCATATGTTTCTTCATAGTCAATACCCTCTTCTTGATTATAGCCTTTTGCTACAAGCCTAGCTTTGTTTCTAGTGATTACACCATTTTCATCTAGTTTGTTTCAAAAAACCCATTTCGTACCAATTATGGTATGATTTTCGGGTCTTGGCACCAAATCCCAAACGTCATTCTGTTTGAATTGGTTAAGCTCCTCTTGCATTGCCAAGGTCCAAAATTCATCCCCAATTGCTTCGGAGATGGTTGTTGGTTCAATTTGAGAAACAAAAGCAGTATGTCCTAAGGTGTTCTTAAGGGAGTTTTGGGTACTTACCTTTTCTCCAACGTCGCCAATTACTTGTTCGAGAGGGTGATCTTTGATTGTCCTCCACTCGTTAGGCATTTTCGTTTCTTTCTCCAATTGTGGCGTTTCCTCCGTTGATTGTTCCAAGATTTCATCTTGAATTTCCTTAGGAGTTTCTTCTTGTACTTTGTCTTTTAAACTATTTAAAATACCTGCAAGATCAGAACAAGAATCCTCTCTCGCCAAGCGAGCATTACTTTCGGAAAACACAATATGAGGGGATTCCTCCACAGTTTGGGTTCTATTATAAAATACCCTATATGCTTTGCTATGTGAAGAATACCCAATAAAAATTCCCTCATCGGATTTGACATCAAATTTTCCCAATTGATCTTTTCCATTATTATGAATAAAACATTTACAACCGAATACTCTAAAATGGGAGATATTTGGTTTCCTTCCCTTGTAGAGTTCATAAGGGGTTTTCATGAGTATTGGCCTTATGACTACTCTATTTAAAAAGTAGCATGCGGTACTCACGGCATCCGCCCAAAAATGTTTGGGAATCTTAGCCTCTTCAAGCATGGTTCTAGCCATCTCTTCGAGACACCTATTTTTCCTTTCCACCACCCCATTTTGTTGTGGTGTTCGTGGAGCGGAAAAGGTATGCTCGATACCGAGTTCGTCACAAAAGTCCGCAAAGAGATTGTGATCAAACTCTTCCCCATGATCACTTCTAATTGAAGTGACGGTTGTTTCCTTTTCGTTTTGAATACGTTTAAGAAAATATTTAAAATTCTGAAAAGCATCACTTTTATGGGCAAGAAATAAAGTCCAAGTAAATCTGGAATAATCATCAACAATAACAAAGGCATAACGATTTCTACCAAGACTTTCAATGCGAGATGGTCCAAACAAATCCATGTGAAGCAATTGCAATGGTCTAGTAGTTGAACCAATGTTTTTCGATTTAAAAGATGCTTTTGTTTGCTTCCTTTTTTGACAAGAATCACAAATAGAGTCATTTTCAAATTTCAAATTTGGAAGACCAACGACTAAATTTTGTGAAACCAATTTGTTCAAAAGATGCATGTTGATGTGAGCTATTCTACGATGCCATAACCAAGAATCATCCTCTTTGCTCATTAAACAATTTACATATTCGGGTGAAGAATTTGCAAGACCAACCATATAAATGTTATCCATTCTAAAACCACGAAGCATAATTTTAAAATCGCTACGTCTAAAAACTAAGCATTCATCCGAATCAAATAAAACAAGATTTCCCTTGTCACATAATTGACTTATGCTCAAGAGATTATGTTTTAAACCTTTCACAAGTAATATATGCTTAATGGAAGAAATTTCATCCTTACCGACCGATCCGATGCCGATAATCTTTCCTTGTTGTTATCACCAAAAATAACACTTCCCCCTTCCTTGTGTTCTAGTTGAAGGAATTTGGATTCGTCTCCCGTCATGTGCTTGGAGCATCCACTATCAAGGTACCATAGTACACTTGATCCCTTCAAACATACCTACAAAACAAATTAATGAGTTTTAGGTACCCATGCCATTTTGGGTCCTTGGGGGTTAGGCAAATCATAGTGATGTGATTGAGTGTTATGTCTATGTCGTGTAAAACAAGCAGGAGCAATATGTCCAATTCGTCTACAATAATGACAAGTCACGTTAGGATTATTCATCCTTCTAGGTTGATAGTAATTGGACTGACGAAATTCATTTGCTCTATTCTTGACAATATAACTATTGCGCAAATCATGAAAAACATTTCTCCTACCATTTGTTCTAGGATATGCATCATTTCTAGAATAGTTGTTTCTAGGTCTGAAGTCATTTCTAGGTGTTTTAAAAGGTTCAAAACTCTTTCTAATGTTTGGCCTAGAATGTGCATTATTTCTAGCATGATTATTTCTAGGTTGCGATTGATGAAAACCATTTCTAGGTTTGTTTTATCTAGGATGAGCATTTGTTTTATTTATCCTAGGTTGAGCCTTAGGTGGTTGGGGGTTGGCTTCAACTTTCTCTTTAGGCTCGTTTCTAAAACCTATGCCATGCTTGGTCGACTTCAAATTAACAAGCACTTCATTCAAATTTTTATGAGAAGAGTTAAACTTATCTAAGGTGCCCTTAAGCCTTTCTACTTCATTTTTTAGATGCATGCAAGAAGTACAATTTCTAGAACTTTCGGGCTTGTCGGCGCTTCTCTTGCCAAAAAATTTGTTTTCCTCTTTCAACTTCTCATTTTCTAAAATCAGTTTTTCCAATTCCTTTTCTTTAAGAGAGAGTTGTTTTTGAAAATCTTTTTCTTTTAAAGAAGCATTTTCTTTTATACTCTTAACAGTTTTTGAAGCTCTAATAAATTCGCTATACAACTCATCAAAAGCATTATGCATTTCTTCAAGGGAAAAGAAATTTTTGGAAGAAATTTGACATACCACTTCTTTGTTGTCTTCTTGTGCCATAAGACAAAGATTTGCGGCTTCTTCTTCTTCTTCCTCACTTGACTCGTCACCGGAGTCGCCTCCCCAAGATATGTATGCTCTTTGCTTCTTGAAGGGTTTCTTCTCCTTTTTAGCATTTGGGCAATTTGATTTAATGTGCCCGGTTTCTCCGCGCTCATAGCACTTTATTTGATCTCCTTGCTTTTTGCCCGTTCGTTCATACTCTTTTCGCATGAACTTTTGAAATATCTTGATAACGAGTCCGAACTCGTTGTCTCCGTCCTCATCATTTTGAGGTTGGCTTGTGCTTGCCTTGAGAGCAATTCTTTGCTTCCTTTGATTATCAACAAGAGGGTTAAGTATAGTAGATTCATAAGTTTTAAGATTACCTCTTAATGCGTCGATGGTGACATTTGAAATGCCAATGGATTCTTGAATCGCGTCGGCCTTGGATCGCCATTCCGGAGTGAGACTTCGGAGAATTTTTCGGACAAGTTCCTTGTCCGTGAAGGTCTTCTTAAGAGCATGTAAATCATTTACGATTTTTGAAAATCGTTCAAACATCTCATCGACCTTTTCGCCTTCCTTCATGTGAAACAATTCATATGCATGGGTTAGGAAATCAATTTTAGCTTCCCTTACCTGATCCGTACCTTCGTACGTAATTTCCAGCTTGTCCCACATTTGCTTTGCCGTTGTACAACAAGATATATTCCTATAATCAGCATTTACAGCACAATATAATAAATTAATAGCTTTAGCATTATTTTGCACCTTTCGGATATCATCCGCATCGTATTCATCTTCGGACTTTGGGACCCATTCATTTTCAACCTTCTTGGTTGGAATTTGTTCTCCATTCATTATGACCTTCCAAAGATGAAAACTATTTGATTGTACAAATATTCTCATCCTCTCCTTCCAGTATGTATAATTTGTACCATCGAATAGCGGTGGTCGGGTGGAGCATTGTCCTTCACCTATTCCTGCAAAGGAATCGCGAGTAGAAGCCATGGATGTTTCTCTCAAACGATTAAGTCTTCGGAGAGTTGGGCTCTGATACCAATTGTTAGATAATACGCTTAACGCTAGAGGGGGGGTGAATAGCGTTTTAATAAAATTAGCGTAAACTTGTGGAATTTAAAAATTGCAGGAAATAAATAAGTGCGATAAGTAAATAAATTAGAACAAACGCACCGATATATCCTGGTTCACCACAACCCGTGGCTAGTCCAGTCTCCGAGAGACTCTCTCGAGATTTCCACTAACTTGTTAAGCTTACGGGTGCTTAACAAATCGTTACAACTTGAGGACACAAGCATCAACAACCTTTGCTCGGAGATACAACACTCCAAGACTTCAACCAAGGAAACACAAGTTCCTTCTTACAACACAAGGGACTAACACTTCCCTTCAAGTGTACAAAAACACTTAGCACTCAAACAAGACACTCCATTAAGAGTAGATATGAGTAAAAAAGAATACGCTCAAGATCGCAACAACTTTTGACAAGAATTTGGCTCTCAAAAGCTTATGTAATGAATATAAAAATGATAAGCAATAAAGTATGCAAGCTTTAGCAATTGTATGATCAGTTGTTGTATGTTGTTGTACTTAAAAGACTGAATTGAAGCTGTATTTATAGTTGAAAAACCTTGTATTACCGTTGCCTAATTGCCAATTAAGAGTTGCTGAAATTACTCAGTGACAAACGATTGTCAAGTTACCACAATCGGTTGTTTGCCAGTTCTTCCAAAAATCAATCCCAGATTTTACGCATAACCATCGATTATATAAGATCAATAATCGATTACTGGCAACGTTCAAAAAATCCTTTCCAGATTTTACGTAAAACAATCGATTGTCAATAATCTACAATCGACTACTCAGCAACGTTCAAAAAATCCTTTCCAGATTTTAATTAAAACAATCGATTATAGGAAATCAATAATCGATTACCTGACGGTATTTGAAAATATTTTGGCAACGGTCAGTTATACAATCGATTATACTAAGTTAACCATCGATTATATATCAGTCTTGAAAAATCAATTTAGACACTGCCTCTTGACAATCGATTGTCATAAGTTCACAATCGATTATTTAATAACTTTGAAAAATCTGATGGACACTGTCTCTTCACAATCGATTGTCATTAGCTTCACAATCGATTATTTTGAGCTTTGAATAACTTTGATGGACACTGCCTCATCACAATCGATTGTCATAAGGTTCACAATCGATTGTCATGCAGATTTGAAAAATCTGATGCTCACTGCCTTAACACAATCCATTGTCATTAGTTCACAATCGATTGTCAAGCAGCTGACTTAAACATAATCGATTATCATAAGTACATAATCGATTATCTTAGTCCAGATTTTAGAGGCGTGTTTAAAAATCATTTTGACAAAAGTAAATATGCATTATTTAAAATCATTTTGCTCTAAATTAAATATGCATGATTTGGTTAAAGTATTTTTACGAGAGAAGCCAAGTCTTGAGTTTAAGTTGTCGGATCAAGATCACAATTAAATACCGACTCATATAAAACTTAATCTTGATCTTTGTCTTGTGCTTGAATCTTGTTATATATCAATTTCGCGCTTGTGCTTGGACCTCGTCATATGTCAATTTGCGCATAGTTTGTCATTCATCAAAACCTACAAATATGAACACAGGTTTAGTATAATGCCTTGAGAACGTGTTTCCAACAAAGACTCCCCCATCAAAACTCTACCATCCTCACCCTTGATGCACTTAACTTGGTCAAGATCACGCGCCTTCCTTTCCCTTGCTTTAGCTAACCGGAATAACTTCCTGTCCCCGCCTCTCTCCCCTAGTTCCTCGTACATGCGACCAAACACAGCGTTTTTAGCTTTCATAACCGCCAACTTTGCTTCTTTTCTCGCCACCTTGTAGATCTTCTTGTTCACTCTGCGTTCTTCCTCGCTTGTGCTCCCTGCCAACTTAGCAAACGCCGCCTTCTTCACCTCCACTTTTCCTTCGACTATATCGTTCCACCACCAGTCACCCTGATGTCTGCTTGAATATCCCTTGGCTACCCCGAGCACGTCCCGCGCTACCTCCCTAACCAAGTTTGCCGTCTCTGACCATATAGCATCCGCTTCCTTAGAACTTCTCCAAGCTCCGCCCTCAGCTCCTCTCTAACTCCTGTGCTTTCTCCTTAGTCAGAACACCCCATCTAATTCGTGGTAGTTCCCGAGCACCCCTCCTCTTCCTGTTAACCCAGAGACGGACATCCATCACTAGGAGTCTATGAAGAGTCGAAAGGGACTCTCTCGGAATAACCTTGCAATCCTTGCATATACCCCTATTGCTCCTTCTGAGAAAGAGGTAATCAATCTGAGTCCTCGCCGCCGAACTCTTGAAGGTGACCAAATGCTCCTCCATTTTCTGAAATGTCGAGTTCGCAATCAGAAGCTCGGAAGCCCTGGCGAAATCAAGCAGTGACGTGCCTCCTCCGTTCCTAACCCCAAAGCCAAAGTCACCGTGCACCTCACCATAACTACCAATATCAGCCCCACTATAACCATTAAAGTCCCCTCCAGTAACTAACTTCTCAGATTGGGGGATACTACTCACCAAATCATCCAAACCCTCCCAAAAGCGCCTCTTAGCCTCCTCGTCTAAGCCCGCTTGCGGCGCGTAAGCGCTGATGACGTTTAGGACGCAGCCCCCAATAACCAACTTAATAGACATTAACCTATCATTCACTTGCCTAACCTCGACCACGGACTCCCTTAGATCCCCTATCTACCAAGATGCCCATTACATTCTTCCCTCTCACGACCCCAGAATACCACAGCTTAAACCCGTCTACATTCCTCGCCTTCGACGCTTTCCACCTAGTCTCCTGGACACATGCTATGTGAGCCCTCCTTTTCTGAAGAACCTTCGCCAACGCTCATACACACTCGGAGACACATTTACAAATGTTTACATTTTTAAGGATTCGTATATTTATTTCTACTACTATTTATTAAAATGCTACTATAAAATTCATAAGATTATTACTATTTCATGAGTCTAGATTTTTAGTGATTTTATAAATTATTACCAGTTTTTGTTTTCTCGGTGATTCTTTAATATTCTAAATTCATTTAATGCAATTAAAAAATTGATGTCTAAATAAAGATTGAAAAGTAGATTGATAGTCCTCATGGGTTTTTCTTCCTAAAGCAGTTGCGTTTTTTTTTAACAAAATATTGTATCTTAGAATTAGATGAAAAATACTCTTGTTAACAAAATTTTGAAATAACACAAACAAAAAAAATACAATTGCAGAAAGTTAAGTATAAAACTTACATAACACAAATGTATTACTATTTTAACCACCCTCGGATTTAGGATAACAGCTAATCAAGTTAAAATTAATTAGATAGTAGTTAGTAATTTTTTTTCATAGTACCTACGTTGCTAGAAGTAGAACGTAGTACTAACAAATATCCGGTGAATCAAAGAACATCCGCGCAAATTAATATTAATATCATTGTATACACGTGTTTTACTCGAAACGCGCTCAATATTAGGAGTTTGTGAGGTCGAAATTCTAATTTCTTTAAATCATGTAGTTTTAAATTAATAATTTATATATATTTAATAAATTTTATAACCAAATATAAGATTTGGTAGCATTTCTTGACTAGGACACTACCACTGGTACACCTAACATTATCGTAGTACATTTTGAAGCATAGAGAAAACAAAAGTGAGAATATACTGGGTAAAGATAAGTAAGCATCAAAGCAGAATCAGCTTTGATTCTGCATTGAGAGGGAAAAGACCAAACAGCATCTCTTAGAAAAGGAAAGAAGAGAAACATAAATAGAAAGAGAGAGCTGCTAAGCTAAGAACATAGTGAGAGAAAAGCCCTTTATAAAGATTCGCACTACTTTTCTGAAAATTATTTTTGGAATTTATATTAAGAAAATTATTTTGATGCAGCCTTTATGGCTCAATATTCCTTACAAACATTACCAGTGTCCATCTCTTTTCTTGATGTCGAAAGTGAGAAGCACTTTTATTTATGGGTGTTCAAAATCGATCCGAAATCGAAAATCGATCCAAATCAAAGCTTAACGGTTTATTGGTAACGGCTTAACGGACGGGGAACGGATTAAATTTTTTTATTAATGGCTTATCGATTTGGGGATGGATTATTCAATTTTCTTAACGGCTAATCCGTTAACCCGTTAAGAATATAAATATATATATATATATATATATATATATATATATATATATATATATATATATATATATATATATATATATATATATATATATATTATTTTTATTTATATATATTAAATATAAAAAACTTAAACCCTTGAAAATAATTAACAAAAGTTTATTTCTACTTCTAAGCATTTTTATTCTCGGGATCTAGAAATTTTTTGGTTCTATTTTTAATTTATTTTTGGTTGTAATCCTCATGTTTGGCAACATGCCGGAGATGGTAAAGCTAATTTCCTAATCACGGAAATCAAATTGAGTGGCTCTGGCAAAGAAAATTGAATGCATCATATTGCCTCTAAAATATTATTTTTTATGGTAATTCATTATTTCTAAGACGAGGAGAATAAGAGATATTTAGTGAACATGTATGTTAGGCCGATATTTAGTGAACATGTATGTTTGACAAGAGGGGTTGATCAGATGTAAGAAACCCCCACTTCCAACCGAGACGTTGTGAGTTCGAGTCTCCCCAAGAGCAAGGTGGGAAGTTCTTGGAGGGAAGGATGCCGGGGGTCTATTTGGAAACAGCCTCTCTACCCAAGGGTAGGGGTAAGGCCTGCGTACACACTACCCTCCACAGACCCCGTAAGTGGGATTATGCTGGGTTGTTATTGTTGTTGTTGTTGTATGTTAGGCCGATAAACCGCCCATTAACCGCCTTATAAGAGCTAACCCGATACCAATCCGCCCGATATCTTATCGGGTGGCTAACGGATTAATACATTTAAAAGTCGATAACCGTTAAGCCAAACCGTTAAGAGTAAAAAGATGCCCAATCCGTCCGATAAGCACCCCTACTTTTATTTGGAGATCCAATTTTTGAGTTAATTCTTTGAATAGTCACTCAAGTTTCAGAAATTACTTATAAATTTTTTTTGGACAATAAAATTGTATTTAATGTAAATATCTATATTTTAGAGAGAATTATGATTTATTATTTTGTGGTTAAGTTACTTTTTTCATATAAATAGATGGAAGTCTATTTCATTGTAAATCATCACAAATCAATAAGAATTCTATCTATCTATTTTTCTCAATGATACTCCTCTTCTTCTTCCTCCTCTTCTTCCTCCTCTTCTTCCTCCTCTTCTTCTTCTTCTTCTTCTTCTTCTTCTTCTTCTTCTTCTTCTTCTTCTTCTTCTTCTTCTTCTTCTTCTTCTTCTGTAATCAGCGTAGACTCCAACCGATTGAGAAGATGCTTTGGGATACATACATGGTGCTCAACTTATGCATAATATTGAGAATAATGATTGTCAATTATTCCATGAACTTCCCTCAGGAATAAATTCTGAATTTAAAGTAAGTATTTTACCTTATTTTTCTTTTTTATAAAATTATATAATTTGATTTTAAATACAATCAAAGACGATAATTTTTTGTATAACTATAAAGAGTTTGTAAGAAATTATAAACTCCCGAAGTGGTAAACTTTCTATATCTTACCATGATCAAATTCATGTATGATTATGAGCATAACAAGTGCGAACTCGTCCCACTAAATTTGTTTCATTCTCGTTCCCTTAAGAGAACATGGTAGCAATATGTAATAAGTCTAAAAGAAGACAAATTATTTCTGTGAAGGTATTAATGGGGTTGGATGTATAGAAAAACTATAATTGTCATCATTCTGGTAATGAGAATAATAAGAATTGCCAAAATAATCCTTCACTATGTGAAAGTAATATTGTCCTCAATTTGACATAAGATTTTGTAAAGCACATATAAATGATTATGGTCCATTCATGATGTCAGTGTGTCACGATCCAAAAATTACTAGTTGTGATGGCACCTAACTCGACCCGCTAGATAAGTCAACTAACAATCAATACAATACAATGAGATTTATAGGGAAACAATGAAGAATTATTTGAAAATTATATATATACACCCAAGGACTGGTAGTAAGAATCTATAGCTTCTAAGACTTGGAATTTACAACGATGATACAAATAATTACATGATCTGTTTGAAAGTTACATAAACGGATTAAAGAAATCTAAAGCTACCAAGGACAAATGGCACCTATATCCGGAATGCACAAACATCTTCAAAGTCAGCTCCTGATATCACCAGCAACTCTGCTACAAAAATCTACATACAAGGTGTAGAAGTGTACTATGAGTACAACCGATCTCATGTACCCAGTAAGCATCTTGCCTAACCTCGTCGAAGTAGTGACGAGGATTTTTTGGTTAAAATATACTCACTAAAAACACCTACACCGAAAACTAGCAATATAACTAAACTACGACATAACAGAAAAGAGTACACAAAATGAAATATGCAAAGCAATAAGTGAGTACGAGAAAGATAACGATTTAAAATTTTCTTATATCTCAACCAACCTTTTTCTTAGTACAAAAACCAATAAAACCACGATAGTCATTCCATAGCTTACATAGCCTGAGGAATGTACTCAGATATTAAGTAAATTGTACTGCAACACCCTTCGTGCATTTATATCATCCTTACCAAATATGTGATAACTGTACCAACCGAATGACAGAAATATCGATAAAAGTAATGACAAGTAGGAAATACGCAAGTAACAATAACGAACGAAGATTTAAATATAGGAAACAGTAATAGACTAGGCGGAAGGCATATGAGTAATGACATCAATTAGAAAAAAAAGAATATCAACTTCAACTAACTAGCATGGTAGATGCCTAGATTTAGATATAATAAATAAAAAGGGAACACAAGATCTTTACAAATTAATATTTAGAGGCATGAATGACTAACATGGAAAGAGGCTTGTACTAAAGTGCAACAAAATAGATACGATATGGATATAACTATAATAGTAGGAAGTAGGAGTGGTATTTGATAGTTAAGCAAGTAGAAGGCATGGGAAACACAACAACAATTGAGATAGAGAACAAGGACTAGACAATAACTGTCACGATCCCGGTTTGCCCTCCGTGAACCATCATGGCGGAACCTAATCTCTACGACTAGGTAAGTCTAAATTGCGGAAGTAAATAATTTTAAATAGAAATAAAGTAATATAGAGTTTAAATGTGCCGCTCGGCATACACCATGTATAAATCTCAAAACCAATATCTGAATCCAAGACCTGAAAACCCTCGAATCACAAGCTAAGAAGTACTACATACCTCTAACTCCGGAATGTCTAAATAGAACAGAAAATACAGAAGGGCTAAATGCTAAAAGTAGAATAGAAAGGTTCTCCTTAGTCTACGCCACAGCGGTACTCAATAAGTTCCAAGCCTAACCTCGGTCAGGTAGTGACAAGGAAGGTTAGGGCCCTACTGAAGTTAAATAAATAATAAAGTGACATGATAAGGTAAGCAGTGCAGTTGAGAATCCACAGTAAGAGTCTATATAAGATAAAAAGGTAAAATAACGGAAACAGGGATAAAGGCAAACCACAAGGAACTACCACGCATAGAAAGGATGATAACCAGGGATCTCTTTGTATCCCGGTGATCCCTTGGTATCATCAATATATCCCAAGGATATCTTGGTATCCTCAATGTATGTGCTAGGGATCTCTTGGTATCCCGCACCTTAGTCCAGATCATGAATACGTACAGGGGATCTCCTGAAATGCCGTCATATAGTCCCAAATTAAAACACACAGCGGCAACACAAGAAGATCAAATTAAATGCTAATTTCGTACGAAGTAAATAGTTAATTATAGTCTAACATGTTTCACGTAATGCAATTAAGGCAGTTAAAGAAAATAGGCAATTAAGGCAGCTAAACATATTTTCCTAAACTAACAACATGCTAAGTTTGCAAGTAAAATAAAATAGGTGAAAAGAACTCAATTGAAATACTTAAAGAAAATCGGATTTTCAACAATTAGCCCAAGTACGCGCTCGTCACCTCATGTACAAGGCATTTCAATAATCAAATATATTATATCCTAAGGGGAAGGTCCCCCACACAAGGTTAGACAAGCCACTTACCTTGAACCAACTCAAAATCAACCCGCTACCACATTTTTGCGACGAATACTTGACTCCAAATGGCCTAAATATATTCAATTCAATTGCATAATGTAAATAACACTTCAAGTAACTGATTTTACAATTAAATTCTAAGCTAATACGCGAAATTATGTAAAATTACTAAAATGCCCTGGGGCCCACGTATTGGAATCGGGTAAAATTGATATATCCAGCAACACCGCAATCTTACGAGTTCATTCATATCAAAAGTACCAAAATTGGACCTCAATTTGTCCCTCAAATCAACACTCAAAGGTCTCCAATTAAACAAGCCCTAAACCCTCAATTACCACTGATTTTCCTTAATTTATCATGCTTAAATTGATAAAAATAATTCCAATAACGAGTTTAGGGACCAAAGACCTAACCTCATTGAACTCCTCTGAGAATCTCTCTTGAAAGGTGCTCCCCAATCTTCTTCTTGTTTTGAAAAAGATGAAAAATGGCTAAATTTAGCGAAGGCAAGAATTTATATGTTCTGCCCAGCTATTTCCACATTTGCGACCCTGGGACGGCATTTGCGGAGCCCAAGTGGCATCTGCGACATTCACTTAAAGACCCATTTTCTGCCTCTATGGTTACCCTTCCGCAGGTGCGATACCGATTCTGTGATTCCTGAAAAGATTTCCAAATTCTGCTTCTGCGGCCACTTGGTCGCTTCAGCGGCACCGCACCTGCGGAACCCAAATTGCATATGCGGTTATGACCGAACTAGCAGGTGAAGCTGCAACTTAATTTAAAAATCTTTCCGTCAACCATCCGAATTTATCCCGAAGCCTCCGGAACCTCAACCAAAGGCACCAACAAGTAACCACTATCCAAACTTATGCCAATCCTTAAAGCGCGTAAAACTACATCGAAACCTCGAATTAACCATGGATTTAAGCGAAAGAACTCCAAAATTCTCAAAATATTCTTTCTATCAAAACTTCTATCAGACCTCATCCTAATGACCCAAAATTTTGCACACACGTCGCATTCAACACTATGGAGATACTCCAACTTCCAAAACTTCATTCCGACCCTTGGATCAAAATCTCACTATTGGACCGAAAACTTCAAAAATTCAACTTTCACCATTTCAAGCCTAAATTAGCTATGGACCTCCAAAACACAATCCGAACACACCCCTAAGCCCTAAATCACCCAACCAAGCTAACTGAACCAACGGATTTCCATTCCGAGGCCGTTTTCAAACTCTTCCAACTACGGTCAATTTTCCAACACTTAAGCTCTCATTTACGGACTAAGTGTCCCAAAACTCTTTGAACTCATAACCGAACATACCAGAAAATCAAAATAGCAAAAAAAAACTCGGGAAAAGCAGTTAAAAGGGGATCGAGTGTTAATTCTTAGGACGACCGGCCGGGTAGTCACATCCTCATACACTTAAATATCCGTTCGTCCTTGAATGAGCATTGAGACATACCTGAACTAGTGAAAAGATAAGGGTAACGGCTGCGCATATCCTGCTCAATCTCCCAGGTCACCTCCTCAACCAACTGATCCCACCACTGAACCTTTACTGATGCAATGTTCTTTGACCTCAGCTTCTAACCTGCCTGTCCAATATCGCCACCAGCTCCTCAACATAGGATAGATCCTTATCCAGCTGGACTGAACTAAAAGCTAACACATGCGACGGATCACCGTGATACCTTTGGAGCATCGAAATATAAAATACCAGATGAATCCCTACCAAGCTGGGAGGTAAGGCAAGCTCATAAGCAACCTCCCCAACACGCCTCAATATCTCAAAAGGGCCAATAAACCTGGGGACTCAACTTCCCTTTCTTCCCAAATCTCATGACGCCCTTCATAGGCAAAACTCGAAGCAGAACCCGCTCTCCAACCATATAGGAAACATCATAAACCTTCCGATCCGCGTAACTCTTCTTTCTGGACTAGGCTGTACAGAGTCTATCCTGAATCACCTTAACTTTCTCCAAAGCATCCCGAACTAATTCAGTGCCCAATAATCTAGCTTCACCTAGCTCAAACCTATCCACTGGAGATCTACATCGCTTACCATATAAAGCCTCATAGGGTGCTATCTAAATGTTGGACTGATAGCTGTTATTGTAAGCAAACTCTGCCACAAAGGCAAGAACTGATTCCAAGACCTTCCAAATTCAATCACACACGCATATAGCATATCCTCAAGAATCTAAATAGTACGCTTGAATTGTCCGTCCATCTGAGGGTGAAATGCTACACTCAACTCACCCGAGTACCTAAATCATGCTGAACAACCCTCCAGAATCGTGATGTGATCTGAGTACCTCTATCTGAAATGGTGGACACTAGAATACCATGCAGACGAACAATATCCCAGATATAAATCTCCGCCAACCTCTTAGAAGAATAAGTAGTACATAAGAATGAAATGAGCGGACTTGGTCAGCCTATCGACAATCACCCAAATAGCATCGAACTTCCTCAAAGTTCGTGGGAGCCCAATTACAAAGCCCATGGTGATCCCCTCCCACTTCCACTCTGGAATCTCTATTTTCTGAAGCAACCCACCCGGTCTCTGGTGCTCATACTTCACCTTCTGATAGTTAATTCACCGAGCTACAAATTTAGCTATATCTTTCTTCAATCTCCTCCGCCAATAGTGCTGAGTCAAATCCTAATACATCTTCGCGACACCTGGATGGATTGAATTCGGCAAACTATGGGCTTCCTCCAGAATCAACTCTCGAAGCTCATCAACATTGGGTACACAAATATGACCATGCATCCTCAATACCCCATCGTCACAAATAGTCACATCTCTGACATCAACGTGCTGAACTTTGTCCTTGAGGACAAGCAAATGAGGGTCATCATACTGCCGCTCCCTGATACGATCAAATAAGGATGACCGACAAACCACACAAGCTAGAACCCGACTAGGCTCCAAAAAATTCAATCTTATAAACTGGCTAACTAGGGCATGAACATCCATTGCCGTAGGCCTCTTCGATGCTGGTAAATAAGCCAAACTCCGCAAACTCTCTGCCTGACAACTCAAAGCATCGGCCACCACATTGGCCTTGACTGGGTGATACAAACTAGTGATGTCATAATTCATCAGCAATTCCAACCACCTCTTCTCGCAAAAATTTAGATCCTTTTGCTTGAACAAATGCTGCAAGCTCTGATAGTTAGTATAAATCTCACAAGGAACCCCGTATAAATAAATGGAACCAAATCTTCAGGGTGTGAACAATTATAGCTAACTCAAGGTCGTGAATAGTATAATTCTTCTCATGTATCTTCAACTGTCTAGATGCATAGGAAATTACCCTACCGTCTTGCATCAACATCGCTCTGAGGCTAATCCTCGAGGCATCATAATTAGACCATTTAGGACCCTGAACCTGTAGGCAATATCAAAACTGGGGCTGTAGTCAAGGCTGTCTTGAGCTTTAGAAAGCTCGCCTCAACCTCCTCTGTCTATTGGAATGGAGCACCCTTCTGGGTCAACCTGTTCATATGAGCCGCAATTGATGATAACCCCTCCATAAATGACGGTAGTAGCCCACAAATCCAAGGAAACATTGGATATATGTAGTAGAGGATGTTCTGGGTCAAATCTGCACGACCTCTATCTAATTCAGATCCACCTGAATACCCTCACTGGACACCACGTGGCTTAAGAATGCCACTAAATCCAACCAAAACTCACATTTCGAGAACTTAGCATATATATTCTTCTCTTTCAGATTTTGAAGCACAATCCTCAGGTGCTGCTCATGATCATCCCTACTCCAAGAATACACCAGAATATCATCAATAAAGACAATGACAAATAAATTAAGATACGGCCAGACCACAATGTGCATCAATTGGATAAAGGCTGCTAGGGGCATTGGTCAGCCCAAATGACATAACAAGAAACTCGTAATGACCATACCGAGTCCTAAAAGTAGTCTTCGAGATATCTGGCTCCCGAATCTTCAACTGATTGTAACCTGAGCGCAAATCAATCTTAGAAAATACCCGTGCACCCTGAAGATGGTCAAACAGATAATCAATACAAGGAAAAGGATAACGGTTCTTCACTGTAACCTTTTTCAACTGGTGATAATCGATACACATACGCATAGAATCATCCTTTTTGTTTACAAACAAGAAATGAGCACCCCAAGGTGATATACTGGGCTGAATAAAACCCTTATCAAGTAATTCTGTAACTGATCATTCAACTCTTTCAACTCGGGAGGATCCATACGATACGGATGGATAGAAATGGGCTGAGTTCCCGACAACAAATCAATGTAAAAATCAATATCTCTATCAGGCGGAATGCCTGGAAGGTCAGTTGGAAACCTATCGGGAAAATTCCGTACTACTGGGACTGCATCAACTGAAGGGGTATCAATGCTGACATCTCTCACATAAGTTAAATACGTGTCACACCCCTTCTCAACCATACAGTGAGCTTTAAGAAAAGAAGTGACTTTACTGGGAGTGTGATCTACAGTACCCATCCACTCAACACGCTATACACCTGGCATAACCAGTGTCACAATTTTGGCGTGGCAATCAAGAATAACATAATAGGGAGACAACCAGTCCATGCCCAAGATAATGTCAAAATCTACCATGCTAAGTAGGGGTGTCAATGGATATTTGAAAATAGACTAAACTCCAAACCGTACCGCACCAAACCGATTTTTAGGTTTCTTTTAAAGAAACCGTAGGTTTTTATATAAATTTATAACCATACCGATAATTAAGGTAGGTTTTTTTTTTATAAAAATAAATCGAAAACATACCAAACCGTACCGAGTAAATTTTGCATGTGTAAAATATATTCATATAGTAAGTTTAAAACTAATAAAGCATTAAGTTTTTCATTGGGTCTTTGAATTATGAATACTGTACAAGCCAATAAGTAGTTAAACTCAAAATACTAATTCCTAAAACCTCTTATGTTGCTTATACTTAAACTATAAGTTATTTGAAGTATCTTTATTAGCAAGACACAAAATATTCAAGCGATTATGAGTAGCAAACTACAGTGTATTGAATATGTTTCCCTTCATATAATTCAAATTTATCTTTTTGAATATTTATCTAGACTTTATTCTTGAGTCCCAGCTTGGTTAATATCTTCCCACTCGTGTGATTTATATTTTCTTTGCTTTTACTTGTTTTCTTTTACGTTTGTTGGCCCAAGTTTCAGTTGAATTTTGAAGATTGAGAAATGAACTGATAGAAGGACCTGGCCATCTTGTACTACATAGTCTGAATCAACCAGTGCACATGCAGAGCACGTGAGGAAGATAATGCACCAAAGATCACGCATCAGTATCTTCTGAACTTAATAGAGAAGGTTGCATTTAGGATAAGGAGGACATTCTCCTTATGTGAAGAGAACTTAATCTTAAGCTAGGATAAGAGTTGGAGTTTGCGTTGTCTAAGGACTCGAATTGTGTACGGATGAGAAGTGGAGTCTTAATCAAACTCGAGAAGTGGAGTCTTAATCAAACTCTAACTACTAACTCAATATATGATTCAGTTAGTTCTCTTTTACAGGAAACACACACAAGCATAAGTAAAGCAGATTTGAGAGCAAACAGAGCGAGCCTGATTTGCAAGCAATATATGCAAGTTACATGTGTACACGCCTACAGCTACATGAACCTAGAGAAGAACCAGTTCCATCTGATTGTTTTGTTTCTAGTTCAATTGTAGTAGGTTCTTATATTGTACCTTTTAGCTTTCCTAGAAGCAATTGTATTAGGTACTTCGTGTCATCAAGTTAGAGTTAACATGATAGTGTCGCGACAGCCTAGGTGTGTGCCATAGTGGGATTAATGTTTAATCTTTAGGTTTACAAAGAGTCTTCGTAAATGTTGTTTTGGCTCATTGATTTTAGTGGAGTTTGGGAAAATCCTACTAAGTAGTAGGTTGTAGTTTTTCGCCTTTTGAGCCAGGTGTTTTCCACGTAAAAATATATGTGCACTTTACTTTCAATTTTATTATTATGCAAATTGCAGTAGTTAGAACACTTAGAAGAACCAGGATCTTCTAACGCGTAAATTAGGTACCACACAAATCACCCCTCTTGTGTGGTATTGACGCTTATTAACATCAACGTTGCTGTCAAATAGTTGTGTATCTATACTCTAGCCATCTTTCATGTTTTTTAATTCATTTCTCTTTAAATAGTAAAATGTCTAGAGAGTTTTGCTAAGTTTTATAAAAGAACGTATGTTATTGCATTCTACTTTTACTGGTGAATTTTGCATGAGATTTAAAAAATACAGAAAATTAACCTAATCAAACCGATATGAAGTGAACCTGACATGATTGGGATGGTTTCAAAAAGTCTAATTTAAGTTATACATAACAAAATAACTGGAAAATTGGTATGACATAAATTTTATAAAATAACTGGCCCAACCGAACCATTGACACCCCTAATGCTGAGTAACAATAAATCGGCTCTGGTCTCAAAACCACAAAGAGTAACCAAACACGACTGATAAACGCGTTTCAGAACAAGTGAATCTCCCACATGAGTAGAAAATAACTAGGGGAACTCAAAGAATCTCGAGGTACACCCAAATACGAAGCAAAATAAGAAGACAAGTAATAGTAATTAGAGCCTGGATCGAATAGAACTGATGTACTTCTATGACAAACCATGATAATACCTGTGATGATAGAATCGGAGCCAACAACCTCAATACGAGCAGGAAGGGCATAGTATCTATCCTGGCCTCCCCCTCTAGGGCAACCTCTACCTCCCCAACCTCTACCTCTAGCTGGCTGAGTATGTGGGTAGCAACTAGAGTTGTAACCATGGCTAATAACTCTGAGGGGGCACATTGCGGCTGATTAGTCTGTGGAGGTGCACTCCTCCAAAGTCTAGCGCAATCCCACATGGCACAGCGTGTGTCACCACACTCAAAATAAGCTCTGGGAGGATGTGACAATTGTGACTGGCTCGGGCCATGTCTACTGGAGTGACCTCTGAAAGCACCCCTCACAGGAGGCGCGCTAGATGCCAGTGGTGCATAATAAGGCTCATGGATCTAGGAGGAGCTAGAACACTACTGACTGCTGGAAATGCTGAATGAATAGGGTGACTCATATAACCCCTACCATGACGACATGCAGTTGGGGCACAGGCACTTGAATAATGGCCCAACTCTCGAGACCTCTTGGCTTCCCTCTCCTCTCTCTCCCTAGCATTCATACCATCAATCCTTCTAGAAATGCTCACCACCTGTTAATAAGAAATATCCGTCTCCAACTCATAAGCCATGCTAGACCTGATACTGGAAATAAGCCCTTTAATAAACCGACGAATCCTCTTGTGAACAGTAGAAACCAAGGCTCGTGCATGCCTAGCCAAAACTTGTCTAGTAGACATCATACTCTGAAACAATCATAGCACCCTGGCATAGATGCTCAAACTCTTCGCGCTAAGAGTCTCTGAGGCTCTAAGGAACATACTCCCTCAGGTACAGATCTAAAAACTGACCCAAATAAGTCAAGCAGCCTCATCTGGGCTGTCTAACTCACAAGTGGGCCACCGCTCATAGGCGGCTCCTCAAAGCTGGAAGGTAGTGAAAGAAACCCCACTTGATCCTGAGATATCCATGGTACGAAGAATACGGTAACACTCATCAAGAAATCCCAGAGCATCCTCCGATGCTAGACCACTGAACATAGGAGGCTTGTACCATTTTAACCTTTAGAGCCTCAACTGCTCCTACTTGGAAGCCGCTACCATGCCCTCGGGCTGAACTGGCATTGCAAGCGATACAGGAATAATCTTAGGGACCTGCTCAACATGCACCTGATGCTTAAGAGTGCAGGGGGCGGGAGTCTGTGCTCCTTCCCCAACCTGGGATGTGGATGCAGCAAGGGGAAGTGACCTTGCCTAAGCCAAAGTGGTGTACATGCTCATCAACTACGCTAGAGTCTCGTGAAGAGCTGGAGTGGTAGTAGTAGTAGTAGGCGTATCAGGTGACTGGACTCTGGCTGGATCTGCTAGTGGCACCTCAGCGGCAGCTCGCGTAGGTGTTCTGGCTGCACCACATGCGTGTCCTCGGCCTCTACCCCTGCCCCGGCCTTTGACGACTGCAGTAGGGGGTGTGAGTGCCTGATCATCTCGGGTAGCGCGTGTCCTCACCTTCTGTGAGAGAATACAAGAAAAAAATTTAGAATTGTGATGTCCAAGGAAATCAAATGAAGTGGAAATTTTCTAACAGTTACATAGCCTCTCGTAGATAAGTACAGACGTCTCCGTACCGATCATCCAGACTCTAATAAATCGGCTTATGATCTATGACTCCTATGAACCTAGAGCTCTTATACCAACTTGTCATGACTCCGGTTCGCCCTCCGTGAACCATCGTGGTGGTACCTAGTCTCTACGACTAGGTAAGCCTAAATTGGGGAAGAAAAACCAAAAATTGCTGAAATAAAATAATTTAAAATAGAAATAAAGTAATTATAGTGTTTAAATGTGCCATTCGGCATACACCAGAATCCTACAAATCACAGGCTAAGAAGTACTACCTAGCTCTAACTCCGGAATGTCTAAATAAAATAGAAAATACCGAAGGGATAAATACTAAAAGCAGGAATATAAAGGGACTCCTCGGTCTACGGATGTGACAAATATACCTCGAAGTCTCCACGGAGTGCCTCGTCTTAAAGATAGTGACCCTGAGCAGAGTTACCTGGATCTGCACATGGAAAACATGCGCAGAAAAGGCATGAGTACACCACAACGGTACTCAATAAGTGCCAAGCCTAACATCGGTCAGGTAGTGACAAGGAAGGTTAGGGCCCTACTGAGGTTAAATAAATAATAAAGTGATAGGATAAGGTAAGTAGTGCAATTGAGAATCCACAATAAGAGTATGTACAGGATAATAAGGGTACAATAATGGAAACAGAGATAAAAGGAAAACTACAAGGAACTACCACTCGTAGAAACTATGATAATCGGGGATCTCTTGGTACCCTGAAGATCTCTTGGTATCCTCAACATACACTAGGGATCTCTTGGTATCCTCAATATATGATAAGGATCTCTTGGTATCCCGATGATGTCTTGGTACCCTCAATATACGTGCCAGGGATCTCTTTGTATCCCGCACCTCAGTCCATATCATAAATACATACATGAGATCTCTCGGGATGCCGTCTCGTAGTCCAAATTAAAACACACAGCGGAAACACAAGAAGATTAGATTATATGCTAATTACGTACTAAGTAAATAGTTAAGGTAGCTAAACATGCTTTCTTAAACTAACAACAGGTTATGTTCTCAAGTAGAATAAAATAGGTGAAAAGAACTCAATTGAAATAATAAAAGAAAAAAAAACCAGATTTTCAACAATTAGCTCAAGTACGCACTCGCCACCTCATGTACAAGGCATTTCAATTATCAAATATATCATATCCTAGAAGAAAGGTCCCCCACACAAGGTTAGACAAGCTACTTACCTCGAACCAGCTCAAAATCAACCCGAAACCACGTCTTTTTCACGAGTACTCGACTCCAAATGGCCCAAATGTATTCAATTCAATTGTATAATGTAAATAACACTTCAAGTAACTGATTCTACAATTATATTCTTAGCTATTACGTGAAATTATATAAAATAACCAAAACGCCCTTCGGGACCATATCTCGGAATCGGATAAAATTTATATTTTCAAAAACCTCGCACTCTCACGAGTTCAGTCATATCAAATGTACCAAAATCGAACATCAATTTGACCCTCAAATCAACACTCAAAGGTCTCCAATTAAACAAGCCCTAAACCCCAAATTACCACTAGTTTTCCTTAATTTTTCATACTTAAATTGATAAAAATATTTCCAATAACGTGTTTAGGGACCAAAGACCTTACCCCAATAAACTCCTATGAGAATCTCTTTTAAAAAGTACTCCCCAAGATTCTTCCCATTTTGAAAAGGTGAAAAATGGCTAAATTTTGCGAAGGCAAGAATTTATATGTTCCTAGCGATTTCCACATTTGCGACCCTGGGACCGCATCTCCAGTCCCGCTTCTGCGGAGCCTAAGTCACATCAGTCACATTCACTTATAGACCCATTTTCCGCGTCCGCGTTTACCCTTCCCCAGGTGCGATACCACTTCTGCAATGAACTACCCGCATCTGCGGTTCCTGAAGAGATGGCCAAATTCCACTTCTACGGCTACTTAGCTACTTCTGCACACATGCAGAACCCAAACCGGAGGTGCTGTTATGATAGAACCAACAGTTGAAGTTGCAACTTAATTCCAAAATCTTTCCGTCAACCATCTGAATTCATCCCTAGGCTTCCGAGACCTTAACTAAAGGCACCAACAAGTCACAGACAACTATCCAAACTTGTACCAATCTTTAAAATGCCTAAAAACTACCCGCATCTGCGGTTCCTGAAGAGATGGCCAAATTCCACTTTTGCGGCTACTTAGCCGCTTTTGCAGACCTGCGGAACCTAAACCGAAGGTGCTGTTATTATAGAACCAGCACCTTAAGTTGCAACTTAATTCCAAAATCTCCGTCAACCATCTAAATTCATCCCTAGGCTTCCGGGACCTAAACCAAAGGCACCAACAAGTCACAAACCACTATCCAAACTTTACCAATCCTTAAAATGCCTAAAACAACATCGAAACCTCGAATTAACCATGGATTTAAGCCTAAGAACTCAAAAATTCTCAAAATACGCTTTTGATCAAAAAGTCTATCAAACCTTGTGCGAATGACCTAAAATTTTGCACACACATCACATTCAACACTACGGAGCTACTCCAACTTTTGAAATTTCATTCCGACCCTCGGATCAAAATCTCACTAACCAAAAATTTATAAAATTAAACTTTCGATATTTCAAGCCTAAATTATCTACGGACCTCCAAAACACAATACGAATACGCCCCTTAGCCCAAAATCACCCAACGAAGCTAAAGGAAAAATCAGATTTTTATTCCGAGGCCATCTTCAAATTTTTCTGACTACGATCAACCTTCCAACATTTAAGATCTCATTCAGGGTCTACGTGTCTGAAAACTCTCGGACCTTAAAATCGAACATCCCGACAAATCAAAATAGCAGAAATAAACTTGGGAAAAACAATTAATAGGGATATGGGCTTTAATTCTTAAGATGACCGGCCGAGTCTTCACAATAAAGACAAGTCACATAAAAACTATAAGTACGATAATAACAGCTCAAGGTAAAGGCATGAACCTATACACGAGGAAAAGATATCACAACATAATGCATGTCTTTCTGCCTCGCCTACACAAAAACACCCACTGTATCATGAATTCGTGATAATATATAAGTATAAAAATATAAATGAAATGACCCAGCATCGGCCTTAGTCCTTTTACTCTCAAATGAATTGCACAACATCACCCTTCATAATTTATACTCACATAACATGGCATGACATTACATTTCATGATTTTATTCTCAAATGATATGGCATGGCATCAACCTTCGTGCCTTACGCTCACATAACATGGCCCGACAACACCCTTCGTGCTTTAGACTCACATAACATGGCATGACATTACTATTCGTGCTTTATACTCTCCCTTACCAAGCATATGTATATCAATGACAAACAAGGTAAGAAGCATAAATAACGTCAAGGAGGGTGTTTAAATGGACATTCCAAATAAAACCTTATCACACTTTCAAGTCAACAGTAGTTCAATAAATCCTCAAGAACCTTATTATTCAAGTACTTTAACAAGCCTTAAGAATATTGGTCGTAGCAATGTATTAATGATTAAGCATAATGATGACAGAATAAGACACATCAATATTTCTTAGAATTTCCTTCAAAATGTAATCAAGTTATAAGGAACTGAGCCTTGGTTTATGGCATTTAATATTATGTTCCTAGTATCTAGGAATCAAGCAAGACATGAAGCAAGAAGGTCACATAATTTTACAAGACACAGTTAATAATATAATTTACCACCGAGCATGGTTAACCATGGTACATGGATATATGTTTGAATTTCCTTCAAAATGTAATCAACTTTGTTGAGAAAATATTTTCTCAACAAAGTTAGGCAAGATACTTACCTCAATTCGGCTTACTAAATACTCAATTTACACTACTACAAAAAAGGTCTTTAACGACAATTATTTAGCGGCAATTAGGTAATTGCTACTAATAAATTATTTAAGCTAAAATATTAGCGGCACATGACCATTAGCCACTAAAAAATATATTTTTAACGATAATAAAAAATAATTTCCACTAAAAATTCCTAATTAAATTATATTTTTTTTATTATTTTAACTTTCCCTCGCTATAATCTTTCCCTCTAATTTTTTGAAATAATAAATTACATTCTCTCCAATTAAAAAATCCCACAATTAAAAAAGGGATGTTTACATATACATCCCATATAGCAAACCTTATAACCACTCATGTTTAAGGTTAGTGTTTATTACATTTAAGTATACCACCTTTCAATTAATGTACCAAAACTTATCTTTAAGGTTTAAGGATCAAGTATTAATTAGAGGCTTGATTTGTGGAACAAAATCTTTTCATATTAGAGGCTTGATTTGTGGAACAAAATCTTTTCATATTAGAGGCTTGATTTGTGTTCTATCTTTTCCTATATTTTAGAACATTCTTCCCTCATATGCAACATCGAATCCATTTTATCATTGACATTTCCGGTACCTCTATTTTGAATGATTTTTTATTTCTTTTTACTTGGACGGCTTCCCTATAGTTAAATTATATTTTATTTTATTATTATAATTTTAGTTCATTAATATTATAAATGGTATAATTCTTTTATGCTTGTAAAAAGATCTACTGTTATTTTCGTGATTATTATTTTAAGTATGTTCTTAAGTCTCACCTTTGCTTATTCTCTACTGTGATTATCATTAATAAAATACTTTCTAATATAAATATACAATTTATTGAAAGTATAAATGGATAATCTTTTAATATTATTAGGTTATAAAAATAACAATTTTTCATAGATATACCGACAAAAATTTTGAGAAATCAACATAAGACATATGACTGGTATCGAATTGGGAATCGTAGGTGCGATGATCGCAAAAGGGGAAAGAGATTGCAAATGTTGTTCCTGGCTCGGAGAAGCGGAAGATGAGTCACACTTGCGAGCTCTCAGATGCTGTGGTCTAACCGTAGGTGCGGGAAGAGATTTAAGTAAAATTCCAAAGATGCGGATGTTTTGTTGACTCAAATTTGATCACAGTTACCATATACTCTTCCTATTCTAAGAAAAGTAATTTTTTTTAGAGTTTATGATCACAGTTGACTCAAATTTGATTGGCAAATTATACTGTTGAATCAAATTTGTAGTTAATTGTAATTTTTTGTAGTTTAATGTAGTTTCATGTAATTTTTATTTGGAACTGTCACTGTTGACTCAAATTTGATTGGCAAATTATACTGTTGAATCAAATTTGTAGTTAATTGTAGTTTTTTGTAGTTTAATGTAGTTTCATGTAATTTTTATTTGGAACTGTCACAGTTGACTCAATTATGTAGTTAATTATAGTTTTTGTAGTTTAAACATACAATGTGCCGCTTCACACAATCTAACACAGTGTGTATATGATCTGTTGAAGCCCTCACCTACAATTCAAGACCAAAAAGAAAATAATAAGGTGTCAATAAGTTAACTATGTTAGCAACAATCAGTTAACTACAAATCAGCTACAAACAAACTGCATATAAACGTTAACTACATTTACCTACATTTGACTACATTTTAAAAACACATTGGAAACACTGCATATAACCTTAACTACATTTACCTACATTTGACTACATTTTAAAAACATATTGGAAACACTGCATATAATCTTAACTACATTTACCTACATTTGACTACATTTTAAAAACACACTGGAAACACTGCATATAACCTTAACTACATTTACCTACATTTGACTACATTTTAAAAACACACTGGAAACACTGCATATAACATTAACTACATTTACACACATTTGACTACATTTTAAAAACACACTGGAAACATTGGATACGAACCTAAGTTTTTATTCTCTTTTTTTGTTTCCATATATACACGAACACCCATATCGTTCCTAATCTGCAACGGAGGACAATTATCATTCACAGTGTATCTTATTTCTACAATTTTATCCGATGTATCAATCGATAATTGTTCTGCAATTGTAGACTAGAGAATTCCGTAGCTTGCATTATCATCAACCAAAATGGCATCAACTTCAAAATCTCGGAATCTCCCATAGTTACGGGATTAATTAATGTTCGAGACAAACTCCCGTTCCTTCGTCTTAAACTATGATCCTATATTGCTAACCCACGATTAACTATAATCTAATTGGGTAAACATACAATATGTGCTGGGAAATATGATAAAATTTGATCATTCAGTACACATCCGATTGTAATAGGGGCACTAATATTATGGTTATTGCAACTATGATCAAGTGCTTTTAGTTTTTATCGTATGGCCACTCAAAAGGAAAAGAGTTTCATCAACGTTGGATTATTTTATCTTACAGGCTTTTCGCTATAAACAGAAAGCACATCTCTGTCAGCAATAGTGGTCGGATATAAATAAATAACGTTATAATAGTTCTAATTCATGTTCCTGTCGAGGTGATTAGAAAAGAAAATAGAAAGCATAATAGAATGAAACTTTTGCAGTTATCAATGTAAAAAATGAAAAGTTCACCCCAGAAAGATCTTGACTGACGTTGAAGCTTATTCAAAACTGATTTAGCATTTATTTGGTACAAAATCAAAGATTAATTAGGAGCCATAAATACATGCGTTATTTTAGGCTACAAATTATTTAACATAGATTTGAACCTTAATAAATGACGTTATTTTAGGGTGCAACATCAGCGAGATTTCGTTTGGTACATATTTTGTAACAAAAATATGGGATATGAGGGTAATAACCAAACAAGGCACAATAATGGTAATAAGGTTTACATGTATAGGTAAAAAAAAACTAAACCCTGTAAATACAATGATATAGAAAGGCGCCTGCAATTAGAAGGATAGGAAGAACGACGGAAAACCTGCGCAGCATCGCTGAAAAACCTCCGCCATGCACGGTCTCCGGCCATCCAGGTCATTCTCGATCGAGTTATATATAATTTTGGGTTGATGTTGCTCGATTATTATCAGTCTTCTCTGCCAATCTTCTCCTTCAATCTTTGAACGTCTTCAACTCTGTTTCGTGTAGGTTTCAAGAATTATTGCAGAAAGCCTTCGTCTCCTTCAGTTTCTGCTCTTAATCAGCAGAATTTTTTTCTTGCCAGGTTCCAATTTTGATTTTTGATTTTTGATACCCAACTACGGCCTTTT
This sequence comes from Nicotiana benthamiana, assembly GCA_034376525.1. Classification (NCBI taxonomy): domain Eukaryota; kingdom Viridiplantae; phylum Streptophyta; class Magnoliopsida; order Solanales; family Solanaceae; genus Nicotiana; species Nicotiana benthamiana. Next base: position 14,193,008 of record CM067331.1, on the reverse strand, counting down.
GGGATTAGCGAAAGTATAGGTTTTTCTGCATTTACTAAGTCGTTTGTGATAGTTGTTAGATTGATAATCGATTGATTGAATTGATTCCTCCTTTATTACTCTCTTATTTTCGAATTGGTTCCTCTGTTTTCAAGGCTAGTTATTATTTTTGTGATTTTTCAGAAATTTTCTAAGTGTCAGTTGATGCATGTTGAAGTTTCAGTTGAATGCCGGCAGTCGAGATATGAATTAAATCATGTTCAAACATTTTGCCCGAGTATGCTATATATATAATATATATATATATATATATATATATATATATATATATATATATATATATATATATATATATATATATATATATATATATATGTGTGTGTGTGTGTGTGTGTGTGTGTGTGTGTGTGTGTGTGTGTGTGTGTGTCCTGCTGATGTAAAAGGATTTCTGAATTCTTATTATATAATGAATTTACTTTTCTGAATTCTCCATACCAAAAGAGTTAGCAAAAAAATTAACTTGTTCTTTGCTTGTAATTATTATGTCTTCAATGCAAATTTGCTTTATTTTAGAGTATTTGGAAGGGGAAAGAAAAGTTGTTGTGGCTGTGGAGAGGCAGGGGTAGTCTGTTTGTTATGAATTTGGTGACTTCAGTAGGAAATAAGCTCTCAAAATGTAAAGATTGTTGGAATAAAGTGAGTTGTAGCTTTTCGTTTTCTATAATAATAGGGAAGGTCTTTATGCACCAGTAAATAAAGAATTGAAGTGCACTGTTGTAAACTCTTTTAATTCGATTAACATCCGGAATTCCATATCAGTTTTGCGTAAGTATAAGAATTGGTTGTTTTCATATATTTCATTATCTTGTTTCTGTCAATGAGATAAAACAGTGATCTGCTTAAGCTATTAGCATTTCTAGTACATGAATGTTATATGGTGCCGAAGTTACAGTACAGACTCATTTTCTCTCTCGGTCGTTAATTAATGAAACTGGCAGATAACTTAGGCAATACCTACCTAAAGTTCATCAAGGGATTCATGAATCCATCTTTATGTGCGCAGAAGAAGATAAGACATCGAATATCCATTCTTACTCGCCTTCCGGATCCTTTTAGTCTATTGCTGTTTCATTTACTAATGGGCTTCTGTTGCCAAATTATACACATAATATCATCTGCTTTATAATATGTTTTGTTGGTGATCATCGAGGTTACACTTCAGATTATAACCTCAAGCTGGATAAGATGTGACACAAAGTCTTCGAGAAAAATTACTTATTGGACTAACCACATCTAACTGTTAGAGGAAATTGCTGCAGTCACACTTCTGCAACTTCAGTATGTTGAAGCATTCTTTGCTTTTTCATTACTATGTATGTTCATTTCTGATTTTCATACTCATACAAAGAAATTGTTAGCTCAAAATAATTTTGTGAAAATGGAGTTAGCGTTAATATGTACCTTATTAAAAAAAGAAAATGGAGTTAGCCCTTATGACATTTGTTTGGGTTCACCTGCACATCTCACAGGAATCTTCCACGAACTCTTCTACTTTACACAACAACATGTGTTACTCCAGCATCCTAACAACTCGTTTGTAGTCCTTGGCATGCTCCACTTGAGTCCAATCATGCTAAGGAAGCTGCCAAAGATGATCTGCCACTACACAATACAAGAACAATCTTTTTAACATATGGTGTGCAACCTCTTCTGAATATATGGTGATCTGCCAAAGTTGATCTCCTTTTAGCCTATAGTTCCATGGGATTATCTAATGTGTGAATATTTATCAGGTCCTTGATGCCAACAACGGCCATGAACGAGCATTACAAACATTAAGGATACGCAGTGTTGCTGAAAATACTTCACTTTATCACGGTACTACTTATCTTTATCCTTCAGTGCTTAGGCTAGTCATAATTCGTGAATACTCCTTCTTTGCCAGGGCTAGCTCCAATTCTATTATAAAAAAAAGTGAATGGTGCTGCATCTTCTTAGTGAAGGGTGGGTGGACTGGTGAGCCGCTTACGCTTTAAGTGAGGAGACAGGAGCTATCAAGCTTAAAGTAGTCCCTAGACCAGACAGAGGTTCTAGGGGGAGTCCTTGGACGGGACTAAAAAGTCTTTTTCAAAAGAAAAGTCTTCCGACTGAACAAAGGGAGCAGGCTGGAGACTAAAAGAATTCGATACAGCGGGGGGCCATCACGTCGTCCCATCCTCCTAACGATATATTGCGAGGAGCTTTACGAAGCTATTCGTTGACCGTCTTCAAGGGAAAAAAGTAACGTAAGGAGTTTCAGCTTCTCTCTGGGCTTTTTCTTGAACCGGCTTGAAGAAGGTATTTAAGACCCTACGACTATTCAATAGAGCATGGTGCACTACTGTTTGAGTTTTTTACTGTTTGAAACACCATCCAGAATATTTTTGAAATAAAGGTGAAATATTTTTGTTCACTCTCCATGTTTCTAAAACACTACTTATCTTCAATTGGTTTTATGCAGTAGGAAAATGGACTACTGCACCTGACCACTATTTTTTGATTGAAGTATGAGCAACAATTAAACACAAAAGATTGCTGTTAACTTTTTCCTCTGTTTCAGTAGGCAATGGGACTAATTATTATTTCGGAGGTCTTATAAGCTTCACTGTATGTATTGGAACACTATTTATCATTTGGTGTATTAAAGATACTTTTCACCTGTGAAGCTAACTGAAATATAAAAGCATCAGGTTTTAAAGAATATAAAAGCATCAGGTTTTAAAGAATATAAAAGCATGTTAGCGTTGGGTTAAAAGCATCATATATTAGCTAGGTAGTGAATTTATGCGTGATATGATTGCATCATATAGATGCTTCAATCTCCTTTTTAGGTAAATCCAAGATATTTTTAGCAATTACATCCATTTATGTTAGAAAAGCTAACTGAAAGCTTTTGTGCCCTCGGTTGGGCTATCATGCTTTATGTTTAGTTTTTGTTTAGAGATTTATTTGTTAAAAGAAAATGTAGAAACCCTTTGAAATAATCCAATGGAGCAGAACGATTTGTGAGGATTCATATAGTTGATCAAATTGTTTGGGGCCGAAACAGTAATAGTTTGTGTTATGGTGCAGCTGAATGCAGCTATAACATTCTGTGTGCTGTGAAATCTATAATCGCATTATCATCGCACCCCATCCCTGTTTTATTTGTTCAATTGTTTGGAGAAGAGTTGTTTATTGATGTATGCTTACTTGTTCTAGTAGCCGGAGAACAAAAAGCAAGATTAGTGAAGAAACTTGGTTGTACTCATTTTAAATAAGAAGAATAATAGTCTGTTTTCACTGGTTTGTATGACTTTTCTACGATGTAGAAGTCCATCTGCCTGAAAAGTGATCAATGAAATGTGATAGTTAGATTGGAAATTCTGGATTTTAAATTTGAAATGAGGAGCTAAGAAGAATACATGCTAAAGCAAAAGACGTTTATGTTATGTGGTGTAAATGGTAGACCATGTGTTTCTGAAGCTGTACATAGAGGGTAAGAAGCTGAAACTGCTAACAACATGAGCTCCCTCAGCCTAATACTTTCAAAGCTTCTGGACGGTTTTTTATTTTGACCAAGCTCAGAATACTTGGTGGTCTCACTGAATTGTTGGTGTAATCATGCCTGCGTGATAGGACGCTGCAATGTAAATGGTCCATGCTTTTTTACCAGGTTGGTTCCTTGAAATGATTGTGTCTCCGATTTTCTTCTTTACAGGTTATCAAAGGGGTGGAAGTATGCAACCAGATACAATCGTGTTGAAAGGTATGCCATCACGATGGTTCGCGGAGACGAGGGTCTCATCCAAGCCCTCAATGCTGGTTACTCACACAATATTTTTTACACTTGGAAAGATAAGGTGCATGCTGTACCTTGTTTCTTATTATTTATTTGACTATTTACCAAAGAAAAATTGTTATCTATTTGACTACTTATTTGACCTTTTGAAATGTTGGTTATCACTCTTATTGGAAGTCATCTCTTGTCACTTACAATGAGCAATTGAAGCAAGGGTTTATCACTTCATGGGTGAAGGCTGTGCATTTTAGAGAAGCATGTGCTTCACTTCTCTTTTCGCTTTAAGCCTCATGTATCTTTTCGCTCTTTTGTTCTTTTCACTTTTAAAAACACTGTTGGTTATGAAGGTGATTGCTGTCTATTTGATCATTAGTACTTGCAGCTTCTTTCTGTATATTCGCACACTTAATGTGTCAAGTGCTTTTTTTACCATTTCTTAGAAGAGTTCTAACCAGCAATATAGATGCCTACCAAAAGTTTTGGAAAGTTTTTATTCATTGATACTGTTACCCATCAAAATTTGTTAACAATTAAGTCTCAAATCTCAACTGCATCCAACTATGTGTTGTAGAGAGGTGGAGACTACATTATTATGTGCTCTCTACTCCCTTTGTTCGTCTCTCTTGAGAGGGTATAATGTGTATGATGCCCTTCTTTATCTTCAGTTGCACTTATCCACGAAAAGATGGGAAAGGAAAGAAACTGGCTGGTATTTCATCGTTGCTTTCCAGATTTTATCTCTTAAGCTTATTCTATTTGTACAATTTTCTTGGGTAATGCTACCTTCCTTTATTTCGCTTATCTCATCTTTTTCGTGGATAGGAATCTTCATGTTGCTGAGGATAATAATATAGGTGACGATGCAGATGAGGGAGACCTTGTTTCTGGTCTTCATTGTAAGATTGTAGTGTGGTTTGAGAAGCAGAATGACTTATGTGACGGCTTGAATGTTTTGTGTGGTCGCTCATTGTAAACGGTATATTTGTTGGAACATCAGTCTATTGTTCTTTTTCCTATAATTAGCACCCCTTGGCACTCTGATGGGAAGTTGTTACTCTGCCAAAATTGAAAGAAATGGATTGCTTTTACATATCTGAAAAGAAGAAAAATTTGAGGTGTGTCTACATCATAATTGATGCTCTGTTGAAACATATTGGAGAAATGTGCTTTATAGATTTAGTCTTTCATCTTTTTTAGCACACAAAGACGTTTATGAATGAAATATCTAGCATGTGCTTGGATATATGTATAAGCAATTAGGCATTACTCAACTACTGCTTTAATAAGTTTTCATCAAAAAGCATAACGCTTTAATAAGTGTCACAAATTTTTGCCTTACATACTCCCTCTCTGTACGATTTTTTAGTGTATAGTCTTTCCCGGAAAAGAATGACACCTTTATGTACTTAGGGACAATCAGACTTTAAACATCTTATTTTACTTTTAATGACATGCTTTTTTAGCCACAAAGTGTCTATGACATGTATAGTGTAAACTTGACTTGTCAAAATAGAAGAAAAGAGGGGGAAGTCATTTCTTTTGAGTTAAGTGGCTCCTTTTGGTAAGTAATTTGTAATATCACTCCTTTAATATATTGTTTAAAGTGCGGATATTGAATACAATGACGGTTACGACTCCTACAAAAGTCATGTACCCACGGTCAATGAAGTGTGTGATTTTTGCCCCTTTACCTAAGTCTTGTTAGCAAAGTTACCTAATACCTGTGTTGGTGGGAAGTCGTAGATACTTGCTGGAATAATTGAGGTATGTGCAAACTGTTTGAGGACCACCTTTAGGTTAAAAAACTTCTCAGACCTTCATTTGGAACTTCCAAACAGATCATAGTTGTTGTGAACTTTTAAAGATTTTTGTATCTTGATTAAATCACTTGATAACCATAATTAGATGTCTTTAATATGTCTTACTGGCCCTTTCCAGGTCATACTGTTTGATGATCGATAATTTGGCCGGTGGAAGATTTCTAAATGATGAAGCATTGCAGAAATTATTTGCAGACTATTATTTGTTAGGATTAATTATATAATGACAATAGTTATTTGCTTCAAACAACATAAGTTTATTTTTTAAGTTACCATGATATTACTATTTTGAATTAGTACAATAGTACAGATTCAATGAGATACATTATGTTTTATGAATCAATATTAATATGCTTTATTATTTGGATCATTTTTTGAATGAATGTAGTAGTTATTATTAACGCTGGCTAAACTATTGTCATTATAGCTTATGACTTAGTGACAATTTAACAGAATATACTAGCTACAAAAATAGCTGCTTAATGGGCAAATTATGATGTTTTCACAGGGGAGATTGTAGCCATTATAATTGGTGTCAAAAATATTTTTTAGCGGCAATTTAATTGAATTTACTAGCCATTTAGATGGATGCTAAAAGAGCATACTAATTTGTTTTCAGAAGGAATATTATAGCTATTCTAATTGCCTCAAAACAATTACCGCTAAAGCTATGGACCTATAGTGACAAATGTTTTGAATTTAGCGGCTATAAAAATGGACGTAAAAAGAGAATTAGTAGTTGTTTTTAGATTGGATTTAGCGGCCATCATAATTGCCGTAAACAATTACCATTAAAGCAAATCATATTTAGCGGCAATAAGTCACACATTTACCAGCTTTTGTGAGAAACACCGCTAAAGGCTTTGCCGACCCCAATATCAATGGCCGGTAAATGGTATAGCGCAATTGTTATTGCCGCCAATGATCTTTTTTAATACTGCTAATGCCCCTTTTTGTTGTAGTGTTACTTTCTTCCTTTACAGATTCATCTCTGCACGACTCAATCTAGCCAAAGACGATTTAAATGCACCACTCAATGCAAGAGAAAACAATTTAATTGAATAAAGCTTTGACCTTTATACAATTTCTAAAATGTCAACAAAGTCAACCCCCAAGTCCGCCCGGTCAATACCCGGGTCTCGACGCCCCCTTTTTTCTAACCAGAAAATCGGGTTTACGATATTATGGGCGAAACAACTCTTTTACCCCCTTTCGGGGAATTTGGGTTATGTAATTTGAGAGTCGCCACCTAATGATTATAGTGCATTAGGACACTCTTAGAGAAAAGAAGAAAGATTTGAAAGAAAACCTGAGTTCGGGTAAGGGCTTGAGATTACCTCGAGGGGAAGGGTTAGGCACCCCTCAAGATCCATTAGTGTGGTTCCTGGCCTTGCTTAATTGTGAATTTAAGAAGAGCAAGAGTAAACAAGTAAAATTTGCACATAGGAAAACATAGCAAGTCGAAAATTTTGAAAGAAGAAAGACACAAGTTGTTTTTAAAAGAGGGATTTTGATTGAAAACATTAGTCTAAAATAAGGCATGGATGATCAGTCTGAGAGGACTATTCAGATTCTTATTCTTGCGTTATTGATTTTGGAGGCTCGTGGGGCTAGTTTTTGCCATTAGTAGAGTTTGCCTACAACAACAGCTACTAGTCCAGCATTCAGATGGCTCCGTATGAGGCGTTGTACTGTAGGCGATGTCGGTCCCCAGTCGGATGGTTTGAGCCGGGAGAGGCTCGGTTATTGGGTACAAATCTAGTACAAGAGGCCTTGGATAAAGTCAAGATCATTCAGGACTGACTTCGGTCAGCTCAGTCTATGCAGAAGAGTTATGCAGATCACAAGGTCAAATATGTTTCTTTCATGCTTGGTGAGCGAGAATTGCTCCGTGTATCGGCTATGAAGGGCATGATGAGGTTCAAGAAGAAGGGGACGGTTAGCCCTAGGTTTATTGGCCCATTTGAGATTCTTGAGCGAATGTGAGAGGTGGTTTAAAGACTTGTCTTGCCGCATAGCTTGTCAGCCGTGCATCCAGTTTTTCATGTATCTATGCTTCGGAGGAATCACAGCGATCTAGCCCACGTATTAGATTTCATCACTGTCCAATTGAACAAGGATCTGTCATACGATGATGAGCTGGTGGCTATTCTAGACCGGCAGGTTTGACGGTTGAGGTCGAAGAGTTTCCCTTCAGTACGTGTTTAGTGGATAGGTCAGCCACCTGAGGCATCAACTTGGGAGTCCAAGTCTGATATGCGGAGCTGTTATCCTCATTTATTCCCCGACTTAGGTGCTTCTTTCTTTTGTCCGTTCGAGGACGAACAGTTGTTTTAGAGATGGAAGATGTGACGACCCAAAGGGTCATCACTGAAATTCTCCTATTTTCCATGCTTTTGAGGCCTTGAAAACCTTTCTTTTAGTTACCTCGATTTTTGTGCGCTTTCTGGGGCGAAGCCAAAAAATATTTATATTAAATATGTAAATTCTGTGAAAACCATTTGAAGAATTTTAATATTAATATTGATATAGTTGATTTTAGTCAACATTTTGAGTGAATAGACCCGGGCCCGTGATGTGATGGTCCCGAGAGGTCCGTAGGAAAATATGGGACTCGGGAATATCCCCGGAATCGAAATTCGAAGTCCTGAACCTGAGTATAGAAATTTTGAAAGATATTATTTTCCTGAAAAATAATATGGAATTTGAAAATAAAATGAGTTAGAAAATATAGGTATGGGGCTCGTATTTGGTTCTGACGTCCACAACAAGTCTTAAATAGGCATTAAGCACTATCAGTAAAGTTTGGTTGAAAACGGACGTCGTTTGACGTGTTTCGGGCAAGAAAAGGGAAATTTGAAGTTATGAGAATTGAAAGAAGAATTTTATGTTTTGAGTCTTGATTCATAGATTTTGATGTTATTTTGGCAATTTGGCCACCCGAACAAGTTCGTATGATGTTATTGAGTTAGTGTGTGTGTTTGGTTGGGAGTCCTGAGGTCTCGGGAGCGATTTCGGGGGTGGTTCGGAATATTTTTGAACTTGGAAATGCATCAGATTTTCATTCCTGCTGCAGAAAATTTTTACCCTTCGCGAACGCGGCCCTATGCTCGCATTTGCATAGCTCTGTCAGATCCTCCTTCACGTTCGAAGTGAACCCCTTCGCGTTCGGGTACAATAAACCCCAGACCCCCCAGCCATTTCCTTTAGGCATTCATGTAAGGGCTACGCATTCGCATAGGCCATATTGTGAAGCCTCGGGTTTTTCTTCTACGTGTTTGCGACTAGCATCACGCGAATGTGATGCTTTCCCAGCCCGCCTTCTTCGCGAATGCAACCCAGTCCCCACGTTCGCATAGAGTATTTTATCTTCAGTGATTTTATTAAAAATTGAACTTCTAATTTTGGGATTTCATCACTTCTTCACACGAGCTCTTCTCCTTGACCCTCCATAGACGAAATTCAGTCTCTCCTTCCTCCATAACTCTTTGGGTAAGTGATCTTAACATCATTCCCTCATTATTTCTTCATCTAATTACTAACTTCCTAGCCCTAAATCATGAATTCTAGGTAGAAACTGGGGGGTTTTGGGTAGAGCTAGGGCTTTTGGGATTTTGGTTGATTCAACCTCAATTTGGGATCGAATCTTGAAACAAATTACATATTTGAACTCATGGGGTTGTGGGTGAATGGATTTTGGTCCGAGCATCGAGTTTGGACCATGTGGGCCCGAGGTTGAATTTTTGTATTTTTGGAAGAATGATATGAAATTCTTTTCTATGCTATGGAATTATGTCTTTGAGCGATTATTGGTAATGTTGAACTAAATTGTGCCTAGATATCATTGTTTCGGAGTTGAATTCTAGAGAAAAGGCGGTGTTAGAGACTTGATTGCTATTTTCGGACAGAGGTAAGTGTTTTTTCTAACTTTTGTTTGAGGATTAGGATTAGGGTATTATTTTCTACTTGCTAAATGTGGAGTACGGTGTATAGGCATGGTGACAGTTATCTCTGCACCGGAGTCTACCACGTGAGTCTTATATGTGTTGGATACGGATTTAATGATACATCTTTCTTTCTTGGGTTTATAAGTATAATATATTGTGAATAGTTGAGGAAGCTTTGTGATTGGTTTGTCATTTGGAGCATTGGATCGAACTAGAAATTGTTACTCAAGAAATAGGCGACTAAAAGAGGAACGGGTAGTGATTATTCCCTTGACGGGACGTAAGTATTTATTGTATTTTCCTTGCAGGGATAATTGAAATGTTAATTATTTCCTTGTCGGGATTTCTTGTTATTGTTGTTACTCCCCTCGCACTTGAGCTATGGTCGTTGTTTGGGTGAGTTCTTGGTATTAAATGTTGAGGATCAGGTTGCACGGTGCAACGGTGTTGATGAATATTGAGGATCATGTTGCATGCCGCAATGGTATTGAATATTGAGGATCGGGTTTCACGCCTCAACGGTATTGATTGTTGAGGATCGGGTTGCACGTCGCAACAGTGATATCTGTTGAGGATCGGGTTACGTGCTGCAACGGAGCATGGACTGAGTGTATTGTTTTCGTATGTAGAGACTTTCTGTGTTTTCCTTATTAGTTAATATTGTTCAGTTTAATTTATTACCAATGATTTCTATGTTTAGATTGTCGTACCCCACAACATGCTCCCCTCGCCCCCTTTAATTGTTTAAATTAGCATATTTCCTGTTATTGCGGATATATCTGCAAAGGTTATTTGTGGTAAGTCGTGTCTAGCCTCGTCACTACCTCGCTGAGGTTAGTCGATGCATTTACCAGCAGATTGGGTCGGTTGTACCGATGTTATACTCTATGTATTTCTTTTGCACGGATCAGGACGCAACTTTCGGGCCACAGCAGTATTAGATTGGAAGCAGACCTTCAGTCTAGGGACTTTTGATTTAGTCTTGCTGACGTCCGCAGGCCCGGAGTCTCTTCCATCCTTATTCAGTTTGTTAGCTCTTGTATTGAAACAGACTGTTATGATTTCTTTTAGATGATTGTATTTAGTAATTATAGAAGTTCGTGAGTAATGTGATACCAGTCTTGGGTAGAGGATTTGTTAAACTTCAGCATTTCTTTCAGTAGATTATATTTGAGACTTCCGCTTTAAATGTTTTAATGTTGTTAATATCGTTGATCTTCGCTAAAGAAGTATTTGATATTTGGCTTGCCTAGCTCCTATTAGTAGGCGACATCACGACTCCCGATGGTGAGATATTCGGGTCGTGATAGAACCTCTCGATGTGGTAGTATGTTTCTAATCATATTCTCCTTCTGCCTCCGATCATCGGGATGGTTTGGCAACTGTATACAGGGTTACTACCGTCAATGATCACCTCCTGGTGATATCACTCGAACTTTACAGCTTGGTGCAAGGTTGATGCCACAGCCCCAGCGGTGTGGATCCAGGGTCGTCCCAGCAATAAATTGTAAGATGTTGGCACGTCTATAACTTTGAAGTCAACATTGAACCAAGTAGGTCCCATCTGCAAGCACGGACTAATTTCTCCAATGGCATATTTTTTAGACTCATCAAAAACTTTAACATTGATAGCCCGTCTTTGATCTAGTGCAAACCTTTCCCCAATGTTCTGAGAGTGACTAGTTAACAAATGTTAAGGCTGGATCCTCCATCGAGCAGGATTCTAGTGATGAAATAATCTTCGTATTGCACGGTGATATGCAACGCCTTGTTGTGACTAAGTCCTTCTGGTGGTAACTGTTGATACACAAATTTTCCCCACGTATTTTTATGCTCAAAATACCCTCAAATAGCATGTTTTTGCATACATAAGCATCCCAAGGATTTTCGGTATTTTTAAATAAATTTTTAAGCCAATTTATGGCCTATTTTGCACTATAAAATTTATTAATTATAACCAAAACCTACAATTTTGGTGGATAATTTATTTCATCCTTACATTTGCATCAAAATATATTTTACGTGATATTTTCATAATTTTACAAGTCCATTTGGTATTTTAAAATTAAAACTGCATGAAATTGCAATTTTAGCCTATTTCTATATATAAATAGCAATTCTTATTACAAAATCATCCCTACTATTTATAAATTAATATTTATGCATTATTTATTAACCCAGTATTTTTAATTTGATTTTGAACATCACTTACTATTTTTATAAAATCAAATGAGGAAAAGTGGTTGTTTAAATTATAGCCTATTTCTACTTTCAATTATAGCCTAATTCCGCCCGTAATCTGACCCCCAAAATTAAACCCAGTCAAAACCCAATTACAAAAACTACCCAACCCAAACCCATTCGAGCAAACCCACCCGGACCCCCATTTTAAATCGTGGCCATTGATCATTTTGATCAACGGTCCACAATTAACCTTTCCTTTTTTAACCTACCAACACCCCCAACCCTAAATCATTTTCCAATATGCCGCCTTTGTATCCCCTTCGTCCCCAAAAGCTCTCATCCCCTCTCCAAACCCTAATCATCTCCAGTTCTATTTCACCGGCGTTCATGGCCGCTCAAGCCATCAAACACCTATATATGTCACCCCTCACCTCTCTTGGTCGCTGGGTTCAATGATCGGAACCCTACTTCAGAGTTGATCGAACCAGAGGTTCTCCGACCTGAGTTTTGCAATCGTGTCCGGCCCTTTTCCGACGAGCCTTGAAGCTGTGAGTCCTTCGTCGACTCAGAACCAGTCCGTTCTAGACTTTCTCGCTATCTAGGGTGCTATCTCTGAAACCCCAACTCTCTATGCTTTCTTAGGAATATTTATTTTTACGACCTCCTGTGGATCCTAGTGTTTTAAAAAAAAAGTATTACTCATATTTTCCTTGCTGATTTTGTTTTTCAAACTGTTCGTCTTCAAAGTTAGGGTTTCCGTGATTACTCTGATTTCCTTGGTTGTTTTGCTCTACGGTGTTTTCTTCCAGTTATTATTGGGATTTCTGAGTATTTTAAACCATGGCTCCTAAATATTTCTTTACTATGTTACTTCTAGGGTTTCTGACCCCTTTTTAAATCATTACGCTTCTGTTTCTTTTGGGTGATATGTGATTATTTCTATGTTATATGCTTGAATCTTTTTTCTTCTGAGTTCCATGTCTTTAATCTTTTCTAGGGTTCCGACCCTCTACTGTTTATATGATTTCTCACTTAGGGCTCTTAGTTTCTGTGACTTTTTAAGTTCGAACGCCTCTCTCTTTACTGAATATCTTATTAGTTCCGAGCATCTTTTTGAATCCTTGATTTGCATGTGTTCTTACACTGATTTCAAACTGTTTCCTTATTTGGAGTTGATTTCTATGTTTGGGACTAATTCCTTCTGATTTTGGTCTTTCCCGTGATTCTTTGACTGCTTTTTCATAGTTAATTTGTATTTCTTGACATATTTGTGCATTTAAATACATTTTTTTTGTTATTCAACATATATTTGCCTTGTTTGAAATATTTTGTACCTAGCCTTTATTATGTACAGCATGCCTACTGCTTTTGTTGAGTTTTTCATTTTTTGATAGCCCGTACTCCTATTCGAATCATGAGTCCCTGATTTATTTGAATTAGGACGTATGATTGATTCAATTTGGTACTATTTCTATAATTATATACTCCTTACCTTATTCTCTGCTATTTTCAAAACTATAAGTACTACTCTTCTCTTCTCACTTGGCACACATTGAGACACGCATACAATCTCTCTAAACTTTTGTTCACTCAGTGCTCTCTCTATACTGTTTTCTATACAAACTCTCTCATTCTTGTATTGGATATTGGATACTCAATCGATTGAAAGCCAAGATGGAGTAATCTTGGAATTTTGACTCTATTACTGGGAATCTATTGTATTGTTTCTTTGGTTTATCTGCTGCTTACCTCTCTGCACACTATTGCTCTTATCTCTGCATACTTTTTGCACACTATTGCTCTTCTCTGTGCATTATTGCTCACTACTACAGTGTTACATTAGTTTCAACTCTGCTTTTAAGTCCTACTTCCCCTTGGTAAGCCATACTTAGGGGACCTCAGAGTCTCCTCTGAACTTGGACGCTTTGGGGTTGGTAATTTCACACTTGCACTACTCTAAAGAGAGCCTCGAATTTGGGAGCCCGAATTTGGTAATAGGCATATTGTTGGACAGTAAAGTTGCTTTGTGCTTCCTTGGGCATGTTGTAGCATGGATGTATTTACTTCCTTTAATGTTATTTTCCTGTCCAGACTCCAGTAAATAACTTGTATTAAAAGAACTTGGGGGATGTAGTGAAAGGGAATATGGGAGGGGTTTACTTTCTTGCATCATCTCATATAGATAATATGTTTATAAGGTTTACTCCCTTGAATCATCTCATATAGATACCATGTTTATAGGGTTTACTTACTTGCATCATTTCATATAAGATACTATGTTTATAGGGTTTACTTTCTCGCATCATCTCATGTAGATAACATGTTTATAGGGTTTACTTTCTTGCATCATCTCATATAGATACCATGTTTATAGGGTTTACTTTCTTGCATCATCTCATATAGATACCATGTTCATAGGGTTTACTTTCTCGCGTCATCTCATGTAGATACCATGCTCTTAGGGTTACTTTCATACACCCTCATATAGAACCATGCTTAAAATTTTACATTCTCATAATTTCGCCTCGAAAATATGCCTATAGGCATCATATAAACGCTAGGCAAAATAGTAGTTCGTCCAAAATTGTAAAAAGTTGTAACAGAAAAGATCAATGTGCATGTCAAGCTCACCCAGTCCATAAGAATGTTTCAGTCTAATTGGTCATGAGTCTGTTTGCTTTTAAATCGGGCCCAAGTTTGCCCATTTCGCATTATTTTGAACATGTAAACGTCCTTTTAAAAATGCTAAATCTGTGGTTTTAAACGTTTTGCCCGTCTAAGTTTAATACCTTAAGGCCTTTTCAACTTTTTTTCGTACGACTCCTTTTGTATGTAAGTTTTTCGGCTGAGTGCAAGCCATTTCTAGATTTCTCTGCAACATCAAATCTCTTTAACAGATTCTTGTCCGAATCCAATGTTTTCCTCCTGATTTTAAAACATGTCAACTCCTAATAACTATCTCGAGGGGCACAAAGCGGATTTTCTATCTAACTTTCATGTGTCAAACTAGTCTACATGTTCTTTAACCTCTATTAAAAGACCAAATCATTATTTGAAGTCATGCTAAACTAGTTGTTGTCATGTTACAGGGTTTATTTGAGCCTTTAATTGTCCTATTTGCATACATTTATATGCTACGTGTTTTGGTATGTCGTTCTAGTATTTTTACTTTTGAAACTCTATATATATCCTATCTCTCACCCCCTTCTTAGGATTAGAAGTCTAATCCCCAGGACTAACAGGTTGCGACGGGTACTAGCATGGTATAAGTAAACAATACCAACACGTTCAAATACCTCAACGGGGTGGGAAGGGTAGAATATGGAGATGATGATGATGCGATAAAGTCGTAAAGCGACCCCTCTTTGGGAACATGTGCGGATATTGTATCGAATGATCCATATTCTAGTTAAACCTAGGACCCCTATTTTTGTTGCTTATTCAAATGTTCTCGTTTTTCAAATTAATCCTCCCTTTTTATCCAAATTTACGTCCTTCCTTCTTCCTTAAATCTTTTTCTAGTTGTGTGACTGTTATATATATGTGAACCTTATTTGTTTAATTGTTTCATCTCTTTAGAAAGTAATAGTTAGCACGGTCGGGAACCACACTAGTGGATCTCGAGAGGTGCCTAACACCTTCCCCTCGAGATAATCTCAAGCCCTTACCCGAGCTCTGGATTTCTTTTCCAAATATTCTCTTAAGTGTCCTAATGCACTATAATCATTAGGTGGCGACTCTTCAAATTCCATAGCCCAATTCCCAAATAGAAAATAGAGTTGTTTTGCCCATAATGTCGTAAAACCCGATTTCTCTTTAGGGAAAGAGGGTGTGTCCATAGCATGGCGACTCTCCTGGGGATTTCTTTTAAGGCTTTTACCATTATGTGTTTCGTGACTTTATTGCTTTCTTTACTACCTTTATTTATTGCTTTAATCATTTCTCCACAATAACTAACTTGTTTCTTCATGTCTTTCTTTTCCTAAACTGTTTTACTGCTTTATTACCTTACTTTATTTCAATTCTGTCTTAAATTCCGAGCATCTATTGCAATCATTATTGTTTGAATGTGAAAATACATGTACTTATTTCATTGTTGTAATTGCATCCTTCAACATCATTTTCCACTCGTGCCAAACAAATCCTATGGCAATGCTTATAATGAGTGGTTGCGCTCTTCCATTATTACAAACCCCTTAAATTTTGCTAAGGCATATTTGTGGTAAAACCAGTCGATCAATGGTGTAGTCGACGTTTTTGTGCATTTCCCTCTTGAGTTGTCCGCTCAAGGGTACCTTGTCTAGCACTTCAAAAATAGAAACCTTAATCTATTTAATTTTTCATGCATCATGGTCAAACTTAGCCGAGTCAGTTATGTCGTCGGCATAATGACTCGTTAGGATAGCCTAAACCAAAAGTCCATCGGGTTTCCTCGAAACACAAATGGACATTCACGTTATGTGCATTGATTTGGAGAACTAAATACCTTTTTTCTAATTATTGACTTAAATAGTCGATTTCGGTGAGGTTAAGGGCGTAACTCTCTATTTTGCACGAAATGAGGCACGAGGTCCCCAGATTCGTGTGGTATCAAACATTCATCTAAGGTTGCTAAGCTGGTGGGATGATTTGCATGGTAGTGATCAGGTTCTTGTTCGCAAGCACTTAGGAAAGCTTCCTTCACTTCTGGAAGTTAGGCCAGATAACAAGATTGTGGAATCTGCTACTATGTTTTGGGATAGTGAACGGTCCGACTTCCGCTTTAGGGGTATTGAATGACGCTGCTATTGGAAGAAATTGGGGGGTCTAGCCGGAATTTCTTGGGATAGCCCGGGTTTGCTTATGCTGGAAAACCGCAAAGGTAGAGGGTTTTTGAAAATGATGGGGCTCAAAAAGAATCCTAATCTGACCAGTCTGAAGGACTCCTACATATCCTTCGACTTCATATATGAAAGGTTCGGACATAGAAAATCCTACCGCACTCACATGGACGAGTTCGCCCTCACCTATTTGGGGCACATACATATGAGAGCCTTTGTATTCATGTTCTGTTTTTTGGGCATGATAGTCTTTCCAATGAAGAAGGCTAGAATCCACATGAGACTAGCCATGGTAACCAAGACGTAATGGAGGGTATCGACGGGCAGACATTCAGCATAGCACCCACGATCCTCGCCAAACTGTAACGAGCCTTAGAAAAATGTCCACAGGGGGCACCACACTTTGAAGGGTGCAATTTGCTACTACAACTCTGCCTCATTGAACATCTTCAGAAGGGAGACTACAGACAAGAGATCATACGACGAGATTGGGAGGACCATATCGATTTCAATCATCCAAAGAAATGCACTTCATGCCAGATATGTTTGCTCACCCCGGAATATGCCGATGGATGGGTATAACTATTAGAGAATCTGAGAGAAGAGCAAGTACAATGGATGTATGAGCGGTTTCCAACTAGAGAGTTTATCATTCGGTCTAAGAATGCTCCATTCCTTGTACACATCAGCTTATGAGGAACTTACCTTATGTCCCTCTCAGAGTCATGAGGAAATCGGGAAGGAAACAGATTATACCCTTACGATAGCCGACACAGGTGCCGGGCTCAGCATATGTGGCACTCCAAACTCATTTTGGAAAGGGAATCAATGGATCCAGACAGGTATCAGGCGAGGCATGCACCGCTTTATTTGGGGTGGCTAGAAGATGATCATATTGGCTTGGGAAAACGGGTTTCGTCCATGTTCACAGGGTTATTGATAAGGAGACTACAGCAAAGGTCAAGTATAATCAGTTGCGCAAATAGATGAAAGAGTGTGAAAGTGAACATCAGCAAATGCTAGAGGCCCAAGAGAAGGTAATCAATGAGTGGAAGGACATGGTTGTCCGCTTAAGCAACTGTTTAGGGTACTTAGAACGGGTTCTAGTGGAGCCGGAAGGAAAGTTTATGAAAAGGATCAATGAGTGTCAGGAAACGAAGGTGGGCACTTGGCTCGGGCCTACTTGTTGCTGGGACTGCACGAGCTGATGAAACTCTACGAGGGAGGGAAAGATACCGAATCTGGGGAGGGTCCTACTGGGACCAAGTAGTTAGGATTTTATTGCTTTCTTGATGTAATAAGGCCCTTGGCCGTTAGTGAAAATCTCTCTTTATTTCAATCTGTTTTGACTCGTTCTATTTTCTATTGATAAATTGAGGCACTCGGCATTATAAGTTCTCCAAATCATATCTGTCGCTAGGCCTACCTTGGGCACAACGAGGCACCCAAATAGAAAACGGCTTATATTCTTGCAACGTGTTTAAATACCGCAATGTTTTCTTTCTCAGAATCCGCACTAACTTTTTACCTTTTATTTTTCTTTTATTTTTTATTCCCCTTCCCAAAGGTTGGTTCGTGCATTCTATCACCATCAGCATACTCAACAAGATCTAAGGGTCCTCCTCCTCCTCCTACTTCGAGTCCTCCCAGAAACAGGAACAAAGGAAAGATGGGAGATAATGAAGCAAGAAAGGAAATTGAAGGAACTTCCCAAGGTACCCCGATCACCAAAGAAATTGCTGCTCATTTGGAGAAAACTTTACTAAGGTTCCGAGAGGAACTAGACCAGGTTCGGAGTTTGGCAAGTTTGTCCTTCTCCCTTGCTGTTGCAGATGTCAACAATCAGGTGTCTGCACCTCCGCAGAAGACCCCAACCCAAGCTCGCAACAATGCTCCACCGCTCAACCCCAAAATGCTCCAAACCACCAACATACCCCTATCTTTGTGGATATTATGACATACTATACACAACCCATAGCAGATGTGTCCAAATCAGACTCACTCATTCAGAACTTGGCCGCTTATCTCAAGAAACTCACTAGCAGGGTCCAAGGCGTGGAAGGTAATAAAGGTGTAGAGGGTCTAAATTTTGAAGATCTTTGTGTTCAACCTGATGTAGAACTCCCAGAGGGGTATAAACCTCCTAAGTTCGAAATGTTTGATTGTACGGGTGATCCCAGGGTTCACCTCAGGATGTATTGTGACAAGTTAGTAGCAGTTGGTAGAAATGAAAAGATCCGCATGAAACTATTCATGACGATCTTGAAAGGTGATGCTTTATCTTGGTATATCAGCCAAGATGTGAAGAAGTGGACGAGTTGGGTAAACATGGCGTCCAATTTCTTGGACCGTTTCAGGTTCAATACTGAGAATGCATCGGACGTGTTCTATATCCAGAAATTGAAGAAAAATCCCACCGAAACCTTTCGCGAGTATGCTACTCATTGGAGGTCAGAAGCTGCCAAGGTTAGACCGGCTTTGGAAGAAGAACGAATGAACAGATTTTTCGCCTCTGCTTAGGACATACAGTATTATGAGAGATTGATGCTGATAGAGGGGCAGAACTTTGCTGATATCATCAAACTGGGAGAAAGGATTGAAGAGGTAATAAAAAATGGTATGGTTACTAACCTTGAGGCATTGCAGGCCACCAACAAAGCCTTACAATATGGTGGCATGTCGAAGAAAAAGGACGTAAACTCCATAATGTCTGCGCAGAGAAACCACTCTCCCATGATATATCAACCTTACCCTCCAACCCCTTTATCATACCAATCCTCTCTAAATTACCAGGCAACTTCATCTACCTATTTAAATCCACATCCCGTCTACCAAACATCCTCATCACCAATATATCAGCGCACCTCGCCAAGATATTCCCAACCTCCTCACTGTCCATCACCACCTACCCGCCAAAACTTCCCACCACCAAGGCCAAACCGCAAAACGCCCAGACAGTACACCGACATCCAAGCCATAATCCCAGAAAACCCCTCTCAATAGATCAATCCAAATAAAACCTGCAAATACCATTCGGGGATGAAGGGTCATACCATCGACGACTGCAATTCGTTGAAGGACAAAATTCAGACCTTAATTGACAACAAGGTCATCGTAGCTAAGGAACCTACTCCCAATGTTCACAAAAACCCTCTACCAGACCATAAAGGTGGAGGAATCCACATGATTGAGGTTGAGGACGACTGGGACCCCGAAGGGTCAATCGGTTTGATATATGATGGAGATGAGCCCAGGAAACCAGCGGTCACTCTTAATCCTATTGGTATGCAAATCCAGCCATCTAAGGGCAATGTAGTGAATATATTTGTACCATTCGAGTTCGAGGCACCTCCTGCAAAAGTGCCAAAACCAATTGAGGTGGAGTTCGGGACTCCAAAGGCGCCCGCACCAATTGAAGTTGCTATGGTGCCCCTAAGGGTGCCCATTCATGTCACCATGTCAGACATAACCCCATTTCAGTCAAATGCCATACCCTAGGACTACACAGCTGAGGCGAGAAGGAAAAGAAAAGCACGCACGGGTGAAGCAATTGCCGCGCAAGGTATGACTAGAACAGGCAGGGTGTACACACCAGAGAACCTGGCTGAGTCCAGTAAGCATGCCTCTGGACGTCCCATCAAAACTGGACCTGATGATCTCTGGAGGAAGATACAAGATAAAGAATATTTGGTTGTTGAACAGCTAAACAAGACTCGGACGCAAATTTCCATCTTAGCATTGCTGCAGATTTTCGAGGCGCATAATAATGCCTTGATGAAGATATTGAGCGAGGTTTATGTCCCGAGCAACATAACATGAGGATAGATGGCGAACATGATTGGGCAGGTATTGGAAAGTCACAAAATCACTTTCCACGAGGATGAATTTCCACCTGAAAGGCTCAGTCATAACAAAGAACTACACATCACTGTGCGATGTGAGGATCATTTCATCACCAGGATCTTAGTCGACGAAGGTTCTAGCCTCAACATCTGTCCATTGATCACCCTCAAGAAGTTCAGCGACTGCATGAGATAAAGGATGGGGCTATTAACATTAAGGCTTTTGATGGTTCTCAAAGGTCCACCCTCGGGAGATTAGCCTGTGTTTGCAAATGGGCCCCACTTGGTTTGATGTTTATTTCCAAATCATCGACGTACCAGCATCTTACAACCTACTGCTAGGATAGTCCTGGATCCACGCCGCTGGGGCTGCAGCATCCACCTTGCATCAGGCTGTGAAATTCGAATGGAACCATCAGGAAGTAATCATCCATGGCGATGGTAGCAACCCCATATACAATCGCCAGACCATTCCGATGATCGGAGGCAGAAGAAGAATAGGTGGAGAAACGTATCAGCATATTGAGCGGGTCAACGTAGTGGACAAGGACAAATGGTGGAGCAACAAGGTCGAGAGAATTCTAAACTGGAATGGGTATGAACCAGGGAAAGGGCTTGGTAATAATCTCACCATACCTATCCAGTTGAAGAAACATAGTACTACCTTCGGACTAGGGTACGAGTACACTTGTCAAGAATTCAAAAACTGGTCACCACCATGGCGCGCCCCATATTACCCATGAACGCCCATACCTCAGCTAAAGCAGACATTTCAACTAGCTGACACTCTCTACGGGTCAAAAGATGACGAGGCTCTTGCGGCGATGAGGAACCTGTTTCTGGAGGACATAGGACTATTGTGTGATTTTTGAAGAGGAAGGGGAGGAAGCCCTTCCATTAAGGCTGTGAATCGAGGGGAGCACCTCACCAACTGGTCAATCAGGACCACCATAGCCCGGAAATCTTCGGGGCAGCAAGGCTGAACAAACATCATGCATCTTTGTTTTAGTTGTTTTCTTTATTTTCCGCATTGTCTTTATTTTCCAAAAAGAGCTCCAATCTTTTGAACATTTATGAATTTAATCAAAAGCATTTTTTTCAGTTTATCAAATATCCCGCAATTCATTACTTTTCTCTGCTATTTACTTTATTTCCACACAGCATTAGTATTACATATCTTGATGATGAACCAACAATTGAACTTGAAACGAGGCTATGCAACAAACGGACATAGACTTAGAGGAGAATGATATACCAGAAGAAGTTGACAGAGAGGTCGAGAATTTTGAAAATAGACTTAAGTCCAACTTGGATGAAACTGAGGTCGTCAATTTGGAAGATATAGAAAATGTCAAAGAAACGTGCATCAGTGTGTACTTGTCACAGACAGAGAAAGAGGAATATACAGAGTTCTTGAGGGAATATGAGGATATCTTCACATGGTCCTACGACAATATGACTGGTCTCAGTACATCTATCATCGCTCACAAGTTCCCGACAGATCCTGCATGTCCGCCGGTAAAACAGAAGCTCAGAAAATTCAAGCCAGATATGAGTTTAAAAATCAAAAAAGAGGTCACCAAGTAGGTCAAAGCCAGAGTTCTTCAAGTGGTAGAGTATCCAACTTGGTAAGCTAACACTGTGCCAGTACCGAAGAAGGATGGGAAAGTTAGAGTCTGTGTCGACTACCGAGATCTCAACCGAGGCAGTCCCAAAGACGATTTTCCCTTGCCAAACATACACATTCTGATCGACAACTGTGCCAAGCATGAGTTGCAATCATTCATCAATTGATTTGCGGGGTACCATCAAATATGGATGGATAAAGAAGATGCAGATAAACCAGCGTTTCGCACGCCTTGGGGAATGTATTGCTACAGAATGATACCGTTCAGGTTGAAGAATGCGGGAGCTACTTATATGAGGGCCATGACTACCCTCTTTTCATTAAATGATACATAAGGAGGTCGAGGTCTATGTGGATGACATCGTTAAGTCCAGGAAGGCTGCAGATCACATGGAGGACCTCCGAAAGTTTTTCAATAGACTAAGGAGGTATAACTTGAAACCGAATCCCTCCAAGTGTGCATATGGGGTCCCTGCAGGAATGTTATTGGGTTTTATCGTGAGTCACCGAGGAATAAAGCTGGACCCATCGAAGGTCAAATCTATTCAGGAGTTGCCACATTTAAAGAGCAAGAATGAGGTAATGAATTTCCTGGGGAGATTCAACTATCAGTCGGTTCATAGCTCAGTCTACCGTCATCTGCAAGCCTATCTTCAAGATGCTGAAGAAGGATTTTGCCACCAAATGGACCGATGAATGTCAAAAGGCTTTTGACTGGATCAAGGAATACATGTCTACGCCTCCAGTCCTGGTTCCGCCTGAGCCTGGGAGGCCCTTATTGCTCTATCTCGCAACTTTGGATAGAGCATTTGGCTATGTCCTGGGACAACATGATGAGACGGGGAGAAAGGAGCAAGCTATTTACTACCTCAGCAAGAAATTTACCCAGTACGAGGCTCGATATTTCTTGCTAGAACGCACTTGTTGTGCTTTGACCTAGACAGCTCAAAAGTTGAGGCATTATTTCTGTGCTTACACTACCTACCTTATATATAGAATGGATCCGCTAAAGTATATTTTTCAGAAGCCCATTCTCGCTGGCAAGCTCTCCAAGTGGCAAATTTTGTTGAGTGAATTCGACATTGTCTATGTCACCCAAAAGGCAGTTAAAGGACAGGCTTTGGCAGATCATCTCACAAAAAATCCTGTAGGAGGGGAGTATGAACCACTGGAGACGTATTTTCCCGACGAGGAAGTAGCTTTCATTGGAGAGGACATTGCAGAATCCTATGATGGTTGGAGGATAATTTTTGGCAGAGCCGCAAATTTCAAAGGAGTTGGCATCGGAGCAGTCCTGGTATCAGAAACCGGTCACCACTGCCCGGTATTTGCCAAGCTCAGGTTCTCGTGCACCAATAATATGTTAGAATATATGCTTAACGCTAGAGGGGGGGTGAATAGCGTTTTATGAAAATTATGCGGAATTAAAAATCTGTAGCAAGAATAAAGTACTGCAGAAATTAAAGAGTGCAGTAATTAAAGAAAGCAGTAAAGAACACACAGATGTATCCTGGTTTACCACACCTTGTGGCTAGTCCAGTCCCCGAGAGACTCTCTCGAGATTTCCACTAACAACTGTGTCAAGCTTAAGGTGCCCAACAAACCTTTACACTTGAGACTTGAATCACACAAGTCTCAAACACTTGCTCGGAGGTTCCTCACCTCAAAGACTTCACCGCTAAGTTTAACAGGTACCTAACAAACCTTTCTGTTTGAGAACTTAAGTCGCATAAGCCTCAAACACCTGCTCGGAGGTTCCTCACCTCAAAGACTTCACTTGTTAAGCTTCCGGGTGCCTAACGAACCTTTACAACTTGAGAACTTGATACAACACAAGCCTCAAACAACCTGCTCAAGGAATCCTATCCCTAAGACTTCTCAAGAAGAATTACAACAATCCCTCTTGCTACAAGTGTTTACAAGAACACTTTCTTACTCACTTAAACAATAACTCTCTTGATAGAGTGGATTATGAGTACAAATGATATAGCTCAAGAACTCAACAACTTAATCAATATTTGGCTCTTCAAAATAATATGTAAGATATGAAATTTGAAGCTCAAGAATGTAATGTAAACTTTGTAATTTTTCTGGAGTGTTGTTGTATTGTAAAATTATTTTCAGAGAGTGTTTTATATAGAAAATGGAGTATTAGACCGTTGCATTTAGTTCCAGAAAACGCTCCTGAAAATCTGCCTGACAATCGATTGTTGATTTTCGACAATCGATTGTTGGAACACTTTTTCAACAGACAAGATCCTTAAAATCCGTTTAAAAAGATTTCTGTTGAATTTTTTAAATATGACAATCGATTGTTAACTTTAGACAATCGATTGTTGTTCAAATATTCAAAATATTTCTGACAACTTTTTGACTAAAATATTGTGTAATGATTACACCATAAATGTCGAAATAAAGCCGTTAAAAAAATCTTTTGGAAATTCCAGCATGCACAATCGATTGTTAAATAGTGACAATCGATTGTTGCTTCAAAAATGATTTCAGACGAACTCTCTGTCTCAAGACAAGTTTTTTGAGACTAAGTATAAAACTTGACAATCGATTGTTCAACAGTGACAATCGATTGTTGTTTCGAAAATGATTTCAAACTCTCTGTCTCAAGGCAACATTTTTGAGACTAAGTATAAACTTTGACAATCGATTGTTGGTCAAAGACAATCGATTGTTAAACCCAATTTTCACAAGACGAGTTTAAAAAACATTTTGACAAATATGCAACTTATTTCTTTGAAACCTAATGATGCATGATTTTATAAAAATCATATTGGGTGAGAGCCAATATTAGAAATAAGTCGTTGAGTCAAGATTACAATTTAGAACGACTCAACTATGATTGCATTGCTATTCTTGAACGCGTACTGTCCATCTTGTACTTGGACTGTTATTTGTTCCATCACTGACAATTGACATGATGTTTGGCATTTATCAAAACCTACATGAATCAACACACGTGTTACCAACAATTTCCCCCTTTTTGATAATGGCAAACATATATCGGGATATGCATATTAATAACGGTTCAACACAGTTCAAGATATGTATTCAAATGCCAAGCAGTTCAAGATATGTTCCCCCTAAGTTTATGATTCCCCCTAAATGTATGCAACAAATAATTAGGAACTTTCAATATCATAAACATGCATATGTCTTCCCCTTTACAAAAAATATGTAATCATGTAAGTATGCATATACCCTTTACAAAAAATATGTAATCATGTAAGTATGCATATACCCTAATCTTCCCCAAAGTATAGAGATTAATAGATATGCATATGCCCTTAATCTTTCCCCTTTTGACATTAACAAAAAGGAAGAAAAAGGTTAGGATCACAAGTTGCACAACTTTCCCCTTTTGACATAAAGAAAAGGTGGTTAGAGAAAAATATAATTCCCCCTTTTTGAAAAAATACCAAATATTTCACATAAGAGTAATTGGAGAGATATTTCAAATAAACATATTTCATTAAATAAGAAAGCATTACATAATCCATAAAAAAAATGCAGAAATAAAGATACAAGAAAATATCTAATCCTCATTATCATCATCTTCGTTCATGTTGGTTGACGGTGCCTCAAATGGGACAACAACACCATATTGATAGTTGACGTGGTCAAAATATCCTTGGACATAGCGGGTCAAGATGTCAACTTTTGACTCGATACGGGTAAGATGATTTATAATAACCGTATTTGGGTCTTGATTTTGAGGAGGATTTTGAGGAGGATGTGGAGGAGGATGAGCTTCATGATCGCCACCACTGGGAAAGGAAGATTCAGAAATTTCCCAGTGTTTGGTCCGATTTTTGAGTGGACCATTTGCCGTGACAAGTCCGGCGGATTCAAGAAGGTTCATGACAAGAAGAGCATAAGGAAGATGCTTGTCCTCGGCAAGAGCATCACGCATGTGAAGCTTGATTATTTTACAATAGTTTAATCGAGCTCCGGTAGCAATAGCATGCATGAGTTTGCAATCCTCTTGGGAGATAGTGGTGTGGCTGCTTTTTCGGGGCTTGAGAACTCGGGTGATGAAATAAAATATCAACCGATAGTTCGGATCCATTCCCGTAATAGTGGGACGACGGGAAGAAAGACGTGGATCATAATGAGTGAGTCCAGTTTGACGAAGAAACGTAGTTTCATCAAATAAGGCTCCCTCTTCTCCAACGTATTGGTGAATGTCTTCACCATCATTTGGAAGTTTGACAATGGCATTAAGAGATTCGTCGGAGACAACAATGTTGGCACCATTGACAAAGGTGAGAAGATCGCCATCGTCATTTGGGCGGAGGTTTGAATAAAATGCCCGAATCAATGTTGTATTTATGAAATCATATGAGAGGAGAAGGAAGTCAAGAAGTTGACTTTGTCGGAGTAAATTTGCAGCAAGACCATAGTTTTGGAGATATCTCATGGTGGAAAAACGAGGAGGATGAATATCGCGTTTTTCAAATTTTGTAAGAAAGCGATTTAACTTGTTTTTGCTTTTGATGAACAAAACATCACCATCTTGATATGGATAGTGTCCGGGAGGAGGAGAAACAGAGGTGGAAGCACCTTGCCTGCTGGAACGGGTTCTTCTTGACATATTGATGAAAGAGACTTAAGGAAGCTTGAATTTTGCAAGAGAGCTTTTTAGAGAGAATTTTGAGCTTAAGCTTGAAATTGTGGTGATGGATATGAAGAAAGCATCCCCTATTTATAGAGAGGGAAGAAGAGGAGCCACTAAGGCTGGAATAAAGACTCAAAAACGGTCAGATTTGAAAAGAGCCGTTTTGGCAATCGATTGTTTCTTGGGGACAATCGATTGTTGAACAGTAATATGCCCGTAAGAACTGACAATTGATTAAAGGGTCTGCAAGACTCAGAACGGTAAGAATTTTTGAATTTATACCGTTAGACAATCGATTTTTAAGAGTGGACAATCGATTGTTGAATTTGACAGTTTCTGAGAAAAATTAGCTAGAGGCAGAATGTTTTCAGAATTTCAGAAAATCACCGACAATCGATTGTGCCTGTGAACAATCGATTGTTGACTAGGCCAAAAGAGTGTCCTGAAAATTGATTATAGAAGTATGCCAATCAATTTTGAATATATGATAATCAATTTTGGAAGTATGACAATTGATTAAAGATGAGACAATGCCATCAACTCATGGTAGAAGATAATGATTTTTCAGAATTATAAAAACGTTTTTAAGAAAACATTTTATAAAACATGAATACATATAATCAATACCAATTGTTATTAATATCAATTGTTACTGATTGTTATGAATACACATAATCAATAACCAATTTGTTAGAAAATCAAAAACTTGATACACTAGATGCACATAATCAAGAATACATTTTAACAAAACACCAACATATTAATCACAAATATGTTCCCCCTATCTATGAGGATATCTCTGCAAAAATGCATTATTCAAATAAATGAATGCAACATGAATGTATGCATTTGATCAACGTAGAGTCGAAAACTCCGAGTTCATTAAGAATACGGAAGAACAACTCTTAATCTTAAAGGCTTGGTTAAGATGTCATTTGATTGAGAACTTAATTTCGACATCGCCTTCGAGAACGTGATCTATTGGAATATAGACATTCATATCAATACTTGCAACATATAATATCAATTCTACTAGCTAAAAGGTAGAGTAAGGAACGATCATACCCGGTTTTTCTTGATGTCATCCTCCATTGTTGACATCTCAATTTGCTAGAAATTGAATTATACTTCATGGCAAGTATATTAGCAGTTCCAAAATAATTTCATCAAATAGACATATCAAAAATATGTCATCACCAACAACATACAGATTATCAACACAGAATTTTATTTTCGAAAAACGAATTTCAGCATATCAAAAATATTATCACCATGAAATTCATTTGAAATAGATTATCATCAAGAAATACATTTCCAAAAGTAATGTCACAAATAGACTGCAATTTTGAAATACAAGAGATGATGTTAAGAGAATATCATCAATGAAATTTATGCAATCAATTCTTTTTAAGAACAAATTCCTCTTCAAGTGAGGCAAGATAGAATGTAATGACATTCCTTCTTACTTGAAACGAATTGCCTAAACATTTCTTCTTTTAGCAAGAAGATGAAGGCTACTTCCATTTACCATATTCACAAAAGAATAGGAAGGATATTGAGGAACAAATAATATGAAGATTGCTACAAATTTATCAATTATATCAACAAAACATATCACATTAATATTTAAGAAGAATACCAATTGTTATTTTGGAAAGCATTTATCAAAACATATATCACAAGACAAAAATAATATCACTTGCTGTTTTGAAAAGATTACCAAAACATGATTTAACCAAGAATGATTTTAGTAGATGCTTAACAGCACATTTTCAATACAAGAATCAATATTAGTCAAAGCATGGATCAACATTTAATAAATGAAGCTTGTAAAGACAGATTTTCAGCATGTGAGCAAACAATGAAGGTCAACAATGAAATCTCATATATTAATTATTGCAATTTAGCACATCAACATTATTCAAAGTGAGAATCACGTTAACAACCAACATGTTAACATCAACAGCTGCCAAATATCAACAATAACAGCAAATTTATCAACATTGATTATTTGCACAGTTTGGTTACGAAAAATGATATCTAACCGAAATTCCCTTTGATGCATTTTGGTGTCGTGCTTGGTGCATCTACTACAATTTTGTAGTCTTCAAGCACACCTGCAAAAATACCTATGGAGAGGTTTTTGGTACCCATATCTTTTTGGGTCCTTTGGGGTTAGGCAAATAATAATTATAACCATAAGATAAATCCCTATGTTTAGCAAAACAAACGGGAGCAATGTGACCAACACGATTGCAGTAATGGCAAACAACATTTGGGTTGTGCCTATGCCAAGGTTGAGCCAAAAACGTTCTAGGTGATCTAAGGTCGTTCCTAGACGCGTTGAAAATCCTAGAGTCATTTCTAGGGTGTCTAGTGTAATTCATCCTAGACTTGTCAACAAATATCCTAGAGTCGTTTCTAGGCGATCTAAAGTTGTTAACTCTAGATTCATTATTCCAGCTCCTAGAATTGTTTCTAGGTGGTCTAGAGTTATTAATCCTAGATTCATTAAAGAACCTAGCTTCGTTTCTAGGTTGTCTAAACTCGTTCCTAGAATGCTGCCTAAAATTATTGTTACTAGGCTTGTTTTCAAAAATCCTAGATTCGTGTCTAGGTGGTCTAACGACATTGGTTCTAGGCTTATTCGCGTACATCCTAGAGTAGTGTCTAGGTTATCTAAAAGTGTTGTTTCTAGACTCATTTAATGCCCTAGAATTATTTCTAGTTGGTGTAGTAAAATTACTAACTCGATTCTTGTTTTTACTACGCCTTTTGTTTTTCTTAGGCAATTCCGTTTTGATTTTATTAACAGCCTTAGGAATACTATGTGTTTCTAGTGTCTTCCTAAGTTCTAGGTTTTCTAACTTTAAGAAATCACAAGAAATACAAGTGAAACAACTATTAGACGAGGAAGCATTATTCATCGCCTTAATCTTATTTCTAAGATTATCATTGTCATTTTTCAAACAACAATTTTCTTCTCCCAAAACCTTTGTTTTGGTCGTGGCCTCATCGGCGATTATTGAGGACTTTTTCAATTTATCACATAGCTCTTTATAAGCTATTTTCAATTCTTCAAAAGAATGTGAGTAAGAAGTACTTACCTCTTCTTCTCCGTCAACCATGCAGCATCGGACATTTTGTTCATCACATGAACTGCTTGTTTCCTGAGGAGTATATATGTCCTCAAGCTTATCCCATATCTCTTTTGCAGTTTTGCAGTGGGAGATTTTTCGACAGTCTTCTTGATTTACAGCCCTGCACAGCAAATTTATCGCCTTGGTGTTGTATTCACTCACCATGGCTTCTCCATACTTTATGGTTTGCCAAAGACGAGAGTCGTTAGCTCGGGTGAACACTCTCATCCGTTCCTTCCAAACTGTGTAGTTACTGCCATCAAATTCCGGAGGTGAATCTATTGAGTAACCTTCGCTCATTGAACCTGCATTCAACATTCTTGACAAAAATATACAGATCTTTCTCTCAACCGGTTAGGGCTTACAGAGAGTTAGGCTTTGATACCAATTGTTAGAATATATGCTTAACGCTAGAGGGGGGGTGAATAGCGTTTTATGAAAATTATGCGGAATTAAAAATCTGTAGCAAGAATAAAGTACTGCAGAAATTAAAGAGTGCAGTAAGTAAAGAAAGCAGTAAAGAACACACAGATGTATCCTGGTTTACCACACCTTGTGGCTAGTCCAGTCCCCGAGAGACTCTCTCGAGATTTCCACTAACAACTGTGTCAAGCTTAAGGTGCCCAACAAACCTTTACACTTGAGACTTGAATCACACAAGTCTCAAACACTTGCTCGGAGGTTCCTCACCTCAAAGACTTCACCGCTAAGTTTAACAGGTACCTAACAAACCTTTCTGTTTGAGAACTTAAGTCGCATAAGCCTCAAACACCTGCTCGGAGGTTCCTCACCTCAAAGACTTCACTTGTTAAGCTTCCGGGTGCCTAACGAACCTTTACAACTTGAGAACTTGATACAACACAAGCCTCAAACAACCTGCTCAAGGAATCCTATCCCTAAGACTTCTCAAGAAGAATTACAACAATCCCTCTTGCTACAAGTGTTTACAAGAACACTTTCTTACTCACTTAAACAATAACTCTCTTGATAGAGTGGATTATGAGTACAAATGATATAGCTCAAGAACTCAACAACTTAATCAATATTTGGCTCTTCAAAATAATATGTAAGATATGAAATTTGAAGCTCAAGAATGTAATGTAAACTTTGTAATTTTTCTGGAGTGTTGTTGTATTGTAAAATGATTTTCAGAGAGTGTTTTATATAGAAAATGGAGTATTAGACCGTTGCATTTAGTTCCAGAAAACGCTCCTGAAAATCTGCCTGACAATCGATTGTTGATTTTCGACAATCGATTGTTGGAACACTTTTTCAACAGACAAGATCCTTAAAATCCGTTTAAAAAGATTTCTGTTGAATTTTTTAAATATGACAATCGATTGTTAACTTTAGACAATCGATTGTTGTTCAAATATTCAAAATATTTCTGACAACTTTTTGACTAAAATATTGTGTAATGATTACACCATAAATGTCGAAATAAAGCCGTTAAAAAAAATCTTTTGGAAATTCCAGCATGCACAATCGATTGTTAAATAGTGACAATCGATTGTTGCTTCAAAAATGATTTCAGACGAACTCTCTGTCTCAAGACAAGTTTTTTGAGACTTAAGTATAAAACTTGACAATCGATTGTTCAACAGTGACAATCGATTGTTGTTTCGAAAATGATTTCAAACTCTCTGTCTCAAGGCAACATTTTTGAGACTAAGTATAAACTTTGACAATCGATTGTTGGTCAAAGACAATCGATTGTTAAACCCAATTTTCACAAGACGAGTTTAAAAAACATTTTGACAAATATGCAACTTATTTCTTTGAAACCTAATGATGCATGATTTTATAAAAATCATATTGGGTGAGAGCCAATATTAGAAATAAGTCGTTGAGTCAAGATTACAATTTAGAACGACTCAACTATGATTGCATTGCTATTCTTGAACGCGTACTGTCCATCTTGTACTTGGACTGTTATTTGTTCCATCACTGACGATTGACATGATGTTTGGCATTTATCAAAACCTACATGAATCAACACACGTGTTACCAACATAATATGGCCGAGTACAAAGCTTGCACCTTGGGGCTCAAACTAGCCATTTACATGAACATTCAGGAACTGCTAGTGATCGGAGACTCAGACCTACACATACACCAGGTTCGAGAAGAATGGGCAACCAAGAATTCCAAGATACTCCCTTATCTGCACCACATACATGAGTTGAGAAAGAGGTTTAGAAAAATGGAATTCTAGCACGTTCCAAGAATACAGAATGAGTTCGCGGATGCGCTTGACACTTTATCATCCATGATTCAGCATCCAGATACAAACTTCATCGACCCAATCCAGGTCAAGATTCATGATCAACCGGCATATTGTGCATGTTGAGGAAGAGGCCGACGGAAAACCCGGTTCCACGATATCAAAGAGTACCTGATAACAGGAGAATATCCAGAGCTTGCTAATGCTACTCAGAAGCGCACGCTTCGAAGGTTGTCCAACAATTTCTTTCACAACAGATGAATCCTGTATAGGAGGAAGGTGTATCGATGCGACAGAAGCAACCAAGTTATTGGAGGAAGTGCACTCAGTAACTTGTGGGCCGCACATGAACGGTTTTGTTCTAGCAAAGAAGATACTCATAGTAGGATAATTCACGATGATTATGGAAAAAGACTGCATTCAGTATGTTCGAAAGTGTCACTACTGTCAGATACATGCGAATATGATAAAGGTACCTCTAAATGAGCTCACCGCAACCTGGGGAATGGACGTCATTGGACCAATTGAGCCGGTTGCATCAAACGGACACAAGTTCATCCTAGTGGTAATAGATTACTTTACTAAATGGGTTGAAGCGGCATCATACATCTGTCAGTTCGGTGTGCCAGAATTGATTATCACAGATAATGGTGCCAATCTCAATAGCGACTTGATGAAAGTGATGTGTGAAACTTTGAAGATCAGGCACAGAAATTCTACGGCTTATAGACCTCAGATGAATGGAGCTGTGGAAGCAGACAACAAGAACATCAAAAAATACTGAGGAAAATGATCGAAAGGCATAAACAGTGGCATGAGAAGTTGTCATTCCATCAACCAGGGAAACTCCTACATGCTGTTTTACGGTACAGAGGTGGTGATTCCCACCGAAGTAGAAATTCCATCCTTGAGAATCATACAAGAAGCTGAGCTAGATGACGCAGAATGGGTCAAGGGCAGCTACGAGCAGTTAGCCCTTATAGACGGAAAGAGAATGAACGTTGTCTGTCACGGTCAATTATATTATGACAGAATATCCAGAGCCTTTAACAAGAGAGTTCGACCAAGGAAGTTTACACCAGGGGAGCTGGTGTTGAAGAAGATATTTCCACATCAAGATGAAGCCAAAGGGAAGTTCTCTCCTAACTGGAAAGGTCCGTACATGGTTCACCGGGTTCTAACTGGAGGAGCCCTTATTCTTGCAGAAATGGATGGAGAAATCTAGCCAAAACAGATCAACTTGGACACAGTGAAGAGATACTACATTTAATAAGTATTTTTTTTCTTTATGGTGTAATTTAAACTATGCCTGACCTGATTCCCGTTTAAGAGGGGATACGTAGGCAGCTCTATGGGTTCGGTCACATCTTTAGTAAAATTCCATTTTCTCCCGCAATTCGAACTGGGGCAGAATTTTGAGGACCCTCAAAATTCCGAAATCAGCTTGTCAATTTCCACATCAGCATCGACCTAGTAAACTGGGGCAGAATTTTGAGGAGGACCCTCAAAAATCTAAGGTCAATCCGCTTTCAGTCATTTAGCACCGCCGTCAACAGCGCCAGCTCAATAAACCGGGGCAGAATTTTGATGAGGACCCTCAAAATTCTAGAGCCAGCAAGGTTGCCGTGCTTTGAGCCACGTTGCAGTTGTGGTTCATCATAAAACAAAATTATCTTTTCTTTACTTATACTTATACATTTGCATCACGATTGCCAAAATTTGCATAAAATCATTTGGATCACTATCTTTCAGCAACGCTACCTCAAATGGTACAAGATGCCACGAGTCGAGGGATGCGAACTAACCTCCCCTTTACAGAACTCACGATCTTTCTTTGGATGCAGGAATCCAGGATACATATAGACGGTGCATGTGCTTTACAAAACTAACCACTTGCTTCGCAAAGGTTTACTATCTACATTCAACACTTCCCCTGCAGTCATGATATCGCAATCATCTACCAGCTAAGAAAATCACCATGATCCTCTCATTTATATTTTTGCATTTTGCATAAGGCTATCTTCAGCCTTTCAATACTAAGCTCTGTCTCCATCTGCATTTTCGCATTGCATAAGGTTATCCTCTGCCTTCTGAGGCTAAGCTCTGCCTCCATCCTACATAAGGCTATCTTCTGTCTTTCAAGACTAAGCTCTATCTCCATCTGCATTTTTTGCATTGCATAAGGCTACTCTGCATTCCGTGGCTAAGCTCTGCCTCCATTTTGCATAAGGCTATCTTCTGCCTTTCGAGACTAAGCTCTGTCTCCATCTGCATTTTTGCATTGCATAAGGCTATTCTCTGCCTTTGGAGACTAAGCTCTGTCTCCATCTGCATTTTTTGCATTGCATAAGGCTATTTTCTACCTTTCGAGGTTAATCTCTACCTCCATCCTGCATAAGGCTATCTTCTGCTTTTTGAGACTAAGCTCTGTTTCCATCTGCATTTTTGCATTGCATATGGCTATTTTCTGCCTTACGAGGTTAAGCTCTACCTCCATCCTTCACAAGGCTATCTTCTGCCTTTCGAGACTAAGCTCTGTCTCCATCTGCATTTTTGCATTGCATAAGGCTATTCTCTGCCTTTCGAGGTTAAGCTCCAGCTCCATCTTGCATAAGACTATTCTCTGCCTAACGAGACTAAGCCTTGTCTCCATCCTGCATTGCATAAGGCTATTCCCTGCCTTTCGAGGTTAAGCTCTAACTCCTTTATTTTTCATTTGGCTGAAAGATCACCACCCGGTTTCATTTGGCTGATACATCCCCACCCTTGCATTCATTCGGCTGAAATATTGCCACCTTCTCACGGGCTGAAATATCGCCAACTTATTCAAAGGCGTCATAGTTTGGAGGCACCATATGCATAGCCCGAGAACACTATTTCATGGTCTACAAATTATTACTTTATACTCTTCATAGCCCATGACATCATAGTCTGAGGACGCCATTCTAATCGTCCGAAGACAACACTTATGGTCCAATGGGAACTTGCATCACATTTAAATTATGAAGTATAGTCTCACATCATTCCGTATCAGCAGGAGCTATCCTGCTCCAGTTTTTCACACCATCTGACCTCCGAACCCTTGTCAAATTTGAAACCCAGTTGCACCTGTCTTTTCCAAACTTCCATCGGCATATCCTGCCAATGGTTCCTGAACTACATATGGCCTGATTTCTCTCAAATTCAGGGATATGTAGCCTGCTCAAAAGCGGGAGCGCGGTCAAAGTTCTTTTACAATTACCGTTTTCAGTCAAAATCGGTCATCTTGTCGTTACCCGACAACTGTTTCATCCTCCCCGGGTAAAGAGGGGCAGCTGTTGATACCCAATTTTTTCCCACGGATTTTTATGCTAAACATACACTAAAATAGCATGTTTTTTCATACATAAGCATCCCAAGGATTTTTGGTATCTTTAAATAACTTTTTAAGCCAATTTATGGCCTATTTTGCACTATAAATTCAATCATTATACCCAAAACCTACCATTTTTTGTGGATAATTTATTTCATCCTCACATTTGCATCAAAATATAAATTAAATGATATTTTCACAATTTTACATGTCCATTTGGTATTTTAAAATTAAAATTGCATGAAATTGCAATTTTAGCTTATTTCTATATTTAAATAGCATTTCTTATTACAACATTATCCCTGCTATTTTTATATTAATATTTATGCATTTATTTATAACTCGCTATTTTTAATTTGATTTTGAATATCATTTATTATTTTCATAAAATCAAATGGTGAAAAGTGGTTGTTTCAATTATAGCCTATTTCTACTTTCAATTGGAGCCTAATTTCTCCCCTAATCTGACCCCCAAAATTAAACCCAATCATGACCCAATTACAAAAACTACCCAACCCAAACCCTTTAGAGCCAACCCACCTGGACCCCCATTTTAAATCGTGGCCATTGATCATTTTGATCAACAGTCCACGATTAACCTTTCCTTTTTTAACCTACCAACACCCCCCAACCCTAAATCATTTTCCAAATGCCTCCCTTGTATCCTATTCGTCCCCAAAAGCTCTCAACCCCTCTCCAAACCCTAATCATCTCAAGTTCTATTTCACCGGCGTTCATGGCAGCTCAAGCCATCAAAAACCTATATCTGTCACCCCTCACCTCTCCTGGTCCCTAGGTTCGAAGATCGGATCCCTACTTCAGAGTTGATCGAACCATAGGTTCTCCGACCTGAATTTAGCAACCGTGTTCGGACCTTTTCCGACGAGCCTTGAAGCTGTGAGTCCATCGTCGACCTAGAACCAGTTCGTTCTAGGCTTTCTCGCTATCTAGGGTGCTATCTCTGAAACAGTAGCTCTCTATGCTTTCTTCGGAAAATTTATTTTTACGGCCTCCTCTAGATCCTTGTGTTTTCAAAAAACTTTAAGTATTACTCATATTTTCCTTGCTGATTTGGTTTTTCAAACTGTTCGTCTTCAAAGTTAGGGTTTCCGTGATTACTCTGATTTCCTTGATTGTTTTGCTCTACTGTGTTTTCTTCCAGTTATTATTGGGATTTTTGATTATTTTAAACCATGGCTCCTAAATATTTCTTTACTATGTTACTTCTAGGGTTTCTGACCCCTTTTTAAATCATTACGCTTCTGTTTCTTTTGGGTGTTATGTGATTATTTCTATGTTATATGCTTGAATCTTTATTCTTCTGAGTTCCATGTCTTGAATCTTTTCTAGGGTTCCGACCCTCTACTGTTTATGTGATTTCTCACTTAGGGTTCTTAGTTTCTGTGACTTTTTAAGTTCGAACCGCTCTCTCTTTACTGAATATCTTATTAGTTCTGAGCATCTTTTTGAATCCCTGATTTGCATGTGTTCTTACACTGATTTCAAATTGTTTCCTTATTTGGGGTTGATTTCTATGTTTGGGACTAATTCCCTCTGATTTTGGTCTTGTCTGTGATGCTTTGACTGATTTTTCATAGTTAATTTATATTTCTTGCCATATTTGTGCATTTAAATATATTTTTTGTTATTCAACATATATTTGCCTTGTTTGAAATATTATGTACCTAGACTTTATTATGTACAGCATGCCTACTGCTTTTTTTTATGTCATTCAAGTGATTTTTTTCCTTATTTGATAGCCCGTACTCCTATTCTAATCATGAGTTCCCGAATTATTTGTATTAGGACCTATGATTGATTCAATTTGGTACTATTTCTATAATTATATACTCCCTACCTATTCTCTGCTGTTTTCAAAACTATAAGTACTACTCTTATCTTCTCACTTGGCACACACTGAGACACGAATACAATCTCTCTAAACGTTCTTTCACTCAGTGCTCTCTCTATGCTGTTTTCTATACAAACTCCCTCGTTCTTCTATTGATATTGGCTACTCAATCGGCTGAAATCCAAGATGGAGTAATATTGGCTGGTTTACTATATTACTGGGAATCTACTGTATTGTTGCTTTGGTTTATCTGTTGCTTACCTCTCTGCACACTGCTGCTCTTAGCTCTGCATACTCCTTGCACACTATTGCTCTTCTCTGTTCATTATTGCTCACTACTACTGTGTTACATTAGTTTCAACTATGCTTTTAAGTCCTACTTCCCCTTGGTAAGCCATGCTTAGGGGACCTCAGAGTCTCCTCTAAACTTGGACGCTTTGGGGTTAGTAATTACACACTTGCACTACTCTAAAGAGAAAGTCTCGGATTTGGGAGCCCAGATTTGGTAAAAGGCATATTGTTGGACAGTAAAGTTTCTTTGCACTTCCTCGGGCCTGTTGTAGAATTGATGTAGTTACTTCCTTTAATGTTATTTTCCTGTCCAGACTCCTGTAAATAACTTGTAATAAAATAACTTGGGGGATATAGTGAAAGGGAATATGGGAGGGGTTAACTTTCTTGCATCATCTCATATTGATATCATGTTTATATGGTTTACTCTCTTGCATCATCTAATATAGATACCATATTTATAGGGTTTACTTTCTTGCATAATCTCATATAGATATCATGTTTATAGAGTTTACTTTCTTGCATCATCTCATATAGATACCATGTTTATAGGGTTTACTTTCTTGCATCATCTCATATAGATACCATGTTCATAGGGTTTACTTTCTCGCATCATCTCATGTAGATACCATGCTCATAGGGTTTACTTTCTTACAGCCTTATATAGAAACCATGCTTATAGAGTTGTAACGGAAAAGATCAATGTGCATGTCCAGCTCGCCCAGTCCTTAAGAATGTTTCAGTCTAATTGGTCTTGAGTCTGTTTGCTTTTAAATCGGGCCCAAGTCTTCCCATTTCGCATATTCTTATCCTGTAAAAGTCCTCTTAAAAATGCTAAATCTATGGTTTTAAATGTTTTGCCCGTGTAAGTTTTATACTTTATGGCCTTTTCACTTTTCTTCTTACGACTCCTTTTGTATGTAAGTTGTTCGGCTGAGTGCAAGCCATTTCTAAATTCCCCTGCAACTTTAACTATCTTTTAAGAGATTCTTGTCTGAATTCAATGTTTTCCTCCTGATGTTAAAACATGTCAACTCCTAAAAACGGGCCCGAGGGGCGCAAAGCAGATTTTCTATCTAACTTTCATGTGTCAAACTAGTCTGCATGTTCTTTAACCTCTTTTAATACACCAAACCAGTATTTGAAATCATGCTAAACTAGTTGTTGTTATGATACGGAGTTTATTTGAGCCTTTAATTGTCCTATTTGCATACCATTTATATGCTACGTGTTTTTGTATGTCGTTCTTGTATTTTTACCTTTGAAACTCTATATATATCCTATCTTTCACCCCCTTCTTAGGATTAGAAGTCCTAATCCCTAGGACTAACAGGTTGGGACGGGTATTAGCATGCGATAAGTAAACGATACCAACGCGTTCAAATACCTCAACGAGGTGGGAAGGGTAGAATATGGAGATGATGACGATGCGATAATCTCATAAAGTGACCCCTATTTGGGATCATGTGCGGATATTGTATCGAATGATCCATATTGTAGTTAAAACTAGGACCCCTCTCTTTGTTTGCTTATTCAAATGTTCTCGTTTTTCAAATTAATCCTCCCGTTTTATCAAAATTTATGTCCCTCTTCCTTAAAGCTTTTTCAAGTTGTGTGAATGTTATATATATGTGAACCTTATTTGTTTAATTGTTTCATCTCTTTATAAAATCACAGTTAACACGGTTGGGAACCACACTAGTGGATCCCGAGAGGTGCCTAACACCTTTCCCTCGAGATAATCTCAAGCCCTTACATGAACTCTGGTTTTCTTTTCCAAATACTCTCTTAAGTGTCCTAATGCACTATAATCATTAGGTGAAGACTCTTCAAATTCCATAACCTAATTCCAAAATGGGAAATAGAGTTGTTTTGCCCATAATGTTGTAAAACCCGATTTCGATTTAGGGAAAGAGGGGGCGTCGACAGTAACTCATCCTCGTGGAAAGTGATCTTGTGGATTTCCAGCACTTTTCCTACCATGTTTTCCATTTCGCCTCCTGTTATGTTGCTGGGAACATGAGCTTCACTCAATATCTTCATCAAGGCATTTTTATGTGCCTTAGAGCTTTGAAGAAGAGCCAGGATGGAAATCCGCGATGGCGCTTTGTTCACTTGCTCAATGACCGAGTATTCTTTGGCCTGTATCTTTCTCCAGAGGTCATCATGTCCAGTTTCAGCAGGACTTCAAGAGGCTTGCTTGCTGGACTCAGCTAGATGTTCTGGGGTGTATACCCTGCCTGTTCTAGTCATGCCCGTTGCGGTGATTGTTTCTCCCGTATGGGTCTTCCCCTTTCTTCTAGCCTCAGCCATGTAATCCCAAGGAATGGCATTTGACTTGAACGCGGTCACATCTGTCATGGAAATCGGAAATGTAATCCTTGGAGGTAACACAGCAACCTCGAATGGTGCAGGTGCTTTTAGGATCCTGAACTCAACGTCAATTGGTTTTGGTGCCTTTGCAGGAGGCGCTTTGAACTCGAGTGGTACAGACTTATTTAACTCATCACCCTCATAAGATTGGATCTGAAAAACAATGGGGTTTAGGGTGATCGCAGGCTTCTTAGGCTCATCTCCTTCAGCAATTAATCCGAATGATCCTTTGGGGTCCCAATCATCCTCAATCTCGATCATATGGATGTCTCCACCCTTGTGGTCAGGCAGAGGGTTGTTGCGAACATCGGGAGCGGGCTCCTTTGCTATAATGACCATGTTATAAATAAAAGTCTAAATCTTGTCTTTCAACGAGCGACACTCATCGATAGTATGGCATTTTATTTCGGAATGGTATGCGCAGGTTTTGTTCAAATTTACCCATTTGGAGGGATTTTCTGGGATTACCGTTGGGATAGATGTAACATAACCAGCTGCCTAGTGTTTTTCATATAGTTGGTCAATCGGTTTGGCAATGGCGGTATACTGTCTGGGAGGTGTTCGGTCGAAATTTTGCCTGGGTCGAGGAAAGTTTTTGTGGGTAGGTGGTGATGGGTAATGAGAAGGTTGAGAGTTATATGCATGCTAAACAGGTGGGGGTTGGGAATATCTTGGTGAGGTGGGTTGATATGTGAGTGGTGGAGACGATTGGTAGGCTGGCGGTGGAATTTGGTAAGTGGGTGATTGTGCTTGGTAATTTAAGGAAGGTTGATATGTGAGTGGAGTTGAGGGATATATTTGGTACTTCATAAGGGATTTGGTTCT
Source organism: Nicotiana benthamiana (assembly GCA_034376525.1). Classification (NCBI taxonomy): domain Eukaryota; kingdom Viridiplantae; phylum Streptophyta; class Magnoliopsida; order Solanales; family Solanaceae; genus Nicotiana; species Nicotiana benthamiana. Next base: position 14,152,282 of record CM067331.1, on the reverse strand, counting down.
TTGCGAAGCCATTACGAAATTCACGGCCTTTTTCTTTGACGTGCCACCATAGTATAAGACCTTGTTGGTGGCCTGCAATGCCTCCAGATTAGTGGCCATATCATTCTTGATACCTTTTTCGATTCTTTCTCCCAACTTGATGATGTCGGAGAATTTCTGACCCTCTATCAGCATCAGCCTCTCATAGTACTGCGGGTCCTGAGCCCGGACAAAGAACCTGCTCATCTGCTCTTCCTCTAAGGCCGGCCTGACCTTAGCGGTTTCTGACCTCCAACAAGTAGTATACTCGCGAAAGTTTTTTGTAGGCTTCTTCTTCAGATTCTGAGTATAGAACACATCTGGTGCATTCTCAGTGTTGAACCTGAAACGATCCATAAAGTTAGATGCCATACTCACCCAACTTGTCCATTTCTTTGCATCCTGACTGACATACCAAGATAAGGAGTCGCCTTTCAGACTCCTCATGAACAGCTTCATTAGGATTTTCTCGTCCCTTCCAACTCCTACCAGCTTATCACAATACATTCTTAGGTGGACTCTGGGATCACCTGTACCGTCGAACATTTCGAACTTGGGAGGCTTGTACCCCTCCGGGAGTTCGAAATATGGCTGAACACAAAGATCTTCATAGTTCAACCCCATAATGTCGTTTCTACCTTCGACACCCTAGACCCGACTAGTTAACTTCTTGGGTTCAACAGTTAAATTTCAAATGAAGGAGTCATTGTTATTTGTTTGTGGTACATCTGAGATGGGCTGGGTATAGTGGGTATAGTGTTCACAAAGATGGGAGTGTTATTGTCGTTTGTGGTGTTTTGGGGTTCGGGAATGAGCAGTGGAGTGTTGTTGCAGGTGTTGCAGGCTTGACTATGAGCAGGTTGTGCTGGAGGTGCGTGGTTATGGTTATTGGAATCAGTAGTGGCAAGTGTGATTGATAGGCTTGCCAGGTTCCGGACTTGTTCTAGTTCTTCCCGAAATCTCATCAAAGTCTGCTCAAGATGAGCAGCAGTTTCCTTGGTGATTGCAGTGTTCTGAGAAGTCTCCTCAATTTCCTTTCTAGCATTTGCATCTCCCATTTTTCCTTCTTTCCTGTTTCTGGTAGGACTCGGAGGAGGTGCAGGACCCTTGGATCTTGTTGAGTATGTTGATAGTGCCTGAATACACGAACTAACCTTTGGGAAGGGGAATAGAAATAAAAGAAAAACAAAAAAGGTAAAAAGTCAGTGCAGATTCTGAGAAAGAAAATATTGCAATATTTAAAGACGTTGTGCAGTGGTATAAGCTGTTTCCTAATTTGGGTGCCTCATTGTGCCCGAGGTAGGCCTAGCGAAAAATTAAATTTGGAGAACTTATAATGCAAAATGCCTCATTTTATTGGTAAAATAAGACGATTCTAAAAAATGTAATTTGATATAACGGAAATAACGATATCACTAATGGCTAGTGGCCTTATTACATTACAAAAGTAGGAAATAAAAGATCCTAACTACTTGGTCCTAGAAGGACCTTCTTCGGGTTGAATGTTCACGTTAATCAGATCCTCCAGCTCACGTAGGTTTTCCAGTAAAAACGCCTTTTCCAAGCGTTCTCCTTCGCTTCCCTCAGCGTTTTGACAGTCGGTGACTCTTTTCCTCACTTTCCTTTCTAATTCCAGCAAGCTGTATTCTAGATATTCTTGCTTCTCACCAGCCTTGGTGAATCTCTCTTTCCATTCATTGATTTGGTTACTTGATGGGAGGTTCCTCCACCAGGTCAGCAAGAGTGAGGGTATGTTTACAAAATCGAAGTCGGGAACTTTGTCATTCATTTTTTGCAAAACAAAAGGGTTAAGACCTCACCCTCACCGGACTCAACTATTTAAATCAACAATTAGCATAAAGGAATTTAGTTCCCCAAATAAATGCACATAACAAGTGGGTATCCGTTTGGGTTTCCGGGGAAACTCAATGGACTTTGGACTAGGCTATCTTAATGAGTCATTATGCGGACAGCATAACTGACTCGTCTATGATTGACCCATGATGCATGAACACATAAACAAAGTAAGGTTTCTATTTTTGAAGTGTTAGACAAGGTACCCTTGAGCATACAACTCAAGAGGGAAAGGCGCGGAACCGTTGACTACACCGTTGATCGATTGGTTTTACCGCAAATATGCATCTGCTACATTTAGGGGAATATAATATCGGAAGAACGTAACCACTCATTATAAGCGTTGCTATAGGATTTTTTTGCCACGAGTGGAATATGATTTTGAAGATGCAGTTACAAAAAATGAAGCAAATTGCATGTATTTTCACGTTCATACAGTAAAAGATTACAATAAATTCTCAAAAATTACAACAGTATTGAAATAGTAATAAAGCGGTAAAGGAAGAAATTAAATGAAAAGGAAAACATGAAGAGCCAAGTTAGTATTCCTGATGAAATAATTATACGGCAGGAAATAAAGGAAATTATGGAAGCAATAAAGTTACAAAAGCACATAATGGTAAAAGCCTTAAAGGGGTCCCCAGCAGAGTGGCGATGCTGTCGACGCCCCCCTCCTCCCCCCCCCCCCCCATTTTAAAAGAAAGAAATCGGGTTTACGATATTATGGACATAAAAATCTTATTACCTTTTTAGGAATCGGATTGTGGAATTTGAAGTGTCGCCGCCTAATAATTATAGTGCATCAGGACACTTTAAAGAAAAATAAGAAGATTTTTGAAAGAAAACTAGAGTTCGGGTAAGGGATTGAGATTATCTCGGGGGGGGAGGCGTTAGGCACCCCTCAAGATCCACTAGTGTGGTTCCCGGCCATGCTTAATTGTGACTTTAAAATAGAAAGGAACAAGTAAGGTTTACACATAGTAGTTACAAATAAGTTAAAAAATTAATTTAAAAAGGAAGGAAAGGACATAAATGATTTAAAAGAGAAGGATTAATTTGAAAAAAACATAAATTTAAGAAAAACATTGTACAAATAAAGAAAAGGAAATGAGGTCCTAGGTTTAAATACAATATAGATCACAGCGGTACAATACCCTATATACACTCCTCAAGAGAGGGGTCGCCTATGATATTAGCGCACCGGCCGGCCCGTAAAGATTATTTAAACGTGTGGATTAGTCACGAGTGCTTATTGCGTGCTATTACCTATCTCATCCTATAGGTCCTAGAGGGTATTTAGGACTGCTATTCCTATAAGATAAGGACTAGGCTGAACCCTTAGGTGTAAAGGTCAAAATGCTAAACGACATACATATAAATAGGACTACACATAAAGGAATCATATAAAGGGCGTGTAAAAGGCTTAAATATCCCTCCATAGATAGGCATATAATCAGCAAGTCTCAAGCACATTGAAGGTCTAAAAAATGAGAATTTTAAAAGCAAGAATGTCGAAGATAGGCTTCCTAAAGTTGGACAGAAAGTAAAAAGTTTGACTGAAGGACGAATTTCAGGAGTAAAAGAGGGCAACAAATATATAGAATTAGTAAGAGAAAATACTGAAACATATTCTGAAAGTTATAATAGAGGTGTTAAAGATGCAGTACTCTATAAGTTTTTTAAAAAAATAGCACGGTTTTGGACAGGGAGATAGAAAACATATAGCACATATGCAAAAATTACTCAAAATTTCAGAAGTGTAATTAAGAAGAGCATTAAGCATATAGAAATTAGTATGTAAGCATATAGAAATTAGTATGAAAATATACTTTTGAAAATCATAATAGAGATATTAAAGACACAGTACTCTGAGAAGTTTTAGAAAATAGTAGCATAATTCTGGGGCTGAAAAAAGTTAAATCAGTAGAAAACTTATAGCACATATGTGATTATCTAAAAATAGGACAGAACTTTAGTAGGAAAACCAAGAAGACATCAGAGAGGCCGAATTCAGAGAGTTGAAAGAGGTTGAGTAGCCCAAAACATGATTAAAAATGATCAATCGATTTTATCCGGTCTAAGGTTTGCCTAGGCATTATATATATTGTTTGTTTACCTTAAAGGTGAGCATACATATTAATCCAATTTTAAGAAGAAGACACAATTAATCAGACTTGTGTTGTTTAACAAAACTAGTGAGGCGTTCAAGCAATTGAAACTCAAACGAAAATCCTAGGTATCATGATGTCTAATGCACATAATGGTCCTAAAACATAGTATCTAAATGCAGTAGCAATCTTTGTAACAGTAGTTAGTTGGTTATTAACTAATTGTAATTACAGAGTGAGTATAATAACAAGCTGGAAGTAAAAGAGCCTAATACATGCACTACAACATTTTAGATATGTAGCCACCCCAAAAAAGAATGGCCTAAACTGTGAAAAAGTGTTGTATTTGATCAAAAGTCACATTTTTCAACTATAGGCAACACTTTCTGGAGGTGGACTAAAGTACTGTAAGCTATTCCCTGAGGCCGCACTTTTTGGTCGTAGCTTTAGAAGTCACGCTTCCAAAGCGTTGCCAATAAGATACAAAGGACATGCTTGCATTATCTGATACAGCAACATTTTTCATGCGCTAAAGCTACACCTATGAGGTGTGGACTTTGATAACCATTAGGCTACACTTTTGAAGTGTGACAAATTTTGAATAGGTAATTAATAATTCTAATTCTTTTTTAATAATATTTATGTGAGCCACAATTTTGTAACTGAAAAGTTAAATGTTTTTACATAAATATTGTAATCACATTTATTTCAAGTATATACATTAGGATCTCAAATATTAAATTAGACAACAAATAACCAAAAAAAAAAAAACAATTCCACTGAACTTCAAAGCAGAAGTATATTTCATGTACTACACATTAATAAAGCTTTGTTTCAAGATGTGAACTAGCAACAAACCATAAAAAACCGAATGTATTCACATTGATGAATAATAAATATCACAATTGTTGAAAAAGTCTTCATCATTCCCTTCAATAGATTAAATTGGACTTGCGGCCAACATTTCCAATTGGAACGCCTGCATTTTCCTACACATTTAAGATGAAATTAGAAATTACAAAGAAATACATATATAATATGAACAGGTTAAAGTAACATTTGTCTTACTAAGAACCAATAAGAATCTGACATAAACTATAACGTAAAAGGTAAACAACCTTATTTTTGGTCAAGATATTTCATTACAATAACACGTAAGTGCTGGATTAGAAGTAACTTAGATTACAAGCTCCTTTAACTATGTATGGAGTTAATGCAGTCAACAATATTACTAACAAATTCAACATCTTCAACTGGAATCAGGAAACAATGTGAGAAAAGTGAGAAAGAATCACCATAGGCGAGTAGCACAAAGTACAAATTAAGTTAAACTCTTTCAAAAATCCGGAGTAAACACTAAGCAATAAATAGGGTGAATTATTTATGTGTTGTCAATCTTAAGATTGAAACATATCTTACCCGACTTTTAATCTATTGTGTTGGAGGAAAGTAATATTTATATTTGTCAAATCTATAGTAAAAGTTTGAAATAAGAAAAAGCTCAACCTAAGGCTAGAGCATCCCTTGCTTTATCTATTAAAGAAGCTAATAATCACCGACGAAATATCATAAAAAGAGCTCAAAATAGAGTAAGAGAGAATCATCTAGCTATTTTAGCTAAACTCATCATATTTTGCAAGTGACAACAACAACAACTACTACTACCCAGCATAGCCTCACACAGTGGGGTCTGGGGAGGGTAATATGTTGACGGGCCTTACCCCTACCCGAAAGGGCAGAGAGGCTGTTCCCCATCGACCATCGGCTCAGTGAAAGGAAGAAACAACAAAAACAAAAATAACAACAAAAGAGCATTAGTAGCTTCAGCAAAAATAGCGTAAATAATTATCTAAACATAAGAACCATAAATAAAATAGCATGCAATAATATCAGACAGTAACTACCAAAAATAACTACCATAAGGGAGACACAATCCAATACAAAAATCATCTATGGATAGCCCTGCCAAGCCTCACCCAACCTCGGGTGAGGAGTACAAAAAACTCTAGGGGCCCCTATCCTACAACCCTGATACTAGACCTCCAGACTTTCCTATCAAGGGTCATGTCCTCAGAAACCCGCATTCTAGCCATGTCATGCCTAATCACCTCTCCCCAATACCTCTTAGGCCACCCTCTGCCTCGTCGTGCGCCGACCATCGCCAGCCGCTCACAACTCCTCACCGGGGCATCAGGACTTCTCCTCCGTACATGCCCGAACCACCTCAGCCTCGCTTCTCGCATCTTCTCATCCACCGGGGCCACCCCCACCTTCTCTCGAATAACTTCATTCTTAATCTTATCAAACCTGGTGAGTCCGCATATCCACCTGAGCATCCTCATCTCCGCAACCTTCATCCTCTGAACATGAGAGTTCTCCACTGGCAAGCACTCCGCCTCATACAACATGGCCGGTCTAACCACAGCTCTATAAAATTTCTCCTTGAGTTTCTGTGGAACTTTCTTGTCACACAGGACTCCTGATGCAAGCCTCCACTTTGACCACCCCGCTCCTATGCGATGACGTCCCCGTCAATCTCTCCGTCCCCCTAAATCACTGACCCAAGATATCTGACATTCTCTCTTGGCGATTACCTGAGATCCAATCATCACGTCCATGCCTACTTCGCTCGGCTCGGCGCTAAACTTGCACTGCATGTATTCTTTCTTAGATCTGCTTATTTTGAAACCCTTAGACTCGAGAGTCTGTCTCCATACCTCTAGCCTCTCATTAACACCGACCCTCGTCTCGTCTATCAAGACTATGTCATCAGCAAATAGCATACACCAAGGCACATTCCCTAGAATATGTCGGGTAAGAGCATCCATCACCAAGGCAAACAAGAGAGGGCTAAGCGCCGATCCTTGATGGAGCCCCATAACCACTGGAAAATGGTCTGAGTCGCCACCCACCGTCCTAACCCTTGTCTTAGCTCCATCGTACATGTCCTTAATTACTCTGATGTAGGCTTCTGGCACGCCTTCTCCAAGTCGATAAGCACCATGTGCAGGTCCTTCTTCTTATTCCTGAACTGCTCCACTAGCCTCCTGGCAAGGTGGATAGCTTCTGTAGTGGAGCGACCCGGCATGAAACCGAACTGGTTCACAAATATAGATGTCTTCTCCCTCACCCTCGACTCGATTGCCCGCTCCCAGTCCTTCATGGTATGACTTATTAATTTGATACCCCTATAGTTGTTGCAGCAGTGGATGTCACCTTTGTTCTTGTACAAAAGGCACCACTGTACTCCACCTCCACTCCTCCGGCATCTTTTTGGTCCTGAAGATCGCATTGAACAACCTGGAGAGCCACTCCACTCCAGACCTACCCATGCATTTCAAGAACTCTACCGGGATCTCGTCAGGCCCGGTCGCTCGACCCCTACTCATCCTACGCAAAGCCCCCATGACCTCCTCCGCCCTAATGCGCCTGCAGTATCCAAGGTCTCTATGTTGCTCTGAATGCCCCAACTCCCCTAGCTCTATGTTACGATCCCCCACATCGTTAAGTAAGTCTTGAAAGTATGCCTGCCACCTCTGCTTGACTTGAGACTCCCCCACCAGAACTCTACCATCCTCGCCCTTGATGCACCTAACTTGGTCAAGATCATGCGCCTTCCTTTCCCTTTCTTTAGCTAACCGGAATAACTTTCTATCCCTGCCTTTCTCCCCTAATTCCTCGTACATGCGACAAAACGCCGCGTTTTTTGCCTCCGTAACCGCCATCTTTGCTTCTTTCCTCGCCGCCTTGTAGATCTCCCTGTTCGCTCTCCGTTCTTCCTCGCTTGTGCTCCCTGCCATCTTAGCAAACGCCGCCTTCTTCACCTCCACTTTTCCTTGGACTACATCGTTCCACCACCAGTCACCCTGATGTCTGTCTGAATAGCCCTTGGCTACCCCGAGCACATCCCGTGCTACCTCCCTAACCAAGTTCGCCGTCTCTGACCACATAGCATCCGCTTCCCCAGAACTTCTCCAAGCTCCGCCCTCAGCTAACCTCCTCTCTAACTCCTGTGCTTTCTCCTTATTCAAAATACCCCATCTAATCCGCGATTGTCCCCGAGCACCCCTCCTCTTCCTCTTCACCCAGAAACCGACATCCATCACTAGGAGTCTATGAAGAGTCGAAAGGGACTCTCCCCGAATAACCTTGCAGTCCTTACACATACCCCTATCGCTCCTTCTGAGGAGGAGGTAATCAATCTGAGTCCTCGCCGTCGAACTCTTGAAGGTGACCAAATGCTCCTCCCTCTTCTGAAATGTCGAGTTCGCAATCAAAAGCTCGGAAGCCCTGTCGAAATCAAGCAGTGACGTGCCTCCTCCGTTCCTAACCCCAAAGCCGAAGCCACCGTGCACCTCACCATAACCACCAGCATCAGCCCCAATATGACCATTAAAGTCCCCTCCAATAACTAACTTCTCAGATTGGGAATACTACTCACAATATCATCCAAGTCCTCTCAAAAGCGCCTCTTAACCTCCTTGTCTAAGCCCGATTGCGGCGCGTAAACGCTGATGACGTTGAGGACGCAACCCCCAATAACCAACTTAATAAACATTAACATATCATTCACTCGCCTAACCTCGACCACAGACTCACTTAGATCCCTATCAACCAAGATGCCCACTCCATTCTTATCTCTCATGACCCCAGAATACCACAACTTAAACCCGTCTGCATTCCTCGACTTCGACCCTTTCTACCTAGTCTCCTGGACACATGATATGTTAACCCTCCTCTTCTGAAGAACCTTCGCCAACTCAATGGACTTACCCGTCAGAGTGCCTACGTTCCACGACCCGATCCTTAATCTATGAGCGTCCGCTACCCTCTTCCCACCCTTGCCTCCGACCCTACCTGCATAACCGCTCCCAGCCCCCCTGCTCGCCCCTGCCCTCATCCTTGCCCCCCGAGGACATGACCTTACTCTACCATCTCCCGCCGCGGCCACTATCCCAACCTGATTACGGAAAATAGTGATGCACCCACGTACTATAACGAATTACGCAAAAGGATGCAAACTAGAAATCGACAAAGTAAACCATACACAGGGTGCTTAAATAGAAAATGTAAAAGGGTGTACAGAGTAAAAAATGAGGTAGGGACGTACCAACTCCCGATGGAAAAACCTGGAAGCATACTTTGATTCGCCAGAGATCAACTATCGCTAGCTCTTGCACACTTCGCCCGATGTTGCTTTGCTCTTCGCGTCCAAATGTCGTACGCTTTCCATGTCCGTCGCGGCTTGTACCTGAAAATCACGCACACAACAAACCCCAAAAAAAAGGAAAAAAAAATGAGGGGGGATGCCTAGCTCGGGAAAGGGGGGGTTGCCTTACTAGGGGGGTCGCCGGAGTTAGGGTTGGCAGGGGGTTGGGGTGAGGGCTGGGTAGTGGAAATAGAGGAGAGAGAGAGAGAGGAGAGAGATAGAAGAGAGAGAACTTACTTAGGGGGTCGCCGGAGAAGGGTCGCTGGAGAAGGGTCGCCGGAGGGAGGGGTCACCGAAAGGGGTAGGGGGAGAGGGGGAGAGGGGGGGCTGGGAGCTGGGGAGGGGTTGGTGGAAGTTAACGTTGGGAGAGACAGAGAGTAGTTGGAGAGAGAGAGGGGACAAAAATTTGTAAGAATATCTTCATAAGCAAAAATATATGGTTTACCTCCTTCTGAAGCCATGTCGAGAAATGCTTGAAGCTTCAAAGTTCTCATGTAGTACATCATTCCTCTAACTGAAAAGAATATACAGGAATGATAAACAATCAATAGGACTCTGTTAAGTCAAAAGAATGTGACAAGAAAAAGTCTTCGAAGTTGCAGAGTCTGTCCCCTTAAGGAGGCCCAATGACGTAGCTGCAAGATGTTTTCATCATTTTCCCAGACCTCTGATTCCTTTTTACACCCAAGACGTTCTATGAAGTTAATTCCATTCATCTAGAAGAAATAAAGCGATGTCCAATAGACAAAAAGATATACCAATGAAGTAGGAAGAGGAACATCATATTGAAAGAAAGTTCGTCTTTAAGTAGTTGATAAGAGAATGAAACCTGGATAAATCTTTTGGAGGTAGTAAATGATTGATACACCGTCTTCATTTTCCATCTCAAGATCACCCTTTGATTCCTATGATCCTGGACACACAAATTAGATAGATTAAGATGATATTCATCTAATGAAGAAGTATTAACACTACTAGAAGTTGAAGCTATGGCAACCCTTCTAAAACTGTTGCAATAGATCTGCTAACTGTCCTTATAGGACTATTGGGACGGATGTTGACCTGTTCTGGGATTCGACGTTACAATAGGCTTATTGGAACAATTTTTTGCAGCAGTTCGTAAATCGTCTCCATAGATAGGGATATTGTAACGGTTTTGGACTGCTACCATGTTCTATCTAAACGGTTTTTTTTCTTTTGGAACGGTTATAAAGCGTCCTAGTAAAATAATATAGCTGATCTTTTTAAGTCTATTGCAACGATTTTCATGTTATACTGCAACGATTTTCAACATATATTGAAACAATTATTAGTATTCTACTGCAACGGATATTATAACATATTGGCACAGCTATTAGGGGTTGCTCTTGTTATTTTCTAGGTATATTGAAACGGTTATATTCCCTATTGCAACAAATTATAATTTCTAATATTTATGGAAGCAAAATGAGAAATAATATCCTATTCTATGAAATTGTTTTGCACCTTATCCAACTAGCATTATACAAAAATAAAATATGAGTACATTGTTTGGTCAAAATATTCAAAAGTCAAAATAAATGAGTTTGCATACAAAAAGTTCTAAACTAAAATATCAATAACAACTACCCAGCATAGTCCCACAAAGTGGGGTCTTGGGATGGTAATATGTAGACGAGCCTTACCCCTACCCGAAAGGGCAGAGAGGCTTTTTCCAATCGACCCTCGGCTCAGTGAAGGAAAAACAAAAACAAAAACAAAAGAGCATTAGTAACCCATAAATGACTACCATAAGGGAGACACAAGCCAAAACACAAATCATCTATAGCCCTGCCAAGCCTCACCCAAGCCCGGGTGAGGAGTACGAAAAACTCTAGGAGCCCCTATCCTACAACCCTGATACTAGACCTCCGGACTTTCCTATCAAGGGTCATGTCCTCGAAAACCCGCATTCTAGCCATGTCATGCCTAATCACATCTTCCTTCTTAGGCCTCCCTCTGCCTCGCCGTACACCGACAATCGCCAGCCGCTCACAGCTCCTCACTGGGGCATCAGGACTTCTCCTCCGCACATGCCGGAACCACCTCAGCCTCGCTTCTCGCATCTTCTCATCCACCGGGGCCACCCACACCTTCTCTCGAATAACTTTATTCTTAATCTTATCTAACCTGGTGAGCTCGCACATCCACCTGAGCATCCTCATCTCCGCTACCTTCATTCTTTGAACATGAGAGTTCTTCATGAGCCAGCACTCCGCCCCATACAACATTGCAGGTCTAACCACAACTCTAAACTAAAATATCCTTAAACATAATAATAAAGCCAAATAACAATCAACAACAACACTCCACTAAGGTTTTCGTCACCGCTTTGATCCATAAGCATTGCACCTTCAAAAGACAATGAGAAATAATCAAAATAACATTTTTTGGATAATTGAATCACAAAGTAATTGAATGACCAACTTGGTAATAACTCAAAAATTTTCACTCTAAATTCTTAAATTTTCAGCAGAGTTTCCTTTGTAAATATGACTTTCCCAAAATTATCAACCTGCTCAAAACATCATTTGCAAATACAATTATGCAGAACCTAAGATCCATCCATCCATACATCAACTATTGACATGTGCCATCCACAATATTATCAACAGGGCATGGCCAACTGCACCTTACACTGGTCAGCCTAAAATTTAGTTCATGATAAGAAAGAAAGATGAAGTTCATGCATGTAACTGAGTAGCCTTTTCATACAAAAATCTGTCATCCCCCCCTCCTCTTTAGAAGTTTGCAAAGCGTAATAATACAAACATCTGCCACCATAAGTAGGAAGATGATAAAATATCAATGTCTACAAAGGAAAAGGTCCAGATGACAGTCTTTAAGAAAAATGTCAACTACAACTACACCAAACAAATAAAACATGTAGGCTCTCTCATCTAATATCTCAGATAGGCCGGATCTACGAGCAACATTATGAGTTTTCTGAATCATCATGTGTAGCTTGCAGAATATATCTGAATCATTTCATGTGGCATACTGTCAACAACTTCATACAAGTGAAATTCAAGACCTCACGTAATGTTACCAATATGCTTAAGACCATAACTTTTCAATTTTATTCTTTCCCTTCCTAAATTTCTCTCTTTATCAATTTTGATCCTCCAAGTGATATATGGAACTGCATCTGACATTTTTCAAGTAACATATTCTGTCTTTGAACATATTTAGTGTTGGTATCTTTGCTTATGCCACGTCCTAACCTAAGTAAATACAAGAAGAGACCCCAAGAAGAAAATAGGTTTTTCAACTGAGGTTAGCAGGGCATGGAATTTAGAAGAGGGACAACTTATTTACTCATCAGTTCAGTATATCTGCTTTTACGATATGTCGACGACCACATGACAACACAACAATTACAGGCCAGTGTTTCGGCGCTTTTTGGGCAGAATTTTTCTGAAAAAATATCGCCAGTAACAAGTTGTATACCTGAAGTTTCTATGAGTTCCAATACCTAAGGAGTTCCTTAAACTGAGAAGCTGGAACATCTTCAGCGATATTTTGCAATCGAGCTTCATCAATGTGATAGGAGTCGAAGTGATCCTTTTCAATCTACTCTTGTGCTTTCTCCCAGCAGCTTGCACTGATTACAACGTATATTTTTTTCCAGCTTCAGGAATATCTTACTTACCCTACAATTGATGTCAAATCTATTAGTGCAGAAGATATGAGATTTTCAACCAAAAATTGAAAATTAGGAAGTTCAGACCTTAGTATATTCCCATATATCCTCTTTTGTGTCCATCTTTCTCCAATCCAAAATATCAAGACGACATAGAGTTGCATTCCTTGCCAATGTGCCGAGGAAGCTTCCAAACTCTATCACAACTTTATCACTAGGATCAACGGGCTGATTTAAGTTGTTAAATAAAATTACTTTACGCTCCTAGCGTCCACGTACATTTTTCATCTTTGTTCTCTCCTTTTCTTGGTCGAATAGAAGGGCCTACAATTATATGAACAAAAAAACACCAAATCAGTATTGTTGATACATTATATATGACTGCAATAGGATGTAAATATTTTCAGATAAAATCTATAAGTTCTTACCTTGTTCTTCAGATAAAGAATATGAGTCAATGTAGCTATTAAAAAGGTATAACATCCACAATCACATACAAGATGAAGCAATAGTTCAGATTAGGTTTTTCATACAATGAATATAGCATCTATATGTTACAGCATGCTATTAACAAGTTCCAACACACAGTGCAAACATGGACTTCATAGAATGGATCCCACAATGGTTCACATTTTCTGTATCTCTATAGCCTACTGTTTTTTAAGTGGCAAATTTTTCCTAAAATTTAAAGTAATTGCACAAGGTTCCAATACCTTTATTAGTGTAAACCGCGAGGGACACTAAGCAACTAAAATACAAGCAAGAGAGCCCAGATAAACCACCTATTAGTCATTTAGACTGCTGCGGCTACTTAATAGTGTGTGAACCATTAGAGCACTCAGCTATTACCACAAAGTCTTCCAACTATTGTGTTTGCAAGGGTAAAAACTAAAGGCTAGTTAATTCAGTAAAATTTTACCTGTTACGGAACAACAATCGGATTCACTACAGAGAAATCAGTGGAAATCGTTTGTCTTTGGTTGAATTTGTAATTACAAAGGGCCAGAAACCCATGCGACGTAGCCTCGTTCACTCTTGTATTCAAAGCTAAGGTATATTTTTTATTATATAACTGCTAAATTCTATCATGCATATACACAAACAGAGAAGATCAGTCAAATATGAATCAAGGTACTCATACAGTCACACATTCAATAATCTGAAGAACTTATCCAGTTCCATTTACTCATATAGTCAGGAATCCAAAGAACTACACAAATGGCCGGCCAACAATTTCATAAAGGCATACATGTCATCAATCAGCCATTCACCAGCTATTCACCAGGCAAATAAATATCACTATCACTAATCTATCTATATAAAATACAATACAACAATAGAGAGGACCGAAATATGCAAAAGAAATTATATAGAAATGGTAATTCATTGAAGAATTTTCTATAAAGCTATATAAATATAGTTTTCAATATTCATGTAAAAATTTTTGTAGTTTTTCATTTGAAATATGAGAGCATATGCTAAGAAAAACAGAAACAGACCTGGATACCTCAATAGAAAATATTGCTATTTTCCAGCGACTTTCCAAACCTTAGTTATACATTAATTCAAGCCTCAACAGCTGTAAAATGTCGCAAGACCCAAATCCTGCAAAATTGAACAAGTCAGAATACAATAACAACAAGAGAATTTGCAGAAGGCCAACTGCTTATGACCAATGTTTTAAAAGGCGAAGGCGCAAGGCGAGACATTTTACAAAGCATGAGACGAGGCGTAATCACCGTTAAATGGGGCGTAAGCTTATGATCAAACTTTATGATTAAATTAATTTCTAATTGTTTACAACTTTTATCGCTAATCTTTTAATTTCTTATCAAAATTTTCTAAGTGACGAAGCTGTTTTAAAAGGCGAAGGCGCAGTGGAAAATATTGCTATTTTCCAGCAACAACTACAGCAGATCAACAGCAACATGCATCTCTCGAAGCTAGATTTACAGAAAGAACTAAGCATTGTTAATTGCTTCCAGCAAGAAATCATGGGCTAGATTTACAGAAAGAACTAGTAGTAACAACTAAGCACAACATGTCAATTGCATCTCTCGAAGCTAGATTTACAGAAAGAACTAAGCACTGTAATTGCTTCCAGAAAGAAAAAAATAACCGTAGCAGCAACAACATGTATCTCTCGAAGCTAGATTTACAGAAAGAACTAAGCAAAGTTAATTGCTTCCAGAAAGAACAAAAGAACGGTAGCAGCAACAACAACAGCAGATCAACAACAACATGTATCTCTCGGAGCTAGATTTACAGAAAGAACTAAGCACTATTAATTGCTTCCAGCAATAAATCATGGGCTAGATTTACAAAAAGAACTAGCAGCAAAAACTAAAACCATGTTAATTGCATCTCACGAAGCTAGATTTACAGCTAAGCACTGTAATTGCTTCCAGAAAGAACAAAAGAACAGTGGCAGCAACAATAACAATAGATCAAATCAAAAGAGAAGGCGACGTCGCCATGGCTGCAGATATAGCCAGGTCGCCTTGCCAACATACGGCTCAGGTATCTTCTCAATGCCATTACTGAACATAGCCTAGAAAGGAAAGTAATCTTCATAGCCCCTTTACAACATCAGTAGTAGCAACACGAAAAGACAAATCAATGTGCTTGCTGAAAGCTGCAATGGATGATGCTTGAAAAGATAATGGTTTAGGGGGGCTGCATGGTTATGTATTCTGCCTTATTGGAAAGTATGCTTTCACTTCTCTCACACACATCAAACCAACAATCATTTTAGTCATTCACGATGGATAATATAAAGGCTTGGAATAAAACAAACTAAGTTTGAACTACAAAGATAATACCATTTCTTTGGTTGAATTTTTGTTTAAGTTTTTGTTTCTTTGAACTGAGCCTGTGTTAAAGAATAACTCTACAGCAAGGAAGATTTGAACACGCAAAGATACTCTCACGTATAAAGTGACAACAGTAACAAACCGTTACCTCCGTATAATGTTTTTTAATATTTTTAACGCTATAATGCAAACTTTAACTTTTCAGGATTCCATGAATTGAGAGGTTGGAGGGCTCACTTTTGTCTTCTCTAAACCTGCATATCATGACACATGATGAGCTTATCACAGTACAATCACAATTAGGAAGTTATACTAGGAACCCGTGGCTGCTAAAAATCATGTTAAGAAATTACAAAGCAATTCCCTGCCAAATATTGGTAACCCAGAAAAGCACCATATTAAACATAGAAATCGAGAGTAGAATTTTCCAGTGAAGCATACCATGAGTCCCACGTATCTCCACTTCGCGCCATTCTTGGACAAGAGCACAGCAACAACACATTAAATGAGAAAGAAAATAATCAACAAAGCCTCCCTGAAAAGAAAAGAAATTTTTTTAGCATGGCTCGTGAGAACTCGAGGGTATTCAATTTATTGCATCTCAAAGAAAAAGAAACATTATTGACACAACATGCATGAAGGTACTTATGTATCATAACTGTTTCTCTCTACCATGATGTTTAGCTTTTTCCGAAGCTTCCTTCTGATGCAACATGTGTAACAACAGTAGGATAGTATCAAAGAATAAGCCATTAATTCATTACAAGCTTCTGCTCAAATCTACCTTGTTGTAGAGTTATTCTTTCTTTAAGTCTATGAAGAAAGAAAATGTCTTAGTCTATGGTGCCTATATATAATAGTAATTTTGTTAATCATATCACGTTAACTCCATTTTCCCGATTTAGATGAGAATGTTCCTTTTATATCTGGATTTGAGGTCCTTTTTTAAGATGGCGTTTGTCTCCAAAGTTTGAAAGACAACTTGATTATAAAAGAATCAATCTTTTTTTGAGAAAACTATCTTCAATCAACTAGCAGCAACAACTCTTGAAATTACTATTATAAATCCACAGTCACAAGTGTTGTGGAAACAGTAAAACTACAAAAGCACTAAGATATACTTGAATGGCCACTAAAGAAAAGAAAAGGCCTTATTTTTAGAAGTTAAGCAAACAGGAAGGGAAAAGGTTCAGACAAGAACATTCTGTTTTGATCGGAAAACCCTCTCCAGACTATGGTATGGTAATCGAAGGATAAAATGTTCAACACAAAGTTTAACTTATTTTTCCAACTAACTAGATAATTACAGTTTTATAAACTAGAAATCAAAAAATTTCCAGGTTTAGATGAAATCAAAAACTAAAAAGCATATAATACAAACGAAGGACATAATAAATCAATGGGTTTAGATGAAATCTTACCAGAGAAAGAAAGCAGAAGAAGCGGCGAAACATTTTCCGGCGAAACAATAGTGAAAGCGAACAACCGCGAACACGGAAAAATACCGATAATCTACATCTGATATTCCCTTATATCAGCCGAAATGGTTGTCTTTCCTCGGAATTCCTTCGTCGGAGTAAGCAAAACAGTTCATCGATGGCGGATAGGTTTGAAGCCGAGAGAGACGAGAGCCTTAGAGGACAACCTTGGCGGATTTGTTTAGGATTTGTCGGTTTTATGTTTCAAAGCTTAATTAGTAACCCTATAGTATAGTTTTTTTTTCTTGTACGGTCATAATTTATTAATACTTTTTTTTCGTAAATATATTGGAGGGAAATCAAGGAGGGAAAACTAACCTGTCCCAATAAATATTTTATTTCAGAAAATCATTCCTATAAATATCCCTATTGTATCGCCTTATTAAACTGTCCTTGTAGCTTAATTAGTGGTGACGGTTATTATCGGGACAATTTTGTTAGAATATACGCTTAACGCTAGAGGGGGGGTGAATAGCGTTATAATAAAAAACAGCGTAAACTTGCGGAATTTAAAAATTGCAGGAATAAAATAAGTGCGATAAGTAAATAATAAGGAACGAACGCACCGATGTTATCCTGGTTCACCACAACCCGTGGCTAGTCCAGTCCCCGAGAGACTCTCTCGAGATTTCCACTAACTTCGTTAAGCTTGCGGGTGCTTAACAAACTGTTACAAACTGAGAACTTGAGTCACACAAGCCTCAACAACCTTTGCTCGAAGATACAACACTTCAAGACTTCAACCAAAGGAATCACAACGTTCCTTCTTACAATACAAGGGATTAACACTTCCCTTCAAGTGTATAAAAACACTTTGCACTCAAAACAAGACTCTCCTTAAGAGTAGATATGAGTAAAATAAATACGCTCAAGAACGCAACAACTTTCGTCAAGAATTTGGCTCTCAAAAACTTATGTAATGAATAGAAAATGATGAATAGGAGAGTATGTAAGCTTTAGCAATAATATGATCAGTTGTTGTGTTTAGAAGACTGATTTGAAGATGTATTTATAGTGTCAAAAACATGCATAACCGTTGCCTAATTGCCAATTAAGAATTGCTGATTTTGTGCTACGACAATCGATTGTCTAATTGGCACAATCGATTGTTTTCCAATCGTTCCAAAAATCATTCCCAGATTTTACGCAGCGTAATCGATTATCTAAGACGTATAATCGATTACCGGCAACGTTCAAAAAATCATTTCCAGATTTTACTTAAAACAATCGATTATCAGAAATATACAATCGATTACTTGGCAACGTTCAAAAAATCTTTTTCAGATTTTACTTCAAACAATCGATTATTAAAATCCTATAATCGATTATCTGACGGAGTTTGAAAATATGTTGGCAACGGTCATTTGCATAATCGATTATGCTATATGGACAATCGATTATTTTTCAGCCTTGAAAAATCTAATAAACACTGCCTCAACACAATCGATTGTCATAAGGTTCACAATCGATTATTTTGTAGCTTTGAAAAATCTGATGGACATTGTCTCAACACAATCGATTGTCATAAGGTACACAATCGATTGTCATGCAGATTTCAAACATCTGATGGACACTGCTTCAACACAATCGATTGTCATAAGGTACACAAATCGATTGTCTTGCAGCTGCCTTAACATAATCGATTATCATAAGTACATAATCGATTATCTTTGTCCAGATTTTAGAGGCATGTTTAAAAATCATTTTGCTAAAATAAATATGCATGATCTAAAATCATTTTGCTCTAAATTAAATATGCATGATTTGATAAAAATGTTTTTACGAGAGAAGCCAAGTCTTGAGTTAAATTGTCGGATCAAGATCACAATTAAAGAGCGACTCATGTATAACTTTGTTTAATCTTGATCTTTGTTTGTCTTGTGCTTGAGCTTCGTTACGTGACATTTGCGCGCTTGTGCTTGGACCTCGTCATATGTCAATTGCGCATTGTTTGTCATTTATCAAAACCTATAAATATGAACACACATTTAGTTTAGTGCCTTGAGAACGTGTTTCAACAGATTTTGCTTCAAAAGTGTACCAAAAACCTTTTCACTCTATTAAAACGGTTAAAACCGTCCCAAAAAATAATCTATTGTAATAGTTCTGTAACCGTTACCAAATAATTGTTCCAATAGAACCATTTTTTAGTAGTGTAAGTGTCAATTGAATCAAAAATTGGAAGGATCACAGTAAACAGCAGAAATAGTGCATGAAGGTTGCAAACTACATTTTGGAATAACTTTCAGACTAGGGTCCGAAAGCCCCAGGGCCATAGCATGAATCTAAGGATTCCTACCAACTCAAAGACCAGTTCACCTGGCCAAATTCGACATAGAAGAAATAAATCCGTAAGGTTTTCTTTTATACACATATACGGAAAAACGTAATCTCTATTTACAATACAGTCCACTCACTTCCTAACCATCCTTCATCTTTTGGTTTTGGTCAATATAGCCTTTATCACTGTCCACAAACATTTAAGTTTGGCCTAAATCTCGTTGTTGTACACAAAAGAAGATACATTTCAGATACGTCTTCTACAATCTACTGATGATCACTCATCCGAATGCTCTATAACAACCTTCTTAATCTTGGAATATTTCCCGAATGAAAAGAAGCACATTAAATAAATAGTTTAACGAATAATTTAAGGTTGTCCCAATTTCAACAATGCTCACTTCTGTTACCCCAAACCTGATTTTGGATTGCAATCAAGAGATTGAATTTCTGCAGCATACATAGGTTTCCAACTTCTAATATTTGCCAAGGACGATCACTACTATGCAGTGCTCTACCCCATATATCATAATGATTAATGAGCAGCAATAATCAAGTTATCTCTAAACTAAATTTCACTCACATCCATTGAAAGTAACCAGACATTAACCATACAAAATAGATAGAAAAATAAATGTCAATCAAGATACATTCTGAAAGTCATTACCTCACCAAGACGATCACAGGCCTCTATAATACCACCACACAAAGTGGAGAAAATAGCATACCAAAATTAAGCATCCATAAAGTAAACCTGTTTGGATACAATATTTACTAGTAAAATATAAAAATGAAACATGTAAAAATGAAAACAAAAGTAAGACATACCAAGATAACTGATGCCCACAGGGAAAGCACAGCCACATAGTTGCCCCTAGCTGTACGGATAGGATATATTCATAAGCATCACTTTTAAGATATTGAATGTGAAAATAAGGAAGTGAATTTTGGAATACATACCATCAGGGAAGAACTCATGTCAAGCATACTGAACGCGATTGATGTCCATTATCATTTTCGTGAGGTTTATAAGAGGTTTTATCTGGAGTCACAGATATACAACAATTAGAAGATAAACACATCTACCAGTTCTATTCAAAATAAAAGAAGCTGAATTGGCATCCAATTACCTGAATAAAATAGCTGAAGGCAAATTTTGTACAAAGAAGTAGCACCCAGAAAAGAGTATACCTAATGCAAGAAGTGAAGCAACAATAAAGCAAGTGTAAACATAAATCAGAGGAAGATGGAAGTAAATTACTAATCTTTGGAACAAAAAAAAAGCAATAATCAATTTATGTGTTAATTCTATTATGGAATAAGTATCAAATTAGATTGCAGGAGTAACAACAAAAATATTAATACCGGTCAGAATATAGGAAAATTACGGTAATCGGAGACCATAAGATGCTAAACATTGAAATAGAAGAGTAGCAACCTGAAATTGAGGCCACCTCTTCTACCATATCAATCCATTTTATGGCTTACACTACAATAAGATAAATGCAAAAGAATTCCCATTTCTCTGGATTTAATAATTTCTTCGATGTGTTTGGAAAAGAACAATAATTTAAAGAAAACATTTTTCTATAATAGGGATTTCAAAGGAACACTACTCAAAGGAGGGTGAGAAGGTGCAGAAACACAACCTAAGAAGGAGTAAAAACATTTTCGCAGATTCGTCAGAGGTACGGAAGCAAGAAACACTAAACTAATGTATGCATAGAGATTTTAGGGAGGCGGGAGATCTTTTACCATTTTGAAATTGGGAAAAAATATTTCACATAAGAGATATAATATTGGAGGGAACAGTTTAGCCAAAAAATTTATTGGTCTTTTAAGAGAACACTTATAAAGTGTAGCTTTTAGAATAAAAAAGAGAGCACGCTTAAAAGTATAGCCATATATACAAGTAATTGTTGCAATTGTTTTATGATTTAGCCACGTTTAATAAGTGTGACCTAATAGAATAAAGAGCATACTTTATAAGTCTGGCCAAATTTTCCGTAGCCAAAAGTTCTATACAAAGGACACCCCTTGAAAGTGTTCCCAAATATATTTTGGTCACAATTTTCAAGCGTTGTCTAAAAATAGCGTGGCATTAGGCCATATTTTTTGTAGTGAGGATTTCTAATCGTGTGACATGCATGTATTATGCATGATATATTGCAAAAATAAGTAGTAAATCCTACAAGCATGTTTTCTACCCGTAACTAGCATGCATAGCCCTCCTCGATTTCACTATAAACCCCAGTCATTCATTACAAGTTATTACAGACCAAGGCAATTAAATTATAGTAACGAAGATGTGAAAAATAAGAAGTTATTCTATAGGGAGCCTTCAACCAGGCCCAAGTCTCCAACCTCACTTTTTTCGAGTTTCACAACCTTTTACCAAGGTTTGGGGGTGTGGCAGAGCTCCCTAAGGGCCCATTGAGGCCTTGGCCAATACCAGGCAACAGAACAAGTTACATTGAACAAATGCAAATGTGGAATTACCAGCCTTGTGCATCAAAGTTCAGTGAGCACTCAAGGTACCCAAAGCAATGCTTACACGAAGGGGTGTAGAACCTAAATTCTAGGAGGAGTGAGATTGTGATAGAGTTTTAAAGAGATTGAGTTGAAAAACGGTTGAAAGAAGGTCCATAGAGAACCAGTCTTGAAATAAAAACAACAAAAGGGGTGATAGGGCTCTTTTAAAGCAACTGAATTTAAAAAGAGAAAACAGTTAAAGATGATCCATATAGAATCAATTTTAAAAGAAAACCACAGAAGAGACAATATGAGGTTAGAGGATCCCATAGGGTTCAGGGAATACAAACACAAACATGAGAAAGGGGGATGTGTAAAAGTAACTCCTAAGTGAGAACACAATTACATATACACAGACACCAAAGAGAAGCACTTCCGAACTTAAACAATCAAGCAGGTTTCAATCAAAGAGATCAGGACTACATGTTGATAATTGTATTGGGGTTAGGGGATAAGGAGAAACATGCATGAGACAAATAAGGAGA
This sequence comes from Nicotiana benthamiana, assembly GCA_034376525.1. Classification (NCBI taxonomy): domain Eukaryota; kingdom Viridiplantae; phylum Streptophyta; class Magnoliopsida; order Solanales; family Solanaceae; genus Nicotiana; species Nicotiana benthamiana. Next base: position 14,129,844 of record CM067331.1, on the reverse strand, counting down.
GTAATGGTCATGCTAGATTAAGATAGGCATATCAATTAACTTATAGGCATGCTAATTGTAGTAAGAACAACAGAACCCTAAGTAAAAGCATAGAAGAAACATAATGAAGTGCAGCGTGTATAAAAGTATGTTGTTTTGAGAGCTGTAAATCAAATGGAGGGCATACTAGTTGTGGATTCAGTAATATAGAGTAAGAGTGAACAACAATATGCAGAGGAGTGAGCGATAGTATGCAGAGAAATGAGCAGCAATAGTAGTGAAGTGAGCAGCAATAGCAGAGAAGTCAACAGCAATAGCAGAGAAGTGAGCAACAAGTAAGCAGACTCAAGCAACTAGCAATGTAGAGAGTAATACAACAGTAATGTGGCCTAAAACTCAGCCTGGGTTTCAAACCAGTTGAGTAACCAGTAGTCACAGGGAAGTGAGAGAGGTTATGTAGAAGCAAGAGAGAACACTGAGTATGTTTTTGTGTAAGAGAGAGTTCAGAATAATGAATTCTGTTCGTGTGTTATGCTAAAGAGAGGGTAGAGTATTTATAGTTTTGAAAACCAATAGAGAATAGGGTAACAAGTATATAATTATGGCAACAATACCAATTGAAATCAATCACAGGATCTAATTCATTTTAATCAGGGATTCATGATTCCAATTGCAGTACAGGATATATCAGATAAAGGAAAGAATTAATTAGACGACTGATTACACCATTGTATGAGTAGTAAGGCATGTAGTATGTAATAAGGGCCAGATACATAATGCTTCAAGTAAGGAAAGCATATATTGAATATTTGAAAATATATTTAAGAGCACAAGTATGGTAAAAATAAAAATTAACTGTGAAAATTAGTCATTGAATCACGGATGTCACGACCCAAACCCGGTCATGATGGCACCCATCCCTAAACCTAGGTAAGCCTGATCAATAATCGCTATTAATGTAACATTTAAGTCTCAAACCGAGAAATTTAACAAAAATAATAATCCAAATTTATAAATAATATGATATAGGTAGAATACAAAACACAAAAGCACACCCATATGATCTGGGGGCCACGAGTCTAGAGCCTCTCAACAAAACTGAGTAATAATAATAGTATCTGAAAACTAAAACCGAAATCTGGGAAAGTATGAAAAATAATCAAATGAAGAAATAATGAAGAGCAGCCAAGTCCTGCGAACGTCATGCAGCTACCTCAACGGCTCTGAAATATCTCTGGAGACTACGAGAATCAGCTAAGCCTCCGGTGTACCTGAATCTGCACACAAGGTGCAGGGAGTAGGGGTGAGTACTACCGACCCATTGAATAATAATTATAGAAAATGACTGAAAGTAAGAAATCCAAAAATACCACAACGCAAAGCTACAACTAACACTCCACTGACTTAGCTACAGGCTAACAGCATAACAATATCACAACAACAACCAAGTATAAGATAAAGATGCAATGCAATGCACATGAATTCGCTGCGGAACGTGCAACCCGATCCATTTAGCGTCAACGAGGCTCACTGTGGTATGTACAGACTCCGGAGGGGCTCCTTCAACCCAAGCGCAATATTAATATATATCCGTTGTGGATTGTGCAGCCCGACCCATGCTCAGTCCCTAATATGCATATGAGTCACATAAATAGATTCAATCTAATTTCCATTTTTCCGATTATTAAGATAAATATAATTTAATTATTTAATTTCAGAAAAAGTGACTTAGCATTTCATTTAAGTGATTAATCACATGACTGAGATCAATGATTATGCGATCATGTTATCACACAGATAATCACCCTAGACGGGTACTACAGATCGGCACAAGGCCCCAAATATGGCATTAAGCCCAACTATCAATAACACAATGTGTGTATCAGACGCTAATAATTTATTCAGCTCATGGGATAGACCATGTCATAATCCCCAATCATTTACAACCCTGCACCTGCCATGGGGTGTAAGTCACGCCCTAACATAGCGTCACGATGTGATAAGCCAGTTCAAACCCTCAGGGGATCATCTATACAAACTACTCACCTCTAGCTGGTCGTAGCCTGGTCTGCAATGCCTTTTCCCTTCAAATCTTCTCCTACGAGCGTCGAATCTATTCAAAATCACAACGAATAGGTTATTATAAGCTAAATAAATGTAACCCAATTGAAATTGTTCGAAAAACGTCAAAAATTACGAAGTTGGTAAAACCCGAGCCCCTAGCCCACTTCTCGAAAAATTCTGAAAATTACATCTTTGGGTTCCTTGTCTCTCCACGAGTCCATACATATTATTGTCACAAAAACCGGAGTCTGTTTGACCCTTCAAATCCCCAAAATTTGTTTCTAAAAACTAAGCCCCAGTTTTTCACAATTTCTACAAATTTTCATGAAATGTGAGGTTGATTCTTCCTAAAAATGATGTTTTTAAGCAAGAGACTTACCTTCAATCGATACCCGCTGAAAACCCACTTCAAATCACTCAAAAAGCTCTCTTGGTTGCTTAACAATGGTGGAAAATATGTTTGGTTCGCGGACGAAATAACAAAATAAACCTTCAGTCGCCCATATTTAACACTTCGCTAACATGGTCCAAGCCGCGCGTTCGCGATAAACAAATTCCGCTAACCCTCTAGTTGCTCTTCGCGAACGCAAAACCACCATTGAGATCGCGATACTTTAGACCTCCCTTCTACGCGAATGCGGTCCAAGCCACGCGTTCGCGATGAACAAAACTAAGCAGGGACCCCAGGCCCTTCTACGCGAACGCGTTACCTCCCACGCGAACGCAATGCTTCACCTACCAACACTACGCGAATGCGATCTGCTGCACGTGAATGCGATGCTTTAGGCCATTAACTCTACGCGAACGCAAGCCTTACTTCGCGATCGCAAAGGCCAAAATAGGCCTACACTGCTGCTGCATTTTTCTGCTGCACATTTTCAAGTTAAAACTCTCCGTTGCCCATTCGAATTCACCCCGAGGCCCTCGAGACCTTAACCAAAAGCACAGATGTGTCTTAATGCTCCATTCAAACTTGTTTGTAGCATAAAAACGCCACCATAAACATCAAAATCACCCAATTTCCACGGATTCAAGCTAAGTTAAACTAAAACTTCCGAAACTTGCATTTGCTCGAAAACCCGACCTAAACACCTCCGAATGATCTCAAAATTTGCACACTTATCAAAAATCTCCTAACAAAGCTACTGCAACTGTCAGAATTCCATTCCGATCCCCAGATGAAAATCTCACCTATCAACCGGACTTCGCCGAATTTCTAACTTAGCCAATTCAAGCCTAATTCTACACCGGACCTCCAAATCCAGTTCTGATTTCACTCCTAATTCACAAATCACCATCTGAAACTAGTCAAATCATCGGAAATCCATTCCAAGCCCTCTAACTCATAAGTCAACGTTCGGTTGACTTTTGCAAACTAACTTTCTCTTAAGGAGACTAATTCTCTCATTCTATCCAAACTCCATCCGAATTACTCCAAACTCTCCAAATACATATATTGAAACATCTAACATCATAAAAAAAGGAAAAACGGGGCAGAAATACACGGGACTACGGGTCAGGTCATTACATCCTCCCCAACTTAAACAAACGCTCGTCCTCGAGCGGGTCAAGAAACATACCTGGAGTATCAAACAAGAGAGGATATCTACTCCGAATCTCCTTCTCGGTCTCCCAAGTGGCTTCCTCCACGGGCCGACCTCTCCACTGCACCTTCACCAAAGTTATGTCCTTTGATCTCAACTTTTGAACCTGACGACCCAAAATAGCCACCGGCTCCACATCATGGGTCAGATCTTCATCTAACTGGATCGTGCTGAAGTCTAACAAATGAGACGGGTCCCCAACATACTTCCAAAGCATAGAGACATGGAACACCGGGTGAACTCCCGATAAGCTGGGTGGCAAGGCAAGCATATAGGCCACATCCCCAATTCTCCTAAGCATTTCACAAGGCCCAATGAACGTTGGACTCCGTTTCCCTTTCTTTCCAAACCTCATAACGCCTTTCATTGGCGAAACCTTCAATATGACCTTCTTGCCCACGGCATAAGATACATCTCGAACCTTCCGATCCGCATAAATCTTCTGACGTGACTGAGCCGTACGAAGTCTCTCCTGGATTACTTTCACCTTCTCTAAAGCATCCTAAACTAACTCTGCCCCTAATAACCTAGCCTCACCGGGCTCAAACCAACCAACTGGAGATCTAAATCGTCTCCCATATAAGGCCTCATATGGCGCCATCTGAATGCTGGATTGATAGCTGTTATTACACGCAAACTCCGCAAGTGGCAAGAATTCAGCCCAAGAATCCCCAAAGTCAATAGCACAGGCACGTAACATGTCCTCTAATATCTGAATCATGCGCTCGGACTGTCCGTCCGTATGTAGGTGAAATGATTTACTCAACTGTAACTGTGTACCCAACTCTTGATGAAAAGTTCTCCAGAACGGGGAAGTAAACACGGTACCCCTATCTGATACAATGGAAACCGGGACCCCCTGCAACCGTACAATCTCCCGAATGAAAATCTCTTCTAACTTCTCCGCTGAATAGGTAGTACATACTGGAATGAAGTGCGAGGACTTCGTCAGCCTATCCACAATCACCCAAACCGAATCAAACTTCTTTGAGGTACGAGGAAGACCACTCACAAAATCCATAGTAATGTTTTCCTATTTCCACTCCGGAATATCCATCCGCTGGAATACGCCACCGGGTCTCTGGTGCTCGTATTTGACTTGTTGACAGTTGAGACACTGAGCCACATAATTCACAATGTCTTATTTCATTCTCCTCCACCAGTAATTCTGTCTCACATCCTGGTACATCTTCGCGGCACGCGCATGAATCGAATACAGCGAGCTATGAGCCTCTTCTAAAATCAAGTCCCGGAGACCATCCATATTGGGCACGCAAATCCAGATCTGCATTCGCAATACGCCATCATCTCCAGTGGTCACATCTCTGGCATCATTATGCTGGACCATGTCCTTTAGGACAAGCAAATGCAGGTCATCATACTGCCTTTCTCTGATGCGGTCATACAAAGAAGACCGGGAAATCACACTCGCCAACACCCTACTGGGCTCGGAAATATCTAATATCACCATCTGATTGGCCAAGGCCTGAACATCAACCGCAAGTGTCCTCTCCCCAAATGGAATGTACACCAGACTACCCATGCTGATAGCCTTCCGGCTCAAAGCGTAGGCCACCACATTGGCCTTCCCGGTATGATACAAAAATGGTGATATCATAGTCATTGAGTAACTCAATCCATCTCCGCTATCTCAAATTCAGATCTTTCAGTTTAAACAAATGCTGAAGAATGCGATGGTCCGTATATACCTTACAAGATACACCATAAAGATAATGCCTCCAAATTTTTAAGGCATGCACAATTGCGGCTAACTCTAAATCATGAACGGGATAGTTCTTCTCATGGGATTTAGCTGCCGAGAAGCATACGCAATAACTCTACCTGCATCAACACACAACCGATCCCAACTCTTGAAGCATCACAATGCACCGTGTAAGAGCCTGAAGCTGATGGTAATACTAATACCGGAGCTGTGGTCAAAGCCGACTTGAGCTTCTAGAAGTTCTCCTTGCATTCATCTGACCACACAAATGGAGCATTCTTCTGAGTCAACTTCGTCAAAGGCGAAGCAATATATGAGAACCCCTGAACGAATATGCGGTAATAACCCGCCAAACCGAGGAAACTTCGAATCTCAGTAGCTGAGGACGGTCTGGCCAACTCTGCACCGCCTCAATCATCTTTGGGTTGACCTGGATACAATCACTGGGCACCACGTGTCCTAGAAACGTCACGGTATTAAGCCAGAATTCACACTTAGAGAGGTTTTCATAAAGCTTCTCCTCTCTCAATCGCTGCAAGACCACCCTCAAGTGTTGTGCGTGCTCCTCCTGGCTACGCGAATACACCAGAATCTCATCACTAAACACAATCTCGAAAGAATCTAGATAAGGCAGAAATACATTGTTCATCAAGTGCATGAACGCGGCCGGGGCATTAGTCAGCCGGAAAGACATCAGTAGGAACTCATAGTGCCCATATCTTGTCCTGAAAACCGTCTTCATAATGTCTGACTCCCTAATCTTTAGCTGGTGATAGCCTGATCGAAGGTCAATCTTAGAGAATACCCTCGCTCCCTGGAGCTGATCAAATAAGTCCTCAATACGGGGTAGTGGGTACTTGTTCTTCATTGTCACCTTATTCAGTTTTCCTGTAGTCAATGCACATTCTCATCGTGCCATCTTTCTTCTTTAAAAATAACACTGGTGCACCCCAAGGTGACACAATCGGGCGAATGAACCCCTTATCCAGGAGTTCTTGAAGTTGTTCTTTCAATTCTTTTAACTCTGCTGGTGCCATACGATAGGGAGGAATAGAGATGGGCTGAGTGCCCGGCCCCAGATCAATACCGAAATCAATGTCCCTGTCCGGCAGCATGCCCAACAAGTTCGCTGGAAACACATTAGGGAAATCCTTAACAACGGGAACCGAATCAAGGCTAGGAGCCTCGGTTTCCATATCTCTCATGAAGGCTAAATACGATAAACACCCCTTTGCAACCATCCGTTGGGATTTTAAGAAAGAAATAACCCTACTAGGTACATAGTCAGTCACACCTCGCCACTCGATCCTCGGAATACCCAGAATAGCTAGTGTAACTATCTTAGCATGACAGTCCACCATGCCCAATAGTAATAAACCAACTCGGGTCTCCTGACCCCCAATAGTTATCAGACAGGATCGATAGACATGATCCACAATAATAGTATCACCTACCGGGATAGATACATGAACGGGCAAGGCAAGACAACCACAGTTCATACCCAAATGATGAGCAAAATAAGAGGACACATATGAATAGGTAGATCCAGGATCAAATAAAATAGAAGCATTCCTGTGGCAGAGTGAGATAATACCTGTGATAACTGTATCTGAGACAATAACGTCCCTCCGATCTTGAAGGGCATAGAAATGGGTCTAGCCACCGCCAATACGGTCCTCACCCCCGGGACGACCTCTGGCTACCTGGCCTCCACCCCTGTCTGTCTGAGTGGAAGCTGAAGAAACCTGTGCAGAAGACGAAGGCTGATCCCTCTGCTGAGGCTGCCTACTGCGGGGTCGAGGACACAGTCTCCTTACATGACCCAACTCACCACAATCATTGCAACGAACTGAAGTCAGAGAAGGGGACTGATTAGAACCCCTCGCTGTGGACGAACCCTGAGCTGAAAGAGCAGGAGCGGAGCTTTGAGCTGGAAGAGCACTAAAAGCAGGCTGACTCTGCTGATGACCCTGATGGCCCCGGCCTGAAGAGGCTTCACTAGACTCTATGCGTCCAGGCTGAGGAGGCCTGAAGGAATTACCTCTACCCTACTGGAAATGGCCCCTAGATGGAGCACCGCTAAAATTACCTGAACCTCGAGCCCTCTTAGCCTCTCTTTCCACATGTTCCCGGCGGCGATCTATCTCAATCAGATGAGCCGCGTCAACAACCTCCTCAAAATTAGTTGTTGTATCCCTCTCTCTAGTCATCAATATACGTATCGGATAGTTGAGTCCATCTATAAACCTCCCGATCCTCTCTCTATCTATCGGGATCATCCACATAGCGTGCTAGCCAAATGAGTAAATCGTAACTCATACTTAGTCACTGACATATCACCCTTGGTCAACCACTCGAATTGACGACGCACATCCTCCATGTGAGACTGGGGCACATACTTCTCCAAAAATACCGTGGAGAATTGCTGCCAAGTGAGGGGCGCTGGCCCAATAGGCATACTCCTCTCGAACGCTTCCCACCAAGTAAATGCAGCTCCTGTGAACGGAAAAGTGTTAAAAGCCACTCCATTAGACTCCAGAATACCCGTCGTACGAAGCATACCCTGGCATTTATCCAGAAAACCGTGGGCATCCTCGCCCTCAGCACCACAACAAGTTGGAGGCTAGAGCCTACCGAACCTCTCCAACCGCCGCTTCGCATCATTCGGCATAGCTGGGACGACATGAGTTGGGACAGGTGCGACCGACGCAACTGAAACAGCCGGAGCAACTGGCTGAACTGGAGCAACTGGCTAACTGGCGGAACTGGCGGAATTGGCTGAACTGGAGCAACTGGCTGAACTGGAGCTACCCAGGTTTCTGTAATCCCTGAACAACCTACTTAGGAGTGTGAGCATCGGGGGTCTGAGGACCACCCTTGGTCTGAGAAGTAGCCGCTGCTGTAGTGGCTGAAACCGCCTGGCTAGGCCAATGCAGACAGACAAAATCTGGGCCAAAGTCTCCTGGAGACGAGGAATCACGATGGGCACTACCGGTGCCGGAATAAGTGCAGCTGGAGCATCTATAGCTGGAGGCTGATCCTGGACCTGGGCAGCTGGTGGGTTTGCAGGTGCTGCCCCTGCTTGTCCGCCTCTTCTAGCACCATGACCGCGTCCACAGCCACTAGCAGGTGGTACTAGTGGTCATCCTCCACGTCCATTAGCATGAGTTCTCGCCATCTGCGAGAGAATAGAATACAGAATTTTAGCTTTCACGTAATCAAACCGCACGATATGAATTTCAAGAAAAGTGAGATGTTTCCTAATAGTTCTGTAGCCTCCTTCTTATAATTGTGGTGCACGACACACCCATAAACAAGACTATACTAAACCGGCTCATGACTCATGAGGCCTAGTAACCTAGGCTTTGATACCAACTTGTCACGACCCTAACCCGATCGTAATGCCACCCAGCCTAAAGCTAGGTAAGCCTGATCAACAATCGCTTTTAACGTAACATTTAAGTCTCAAACTGAGAAATTTAATAAAAATAATAATCCAAAAATATTAATAATATGATATAGGTAGAATACGAAATTAAAAAGCATACCCATATGATTTGGGGATCACGAGTCTAGATCCTCTAAACAAAACTAAGTAATAATAATAGTATCTGAAAACTAAAACCAAAATGTGGGAAAGTATGAAAAATAATCAAATGAAGAAATAATGAAGAGCAGCCAGGTCCTGCGAACGTCATGCAGCTACCTCAACGGCTCTGAAATATCTCTGGAGACTACGAGAATCAGCTAAGCCTCCGGTGTACCTGAATCTGCACACAAGGTGCAGGAAGTAGGGGTGAGTACTACCGACCCATTGAATAATAAGTATAGAAAATGACTGAAAGAAAGAAATCCACAAAATACCACAACGCAAAGCTACAACTAACACTCCCATGACCTAGCTATAGTCTAACAACATAACAATATCACAACAACAACCAAGTATCAGGTAAAGATGCAATGCAATGCACATGAATTCGCTGTGGAACGTGCAGCCCAATCCATTTAACGTCGACGGTACTCACTGGGGGTGTGTACAGACTCCGGAAGAGCTTCTTCAGCCCAAGCACAATATCAATACATATGCGCTGCGGATCGTGTAGCCCGACCCATGCTCAGTCCACAATATGCATATGAGTCACATAAACAGATTCAATCTAATTTCCCATTTTTTCGATTATTAAGGTTAATATAATTTAATTATTTAATTTCACGAAAAGTGACTTAGCATTTCATTTCGGTGATTAATCATAGGACTGAGATCAATGATTATGCAATCATGTTATCACATAGATAATCACCCTAGACAGGTACGACAGATCGGCACAAGGCCTGAAACATGGCATTGAGCCCAATTATCAATAACACAATGTGCGTATCAAACGCCAATAATTTATTCAGCTCGATGGATGTACCATGTCACAATCCCCAATCATTTGCAACCCCACACCTGCCATGTGGTGCGAGTCACGCCCTAACATAGCGTCACGATATGATAAGCCGTGGTTTCAAACACTCAGGCCATCATCAATACAAATTACTCACCTCTAGCCGGTCGTAGTCTGGTCTGCAATGCCTTTTCCCTTCCAATCTTCTATTACGAGCGTCGAATCTATTCAAAAACACAACAAATAGGTTATTATAATCTAAATAAACGTAAACCAATTGAAATTATTCGAAAAACGTTAAAAATTACGAAGTTGGAAAAACCTGAGCCCCGGGCCCACTTCTCGAAAAATTCTGAAAATTACATCTTTGGATTCCTCGTCTATCCACGAGTCCATACTTATAAAGTTCACAAAAACCGAAGTATGTTTGACCCTTCAAATCCCCAAAATTTGTTTCTAAAAACTAAGCCCTAGTTCTTCACAATTTCTACAAAATTTCATGAAATGTGAGGTTGATTCTTCCTAAAAATGATGTTTTTAAGCCAAGAGACTTACCTTCAATCGATACCCGCTGAAAACCCACTTCAAATCGCTCAAAAATCTCTCTTGGTTGCTTAAAAATGGTGGAAAATATGTTTGGTATGCGGATGAAATAACATAATAAACCCTTCTGTTGCCCAGATTTAACCCTTCGCGAACGCGGTCCAAGCCACGCGTTCTCGATGAACAAATTCCGCTAACCCTCCAGTTGCTCTTCGCGAATGCAGCAACATCATCGCGATCGCAATGATTTAGACCTCCCTTCTACACGAACGCGGTCCAAGCCACATGTTTGCGATGAACAAAACCAGGCAGGGACCCCAGGCCCTTCTACGCGAACGCATTACCTCCCACGCGAACGCTATGCTTCACCTACCAACACTACGCGAACGTGATGTACTGCACACGAACGCGATGCTTTAGGCCATTAAATCTACTCGAACACGAGCCTTACTTCGTGATCGCGGAGGCCAACATAGGCATGCACTGCTGCTGCATTTTTCTACTGCACATTTTCAAGTTAAAACTCTCCGTTGGCCATCCAAATTCATCCCGAGGCCCTCGGGACCTCAACCAAAAGCACATATGTGTCTTAATACTCCATTCAAACATGTTTGTAGCATAAAAACGCCACCATGAACATCAAAATCACCCAATTTCCACGGATTCAAGCCTAAGTTAAACTAAAACTTCCGAAACATGCATTTTCTCCAAAACCCGACCTAAACACCTCTGAATGATCTGAAAATTTTCACACATATCAAAAATCACCTAACGGAGCTACTGAAACTGTCGGAATTTCATTCCGACCCTCGAATCAAAATCTCACCTATCAACCGGACTTCGCCGAATTTCTAACTTAGCCAATTCAACCCTAATTCTACACCAGACCTCCAAATTCAGTTCTGATTTTGCTCCTAAGTCACAAGTCACCATCCGAAACAAGTTGAATCATCTGAAATTCATTCCGAGCCCTCTAACTCATAAGTCAACATTCGGTTGACTTTTCCGAACTAACTTTCTCTTAAAGAGACTAATTGTCTCATTTCTATCCAAACTCCATCCGAATTACTCCAAACTCTCCAAATACATATATTGAAACATATAATAGCATAAAAAGGGAAAACCGGGGCAGAAATACACAGGACGATGGGTCAGGTCGTTACAATGGACGAACCTAAAACTAGAAGGAATCGGTGCTAAGTATAGAGAGCATTTCACAAGTAAGGAAATAAGTCAAAAATCAGTGTTATAACTTCTAAGGAAAACACATGAAAATCAGGGATTCGAAGAGATGCACAAAAATCAGCAGAATAACAGTTAGACCTATAAAACACAATAGGTGTAAGAATCAGAGAACCCTAAGCAGGAAAATAACAGGTTCAGTAGAAGACTGGAACTCTAGTAAAACTTAAAGCTTGGAACTCGGATTAACCAGAAAACAAACAAGCTCATAACACAAACACAAACACCTAATACAGGCACAATCACATAATACTAAAAAAGAAGCAAAAGATATAGTGATTTTGAAATGGGGCTTAGGAACCCTAGGTTTGAAAAGAAGAATAGAATGTTGGAAAACTTGAATTAATCGAAGAAATCGATTAGTGAGTAGTGTAAAACATAATGAATAAGCTGAAAATCGTTTTTAGAAAAGACAGAGATTAAGAGATTTAGGCAAAAAAATAAGGTTTTGCAATAAATAAGTGAGGTATGGAACCTGCTGTGAAACTCGTTAATAATGGCGTACATAGTACAATGGCACAAAACCATCGGAGAAGAGGTCGAAGATAAGCCAAGCAAGGCTTCCAGTGACCATCTCACATGGTTGAAATCTTTGGAGCCTCAAAACTTAGAGAATATCAACAAGACAAGGCTCCGTGGTGACTGTTGGTCGAGAGAGGTGAGGATGGAGATGGCCGTAGAGGCGATGAAGATGATCGGAGGAGACAAACAGACCAAGAAAGAGACCGATCTCTATGAAAATGAGGGGTCAAAGAGGGCGGGTCGTTAGTCTTTAATTTAGGTAATATAAACTAGGCCGTTGATCTCATTTGATCAACGGCTTAGATCAAATCAAAAATGGATCGGGCATCTGAATTGGGCATGGGCCGGGTATTAATTGAAATTGGGTTGGGTTAATTAAAATATAGGTTGTATAAAATGGGGTTAAAATTTGGGTTCAATTGGGCTATGTTTGCAATTAATTTGGCTAGCATTTAAATAGCCACGTTCCCCCTTTTTATTTTATAAAAATTGTTAAAATGATTTGAAAAATAAATTGAAAACACATAACTAATTAATAATATATAAATATTAATTTAAAAAATCAGAAATGATTTTATAATTATAAAATGCGGTTAACTGTAAAATACACTATAAATACAATTTCATGCAATTTAGCTTTAGAAATTCCAAATAAATTTGTAAAAAATATGAAAGAATAATATTAATTATATTTTGTTGTAAATATGAGAATGAAATACACTATTCACCAAAAAATTATAATTTTGAGAATAATTTTGGATTTTGTATTGTTAAAAATAGACAATAAATTGATTTCAAAATCTTTAAAATTGAGGAATAATGCAAAACTTTTTAGGCATGATTATATATGCATACATATACTATTTTGAAAGTATTTTGAGTATAATACATAGAGAAAAATTGGGTATTAACATCCCCCCACCCCTTGTTTGTTTACTTTGGGATTGCGGGTTCGATTCCCATAGATCCCTGTGCACATTTACTTTGGGACCACACGTTTAATTCCCATATTCCCCTGCACATTGATAATTGGACTACGGAGTGGTATCCCGAGATATCCTTAGGATATTACATATGTGATGCACTACGGGACGATATCCCGAGAGATCCACTGGACAATTGAGAAAGGACTACATGACGGTATCATGAGAGATCCTCATGGCATCATTTGGTTTTGAGCGGTACCTTTCTGTGTTTATTCTTATTTCGGTTATTTATTGTTGACTTGTAGTTTCTATCTTATTTCGCTGTTGTTTCCATTTTTCTACATGTTTTCATACTGTACATTATTATAATAATAATAATAATAATAATAATAATAATAATAATAATTATTATTATTATTATTATTATTATTATTATTATTATTATTATGTTTTACCTCAGTAGGGCACTGACCTTCCTCATCACCACCCGACCGAAGTTAGGCTTGGCACTTACTGAGTACCGCTGTGGTGTACTCACGCCTCTTCTGCGCATGTTTTTCATGTGCAGATCCAGGTACTTCCTTCCAGACATATCATCCTCGTGGTGGAGAGATCTAGCTGATACTTGAGGTATATATGCTACGTCCGTAGACCAGGAGTCTCTATTCTATTCCGGCTTTAGCAGATAGTTCTTCTCTTTCTTTTCATGTTGTTAGACATTCTAGTGTCGAGCAGATTATTATATTCTATTAGCCTCTGTTGCCCGTGAGTTTTTGGGTTTTGGGATTTGTTTTAGATTTGTGATGTTGAGTTGTTTATACCTAGAACCATCCAATACAATTCCCTTTCTAGATATTTAATTTGGTTTTCTCCATTTTTCTGCAATTATGTTATTTCCGCAAGTGTTAGTCTTACTTAGTCATGGGGACTAGGTGGCGTCATGACATGTTCATGGTTGGTGAACTAGGGTCGTAACACAGCGGGGGCTATACCTTCGCGAACGCGTTCCTGGCTATGGGAACGCAAAGGCCAAGTGGCCTGGGCAGGGAGAAAGGGTAAAACACCTTACACGAACGCGACCTTAAGGACGCGAATGCGAGGGCTCGAGGAGCTGTAGCTTCGCAAACACGAGCCCCTGTACCCAAACGTGAAGGCCAAAAAACCTGACCCATCGCGAATGTGAGAGGTCTATCGCAAACACGTATCATTAAATCGCCCAATTATTTTAAGTTCCAAAAACAGAACCCATTACGGGATTTCTCAAATTTTTAAAAAACTTCTTCTTCTCCAAAGCTCCTAGGCAATCCTTGAACCATATTTTAACCAAAACTTCTTGGGTAAGTAAGCTTCAACTCATTTTCTGCCATTTTCATCAACATCGCATGAAATTATAGACCGAAAACATATGATTAAGGGTTAAAAATTAGGAATTTGGGGACCTCATTTTGAGGTCGAAATTTGAAACTAAATTATATATTCGGGCTTGTGGGTGAATGGATGATTTGATTTTAATTCGAACCTCATGTATTGACCAAGCGGGCCCGGGGTCGGTTTTTGGATTTTTGGAAAGAATGCGTGGAAAGCTATAATTAGGCGATGGATTCGATTTGTTTAGTAGGTATTGATGTTATGAAGTCATTTATGTAGAAACCGAATTAGTGTATGGACCCGTGAAAATGAGTGCTAAGATGTTAGAAGCTCATAAAGTCGAGTCTATCTGAATAGATCTGATTCTTTTTACTGTTTTGAACTTAAAAATGTGAAATCGAATTTTTTCAAGAAAATGATAAAAATGCGGTCCAAAATACGGTCGCAGATCAGCTATGCTGACCGCACTCCTACCGAAGAGTGAATCAGAGAGCAACTAATTTTTTGTGTTGAAAATGCGGTCAAATCTGCAATCGCACAATCAATATGCGGACCGCAAAGTGATCGTATATTGTCCCTGAGGAAATTCAAAGGTCAGTTCTGCGGTGCATTCTGCGACCGCTGAACTCGAATGTGGACCACATATTCACCGCATTCCCAACCCGAGAAGTTTGAAACTTGAGCCATTTCTGCGGACCGCACATATGTTCTGCGATGGCAGATTACGTCGCAGATCGAGCGCGCCTGGTATTCTCTAAAATTTTAGACCCGACCCAATTTTTTTAAAACGCCTTCTCCCTTATTTTTAACACACTTCTGATCAAAATAAGAGAGAGGGAGAGAGGGTTTTTCAAAGAGAAAGCAAATCATTCATCATCTAGTCTTTCAAAATCGTTGGAGCTTAGAAAATTCTTGGTGCATTGTCTTCTCTATTGATTTATCAAGTAAAATCCCTAACTCATTTCCCCTAAATTTTGAAATTAAACTAGGGAAGAGAACCTCATGCACTTGCTTTGAAATTTCTTCATAAAACCTTCATGCATGTCTTCAAAACTCTAAAATCTTGTAAAAAGGGAATTGGATAGAACTATGAGTTTAAATTTCTAAAACCTAAGTGTTGCTCATAGACTAGATTGACTTCTTGATTGCTTGGAAAATTGGACTAGAGGTTTAATGGGGATATTCAACTCCAGGTATGTATGGCTAACTGTGATCCTTGTGAAATCGCCCTGTATTAGTTGTGAAATTATTGATAGTTTATATTCATGTGGGAATCATTGTGAAGCTTTTGTGTTGTATAATTGTGTGGTAACACCTTATGGTGAAAGCTGTGGAACTTGTAATTGGAAGAGTTTGGAAATGGAAATAATGTGGAACAGTGGAAATGGAAATAATATGGAACAACATGTGTGATTAGTTGTGAACAACTATTGTGGTAACCCAAATTGTGTACTAATTTGATGAACATGAGGAAATTATGTTGCTAGTTGTGGAATTATATTATCCTTGTTGTGGATCTATTTTAATAATGTGCCATAGTTGATTTCCTGTATTTGTTGTTGTATTGTATGTTGTGTGAATTGAAACTGTCAGGCAGGGTCGGGTTGTGAGTCGCAACACAGTGAAATAAGGTGTGGGTTGGGGTGATAAGGGTGGCCGAGGTAATAAGGGTGGACGAGGCAATAAGGGTGGAAAATGTGATCTAATATCACTATTGATATGAATATGAATCATGAAATGATAAATGTGGAAATATGAAAGGAGACAACATGAGAGTTTGTAACCCGTTGGGCACTGATTGCCTCTTTGTTTGACTACTCTATTCATTTGTTGTGAAATGTTTGGTTGTTGCTCCATGGTTGTACTTGTACTATTGTTGTTCAGTTCTATACTTGTATATGAAATTTGACTTGAGTTTACTTGGGACATAGTTTGTTCATACATGCCAGTACAATTCAAATGTACCGACGTCCTTTTTTTCTGGGGGCACTACATTCATTTTATGGTTGTAGGTGAATCCATGGCAGGCACTCCAGTCCACCATTCGTAGCTCCTCATCCTCTCTATCGGCGGTATTCGTGTCTGGTGAGCCCCTTTCCTTCCAGGGCCTTGTGGGGCTCATGCCACCCATGTTGTTGTATTTTGGAGTCTTGTGTCCTTTTGTAAAGGTATATCTGGGGCCTTGTCGGATGAAATTGTTGTATTATCTTTCTCTTAGAGGCTCCGTAGACAGTGGTATATGTTAGAATATACGCTTAACGCTAGAGGGGGGGGGGGTGAATAGCGTTATAATAGAAAAATATATAAACTTGCGGAATTAAAAATTGCAGGATTGAAATAAGTGCAGTAAGTAAATAATAAGGAACGAATGGACCGAAATTATCCTGGTTCACTACAACCTGTGGCTAGTCCAGTCCCCGAGAGACTCTCTCGAGATTCCACTAACTTCGTTAAGCTTACGGGTGCTTAACAAACCGTTACAAACTGAGAACTTGAGTCACACAAGCCTCAACAACCTTTGCTCGAAGATACCACACTTCAAGACATCAACCGAAGGAATGAAAAAGGTTCCTTCTTACAACCACAAGGGATTAACACTTTCCCTCAAGTGTATACAAACACTTAGCACTCAAGACAAGACTCTCTTTAAGAGTAGATATGAGTAAAATAAATACGCTCAAGAACACAACAACTTTCGTCAAGAGTTTGGCTCTCAAAAACTTATTAAATGAATAGAAAATGATGAATATGAGAGTATGCAAGCTTTAGCAAGAATATAATCAGTTGTTGTACTTAGAAGACTGATTTTGAGTTGTATTTATAGTGTTCAAAACCCCCACAACCATTGCCTAATTGCCAATCAAGAATTGCTGATTTTGTGCTAAGATAATCGATTATCTGATTTGCATAATCGATTATTTTCCAATCGTTCAAAAATCAATCCCAGATTTTAAGCAGAATAATCGATTATCCAAATCGTATAATCGATTACCTGACAACGTTCAAAAAATCATATTCAGATTTTACTTAACATAATCGATTATCAGATTGTGTATAATCGATTACCTGACAACGTTCAAAAAATCATATGCAGATTTTACTTAGCATAATCGATTATCAGATTGTGTATAACCGATTATCTTTCAGAGTTTAAAAATACTTTGGCAACGGTCATTTGCATAATCGATTATGCTATAAGGATAATCGATTATCTTTTATATTTTGAAAACTTCGGACAACACTGCTTTAACATAATCGATTATCATAAAGTACATAATCGATTATTTTACAGTCTTGGAAAATTTGATAGACACTGCCTCAACATAATCGATTATCATAATGTGCATAATCGATTATTTTATAGCTTTGAAAAATCTGATGGATGCTGCCTCAATATAATCGATTATCATAAGGTACATAATCGATTATCTTGTGGCTTTGAAAAATCTAATGTACACTGCCTTAACGTAATCGATTATCATAAGGTACATAATCGATTATTGTTCAGCTTTGTAAATCTGGTGTACATTGTCTTAACATAATCGATTATCATAAAGTACATAATCGATTATCTTTGTCCAGATTTGAGAGGCATGTTTAAAAATCATTTTGGCTAAAATAAAATGTTTGAAAATCATTTTGCTTTAAATTAAATATGCATGATTTGATAAAAATGATTTTACGAGAGAAGCCAAGTCTTGAGTTAATTGTCGGATCAAGATCACAATTAAAGAACGACTCATGTATAACTTTATTTCTTTGCTTGATCATAATCTTTGTTCGTCTTGTGCTTGAATCTCGTTATGTGTCAATTGCACGCTTGTGCTTGGACCTCGTCATATGTCAATTGCGCGTCGTTTGTCATTTATCAAAACCTACAAATATGAACACACGTTTAGTTTAGTGCCTTGAGAGCGTGTTTCAACAATTTCCCCCTTTTTGATAATGGCAAACCAATATCGGGATATGCATATTAGATAATTCATAATGACGATCCAAGACAAGTATATAGATATACAATTAGTTCCCCCTCAACATATGAATTCCCCCTTAATTTATGCCAATAAATATTAAGTGCATAGCCCTTATTCTTCCCCCTTTTGACATTAGCAAAAAAAATATTAGTAAATAACTTTGTTTATTGATTTACCAAAAATCGCAATTATAGAAGGGACAATATAATGTCAACATAATCGATTATTGATACTTGATAATCGATTATGTACTTAAGAGAAATCAATTATTCTTAAAAGAGATCGATTTTTCTGCACCAATGCTTAATAATTCCCCCTGTCTTTGGGGCGATGCCTGCAAAACAGAATTAGGCGCCTCCGACGCTCAAGTTAGTAATGAAAAACAAAAAAATTGCAATGCATGACTTAGATCAACGTGGAGTCAAGAATCCCGAGTTCACTACGAATTCGGAAAAAAGGACTCTTTCTCTAAAGGCTTTGTGAAAATGTCGGCCAATTGAGATTTGGTTTCAACAAACTCAATTTCGATATCACCTTTGAGAACGTGATCTCTTATAAAGTGGTGCCTAATTTCAATGTGTTTTGTTCTTGAATGAAGAACGGGGTTCTTCGTCAAGCTTATGGCGCTAGTATTATCACATCTAAGAGGGATATGATCGATACTTAGTCCATAGTCCGAGAGTTGTTGTTTCATCCAAAGGATTTGAGCACAACAACTCCCTGCGGATACATATTCAGCCTCGGTTGTGGACAACGCAACACTTACCTGTTTCTTACTAAACCAAGAGACAAGAGAGCTACCGAGCAAATGGCAAGTGCCACTAGTGCTCTTGCGGTCCAATTTGCAACCCGCAAAATCGGAGTCGGAATAGCCAACAAGTTGGCATGAAGAACCTTTGGGATACCATAGTCCCACATTTATAGTACCAACAAGATACTTCATTATCTACTTAACCACAGTTAGATGCGACTCCTTCGGACATGATTGATATCGAGCGCATAAACATACACTAAACATTATGTCCGGTCTACTAGCAGTAAGATAAAGAAGGGATCTGATCATACCTCGATACTTCTTGGTGTCGACTTCCTTACCTTTCTCATCTTTGTCAAGATGATCGGATGTGCTCATTGGAGTGGCCATTGCTTTGGCGTTGCTCATTTCAAATCGTTTTAGCAATTCTTTGCAATATTTAGATTGACAAATGAAAGTTCCTTCTTTCATTTGTTTCACTTGCAACCCCAAGAAGAAGGTTAGCTCACCCATCATAGACATCTCAAATTCGCTTGTCATTAAATCAGAAAATTCCTTGCACAAAGCATTGTTAGTAGCACCAAAAATAATATCATCCACATAGATTTGAACTAATAAAAAAATATTATTGTTTTTATGCTTAATAAATAGTGTGGTGTCAACTTTCCCCCTAATGAACTCATTGTCCAAAAGAAATTTGCTCAATCGTTCATACCAAGCTCGGGGAGCTTGTTTAAGACCATAAAGGGCTTTCTTAAGTTTGAAAACATGATCGGGAGATTTAAAATCTTCAAAGCCCGGGGGTTGTTCAACATAAACTTCTTCTTGAATAAAACCATTTAGAAAAGCACTCTTTACATCCATTTGAAATAAATTGAAACTCATAGAAGAGGCAAAAGCAAGTAATAAACGAATAGCTTCTAACCTTGCTACGGGTGCATACGTTTCTTCATAGTCAATTCCTTCTTCTTGATTGTAACCTTTTGCTACAAGCCTAGCTTTGCTTCTAGTGATTACACCATTTTCATCTAATTTATTTCGAAAAACCCATTTTGTACCAATTATGGTATGATTGTCGGGTCTTGGCACCAATTCCCAAGCGTCATTTCGTTTGAATTGGTTAAGCTCCTCTTGCATTGCCAAGGTCCAATGCTCATCCCCAATTGCTTCGGAAATGGTTGAGGGTTCAATTTGAGAAACGAAAGCAGTATGTCCTAAGGTGTTCTTAAGATTGTTTCGAGTACTTACCTTTTGTTCAGTGTCGCCAATTACCTTATCGAGAGGATGGTCTTTGATTATTCTCCACGCGTTGGGCAGTTTCGTTTCTTTCTCCAGTGGTGGCGCTTCCTCCGATGATTGTTCCAAGATTTCATCTTGAATTTCCTTTGGGTTTTCCTCTTGTACTTTGTCTTGAGGACTTATTGTGTTTAAAATATCTGCAATATCAAAACCAGAATCCTTTCTCGCCATGCGAGCATTATTTTCGAAAAACACAATATGAGGGGATTCCTCAACAGTTTCTGTTCTATTATTGAATACTCTATATGCTTTGCTACGTGATGAATAACCAAGAAAAATTTCTTCATCCGATTTTGCATCAAATTTTCCCAAATTATCTTTTCCGTTGTTATGAATAAAGCATTTACAACCGAATACTCTAAGATGGGAGAGATTAGGTTTCCTTCCCTAATAGAGTTCATAGGGAGTTTTCATGAGTATTGGCCTTATGACTACTCTGTTTAAAACGTAGCATGCGGTACTCACGGCATCCGCCCAAAATTGTTTGGGAATCTTAGCCTCATCGAGCATGGTTCTAGCCATCTCTTCGAGACACCTATTTTTCCGTTCCACCACTCTATTTTGTTGTGGTGTACGTGGAGCAGAGATGGTGTGCTTAATACCGAGTTCGTCACAAAAGTCCGTGAAGAGATTGTGATCGAACTCTCCCCCATGATCACTTCTTATGGAAGTGATGGTTGTGTTCTTTTCATTTTGAACACGTTTAAGAAAACATTTAAAATTTTGAAAAGCCTCACTTTTGTGAGCAAGAAATAGTGTCCATGTAAATCTAGAATAATCATCAACAATAACAAAAGCATAACGATTTCTACCAAGACTTTCAATGCGAGATGGTCCAAAGAGATCCATGTGAGGAAGTTGCAAAGGTCTTGTAGTTGAAACAATGTTCTTAGATTTAAAAGATGCTTTTGTTTGCTTCCCTTTTTGACAAGAATCATAAATAGTGTCATTTTCAAATTTCAATTTTGGAAGACCAATAACTAAATTTTGTGAAACCAATTTGTTTAAAAGATGCATGTTGATATGAGCTACTCTACGATGCCATAACCACATATCGTCTTCTTTACTCATAAGACAATTCACATACTCTGATGAAGAGTTTTCAAGATCAACCATATAGATGTTATCAATTCTAAAACCACGAAGAATAATTTTAAAATCACTACGACGAAAAACTAAGCATTCTTCCGAATCAAACAAGACAAGATTTCCCTTGTCACATAATTGACTTATGCTCAAGAGATTATGTTTTAGACCTTTAACTAGCAATATATGCTTAATGGAAGAAGATTCATTCTTACCGACCGAGCCAATGCCCATAATTTTTCCCTTGTTGTTATCTCCAAAAATAACGTTTCCTCCTTCCTTGTGTTCTAGTTGAAGGAACTTGGATGTGTCTCCGGTCATGTGTTTGGAGCATCCACTATAAAGGTACCAAAGTACACTTGATCCCTTCAAACATACCTACAAGACAATTCACTAAGTTTTTGGTACCCAAGCTGTTTTGGGTCCTTGAGAGTTAGGTGTAAAATGCTGTTGTGCTTGACATGCAGTTAAGTGTCTGTGTCTAGTAAAACAAGCAGGAGCAATATGTCCTATTCGACTACAATAGTGACAAATGACATTAGGATTATGCATTCTTCTAGGTTGGTAGTAGTTGGAGGTACGAAAATCGTTTGCTCTATTTTTGACAATATGGCTATTGCGCAATCCTTAAAAATCATTTCTCCTACTGTTTGTTCTAGGATATGCAGCGTTTCTAGAATAATTGTTTCTAGGTCGAGTATGTCTAGGTTGCGATTGTTTAAGGCCATTTATAGGCATTCTAAAATGTTAAAAGTTTCTTCTAGTGTTTGGTCTAGGATGCATGTTGATTCTAGGATGGTTATTTCTAGGATGAATGTTTATTTTATTTATCCTAGGTTGAGCCTTGGGTTGTTGGTGTTAGATAATACGCTTAACGCTAGAGGGGGGGGTGAATAGCGTTATAATAAAAATTAGCGTAAACTTGCGGAATTTAAAAATTGCAGGAAATAAATAAGTGCGATAAATAAGAAAGAACGCACCGATGTATCCTTCTTCACCACAACCCGTGGCTAGTCCAGTCCCCGAGAGACTCTCTCGAGATTTCCACTAACTTGTCAAGCTTACGGGTGCTTAACAAACCTTTACAACTTGAGGACACAAGCCTCAACACCTTTGCTCGGAGATACAACACTCCAAGACTTCAACCAAGGAAACACAAGTTCCTTCTTACAACAAGAGAATAACAATTCTCTTCAAGTGTACAAAACACTAAGTACTCAAACAAGACACTCCTCAATGAGTAGATATGAGTAAAAGAATACGTTCAAGATCACAACAACTTTCGACAAGAATTTGGCTCTCAAAAACTTATGTAATGAATATAAAATGATAAGCAATAAAGTATGCAAGCTTTAGCAATTGTATAATCAGTTCTTGTATGTTGTTGTACTTAAAAGGCTGAATTGAAGCTGTATTTATAGTTGAAAAACCTTGTATTACCGTTGCCTAATTGCCAATTAAGAGTTGCTGAAATTACTCAGTGACAATCGATTGTCAAGTTACCACAATCGATTGTTTGCCAGTTCTTCCAAAAATCAATCCCAGATTTTACGCATAACAATCTATTATATAAGATCAATAATCGATTACTGGCAACGTTCAAAAAATCCTTTCCATATTTTACGTAAAACAATCGATTGTCAACAATCTACAATCGATTACTTAGCAACGTTCAAAAAATCCTTTCCAGATTTTAATTAAAACAATCGATTATAGGAAATCAATAATTGATTACCTGACGGTAAATGAAAATATTTTGACAAAGGCCAGTTATACAATCGATTATACTAAGTTAATAATCGATTATATATCAGTCTTGAAAAATCAATTTAGACACTGCCTCTTGACAATCGATTGTCATAAGTTCACAATCGATTATTTGATAACTTTGAAAAAGTCTGGAAGTCACTGCCTCAACACAATCGATTGTCATAAGTTCACAATCGATTATTTTGTGACTTTGAAAAATCTGATGGACACTGTCTCTTCACAATCGATTGTCATTAGCTTCACAATCGATTATTTTGAGCTTTGAAAAACTTTGATGGACACTGCCTCATCACAATCGATTGTCATAAGGTTCACAATCGATTGTCATGCAGATTTGAAAAATCTAATGCTCACTGCCTTAACACAATCGATTGCCATTAGTTCACAATCGATTATCAAGCAGCTGACTTAAACATAATCGATTATCATAAGTACATAATCGATTATCTTAGTCCAGATTTTAGAGGCGTGTTTAAAAATCATTTTGACAAAAGTAAATATGCATTATTTAAAATCATTTTTCTCTAAATTAGATATGCATGATTTGTTAAAAGTATTTTTACGAGAGAAGCCAAGTCTTGAGTTTAAGTTGTCAGATCAAGATCACAATTAAATACCGACTCATATAAAACTTAATCTCGATCTTTGTCTTGTTCTTGAATCTTGTTATATATCAATTTCGCGCTTGTGCTTGGACCTCGTCATATGTCAATTTGCGCATAGTTTGTCATTCATCAAAACCTACAAATATGAACACACGTTTAGTATAATGCCTTGAGAACGTGTTTCCAACAGTTGGGGGATGGCTTCAACTTTTTCTTTAGGCTCGTTTTTGAAGCCTATGCCATGTTTTGTCGATTTCAAATTGACAAGAACATCATTCAAATTTTTATGAGAAGAATTGAACTTATCTAGGGTGCCCTTAAGTCTTTCTACTTCATCTTTTAGATGCATGCAAGAAATACAATTTTTACTAGAACTCTCGGGTTTGTCGGCGCTTCTCTTGCCGAAAAATTTGTTTTCTTCTTTCAACTTCTCATTTTCCAAAATCAATTTTTTCAAATCTTTTTCTTTCAAAGAGAGTTGTTTTTAAAAATCTTTTTCTTTCAAAGAGGAATTTTTCTTTACGTCTCTAACAGTTTCGGAAGCTCTAATGAATTCACTATACAATTCATCAAAAGCATTTTGCATTTCCTCAAGAGAAAAGAAATTTTTTGAAGAAATTTGACATACCTCTTCTTGATTGTCTTCGTGTGCCATGAGACATAGATTTGCGGCTTCGTCTTCTTCATCGTCGCTTGATTCATCTCCGGAGTCACCTCCCCAAGATATGTATGCTCGTTGTTTCTTGAAAGGTTTCTTCTCCTTTTTAACATTTGGGCAAGTTGACTTAATGTGACCGATTTCTCCGCATCCATAGCACTTTACTTGATCTCCTTGTTGTTTGCCTTTTCGTTCATACTCTTTTCGCATGAACTTTTGAAACCTCTTAATAACGAGTCTGAACTCGTTATCTCCGTTGTTTGAGTCCTCATCATTTTGAGATTGAGCCGTGCTTGCCTTGAGGGCGATTCTTTGTTTCCTTTGATCATTAAACGGAGGGTTAAGTGTAGTAGATTCATAGGTTTTAAGATTACCTCTTAGTCCGTCGATGGTGACATTTGAAACGCCGATAGACTCTTGAATCGCGTCGGCCTTGGAGCGCCATTCCGGAGTGAGACTTCGGAGAATTTTTCGGACAAGTTCCTTATCCATGAAGGTCTTCTTAAGAGCATGTAGGTCATTGACGATTTTTGAAAATCGTTCGAACATGTCATTGATCCTCTCGCTTTCCTTCATGTGAAACAGTTCATATGCATGGGTTAGAAAATCAATTTTAGCTTCTCTTACCTGGTTCGTACCTTCGTACGTGATTTCCAGCTTATCCCACATTTGCTTAGCCGTTGTGCAACATGATATTTTTCTGTAATCATCAGCATTTACAGCACAATATAATAAGTTGATGGCTCTAGCGTTGTTCTGCACTTTTCGGATATCATCCGCATCGTATTCATCTTCGGATTTTGGAACCCATTCATTTTCAACCTTTTTGGTTGGAATTTGTTCTCCCTTCGTTATAACCTTCCATAGATGAAAATTATTCGATTGGATGAATATTCTCATCCTCTCCTTCCAGTACGTATAGTTTGTGCCATCGAACAGTGGTAGTCTGGTGGAGCATTGTCCTTCACCTATTCCTGCATTAAAGTCACGAGTAGAAGCCATGGATTGTTTCTCTCAAATGGTTAAGTCTTTCAGAGAGTTGGGCTCTGATACCAATTGTTAGAATATACGCTTAACGCTAGGGGGGGGGGGGTGAATAGCGTTATAATAGAAAACAATATAAACTTGCGGAATTAAAAATTGCAAGATTAAATTAAGTGCGGTAAGTAAATAATAAGGAACGAACGCACCAAAATTATCCTGGTTCACCACAACCGGTGGCTAGTCCAGTCCCCGAGAGACTCTCTCGAGATTCCACTAACTTCGTTAAGCTTACGGGTGCTTAACAAACCGTTACAAACTGAGAACTTGAGTCACACAAGCCTCAACAACCTTTGCTCGAAGATACCACACTTCAAGACTTCAACCGAAGGAATGAAAACGTTCCTTCTTACAACCACAAGGGATTAACACTTCCCTTCAAGTGTATACAAACACTTAGCACTCAAGACAAGACTCTCTTTAAGAGTAGATATGAGTAAAATAAATACGCTCAAGAACACAACAACTTTCGTCAAGAGCTTGGCTCTCAAAAACTTGTTAAATGAATAGAAAATGATGAATATGAGAGTATGCAAGCTTTAGCAAGAATATAATCAGTTGTTGTACTTAGAAGACTGATTTTGAGTTGTATTTATAGTGTTCAAAACCCCCACAACCGTTGCCTAATTGCCAATCAAGAATTGCTGATTTTGTGCTAAGATAATCGATTATCTGATTCGCATAATCGATTATTTTCCAATCGTTCAAAAATCAATCCCAAATTTTAAGCAGAATAATCGATTATCCAAATCGTATAATCGATTACCTGACAACGTTCAAAAAATCATATTCAAATTTTACTTAACATAATCGATTATCAGATTGTGTATAATCGATTACCTGACAACGTTCAAAAAATCATATGCAGATTTTACTTAGCATAATCGATTATCAGATTGTGTATAATCGATTATCTTTCAGAGTTTAAAAATACTTTGGCAACGGTCATTTGCATAATCGATTATGCTATAAGGATAATCGATTATCTTTTATATTTTGAAAACTTCGGACAACACTGTCTTAACATAATCGATTATCATAAAGTACATAATCGATTATTTTACACTCTTGTAAAATTTGATAGACACTGCCTCAACACAATCGATTATCATAATGTGCATAATCGATTATTTTATAGCTTTGAAAAATCTGATGGACACTGCCTCAATATAATTGATTATCATAAGGTACATAATCGATTATCTTGTGGCTTTGAAAAATCTAATGTACACTGCCTTAACATAATCGATTATCATAAGGTACATAATCGATTATTGTTCAGCTTTGTAAATCTGGTGTACATTGTCTTAACATAATCGATTATCATAAAGTACATAATCGATTATCTTTGTCCAGATTTGAGAGGCATGTTTAAAAATTATTTTGGCTAAAATAAAATGTTTGAAAATCATTTTGCTTTAAATTAAATATGCATGATTTGATAAAGATGATTTTACGAGAGAAGCCAAGTCTTGAGTTAATTGTCGGATCAAGATCACAATTAAAGAACGACTCATGTATAACTTTATTTCTTTGCTTGATCATGATCTTTGTTCGTCTTGTGCTTGAACATCGTTATGTGTCAATTGCGCGCTTGTGCTTGGACCTCGTCATATGTCAATTGCGCGTCGTTTGTCATTTATCAAAACCTACAAATATGAACACACGTTTAGTTTAGTGCCTTGAGAACGTGTTTCAACAGTATATGGGTTAGAACTTATGTATAGAGGTGTATGTTTTGGGCGCTGTAAACTTGTACACCACATCCCTTGTTAATCATAATGTATGCTTTGTAAAAGATGTTCCATGTTAATCATAATGTGTGTTTATAAAAGAGAAATAATATGTTGTTTCAATTGCAAATTTGGTATCTTTTTAACTAATTAACAAAGAATGAAATAGGGTAACGCGTGGGAAATAGGAAAGGCACCCAGGTCCACTCGACTTGGGATACCCGGTTGAGTGCCGGTCATGCCCCACAGATTTGGGACATGACAAACTTGGTATTAGAGCATATGGTTGTAAAGGTGTCCTAGGATGTCTCAGAGCCGTGCCTAGTAGATCCCTTCTTATCGGGGTGTTGTCGACCTCATCTATAAGTTGGGGACTACACGGGCATTTAGGAATAAAAACTACCCTCTTCTTTGTTATTCCATGTTCGTTCGGTGAAGTGATGTTGGGTCTAATTCGTGCTCTATTTCGAATTTTCAGTAATGGCACCCAAGAAGAAAACTAGACTCGGCCTAGGGGCCAACGCCACTTCCAGTGCGGCTTTGGATGATGTGCGACTGCCGTGGGTGAGAGTGATTCCCCAGTTCTGAATTTGCCTGCTCCATCCATTCCTGATCCAAGAAATCATGTTCCAGCAGCGGCCGAGGGTGCTACTATCCCTCCTACCAATGCTCCTAATCATGATGTTGCTCCAGCTTCCGATCCCGCGATTTATGGTGGAGACCTTAGGGGAGCTATCCGTATGTTGACCTAGTTAGTGTCCGCCCAGGCCCAGAGATCTCGTGATGCTCGTTGTCCTCCAGCGGACAGGGAGATTCCTCCAGCTCCAGAGTTCACCAGTTTCTGTGATTGTCCCCTCCAGAGTTCTCAGGAACAGACCCAAAGGCCGATCCGCAAGAATTCCTTGATGAGATGTACAAGACCCTTCAAATGATGAAGGCTACAGAGATAGAAGGGGTAGAATTGGCTTCACGCAGGTTGAAGGGAGCTGCATGTTCGTGGTTTGAGATGTGGGAGGATTCCCATGAGGAGCGGAGACCTCCAGCTAGATGGGATGAGTTCGTAGATGACTTAATGGACCACTTCTTGCATGCTGAGACATGGAAGCCCATGCCACCGAGTTTGAGGTTCTTATGCAGGGTAGCATGACTGTTTGGGAGTATCATATGGAGTTCGTGAGGTTGTACAAGTATGCTCCTCAGTTGGTGTCGACTATGGAGGCTAGAGTTCGGCGATTCGTTCAGGGTCTCAGTCTGTTGATGGTAAATGAGGTTGCTACAATGGCTTTTCATTTAGACATGAACTATGGGAAGATCGTGGGTTTTGCTCAGGCCACAGAGGCCAGAAAGTTGAAGATTCGGGCAGACAGGGAGAGTAGCAGCAGGGCCCTGTCTATGGGTCACTTAGGGAGGTCAGCTCCAGGGAGAGGGTCATTAGGACCATCTTAGTCTTATGCTCGTTCCTTAGCTAGTGCACCGCCATCCGTGCACCGTTTCCAACAGAGTAGCCCTTCGCGGCCATGTTCAGACAGTAGGAGGTCCCGCCAGTTCGGTCATTCGAGGATGAGACCTCGACATCAGGGAGGTATATGTCCCAAGTGTGGGAGATTTCATACATAGGCCTGTTACTTGGATGCTCCAGTGTGTTACAATTGTGGGGTGAGAGGTCACATACAACGGGACTGCCGTGCGCCCAGACAGGGCACGGGTAGGGGACTTGCTCAGCCATCCAGTTCATCAGTTGCTACGTCATCAGTGCGCCCTCCAGCCCCAGCAAGTGCAGCTAGAGGTGGAGCTCGTGGTAGGGGCGGACCCAGCAAGTTTTATACATTGAGTGGCCGACAGAGTGCTGAGGCTTCCCCAGATATTGTCACAGGTATCCTATTTGTTCAGACCATTGATTGCTATGCTCTTATTGATCCGGGGTCTTTTTTGTCCTATGTCACTCCATTTGTTCCTTCTTGAGCTGTTCTCAGTATCGAGTCTGGTTGGTGATTCTATTACAGCTGCGCAGGTTTGTAGGAATTGTGTTGTTATGGTAGGTGGTCGTGTTACCACCGCTGACGTTATCGATATTGGGATGGTGGATTTTGATGTAATCATGGGGATGGATTGGCTGTATTCATGCTTTGCTAAACTTGATTGCCGAACGAGAGTCATGAAACTCGAGTTCCCTAATGAGCCGGTTGTCGAATGGAAGGGAAATGGCATTGTGCCGAAGGGTAGGTTTACTTCCTACCTCAAGGCTTCAAAGATGATCAGAAAGGGGTGCATCTATCATTTAGTCCTGGTGGCGAAAACTACTCCAAAGGTACCTGCCCCCAAGTCCGTTCCAGTTGTGAATGAGTTTCTAGAGGTATTTCCAGATGAGCTTCCGGGAGTTTCGCCAGATAGAGAGATTGATTTCGGTATTGATGTATTTCCAAATACCCAACCAATATCTATTCCACCATACAGAATGGCACCAGCAGAGTTGCGGGAGTTAAAAGAGCAGTTGAAGGATCTATTGGAGAAGGGGTTTATTAGGCCAGGTGTGTCGCCATGGGGTGCTCCGGTTCTTTTTGTCAGAAAGAAGGATGGGTCACTTCGGATGTGTATCGATTATTGGCAGCTTAATAAAGTCACCATAAGAAATAAGTACCCTTTGCCTCAGATAGATGATTTGTTCGATCAATTGAAAGGTGCAAGGTTCTTCTCCAAAATTGACTTGCGCTCCGGGTACCACCAATTGAAGATCAGGGAGCAATATATTCCTAAGACCGCTTTCAGGACGCGTTATAGCCACTTTGAATTCTTGGTCATGTCTTTTGGGCTAACCAACGCCCCGGAAGCTTTTATGGATCTTATAAATCGGTATTCAAGTCATTCTTAGAATCCTTCGTGATTGTTTTCATTGACGACATCCTCGTATATTCGTGGATCAGGGAGGATCATGCCAGCCACCTTAGAGCGGTTCTGCAGACTCTACATCAGCACCAATTGAATGCCAAGTTTTCAAAATGTGAATTTTTGTTGGAGTCTGTCGCTTTTCTGGGTCATGTTGTTTCTAGTGAGGGGATTCAGGTGGACCCCAACAGATTGCAGCAGTGAAGGATTGGCCTAGGCCCACGACCCCGATGGAGATCCGTAACTTTTTAGGGTTAGCAGGGTATTATCGGAGGTTTGTAGAGGGATTCTCCACCCTCGCCTCTCGTTAGACTAAATTGACGCAGAAATCAGCCAAGTTCCAGTGGTCAGATGCTTGTGAGAAAAGTTTCCAGGAATTGAAGACAAGGTTGACTTCGACACCAGTATTGGCCTTGTCAGAAGACACAAAGGGGTTTGTGGTTTATTGTGATGCCTCCAGGGTTGGTTTGGGGAGTGTTCTGATGCAACACTGGAAGGTCATAGCATATGCTTCTAGGCAACTCAAGAATCACGAGAAGAATTATCCAACGCATGATTTGGAACTTGCAGCAGTTATGTTCGCCTTGAAAATATGGCGACATTATCTTTATGGGGTTCATGTAGATGTGTTTTCAGACCACAAGAGTATTCAATATTTATTCAAGCAGAAGGAGCTGAATTTGAGGCAGCGGCGGTGGTTAGAATTGCTTAAGGATTATGATATGGACATCTTGTACCATCCAGGGAAGGAGAACGTGGTGGCTGACGCCCTTAATCGGAAATCCATGGGTATCTTGACTCACTTGAGAGCGGATCGGAGGTTCCTAGCTCGGGAGGTTCATCAGTTGGCCAGCCTTCGGGTTTATATCTCGGCCCCAAATGAGGAAGAACTCATGGTGCATAATACAGCAGAATCTCTGCTCGTGGTGGAGGTTAAAGAAAAGCAGTTTATTGATCCATCATTGGCACAATTGAAGGAGGCCGCTCTAAGTAACAAAATTTCAGCATTTTCACTCGGCAACAATGATGGTGTGCTACGGTTCCATGGCAGGTTATGTGTCCCGGATGTGGATAATCTTCGGGAGAGTGTAATGGCGGAGGCTCATCATTCCAGGTATTCAATGCACCCAGGCTCTACAGAGATGTATCACGATCTCAAGGATATTTATTGGTGATGGTAAGAAGAAGAGTGTGGTAGACTTCGTCTCTAAATGCCCGAATTGCCAACAAGTGAAGGCCGAGCATCAACGGCCGGAAGGGTTGACTCAGCTTATAGAAATACCGATGTGGAAGTGGGAAATGATCAATATGGACTTCATGACAGGACTACCTCATACTCAGCACAAGATTGACTCAATTTGGGTAATTGTGGATAGTCTTACCAAATCAGCTCACTTTTTACCAGTCAAGTCTACCGATACTGCGGAGCAATATGCTCGGTTGTATATCAATGAGATAGTTAGGCTTCATGGTACACCACTTTCTATCATTTCGGATCGAGGATCTCAGTTTGCAGCTAACTTCTGGAGGAAATTTCAGTAAGGTTTGGGTACTCAAGTGAATCTTAGCACAACTTTTCATCCACAGACCAATCGCCAAGCAGAGCGGACTATTCAGACGCTCAAGGATATGTTGCGGGCATGTGTCTTGGATTTCAAAGGTAATTGGGATGATCAACTGCCACTTATAGAGTTTGTTTATAACAACAACTTCCTTGCTAGCATCTAGATGGCCCCATTCAAAGCATTGTACGGAAGAAGTTATAGGTCCCCGATCGAGTGGTTCGAGGTTGGTGAAGCGAAATTAATAGGGCCAGATCTCATGCATCAAGCCATGGAGAAGGCAAGAGTCATTCAGGAGAGGATAAAGAATACTCAAATTTGCTAGAAATCCTATGCGGATGCGCGTCAAAGAGAATTGAAGTTTCAAGAAGGAGATTGGGTGCTCTTGAGGGTGTCCCCTATGAAAGGAGTCATGCGCTTTAGGAAGAAGGGAAAACTAAGTCCTAGGTATGTCGGGCCTTATCAAGTCACTCAAAGGATCGGTCAAGTTGCGTATAGGTTGGAATTGCCCCCTGAAATGTCTTTGGTGCACCTGGTGTTCCATGTATCCATGTTGAGGAAAGTTGTGGGTGATCCGTCTAAAATTGTGCCAGTTGAAGACATCAAGGTTACAGAAGAGTTATCATATGAGGAGATTCCGGTTGCTATTCTAGATAGGTAAGTCCGAAAGTTGCGGAACAAGGGGATTGCTTCAGTTAAGGTGTTGTGGAGGAACCAGCAAACTGAGGAATCCACGTGGGAAATGGAGGATGAAATGAAGATAAAATACCCCCATCTATTTGAGCAAGTCTAGGAATGGTCGTGCAAATCTTGTCCCAAGGAGAGCTAGTGTTGTGTTCCATTAGGTGTAAGAATCATCCATTCTCTTTCCAAGTGCCCTATTGTTGTAGTTTCTCCAAGTTGTGCCAACCAAGTTTATGTGTTGTAAATATTTGAGCAATGTGCAATTCTTTTTGGTGATGAGAGTTATATGCTCCTATGGTAAGGTGATGTATGGAATTAATAATTAATTTTGCTTGGAGATTGTGTATCAAAGTGTTCTAATTGTGTAATGATTAGTTTTTGGCATGGAGGAATTGTATTGAAGTGAATAACTGTGTCGTACCCTTGTGATAGGTAAATGGCTTTAATAGTACAGGTGATTAATGCTTAATTTGATTACATGTTGTGTGACAAATGGTTAGAAGTGTATCAAGAGGTTGAATATGTGCAAGTGTGAGGATTATGCATTTTTACAACTGTTGTAAAGGTGGCAAGTTTGTGTAGTAATGCTTGGAAAATGTATTTTGGGGATTCTTTGACAGGTGGTTATGTCCATATTACAAAGGAAACTCTGGAAAAATTTGTCTAAAACAAACTTGAAAGTTAATAAAAGTGTAAAAACTTGCATATCATGTTTCAAAATCATTTGGTTCCCAAGTCCTCATTCGAGGAAGAATGATCTTAAGCGGGGGAGGATGTATGGCCCCGCAAAAATGAGTGCTCAGATGTTACCAGCCCATAGAGTCGAGTCTACCTGCATGGATTGGATTCTTTTTACTGTTTTGAACTTAAAAATGTGAAATCGAATTTTTTTCCAGAAAATAGTCAAAATGCGGTCCAGAATGCGGTCGCAGATCAGCTATGCGGACCGCATTCCTACCGCAGAGTAAATTAGAGAGAAACCAATTTTTGATGTTGAAAATGCGGTCAAATCTGCGATCGCATAATCAATATGCGGACCGCAGAGCGATCGCATATTGTCCTGAGGAAATTCTAAGGTCAGTTCTGCGGTGCATTCTGCGAGCGCAGAACTCAAATACGGACCACATATTCACCGCATTCCCAACTCGAGAGGTTTGAAACTTGAGCCATTTCTAAGGTCCATTCTGCGGACCGCATGTCTGTTCTGTGATCGCAGATTGCATCGCAGATCGAGCTCGCCTGGTATTTTTTTAAAATATTAGACCCGACCCACCTTTTATTAAAACGCCTTCTCCCGCTTTTTAACACACTTCTGATTAAAATAAGAGAGAGGGAAAAGGGTTCTTGAAAGAGAAAGCAAATCCTTCATCATCTAGTCTTTCAAAATCATTGAAGCTTGGAAAATTCTTGGTGCATTGTATTCTCTATTGATTTCTCAGGTAACATCCCTAATCCATTTCCCCCAAATTTCGAAATTAAGCTTGGGAAGAGAACCTCATACACTTGCTTTGAAATTTCTTCATAAAACCTTCATGCATGTCTTCAAAACTCTAAAATCTTGTAAAAAGGGAATTGGGTAGTAACTATGAGTTTAAATTTCTAAAACCTAAGTGTTGCTCATCGACTAGATTGACTTCTTGATTGCTTGGAAAATTGGGCTAGAGGTTTAAAGGGGATATTCAACTCCAGGTATGTATGGCTAACTGTGATCCTTGTGAAATCGCCATATTTTAGTTGTGAAATTGTTGATAGTTGATATCCATGTGGGAATCATTGTGAAGCTTTTGTGTTGTATAATTGTGTGGTAACACCTTGTGGTGAAAGCTGTGGAACTTGTAATTGGAAGAGTTTGGATATGGAAATAATGTGACACAATGGAAATGAAAATAATATGGAACAGTGGAAATGGAAATAATATGGAACAACGTGTGTGATTAGTTGTGAACAACTGTTGTGGTAACCCAAATTGTGTACCAATTTGATGAACGTGAGGAAATTATGTTGCTAGTTGTGGAATTATATTATCCTTGTTGTGGATCTATTTTAGTAATGTGCCATAGTTGATTTCTTGTATTTGTTGTTGTGTTGTATGTTGTGTGAATTGAAACTGTCATGCAGGGTCGGGTTGCGCGCCGTAACACGGTGAAAGAAGGTGTGTGTTAGGGTGATAAGGGTGGCCGAGGTAATAAGGGTGGATGAGGCAATAAGGATAGAAAATGTGATCCAATATCACTATTGATATGAATATGAATTATGAAACGATAAATGTGGAAATGTGAAATGAGACAGCAGGAGAGTTTGTAACCTGTGGGGCACTGATTGCCCCTTTGTTTGACTACTTGAATCATTTGTTGTGAAATGTTTGGTTGTTGCTCCATGGTTGTACTTGTACTATTGTTTTTTTTTCTATACTTGTATATGAAATTTGGATTGAGTTTACTTGGGAAAGAGTTTTTTCATACATGCCAGTACAATTCAAATCTACAGACGTCCCTTTTTGCCAGGGGTGCTATATTCGTGTTATGATTGTAGGTGGATCCGTGTCATGCACTCTAGTCCACCATTCATAGCTCCTCCTCCTCTCTATCGGATGTATTCGTGTGTGGTGAACCCCCTTCCTTCCGGGGCCTTGTGTGGCTCATGCCACCCATGTTGTTGTATTTTGGAGTCTTGTATCATTTTGTAAAGTTATAGCTGGGGCCTTGTCGCCGACAAGTGTTGTATTATATTTCTCTTGGAGGCTCCGTAGACAGTTGTATATGGGTTAGAATTTATGTATTGAGGTGTATGTTTTGGGCGCTGTAAACTTGTACACCATA
The DNA here is from genome assembly GCA_034376525.1 of Nicotiana benthamiana. NCBI lineage: Eukaryota > Viridiplantae > Streptophyta > Magnoliopsida > Solanales > Solanaceae > Nicotiana > Nicotiana benthamiana. Next base: position 14,094,617 of record CM067331.1, on the reverse strand, counting down.
TTCCCTATTAATCATAACGTATGCTTTGTAAAAGATGTTCCCTGTTAATCATAATGTATGTTTATAAAAGAGAAATCATATGTTCTTTCAATTGCAAATTTGGTATCTTTTGGCTAATTATCAAAGAATGTAGTGGGGTAACGCGTGGGAAATAGGAAAGACACCCAGGTCCACTCGATTGGGGATATCCGGTTGAGTGCCGGTCATGCCCCTCGGATTTGGGGCGTGATAATTCGAGAGAAAAAGCGGTAATTCAGGATTGATTTAGGCAAGGAAGTTTGAAGTAAGTGTTTGGTCTAACCTTAACTTGAGGGATTATGAGTTGAGTCGTATGTGCCATGTGTTTGAGTACGACATATAGGCATGGTGACGAATATCTATACCTTGGTGTCGAGCATGACTGTGAGTCTTAAATTGATACTTGTTGAATTCTTAAATAAAGCTATAGTTGAGAAAATGAGTAAATCCACGACATCGAGCAAAGACTTAGCCTATTTTCGTAGAAGTTAATAAAGAGTTAGAAATAATGATAGTAGAGATGATTAGAAGTTGAATTGAGATTGGTTATAGCTGATTATCCTTTGGCGGGTCATATAGATTTATATTGTTGAGTTCCCTTGCATGGATAGTGTAATTTATAGTAAATCCCTTATCGGGATTGTTGTTGTGATCATTGTAAGCTATATATTTGGAACGGGTTGTGTGCCGAAATATTTTTATTAATAAAATTATATATATGGATCGGGTTGCACGTGGCGAAAGATATTATATTTGGATCGGGTTGCACGCCGTAACATAATTATATTGGATCAGGTTGCATGCCGCAACAAATATATCATATTTATTGGATCGGGCTACACGCTGCAACAAGTATGTGTGATATATATATATATATATATATATATATATATATATATATATATTGTTTTAGATACTGTACCGTTTCCTTCATATTTATTCGGTTTCTACTAAATTGACTTGTTTCCCCCAAAGCATGTACCCTTCCTCTTAACTGCTCATTACTTGTTTACTTTTTCGCAATATATTATATAACTGCACAGGTTTATTTGGAGTCTGGTCCTAGCCTCGTCACTACCTCGCCGGGGTTAGGCCAGACACTTACCAGCACATGGGGTCGGTTGTGCTGATGCTACACTATGCACTTATGTGCAAGTACCGGAGCAGCTCACGGTGCGCAGCAGTAGCCAGGAAGCCATCCTTCAGTCCACGAGATCCCGAGGTAGTCCTGCAGGCGTCAGCAGACCCGACATCTCTTATACTTGTTTATTACACTGTTTCCTTTGTACCGAGACAGAGTTTTATTTTATTGTTTCAGACTCTTGTATTTAGTATTTTTAGATAGTCCGTGTACGTTGTGACACCAGATGCTGGGTAGAGACATGTCTGGGCTTTTATACATTTTAGTTTTTTTATTTATTTAAACTTTCACTAAAATTTTACTTTCTGCAATCATTTATATTCTTATTCACCATTAATTTAATTGTTTAAAAATTGTATAATATGGAAGGAGTTAATGATTCCGAAGGTTTGTGGCTTGCCAAGCTATTACGAGTAGGCACCATTACGACTCCCGAGGATGTGAATTCCATATCGTTACAATTGTTCTTGTTCCATTACCGGGATTCCTTGTGATTATTATTGGCTTGTAACTGGGGGCGAGTTGTACGCCTACCACAAGATATAATAAAATAGGAGCAGGTGGTATGCCTACCACAAGACATAATGAAATAGGAGCGGGTGGTGTACCTACCACAAAATAGAATGAAATGGAAGCGGGTGATACACCTGCCACGAGATAAACGAAATAGGAGCGAGTGGTATGCCTACCATAAGATACATGAAATGGGAGCAGGTGGCATGCTTACCACAAGATACAGAAAATGGGACCGGGTTGCATGTCTGAAACTGTTGTGAAGAGAAAGTGAAATCTGCCTTTGTTTTCCTTACTCTTGTTAGTGGTTGGATTTTGATTCCTTTATAATTCTCTTGGTATTCCATTTTTACATGTTATTCCCCGAAGCATGTTTCCCCCTCCTATCTTACTCGTTTATTTCTGTATTTCTTTTCCGTTATATATATTTGAACTGCACATGTTTATTTGCTAGTCTGGTCCCAGCCACGTCACTTCTTCGCCGAGGTTAGGCTAGACACTTACCAGCACATGGGATCAGTTGTGCTGATACTACACGCTGCACTATGTGCAGATCCCAGAGCAGCTCTTGGACCGTAGTTGGAGGCTACCTTCAGTCCACGTGGAGATCCAGGTTAGACCTGTAGGCGTCCGCAGGCCCTTGCTTCTCCCTCTATCCCTGTTTCCTGTTTCATTTTCCTTTTAATCAGAAACGATGTATTGCTATTTCAACAGACTTTGTATGTTATAAATTTTAGACCGTCTGTGACACTGTGATACCAGGTTTTGTGTGATTCATGCTTGAGTAATTGCAGTAGACATAGATTTCAGATATTTTATTGATGTCTTCCACTTAAATTTAAGTTCCACTGTTTATACGTTATCGCCTTATATTTGTTAAAAAGAAATGAATGGATAATGAAGTAAGTAGTTAAAGGATAGGCTTGCCTAGCTCGCATCAATAGGCACCATCACGACTTCGGAAGGTGAGAAATCCGGGTCGTTGCAGTAGTGAATGGGCCCGTATGAAGGCTCGATTAATGAGGATCCTCATATAGACGTGTGAGCATATTAAGAGAGATATACGAGACGAGATGAAAGTAGCTTCTATTATGGACAAGATGCGAAAAACTGAGACTGAGATGGTTTGGTCATGTGAAGAGGAGATGCACAGATGTCCCAGGATGTGTGAGAGATTTGATATGGCGCGTCCAAGAAAAGGTAGAGATAGGTCGAAGATGTATCGAGGAGAGATGATCAGACAGGACATGATAAAATCTTTAGCTTACCGAGGACGACATGACCCTTAATAAGAGGATGTGGATGTCGAGTATTAGGGTAGTAAGTTAGTAAATAGTCGTGTGCATTTCTTTTTCAACTTGCTTTTCTTTTTCTATATTTGAAGTACTAGTGTTATCTCCACATTTTCTATTCTTAAATTACTATTACTAATTATTGTTTCTTTTGCTTCAGTTATATTATTTTTCTGATGGCCGTTACTACTTTTCTTTCTGTAATTTTTTGTTATAATTATTGTGATTGCGCTTTCCTTGACCTGATGATCTACCCAAAAAATCTTTTTACCTTCGTAATGTAAGGTAAATGTTCGCTTACATAATGTAAGGGCAAATGTCTGCTTACATAGTTCATAGTACCCCACCTGAATTCCACCTGTAAGAATGCACCGAGTATATTATTATTGTTTGTTTTACACTAAAATTAAGAGACATTAAGAACTTCAGAACTAACCACATGCTTTCACCTACTCGAAGAAAAAAGGGACCTCGAGGCACATGCGCATGTTACTTATACAGAGGCCTGAAAAATGAGTGAGCCAAAAAGAGTATGGCCAAAACCTAGGGTCTAATTAACCGCTCAATTAATATTGCTTGTTCCCCGTCCAATTTGTGTCGGCTTATCCCAGGGTATATATGCACTTATTGTTTTCGCATTTATCCGTCCAAAGTTCAATAAATCTTTTTTAATTTGGCTACTTTTTTCGGTTTATTTTAATTAATTTTTTTATATTTTTATATATATTAAAAATTTATTTTTTAATATTAATTAATAATAAAATTGATCATAACTAACTTAATTTATTATATGAAGTATAACAAATTCTTATAGCGTCTTTGCTCCAAACATACCTTTTAAGAAAAAGACCATTTTTTCTAAATATCTGAAAATTAATTATTGTGTACCACACAACAAAAATCAAAGAAAAGTAAATAAAGTGGATAAGAAGTATTATAACTTGTAATAATGATAATCGTAGTTAGTAGGGGTCGGTGGCATCTTTTTGTTTTTCCCAATTGAACCAATTTTTCTCTACAATTATTTCACCAATTTTTTTTGGTGTACATGGACCGAATTTATTCGATTTTTATTAAAATCAATTATATTTGTTTGGATTGGTTCGGTTTTATCTGGTTTTTTTTGGTCTTCGGGATATGAATATTATTTTAATCTTACTTTGTTAAAATTATAGATAAAGCTTTGATAAGTGAATATGTGTTTAATAAATATGAAAAAAGATTGACAAATATATGATCTATTAAAATATTCTAATAGGAGAATTTTTTTAGCAATACATGATAGTTATTTTCTTAATCATCTAACAATGATTTTTCGTTAATTTATGGTTTCAAGGTAATACATGAGAGGATCCCAAATATTTCTATATTTTCTAAAGAAAATTCACTATAAAGTCTTAAAAATATAAATAAAATTTATATATTTATATGTCAGTTTGGTTCGAGTTTTTTTACTCAATATCAAACCTAGTCGGATTTTTAAATCAGTTTGGTTTGGTTGTGCGGTTTTCCTGTTCGGTTTGAACACCCCTACTTAAAACCATTGTCTTTACTCGTTGCCTCGGGCGACAAGTAGGTTCTTCTCATTCCGTTTCATACTGAATGAGGTACTTTTTTTAGTCTGTTTTAAACAAATGACATATTTATAAATTTGAAAATAATTCAACTTTAAACTCTTTCATTTTATCCATTTATCCTAAATAAGAAGTTTTTATAGCCATACTAATGTCATGACTCTACAAACTTTTTACCCCTTAACTTTTTAAGACCACAAATTTCAAAAGTCTTTTTATTTTTTCTTAAACTTCATATCGAGTCAAACTACGTATAATATGAAATTAAGAGAGTATAAATAAGAAACTTTAAGTTGATAAGTAATGGTGCCGAGGAGCTCGATAGACAGAAAGCTTCTAACGAAAACATCATACTATTCCGTCGACAGCATTTTAAAGATTTAGACAGTTAATCGGCTAGAGATTTTGTAGTACATAATTTTTATGAACGCTATATATTTCTTCAATTAATTTAAAATCTTGTTGTACTTCTGTTGAGTTAGGATGATTAGGTATATATATAGCTAAAACCAACATTTGAGGGACTTCTTAAGTTAACAACATATTCCCCTAATTAACAAACCTAAACAGTACCGCATATATCTTTTGATTGACGGTGCACAAATCTTCGTCTTCTTATAATACTAACGCTAGGTACGAACAATCTCAAAATGGAAAAAGACCACTTTAACTTGCGGTTGAAACTATTTATATCGAATAGTAAAAAAAATAATTATTTATATTTCTTTAGTTCACTTTTACTTGACAGATATACTAAATGTAAATTTTTATTTTTATTTGTTACTTTAAGTAGATCAAGAGAATATAGTTTTTTTTCCTATTAGGATATCTCCAATCTTTACCGCATTTTTAATCCCTAAAATAGAGATTTTCCCATTTTGGGGATAACTTACTCCAATCATTCCCATATTTTTTTCTCCAAACTTTATTTTTTGTTCTTCTCTCTCTTCTATATTATATTATTATATTTCATTTCAATTTTATTTTTTAATTTCCATTAAACAAATTTCATCTTTTATTTTTATAATTTTCATAATTAAAATAATTCCATAAAATTTTACATAATACAATTGTAAGCAATGATTATAGATTAACTACTAATTCAAATAAAAGTGAAATCACTGCGATACAAGATTAATTAAATACATATTACATAACGATAAAATAATAAATACACGAAAATAAATTTATCAAAATTATACACCAAATTTAAGATATAATATTAATATTATAAAGATATTACATAAACATAATTTGGTATATATAGAGAGATAAATTAAAAGATTAAATAATAAAATAATAATAAAAAATTAATACATAGTAATGGAGAAGATGAATAATGTACCCTCATATTTAAGGGGACACTATTCATTCCCCATTTTAGGGACAAAAATGGGAGAGAGTTGGAGCTAAATTCCCCAAAAAAATTTTCCCATTATGGGGATGGAGGCAAGGTTGGAGATGACCTTATACTCATAATATTTATTACTCATTTCAAATTATTTTTTAAATCCAATAAAATAAGCATCAATTAATAAAGGTAAAATATGCATAAATTATTATGGTAAATTATACACTTAATTCATTATTTCTTAAGGGGCGTAAAAAGTTAAAACGTACTTATTAAAAGTGAACAAAAAAATATATATATATATAAATAATATCTTAAGAACCGTTATACAATGTATTTTAACAAAACACAACTAAAGCTTTTCGCATACAATTAAATGGATTCTCTACTAATCTAAGATGATCATTCTTAGACTTATAATTAACAAGATACAAATCATAAAAATACCAAAAAGAATGAAAGGTTGTTAGGCTATCATAGTATTTGTTTTGGATTTTTCAGGACAAGATCTTTGAAAAATTATCACTAATTAGTGCTATTTTTCTTGTAAGAGTTATAGATGCTGCTTTTTGTAGTAAGGGTAAAGTGTTTGCTTCTACTCTTGGCTTTGTTACCATTGACTTTAAGGAATAATGAGGTGACCTCAAATTTAGGTAATGGTAAACTTACATAATTAATTGTTGAAAGAAGCCTCTCCGAATATCTCTTAAAAAAGCATTCTCAAGTTTGCCTATATATATATATATATTGAGAGATGAGTGCATGAGTTAATATGATCAAATATCAGTGTCAATATCAAATATCAAGTTTTCACACAAAATTTAGCTGCCCAAATTCCCCACCAATGGAATCTTCTAAAATTCAACAATTTCTAGAAGGCAAAACTATTTTCATTACGGGAGCCACTGGTTTCCTTGCAAAAAGTATTTCCTCTCTCTAGCTATTTTATTATCTAATTTTTTTTTACACCACCACTGTAATTTAATTCGTTCTATTATATTATCTACTATTTTTATTGGAAACCCTTTCGGGTAGGGGTAAAGTTCGTCTACATATTATATTTCCCAAACCTCACTTTGTGGGATTATATTGGATAGTTGTTATATTATTTACTATTTATTTTGGGTTACTAATTACCTTTTAAGTTCAGTTTTGGTGGAGAAGATACTTCGGGTTCTCAGCCAAACGTGAAAAAGGTATACCTTCTAGTAAGAGCGTCGGACACCAAATCAGCCAAGAAACGTTTTTATGAAGAGGTAAACCATAGTACGTACTATTTTAATAATAAAACTAGTTGCTTTTTTCGTTAGGGTTGCTTGAGGCGGGGATGAATTAGGGTTGATCTTAGATGGCTTGCAGTTTATGTTGAACCTACTATATTCTTGATGTTTATCTTAGATGCCTTAGACTCTTGTTATTGTTATTGCATACCATTCATCTTTCGGTTTTTATGCTTCTGTTACTATAATGGTTTTACTGGAATTACTAATATATGAATCTTCTTTTATTTTCTTGTTTACCTTGTTTTTCTTATTTCCGTTGTTCTGAGCTGAGGGTCTATCGAAAGCAGCCTCTTTATCCTATCGGGACATGGGTAAAGTTAGCGTACACATTACCTTCTCAAGTTCCCACTATATAAAATTTTACTGGGTAGTTATTATTGTTATCGCTTGTTTCGTCCATTTCATTTTAACAAGACTATAAGGAAAAATGTTGTACTACAACCTGCATTTGTCCTTTATTAAGTGTCAAAAAGAGTGTCTACTTTTTTAAAATGGAAGTTTGATTTTCGCTATACATTCATGCAATACTATTTTTTCGTTATTTTGGTTTTTATTATTAAAGGCACTTGTGCATGAAATTTATTCAAAATATATCCTTTTTAATTTCTTCAAAATTAAATTAAATTCTAATTTTTATTTTCTAGTATCAGTAACACAGCCAATCAAGATAATCATGTTAGAGTTACCTAACCTATATAACTGTAAACTTTGGGTGGTATCTGTAAATATTGCTCGTTTTGCGACTTGTATTTAATGAATGTTAGGCATTTTCTTTTTTATTGTTAGCAAAAATGGGTTAGGCTATTTAATTTGTTATTTATTGTAGAGCAACACAGTATAATATTTTTGCAAGATTTTACACAGGTTATGCAGACTGAGTTGTTTAAGCCTTTAAGGTTCTAAGAGAAAAGATAGGTGCAAAAAACCTAAACTCTCTTGTAGAAGAGAAGGTATTTCCAGTTGCTGGTGATATTTCTTTTGAGGATTTGGGAATTGAAAATTCAGAGATAAAAGATGAAATGTTCAAAGAGATCGAAACAATTATAAACTTAGCTGCAACTACTAGATTTGATGAGAGGTATGATTGTAAAAATATTAATAAAGTATTTTGATGCAAGACATTTGATTTAATTCCCTATATAATATGGATAGCAATTGTTATTTTTGTTGAGTTGCAAGCCACATCTCATAACCTAGCTTTTGGGGTTGAGTTAGGTCCAACGTCCATTCTTATCATGGTATCAGAGCCAGTCCCATTCCAATTATTGTTACTGATGTTGGACCCCCATTTATGTTGTCCACGCTCCAGAGATCTGGGCGTGAGGGGGGGGGGTGTTGAGTTGTCCCACATCGAAGGAATTTGAGGTACTTGGTCTCCTTATATAGCTTGACCAATGCTCATCTCATAAACTAATTTTTGAAGTTGAGTTATGCCCAAAGTCTATTCTTATTAATTTTTTTCAGTTTGTCAGTCGTCCATTATAAGTTATTTTTGACCATTACTAGTTTACTTTTTTCTTGTAGATATGATATTGCCATGAATATCAATGTCCTAGGTGCCGTCAACGAAAAAGTGAAGATTATTGTTCACGTATCCACAGGTCAGTTTTTATTAGAAATACAAACGTGTGATTCGTTTTTCATGTACTCCCTCATTTTCATATTATTTGTGGTAGTTTAATTTGGTTTGGAGTTTAACAAAAAAATAAAAGAACATTTTCAAAATTTATGGTCTTAAAAGATTAAGGGGTAACAGATTTGTGTGATTATACCATTTGTGTGGCTATAAAAGCTTCCCATTAAGGGGAAAAAGGATAAAATGAAAAGTTTAAAGTTGAATTATTTCTAAATTTAGAAATATATCATTTATTTTGCAACAGACTAAAAAGGAAAATACTTTAAACAATATGAAACGGAGGAAATACTATTTATTATATTATTATTGTTATTGCTAAGGCTCTTAAAAATCTTGTCTTATTAATTAGTTAGTTCGATGGTTTTGTCACAGCTTATGTTTGTGGGGAAGGGGAAGGAGTTATACCAGAGAAATCATTCATTTTGGGTGAGACACTCAACAAAAACTCCTACTTAGACATTGATGTGGAGAGATATGTGATAGAAGGCAAACTTAAGGAACTTGAAGCTCAAAATTTGACATCAAAGGAAGTGACGATAGCCGTGAAAGATCTTGGCATTCAAAGGTTAGAAAAGGTCTAATTCATTTAGTGTCATTGAGATAATATACCTTTGTTATTGAACCGACGAGAGTGCTTATTGAAAACAACCTTTTCATTTATTTAATGTAGGTGTAAGATCGTCGTACAAATTAATTTTTTTAGACTTTATTTGCAGGATTACACTAGATTTTCTGTTATTGTTGTTGTTGTTGAACCGATAAAGTCAGTCAATATTTTCCTGATTTAAGTAATCTAATTGCGTATGTATTTTCTATACTGTCAGTTAGGGGTGCACAAAAGAAACTAATAAATCGCACCAATTCGATAATCCGAGTCAAACCGAGAAAAAAGAATAAAATTATAGTTTTGTTTGATTTGGTTTGGAGTTGGAAAAAAAACCTGACCATTTTAAATATAGAAAGTCAAACCGAAACCAAACCAACCCAATATTACATATATATAGAAATTTAAGATATATTTAATATATAAATATACTTATTGTGATGTGATTTAAATATTTATTAAAAATTATTTATAATTTTATATTTTAAGGTATTATTTTAAAGTTGGACATAGAACTTTTGAATGTTCCAATAAGTTTTATAACCATTAACATTAGTAACTTAAATTATGCTAACAAAAGGCCAAACCAAAATCATATCAATACTAATGCTAACAAAACACATTCAGTTCAATACTACGAATGAGAATGTATTGAATATCTAGTTTTTGTCTTGCAATTATTTAGATAAAAATGCATAGCCTATTTTTATTGTTTCTAAGCATTTAGGCATGTAATTAATACTCCCTTATTAGTCTACTTATTTCAGCATGACTTAATACTTTTAGTTTATGTTAAATTTTTATTATGACTTTTTAATTAGCAATATTTATATTACATGATTTTATTGTCTTTATTGTTGAATATTTTAGGATAATGCCATGACACATCTCATATTTTATATTATTTTCTTGAAAAATACTTTATATAGTTGTATCTTACTAGGATTAAAAAAATATTTTCACCACAATTTATATTTTTTGTTCTACGAAGATTTTACCGGAAAAAAAAATCCTAAAACCGCTGAATAACCCGAAAATTTGAGAAAAATCGAGGGTTAAAAACGCGAATTTTGTTGATTTGGTCTTTAGATTTAGTAAGCCGATACAATTAATAATTATAAAATCCTAACCAACCCGACCTATCAGTCCACAGAAATTACGCACAATATTGCTTTTCTAACATTTACATTGGCATATATTTATCCTTTTAGGGCAACTTTGCATGGGTGGCCAAACACATATTCCTTCACAAAGGCAATGGGAGAGATGCTTTTAGGACATTTGAAAGAGAATTTACAACTTGTCATAATACGTCCAACAATTATCACTATCACTTATAAAGAGCCATTTCCGGGATGGATTGAAGGAGTCAAGTAAGTTTGCGAATTGATATTCTTTTTTGCTTGTAAAGTTCATTGCATTTTTTCACTTCCAAGAGTAATTCGACGAACTAAATATTTTACTCAAGTTCTTGAGATAAAAGTTTTCATTATTTTCAACATGGCATCTTCATTAGTTTTTTTTTTTTTGCCGGGATCTATCAAAAACAATTTTTTTCATAAAGTAAGAGCTAGGTCTATATACACATTATTTTTTCTGGACCCCACGTCTAATAATATTTTGGGCATATTATTGTTGTTCTTGAGATAAAATAAAGCACATCATATAAAGAAGTGATTCATATCTCTTATATATTTATAAGTAACTTTTATTTGCAACAGTGGATTCATTTATCTTGGGATATGGTAAAGGCATATTGAATTTCTCCTTTGGTGACCCAAACAAAAAAATAGACGCGGTATGTATGAATTCACTATGCTGGTTCATTTTTCAAAAGCTTTTTTTGATCATTATAAATAAATTATTTATAACGTTTTTTTACCAACTACAAATGAGGTCTGCCTAACTTTTTAACCTCTTTAATTTATTGCAGATTCCAGGTGATATGGTGGTGAACTCCATACTTGCATCAATTATAGCACACGGAAATCAATATTATTCTTCTCAAGAATCCATATATCACATTAGCTCTTCCGAAAAGAATCCTCTAAAATCTTGTGATATTCAATTGTTTCTGTTTCATTACTTCACCAAAAACCCATGGATCAATAAAGATGGGAACATCATCAAAGTGGGAATGCCTCCGCTATTTAGCAGCATGGATAGCTTCAAAAATTACATTTCAACCTATTATTGGCCATTGTTAAAGGTTTTTTTCTCATCCATATAGCATTTTATTTTCATCTTTATACATATTTTAGTGGTGAAGTTACTCATTTGGCCTGTAAGCCAAAAATAATTAAATTCTCTAGCCAAATATACAAACAATTATATTATATTATATGTATGTTATATATAAATATATGTAACAAATTTGGCAATTATTTTTGGGAGCGATTATACTGTGTAGTTAATTTATATTATAGCTATGCGTACGCTTGCAGATAGACGTAAATCATTTCATTTTCTGTGGACTTTGATAGCCCTCTGACATCGAGTTGATGATTTTCGCGTGTGAAAGTACTTGGAAAAAAAATCAAAATTCATCCCCTTACTTTTAACTATTATTTAGTACTATTACTTTGTGTTATACTTCAAGTTGGACGTCTCTTAGGATCAAGGGAAAAAGGAGAGAATTTGCTGCCCCCATAATATAATGAAAGTTAACGCTAAGATATTTTGTATAGTAAAGGGGTGTTTTGCTTAGGAATTTATAGTTGGCATTTAGTACAGTTATTATCAATTTCTTAAGCAAATTATAATTTGTTATGGTTAAAACAGTATATTACAGGTGTGCCTAGCAATCTTTAATGTTGATGTACACATTCAATGACAGTAAATTGTGGCTTAATATGTTTTTAGATACTAGAGTAGGCAAATCTATTATCATGGCGGCGTTTTGACAAAACCTACAAAAGTTTGAAAAGGAAGATTGATATGGCTATACGTCTAGCTGAACTCTACAAACCTTAGTTGCTTTTCCACGGCAGGTATGTGAATGTTTATATTTTGTATTACTTCCCAATTACTTTCTAGTAGCTTAAGCATCATTTAATCAACTCGCGGTGCGACTATTAAAAGAAATTTAATTATTTATAAACTTAAAATTTTCAGCTTTGATGATGTTAATACCGAGAGGTTGAGAATGGCAATGAAAGAATGCAACATGGATGATGTGCTCAGCTTTGATCCAACATGCATTAAATGGGAAGATTACTTCATGAATACTCAGCTCCCCGGAGCTGTAAAGCGCATATTCTAGGATTAATATGCAAGATTCATGTGTTAAACGACTCTGTCTTATTGTGACCTTTTCTTGAATTCTCGAAAGAACTTCTATCATTTCTACTGCATATGACGAGATATGGGTGTTGTATGTGCAATATATACTTTTTAAAATACGAGTGTTTTTCGATTATTTTCATTCATGTGAAAGTTTGGCATGGACACAATTAGATAGATCGTTGTGTCTGTGTGTATGATTACTGAATCTCCAACATTGTAATTTGTATATTACTTTATGGGAATGCTAAGCTAATTTGCTCGTGCGTGTTTCTATGGCTTTAAAACAGAATCAAGAAAATCAACCATATTATTTGGTATCCAGGGTACGGATGTGCAATATTTATAGGTTCAGTCGCTCAAACTCTTACCTAAAGTGTTGGGTCGATTCAGGGTTGGGTTGGGTTCACAATTGGTACAAGTTCTTAATTAGTATTTTAACTATTTTTTCATAAAATTAAAGTTTTCGTGTTATTAAATCCCTCAAGAAAATACAAAAATCCGATAAAGATGACCAATGAAAAGTAAAATGAATTTTAAAATACAGAAAAAGATAGATGACTTTAATGACCAATTATTCCAAATTGAATGACCGCCTAAGCTATCATCTCCTTAATAAATATCCTCGTGTCTATTAATAATTACTTATGATAAATTCATATAGTGTAGTGTAGAAATCGGATGGTGACAAATATGCTCCTTCAAAAGTGCATAGTAGTAGCAGCGATATCACACTTTTATTTTTTTCACCTAGCACCCCAAAATCTCTAAACTGTTATGAAATCTCCTATTTAAGGTGAATGTCTATAATTAGAGAGATTCTAGAGTTCTATTCTTGGTAGCTAAATCATCCCCCTCCCTATAAATAAAGGGGTCTTCTACCATCGTAAACCATCCCTAACAATCTCTAAGTATCAATGAGAATACTCCTCTCTTTGCTCTTGTTCTTGTATTATTGTTCTTGTCTTTATATTATTTCATAATACGTTATCAGCACGAGTCTCTAACCAATTGAAATTTTTGATTATTTTAACTTTTCTTTGTGTAGGGTTTTGCTTCATAGCCGATTCAGATCTCTCAACTCAATCGCCGCCTTTTTCTAATTTCTATACGGAAAAATAGAAGAGATGATATCATCATAAAGTAATGCAACGGGAAGGAAACTCAAGAGGTATATTTGATGTCGCAACATTTATTGGTATACCTTAAAGGTAAGTAATTTACTTTTCCCTTTCAAATTCTTGGAATTCTATAATTTGATTTTATATACAAACATAGACAACAAAGTTTGATTATAACTCTAATGGAGTTTGTAAGAAATTGTAACCACATGAAGTGGTAAAATCTCTATGTCCTGCCATGATTAAATTCATGTATGATTGTGGGCAAAGAATTGAAAGTCCGTCCCATTGAATTTGCTCCATTCCCTTTAGAGAATGTGGAAGCATATGTGATAAGTCTGAAAGAAGACAAAATTATTACCGTAAAGGTATCAATGGATGTGGACGTGGCAATAGACGAAATTATAATCGTCATTATTGTGATAATGAGAATAATAAAGATTCTCAAAATAATCTTTCACTCTATGAAAGTAATATTTGACATGAGATTGTGTAAAGCACATGATTATGATCCATTCCCTGACGTGAATGTGATAATTGTAATAGAGCCCGTAAGTATGAACACGCTCTTGATGTAAATTTGTTTTATGTCTGACATTATGAAAAGAAAGTTCGTTGCCCTTGAAATTTCGGGCAAGAACTATATGACATGGGTGTTGGATGCTGAAATCCACTTAGATGCTATGGGTCTTGGAGACGCCATTAAAGACAGAAATAATGCATCCACCCAAAACTATGCTAAGGCCTTGATTTACTTGCGCCATCACCTTGATGAAGGTTTGAAAATTGAATATATCACAGTCAAAGATCCACCTATCTTGTGAGATGGCTTAAAGAAGAGATATGACAACCTGAAGTTGGTCACTCTGCCACAAGCACGATACGATAAGAATCCAAGAGCAAATAGTTTATAAACTATATATTATCGTTGCGGTGGAAACGGGCACTGGTCAAAGGCTTGCCGTATACCATGACATTTGGTTGACCTTTATCAAGCATCTCGAAAGAGTAAACGCCCTGAAACGAATTTTGTCTCTGACGACAACTTTGACATCACCCACTTGGATGTGGGAGACTTCTTTGAGCAACCCGAGGGGAAAATAGACCACCTAATCGGTGATGGGTCCGTGATGAAAGAAGATGGAGTTATTTGATTTTGTTCTACTTATTTGTATTAGTTAGTGAATAAACTAACAGTCATTAGTATTAGCTCGTATTAGTTAGTTCATGATGCAATGTTAGCAGTAGTTCTTTAGAATGTCTTCAATATGCTCAAATATCAATAATATTTTTATTTTCCAGTAGGGGTAATCGACTAGCCTGAAAAACTAGTCGATTATCTAATATTTTCGCATTAAAGCTGAAAAACAATTGATCGAAAATTGATTGTCTATGTCTAACAATCGATTGTCGTTAGACAGTGTAATCTGGAATTTTTCAAAAATCATCCACAATCGATTGTCTATGTCTAACAACCGATTGTCGTTAGACAGTAATCTGGAATTTTTCAAAAATCATCCACAATCGATTGTCTATGTCTAACAATCGATTGTTGTTAGATAGTAATCTGGAATTTTTCAAAAATCATCCAGTCGATTGTCTATGTCTAATAATCGATTGTCTTTAAAACAGTGTGATCTGGAATTTTTCAAAAATAACCAACAATCGATTGTCTATGTCTAACAATCGATTGTCGTTAGACAGTAATCTGGAATTTTTCAAAAATCATCCACAATCCATTGTCTATGTCTAACAATCGATTGTCTTTAAAACTGTGTGATCTAGAATTTTTCAAAAATAACCAACAATCGATTGTCTATGTCTAACAATCGATTGTCTTTATACAGGTCTGGAATTTTTCAAAAATAACCAACAATCGATTGTCTTAAGACAGTGTGATCTGAAGTTTTTCAAAAATAGCAAATAATCGATTGTGTGTGTTTAACAATCGATTGTCAATGTTCAACAATCGATTGTGTGTGTTTAACAATCGATTGTTTTATGAAAATGCTTAAACTGAAATTTTCAAGCTGCATAGTAATCCATACAATCGACTATCTAATTTAATTTGTCAACTGACCGCAGCAGATTTTGAAAATATTATTTAAATGTGACACAAACGGATTGAAGTTGTTTATTCTCATGTTCGTATATTTTCTTTTATATGTCAAACCATGGGTAGTAAATTGATTGAAGGCTCCGGAAGAGCAACTGTAACTCTGCCCAAAGGCACGACGTTTATCTTAGAGAATGCAATATTCTCCTCCAAGTCTAAGAAGAACTTGTTGAGTTTTAATGATATCAATCGCAATGTTCTCCTCCAAGTCTAAAAGGAACTTGTTGAGTTTTAAAGATATCATTCAAAATGGATATCATATTGAGACAATAGATGAGAATAATCTTGAATTCTTCATGAAAACGAGGCTGCCCATTTCGGTTTGGGTTCACGCCATTTTGCATGCAGCAATACTAGTTCGTCGGCTGCCCACTTCGGTTTGGGGTCACGCCATTTTGCATGCAGCAATACTAGTTCGTCGGCTGCCCACTTCGGTTTGGGGACACGCCATTTTGCATACAGCAATGCTAGTTCGCCTCTGACTGACGAATTGACACAAATATTCCCCGTTGCAATTGGTTTTGGGTCATGGACCCAATATATCCCATTTAAGAATCTTTGGATGCGCAGTATATGTGCCTGTAGCACCGCCATCCCGCACCAAAATGGGTCTGCAAAGAAGGTTAGGAATATATGTTGAGATTGAATCGCCCTCCATTATTCGCTACCTCGAAACATTGACAGGAGATTTGTTCACTGCACGATTTGCAGACTGTCAATTTGATGAGACACTTTTCCCAAAATTAGGGGGAGAAGTTGGTGAAACCAAACGGGAAATTTTGTGGAAAAATGCATCATTATCTCATCTTGATCCACATACCTCTATTTGTGAAAGAGGCACAAAAGATTATCCATTTGCAAAGAATAGCAAATCAAATGCCTGACGCATTTATAGATTTGAAAAGGATAACAAGATCACATCCCCGAAGTGAATGTGACAACATCTGATTCACGAATACATATTCATTATTGGAAGAATATGAACATGAAATTGGTATTAAATATACCACACTCACCCCTAGAAGGAGATTTGAGATGATACCACACTCACCCCTAGAAGGAGGTTTGAGATGATATATGGCATGAATGATAGTTGGTCACGTACCTATTGTACGCCAAAGTATTTTGGAAATATGACTATTAAAGGACAACGATAATGCAAGAAACATATCTTGCATATAAGTTTGACATGACCATAATGGTATAACTTTCTCTTTAAGAAAGATATTCACCACATGGATGTTGATGAATCTGTGGTAGTACAAAATTAATTGAGAGCTCTAGAAGAGCCAATTATTACTATGTTGGAGAAACACAATTGAGTATTGTGCTGTAGTAAGTCTCAAAGAAACTTATTCAGTTTCCAAAGTACACGCGAAAGCGATTGATTATATTGAGACTATAAATAAAGGAAGGCTTTGATATCTCCTATTACTACAACTTGTAGCGGGGTAATTTGCATATGAAAAGCTACCCGATTCATTCTCCAGTTTGTACTACACAAAACAAAAGAATGCCACAATAAAGTGGATATCTATTGGTATAAAAACCCATGTCATAATAAACCTGAAGTTTATTGATAAGTGCACATGTCATGGTGTAAATTTGAAGTTTACCAATATTGATAATTTATTCAGTTGGCATTCGTGTTAGCCATCTCATTTTAAGTATGATGTGCAAATTCACATGGGTGAATATTAAAGAACTAGAAAGTTCTTTACGAATTCTCTTGTATTACTTGTTCTCATTAATGAACTGACCAACTAAAGAGTTCGGGTTGAAGCCCATAAATTCTGGAAATATCAAAGGTGAATATGGGCCCATTCACCCGCCATGTATACCACATATGATGCATCTATGATATGGTTACATGCGCAATTGTTATTAACCCGCAGCCTGGCCGGTGCTTGCGAGGTAAATTGCTCAGTAATCTAACTTCGAGCATAATTTCCAGATTCTCTACTCAAGATAGTTCATCTTGATAAGTTGGTTTATATCAAAGTTGGTTTAGCAAGATAATTATTGAGTGCTTCCACTTAATAGCTAAACTGTTTCTTATGAGAACAAAGTTATATATATCAGTTTGATATACGTTGTATACGAGAGTATATTATATTCTCCCCTCATAAGTGGTTCAGGGCCAGGAACCAAATAATTTCATCTTATTATTAATGTGTTGTGTATATTGACATGATAATGCACAAAGATGATTTCCCAAGAGTTGAGGAAACAAGTTAGATTTTCTAACATGAGGGGGAGACATGATAAACAATTGAGAAAAGGTTACATGGGAAGAATTATCATTTGTATATGTAGATCCCCGAATATCATGATATGAACCTGAAGTTCATAAAATGGATAATTCAATTGCAACATATTGCAAAGCATGTTATACGCATTTGCTGACCCAAAGAAAGTGACTATATTCTCACTACAAATGCTCATATTAAGTCCCAGAAGGACAAAGTCTTTGATACGCTTAAAGCGTATAGACAAATACTTGATTCCATGTGAAAGACATGTAGATTTGGACATGTAGTTCAAATACTTGAGAGTATAAAAGTCAAAGATATGTATAATCAGTTTTCGATATCTTATTTGTTTAGCATGACGTGAAAACTTGATATGCATCTAAAGTCGGCTTATATGACTTAACTTGAAAGATTTAAGTTGCTTGAAGCATATGCAATTCTTGGTCCTGAAGTACCAAATCCTTAGTACAATTTGTGTACATATGTATCTTGCTATAACTATAAGCATGATGGCATTAAGAATGCATCTATGGAGATATTGAAGAGTTATTCCACGACATTATATGAAGATGTTCATATCTATCAAGAATGATGATTTCAAGGTGCGGAATATTTATTCTAACGTCTACCAAAGATCGTTTTGAAGATGATGCACAAGATTGGAATACAAATGTTCAAGGATATAAATTGATGTTCTTATTAGGGGGAGTTAATGCGCGTTGCACTCTTTTTCCCTTACAAGGTTTTGTCCCAATTGGGTTTTCCTTGCGAGGTTTTTAACGAGGCAACCAATAGGCGCATATTCAAACATGTGTACTCTTTTTCCTTTCTTTAATTTTTCCCATTGGGTTTTGGTTTTAAGGTTTTAACGAGGCACATTGTTGAATAGACATTCAAGGGGGAGTGTTATGAAATCTCCTATTTAAGGTGAATGTCTATAATTAGAGAGATTCTAGAGTTCTATTCTTGGTAGCTAAATCATCCCCCTCCCTATAAATAAAGGGGTCTTCTACCATTGTAAACCATCCCTAACAATCTCTAAGTATCAATGAGAATACTCCTCTCTCTCTATTCTCTCTATTGCTCTTGTTCTTGTATTATTGTTCTTGTTTTTATATTATTTCATAACATAAACTCTTTAGTGAAGTTGTAGAAAAATGAGAATAAGGGAAATGCTTTTGAAAAAGTAAAGTGACAAAATTAATAATTTTAAATAAGGTTTATATGCTAAGACGTAGCCACCTAGCATTATTTTTTTTTATTTAGGTGTGAAAAACAATTATTTTAAGGGAAAATCGTTTTTGAAATCATTTCTCTTACTAGCTACTAGTGAGCTACCAAAACTCGCAACTAAGGAGGTTCCGTTGACAAAAAAGGCGTTAGATACCCCTCAAATCTCTGCGTTGAACACGGTTGCTCACTAGACCTTAATTGGCCTCAAAATATATGACTGAGACAAACACAAAAGCAAACACTTGCTAATAAGCAAAACTATTTACAACCGAAAACAAAATAAATTCCAACACTATCCTATCTATATGTATTCTGACATTCTTGAATATTGTCTTTGAAATGCCTCCAAAATGAATTTGATTTCTTCCGAGATATTCCACCCAAAAAATGGTAGATGAGATTATGCATGTAAATAAAAGTGTAACGACCTGATCGGTCGTTTTGTATTCTAGAATTAAGATTTTTTGCGATAGTTTTAACTAATTTACGACTCGCGGTGATGGTTGATTCGGAATTTGGAAAAGTTAGAGTTGAAATATGCCGAATTCTTTTACCCTCGGGGGTCGTAATAACGTCTACTAGTAAAAGCTAGACAAGCCAACTACTATAATTATTCACCTTTTTTCCATTTTTAATCCTTTAACCATTGTGAGCTAACATTATATGAACAATGAAATTAAGTAAGCAAAAGAAAAGAAATGTAACAATTTAAATATTACCAGTACAACACCATAACTAAAAAGCTACTCAGATATGATGTCACAATTTTACAAAATGTCGATGAGTAATACAATTAAGGGGACCGAAAGATAAATATAGTTATTTCAGAAAATACATAGAAGAAATAATATAGAAAAATAGAAGGAGAAGTCAGGGCCCGCGGACGCCTGCAGGACTACCTCGGGTCGCCTGAATGGACCAAAGACATCACCCTCACTGTGTGTCATAACCCGGATTTTCACCTTCCGAAGTCGTGATGACGACTACTAGTGAAAGCGAGGCAAGCCGTGCATTTTAGAATCACTACCTCTTTTATTTAGCCTTTTTGACAATTTAAATTAACAGGCGAGCAACAATGAAGTAATAGCGATAAATAAATGTACGTGGAAGACTTAATATGGTAACTTATCCCAAACCAGTACGACAATACTAACATACATCTCTATCCGAAATTCGGTGTCACAATATCAAGGACCAACTACGAGTACTACATACAAATGTCTGGAAATAAGGTACAATCTATTTATGAAATGAATGAAAACAGAATACATATAAAGATAGAAGAGAATGCAGGGCCTGCAGACGCCTCCAGGACTACATTGAGATCTCTAGCTAGACTGAAGGCAACCACCCAATGCTATGGTCCAAAAGCGCCACACTGGAATCTGCACATAGTGTAGAGTATAATATCAGCACAACCGACCCCATGTAATGGTAAGTTTCTGGCTTAACCCCGGCGAAGTAGTGAAGAGGCTATGACCGAACTACCAAATAAACACGTGCAGTTATATTGTATGCATCAGAAAATAAAATGAGAATAAAATAATAAAGATGGGAGGGGGTACATGTTTTGGGAGAATATCAATACCAACAGTAAATTAAGAGAAATGCATCAGGACAATTTAGAATTTACAACAAAACAATAAGGAAGTTGCCCCAATCTATAAATACTTTGTGTTATCAATTATTACAACACGAAACCTGATCCAAGCCATAATAACATTGTTGTGGCATTTAATACGATCCATATCATTTATTATTATTGCGGCGTGCAACCTGATCCAATTATATTATTGTTGCAGTGTGTAACCTGATCCAATTACATTTTTGTTGCGGCGTGCAACCCGTTCTAATTATATCATTGTTGTGGCGTGCAACCCGATCCAATTATATCATTGTTGCGGCATACAATCCGATCCACATATTTAGTTCAATATCAAATCACAAATAGAGTTCTGGCAACGGATAAATAAGGAAACAACACTATCTCGGCAAGTAAATCAACAATATAAGTAAATACATCCCGACAAGGAAAAATCAACTATAACCAAACTTTTTCCAATGTCTAACTAGTTTAACTAGTATCAATACTCAACCATAAGTAATTTTTATAGGAATAATCATCATCCTTGTTCAACAACTTAGGCATTCATAGTATTTTTAAAGAACACAACAATTTCACTTTAAGACTCACAGTCATGCTTGACACCAAAGCATGAATACTAGTCACCATCCCTATACGTCGTACTAAACAAGTAACATGTAGCAAATAGGACACAACTCCTAATCCCTTAAACGAAGGTTAGACCAAACACCTACCTCAATGCAACGGATACAATTTACATCTCAACTATCGCTTTACCCCTTGATTCCACCACCAATTAGCTCGTATCTAGCCACAAGTTACTTAATTACATCAATAAATTCTAAATGAATCAATTCTAATGCATGAAAATAGATTTTTCAAAGTATTACACAAAAAGTCAAAAATGGCCCCCGAGCCCACGTGAGCAAAACCCGAGGTTCGAACCAAAACCCGATTACCCATTCCCCTACGAACCCAAATTTATATTTTATTTTAAAACCGGACCTCAAATCGAGGTCCAAATCCCCAAACTTTAAAAAATCTAGGTTCTACCAAAAACACCCAATTTTCCCCCATGAAAATCATTCATTTTGAGTTGAAATTATGTGACATGATATTAATGATTGAACAAAACTAGCTAAAATTGACTTATGATCGATTTGGAAGAAGATTTGTCTTTGAAAAATTGCCCAAGAGTGTTTTGGTCTTGAAAGAGTGCAAAAAATAAAAGATATTCGGCTAAGTTATAAAATTGTAGGTCGCAGATGTCGCAATTGCGATCAGGGTTCGCAATTACGAACCTAGATTTCTGCTAAGATCGCATATGCAAAAGGACCCTTGTATTTCAAGGTCGGAATTGCAAACATACTATCACATTTGCGATAAAGGCCCAAATAAGGAGTGTCACATCTGCGAAGGAACATCTCGCATTTTTGAGGAAGGGTTGGCCTAGGATACTTCGCATTTGCGACTCACCATTACATTTCTGAACTCGCATTTGCGAGCCAGGCTTTGATAATGCGAAGCCTGCGGTCCTGCAATGAAACAGTTGAAGCCTGCAATTTCTCAAGTCCAAAATCCACCCCCTGGTCTATCCAAAACTCACTCGAGCCCTCAGGGCTCCAAACCAAACATTTACACCAACCTAAAAAGATCTATGGACTTGATCTTTCATTTAAATCACTAAAATAATATCAACGACTATAAATTTAGTATCAAAATCATGAAACTTCTTAAGAAGTTCAAATTTTCCAATTTTCTCAAATACGATCTGATTCTCGTCATTTCAAGTCCGTTTCTTATAAAATTTCATAAACTTATCTTAAATCAAATATAAGACCTGTACTGGGGGCCGGAACCAAAATACGGGTTCGATACCATCAAGTCTGAAAGATATTTCTTTTTCAAAAACTCATAAATGTTCCAGAATTTTTTTTTAAAAAATTTATTTATCGTACTTGGGACCTCGAAATTTTATTTCGGGCATACACCCAAGTCCTATATTTTTATTTGGACTTCGGGATTGTCAAATCATAGGCTAGGTTCGTCTATCCAAAATATTGACCGAAGTCAATTTATTGCATTTTAAAGTTTTCACAGATTTTCACATATTGGCTTTCCAGCTACGTGGTCACGAGGAATTTTGACATGTTTTATGCTCCTTCTTGCTTATGATTTGGTTATTAATTTTTACAAAATAGTCCCAAAAGGCTTATAAGTTGTTCTTGATTACAGGTTTGATTGACAAAGTGATGAGATGTCAAAGATCGACTCAAAAGGATTAAAACCTGCACAAGTACCACATACAAGGCAAACTCAGGACAAACAGGCCCAGTGAAGCCACACCATACTCTATGCGATCTGCACTAGGGAGATTCATAGAACTGGCAAATCAAGTGTTAAAGCAGTGCAACCGCAGTGGAAATTGTACGGTCCGCACTGAAGGCTCCGCGGCCGCACTACCATTATGTGTGGTCCGCAGAGGTGAAATCTGAGAGATGAAAATTGCCAAGATTTTAGCTGTGCGATCCATGATAATGTTTGTGCGGATCGAATTAGAAGACTCCGCGGCCGCGGTCCATTCTGCGCAGTCCTTGGAGCTTGAGTTAAGAGAGATGAAATTGAGGGGTTCATAGCCTAGTGTGGTCGCACACCATTTTTGTCCAATTTTTCCAGGTTAGTATATATAGAGTATTTTCCTCTTTTAGGGTGTGAGATATTCCAGAACTGTATCTGCGCTCGTGAGACGCGATCTTGTAGCCATTTTAGGCATTTTAGCTTAGCTCTAACGATAGATTCTCTGTATTTACATTAGCTTTTAATTAATATGTCTTTATCTTCATCTGTTTCTCTATTTTCTTCTTCAAGCATGAGTAGCTAAACCCATTAGCTAGGGTTGTGGCTCAACCCTAGTGTGGGTACTTGATGGGTGTTGCAATTTATGGCTAGATTGACTATGGATGTTTGCTATTTGGATCTATTTTATGGTTTAATTTATGAATTGGTAGTTGCAAACGCTGGTTTGTGCTAAGTTGACTTGGCTCTTCTTGGTAACGAGAGCCTAAGTCTCCAAAATTGATCCAATAAGAAATTAAGTCTCCACAATTGACCCAACTAGAAATTAGGATGTACTCAAGAGAATTGATAGTCCCAATTAAAGGGTTAAACCTCGAGAGAGTAATTATCCGACGTGAACCCTAGTTGCTTGAGCTAATTTGCCTACCCATTTGGTCTTGAGAAAGTCAATTGGGTAAAATCACTCTCTCTACCGAGAGGCGTGAGATTGGGTAAAACTGTGCAATGGTTATAGTATATTTCCCCAACCATATCAATCGAGACTTAAAAACAATTATCCGTCAATTAGCCTCTAGGTGAAAGTCACTACCCTAGGGCCTTTCCATCCATTAGATACAACTCTTAGAAATTTTTGCATTAGCTTAATTTAGTTATAATTAGTAGTTGATATTTGTAGAATGTTAATGAAAAATCAAAAGATGTTTGGAAGTGAAATTTGGAGCAATTACACAACTCTAGCCT
Organism: Nicotiana benthamiana; assembly: GCA_034376525.1. Lineage (NCBI taxonomy): Eukaryota > Viridiplantae > Streptophyta > Magnoliopsida > Solanales > Solanaceae > Nicotiana > Nicotiana benthamiana. The sequence goes on along the minus strand of CM067331.1, from coordinate 14,070,079 downwards.
AGATAGATGCCCAACTCCCCTCCAAGCTCCCTGAGGAATTCGAATCCCGACCCTCAAATCGGGTAAAAGCTATTGCGACTCTCTCTTCCTACTTTTTAGTAGTGTGGAGTTGGCAGTGATAACTATGAGTACATAGATCCTGGATCAAATAAAACTGAACCATCTCTACTACAAACATGAACATTACCTATGATAACTACATTTGAAGCCTCAACCCCAGTCCCGGCTGGAAGGGCATAACATCGGGGATGGGCACCACCACCCTAGACTACATCTCTAGGTTGGCCTAGATCTGTCTGGCCTCAAACTCTAGCGGTCTGAGCTCCATCTCTAACACCTCTAGACCTCTACCTCTAGACCTCTTCTTGTTCCCCTAGCTGGCGGAGTTGGTGGGCAAACACCTGGTGCCTAAACCATAGCATGGGAACCTTGCTGCTGCCACTGAGTACCCATCAACCTCGGACAAGCTCTTTGGATATGACCTTACTAACCACACTCAAAGCATCCACTTGAATGATGTGGCTGAGGAAACTAAGACTGACCCTAGCAACCTGAATGACCACCTCGAAAACTTTGCAGCGGCGGTGCACTGATAGGAGCTGGTGACGCACTATAGGGCTGCTGATCTGAGTACAACATATGAGAACCACGGCCACCTGAATCGTTGTGCGAAACTTGAAGTGCTAATTGAAAATTCTTGGGAGGATGGGATATACCATATGAATCCCTACCTCTAGACAAGGTACCACTAAATCTCCTAAATGACAAGGCCTCTTGTTAGAGCCCTCACCACCTCCCTACGATAGAACCGTCTCAACTATCCTGGCCACATTGGATACCTCATGGAAAGAAATCTCATTCCCTATCTTCTTGGCCATCTGAAGCCGAATAGGGTGGATAAGTCCCTCAATGAACCTCCTCACCCTCTCTCTCTCTCTCGGTGGGAAGTATGATAAGAGCATGACTGGCCAAGTCGATGAATCTGGTCTCATATTGAGTAACGGTAATAGAATGCTGCTAAAGACACTCAAATTGCCTCTGATAGGCCACTCTGTCAGTGATAGGGAGAAACTTCTCTTGAAATAGCTGCGAAAACTGCTCCCAAGTCAAATTTGGTGATCCGGCTAGTCTAGCCAAACAATTATCTCTCCACCATGTCTTGGCAGATCCAGACAAGTGAAAAGTAGAAAAATCGAACCTATTGGTCTGTACTATCCCCATGCTCCTAAGAAGCTCATGACAACCTTCTAAATAATCCTATGGATCCTCAGAAGATGTATCGCTGAAGGTAGTAGTGAAGAGCTTTGTGAACCTGTTCAATCTCCGCAAAGCGTCGACAGACATACCTGCTCCATCACCAGTCTAAGCTACCATACCTGGCTAAACTACTCCAATTAGCTGAGCTGCTGGAGTGTGAAACTGGGGAGCTATCTTTTTCGGAGTCCGAGTAGCAGGAGTCTGGACTTCTCCTCCTTTTTGAGAGACGGCTGGTGCTACAGGAAGCATGCATGCCCTGGTGACACTCTCCATAAGGCCCACTAGACGGACCAGAGTATCCTAGAGTACTAGGGTAGCAATAAACCACTGGCACCTGAGTTGGGCCCACCAGAACCGTCTGGGCCGTAACCTCATCATCAAAGCCAACCTTAGGCTCTGCCGATGGTGCTATTGCTCTAGGCTGAGCTTTTCCCCAACCTCGGCCTTTAGTACGGCCTCGACCTCACACTCTGCCTCTCATAGGAGCTGCTGTTGGAAGCTCGGGCTACTTATCGATGGATGAGGAAATGCATGTTCTCGCCATCTGCGAAAGAACAGAGTAGAAATTCGATTAGCATTGAGAAACCAAAGTGCATGACAAGAAAGAACAAATGTGAAGTTTTTCCTAACTCTGTAGTTTCTGGGGGATAAATAAAGACATCTCTTTACCGATCCCTCAAAGTATATTAAGCTTGTCCATGAATTGTGAGACCTATGTAACTTAGAGCTCTAATACCAACTTGTGACGGCTCGAATTCCTACCCTTGGGAGTCGTGGTGGTTCCTACTCTTGAAAGCTAGGCAAGCAGCATATTTTAGAATCACTACCTCTTTTAATTACCTCTTTTGAACAATTTAAATTAACAAGCGATCAACAGTGAAATAATAGCGATAAATAAATGCATGCAGAAGACTTATATCTAATATCTTAGCCCAAACTATTATGACAATACTAACATACATCTCGACTCGAAATTCGGTGTCACAATATCATGGACCAACTATGAGTACTACATACAAATATATGGAAAGAAATGTACAATCTGTCTTTGAAGTAAATAAAAATAGAATACATATAAAGATAGAAGAGAATGCTGGTTCTATGGACGTCTACAGTACTACCTCGGGATCTCTAGCAGGACTGAAGGCAGCCACACAATGCTACGGTCTAAAAGCTGCCGCTCCGGTATCTGCACATAATGTAGAGTGTAGTATCAGCACAACTGACCCCATATACTTGTAAGTGTCTGGCCTAACTGCGGCGAAGTAGTGACGAGGCTAGGACAAGTCAATAAAATAAATCTGTGCAGTTACATAGTATGCAGCAGAAAATAAAATGGGAGTAAAAAAGTAAAAATTAGAGGAGGGTACATGCTGTGGGGAATATCAATACCAATAGTAAATTAAGAGAAATGCATCAGGACAATTTAGAATTTATAGGAAAATAATAAGGAACTCGCAACCAATCTTTCAAAACTTCGTGTTAAATATTGTTGCGGTGCGCAACCCGGTCCAAAGCGTAACAACACTATTGCAGCATTCAACTCGATCCATATCATTTATCACTGTTGAGGCGTGCAACCCGATCCAATTATATTATTATTGCAACGTGCAACCCGATCCAATTATTTTATTATTTTGTCGTACATTCCGATCCAATTATATCATTGTTGTGGCATGAAACCCGATCCAAATATATCATTATTGCGGCGTGCAACCCGATCCACATATACATTTTAATATCAAATGACAAATAGCATCCTAGCAAGGGAACAATAAAGAAACAATACTATTCCGGCAAGGGAATCGACAGTATAAGTAAATACATCCCGACAAAGGAAAATTAACTATAACCAAACTTGTTTCAACATCTAACTACCTCAACTAGCACCAATACTCAATCATAAGTAAATTTTTACAATAATAACAATAATCCTTGCTCAAAATAGAGAATCAAAAACTTAGGCGTTCCTAGTATTTATTAAGAACACAATAATTTTACTTTAAGACTCATGTTAATGCTTGACACAAACGCATAGATACTCATCACAATGCCTATAAATCGTACTAAAAAAGTAACACGTATCAAATAGGACACAACTCATAATCCCTTAAGCTAAGATTAGACCAAACAATTACCTCGATGCCACTAACATAATTTACGTAACAACTATCACTTTACCACTTGATTCAACAATCAATTCGCTCGTATCTAGCCACAAGTTACTTAATTATATCAATATATTCTAAATGAATCAATTCTAATGCATGAATATAGTTTTTCCAAAGTTTTACCCAAAATAAAAAATAGTCCACAAGCCCATATGGGAAAAATTCGAGATGCGAACTAAAACTCGATTACCAATTCCCCCACAAACCCAAATATATAATTTGTTTTGAAATAGACCTCAAATCGAGGTCCAAATCTATAAAATTTTAAAAATTTAGGTTCCACCCAAAACACCCAATTTTCCCCCGTGAAAATTATTGATTTTGAGTTGAAATCATATGAAATAATGCTAATGATTGAAGGAAACGAATTAAAATTGACTTACAATCAATTTGAAAAAAGAGTTATCTTTGAAAAATGGGCCAAGAGTGGTTTGGTTTTGAAAGAGTTTGAAAAATGAAAAATTTTCGGCTAAGTTATAAAGTTGCAGGTCGCAAATGTCGCAATAGTACTAGGGTTCGCAATTGAGAACCCAGATTTCTGCCAAGTTCGCATTTGCGAAGGGACCCTCGTATTTGCATTTGCGATAACAGGCCCAAATGGGGAGTGTCGCACTTGCGAAGGAACATCTCGCATTTGCGAGGAAGGGATGGCCTGGGCTCTTTCGTAATTGTGACTCAACCTTCGCATTTGCATTTGCGAAGCCTACAAACCTACAATGAAATAGCTGAAGCCTGCAATTTTTCAAGTCCAAAATCTACCCCGTGGTCTATCCCAAACTCATAGAGCCCTCTGGGCTCCAATCCAATCATGTATACCAACCTAAAAACATCTTATGGACTTGCTCGTGTATTCAAATCACTAAAATAACATCAATGACTATGAATTTAGCATCAAAATCTTGAAATTTCTTAAGAACTTCAAAATTTTCAATTTTCTAAAATACAATCCAATTCACGTAATTTAAAGTCTGTTGCTTACTAAATTTCACTAACTTATCTTAAATCACATATAAGACCTGTACCAGACACAAAAACCAAAATACTTGCTCGATACCATCAAGTTTAAAACATATTTCACTTTCAAAAACTCATAAATGTTCCAAAAAATAATTTTCATTCATTTCCCGGGCTTGGGACCTCAGAATTTGATTTCAGGCATACGCCCAAGTCCGATATTTTCCTGGACCCTCCGAGACCGTCAAATTACGGGTCCGGGTCTGCTTACCTAAAATATTGACCGATGTCAACTTAATTTATTTTAAAGTCAATTTCATTATTTTCATCAATTTTTACACATTGACTTTTCGACTACATGCCGGGACTGCACACGCAAATCGATGTGAGACATAAAGAGGTTTTTAAGGCCTTAGAACACAAAATTTGTCTTTAAACAAGTAAGGGTCATTACACTGAGGTCCAAAAGCTGTAGTACCGGGATCTGCACAAATTGCATAGTGCGGTATCAGCACAACTGACCCCATATGCTGGTAAGTACACAGTCTAACCTGGGCAAAGTGATGACGAGGCTAGGACCATACTATCAAATATATACATGCAATTAAATCATATATAATAGAAAATAAAGGAAGAAACATACATTAAGGATAGGAGGGGCCGGCAATTAGAGAATCAAAGAGAATAATATCCTTCCCCCAAGAATTCTCTCTAGGAACAGTGCTTCAGCGGCGTGTACAGTGTTTCCGACACTATTCATCGGGCATATCTCCGGAATCTGGCGGTGGATAATAGCAATCTTGGTGTCAAAATAACCCCATTCTCATTGTGATTAATCTCTAACTGGTTTCATTTCCAATCCTTATCCAATTCTCCAAGATCTTAATATGATTACAAATTACTCTAGCTCGAAGAATTTTTCAGATTTCTTCATCTTTTCTCGGCTGTTTAGAACAATGGATGAATCCCTTTTCTATCGCTTGAATTGTGTCATCGTGCACTGATCTTGGAAACCATGTCTGCACGGACCTCTCCCCAGCCTTTGGCTGTGGGAGAGGCTGTCCAAAATTTCATGAAATCTGATTCATATGAAAAGTTCAAGCAATCATATGCTTCAACTTTACAAGAAAAACAGCCGGCTCCGACTAAAATAGAGCTGCCTGTGTCCAGTTATGTACGATCATGATGAACCTATTATTCAATTCACAATGGAAGAGGTTAACAACTTCACTAAAGAAGAAGGATTACATCATGCAGTTGTTTTAAAATTCTCTTATGGCAGACCAGATTTGGCGGAAGTGCGAAAGATGTTCTCGTCGCAATTTGATGTTCAAGGTCAATGTAATGTTGGGCAGTTGGAATTTCGGCATCTGTTAATCAAATTTGATCTGTATGATGATTATGTTCGCTTCCTTTCAAAGTCGACTGGATTTCTTAAATCCAAAGGCGAAGAATACTTCTTCAGAACATTTCCATGGTCTTTCGGTTTCAATCCGAGGGAAGAGACATCCATGGCAGTCGTCTGGATATCACTGCCAGGCCTGCCTCCAAATTTCTTTGCTAAGAGATCGTTAATGTCTATAGCCTCAGCTGTGGGAAAACCTTTTGCTGTTGACAAGGCGACGCAGGACAGAACGAGACCTAGCGCGGCAAGAGTTAAGGTTATAGTGGACCTTTTGAATAAACATCCAAAAAAGGTCATGCTGCTGATTTTAGATTCCGTTTCAGGTAAATCTGTCGAGTTCCATCAACAAATTGTTTCGACAATCTGCCAAAGTACTGTGCTTACTGCAAACATCAAGGGCACGATGTAAAGGCCTGCAGAATCAGAAAAGAAAAAGCCGGAGCAGATGTGGTGATAGAGGATAATCTGGTTAGTGATCTACTTCGCAATGATGGGAATGAAGTTGACAAATTACAAGGGGATGCAAGGAACTATCTAAATGGTAAACGATCTGGACAACGAGCTAAGGATTTACAAGAAAAAGATGATAATTCAGGAGTTGAATTAACAAAAGTCACACAACACACAGCACATTTTGCTGAAGCAGCGACTTCAAAAAAGAATGCAGTATTGAATGAGAATTTTGGTCATTTTGATTCAGCTGTACAACATGGTATTGTAAAAGATGTTATGAAACAGAATGATGGTTTTAAGTCTACTCAAACTTCTGTGATAGATAGGAATGATGCAGATCAACATTTAATTTTGAAGACTGATGTAGTAACTGAAATGTCAGAGGCCTCACATATAGCATCTCCAGTTGAGTCCATGAAGAAGGTGCAGAATTTGGACAATCCTAAGTCTACAATTCATGCTCGATCATATGTTGATTCCACTGGGAAAAAACAGTCATCTGCAGATTATATCACTAATAGTGCACATGCTGAGCAGTTGGTTAAAAGGGATGGACAGCATTTCAAGTGCAATGTGCAGCAACAAGTTTTGTCAGCTGCTACATCTGCAGAAACTTTGCCAATAATAGAGGGTGTTTCTGACTTTGTTTGTACACTGCAGAAAACTATTCCGTTGTTGTATGGTTGATAATGAAAAGATAGTATTAAATTTAGATAATGCCGGGACAATGCAGACCAATGTAAACCATAGCAGTCATATCAGAATGGGCAGATGATTGGTCTTGAAGGACAGCAGCACAGGAGCAATCTGCAGCATCTAGGATCTGTTAATGCAATAAATGGAGAAATAACATCAAACTTGAAACCTGCAGATCCATCTACTAAGCCAGAAAATTCTAATGTAAAAAGTATCAAAAACAAGCTGATTGAACAGCAACAGACTAAGCAGATGTCTAACAATGACAATGCTACTCTGCTTGGTCAAGCAAATAAAAATAATATGGAGGCCCTGGACACAGATCACACTGCTTTGTCTTTGTAACCAAGAGAGAAGTCGTCAGTTTTTAATATCATTGATGAATCAAACAAAACTGGACAACAACATTATGCTCGAGCTGTATCTGAGAATGAAAAAACTGATGCTGTAACTCAACAAACAGCATGGTTTCCAGAGGATGACATTGAGCATAACTCAATTCTACAGGATATCTCAAATCAGCCAGATAGTTTAAACAAAGCAATGTGAGTTCATTCACACATAAAACAGCTGCTGTTTCAAATGAGTCTTTATCTAGTAGAGGGTTAGATGTACAACTTTCGGATGATAATCAACAAAACTTTAAAGTTGCACAACATACTGCAAATAACTACTCATCGAAGTCCAACAGAGAGTCATCTCCAAAATCCAAAAAAAATAAAAATGCAAAGCACAGATAACAGTCCAGCTTCACATACAATTACAAATTCATTCGCTGCACTCTCCAATGTTAACAATGAATATGGAACCAGCACTGGACAGAATCTGCAGTCTGCCAAGAACCATATTTCTCCAACAGTTAAGATGAGGGACATGGACATTAAATCAAAACTGTGAAAAGAACAACGAGAATACGACGATGAAGAGGGCTGGGGAGAAGGACTGGCTGGTTATTCATCTTCAGAAGATGAACAACAGTTCGATGAAGACAACACAGGAGAAGACTCTAATGGTCAGTTCCAACCAAAATTTTAGAGGAAATCGACCACAAGCAATTGTAATGCAATCCAGAAACATATAGAAAACTCAAACAGCAACTTGAACTACAATACTCCAGTATTTGTTCCAAGAAATACTACAAAATCAGTCGAAATTCTAACATCTGATCGAAATGTAACAACACTATCAACATCTGTCCGGAATCAGGTTATCCCAATAAATTCTCTTTTGGGACAAAACCAGCTCATAGCAAAAACCCCAGAAACGCATCTGGATATGAGGACATGAAGACATATATATGAAAAAGGGAAGGAAGATGATATCTTAACGCAATGCCGGGCAGATACGTCAAGAAAAGGTGATTTGTCGCCGATGCATAGTAAAATAAGTAAGAAGGCACGGGAAATGGATAGAAGTTGGGACAAAGGGGTTTCTGAAGATGTAAACATAAAGAGACCCCCAATGAGAAATGCAAAACAAAAACAGGCCAATCAAACAACTCTCACAAAGTCCACTCGATTTAGGAACAAAGCATGAACCTTCAAAAAATTGTGGACGAAGTCTGTAATCTCCAAACATTATCTTTGGAGAAAAGAGAGCAATTTCATGAGTTTTTCATATTGTTATATTTCACCTCGTTAGTATTTCCATATGTAATGTCATCACAGAGCATGCTATAAACTCTGTGATGATCTCCTTTTCTTTCCTTTTGCATGCTAGTTTTCCCTTGAGGCCTGTATTGGCCCTAATAGGATTAATAAGGTAAGGTGTTCGCCATTTGTTGTTATATGGGTAACAATTCTGGTGCTACCTCCCTTATTTTATTTTCCTATTTATTGTAATTTATCTTTTCTTTGTCTTTTTCTATTATTAATGAAAACTAACCCTAGGCATTTGCCTAATGGATTCAAAAAAAAAGAAGAAGAAGGTTCCAAATAAAAATAAAATAAAGAAACAAAAAAAGAAAAAAAAAGGATAGGAGGGGAAATCATTTGCGGGGAACATCAAGTAATAACAGAAGAATAACTGATAAATATAAGGAATACCAAAGTTAAATTATCAATAAGAATAAAAATAAAAGATAAATGCATGGCATCGCCCTTCATTCTTTTGCTCTCGTCCTCACCAGAAAATCAATGCTATCGGCACAACATCACCGTTCGTGCTTTTATCTCACATAATCATGGCACACAATGATATTTTGTGCGTTATCACTCATATCATGACATAGAATTGTACATCGTGTGACACGACATCACCCATCGTGTATTAACACTCTCAAAGAAAACATACACGACATCACCCTTCGTGTTTTACACAATTCTCACCCAAAAAACAGTCACAAAGCAATTTGGGCAAGGAAAATCCATAATATTTCAATAAAATTACAGCAATTTAATTAATATCATCAATAATAACGTCCCGGCAAGGGAGATAATAATATAAACCTTTTCTCTTTATCACAATTTCTTCACAACTCATTTGTCAAATTGGGCTAACGCTCTACAAAGATTAATTACCAATAATACATTCACAAGCCTTGTTCAATAATAGAAATTATCATCTAAAGCATGAACTGTACGAAATTGAGTTACATTAGTCATAGTGTAAGACTCACGGGTATACTTGACACCAACGTATAGATACTTATCACCATACCTATACGTCGTACTCAATAATTAACCCGTAGCAAATAAGACATGACTCCTAATCCCCCAAACTAAGCTTAGACCAAACACTTACCTTAATGCCACAAACACAATTCAAGCTTTAACTACTTCTTTTGTTACACCCCATATTTTCGTACATTAAAGTTTTATCGTAAGTTAATCAACGTAATTTCAGGAATGAGATTATTTTGGTATTATAAGTATTGTGCTATTTCAAAAAGATAATGAGTAGATTCGTGAATGTGAGAGGTAAGTAAATCGGAGGAAATAAATTTCGTCGAAGTTTGTCATATTGGGATAAAATACGTCCCGAGCTAAAATACTTGATATTTACGGACTAGTACCATACAAGGTACCACATGACCATGATAATAAGGTGTATATGATGTGATAATAGTGAGTAATATTTTAAGTGGTTTGAAATAATTTTTAATTATATGAATGTTTAATTAATTGAGAATTTTTGGTGAAATATTAACCATGTAATTAAGAAAATTGGTGGATAAAATTTGGATAAGCTTAAGTTTTGAAAACGTGGCAGCATGTTTCATGCAACCGAATGACTCATAAGGCATTTATTAGACGTGTCACATTAAAGAATTTTTACAAAAATTTATCTTTTATGAAGTGGGGCCACAAACCACTATGATAAGAGTACCTTTTCCTTTCCTGGGAGTTAATTTCCTTCCACTATTTTTATTAAATGGTCAAATAATGATTCGACGACAACCTTCCATTTTCAATAGGTTAGTATAACGTACAGTATACCAATCCAAATCTGATTTGGCATCAATTATTTGGATCATTTGGTAATTGTATTCGACGAGAATTGCACAAGCTCACGATTGCTCCCTTTAAAGTGTCAAGATAATTCGATAGTAATTCCAAGTTGTCTGTCTTTTTTTGGTTTCGGAGTTAATTAGAATAGTGCTTGAAAAATACATATCTTTCAAAAGAATATTAAACGAATTTTTCCATACTTCGATATATTGTTACGTGTTATCGTAATTGACAAATATTAGAGGGATTGTCAAGAGAATTGGCTCAGATATGTTAAAACTATCTATTTGTTCATTTTGCATGATCCATACAATACGAACGAAACGTGCAAATGTGCAAATTCCATATATGACTATTCATAGAAGTATTAGAAGTGCCTATGCTCTTGAATTTCCATATATCTTATTATTCCATTGTCTATTCATGAGTCTCAAAAAATACGTAAAATGATGTTATGATATTAATCAAAGGTATAATGGTCTTATGAGGTATTGAGATATTTTGTTATTGTATTATATATTCATTTCATGCATTTATACATGTACATTGACCCATAACTCAGACGACATTATATACACGTATATATGTATGTATATGTATATGGGATATGGTAAAAGGTTACGGTATTATATACGCACCATCGCTTGATCAGCTGGTATATGATGATGATGTTGCCCATAGTGGAGGAAATATGATTCAAACGGCGTTATATACGCATATAAGAGTATATATTCAAATGGTGTTATACACACACGCGCGCGCGCACACACACATACACAAACACACATATATATGTATGTATTCAAACGGCGTTATATACGCGTATGTATGTGTGTGTGTGTGTGTGTGTATATATATATATATATATATATATATATATATATATATATATATATATATATATATATATATATAAGACCTTTCTCATATTCCATATATGTATGTATTCAAACGGCGTTACGCGTATATATATGTATGTATATGTATATGGGATATGAGAAATGTTATGGCGTTATATACGCACCACTACCTGATCAGCTGGTATACGATTATGACTTTGACAACAATGGCCGATATGATATGATGGGATGCCCTCAGAGGCTGATGATGTTATGAAACATATACCTATGCATGACATGAAATTCATATGCATATGTATGATGCTGCAAGTAATTTATGATTTACGAAGTTATTAAGACTTACAGGTTGAGTCACGTACTCCATATGTCTTCCATGTATTTATTTATGTGCCTTACATACTTGGTACATTAATCGTACTGACGTCCCTTTTGCCCGGGGACGCTGCGTTTCATGCCCGCAGGTCCAGATAGAGAGGTCGAGAGCCCCCCAAGTAGGCTATCAACACCGCGCAAGATATTGGTGGGCTCCATTTGCTTCGGAGTTGCGTATTTGGTCAGTATGATTTAGACGTCTATTGTTTGGTTTGGCGAGACTCTATCACGACCTTTGTGACATTACTCTTAGAGGCTTGTAGGCATATGTCGTATATGTGAAAGATGCTACGGCCCTGTCGGGCTATATTTTAGTTTATAAATGATTATGTTAGCCTATTAGGCCCATATGTCACGCATATATAATGTTATAATAAGAAAGATACATTACGTTGGTACTCAGTTGAGTAAAGTACTAGGTTCCCGTCGCGGCCCATTAGTTTGGGTCGTGACAAATTTACCTGTTGTTTCCACCAGCAACTCGCTCGTATCTAGGCACAATTTATTTAATGATATCAATAAATACTAAACGAATCAATTCTAATGCATGAAAATAGGTTTCATATAGAGTTTCCCAAACAGTCAAAAATTGTTCCCAAGCCCACATGGTCAAAATAAGAGGTTCGAACCAAAATCCGATTATTCATTCACCCACAAACCTAAATATATAATTTATTTTTAAATCACACCTCAAATCGAGGTCCAAATCCCCTAAATATGAAAAACCTAATTCTACCCAAAACACTCAATTCCTCCCACTAAAACTCTTGATTTTGAGTTAAAATCATGTGAAAAGATATCAAAGATTAATAAAACGGAGTTAGAAATGACTTACAATAGATTTGTAAGAGTAGTTGTCTTTTAAAAATCTCACAAATGTGTTTTTGGTTTGAAAGTTTGAAAAGTGAAAAATTTTCGGCTAAGTGAAGATTTAACAAGTTGCGGATGTCCGATCGTTTCGGTAGAAGGCGATGGAATCATTAGAGCCGATGTTCCTTTTAGAAGGGTAGAATCGAAGTACAGTGTTGAACAAGTAGGTTTAAGTGTTGAGTAATACGGCGGTGATCTCAACGGTGACAATTATAGTGATCCTGCTACTGTGAAAAAATTTGCTAGACGTGCTCAATTGGTTAAAATTTTTGAATTAGATCGTGCTATTATGAAATCCGATGGTATTTTTAGTAGCAGTCCAAGTGGTGGTTTACTTTTGGACATGCTTCGTTTGCTTTGCTCTTCTTCTTCTTCAGACACATTTGGCATGGTGCTAGATCCTTGTTTAGAGATATTTTTGCTGGTATTGACCCCGATTTAGATGCTCAACTGAAATTTGGAGCATTTCAAAAACTTGGAGATCCAACTACAAAAAACAGGCAGAGTGATATAACATTGCTTTGGTATCTTTCTTTCGCCCTTATTTTCTTTCTTTTATTTTTATTGACATAGGGTACCAGAGAAATCTTTATTTGAACTAACTTTATTTTTACTCTTATTCATCTCGGAAGATGATAAAAAAAGAAAATATTTGAAATTGTGAACCCTTAAGGAACCCGCTGACATCGCAAATGCAAAGGATATGTCGCATTTGCGATGTCTGGCAATAATTGAAGACTTTGCATTTGCGAAATTTACCTCGCAAATGGAGATAAGGCTAGCCTGATATTATTCGCATTTGTGAAAAGAATCTCGCATTTGCGAACCCTTCTTCCATCGCAATTGCGATGCCTGATCTCGCAAAGCGAGATACGATGCCTGCTACAAACCTGCAACACACCAACAATTCTCCTAAGTCCAATTTCATTCTATGGCCCATCCGAAACTCACTCGAACCCTTGGGGATCTAAATGAAACATGCACACTAATCTATACATATTATACAGACTTGTTTGTGCAATCATATCATCAAAATAACATCAACAACTATGAATTAAACCCCAAATTTATGAAATCATTCAAGAACACCAAAATTTTCAATTTCTCAACTTTAAGTCTATTTTAAACTGAACCAATTCTAATCATTACCAAATTTTACATATTCAACCTAATTATTATTTCAATCTTGTATTAGGCTCCAAAATCAAAATACGAGCCCAATACCATCAATTTCAAATATCTTTCATTCCCAAGAACTCTTATATATTCCACAAAATAATTTTCTTTAAAAATTTATTTTTTCGGGCTTCGAACCTCAAAATTCAATTCCGGGCATACGCCTAAGTCCCATATTTTCCTACAGACTCTCCGGGAGCATCAAATTTTGGGTTCAGGTTCGTTTACCAAATATGTTGACCGAAGACAACTTGAATTCATTTTTAATGTAAAATTTATCATTTTTCACAGGTTTTTACATAATGGCTTTTCGGATACACGCCTAGACTGTGGACGTAAATCGAGGTGAGACGAAAAGAGTTTTTGAAGGCCTCGAATCACAGAATTGACTTGTAAAACAAGTGATGACTATTAGGTCGTCACATTCTCGACCTCTAAAACAACTGTTCTTCCTTGAATGGACATAAGAAGGAAGTACACGAGTCAAAGAAAAGATGAGGATAACAGCTCCACATATTGGACTCGGGCTCTTAGGTGGCTGCCTCAATAGGCTGATCTCTCCATTGAACACGAACAGAAAGGAAACTCATCGATTTTAACTGACGAACCTGCCGGTCTAGAATGGCTACCGGCTCCTCCTCATAGGACATGCTCTTGTCCAACTGGACAATATTGAAGTCTAACTCGTGGGATGGATCACTGTGATACTTTTGAAGCATGGACACATGAAACACTGGATGCACGACTTATAAGCTTGACGAATACGCAAGTTTGTAAGCCACCTCTCCACTTGATCAAGAATCTCAAAAGGACCAATGAACATAGGGCTAAGCTTGCCACTCTTCCCAAATCTCATCACGCCCTGTATAGGCGACACCCGAAGCAACACCCGCTCACCGACCATGAATGCTACATCACGAACCTTACAGTCGACATATCTCTTTTTCTTGGAATTAGCTGTATGAAGCCTATCTTGAATGATCCTGACCTTTTCCAAGGCCGCTTGTACTAGATCCGTGTCCAATAATCGAGCCTCTTCCGGCTCAAACCATCCAACCGGCGATCAATACTGCTTACTATATAAAGTAATATAAGAAGCCATCTGGATACTCGACTGATAGCTGTTGTTGTAGGAAAACTATGCTAAAGGCAAGAACCGATCCCACGAGCCTCCAAATTCAAAGACACAAGCTCAGGTATATCCATCAGAATTTGAATGGTACACTTGGAATGCCTGTCTATCTGAGGATGAAATATTGTGCTCAACTCGACTCGTATTTTTTCCCAACTCATGCTGAACTGCTCCCCATAAATGTGAGGTATACTATGTACCTTTGTTCGAAATGATAGACACGGGCACACCATGAAGACAAACAATCTCCCGAATATAGATCTCAGCTAACCTCTCGGAAGAATAGACTACCATATGAATGATATGTTCTGACTTGGACAGCCTATCAACAATAACCCACACTGCATGGTACTTCTTCTGAGTCCGTGGGAGTCCAACAACAAAGTCCATAGCGAGACGCTCCCAGTTCCACTCAGGAATATCAATCTTTAGGAACAAACCACCAGGTCTCTGATGCTCGTACTTAACATGCTGACAATTCAAACACCGACTCACATATGCAACAATATCCTTCTTAATCCTCCTCCACCAATAATGATACCGCAAATCCTGATACATCTTAGAGGCACCCGGATGAATAGAGTACCGGGAACTATGGGCCTCTTCTAGAATCAACTCTTAGAGCCCATTCACATTAGGTACAGAAATTAGACCCTACAGCCTTAAAACTCCATCATTTCCTAATGTAACCGGCTTGGCACCACCATGCTGCACCGTGTCCCTAAGGACACACAAATGAGGATCATCATACTTCCAATCCTGAATACACTCCAATAATGAAGTGCGAACGACTATGCAAGCTAACACACGACTGGGCTCAGAAAAATCCAACTTCACGAAATGATTGGCCAAAGCCTGAACATCTAAAGTAGGCGGTATCTCACCGACAGGAATATATGCAAGACTGCCCATACTGCTGACTTCCTACTCAAAGCATCGCCCACTATATTAGCCTTTCCCGGATGATATAAGATGGTGATACCATAGTCCTTCAGTTTTCCAACAATCTTTCCTGCCTCAAATATATCTCCTTCTACAGACTCTTGTGATCCGTGGACACCTTACATGACATGCCTTATTGATAATGCCTCTAAATCTTCAACGTGTGAACAATGGCTGCTAACCCCAAATCATGAACTGCATAATTTTTCTCATGAATATTCAACTGCCGCAAAGCATAAGTGATGATATTAACATCCTCCATCAACACCACACAAAGTCTAATATGAGATGCGTAAAAATACACTGCATATGGCCCTGAACCTGCGGGAAGAACCAATATCGATGCAGCAGTCAAAGCTATCTTGAGCTTCTGAAAGCTCACCTCACACTCATCCAACCACATGAACTAGGCACCCTTCTAGGTCAACTTAGCCATCGGGGCTATAATAGATAAAAACCGCTCTGAAAATCGATGGTAGTAGCCTACTAAACCCAATAAACTCCAGATCTCTATAGGTGATGTGGGCTTTGGCCAGTACTTCACTTTCGGTATCTTTTTCGAATCTTCCTGAATACCCTATGCTGATATAATATGACCCAAGAATGCAATTGAACTCAAACCAAAACTCATACTTCAAAAACATAGCATTCAACTGGATATCTCTCAAGGTCTGAAGAACCTACTCTCAGATGCTGCTCATGCTCCTCCCGACCGCTAGAATAGATCAAAATATCATCAATGGGGACTATCACGAACGAATCCAATTAAGGCTTGAACACTTGGTTCATCAAATCCATAAAATCTGTTGGGGCATTAGTCAACCCAAATGGCATCACCAATAACTCATAATACCCGTACCGAGTGAGGAAAGGTATCTTAGGGACATCGTATGCCCTAATCCTCAACTGATGGTAGCCAGATCTCAAGTCAATCTACGAAAATACTTTGGCACCCGGAAACCAATCAAATAAATCATCAATTCTTGCAATGGATACTTATTCTTGATGGTAACCTTTTTCAACTACTGGCAGTCTATACACATCCTCTTCGATCCGTCCTTCCTCTTAACAAACAGCACTGGCACACCCCATGGCGAAACACTAGGCCTACTAAAGCCTTTATCAAGCAAGTGTTGCAACTGCTATTTCAATTATTTCAACTCAGGCAATGCCATATGATATGGCGGAATAGAATTGGGCTGAGTGCTCGGAGCCAAATTAATATAGAATTTAGTATCCCAATTGGGTGGCATACCTGGCAGGTTTGAAGGAAATGCCTCCGGAAACTCACAAACTGCATGCACTGAATCCATAGAAGGGACCTCCGTATTAGAATCACGAACATATGCCAAATAGTCCAAACACCCCTTCTCGACGAGTCACCGACCCTTCATATATGATATAACACTACGGGTAGAATGACCAGGAGTTTCTCTCCACTTGAAATAAGGTGAACCCGGCAATGGTAAGGTCACAGTCTTGGCATGACAGTGCAAGATAGCGTGGTAAGGTGATAACCAGTCCATCAGTAATATGACATCAAAATCGATCATGTCCAATAATAAAAAATCTACTCAAGTCTCAAGACCCCCAATCACAACTATACATGAACGATGGACTTGATCTACCATAATAGAATCACCCATCAGCGTAGACATATATACATGGGCACTCAAGGGATCACTAGGCATGATCTGATACGGTGCAAAATAAGATGATACATAGGAGTATGTAGACATTAGATTAAATAGAACTGAAGTATGTGATAACTGCATCAGAAGCCTCAGCCTCAGGCATGTCTACAAGATTATAACATTTGGGCTGGGCTCTACCACTCTGAACTACATCTCTGGGATGGCCTGCTACTAGCTAGCCTCCTCCTCTAGCGACCAGACCTCCACCACTAATACCTCTACCTCCACCTCTAGCTGGCTGGGTGGGTGATACAACACTCGATTCCTAAACCATGGCATATGAAAACTGATTCTAAGAGCTGTTTGGTGTTCAAGGGAAAATTATAGCAATATACCCCGTATCGCCACATGTATAACAAGCCCTCGACGGTTAATTCTACTGACCTGACAGCCTCAATAACCAATCTAAAAACTTTGGAGCGGAGGTGCATAGATAAGAGCTGGCGATGCGTTATAGGGTAACTGATCGGAATACTGCATACGAGAACCACGGTCACTTGGAGCATCGTGAGAAGCCTGAAGTGATGAATGAAACATCCTAGGAGGATGGCCCCAACCAAAAGAATAGCTGCCTCAAAATGAGACACTAATGAACCTACTATAATGATAAGGTCTCTTGTCAGACCCCTGACCACCCCCTGTTATAGAACCATCTTAACTATTCTAGCCACATTGGCCACATCCTAAAAGAAATCTCCTTCCCTGTCTCCTTATCCATCTGCAAGTGAATAGGCAGAACGAGTCCTCCAATGAACCTTATCACACACTCTCTTTCTATCTCTATGGGATGTATGAGAAGAGCATGCAGTCCAAGTAAATAAATCTAGTCTCGTACTAAGTAACAATCATAGAACCCTGCTGAAGACGCTCAGACTGCCTTTAATAGTTCTCCTTCTGAGTGATCGGAAAAATCTTCTCCAGAAATAGCTGAGAAATGGATCCCATGTCAAATCTAGCCAAACAATAATCTCTCCACCAAGTCTTGGCAATCTGGACAGACGAAAATTAGCAATGTCGACCCCGTTCGTCTCCACTATGCCTATGTTCCTAAGAACCTTATGACAACTGTCCAGATAATCCTGCGGATCCTCAGATGATGCACCGCTGAAAGTGGTAGTGAAATTCTTGGTAAACATGTCCAATCTCCACAAGGCATCAGCAGACATAGCTGCTCCATAATAGGTCTGAGCTACCATACGCGACTGAACTGCTCCAATTGGCTGAGCTAATGAATTTTGAAACCGGGGAGCTATCTACTCCGAAGTGTGGGTAACATGAGTCTATGATTCTCCCCCGTCCTGTGAGACAACTGGTACTACCGGAAGTAATCCTGCCCGGGTGACACCCTCCATAACGCTCATCTAGAAGCTTGGCCCACTCAAACATCTTGGGATGGAACCTCATGATTAAACTCAACGTGAGGCTCCGCCGCTGGTGCTGCTGCTCTAGGCTGAGCTCTGCCCCTGCCTCAGCCTATAGCATGGCCTCTCCCTCTAGCATAGCCTAAATCTCGCCCTCTAGCCCTCGTGGGAGCTGTTGTTGGGGCTCGGGCCGCTGATCAATGGACGAGGAAGCGCGTGGTCTCGCAATCTGCGAAAGAATATAGTAGAAATTTAATAAGCACTGAGAAACCAAACCACACAATATGGAAGAAAAGATATGAAGTTTTTCTTAACTTTGTAGCCTCTGGGATAAAATACAAACATCTCCGTACGAATCCCTAAGACTCTACTAAGCTTGTCCATTAATTATGAGACCTAAGTAACTTAGAGCTCTGATACCAACTTGTCACGATCCAAATTATTCACCCTCGAGAGTCGTGATGCCACCTACTAGTTAACGCTAGGCAAGCCAACCATTACAATTATTCACCCTTTTCCTATTTTATCCCTTAACCATTGTGAACTAACATTATATTAACAACAGAATTAAGCAAGCGAAAGAAAATAAATGTAACAAATTTAAATATTACCAGTGTAACTCCATAAACTAAAAAGCTACCCAGATCGGGTGTCCCAATTTCACAGAATGTTTAAGAGTACTACAAATAAGGGTCCGAAATAAAAATGCAGTTGTTTCAAAAAATACATAAAAGAAACAACATATAAAGATAGATGGACACGCCAGGGCCTACGGACTCCTACAGGACTACCTCAGGTTACCTGTATGGACTAAAGATAACACCGTCACTGCAGTCCAAAAGCTGGAGCACCGGGATCTGCACAGAGAATAATATAGTTAAGGATGGGGGGGGGGGGACATGCTGCGAGGAACATCAAGTAATAACAGAAGAACAATTGATAAATATAAAGAATGCCAAAGTTCTATTATCAATAATAATCAGAAATGAAAGACAAGTGCATGCATCACTCTTCGTGTTTTTACTTCATATAATCATAGCACAGAATTATCTTTCATGCATTATCACTCAAATCATGGCACAAAATTATATATCGAGGGGCAAGACATCACCCTTCGTACTTTACCCTCATAATATTGGTGCGACATTACCCTTCATGCATTAACATCCTTAATGAAAACATACATGGTATCACCTTTCGTGCTTTACACTCTTCCTCACCCATGAAACAATCACAAATCAATTTGGGCAAGGGCAATGAATATTCACAACTCATTTCTCAACTTGAGCTGATGATCTGCAATGATCAATTACCAATAATATTTCCAAAAGCCTTGTTCAACAACATAAAGCATCATATAAAGCATGAACAATACAAAACGAAATCACAATAGTCATAGTATAAGATTTGCGAGCATTCTTGACACCAAAGTATAGATACTCGTCACCATAACTATACGTTGTACTCACCATTTAATACGTAGAATATAAGACACGACTCATAATCCATCAATCTAAGCTTAGACCAAACACTTAGCTCGATGCCACGAACACAATTGAATCATCAATTGCTGCTTTACCTCTTGTTTCCACCACCAATTCGCTAGTATCGAGCCACAATTTACTTAACAATATCAATAACATTAAATGAACCAATTCTAATGCATGAAAATAGGTCTTATAAAGATTTTGCAGGAAAATAGGTTTTATAAAGATTTTCAAAAAAAATCACAAATCGACCTCGGGTCCACATGGTCAAACCCAAGATTCGAACCAAAACCCGATGACGCATTCAACCATGAACCCAAATATATAATTTTTTTTAAAATTGGACCTCAAATCGTGGTCAAAATCTCCAAAATTTGAAAAAACCTAAATTCTACCCAAAATACACATTTTCCCCAATGAAAACCCTTGATTTTGAGTTGAAATAATGTGAAAAGATGTTAAAGATTAATGAAGACGAGTTAGAAATGATTTTAAATTGATTTGGAAGAGTACTTATCTTTAAAGAATCACATAAATCTATTTTTGGATTGAGTGGGTTTGAAAAATGAGAAATCGGCTAAGCTAAGATTTAGCAGGTTGTAGATGTCGCAATTGCGACCGGGGTTCAGAATTGTGAAAATTTATGGGAACCTGCTGACATCGCAAATGTGAAGATTATGTCGCGTTTGCGATACATGGGTGACATCTGCGATGTTTGGCATTTATTGAAGACTTCGCATTTGCAAAATGTACCTCGCAAATGCGAGATAAGGCTTGCCCGTGGTCATTACATTTGCAACAAAAACTTCATATATGTGAACCCTGTTTTCATTGTAATTGCGATGCCTGATCTCACAAATGCAAGATCAGAGGCCTGCTATAAACCCATAACACACCAGTAATTCTCCTAAGTCCAATTTCACTGGTGGCCTATCCAAAACCCATCCGAGCCCTCGGGGCTCCAAACCAAACGTGCATGCTAACTTAAAAACATTATATGAACTTTGTCGTGCAATAAAATCATCAGAATAACATCAACAACTATGAATTAAACCCCAAATTCATGATATCATTCAAGGACACCAAAATTTCTAATTTCTCAAATTTTAGTTCGTTTTATACCAAACAAATATTGATCTTTACCAAATTTTACAGATTCAACCTAATTTTCAAACTTGTACCAGGATCCAAAACCAAAATACGGGCCTGATGCCATCAATTTTAAACATATTTCATTTCCAAAATATCATATATTTTCCAGAAAATAATTTCTTTCAAGATTTAATTATCGGGATTGGGACATCGAAATTCAATTCCGAGCACATGCCCAAGTCCCGTATTTTTCTCATTTTAAAATCAAAATTTATCATTTTTCATAGGTTTTCACATAACGGATTTTTTGATACACGGCCGGACTGTGCACGCAAATTGATGTATGATAAAAAGAGGGGGTTTAAGGCCTTAGATCATAGAATCAACTTGTAAAACAAGTGAAAAGGTCATCACAACTTGATTTCCTAAGATTTTCTTCAAATGCTAAGTTTGACTTTGGTCAATATTTTTAGTAAACAGACTTGCACGTGTGTTTTGATGATCGCGGAGGGTCCGTAGGAAAATATCCGACTTGGGCTTATGCGCGTTATTAAATTCCGAGGTCTCTAGCCTGATTGATGAATTTTTGTTTGAAATTATTAAACTGGAGTCCTAAGGATTTAGTAAATTGAATAAAGCTCAATCATATTGGTATCAGGTCCGTATGTTGGTTCTGAAGCCTGGTAGAGGTCCAATATAATATTCAGGACTTGCATAAAAATTTGGTAGCAACCCAAGTAGTATAGGTATGTTGCGATACATTAGAATTGAATTGAAGAACTTGACGTTCATAAGTTTGATTCAATTGGTCTTAGGGAGTGATTCCTAGATTTGGCATTTATTTGGGAGTTACGAGAGTTCGAGCGGGTCCATTTTATGATTTAAAACTTATCGGTATTTTTGGACGGGGTTTGGGGGCCCCGAGCATAAATTAAAAGAGGCTCAAGTGAAGTTGGAAAAATTTGCAAGGAGCTGAAGCTCTAGCTATTTGTCATTACCGCACCTGCGGTTCGTCAGCCGCAGGTCCGAGATCGCAGGTGCGGTCGACTCATCACAGAAGCAGCCAAGGGAAGGATTCCAGGAACTGCAGATGCGGCGCCTTCTCCGTAGTATTTGGGTATCATTCTGGCGTGAGTCTGTGAGCACATTTGGGACTTCTACGGTGAGCATGCTTCTCATTCATGCCGACCCGTAGCCGAAGAAGTCCTTCTTGTACTTTTTTTTTCTGTCTATCATAATTCAGACAATAAGATAGTGTATTATTCTTTTGTGTATATTCTACTAGTCATCTGTAGCTTGTGACACCAGGTTATGGCACACACATTAGTAGACTTATTTTGGATTTGTAATATTATGTTACTTACATTGTATATATCTTTTGATCCTAAATCCGAATTTTGAATTTTGTTATATCTCACTTAAATCCTTCTAAAAATAAATATAAGATATTAGAAATGTTTCGCAGCGGCTTGCCTAGCAATGTTGCCGAGCACCCTCACAACCTATTATGAAAATGGGTCGTGACAACATGGTATCAGAGTACTAGGTTCATGTAGGTCTCACAAGTTATGGACAAACCTAATAGAAAATAATACTCTTTATTCATTTCCATCATGCAGTGGTCAGTGTACTAAATTTACCTCTTCTATTCTCTCACAGCTGGTGAGGACTCATACCGCCGATGTTCAGGACCCGGGAGTAGCTTCTCCCCCAGTTGCTACAGGCTGAGGTAGAGGTCGGGGAGGGTATCGGTCCGTGGTAGGTGACAAGATTATTCTAGAGCCATTCCAGATGCACTACCAGCAGATCCTATGGGGGATACCTTATTGAAGAGCAGGCAGGGTGCCTGCAGCTGAGTCTGCCCCGACGGATTTATGACAGCGCTGGGAGTTCACGAGGTCATAGGCTGCATGATACGGTTCATGCACACTATGACTTAGGCTAATTTATTTCCAGCAGACCTAGCTGCTTCACAGGCAGAAGGGGGAGCTCAGACCCCTACTGCCCAAGCTCTAGGTCATGCATATGCAGTATATAAGACTTCGGCTGCACTAACCACAGATGGGGCTCATCCAGTTATTGGATGGTGATCCGCAGAAGTTAGTGGATAGATGGACCAGGCTGCACCCTCCAGTCTTCAGGGGTGAGCGTCATGAGGATTCCCAGGACATTATTGAGAGGTGTAGGGAAAGACTGCGCAACATGAGGATATTAGAGGCAGTTGACTTTACCACTTTTTAGCTGGAGGGTAGGGCCCGTAGATGGTGGCAATCATATGCACTTAGAAGGCTAGTAGGTGCTCCTCCCCTCACCTAGGCTCAGTTTACTCAGTTATTCCTTAATCGGTACATTCCACCCTCTAAAAGGGAAGAGCTGCGGATGTGCATTGATTACTGCCAGTTGAATAAAGTCACCATTAATAACAAGTATCCATTGCCTCTCATTAATGATTTGTTTGACCAGCTGCAGGGTTCTAGGGTGTTCCCTAAGATTCACTTGAGGTCAGGGTATAGTTAGCTAAAGATTCGAGATTCAGATGTTTCGAAGACTACATTCAGGACTAGATATGGCCACTATGAGTTCCCAGTGATGTTGTTTGGCTTGACTAACGCTCCAACGACATTTATGGATTTGATGAACATGGTGTTCAGGCCTTATATTGATTCCTTTGTTATATTTTTCATTGACAACATCTTGATATACTCACGTAGCCTCGGTGAGGCACGATGAGCATTTGAGAGTAGTGCTTCAGACCTTGTGAGAGCAGAAGCTATCTGCTAAGTTCTCTAAGTGTGATTTTTGGCTAGAGTCAGTGGTGTTTTTGGGCCATGTAGTGTCGGGAGAAGGTATTAAAGTGGATCCTAAGAAGATTGAGGTGGTTCAGAGTTGTCCATGTCCTACTTCAGTGACCGAGATCAGGAGTTTCCTGGGGTTCGCAGGTTACTACTGGCGATTTGTGCAGGGCTTTTCATCTATCACATCACCTCCGACCAGATTGACCTGAAAGGGTGCTCCATTCCGTTAGTCCGATGATTGTGAGGAGAGCTTCTAAAAGCTCAAGACGTCTTGGACTATAACACAATTTCTTGTATTCCCTTTTGGTTTAGTGATGTATACGGTATATTGCGACGCTTCCCGCATTGGCTTGGGATGTTTATTGATGTAGGAGGGATGAGTTATTGCGTATTCTTCACGTTAGCTGAAGTTCCATGAGAATAATTACCCTGTGCACGATATAGAGTTGGCGGCAATTGTTCATGCTCTTAAGATATGGACGCATTATTTGTATGGAGTGTCATGTAAGGTTTATACCGACTACGACATCTTGAAGCATTTGTTCAAGCAGAGGGATCTTAATTTGAGGTAGTGCAGCTGGCTTGAATTACGAAAGGATTATGACATTACCATTCTTTATTATCCAGGCAAGGTGAATGTGATCACGAATGCCTTGAGTAGAACGAAAGAAACCATGGGTAGACTAGCATTCATTCCAGCAAAGGAGAGGCCACTAGCCTTGGACATTCAGTCCTTGGCTAATAGACTTGTGAGTTTGGACATTTCAGAGCCCAACCGAGTTCTAGCATGTGTGGTTGCTCAGTCTTCGTTGTTGGGGCAGAATAAGGCCCGATAGTGCGATGATCCACATTTGGAAAACCTCAAAGAGTCGGTACTTCAGGGAGGTACCAAGCAGGTTTCTATTGGTGAGAATGGTGTGTTAAGACTCCAAGTCGATGGCTTGAGAGAGAGGTTCCCAGAGAAGGCCCATAGTTCGAGGTACTCTATTCATCCAGGTGCCACGAAGATATATACCGTGACTTGAGGCATCATTACTAGTGGTGTGGGATGAAGAAGGGTTTCAGGAGTATGTAGCTAGATGTTCGAATTGGCAGCAGGTCAAGTATGAGCATCTGAGGCCAGGTGGCCTATTTCAGGAGATGCCCATTCTGGAGTGGAAATGGGAGCGCATCACCATGGATTTCATAGTTGGGTTGCCGCGAACCTTGCGGAACGTTGATTCCGTATGGGTCACTGTGGATAGTTTCACCAAGTTGGCCCACTTCATTCCAGTGGCGACTACTTATCCAACAGAGAGCTATGCTCAGATTTATATTCGAGAGATAGTTTGGTTGCACACTGTGCCGGTTTTTATAATATCATACAAAGGCCCTCAGTTCACTTACCATTTCTTGAGAGCTGTTCAGAGTGAGTTGGAGATCTGCATAGAGCTTAGCACGACATTCCATCCTCAGACGAAGAACAGTCAGAGCGGAAAATTCATATTTAGATGATATGCTTAGGGCATGTGTGATTGACTTTGGAGGGTAGTGGTATCGGTTCTTGAATTTAGCAGAGTTTGCATACAACAACAACTATCAGTCCAGCATATAGATGGCCCATATGAGGCTCTATATTGTCAGCGTTGTCGTTCTCCAATAGGGTGGTTTGAGCCTGGTAAGGTTATGTTACTTAGTATAGATTTGGTACAGGATGCATTGGATAAGGTAAAGTTGATTCAGGAGAGGCTCCGTACATATCAGTCTAGATAGAAGAGTTGTGCGGATCAGAAAGAGCATGATGTATCATTCATGATCAGTGAGAAAGTTCTCTTGAATGTCTTGCCAATGAAGGGCATTATGAGGTTCAGGAAGAAGGGAAAGCTAAGCCCAAGGTTTATTGGTCCCTTTGAGGTATTGAGACGAGTTGGAGAGGTTGCCTATATGCTTGCTTTACCTCCCAGTTTATCCGGAGTTCATCCAGTTTCTCATGTATCGATGCGTCAGAAGTATCATGCCAACCTATCACATGTGTTGGACTTCAGTGCAATTCAGTTAGATAAGGGCTTGGGCTATGAGGATGAGCCAATTTCCATTATTGATAGACATGATCCCAGTTGAGGTCCAAGAGGATTTCCGCGGTGAGGGTCCAGTAGAGAGGCTAACCAATTGAGGAGGCGACTTGGGAGTCCGAGGAGGACATGGGGAGAAGATATCACCACTTATTCGGTAGCGAAGGTACTTTTCTACATCTATTTGAGGACGAATAATTGTTTAAGAGGTGGAAAATGTAACGACCCAATTGGTCGTTTTGCATTTTAGAACCCTGCTCCAATAAATAAAACTTACCGCGCTTGTGAGCTAATTTATAACTTGCGCTTGGAAGAGTTTTGAGTAAGAATATGACCATTTGTTTCTTTAAAATTTTCTTAAAAGGCCAAGTTTGACTTCAGTCAACCTTCTTGGGAAATGGACCCAAATTCATGATTTGACGGTCCCTGAGGGTCCATGGGAAAATATGGGACCTGGGTGTATGTCCGTAATTGAATTTTAGGTCCCTAGATCGAGAATTGAATTTTTACGTGAAATTGTTAAATTGAAGTTTTAAAGAATTAAATAAAATAAGTATTCATTGATTTCCAAGGTACCGGGCTTGG
Organism: Nicotiana benthamiana; assembly: GCA_034376525.1. Taxonomy (NCBI): domain Eukaryota; kingdom Viridiplantae; phylum Streptophyta; class Magnoliopsida; order Solanales; family Solanaceae; genus Nicotiana; species Nicotiana benthamiana. Next base: position 14,043,277 of record CM067331.1, on the reverse strand, counting down.
ATTTGGTTCAGAAACTTGGTACACGTTCGAAATATCAGTTAATACTCACCCATAAAATTTGGTGTCAATCCGAGTAGTTTAAGGGCGTTTTGACCCGTTAGAAGGAAATTAAGAACTCGGAGTTCCATAGATTGTTTCATATGGTTTTAGGACATGGTTCCTAGAGTTAACATTGTTTTTGAGTGATCCAAGGTTTGAGTAGGTCCGCCTCGTGATTTCACACTTGTCGGTATGTTCGAGCAGGACTCGGGAGCCCCAAACGTCAAATGATCGAGGATCGAGTGAAGTTAAAATTTGAAGAAAAGGCTAATGGTTGCTGCTTCTGTCATAATTGCATTTGTGGTTCTAGGACCACAGATTCGGTCAGACCTCCGCAGAAGCAGACAAGAGCATGGCCAGGGAAATCGCAAAAGCGGTTCCGCTTAAGCGGATATTCGACCGCATAAGCGGTCTAGCCCAATTGGCCCAAAACCACAGAAGTTTCCTAGAAACCGCAGAAGCCGTTTCACTTTTGTGATCCCTAGATCACAGATGCAGTCCACTCCTCTTATGCCCAAAGACTTAGATGTAGCCACTTTTCCGCAGGTGCGGGAGCACATATGCGGTCCCCAAACCGCATAAGCGAAAATCACTGGGCAGTGAGCACTTTTTTTCGAGCTCAAGGTCATTTATTGCACACAATGCTCTACACTTAGGCGAATTTGGGGCTTCCAAAGAGAGGGTTTCAACATAAGATTATAAGGTAAATAAATCCCGTTCATCCTTAGTTCCAATACATGTACATTACCTAGATTAAACACTAAAAACTACGTAAATATCAAGGGTTAGAGCTAGACCTAGGGTTTTAATAAAATACAAATTTAATCACATAATTTGCTATGCAATGAACTAGAAATGATATATTATTGATTCTTGGGTTATAAAGAATAACTTCCTTTAAAGCATCTCGAAATCCGGGCATGTGTGAGTCAGAATATAGGAAACTTGTAAGAATGGTTTGGAAATGGTTTAAATAGCTAGAATTCGATCTTGTAAACCTATAGTGACTAGTTCTTACTTCCTTTAACTAGTTTGTGATCGTTTGGCTCCGACTTGAGGGCTTGGACTTGTTTTTGATATTGGAAGTGCGCTTTGGATCAAGGTGAGGCTCCTTTCTAACCTTGTTAGAGGGAATTGTCCCCATAGGATTAATAATTGAGAAATTGCTTCTAAATGCGAGGGCTACGTACGTACTAGGTGACGAGAGTCCCTGAGTAGCTACAATAATGTTAATTACTTGGGTAGTTTAGAACCACATCATGCCTAATTTGGAGATATCTCTTATTTAAATTGCCGATATGATCATTTATGATTTGCTAGAGAGTTGAGAAAATGAAGAGTGAATATATGAACTTTTTAAACCTTTGTAGGAGTTTCCTTGTATATAAATTAGACTTTATGTGCATTCTTGATATTTTATTGATAATTATGGATCGGGAAAATCGTCTCGGTGAGAATATATACATCTATGGTACGGACCGTTCGACCCTCGGTAGTGCACAACTTATTTTTTGTAGGAGTGGGCCGTCGACCTCGGCATGATTTCCCATGATATATATTCTTAAGCTTAGACATGACATGATTGCTTGTTAAGTATGTAAAGAGGTAAATGGTAATTGAATACGGACAAGAACATGATTATGACTTTTCATTTTAACTATTTGTTATTGAAAATCCTTCATGCTTTATATCGCACATTATTATTATATTATCTTGACCTTTGTAAGTATCAAGTTGAACTCTCGTCTCTACGTCTTCAAGATTAGACATGATACTTACTGGGCATATGTTTTTTATGTACTCATGCTATACTTTTGTACTTAAATATACAGGATCTGAGGCAAGTGGATCTGGGTATCATTTTGGTGCACGTCAATGAGCATATTTTGGACTTATGTGGTGAGCATGCTTCTCCTATATGCTGATCCGCAGACGAAGAAGTCTTTCTTGTGCTTTTGTTTTCTGTCTATCCTGATTCAGATAGTAGGATAATGTATTATTTTTTTGTGTATATTCTACTAGTCGCCCGTAGCTTGTGACGCAGAGTTCTATCACACACATTGGTAGACTTAATTTGGATTTGTAATATTATGTTACTTACATTATTTATTTCTTTTGGTCCTAAATCCGAATTTTTAATTTGGTTATCTCACTTAAATCTTGATAAAATAAATATGAGATGTTAGAAATGTTCTGCAGCAGCTTGCCTGACAACGGTGTCGGGCGTCCTCACAACCTAAAATGGAAATGGGTCGTGACACTTTTGAGGCTTTATTTAAAACTTGAGATCATTTGGTGAAATTTTTGGGTGATTTGATTGAAATTAAAATTGCATATTCGAACAACATTTTGTTGAAAAACACAAACAATTATGCAGTTAGGTAGATTTTGATGAACAATTTAACAGATATATCGATTACATATAATATAAAATTACGCAAATTTGGTTTAGTTTGGTAACCAATTGACAAGAAAAAAATCATGCCACATGCTTTAGGGCGCACTGTCAGGCACTTAGGGACGTAAGCCTCACAGAACTAAGCCCCACACATGAGCCTTAAGGCGTTTTGATTGTGCCTTGTCCTAAGGAGAATGTGAGGACCCCAAAGGTCATCACTTGCTTTTGATTGAATTCCATATTTTGAGGCGTTGAAAACCTCATTTAACACCACCTAATTTGCATACATAATCCGTGCGCATAGCCAAGATGATTATTTGTGAAAAATGATAAGTTTTGATTATAAAATAAATAAATTTGACATCGGTCAACATTTTGGATAAACAGATCCAGACACGTGATCTGACAGTCCCGGAGGCTCCATTGGAAAATATGGGACTTGGGCATATGCCCAGAATTGAATTTCGAGTTCCCAAGCAGGGGAGATCAATTTTTAAAGAAAATTATTTTCTGAAACTATTTAAAGAAATTTGAAATGAAATTTGCTTAGAACATGATGGTATCGGGCCCGTATTTTGGTTCCGGCCCACAATCGAGGTCTTATATATATTTAAGACGTTTGTGTGGAATTTGGTGAAAAACGCATGTCATTTGACGTGATTTAGATCTAACTTGCTAAAATTGATATTTTAAGAAGTTTGAGAAAATTCTTTGATTTGAGATTTAATTTGTTGTTATTGAGGTTATTTTAGCGATTTGATCACATAGATAAGTTCGTATGATACCATTGAGTTAGTACGTATATACGGTAAGGAGACCCTATGGCTTTGTTATATTTCGAATGTGTTTCGAGAAGTTTTGGACTTAAGAAAAGTTGCAGAATTTCTTCCGTAGGTGCACAGATGTGCTGTGCATCGCGATCTCATAGTATCGTTTTCGATCGTGTAAGGTAGTTTCCTCGCAAACGCGATGAAAACTGTTGCCCAACACTTAAAATAGTAGCAATTACGAGAGTTCTTCTAAATATCATAACTTCTTCATCTTAACTCGAAATTGAGTGATTTTTGAAAGAGGATTTCACCACAAACTCATCGATATGTAATCTTAGACTCATTTTCTTCAATTTCCATTAACACCTATTTGAATTCTATGCTGAAATCATATTCTTATGGGTAGAAAATTAGGGATTTGGGTTGAGTTAGAATATTTTAATTAATTCATGTTAGATCTTAGTTAGGGGTAAAATTCTTGAACTAATCATATATTTGGGCTCGTGGATGAATGTGTGATCGAATTTTTGTTCAAACCTTGTGTTTTGACCAAGCAGTCCCGTAGTCAATTTTGTGATTTTTGGGAAGACTGATTCTAAAGCTTTAATTAAGTATTGGAATTGGATCGTTTAGAGTTTATTGATATTATTAAGTCGATTATGTCTAGATACAATTGATTTGGAGCCGAATTTGAAAGGAAAAGGGTGTTTGAGACTTGAGTTTGCTGTAAAAGTTCGAGGTAAGTGCTTGGTCTAACCTTAGCTTGAGGGATTACGATTGGAGTCCTATTTGCTATGTTATAGTTATTGAGTATGACATATATGGAAGGTGACGAGTATCTATATGTTGGAGTCAAGCATGCCTGTGAGTCTGATATTGTGATTTTCATGACTTCATAATTATCTATGCTTTAGAGGTCATTTCTATTTGTTGTGAAGAGTGTGAGTGAGTAATTGTGAACTTCGAGCATCGAGGATCATTGGCTCAAGCTATATTACTAATTGTGAAAGTATATGAGTTTATGAACCCTTTGGAGCATTGGCTCAAGTGGTAAGTGAGTTGTTAAGTAAAAGTGAAAAAGAAAAGAAGTCATTTAATTGTTCCTTTGTCGGGATATTGTTTCTTTATTTGTTATCTCCCTTTCTGGGATGTTGATATTATTGCTGTTGTTCCCTTACCGAGATTTAATTTTTTAATTGTTGTTCCCTTGCCGGGGTTCCTATTATAATATTGTTTATTCCCTTACCCCATTGTTTGTGATTGTTGTTAGGTGAGGAAGAGTGTTAAAGCACGAAGGGTGATGCCATGCAATGATTGTTTTGTGAGGAAATAGTGTAAAGCACGAAGGGTGATGCCGTGTATAATTTTATGGAAAGAGTGTAAAGCACGAAGGGTGATGCTATGCTGCACGATATACCATTACGTGCCGGTTCTATTAATTACATGGTGAGAAAAGAGAGTAAAAGCACGAAGGGTGATGCCGTGCACATTTCTATTATATACTTGCTTTGGTGAGGATGAGAGTAAAAGCACAAAGGGTGAAGCTGTGCCTTTACTGATTTCTGATTCTTTATTTATATCCGAGTTATGTTGTTTACTCGTTACTTGATGTCTTTTCATTTGGAATTATTATCTCCCCTATAGCATGCTCACCCTCCCATATTGCCTGGTTATCTATATATTTCTTTTCCCACTGTATATATATTTGAACTACACATGTTTATTTGATAGTCTGCTCCTATCCTCGTTACTACTTTGCCAAGGTTAGGCTAGGCACTTATCAGTATATGAGCTCGGTTGTGCTGATACTACACTCTACACTATGTGCAGATCCGAAGCAGGTTTTGGACAATAGTTGGAGGCTTCCTTTAGTTCGCACGGAGACCCAAGGTAGACATGCAGGCTTTTGCAAGCCCTGACGTCTCCCTCTATCTCTATTTCCTATTTCATTTTCCCTTTTATTCAGAAATAGTGTACTGTTACTTCTTCAGACTTTGTATGTAGCAAATCTTAGATATTATGTGATACTGTGACATCAGGTTTTGGGTGTTTGAATTTTTAAGAGTTGTAATAGATGCTGATTTCAAATATTTAGTTGTCATATTTTGCTTGATTATTTAATGTTTCGCTATTTTCATGTTATCGCCTTATATGTGTTAAAAAATCATTAATTGGATGATGAAGTAAGTAGCTAAGGATTGGCTTACCTAAATCTCATTAGTAGGCTCATCACGACTTACCAGGGTGGAAAATCCGGATCGTGACAGCGAACCTCAAGGTGCGTCCCACGAAAAACCTTTTAAATCACTGACCCCTTATAACCATTGAAACTGTCAAATACAAATGGAGTAACAGATCATCTCAACCAATACAAATAAGATTGAAAGAAATATGCACCTCAAATAAAACTAAACCTTCCAGACATGAAAGTTTTCAAAACTCGACTATTTCCCGCTAGAGATTTTGGAGTCCCAACGTTTTATGAACTAGTAATATTATGCGTTTCATCAAATACTCAGAATATCCCTGTTCTTGTTGAGGGACTAGAAAGCAAATAAAATGCCTCTTGTCACCAATAAAGAAGTTGTAGGTTATGTAATTCGGACCCTAGCAAACAGAATTTTGAATCACATAAGCTATATTGTATTTTTTGATTGTGATACAATTCAAGGAGAATCACACATCAAAAGTTAGCTATTGGGGCGAGAGAGCTAAAAGCTACATACACCACATATAAGCATATTATAATAGCAAAATGATATTGTATAGACTCTTTCAAACTAATATATATATATATATATATATATATATAGACACACACACACACACATATATATATATATATATATACACACACATCGAATATTTTTTTTTATGTTATATACAAAAAGTATATAAATTTTATACATTTATTGGGTCACTAAATATAAATAATTTCTAGTGTCGGATAAAAGTAAAAAAAAAACCGATATTTTTGTTTGTCCCTAACGCTATATAAACCACACATTACTACATCACAACATAAATGTGGGACTCAAATTTCATACCTTGCGATGGACCAATCGGACGGGTCCGAAACAAAAATAATGTTCTTTTTGACTCAAATGATCGAAATATGTAGAAAAGAAGTTAGTTACCTATATATATATATATATATATATATATATATATATATATATATATATATATATATATATATATATATATATACATACATACATACATATACATATAAAGTCTTCTTCCCTTCCTCAAAACTCCCCCTCCACAAATTTATATATATAACTGCTTGGGAAGCTTCTAAGAAGCTGGGTTGGGGGTCTGATCGAAATTCTGATAGTTCACTAGGGACTAAAGCTGCGAAATTCACGGTTCCGAACCGGAACCGGACCGGAACCGTGGTTCTGCCGGTTCCAGTTTTGGCGGTTCTCCGGAACCGTGACGGGGCGGTTCTACCCGTTAGAACCGCGGAACCACAACCGCCAGAACCAGAACCGGAACCGGAACCAGACTGGTTCTGGCGGTTCCAAACGGTTCCATCCGGTTCTGCAACGGGCAGATTTTAATTTTTTTTTTTTAATAATTTCCAAACGGCTCTTTTTCAAAATTAGCCGTTTGGAATTTTAAAAAATAGCCATTTGGCCCCAAAATTTAATTTAACCCCAAACTTTATATAATTACACAATTTCTCATTTCTCAACTATAAATACCCCTCATTCTTTCATTTTTATTCACCAATTCATCAATATCTCTCAATCTCTCTCAAGCTCTCTTTCAACATTTCTAGTGCAAGTGCTTAATTTATTGTTGCAAATTCGTGAAACATTGTGAAGTTGTTGAATTGAAGTTTTCAAGTTTTCAATTTCAACGATTTTCAATTTTCAAGAAGTTGTTCGTCAATCCGGTAAACTCGTTTCAACTCTTACGTGCTAAGAATATTTTTGTGTGTTGTTATTTTGCTTAATTATAATTATTATGGCATTTTCGTTGAAAAATATGTTCAATAAAGGAAAATAAAAAACCGGTGAAAGTAGTCGCCAAAATACTACCCCTCCCCCGGCTCCCCGACCTAGAAAAGATAAGCAAGTTCAAAGTAGTAGCCAACCTATAAATCCAAATGAACCCTTCGGAATCCTTGATAGTGATCACCCTTGTTTTCAATTTAGCGATATTGATTTTCTACATGATGTAGCTGTTGGTGATAGAATAGACGATGAAATTATCAATGCTCTTTATCCTAATGTACCTATCTTAGAGGGAAATGAGGATAATGATGATGATGAAACCCAAGCTCCAGTAAATTTAGATGATACACCTACTAGTCCTGCTCATAACTTAGGTGATGAAACGGCACACCCACCCGTACAAACTCCCACTTTTAGTAGACAACCACCTAAACGTACAGAAACATCATTAGTTTGGCAATTTTTTATTCAACTAAGAGAACAAAATAAGGCTAAGTGCAAATCTTGTGGGAAATTACTTGTTCATAGGTATACTGGAGATAGTAGCGGCACGGGTAGTTTAGTAAAGCATATAAGATTACACCCTAGCGATAAGGCTAGATTTTTGCAATTGAAAGCGCAAAAAAAGGGGAGGACAAGTCCTAATACTTCAGTTAACCCAAGTACTGGTTCAAATCTAGTTCAACCAGGAATAAACACAGTCACCGGAGGTATTTTATATTACGATCCAAATAAGGATCGTGAAGAATTAGCTAAAATGATTACTGTTATGTGTTTGCCTTATTCTTTTGCTTCTAATCCTGCATTGGATTCATTATATTAGAAGAGTATTTAATCCTACGTATAAAGATTGGCCTCGAACCACAGTTAAGGCCGATATTTATAAATACAAGCATGAATATGAACAATACTTGCGTTATTTATTTACCCATATAACTAATCGTATGTCTATTACAACTGATATTGGTAGAAGTAATAATGATTGTGATTATCTAACCGTAACCAGTCATTGGATAGACGAAGACTGGACTATGCAAAAACACATTATTGCATATAGGATAATTAATTCACGGCACACGGGTAGGTTTATTGGTAACACTGTTTCAGATGTATGCAGATATTTTTGTTTTAGTGGTAAAATAATGTCAATTTCCATGGATAACGCTTCTAGCAACACTAGTGCAATAGGTATGCTAACTAGAACACTTAATCCTGCTTTTACTAATATTTTCCATATTAGATGTATTTGTCACATTTATCATTTAATTGTTGGTGATGGTATGAGAATATTAAACATAGAAATTGAAAAGGTTAAAATGGCTCTTAATTGGCTTTTTTATTCAAACCGTAGAAGTAGACTTAGAGAATATTTTAAAGGGTGTGACGAATATGGCCTTAGAGAAAGAAAGGTTCCTAAACCTTGCCCGACTAGGTGGAACTACATGTACGAAAGTTTAGTAGTAGCGTACGAATATAGGAACCCAATTAACGCTACGTATAATTCTCGGGATTGTGGGGAGGAAGATAATGACATGCTAACTACACAAGATTGGACTAATGTTAAAATTCTTTTAGATTTTTTAGAACATTTTCATGTGGCTACAAATGCTTTATCTGGCCAATATTATCCAACTATTTCTAGCTGTTTAGTTTATATTGCCGCACTTGCTAATTTGTTTGTAGATTTTAACGAGGGAGGGGAAATTTATGAAATTGCAATAACTGAAATGAAAAAGAAGTTTAAAAAATATTTTTTTTCCAATCCCTCCTATATTTGGTGTGTCAGCTATGCTAAATCCTTCAATGAAATTAGGAGGTCCTCACTTTTGGTATTCTACTATTAATCAAGCTTTAGATCTTTCAGAAGAAGAAATGGCTACACTATCTGATGAGAAAGCATCAATTAAAGTGAATGCTCAAACTGTTTAAAATGCTTATAAACAGGCGTTAGAGCATGCTAGGCCTAATATTCCAACCCCTACTTCGTCTACATCACAGTCGTCTAAAAGAGCTACTGGCTTAACAGCTCTTAATTCGTGGACGGAGTTCAGAGGTACTCAAGGGGAATATTTAGATGAAATTTCACATCTAAATGAGCTTCAAGTTTATTTGTCGCAGGGTCTAGAGAATGAGAGTCCAGACGGCTCTTTCGACCTTTTGGATTGGTGGAAGACAAGGGAAAAGCATTTTCCCGTTCTTGCAAGGATGGCTCGGGATGTTCTGTCGATTCAAGCGTCAACTGTTGCATCAGAGAGCGCCTTTAGTCAAGCAAGACTACAAATAGGTGATCACAGAGCGTCGATGCGGGACAGCTTGGAAAAATCAGTGCTTTTTCGAGATCGGATCCGCACAGAAAGAAGGAACTTTGGGCTAGCTGAATCACAACCACAAATAGATGAGTGCTATGAAGAAATGCTACCAGAACTTGCTCAGGAAACATCTTCACCCGGAAGTGGTGATGAACAAGCTTCATTTCCACCACCGCCAACACAACCACCTCCAAACCTTGAAGGTTTTATGAGATTTGTTAGAAATAATACATAAATTATGATGTAACTTGTACATTGGCATGTCTTCTTTTAGTTTTTTTTCCTTTTAATGGTGGTATTAGTACCATGTTGTGCTCATTCCATTGGGGGAAGGAAGACTAAGAAAGATATGCCATTTTGGTCAATAAATATGCTCTTTATCATATCCTTGAATATCTTTTGTCTCCATATTTCTTTATCAATATATACTACTTATATACAATTTATACTAATTACTAACTACAACACAATATACACTACTTATATACAATATATACTACTTACATACAATATACACTACTTATTTATAAAATATACACTACTTATACATGATATATACTAATTACCAAAGACAATATATACTATACTAATAACATAGTACACCATATAAAATATATTCTACAATATTCTAATGACTACTATACATGATATTGGTTATAAAAAAAAAAATTCAGAACCGCCGGAACCGCCAAAACCGGAATATAGAACCGGAACCGGACGGTTTCGGAACCGTATGGTAGCGGTTTCGGCTCCGGAACCGCCAGAACTGGAACCGCCAGAACCGTCAGAATCGGAACCGCCAGAACTGGAACCGCCAGAACCGCCAGAATCAGAACCGCCAGACCCGGAGCCGCCAGAACCTGAACCGCAGACCCAAATAGACCCAAAACCGGAACCGGATACAGCCTTACCAGGGACTCCTGAGCTAAAATCGGAATTGGAAAAGGGCCTAAAAGGAAAAATTAATTCCTAATGTGCTTCCCCACTTCCTTGCATATAAAGGCATCTTTTCCTTTCCATTCAAGGAGACCTATAAAAGAAAAATCAGAAAAAAGCACAGGCGAAATTTCATAGAAAATTACTGTTTCATTAAAACTTTTCTGTGATTTCTTAAGTTTTCAATTTATGAAATAATTTTTGCCTTATCTGGGGTTTAAATTAAGGCTGCAAAATTCACGGTTCCGAACCGGAACCGGACCGGAACAACGGTTTTGCCGGTTTCGGTTCTGGCGGTTCCCCGGAACCGTGACGGGGCAGTTCTACCCGTTAGAACCGCGGAACCGGAACCGCCATAACCGGAACCGGAAACGGAACCAGACCGGTTCTGGCGGTTCCAAACGGTTCCATCCAGTTCTGTAACGGGCAAATTTTTAAAATTTTTTTTTTAATGTAATTTCCAAACGGCTCTTTTTCAAAATTAGCCGTTTGGAAGTTCAAAAAATAGCCATTTGGCCCCCAAACTTTATATAATTACATATTTTCCCATTTCTCAACTATTAATACCCCCTCATTCTTTCAATTTTATTCACCAATTCATCAATATCTCTCAATCTCTCTTTCAATCTTTCTAGTGCAAGTGCTTAATTTATTGTTGCAAATGCGTGAAATATTGTGAAGTTGTTGAATTGAAGTTTTCAAGTGTTCAATTTCAACGATTTTCAATTTTTAAGAAGTTGTTCTGCAATCCGGTAAACTCGTTTCAACTCTTACGTGCTAAGAATATTTTTGCGTGTTGTTATTTTGCTTATTATAATTATTATGGCATTTTCGTTGAAAAATATGTTCGGTAAAGGAAAATCTAAAACCGGTGAAAGTAGTCGCCAAAATACTACCCCTCCCCCGGCTCCCCGACCTAGAAAAGATAAGCAAGTTCAAAGTAGTAGCCAACCTATAAATCCAAATGAACCCTTTCGAATCCTTGATAGTGATCATCCTTGTTTTCAATTTAGTGATATTGATTTTCTACATGATGTAGCAGTTGGTGATAGAATAGACGATGATATTATCAATGCTCTTTATCCTAATGCACCTATCTTTGAGGGAAATGAGGATAATGATGATGATGAAACCCAAGCTCCAGTAGATTTAGATGATACACCTACTAGTCCTGCTCATAACTTAGGTGATGAAACGGCACACCCACCCGTACAAACTCCCACTTTTAGTAGACAACCACCTAAACGTACAGAAACATCATTAGTTTGGCAATTTTTTATTTAACTAAGAGAACAAAATAAGGCTAAGTGCAAATCTTGTGGGAAATTACTTGTTCATAGGTATACTGGAGATCGTAGTGGCACGGGTAGTTTAGTTAAGCATATAAGATTACACCCTAGCGATAAGGCTAGATTTTTGCAATTGAAAGCGCAACAAGAGGGGAGGACAAGTCCTGATACTTCAGTTAACCCAAGTACTGGTTCAAATCTAGTTCAACCAGGAATAAACACAGTCACCGGAGGTATATTATATTACGATCCAAATAAGGATCGTGAAGAATTAGCTAAAATTATTTCTGTTATGTGTTTGCCTTATTCTTTTGCTTCTAATCCTGCATGGATTCATTAGATTAGAAGAGTATTTAATCCTACGTATAAAGGTTGGCCTCGAACCACAGTTAAGGCCGATATTTATAAATACAAGCATGAATATGAACAATACTTGCGCTATTTATTTACCCATATAACTAATCGTATGTTTATTACAACTGATATTGGTAGAAGTAATAATGATTGTGATTATCTAACCGTAACCAGTCATTGGATAGACAAAGACAGGTCTATGCAAAAATGCATTATTGCATATAGGACAATTAATTCACGGCACACGGGTAGGTTTATTGCTAACACTGTTTCAGATGTATGCAGATATTTTTGTTTTAGTGATAAAATAATGTCAATTTTCATGGATAACGCTTCTAGCAACACTAGTGCAATAGGTATGCTAACTAGAACACTTAATCCTGCTTTTACTAATATTTTCCATATTAGATGTATTTGTCACATTTATCATTTAATTGTTGGTGATGGTATGAGAATATTAAACATAGAAATTGAAAAGGTTAAAATGGCTCTTAATTGGCTTTTTTATTCAAACCGTAGAAGTAGACTTAGAGAATATTTTAATAGGTGTGATGAATATGGCCTTAGAGAAAGAAAGGTTCCTAAACCTTGCCCGACTAGGTGGAACTACATGTACGAAAGTTTAGTAGTAGCGGACGAATATAGGAACCCAATTAACGCTACATATAATTCTCGGGATTGTGGGGAGGAAGATAATGACATGCTAACTACACAAGATTGGACTAACGTTAAAATTCTTTTAGATTTTTTAGAACATTTTCATGTGGCTACAAATGCTTTATCTGGCCAATATTATCCAACTAATTCTAGCTGTTTAGTTTATATTGCCGCACTTGCTCATTTGTTTGTTGATTTTAACGAGGGAGGGGAAATTTATGAAATTGCAATAACTGAAATGAAAAAGAAGTTTAAAAAATATTTTTTTCTAATCGCTCCTATATTTGGTGTGTCTGCTATGCTAAATTCTACCATGAAATTAGGAGGTCCTCACTTTTGGTATTCTACTATTATCAAGCTTTAGATCTTTCAGAAGAAGAAATGGCTACACTATCTGATGCGAAAGCATCAATTAAAGTGAATGCTCAAACTGTTTATAATGCTTATAAACAGGCGTTAGAGCATGCTAGGCCTAATATTCCAACCCCTACTTCGTCTACATCACAGTCGTCTAAAAGAGCTGCTGGCTTAACAGCTCTTAAATCGTGGACGGAGTTCAGGGGTACTCAAGGGGAAAATTTAGATGAAATTTCCCATCTAAATGAGCTTCAAGTTTATTTGTCGCAGGGACTAGAGAATGAGAATCCAGACGGCTCTTTCGATCTTTTGGATTGGTGGAAGACAAGGGAAAAGCATTTTTCCGTTCTTGCAAGGATGGCTCGGGATGTTCTGTCGATTCAAGCGTCAACTGTTGCATCGGAGAGCGCCTTTAGTCAAGCAAGACTACAAATAGGTGATCACAGAGCGTCGATGCGGGACAGCTTGGAAAAATCAGTGCTTTTTCGAGATTGGATCCGCGGAGAAAGAAGGAACTTTGGGCTAGCTGAATCACAACCAGAAATAGATGAGTGCTATGAAGAAATGCTACCAGAACTTGCTCAGGAAACATCTTCACCCGGAAGTGGTGTTGAACAAGCTTCACTTCCACCACCGCCAACACAACCACCTCCAAACCTTGAAGGTTTTATGAGATTTGTTAGAAATAATACATAAATTATGATGTAACTTGTACATTGGCATGTCTTCTTTTAGTTTTTTTTCCTTTTAATGGTGGTATTAGTACCATGTTGTGCTCATTCCATTGGGGGAAGAAAGACTAAGAAAGATATGCCATTTGGTCAATAAATATGCTCTTTATCATATCCTTGAATATCTTTTGTCTCCATATTTTTTATCAATATATACTACTTATATACAATTTATACTAATTACTAACTACAACACAATATACACTACTTATATACAATATATACTACTTACATACAATATATACTACTTATATACTTATACACTACTTATACACAATATATACTAATTACCAAAGACAATATATACTATACTAATAACATAGTACACCATATAAAATATATTCTACTATATACTAATGACTACTATACAAGATATTGGTTTTAAAAAAAAAAAAAAAATTCAGAACCGCCGGGAACCGCCGGAACCGCCAGAACCGCCGGAACCGGAACCGCCACAACCGGACGGTTCCGGAACCGTATGGTAGCGGTTCCGGCTCCGGAACCGCCAGAACCGCCAGAACCACCAGAACCGGAACCGCCATAACCGGAGCCACAGACCCAAACAGACCCAGAACCGGAACCGGATACAGCCTTAGTTTAAATGGTTTGGGGATCGAGTTTTTAACAGTTTGATTTAATGTCTACTGGGCTGTTGTGCGATTGAAATTAATTTCTGGATTGCGGGACTTAATTTTTCTGGGCTTGAAAGTGGTTGCTGAGCGTTACTGGTGCTGATTTCTGCTATTTTGCTACTGTTGATCCAACATTTCTTCTTTTATTTCCAGTTTTAGGTATCTTCTATAGCCACAAAAAATATGTAAAGATGTGAATCTGCACTTCAAATAGAGAATACTTTGGATACAATTTGCTATTTCAAGCTGATTTCTCATGTTTTTTTCCTGCTTTCTTTCGTATGATGATGCATGTAAATCTTAGATTATACATTTCAGCCTCATTGGCTTGCTTCTGTAAGGGCATAACCTGAGATTGAGCATAGGCATGCCATGAGTGTTTGGGCTTCACGTTTTCGCCCAAATGTGTCGTTTGCTTATTGACTACACGATAGTTGGACGAGGGATTGTAACTTACCGAAGCTCTTGCAATACATTCAAAGCTCTTTCAATACATTCAGTATAGTTTCGTGTTTGATCATCATTATTAAGTTTGAAATTTTCATTAGTAATTAGAAATTCTTCATGCATTTAATCTAGTTCATTCCCGTTAAAATTAGAATTGAGCTGTCCCATTTAGAACTAATAATAATGTATGGACCTTGTAGTTTAATTTAGAAATCTCTTAAGTAGAATAAGCCGAGGTGTGCCATGCCAAACGAAAATGGTAATTGCATGACCCTCGTTTAATTAATCTTATTTTATCCTTAGAAATCGAGGCATGCCATTTAGCGAATTTTCACGGTCCTTGTAAAGTTGCAAACGCGTAATCGCTTTAGGCACGATATTTTGATAAGATATTTTGATAATTTACCTTTCTAAACTCAGGAGCGCATTTATGTGACCCAAATCCAAATCCTAATAATGTTATATATAAGATGCTACAAATTGCGGGTGCATTTATGTGACACGGTTCAAACGCATTTTATGTGATGTTGAATTTTTCATTAAAATAAATAAAAGGGGTTATAGTTAAAATGCACGCAGGTTCAAAATTTTTTAAAATCAGATAATTGGGTCAATGATAACAGTTGAGCGACCATGATCGAACCATGAAACTCGGGAATGCCTAACACCTTCTCTCGGGTTAACATTTACCCGAATTTATTTTTAGCAGACTGTAATACGGAGTCAATCATTTCATCGATTCGGGATTTGAACCGGTGACTTGGGACACCATGAATTATCCCAAGTGGCGACTCTGAAATTAATAAGTAAATAATCCTATTTCGATTATCATTTTAACTTAGAAAAAACTTCCTTATATCCTTCCGGGGGTAGGAAAAAGGAGGTGTGACCGATCTGGCGACTCTGCTGGGAAAAAGAACCCAAAATCTCTGGTTCAGGGTTAGAATTCAAGCTTAGATGAATTGTTATATTTTGGTTTTATCTGTTATTTGATTCTATTACATGTTTTGGAATAATGTGCTAAATAATACTTTTACAACTTTGATATTATCTGAACTGTATATTAACCGCTACAGAACGCTTCTCTTCTCATCTTTAGGGATGTTCTTGGTGGTCGAGACTCCCTATTTTGTGTCACGACCTGAATTTTTCACCTTTGGGGGTCATGATGGCATCTACGAGTAGGAGCAAGGCTAGCCAAACTTAGTCAATTTTCCATTTAAACACATATCCCTTTTACATAATTAATAGTGGTAAAGTAAAAGTAACGAAGACAAAATTATGAGCAGAGGTCTTCAATTTAAATAACTGATTATAAATGCGGAAATCTCAATAAGAATATCTACCCAAGAACAGGAGTCACAAACTCAAGAACTACTGAGATTATAAAAATATAAGGTTTGAAAGAAATTTATAGAGTGTCTATCCCGAATACAAGAGGTAATAACTAAAAATAAAATAAGGAGATGCTGGGCCAACGGACTCCTATATGTCTACCTCGGTATCCCTCTATGGACTGAAGGATGTCTCCCTGGCTACTTCTGCTCTCCGTACGCTACTCTGGTATCTTGCACATAAGTGCAAGGTGTAGCATCAACACAACCGACCCCATCTATTGGTAAGTGTCTGGCCTAACCTTGATGAGGTAATGACGAGGCTAGGACCAAATTCTAGATAAACCTGTGCAGTTTTATATAATATATGGCTAAAAGGTAAACAGATAATAAGCAGAAGAGCAGAGGGGGTACATGCTTCGAGGGAAGAATTTAACTTAACAGAAACCAAGTAAGTAAGAAGGAACTATACTGTATCTAAAACCATATAAAAACACTAATGTTGCGGCGTGCAACCCAATCCATGTGCATATTTCATTTGTTGCAGCATGAAACCCGATAAATCATGTGTAATCTGTTTGTGCGTTCAACTCGATCCAATATAACATCTGTTGCGGCGTGCAACCTGACCCAATAAAATATCTGTTGCGGCATGCAACCCGATCCAATATATATTTTTTCATTAATAAAGATGTCATGGCGCACAGTCTATTCCAAAAGTACAACTTACAATGATCACAACCACAATACCCGCAAGGGACTAACCATACATTACACTATCCCGGCAAGGGAAATCAACAACACAAGTACAACGTCACGGCAAGGGAGAAACAACTATTACCAATCTCAATTCAACTTCTAATTGTCTCTACTGTCATTTTTCTCATCCCTCGAGTACTTCAACGAAAATAACTAAGCTTTCCTCAATATCACGGATTTTCTCACTATCTCAATCATAACATTGTTAAAGAATACACAATTATCAAATAAAGGCTCACGGTCATGCTCGACATCAACGTATAGATACTCGTCACCATGCCTATACGACGTACCCAACAAGAAACACATAGCAAATATGACTCAGCTCCTAATCCCACAAGCTAAGGTTAGACCGAACACTTACCTCAAACTTCCACGGCCATTTCAGTTCTCAATTACCACTTTCCTCTTCGAATTCGGCTACAAATCAATCAAATCTAAGCAATAACAATTTTATAATATCAATATAAGCTAAAGAAAACAAACCCAACGCCTAAATTTAGATTCCCAACCTTACTTCCCAAAATTCCAAAAAATTGACATCGAACCCGCTTGGCTGAAACACGAGGTTCGAACTAAAATCATGTCTCCATTCCCCCACGAGCCTGAATATATAATGTTTCTTTCAAATTCGACCCCAAAACGTGGTCTAAATAATTGAAAATTGAAAAGTCGTAACTCTGCCCATTTCCTCCAATTTCAATCCTAGATTACATGATTTAAGCTTAGGAACTCAATAATTAATGAAGGAAAATGAAGAAAATAAGTGGAAATTTACTAACACAAGTGGTCTTGAGAATGGGGGCTTCAACAGACTCCTAAGTGATTAGGGATGAAGAGAACTCATGAGTTTTTGAATGATTCCCATGTATACTATTTTTGAAAACATAAAAAAAATCACTGGTCAAAATTTCCCTACGCGTTCGTGGGAAGGATATCGCGTTCGCGAAGTGTAAGCTGGTCGAAGCATTGCGAACGTGGAAGGTAAGTCGCGAATGCATAGAAGGAAAGCGTTGGGGTGTAGGGTTTTGTTCTATGCGAACACGGGAAGGACCACACGAAGGCGATCAGGTAAGGCCGGGACTCTACCCAAACACGGAACAGCCATCACGAACACGAAGAAGGAAAGAGGGATGGGCCCTCATAGTTTAATAGCCCCATGTGAACGCTAAGAGGTGATGCGGACGTGATGAAGGATGAAGCTGAAGCTTCGCGAACGCGAGAGGTGGAGTACGAACGCGAAGAAGAAAATCTCTGTGCACCTGTTGATGATTTTCCTGTAATTTCACTAAGGCCATAGCCGCCCCGAAACACCTCCAAAACATTCCCGAGCCCTCGGGGCTCCTAACCAAATACACACACTAACTCATTAAAATAATACGAACTTAACTGTGCGATCAAATTTCCAAAATAACATAAAAATGAGGAATCAAACCCCAAAATAATTATTTTTCATCAAACTTCATAAACTTTCATCTTTAGAGATTTAGGTCCGAAACACGTCAAATGACGTTCGCTTTCAACAAAAATTCATAGTAACGTCTCATTACACATATAAGACCTGTATCAGGCGCAGGAACTAAAATACGAGCCCGATACAAATGTATTCTAATCCATTTTCATTTCATAATTTCAGAATGAAAATTTCTTCTAAATATTTATTTCTCGGGCTTTGGACCGTGGATTTCGATTTCGGATATATGCCCGAGTCATATATGTTTCTACGGACCCTCTCGGACCATCCAATCATGTGGCCGGGTCTGTTTACATAATGTTTTAACCAAAGTCAACTTTAATTATTTTAATACTTAATTTTAGCATTTTTCATAGAATTTCAGATATAATCTTTGTAGCTAAGCGCCTGGACTGCGCGTGCAAATCGATGCAATTAAAATGAGATTTCAAGGACTATGAAGTACGAAAAAAGGGATAAAACAGGTGATGACCCTTTGGGTCGTCACATTCTCCACCTCTAGAATTACTGTTCATCCTCGAACAGACCAAAGAAAGAAGTGCTTGAGTTGGGAAATAGATGAGGATAACGGCTCAATATATTGGACTCTAACTCCCAGGTCGATACCTTAGGAGGTTGACCTCTCCACTAAACACACACTGAAGGAAAGCTCTTCGGCCTCAACTATCGAACCTGCCAGTCTACAATAGCCACCGATTCTTTCTAATCGGAAAGATCATTGTCCAATTGGACAGTGCTGAAATCTAACACGTGGGCTAGATCGCCGTGATACCTCCAAGTCAGACGCCATGTTCACCCAACTAGTCCATTTCTTTGCATCCTGGCTAATATACCATGATAAAACATCACCCTTCAAACTCCTCATGAATAGCTTCATGTAGATTTTCTCGTCCCTTTCGACTCCTACCAACTTGTCACAATACATTCTCAATTGGACCTTGGTATCACCTGTACCATCAAACATCTCGAATTGGGAGGTTTGTACCCCTCCGGGGGCTCAACATCTGGCTGAACATAGAGATCCTCGTAATTCAACCCTTCGACACCTTTTCTACCTTTGAAACCTTGAACTCTGCTAGTTAATTTCTTGATCTCAGCGGCCAAATTCTGAATAAGGGAGTCTGACTCATGTGTACTTGTAATTGGCTGACTGTAGTGCGGTATAGTGTCCACAAAGATAGAAGTGTTATGGTCTTTTGTGGTGTTTTGTGATTCTGGAATGATCAATGAAGGGATATTGCATGTGTTGCAGGCTGGAGCATCAGTGGGTTACATTGGAGGTTATTGGGTGTTTTGTGGAGGTGCAGGGTTCTTGGTGTTAACATCAGGAGCGGCAAGAGTGATTAACAGGTTTTCCAGGTTCTGGACTTGGTCCAATTCCTATCGAAATCTTAGTAGAGCTTGCTCAAGATGCGGAGCAGTCTCTTTGGTAATTGCAGCATTCTGAGAAGATTCCTCAAGTTCCTTTCTAGTGCTTGCATCTCCCATCTTGCTTTTGTAACTATTTCTGGTAGGACTTGGAGGAGGAGGAGGTGGAGGACCCTTGGATCTTGTGGAGTATACTGATGGTTCCAGAATGCAAGAATTAACCTTTGGGGAGGGGAATAAAAAATAAAATAAAAAGAAAAAGGTAAAAAGTTAGTGCGGATTCTGATAAAGAGAATTTTGCAATATTTAAACACATTGTGCAAGGATATAAGTCGCGTCTTTATTTGGGTACCTCGTTGTGCCCGAGGTAGGCCTAGCAACAAATTTAATTTGGAGAAGTTATAATGCTAAATGCCTCATTTTATTGATAAAAACAATACGAGTATTAAAACATCTGAATGATAAAGATGTTACTAATGGCCAGTGTCCTTATTACATAAGAAAGCGGAAAAAATCCTAATTACTTGGTCCCAGAAGGACCTTCCCCGGATTCGGTACTCTTGCCTCCCTCATACAACTGCATCAACTCGCACATCCCTAACAGCAGATAGGCTGGGGCCAGATGTCTGCCTGCACTTCCTTCAGCATTCTGACAGTCTTCAATTCTTTTCAAGAACTTCCCTTCTTATTCCATTATAACTCGCTCCAAATATCCCAAGCGGTTGTTGGCGCTGACAACCATGTCCTTCAATTCGTTGATCAGCTTTTCGTGGGCTTCTTATATTTCCCAATGCTCATTCTCACATTCTCGCATCCTCTTGCATAGTTGATTGCATTTGGCTTGTGCTTTAGTTTGCTCATCAATAATCATATGACCATGGTCGAATCCTGGACGACCCAAACCAATGTGATCATCTTCCAACAAGCCTATATAGTGCGGCACACTCCTGGTATGATACCTGTCTGGTTCAATAGAATCCTTCCCTAAGACTAGCTTGCTGTGCCACATACGCTGAGCGTGACACCTGTGCGGGCTATCATCATCTGGAAAGTCAGCCCTGAAATGACTCATTTTCTCTATCTTGGGTATGATTTGTTTCTTCTAGATTGCCTTATGTCCCGGAGAAGGACATAAGGATGAGTTCCCCTCAAACCAATGAGTATAAGGAATGGTGCGTCTCGAGAACAAACAATGAACTCCCCTATTGGGAACCACTCGAACATCTACTGAACTCGCTCTTCTTTTAGATTCTCGAACAACTCTACCCATCCACTGGCGTCCTCTGGCTCATCGAACATGTTGGGCATAAAGTTCATTCGCTTTGGGTGATGAAAAGCAATATGTTCATCCCAATCCCTGCATATGATTTCCTGTTTGTAGTTGCCGTTCTTAAGGTGTTTCATGTGCCAAATTTGAAGTAGCAGATTACAACCCTTGAAATGTGGAGCCCCTTGCTGACACTTTATCAAGGCTTGATAGATTTCAGCGATGATCATAGGCACTATGTTGAAAGACTGCCAGTCGATTCCTTTCATTAAGGTCTTGGTTACCATGCCTAGTCTTGTGTGGATCCTAGCCTCCTTCGTAGGAAAATTTATCATGCCCAATAAGTAAAACATGAACGCAAAGACCCTTTTACGTATCTGTCCCATAGATGTGAGGGCGAACTCGTCCATGTAGGTGCGATAGGACTTGATGTGGTCATATCTCTTGCCAAGAAGCCAAATGGTATGTAGAAGTCCTTTAAGCAAGAGAGGTTGGGATTTTCTTGAGCCCAATCATCTTAAGAAAGCCTCTGTTTTTGCAGTTTTCTGGCATAAGAAAACCTAGAGTCTCCCAAGGGATACCAGCTAGGCTCCTTATCTATTCTAGCAAAAGGGGTCATATTCAAGTCTCCGAAGCGCAAACACAGATCGATCACTATCCCAAAAGAATGGAAGCCTCTATGATCTTGTTGTTGGGCTGAATTTCCAGGAGTGAGGGAAAATTCCCTATGTACTTGCAGACAAGGGTTTGATCGTTGCCATGAAGATCTTCCCACGAGCTTAGTAACCTTAGGTGAATGTTGAAACCATACCGAATCTGGGGACCTCGTGCCTCATTTTCTGCAAAACAAGGTGTTAGGTACTTAACCCTACCATACTCGACTATTTAAATCAATAATTAGCAAAAGCATTTAGTCCTCCAAGTAAATGCGCATAACATGGAGCCGTCCGTTTGGTTTCGAGGAAACCCGATGGACTTTGGTTTTGGATATCTTAAGGAGTCATTATGTGGACAACCTAACTCACTCTGCTAGGGTTGACCATGATGCATGAACAATTTCAAGGGATTAAGGTTTCTAATTTTGAAGATCTAGACAAGGTACCCTTGAGGGGACAACTCAAGAGGAAAAGGCACGGAACCTTCTACTACACCGTTGATCGACTGGTTTTACCGCAAATGTGCCTTTGCCACATTTAGGCGGTTATAATATTGGAAGGGCGCAACCACTCATTGTAAGAGTTGCTATGTTATTTGTTTTGGCACGAGTGGAATATGATGTTGAGGAATGCAATTACAATAATGAAATAAATTACTCTTATTTTCACGTTCATAAAAATAAAGATTACAATAAATACTAGAAAATTACAACATGGTCGAAATAATAAGGCAGTAAAGGCAGAAAATAAAAGGAAAGAAAAATATAAAAAGCCAAGTTAGTAATGATGAAATAACGAAGGACAAGAAATAAATGTGATTAAGGAAACAATAAAGTCACAACAACAAATAATGGTTAACGCCTTAAAGAAATTCCCCAGTATAGTTGCCATGCTGTCGACGCCCCTTTTCCCTAAGAAGGAATTGGGTTTACGACATTATGGGTGGAATGACTCTTTTATCCCCCTTTGGGGAATTTTAGCTTACAGATTTTGAGAGTCGCCACCTAATGATAATAGTGCATTAGGGCACTTTTTGAGGAAAGAAGAAAGATTTGAAAGAAAACCACAGTTCGGGTAAGAGCTTGAGAATATCTCGAGGGGAAGGTGCTAGGCACCCCTCAACATCCACTAGTGTGGTTACCTGGCTTGCTTAATTGTGACTTAAAAAGAGTAGGAGTAAACAAGTAAAATTGGCACAGAGGAAAACATAGCAAGTTGGAAATTTCTAAAGAAGAAAGACACAAGTTGTTTTTTTTTAAAAGAGGGATTTTGGTTGAAAACATTAGTATAAAATAAGGCATTAATAATGAAGAAGAAGGGGGTCCTAGGGTTAAACATAATATGGATCACTTTGGTGCAATATCCAGCAATCATTCTTTCACGAGATATTAACGTACCAGTCATCATATCCATGTTCTACCCTTCCCGCGCGTTAAGGTATTTAAACGCGATTAGTTCTCGATTACTTATTGCATGCTAATACCCATCCCAGCCCATCAGTGCAAGGGTATTTAGAATTTTAATCCTAAAAAGGAAGAAACGGAATGGAGGCATATATGGAGCTTTACAGGGTAAAATGCTAATGCGTCAATCAAAACAAGTAGCAAATAAGTGGGGTACAAAGCGAAAACTCAAAGGCTCATACAAGACCCCGTAGATCACAACAACAATTAGATTAGCATGACTTGCACGTACTAATTTGGTCTTTAAAGTTAAGAAATGAAGAGGCAGACGAATTAGTTTAACACATAGAATTACATAAAAGGTCTATATTAGGCAACTTGGATCCAATTGTTAGGAGTAGTTTTATTTTTAAAAATGATATGGATTGAGGTCCTAATTCAGGAGAATGCAAAAGTTTAGGAAATGTCGAATTTCAGAAAAAAGAGGTTTCTAAAAATAGGGAGAATTGTAAAAGTAGATAGTAGAGTTTCCAGAGGTAAAAATGCTTCAAAGAGTGAATTCGAAAATTGTTTGCAAATATTATGAATAAAAATGCAGACAGAGAT
The DNA here is from genome assembly GCA_034376525.1 of Nicotiana benthamiana. Lineage (NCBI taxonomy): Eukaryota > Viridiplantae > Streptophyta > Magnoliopsida > Solanales > Solanaceae > Nicotiana > Nicotiana benthamiana. The sequence continues at coordinate 14,019,526 of CM067331.1, read as the reverse complement.
TTGGAAGACAGTTTTAGAGACCAAATACGAATTTAGAAAATTGTGAGTTTTTATTAGAAAACACCGGGACTGCTTGCCAGATTATCCAGATTTTAACGGGTTAGACGTATAGGTAGGATATCAACATCTTGATATTTTATTGACTGATTACTGCTTTTAATTCATTAAAGAAGTGCGCATTGGATTCCCTACTGTTTTGCCTACCATTTTATGAATTTCCTAATTGCATGATTTCTATATGCAACATGTTGTTCAATATGTCCAATAGGCATGATTTCTTTCCTTTAGCATGCAAACGACTAAAATTAAACCCCTCCCATACCCTTTACTATTATATTCCCCAAATTTTATTACAAAATTATTATTACAGAGCCAAGAATAAAATATAAATACATCACAGTCCATAGATAGGTCCAAACTGCCTAATGAAATCTTGATATCCAATATATGTGTTTTGCCAAATCCGGGTTCCAGATTCCAAGGCCTTCTCTTAGAGTGTTTCAAAGTTCCAAGGGTCTTCAAGAACCCAGGCAGTGCTTACACCCTAAAGATTGAATGTTGTACCAAAGTAGTGTAATGTGTTGAATTACCAGCCCTTAGGCATCCAAGTTTAGAGGGAACTATAGGGTCCCTAAGCATGGCTTACCATAGGGGGGTAGAACTTAAGAGCTAGGAGTGGGTGTAAAGTGAGAGAGGAACCTCAGCAAGAGGTGGTCATACCTAGTCATGGCATAGACTGTCACACCCCTAACCTCTCACTCAGATTCAAACAGATAAGAGCAGACTCTTAAAGAGTCAAATTTAGGCCTGAATGATGATCGAGACATCAACAGACCCAAATTAGAGCTCAGTACATTGAGGGGAAAGGGAATGGGAAAGCAATCGAGTAGAGACTCAATATAGTATAGACCTGAATCACATACAATAGTTCATAATGCTGTTATGACCCAGGACAAACTCACATACAAAGGGAACTGGGGAAAGGGATTAACATGCTTGAAAGTAATTAAATAGTGCCAGAAAGCATAAATAAACACACAAATAAAGGGGTAGAAGCAAAGAAAATGAATAAGGAAGCTTCTGGAGCATAGAAGGGCATACTAGTTATAATTCTAGGATAGCAGACTAATAGCAGTAAACAGACAGCCAGGAATACACATGAACAAACTCAAGAAACTCCCAAATATGTAAGAATTCGAACAACAGGCAGAGTCCTATTGTCTAGCCTTGGATTTCAGCGAGCTAGACACAAACAGTAATGCTAGTAGTAGTAAAGAGAAGAGAGCTTTGAGTGTGTGTGTGTTTTTTGAACTCAATTGTTCAAGTGTTTAAAGAAGAAGAGTAGGTTATTTATAGTTTGAAAGCATGCAGGAAATAAGGCAAGGAAATAAGTTAAGGAACTGAATATCAATTGAGAATAAATCACAAAAGACTTACTTTAAATAAGGAATTCAGATTCAATCGGTGAGAGTTATTTAAGGGAAAAAAATAAAACAAGCAGTTTGTGTAAAGTAGGCAATTAGGGGTAAATATATAGAATTTTTTATTAAGGGAAGAAATTTTGAATTATACGGTTACACGAATAAGGTAAGAACCAGTCAATACCTAAGAAATCAGGGAATCAGAGATATGCAAATATTGGTTCATAAATAATCAAGTCAGAAGAGCTAAGAAAATGATTTTACCTAAGGAGAATCAGTAGCAATCAATCAACCCTAAACAAAAGCGATTCTAATTCAAACATAAATTGAAAACCTTTTAAAGAAAGATTAACATATATAAAAGGGTTTGTCATTCTAATCACAGGGGTCTAGTATAGATAAAATCATACACAAAAAGGATTCAAACTTAGTACATGGGTTCATAGTGAGTTTGAGAGAGTCCAGGGCGCAAATAGAACCCTAGCCCAAACACACTAGACAAAATTCGTCAAAACACCCAGATCTTAGGGTTTTCGACTTGAATCAAATGCAAAGAAGAGGAAACAAGCAAATATAGTAGGAGTTTTAATGCAAACAGAGTGAAATACAACTAGATTAGAAGAAATAGTAGAGGAAAACACGCTTAAGCAGGCATAGAAAGAACGCTCAATGAACATGGTTGAAAATGTAGTAGACGAATCAAATCAGGTCATAGTGGAAGGAAAATAGCAGAACATAGCATAGAAACATGACATAGAAACATAACGTATGAGAACATAGTATAAAGAAGAATAGAAGATACAGAAAATGTGGAATAAGAACCGCATAAGAATATAAACATATAGAAGAAGAATACTCGGAAACCATTTAAGCATTTCTCAGAACACCCTAAACCAGAAAGAGGCAATTTTGAAAGAAAAGAATTTTATAAGGAAAAATTGGGGAAACCCTTTAAAAACTTAAAGTAAAGCATGAATACACATAGATCTGAAGAGAATCGAAAAAAAACCTCGAGCAGCTAGGGTTTCAGATGAACCCAAGAATGAGAAAGACCTCGAAAATGACCGATCTAAGTTAGATAAGGCTTGAAATAGGCTCAGGAGGCTAAGATATGCCGGAGCCTAGCCGGAGATGGCCGGAAACCATAAGTCGGCAGAGGTCAGGGTGGAGATCTTTGATGTCTAGCCTCAAACCTTCAAGCAGCGGGCACACAGGAGTGATGGGGGATGAGTATAGCTCATCCATGGCCTGAGAGGCAATAGATTCCGGTGAGTTAGAGGTCGAAAATGGGGAGAAGGTGATTAGGGTTTCCAGTAAACTCGAGAGAGTTTGAGAGGGGGAGGGTATTCAGAGGCGGCTCCTGAAATGCAAATGAGGGGATTAGGGTTAGTCATTGGTTTAATTAAGGAAGGGCGAATTGAGGCCGTTGATCTCAAAGATCAACGGTTCAGATCGAAGGGTCTTGGCACGAGTAATTTATATGGGTTGAGGTTGGGTTGGACTGGTCCGAAATTGGGCCTAGACCTGGTTCAATTAGGGTGGTTTGATTTGGGGTTCAAATTAGGCTAAAATTGAAGTCAAATGAGGCAAACTTTTAAATAGCCAATTTTTCCTTTTTGAATTTATGAAAATAGTAAAAGGTTTTAAAATCAAATTAAAACCACCGAATTAATAAAAAATAAGAATGTATTAATTTAAAAATATTAGGATTTATGTTGTAATTAAGATTTCTATTAAATCCATAGGTGTGCTAAAATTGTAATTTCATGCAATTTAATTTTAAAAATACCAAATGGACTTGTAAAATTATGCACAAATCATGAAAAATATATTTTTATGTGCATGTAATAATACAATAAACCATTCTCCCAAATGGCGAGTTTTCAGAATAATTATTGGGTTTTACATTGTTAAAATGAACAATAAATTGGTTTTAAAAATCTTTAAAATTAGAGAAAAATACCAAAGCCTTTGGGGGCGCTTATATAGTCATATACATGCTACTTTGGAAGTATTTTGAGTATAAAATACATAGAAAAGAATTGGGTATCAAAAACCGCCATTAACCTTTTTTCATTTGATTCCATTTAAAAGAAAATCACTACACATCACATGTTTCTTACACTAGTAGAAATTGTACCTCTTTATGTGTGGTAGAAACCACGAAGAACTCTTTGAATCCCACTGTCGCATAACCCAATCGTCTGGACTAAATTTCTTTTACTCAACCAAGCAACACAAGTCATCAAAACCTAAGAGCACTGCTACGCATCACCTGTAAAAACCCACTGCATCATAAGCACCCAAGAACCTATTATATCCAGTACCATGCTTATCTAACCTACTACCAAGATGTCCTAATTCTCTGAGTTCCTTTTGAATTACCTTAAAATTGATACATTTCCTTGCTTGTACACCACATCCTTAACCAATATTTGTCCCATGAACTTTAACATAACACCACATTGTCTAAGTTTCAGAAGCCGCTGAATTCTCCCTCAAATATCCCCCAAAGCACCACATTCAAACTACTTACCCTGAAGAGACTTCTTGCAAATCTAAAGTCTTTACCTTCACCTTCCTGATATTGATATGTAGAATCTAAAATAATATAGAAATGCCACATGTCTTGGAATCCTCCATTATAATTCTCAGTTTCTAGCCAATTCACATCATGAAGGTTCCAAATTTTCACGTATTAATCTTGAATATGTGGGAACCATTCTTGAGAGTCATCCACATTGCATCAAATCTCAATTAGCTGACCAAACAACCTATGCCCCACTAGCACTCCAACATCTAAGGAAGTAACCCATTTTTCTAAGCCGCTGAACAATTTTTTTCATACTGCATCCTGTTACATTCCTTACAAACAACAACTAAATCATCCAATATTTCTCATGTACTCATAAAGCATAACACAACCTTTGCATGAAATTTCCTTTACTCAAATCATCCTCGATATCAACCTCTATAAGCAATAACTAACTCACTAAAATACCTCATATATGAACCAACACAACACATAATCGTGCAATCAACTGATCAATAGCAAACTCCCCACTTGGCTCAAAGACATAGATCCAAACACACAATAACTCACAATGGCCATACTCTGTCACTGCCATAATACCATAGTGAGAGTCAACTAAGTCCCTTTATAAGATCATGCAACACATCCATCTAGTATTTCAAATCATCTACCAATCTCGCATTCACCCTCATAAAAAACAACCCCACTCTCATAAGCGATCCAAACTCAAATTGTATCACATATATTTCACTGGTAAAAGAGGACTCCCAACAAACTACATAAGGATTACATAAACCTCTTACCACCCCGCATGGGATAATCCACTTGCTTTGTCTAAAACTGGTATCTCTCTATGCTGTTCCATAATCATAACTATTATAATCACTTAATCTTCCTAAGTCTAAAATCATATTACACAACATGAAATCTACTTCACTTCCCAACTAGACAACATGAAAAGATCCTTTAACACGCCCACAACTTGGGCTATACAATAAATCATGATGGAAAATCAAGCACCAAATAGTTCTTACTACCCCAAGTAGACCCTTCTCATCTCCTTCAAATTATATGAATACATATCACAGTCACATCATACTCATGACGTAGCTATGAAACCATCACTTCCCCTCATAGGGACACTATTGAACATATAAATCCAAAAACACGCACTTCTACAATCAACAACTTAGGGCTCAAGCTACAAGCAAGGACTGACCTTATGTCCTCCAGACTAGCCCAACATCACACACATAAATCACATCTTGCCATTCGATCAGGGAATCACTAGCCGTCGATGCACAACTAATATTGAGTGCTCATGAACGCATATGAATGCGTGGAAGGAATTTCAAAAGTTACATTTCAAGTTGAATTAAGGACGCACGATAAGACTTCGAGAATGCGGGATTTCCTAAAGGTTCTCCAGCCTCCCGAGGATAAGTACAGATGTCTCCCTCCCTACCGATCCACAAGATTCTACTAAACCTGCAAATGACTCGTGAGACATATGTAAGCTAAGCTTTGATACCAACTAGCCACGACCTTAAAACTGATCCGGTCCTGATGGCGCCTATCGTTAAACTAGGCCAACTATCACAATTCCCAAATCAGCCATTTTTATATAAAATTCATTTAAAGCCATTTACTTTAACAAGAAATCCCATAATAAAGGTCTATATAACTAGTGCAAAAAAATAACACAAGACCGCCATCGGGGTTCCATTAGTCACGAGTATTTACTATGGTCTAAATACAATGAAGAGTCTGAAATATACTATAACAAGCTAATGAAGATAAGAGGGAGAGGGTAGGGCAATGAACATTGGGTAGCTACCTTACTAAATCCGATGACTCTGCCACTGAGCAATCAACATCCGCTACCGTGTTCAAAAATACCTAGATCTACACACAAGGAGAAGGGAGTAATGTGGGTATGCCAATTCTGTAAGTAATATACGTAAATGAAAGTTGAGTAGTAAGAAAACACATAACTATGTCATAACGCTACAACAAATACAGTTTGTTTCCAAAATAGTACGTAAATCATGTATTTCATATATCAAACTCAGTTTTAGTAAAAACCATTTTATTTAAAAATTAGAAAAGAACTTTTTGCAATAGTTTCAAATGAGTGATAAAAATAGTGAGTAAAAATTGATAGATATTTAAATAGCCTCTCAGGCAAAAACATATATCATAAAGTGCCCCTCGGGCAAAATATCAACAAAATCAGCCCCTCGGGCTACCTCACAATCACTCGTAATCAGCCCCTGGGGCATAACATGGATCAAGAACTGCCCCTTTAAGAAAACTATGGATCAAGAACAACCCCTCAGGCAAAAATATGAAACAACAACACCCCTTGGGCTACATCATATCACTCACACTGGGTACCCGCGCTCATTGGGGTGTTCGGACTCCGGAGGGGCTCCTGTAGCCTAAGTGCTATAACAAACCATCTCGTGGTATAATAAAATAGACCATCAATGTCATAACAATAAAACACGTCGCATTCCAAATCAGGCATTTAACCTTATAATCATGAATTAGTAACAACGTGTTGCGGCGTACAACCCAATCCCATAATATCCTTGTTGTACAGGCCCTTGGCCTCACTCAGTGAGAAATCTCTCAAGCCACTAGGGCAATAGTAAAACATGATGCTCGGCAAAAGATATCATTTAAAATATCAAAAACTAAGTAAATACGACTGAGTTATGAAAACAGTAAAGTATAGAGGATTGAGTACACATACTAAGTCAAAACAGTGAGGAATAGTAGTAAAAAGCCCCTAAGGATCCAAAATAGTTGACATGCAGCCGGAATATGGCATTCATCCCAGAATATGGTAATACATTAAAAATAAAATGACATCAAACAATTTTCAATCACATACGAGACTTAGAAGTTGTAGGGACAAACCAAGTCCCAATTCTCAGTAGTACACGATCCCCACGATCGTCTTCTAGTGTGTGCATTACCTCAAAGTAGCACAACGATGTGGAATCCGGGGTATCATACCCTCAGGAAAATATGTACAATTACTGCTTACCTCTATCCAGATGAAATTCTACACCGCAATGCCCTCGCCGCTCGACTCTGCCTCCAAATGATCCGAATCTAACCAAAATCAATATATTATCATCAATATATGCTAAAGGAATGAATTCCCTATGAAAATTATCAAATTAGACCAAAAATCCCAAATTTGGATCAAACCCAGCCCCCGGGCCTATGCTTTTGAAACTTGATGAAACTCACAAAATCCGACAACCCATTCAACAACGAGTTCAACCATACCAAAATTACTAAATTCCAATAACAATTCGGTCTCCAAATCATAAAATCTCATTTTTAAATCACTAGGTCCAAATCCCTAATTTACACCTCAAAAATATGTAATCTAGTCAGATTATTGGATGGTAATTCAATATTATGTAGAAGAAATGATCACAAGTGACTTACCTGAATGTTTCCCATTATTTGTTGCTCAAAAATCGCTCCAAGGCGTGTTCTTTTACAAAAAAAATCAAAATAAGCTAAAAAAAGAACAACATGAATAAACCCGATTATAGTCTCTAAAAGCTAATTCCTGCCGCAAAAATCGGTCCATTTAAGTCACTAAAGGTGCACACCAGATCTGATGCACCAACACGCTTTAATTTCACTAAAAGGCTCTAACTCAATCATACAAACTCATAATTCGATAATTCTTGCTCCTATGAGTTACAAATAATGATGTGAACATAGTTCTTCAATATAAGCTCATTTCAGAGCTCATTTGCTCAGTGCGATACTCATTTTGCTCGTTAAACAATTAACGCGTGATTCACATCAAAAATCCAACCGCGACTTGATAAAATTAGATCAAACATTCCAAATCACTCGTATAATTCATTATCAAAATTCAGAAAGTCTCGAAATCAAATTTGGATTTCCAGAACTAAAAAATGGACCTTTGGATCATTACATGCTTATGCTCAAAATGTCAAAATCGTCTAAAAAACTCTTTCAAAACTTATCCAAGCCTCATGGGACCACGACAAAACATGCCAATATGCCAAATTATAACACTCAAACTTGTTCCAACCATTAGAACACTCCAAATAACATCAAAATATTGAATCACCCATGGATTCATGCCGAAGAATTCCAAATCTTTTCAATTCCGAATTCGATCAAAAACGTCTAGTAAACCTCATCCAAATGAGATGAAATTTTTCGTACACCTCACAAACGACACGATCAACCTACTTCAATTTACATAATTCCATTCTGACCCCGATATAAAAATGTTCACTGCCAACAAGAAAATGTCAAATTTTCAATTTCGTCAATTTGAGCCTAAATCTACCACATACCTCCAAAATACATTTCAGATGTTCTCCCAAGTCCAAAATCATCTAATGGAGCAAACCAAATCATAGAAATCCAAATTGAGATCGTACTAAAAAGTCAAAACTTGGTTAAACCTTTCAAACATGAAGCTTCAAAATAATAATTGTTCTTCCAAATCTATTTCAAATATCCTAAAAACAAAAAATCACAATTTACATAGGTCATAATAAAACACACAGGGCTAGTCGTACACGAGAACTTGCAAGCGAAATGCAAAAGCTCAAAAATCCCGGTCGGTCGTTACATTTTCTACAAATATTTGTTCAGCAGAAATTACACCTGTTTATGAAAGGAAGTAAAAACAATAAATATAGGAGCATAGAAGGGGATGCTCGGGCATGCGAACGTCTGTAGGACTACCTTGGGTCTCCTAGTTGAAAATAGTTGCACCCGACCTTTCGATCAGCCACTACATACTTCAAAATAAGCACAGGAAGTGCATAATACAGTATTGATCGGGTACAAGCCTGCACTACTATCGAGTAGCGGGAATGGTCGATGCAGTTTTAACCAACTAGGTCCGGATCGAATCCACATGGAGTTAATTTGTTTTGAATTCAATTTATATCCAAGTCATGATACAGGTTTTACTCTTAATTACACTTCCTCAAATGGTTGGTTTGATTTCTACTTATACTTTTATTCAATATAATGTAATATTAAAAAATAAGTATAATATTTTTGTTGTTAATTTTCAAGGATTTTAAAGGGGCTAGGGTAGTGAGTTTTGCATAGCTGGATATCTAACGGGTAGCAAGAATCTAGGGAAATCATATGATTAATTGGGATCGTAATATACCTATCAGACCTAGGTACTCACTCTATGCCTCCGGGTAGTTTGAGTGATTTTTACCAATTTGGCTTTCTCAAGTCCAAATGGGTATTCATGCAATTCAAGTGATTTTAGCTCAAGTTGGGTATTACTATATCTAGGTTTAACCTTTTAATTGGCGCTATCAATTTTTTGAGTTCACCTCATTTCCTTTTAGCCTTGTTTTGCTAGACTTAGTCCTGTCTTTCACAAGTAGAGACTAAGTCATAACGGATAAATCAGTGTTTGCAACCATTAATTCAATAGTTCTAGCAAGAATTGGGCTAAATATCACTAACCCATACATATTCAAACCCTAAAATTCAAGACCCATCAAATACCCAGACAATGGTTGGGCCCTAACCCAAGCTATGGGTTTAGCTACACATGGAAATGACATAAATCAAAGATGAAATAACTATAAAATCCATAATACTAGATTAAATGTGATGGCCCAAAGGTTCATCACCTGTTTTCTCTATCTTTTCCGTGCTTCCGAGGCCTTGAAAGCCTTATTTTTAGTTTCCTTGATTTATATGTGTAGTCTGGGCTTATAGCCGGAAAGCTTATACATAAAGTTCTGTAAAAATTGCTAAAATTTAGTATTAAAATGAGTATATGTTGATTTTGGTCAATATTTTGGATAAACAGACCCGTACCCATGATTTGACAGTCCTACAGGGCGCGTAAAAAATATATGAGACTCAAGCGTATGCCCGGAATTGAAATAAGAGGTCTCGAGCCCGAGAAATAAATTTTTAAAAAATATATTTTTCTAAAATTGTTAAGGAAATCTGAAAAGAAAATGGATTAGAACGTGTTGGTATCGAGCCCGTATTTTTGTTCCGGTGCCCGGTATAGGTCCAATATGTGTTTTACAATGTTTTTGTGAAATTTGGTTGAAATCAGACGTCGTTCGACGTGTTTTGGACTTAAAACTCTTATTTGAAAGTTTATAAAGTTTGATGAAAAATCAGTGATTTTGAGGGTTAATTCCTTGTTTTGATGTTATTTTGGCGATTTGATCGCATGGTTCAGTTCATCGAATGTTGTTTTGTTAGTGTCTGTGTTGGTTAGGAGCTCCGAGGGCTCATGAGTGTTTTGGAGGTGTTCTGGGGTGGTATTGAACTTAGGAAATGTGCAGGTTTTTCTTCAGATGTTGCACATCTCAGCTTCTTCCTCGCGTTCGTAGAGTACCTCACGCGTTCGCGAAGCTTCGTCTTCATTCTTCATCGCTTTCACATTCATTGCATCCCATTTGCGTTGAGTTATTGAACTCTAAGGGCCCAACCCTCTTGTCTCCTACGCGTTCGCGATGGCTGGATGACGTTCGCATAGGGTCCCAGCTTTTCCTCATCGCATTCTCATGTAGGCCCACACATTCGCATTTGACCTTTCGCATTCGCGATGCTTTGACCAGTACACCCTTCGCGAACGAGACCTCCTTCTTGCGAACGAGAAGGGTAAATATTGCAAGTTATATTTTAAATTTCAGAACACAGTAGCTATGGGATTCTTAAAAAAATACATGAACTCTTTTCTTCTCCAAGCACTTAGGCATCCATTGAAGCTCCCTTTCTTCAAGACCACTTGGGTTAGTAAATCCTAACTTGTTTTCGTCATTTTCCATCATTAACTATTGGATTCTTAAGCTTAAATCATATAATCTAGGGTTGAAATTGGGGAAATTGGGTAGAGTTAGGAATTTTCTCGATTTAGACCTTGTTTTGGTGTCAGATTTGAAAATAAATTATATATTCGGGCTCGTAGAGGAATGGGTGACATGAATTTTGTCCAAACCTCACGTTTTGACAAAGCGGGCCCGAGGTCAATTTTGGAATAATGGGAAGAAAGCTTGGAAATCTATATTTAGGCATTGGGGTTTTTTTTAGCATATATTGATAATATAAAGTCATTATTATATATATTTGATTGAGTTGGAGCAGAATTTGAGAGGAAAAGCTATAATTGAGGATTGAATTGGCCGTGGAAGTTTGAGGTAAGTGTTCGGTCTAACCATAGCTTGAGGGATTATGAGTTGAGTCATACTTGCTATGTGTTTCTAGATAGGTACGACATATGGGCATGGTGACGAGTATCTATACGTTATTGTGATCTCTGTAAGCTGTACCTTTGGAACGGACTGTGCGTCGTAACATCTTTGTTAATGAAAGTATTTATGTTGGATCAGGTTGCACACCGCAACAGATATTATATTGGATTAGTTTGCACGGCGTAATAAATATTGTGTTGGATCGGTGTGATGAACCAAAGGGTCCTCACCTGTGTTCTTACCCATTCCGTGTCTCCGAGAACTTGAAAACCTTATTTAGGGTTGCTTCAACTTTCTTGCGCAGCCCGATCGCATAGCCAGAAAATGTGATTATGAATTCTATGTGATAAATGATTAATTTTGATATTAATATGAGTAAAGTTGACTTTGGTCAGTATTTTGGGTAAACGGACCCAGACCCATGATTTCAGGGTGCCAAAAGGTCCGTAGGAAAATATGGAACTTTGGTGTATGCTCGGAAAAGAATTCCAAGGAACCATTCTCTAGAAATAAATTTTTGTGTGAAATTATTTTCTGAATTTAATTAAGGAAGTTGGAAAAGGAATTTGATCGAAAGACTAGGGTATCAGGCTCGTATTTTGGTTCCGACACCCGGTACAAGTCTTATATATGGTTTAAGCGCTTTCTGTAAGGTAGCTAAAAGGCGAACGTTATTTGATGTGTTTACGACATTAAATGGAATATTAGTATTTTATTAAAATTTTTAAAGAAAACATGTGATTTGAGGCTTAATTATGTGTATATGATGTTATCTTGGCGATATGATCGCAGGAGGAAGTCCAAAGGTTGTTTTTGAGGTGGTGTGTATGTTTTGTTGGGAGCCTCGAGGGCTCGGGTGAGTTTCAAGTAGGTTGCGGGATGCCTTAGATTTAAAATACCATATGTTACAAGATCAGGAAATGTGAATAGTCTGTGAACCCTCTGGCGCAGCCCGAGTGGAAACGTATGCAGCTGCAGTCAACTTGCGCGGTCCGCGATGGGCACTGCGCGGCCACAGTTGGCCTGTCACGTTCAGTGCTAGGTAGTGATCTGCAGGCGTTCAGAAAGCCTTTGTGGCTATAGTCCTTCTTGCGTGGTCCGCGTGGGGTACTTCATAAGGGAATAAATACTCACGAAATTCAGTTATTTTACACTTTTTGAAACCCCAAAACATAAGAGGCGATTTTTCAAACAACTCTTCTTCTCCAAAACGATTGGTAAGTGATTTATAAACTATTTTATTCGCTCTTTAACATTTACAAACATGGTTTCAATTTCAAATCAAAGATTTTCCTGTAAAAATTGGGGATTTTGGGTAGAACCGAGGTATTTTTCAAATTCGGGAGTTGGACCTCAATTTGAGGTCCGATTTCGAAACTAATCATATATTTGGATTCACGTGGGAATTAGTAATTGGTTTTGTTTTCAAACCTCGGGTTTTGACCACGTGGGACCGGGGTTTTTTTTGGAATTTTTGAGCAAAACTTTAGGAAATTCATTCTCATGCATTCGAATTGATTCAATTAGTATTTATTGATACATTCAAGTAACTGGTGACTAGATTCTAGTGGTTTTGTTGTGAATTCGATGGGTAAATCTATAATAGAGGCTTGAGTTGATTTTAGATCATTCGAGGTAAGTGTTTGATCTAACTTTGGCTTGAGGGATTAGGATTAGAATATTATCTGCTAATTGGTAAATGTTGAGTACGGTGTATAGGCATGGTGACGAGTATCTATAGGCTGGTATCTAACATAACTGTGAGTTCTTACTTGTATGTATACTGATATTAGTGTAACTTTTCCATGTTTAATTGATGATTTTTATGTAATGTGAAGAGTATGAGAATTAATTATGAACTGTAAACTCTTGGAAGAATTCGCTCGAACGATAAAAGGACTTTTGAGTAAGAAACTAATGAAACAGAAAGAGATGTGATTAATTCCCTGCCGGGATGTTTTGAGTATATTGATTATCTTCCTTGCCGGGATGTGAAAGTTATTGTTGTTGCTCCCTTGCCGGTATTTAGCTATTTACTTGTGGTTTCCCTTGCCGGGATTTTTCTTATTGTTTATCTATACCCTCACCCCGTTTGGTTGTGATTGCTATTTCAGTGAGGAAGAGTGATAATGCACGAAGGGTCGTTCCGTGCCACATTTTATATATTAATGCACGAAGGGTCATTCCGTGCCATGTTTTGATTATTAATGCACAAAGGAAGATCCCGTGCCCTGATGTGATTATTATTGCACGAACGGTCATTCTTTGCCATGATATGAGAGTTTATGTAAGGAAAAGCACGAAGGTTGATGTCGTGCACATTATTTGATTACTTTTGGTGAGGAAAAGAGTAAAAGCACGAAGGTCGGTGCCGTGCAACTGCTGATTACCCTGGTCTCTTTGATTGTTGTTACTGTACAATTTTGTCTCTCTATCTGTTGATTTTATTTCTGATATGCTACATTCCCCATAGCATGCTCCCCTCCTCTTAACTGTTCAATTCTGTGTTTTTCTTCTATTGCATATGTATATATTGAACTGCACAGGTTCGGTTGGTAGTCCTGTCTTGCCTCGTCACTACTTCGTCGGGGTTAGACCAGACACTTACTAGCATATAGGGTTGGTGGTGATGATGCTACACTCTACACTTATCTGCAAATATCGAAGACGTTTTTGGAGCACATCACTAGCCGGGGAGCCTTCCTTCAATCCACGAGATTTCAAGGTAGTCTTGCAGGCATCCGTAGGCCCGTCATCTCTTCTACCTATTTATGCACCGTTTCCTTTGTATGCGAGACAGAGTTTTATTTCATTGTTTTCAGAGTGTTGTATTTAATACTCTTAGATAGTCCATGAAATGTTGTGACAACAGATGCTGGGTAGAGACCTATATGGATGTTTTCAACCTTGTTATTGTTTTTATTTCAAACTTATGTTGTTTTGTTATTTCACTGTATTTTAAATGCTTATAACTATCCGCTATTTAATAGTTTTGATCAAGTAATATAAATGATAGGATAATGTTTTGAAGGTTCTTGGCATTCCCAGCTTCAACAAGTAGGCTCCATCATGACTGCCGAGGGTGGGAATTTTTGAGCTTGACAAGTTGGTATCAGAGCACTAGGTTACATAGATATCACAACTTACGGAAAAAATCGGTAGAATCTGAGGGGTCGATACGGAGACGTCTGTATTTATCCCCCATAGACTATAGAGTTAGGAAAATATCGCCTTGTTCTTTCTATTCGTGAGGTTCTGTTTCACAAATACTGACTGTTTCTATGTTCTTCACAGATGGCGAGAACATGTGCTTCTACGAGGGGTAGAGAGCAAGGCCGATGCAAGGGTAGAGCCCAGCCCTGAGAAGCAGTTCCAAAGGTGGAGCCTCATCTTGATTATGATGAGAGGGTTCCAGCCCCAACAGCTCTGGTAGGCCCAGCTCAGTTCCTAGAGGGGTTCATAGCCACCCCGGTTCTTCATGATACATTGGTCAGATTGGTAGGCTTTTTGGAGAGCGTCACTAAAGCGGGTTTGCTTCCTATAGCACCAGCCACTTCTCAAGCTCGGGGAGGAGTTTAGACTCACGCTACGCGTACTCCGTAGCAGGTAGCTCCTCAGGCTCAGGTTTTAGTGGTGTAGCAACTATGGCAGTTCAGCCGGCTATTGAGGCTAACACCGGCGATGGTGCAACGATTTCCCTAGATTCTTTGTGGATGCTTTATAGGTTAACCAAGCTCTTCACCACCACATTCAGTGGTGACTCGATAGAGGACCCGCAAGACTTCTTATTCAGTTGCGATGAGGTTCTCCAAACTATGGGTATTATGGAGATCAATGGGGTCGACTTCGGCACCTATCGACTAGCAGGATCTGCTAAGACTTGGTGGAGGGAACATTTTTTTGTCCAAGGCAGTAGGGTCACCATCATTGACTTGGACCTGTTTGCAGATTTGTTTTGGAGAAGTTTCTCCAAGTTACTCAGTGAAAGGCTCTTCCTAGGTTGTTTGAGCGCCTCCAACATGGCTCTATGACAGTCGGACAGTATGAGACCCACTTAATTGATCTGTCATGCAATCTATTGTTATACTCCCCACTTAGAGAGAGGGTGCGAAGGTTTATTGATGGGTTGATTTAGCTGATCTGTCCCCAGATGGTTATGGGAGACGGGAGTGAGATTTCCTTACAGGAGGTGGCCAATACGGCCCCGTAAAGTTGAGATGGCACTCGCACGGGGAGTTGGTTAGGGGTCAGATAAGAGGCCCCGTCATTCTAGTAGGTTCAGGGGTACCTCGTCTTGGTGTAGGGATTCTTATGGTAGAGGCCATCCACCGAGGCCCTTTCAGACAACACTCCAGGTCTCTCATGGTACTTCGGGTGGTAGTGGTTCTCGACAACATTATTCTGATCTGCAGTGTTTCAGTGCATCATCAGCCCCATCAGTGCACTGTCACTTAAGAGATTCCAGGGAGGACATTCAGGTCGACATGGCCAATAGTCTCAGCAAGCGAGGGCTTGCTAGGATTGTGGTTACCTGAGTCATATTGTCAGATTTTGACCTCAAGCTTCGGGTAGTTCTCAAAGCAGGGTCCTCGCCCCATGATTCGGGCACCAGATGATCCACAGCCTGCCCAACTAGCCAGGTAGATGCAAGGGTAGTGATCATAGAGGTAGAGGTAGAGACTGTAGAGGTAGAGGCCAGCTAGCAGTCAATCGTCCCAGAGATATGATTCAGAGAGGTGGGGCCTAACCAGGTTTTATGCTTTGCCGGCTATGCCAGAGGCTTAGTCATGAAATGCTGTTATTACAGACACTATTCTGGTTTGTGATAGAGATGCGTCAATGCTATTTGACCCTGGGTCTACGTATTCATATGTGTCATCCTATTTTAAACCATACTTAGTCATGCCTAGTAATGCTTTGAGTATTCCTATTTATTTATTGACACCGGTGGGTGATTCTAAAGTGGTTGACCGAGTGCATCATTCCTGCCTAGTAGTGTCTAAGGGTCTTGAGACCCGTTTAGAATTAGTACTCTTAGTCATGGTGGATTTTGACTTTATATTGCGGATGGATTGGTTGTTCCTGTACCATGCTATTTTTGATTTCACGCCAACAATGTGACCTTGGATTTATAGATTTGCCCCGTTTGAATTGGAGAGGGACCCCAGGTTATGCCATGCACAGTGTTATTTCATATGTGAAGGCTCGACACATGGTCGAAAAGGGGTGTTTAGCTTACTTGGCTTATGTTCGCGACTCCGGCGCAGAGGTCCCTTCTATTGATTTTGTTCCTACTGTTCGAGAGTTCCCCAAGGTTTTCCCTTCAGAACTGTCAGGCATGTCGTCCAACAGGGACATTGATTATTTTATTGATCTGGCTCTGGGCATGCAACCCATTTCCATTTCCACCGTATCGCATTGCCCTGCCAGAGTCGAAAGAGTTAAAGGATCAGTTGTAGGATTTACTTGATAAGGGTTTCATTAGACCATGCATTTTGCCTTGGGGTGTGCTAGTGCTATTTGTGAAGAAAAAGGATGGATCGATGAGGATGTGCATTGATTACTGGAAATCAAACAAAGTGACGGCCCATCAGTCTGAGGATGGAATGTCATTCTAAGCTCAACGCGGGTCCCCAACCCACTGTGAACAGATCTCTAGAAATGGGAAATGAACTGAGGGCCTCTGTTTGATATGATGGAAACCGTCACATAGTGCAACCTAACTATCTCACGAATATAAATCATATCGTATCTCTCCACCTTAAAAGTAGTTGCCATAAGAATGAAGTGGGCCGACTTGGTCAACCTATCCACAATAACCCATACTGAATCAACCTTCGGCAAAGTCCGCGGCAACCCAACTACGAAATCTATGGTAATGCGCTCCCACTTCCACTCCGGAATGGGCATCCGCTGAAGTACACCACCCAGCCTTTGGTGCTCATACTTGACCTGGTGAAATTTCAAACTTTTAGCTACATACTCCACGATGTCTTCCTTAATTCTTCACTACCAGAAATTTTGCTTCAAGTCACGATACTCTTCGTGGCACCCATATGAATGGAGTACTTAGAACTGTGGTCCTCCTATTGTATCCTCTCTCTCAAGCCAACAACATTAGGAACACATAGACGGTCATAAAGGTGTAATGTACCATCCTTGCCAATAGAAACCTCCTTGGCACCTCCCTGAAGCACCGTCTCTCTGAGAACCTCCAAATATGGATCATCAAACCGTCGGGCCTTAATCTTCCCCAATAATGAAGACTGAGCAACACGCATGGTATAACTCGGCTGGGCTCTGAAATGTCCAATCTCACAAGTTTGTTAGCCAAGGACTGGATGTCCAAGGCTAGCCACCTCTCCTCCACTGGAATTAATGCCAAGCTACCCATACTCTCCGCCTTTCTTCTCAAGGCATCCACGACCGTATTCACCTTACCTGGATGATAAAGTATTGTTATCTCATAATCTTTTCGTAACTCAAGCTACCTGCGCTACCTCAAATTAAGACGCCTCTGCTTTACTAGATGTTGCAAGCTGCGATGGTCGGTGTAAACCTCACATGACACCCCATATATATAGTGCCTCCATATCTTAAGAGCATGAACAATCCCTGCCAACTCTAGATCATGCACATGGTAATTCCTTTCATGAACCTTCAGCTAACGTGAAGCATATGCAAAAACTCATCCTCCTGCATCACTACACATTCCAAGCCAATGCGTGAAGCATCACAATATACTGTATACATCCCCGAATCGGAAGGCAATACAAGAATTGGTGTCGTAGTCAATGTTGTCTTAAGCTTCTGGAAGATTTCCTTGCAATCATCTGACCAACAAAATGGAGCACCCTTCTGGGTCAATCTGGTCAAAGGTGATGCAATAGATGAAAAGCCCTGTAAATCACCGGTATTAACTTGCTAACCCCAGGAAGCTCCTGATCTCGGTCACTGAAGTAGGTCATGGCCATCTTTGAACTGCCTCATTCTTCTTGTAATCCACTTTAATACCCTCTCGTGACACAAAATGTCCCAAGAATGCCTAACTCTATCCAGAATTCAAAGTTGGAGAACTTAGCATATAGTCTCTGCTCCCGCAATGTTTGAAGCACTACTCTCAAATGCTGCTCGAGCTCCCCCCAAGCTACGTGAGTATATTAAGATGTCTTCAATGAAGACGATAATAAAGGAAATAATATAAGGCCTAAACACTCTATTCATCAAGTCTATAAATGTTTCTGGAGCATTAGTCAAGCCAAATGACATCACAAGAAACTCATATTGGTCATATCCAATCGTGAATGCAGTCTTTGGAATATCTGAATCTCGGATCTTCACCTGCTGATACCATAACCTCAAGTCAATCTTAGATAATACCCTAGCACCCTTTAGCTAGTCAAACAAATCATCAATACGGTGCAACGAGTACTTGTTCTTGATGGTGACATTTTTCAACTGGCGTTAATCAATGCACATCCGCATACTTATTTTTTGTCTTCACAAATAGCACTAGTGCACCACAAGGTGATATACTGGGCATGACAAACCCCTTTGATAACAACTCCTCCAACTACTCCTTCAACTCCTTCAACATATTAGGAGCCATACGGCATGGTGGTAGATGTAGGTTGAGTGCCTGGAGAAAAATCAATACAGAAATCAATATCACGATCCGGAGGCATGCCATGAATATCCGAAGGAAATATATCGGTGAACTCTCGGACTACTGGCACTGAATCAATCGTCGGACTCTCTGCGGTGGTATCTATAACATACGCTAAACAAGCCAAAAACCCTTTCTCAACCATGCGATGAGCTTTCAAGAAAGAAACAACCCCGCCAGACATATCAACTGTGGAACCCTTACTCTCAAATAACGGCAACCCTGGCATCGCTGGTGAAATAGTCTTCGCATGGAAATCAAGGATGGTGTGTTATGAAGATAGCCAATCCGTACCCAGGATGACCTCAAAATGAGTCATATCAAGCGACAGAAGATCTTCTATAGTCTCGTAACTGTAGAGTGTAACCACACAAGATTAGTAGATTTGATCAGCAACAACAAAATCACCCATAGGAGTGGACACATGAACAGGAACACCCAAAGGCTCAAGAGAAATAACTAGGAAATAAGCAAACAGAGATGATACATATAAATAAATAGAACCTGGATCAAATAATACCGATGTATCCCTACCACTAACTAAAATAATACATATGATGACGACATTTGAGGCCAATACATCTGGTCTGGGTGGAAGAACATAGAGCTTGGCTAGAGCGCCAGCTGGATGGCCTCCACCTGAATGAGCAATAGCGGGCTAACCTCTACCCGTCTGGCCTCCACCCCTAGGATGACCTATACTAGTCTGCCCTCCACCTCTAGACGACTGGGCAGGTGGTGTTGGAATCATGGACTGCTGACCCTACTGCACCGCTTAACTTGAAGTTTGGGACAAGTCCTCTCCATATGACCTGGATCTCCACACTCGTAACATCCTCTCGTCACCAAAGAATGATGCCCTGATGATTGAGCTTGATGACCTGAATACCCACTAGAAGAACCCTGGATAGCTGGTGGATGATACAAACTCTCTGGCATTGCACTGAAGTGAGCACAGAAAGAACCCTCATAACTAGAATACCCGTTGGAAGGACCCTAAATGGCTGGTGGGCGGTAAGAACTCTCTAGAATTGCACTGAAATAAGGCCTCGTTGGGGAACCTTGGGGAGAGGGTGGTGGTGCTGAGTATGGGCGCCTGATTGTCTGACCCTCCCAAACTAACCTTTACCCCTAGTTGGGGCACCTTTGAACTCTCCGGAGAATCTGGCCCTCTTGTCCTGATGTATCTGCTCTCTTCCTCTCAGATGGTAACCCTCAATCCTGCGGGCAATCTAAGTACCATATGATACCCTGTACCCATCTCTACCTCTCGGGCCATGCGAACCGGATAGTTGGGGTGTAACCTCGCAACATATCAACGTACCCTCTCTTCCTTTGTGGGAGGTATCATTAGTGCATGCCGAGACAACTCTGAGAACCTTGCCTTATAGTCGGTCACTCATATCTGACCCTGCTCCAGATGCTCAAACAGATGATGCAGCTATTCCCTCTCAAAGAGTGGAATGTATTAGTGAAGGAACAACTTTGTGAACTGACCCCAAGTGAGGGGATGAGAACCTACTTGTCTACTAAGTGCAGAATACTACCAACATCTACGGGCCCTGCCCTCCAACTAAAAGTGGTAATGCCAACTCCATATGACTCCAATAACCTCATGATGTGCAGTCTGTCCCTGCACCTGTCAATGAAGCCTTGAGCATCCTCATGACACTCACCCCCGAAGACTGGAGGGTGAAGTCTAGTCTATCTGTCTAGTAACTTCTGAGGATCACCTTCCACCAATAGCCTGGGCTGGTGCGTCACTGCATCAGCTGGCTGAACCCCATCTACGGGTAGTGCACCCGGAGTTTGATAAACTGAGGCTGCATGACATGGAGCCTGAGCACTAGGGTCTGGGCTCCCCCTCCTACCTGTGAAGCAGCTGGGTCTACTAGAAAAAAACTAGCCTGAGTCATAGTTTCAATGAATAGTAGCATGCGCCACATGACCTCCTAAAATCTCGGTGCTGTCATGAAATCTACTGGAGTAGGCACAGTTGCGGGCACCTCGCCCTACTCTTCAATAATGGATTCCCTCGCAGGATTTGCTAGTGTCACATCTAAACGACTCTGGGATGCCCTTGCCCCCTACCATGGCCAGAGACCTCCCCCGACCTCTACCTCGACTTCTAACAATTGGGGGAGCAGCTCATCTCGGGTCGAGAACGTCAGTGGTACGAGTCCTCACCATCTGAGAATAGAAGAGGAAAATTTAGTACAATAACTACTGCATGATGGAAATGAATAAATAGTAGCCTTTCCAAATAACCTATAGCCTCTCAAAGATAAATAAAGATGTTTCTGTCCCGATCTACAAGACTCTATCAGGTTTTCCTATAACTTGTGACCGCCACGCGAACCTAGTGCTCTGATACCATATTATCACGACCCATTTCCATAATAGGTCATGATGGTGCCCAACACCATTGCAGGGCAAGCCAAGTGCATAAAAGATTCCCAACTTAATACAAACATTTTTCGATTCAAGTGAAAACAATGGTTTAGCTGGGTTTAAAACCGAAGGTTATAAATGATAAAAGTAGCAAAAATAATAATACAATTCCAAAAGCAAGTCTACCAATGTGTGTGCCAGAACATTGTGTCACAAGCTATGGGCGACTAGTAAAATATACATGAAAGAATAATACATTATCCTATTGTCTGAATCGGGATATATAGAAACAAAAGTACAAAGGAAGACTTATTCGGCTGGAGATCGGCATGAAAGAAGAGCAGCTCACCGTAGAAGTCTAACGTGTACTCACTGGTGCGCACCAGAATGATGTCCAGATCCACCCGCCTTAGATCCTGTACATATAAGTACAAAAGCATAGCTTGAGTACATAAACAACATGTACCTAGTAAGTATACTGTCTAATCTCAAGGAAGTAGAGATGAGAGGTCGACTCGATACTTACTAAGGCCAAGTAATAATGATAATAGCTTTTAATAAGCAAGTATAACTCAAGTCATAAAAATACCAAGTATGAAATATAAATTCTTCCTTTAACCTCCACAAAGAGTGTTTCATATATATATATATATATACATATATACATATAAACAATTTTGAAGTTTGAACCACAAATAGAAAGCAGGATGACTCATGCGCAAATAACCACCGAGGAACGTACGGCCCGATCCAACAGTAAAATAAATGTGCATTGCCGAGGGTCGAACGGCTCAAACCATAGATGCATCTATAACCCCGCCCGCGAATTATCTGTGCGATGTGGTCAAACATAAATGAAAATATCACAAGGAGAAAATAAAATATATCTGAGGAGCAATATATCATCAGAAAATCTCAATTTTCTTTTGAGGTTGCACCTGCGGAAAGGAGGCTGTATCTGCGACTCTGGGCTAAAGGATGCTGGACCGCATCTGCGGTCTGAAAGGCGCTTATGCGGAACCGCTTCTGCGGTTCCTGGGCCCCTTTTTTGGTTTCCCTTGGGCCTGCCCTAGGCCGCTTCTGCGATAAATTGACCACATCTGTGGTCCCACTTCCGCCGTCCTATAATCGCATATACGGTTATGATAAAAGCAGCAACCTTCAGCCTTTTTCAACTTTCTAACTTCACTCGAGCCTCGACCATTTGATTCTTGGGGCTCCCGAAAACTGGCCGAATATACTGACAAGTTTGAAATCACGAGGCGCACCTACATAAACAATCAAAATAATGCTAAATTGAGGAATCAAACCCAAAAACAAAATGAATCAAACCAATGCACATCAAGTTCTTAATTTTCTTCTAACATATTAAAACGTCCTTTTAAGGCTCAGATTGAAGCCAATTTATACGGCTAAGTCTTATCTAATCTTTTTGACATGTAGCAAGTTTTGGAACTAAAATACAATCCCGGTTTTAGGAATTCATTAAATACTTAGTTTCTTTAATTCTTTAAAACATCAATTTAACTTCACATAAAAATTCATTTCTCTGGCTAGGGACTTGAGAATTCGATTTCGGGCTTACGCCTAGGTCTCATATTTTCCCACGGACCCTCCGAGACCATTAAATGATGAATCCGAATCCGTTTCCCAAGAAAGTTGACCAAAGTCAAATTTGCCTTTTAAGAAAAGCTTAAAGAAGCAAATTGATAAATTCTTATTCAAAACTCTTCTAACTCCCAAACCAACTATCCCCGCATGTCATAAACCAGCTAAAGCAAGTGCGAAAGATATATTTATGGGAATGGGGTTCTACACTATAAAATGAATGGTAGGGTCATTATAGTAAAAATATATACATACCAAATATGAAAGTAACGAATATATACATACCAAAAGTAAAAATAAAGAAAAGTGAAGATAAAGAATAATGGTATCATAGTTGGACCACCTCCCCCAATAAAATATAGCCTTGTCCTCAATTCTAATATAAAGATAAGATCAGGGAGATGATTAAAGAGTAAATAAAACCCATTATGTGGTCTCTGTCTACATCGGGTCAAGCACATGGATGGGGGACCACGGGGTTGCGGAGCATCAGGATTATCTCCTCAGCACTATGTGTAGTGGCAGCCGACTCCTCAAACTGGCTAGCTGCTAGTGCCTCATGCTCTGCTACCTATGCTGCTAGGGGTTTCTCCTCTCTGAGCAAGATTAGTAGGATGTCTCCAGACAATGTATACCTCTCTACCTCCTTCTTCAGCAGCTCCACTTACTCCTTTGAGGATTGAATCTTCTTCACTTGCTTGCACATATCATTGATAACCTTTCCATATGTATCCAAAGTCTGCAGGATTTTCTTCTGGTTGTCTAAGAGCTTCTTCTAGTTGTCTACAAGCTCCTTCAATGAATCCTCCACTGATGGAGGTAGCTGAAGCTTTGCTAGGGCTGACTGTGCTACTACTGCACTAGATAAGGCAGACAACTTTGATATAGATCCCTACATCCAGTTATCGATGTTGGATAATGTCTAGAAACCCACAGTGCAGTCTGAGGGTAAGTGGAAGATGAGGGCACAAATAATGGTACAATGATGGATGGTCCGGATGAAGGAGGATGCATGGCGGCTGAAGATCCCCATGCTGTGGAAAGCTCTGAATTGGTGTCTACTACTCTTGGCTCTTCAAACTGGCCAGTGGAGGTGGTGGCTTTACCCTTGTAGAACCCTTTTTTTCCTCACGGAGTCTGAGTTTTGACATCTCTTTGGGACAACTCATTTCCTTTTGAAAATCAGGCATGGAATTTGAAGAGTTGCCACCTAATGGATTTAAGGTGCATTAGGGCACCTAAAACAAATAAATCATAGACCGATTTGCATTATAAGAGATTGGGTAAGGGCTCGAAATAACCTCAAGGGAAAGCTGTTAGGCACCCCTCGAGGTCCACAACGATGGATCCGGGTCAAACTCGAATTAGGTGAATTAGTTTTATAGGCCAACAAAGCAAGTTAGATAAATAGACATTTTGTTTAAAACAAGGGGTAAAGGAGGTCCTAGGATTTTTATCTATAGAATCACTTTTGTGCAATGTTTGGTAATCGTCTCCAAGTTTGGGTGCTACACACATCATTAATGCACATGTCATTATATCCTTTACTACCCGATTATCCTCTCCTTAATGGTTATATAAATGATTCTAATTAAACGTACTCTATGCGTGCATTACACGTCCCTTATATATAGTCCTGGAAGTGTTTAGGACTTCTAGATAAGGTGAAACTAGGCCCTTCTATATTACTTAAAAGGAGAAAATATGAGTGATAAGAAAAAATAGATAGGACTTTTAGATAAAGGAACAACTAAAGGCTCTCATTTGCCTCCACAAATAAGCAGGCAATTGCACGTCTCAGATAACTGTATTTAAGATACATTAGAAGTCATATAGCAGGATATCTAGGTGAGAACAAAGAATAATATATGTAGTGTTTTTAAAGCGAGGTAGAAGGTACTTAATCAGTTGCCTACTAATATTAGGACTAGCTGAAGCTGGGCAATTCACAAACATTTAAACAAAGCACAGTTTTATAATTTCAAGATTTTGGTCGTCCTACGGGCTTGCCTAGACGTGGACCGAAGATGTCATATAAATATGATATCTAATCATTAATCAGAAATGCAATAAACCTGTAAAAAAACTTTAGGCAATTTGGTTTATTGGGTCCTAAAGGCATGCTGTGTAGGTGGTGAAAAATAATCACAAACATTACAAAACTAGTTTTATATATAAGCCTAATATTTAGGGGTTGGGATTGGTTTATACTTATTTCCTATAGGCATGATTGCTACTGAAGAAACTGATCTTACACGATTTGATTGCAGATATGATATCAAAGTCCTAGAATGTGGTTTCTAATGCACATACGAGAATTTATGAACATGATTGTTAAGGTTGAATTATTGTTAATACTGAATTAGCAACAAACTAGAGACAAGATTTCTAGCGCATATGTAAACATGCATAAATATAATTTGGAGCAAGTAACATGATGAACCTATGAGCATTTTTTATAATTCACACAACAACCTACCGGCATGGTTTCAAATGCAGGTAGATAATCATAACAGTTCTAAGAGCACGATTTCTACCCGATTTCCGCACAAAACATATATACAGTCCCTCCCATTTTACTAATATCCCCAATATTTATTTTACAATAACTGTTATTACATATCAAAGATGAATGAATTACAAAACTGAGATTGATAAATTATAGAGAGCCTGGATAAGCCCAAATAGTAAACCTGAAAATCCATGCCTTCAAACAAGTATGGACATGCCAGTATTCTCATAGTGCACCAAATGTATCCTGGTGTGTCCAACTTCCCAAGGGCCTCAGGGATCCCCGGCAATGTTCACACCAGAAATATTTAAAGAGACCTCTGTGAAAAAGGTTTGGAGAGCCACCCCAATGTGTCAAAGTTTAGAGGAGTCTCATGGACTTCTAGGCAATTCTCACACTGAAGGGGCATGACACTAGATGTTCTAAGAGTAGGAGTTAAAAACAAGAGATAGTTTTAAGAGAATAATTTTGGGATTTTCAGGAGGTAAGGAGCAAGCAGATTCATTCAACACATAGAAAAAAATCTAGCAGTAGACAGAAGTAGGATCATTTCAAGCAAAGTTTCAACTTATTTTATTAGTTGTTACTTGGTGGGTATATGGACCCACACTAAACAAAGACATGGCATGTTTGGATCAATCAGAAAGTCTTATACAAAAGAGTAGTAGGGTAAGGGAGCATGTACATTATTGGCTTGTTAGGGGTCAACACTTAAAATAGGTCAGGAGACCTACAAGTTGGGAAACAAGTAGACATAGGTCTAATTTACATATAAGCAAACATGTAAACATGCTGAAAACATGAAACATATATGTTTGATTAAATATAAGTTAAAAGGCTTATTACAAGGAAACATATAGGTTAAACAGATGTAGACATGTTGATTAGAAGAAAACATGTAGGTTAGATAGAAGTAGACGTGGTGATTATAATGAAACATACAAGTTTAATTGCATAGTAGTACGCATGTTGATTAGGAACAACAAACACAAAGCATTGATATCTAGTGAGATATAAGTAGACATGCTTATAATAGGACACATAGTTTGATTGAATTGCAGTAAATATGCTGATTAGGGAAACATATAGGTTTATTTAAAAAGAAAAAAAGACATGTTCATTATAAGGAAACACATAATTTTAATTGAATAGCAGTAGTTGAGGCATACCAGATAAGAGATAGCAATTGAAGAGTGAGGCAAACGGGGTCCAAAGGTCTAGCCTTGGCTTCCATCCAGCTAGACGGTGCAACAAACAAAGAATAGAAGGTTGTGTTGGAGGATGAGAGCAAGAACTTTGTATGTCTTTCTATGTCTCTATGTGTGTGTTAAAGAAAAAGAGCGAGGCTTATATAACATTGAGTAGAGTATAGAAAATAAGGTAAGGTAGCTTAATGGCTTGAAAATAAGGCAAAGAGAACAATCAGTCTGTCAATTAGTCATGACAGGGCCAATCATGGACAAAATTCATGGGATTGTATACAAAATAGCTCGGAATTGAGGTCTAAATAAGGTAAGTGGTATGTCTGATAACCAATTAGAGTCGGAATACTAAAATTCTGTCACGACCCAATTCCCAAATCTGGTCGTGATGGCGCCTCTCATGAAGACAAGGCCGGCCAGACCATTCCAGAACACCACTTAAAAGCAGTTAGTCAATTATATTACAGTTCGAATATGAATTAATGATATTAATCAATATAAATACAACCCAATACAGCTCGACCGGGGTGTCACAAGTCACGAGCATCTAGGAGTGCCTTTATTAAAATATTAAAGTCTATAATACATAGAGTAAGATCTGGGAATCAAGAAGAAGAGGAAATCTCGATGCCGCAAACGTCGGCGGTCACCTTGCTTAGCTACGATACCAATACTTTCAATCCGCTACCAATCCGCTACCGGGTAAACAGTACCTGCCACTGCATGCGAGGTGCAGGAAATAAAGTGAGTACTTCCAACTCAGTGGTAATAAGAGAATAATATCTGAGAGATAAGAAAACACGTATGGGCACACCAACGTTCTATAAAAGACAGAACAACCCTTTGAGAAAAACAGAAATACTATGAAAATCCTTTTAGAAAATCTCAAGATGAGTTCAAAATCTCTTATACAAAGTCTCTTTTTCAAAAATTTCTTTTATTTTCAACCGCCCAGCATATGAATGCCTCAACTAGAACAAGTTGGCTCATAAGTCTTCCCCTTGGGCGCAACACTCCTTAACATATAACACCATGGTATCTGGTCAACAAGGCAAGTAACAGTATGCATGCCAATGATATATGAGTGCTAAATGTCATTCCACGTAGTACAAATAGGAGTGAATGCGTGAATGCAATGCAATGCACATGACCGCTACGGCGCTTAGCCCAATCCAAGGGTACCCTGCGCTCACTAGGAGTGTGTATAGACTACGGAGGGGCTCCTATAGCCCAAGCGCTATAATACTGCGGCGTGCAGTTCGATCTATATAATATACTATTGTGACATATAGTCCGATCCATGCAATATACCACTGCGGCGTGCAGTCTGATCCATGCAATATGATACTGCTGCGTGCTGTCCAATCCATGCAATATACTACGGCGGCCTGCATTTCGATACATGCAATATGCTAATGCGGCGTGTTGTCCGATCCATATAATATACTACTGTAGCGTGCTGTCCGATCCATGTAATAAACTACTGTGTCATGCTGTCCGATCCATTCAATATGCTACTGCGGTGTGTAGTCCGATCCATGTAATATGCTACTGCAGCGTGCAGTCTGATCCATGCAATATGCTACTGCGGCGTGCAGTCCTATCCATGCAATATAATACTGCAGCGTGTAGTCCGATCCATGCAATATACTATTGCCGCATGCAGTCTGATCCATTTAATATGCTACTGTAGCATGCAATCCGATCTATGCATGTATATGAATATGCACACATAACACTCGAGACCTAAAAGCCTCCTTACATCACTCTTCATGCCTTTACATAAGACCCTCAGCTTGAATCAGCCCAAAATAGTCAAGCCCATCGGGCATTTGTAAAACAATAATACTCAGCTCAAAGAATAGTTCAAATATCAGTTTAAAATCCAAGTTTGAGAAAAATATAGCTAAGTTCATGAAACAGTGCGAATCACTTGGACTGATTTCAAATAATATTTCAAATAGTGGGAAAAACAGTGGTGATAGTTCATAAATAGTTGAAATAATCGGCAATAAGCCCTAAGTATGGCAATGATCCCAAGCCATAATTGTTAGAAAATACGCTTAACGCTAGAGGGGGGTGAATAGCGTTATAATAAAATTTAGCGTAAACTTGCGGAAATTAAAATTTGCAGGAAATAAATAAGTGCGTTAAATAAACAAAAAGGAAAGAACGCACCGATATATTCTGGTTCACCACAACACGTGGCTAGTCCAGTCCCCGAGAGACTCTCTCGAGATTTTTCACTAACTTGTTAAGCTTACGGGTGCTCAACAAACCTTTACAACTTGAGGACACAAGCCTTAACACCTTTACTTGGAGATACAACACTCCAAGACTTCAACCAAGGAAACACAAGTTCCTTGCAACAAGAGAATCACAATTCTCTTACAAGTGTATAAAACACTAAACACTCAAACAAAATACTCCTTAATGAATAGATATGAGTAAAAGAAGTAAGCTCTAGATCACAACAACTTTGGACAAGAATATGGCTCTCAAAAGCTTTATAAAATTGAATATAAAATGATAAACAAAAGTATGCAAGCTTATAGCAATGTAATGATCAGTTGTAGTATGTTGTTGTGTTTAAAACACTGAAATGAAGCTGTATTTATAGTTGAAAAACTTGGCATTACCGTTGCCTAATTTCCAATTAAGAGTTGCTGATTTTACTCACTGACAATCGATTGTCAAACCCCAACAATCGATTGTCTGCCAGTCAGATCAAAATTCAATCCCAAATTTTACGCTTGATAATCGATTACTTTCAATCCATAATCGATTACTGGCAACGTTCAAAAAATCCTTTTCAGATTTTACCGCAAACAATCGATTGTCCAGAATCAACAATCGATTACTCAGCAACGTTCAAAAAATCTTTTCCGGATTTTAATCAAAACAATCGATTATATAGAATCAATAATCGATTACCCAATAACGTTCAAAAAACCTTTTCCGGATTTTAATCAAAACAATCGATTGTACAGAATCAATAATCGATTACCTGACGGTATTTGAAAACTTTACGACAACGGTCAGCTTCACAATCGATTGCACAAAGTCAACAATCGATTACTTATCAGTTTTTGAAAAGCATTTTAGACACTGTCTCTTTGACAATCGATTGTCCAATGTAACAATCGATTATTTAATAAATTTGAAAATCACTGGAAGACATTGTCTCAACATAATCGATTGCCATTAGTTCATAATAGATTATTCTGAGTTTTGAAAAACTTTGATGGACACTGCCTCAGTCACAATCGATTGTCATGCAGTCTTGGCTTAAAACAATTGATTATCATAAGTACATAATCGATTATCTTAGTCCAGATTTTTAAGGCATGTCTAAAAATTATTTTGACTACTGTAAATATGCATGATTTAAAATCATTTGATATTAAATTAAATATGCATGATTTTGGAAAATAGTTTTATGAGAGAAGCCATGTTACAAGTCAAGTTGTAGGATCAAGATCACAATTAAGAATGACTCAATTAAACTATAAAACTTCGTCTTGAGCTTGAATCTCGTTGTATATCAATTGTGCGCTTGTTTCTTGAACTTCGTCATATATCAATTTTCGCTTCGTTTGTCATTCATCAAAACCTATACAAAAGAACACACGTTTTAGTATATTGCATTGAGAACGTGTTTCCAACAATTTCCCCCTTTTTGATAATGGCAAACATTAAGCGGGATATGCAAGACAAGCAATTTATATTGCAATTTATATTGACGATTCAAGACAAGTATATACAGATAACAAGTATGCAATTTGTTCCCCCTCAATTTGAGAATTCCCCCTCAATTTAAGCTTATAACTTGAGAGTGCATCATACCCGTTATCTTCCCCCTTTATCCATTAGCAAAAATAATAATAAGATGCCAAAGATGAAATAAACCTTGTTTATTTATTGGAAAGAAGGCGTGATTATCTAAAGAGAGTATAATAGCTCAAATGATAGCATAACAATCGATTATTCATACGAGATAATCGATTATTAGATGAGGGAAACAGATTTTTTCTGAAGAAGACTCGATTCTAGCGCGTCATGCTTTATAATTCCCCCTACTTTTAGGGCGATACCTTAAAAAAAGAATTAGACGTCTCCGACGCTCAAGTTAGAAATCATGAAAAAAAAATGTAATGCATGACTTAGATCAATGTGGAGTCAAGGATCCCGAGTTCACTGCGAATTCGGAAGAAGGACTTTTTCTCTAAAGGCTTTGTAAAGATGTCTGCCAATTGGTTTGTGGTTTCAACAAATTCAATTTCGACATCGCCTTTGAGAACGTGATCTCTAATAAAATGATGTCTAATTTCAATGTGTTCCGTTCGCGAATGAAGAACGGGGTTCTTCGTCAAGCATATGGCACTAGTATTATCACATCTAAGAGGGATATGATTAAGACTTAGGCCATAGTCCAACAGTTGTTGTTTCATCCATAGGATTTGAGCGCAACAACTCCCCGGGGCTACATATTCAGCCTCGGTTGTGGACAACGCAACACTTACTTGTTTCTTGCTAAACCAAGAAACGAGAGCTACCGAGCAAATGGCAAGTGCCACTCGTGCTCTTGCGGTCCAATTTGCATCCAGCAAAATCGGAATCGGAATAGCCAACAAGTTGGCATGAAGAGCCTTTGGGGTACCATAGACCCACATTTGTAGTACCAACAAGATACCTTAAAATCCGTTTTACCGCAGTAAGGTGAGACTCCTCCGGACACGATTGATAACGAGCGCATAAGCACACGCTAAACATGATGTCCGGACGACTAGCAGTAAGATAAAGAAGAGAGCCAATCATACCTCGATACTTTTTGGTGTCGACTTCGTTACCTTTCTCATCTTTGTCTAGATGATCGGATGTGCTCATGGGAGTAGCCATTTCTTTTGCATTGTTCATCTCAAATCGTTTCAGCAATTCTTTGCAATATTTGGCTTGACAAATGAATGTACCTTCTTTCATTTGCTTTACTTGTAATCCCAAAAAGAATGTTAACTCACCCATCATAGACATCTCAAATTCGCTTGTCATTAAATCGGAAAATTCCTTGCATATAACATTGTTAGTAGCACCAAATATAATATCATCTACATATATTTGAACTAACAAAATATCATTGTTTTTATGCTTAACAAAGAGAGTTGTGTCAACTTTCCCCCTAATGAAATTATTTTCCAAAAGAAACTTACTTTATCTTTCATACCAAGCTCGGGGAGCTTGTTTTAAACCATAAAGAGCCTTTTTGAGCTTGAAAACATGATCGGGAGATTTAAAGTTTTCAAAACCGGGGGGTTGTTCAACATAAACTTCTTCTTGAATAAAACCGTTTACAAAAGCACTTTTCACATCCATTTGATATAAATTGAAATTCATAGAAGAGGCAAATGCAAGCAATAAGCGAATAGCTTCTAATCTAGCTACGGGAGCATATGTTTCCTCATAGTCAATACCTTCTTCTTGATTATAGCCTCTTGCTACAAGCCTAGCTTTGTTTCTAGTGATTATACCATTTTCATATAGTTTATTGCGAAAAACCCATTTCGTACCAATTATGGTATGACCTTCGGGTCTTGGCACCAAATCCTAAACGTCATTGCGTTCGAATTGGTTAAGCTTCTCTTGCATGGCCAAGGTCCAAAATTCATCCCCAATTGCGTCTGAGATGGTTTTGGGTTCAATTTGAGAAACAAAAGCAGTATGTTCTAAGGTATTTTTGAGAGAGTTTCGGGTACTTACCTTGTCTCCAACGTTGCCAATTACCTGTTCGAGAGGGTGATCTTTGATCGTCCTCCACTCATTTGGCACTTTTGTTTCTTTTTCCAATTGTGGCGCTTCTTCCGTTGGTTGTTCCTCAGTTTCATCTTTATTTTCCTTGGGTGGTTCCTCTTGTATTTTGTCTTTCAAGCTATCTAAGATACCTGCA
This sequence comes from Nicotiana benthamiana, assembly GCA_034376525.1. Classification (NCBI taxonomy): domain Eukaryota; kingdom Viridiplantae; phylum Streptophyta; class Magnoliopsida; order Solanales; family Solanaceae; genus Nicotiana; species Nicotiana benthamiana. The sequence continues at coordinate 13,986,987 of CM067331.1, read as the reverse complement.
AGATCAAAACCGGAAATTAAAATTTGCAGGAAATAAATAAGTGCGTTAAATAAACAAAAAGGAAAGAACGTACCGATATATTCTGGTTCACCACAACACGTGGCTAGTCCAGTCCCCGAGAGACTCTCTCGAGATTTTTCACTAACTTGTTAAGCTTACGGGTGCTCAACAAACCTATACAACTTAAGGACACAAGCCTTAACACCTTTGCTCGGAGATACAACACTCCAAGACTTCAACCAAGGAAACACAAGTTCCTTGCAGCAAGAGAATCACAATTCTCTTACAAGTGTATAAAACACTAAACACTCAAACAAAATACTCCTTAATGAGTAGATATGAGTAAAAGAAGTAAGCTCTAGATCACAGCAACTTTGGACAAGAATATGGCTCTCAAAAGCTTTATGAAATTGAATATAAAATGATAAACAAAAGTATGCAAGCTTATAGCAATGTAATGATCAGTTGTAGTATGTTGTTGTGTTTAAAACACTGAAATGAAGCTGTATTTATAGTTGAAAAACTTGGCACTACCGTTGCCTAATTGCCAATTAAGAGTTGCTGATTTTACTCACTGACAATCGATTGTCAAACCCCAACAATCGATTGTCTGCCAGTCAGATCAAAATTCAATCCCAGATTTTACGCTTGATAATCGATTACTTTCAATCCATAATCGATTACTGGCAACGTTCAAAAAATCCTTTCCATATTTTACCACAAAAAATCGATTGTCCAGAATCAACAATCGATTACTCAGCAACGTTCAAAAAATCTTTTCCGGATTTTAATCAAAACAATCGATTATACAGAATCAATAATCGATTACCGAATAACGTTCAAAAAATCTTTTCCGGATTTTAATCAAAACAATCGATTATACAGAATCAATAATCGATTACCTGACGGTATTTCAAAACTTTACGACAACGGTCAACTTCACAATCGATTGCACAAAGTCAACAATCGATTACTTATCAGTTTTTGAAAAGCATTTTAGACACTGCCTCTTTGACAATGGATTGTCTAATGTAACAATCATTTATTTTATAAATTTGAAAATCACTGGAAGACACTGTCTCAACATAATCGATTACCATTAGTTCATAATCGATTATTCTGAGTTTTGAAAAACTTTGATGGACACTGCCTCAGTCACAATCGATTGTCATTAGTTCACAATCGATTGTCATGCAGGTTTGAAAAACCTGACGCTCACTGTCTTACTCACAATCGATTGTCATTAGTTCACAATCGATTGTCATGCAGTCTTGGCTTAAAACAATCGATTATCATAAGTACATAATCGATTATCTTAGTCCAGATTTTTAAGGCATGTCTAAAAATTATTTTGACTACTGTAAATATGCATGATTTAAAATCATTTGACATTAAATTAAATATGCATGATTTTGGAAAATAGTTTTATGAGAGAAGCCATGTTACGAGTCAAGTTGTAGGATCAAGATCACAATTAAGAATGACTCAATTAAACTATAAAACTTTGTCTTGAGCTTGAATCTCGTTGTATATCAATTGTGCGCTTGTTTCTTGAACTTCGTCATATATCAATTTTCGCTTCGTTTGTCATTCATCAAAACCAATACAAAAGAACACATGTTTTAGTATATTGCATTGAGAACGTGTTTCCAACAATAATGATAACAACAAATCGTTTACAATTATGCGGTAAAAACCAACAATCGGGACAGACCAAGTCATAATCCCCAACGGTGCTCTACCCCGCGCTCCAGTCCAGCGTGCAAGTCACCATAGTACAGCACTAAGATGAGCAAATCCGCGGTTTCAAACCCTCAGGATGTCATTACCAAGTATTGCTCACCTCAAACCGGTTAAATTCCTCGCTCGCGACGCCTTAGCCTCTCAAATTGGCCTCCACGCGCATCAAATCTAACCAAAATCAGTAGAAATATATCATAATATGCTAACGGGACAACACCTAATCGAAAACAATCGAAATATAACAAAAATCTCAAAACTAGCAAAACCATAGCCCCGAGCCCGCTACTCGAAAAATTATGAAACTTACATTTCCGGAATACTCGTCTCGCCACGAGTTCATGCATACCAAGAACTCCCAAATCCGAGTTTAAATGACCTATCAAATGCCAATTTGAATTATCAAAAAATGCAAGCCCTAGTTTCTTCAATTTTATACCCAAATTCAGAGGATTATTGGATGATTCTTTGATTAAATGATGTTTCTAGACCACCAGACTTACCTCCAATCACTTCCCGTCGAAACCCTCTTCAAACTCTACCAACAAGCTCTCAAGGTGGTACAAAAATTGTGGAAAAGTGAGATAGGTCGCGGATGAAATAACACTTAAAACCATTCTGACTGCCCAGTTATTAGTCTATGCGATCGCATCACATCCATTGCGACCACATGGCACAAATTTACACCTTCCCAAAATAACACTATGCGATCGCATAGCACCCCTGCGTTCGCATCGAACAAACCTTTGTCTGGGACCCTAGGCCCAACTATCTTATGCGATCGCATCATCCCTTGTGCGAATGACAGCTCAAACTCCCAGACCTATGCGATCGTATGACCTTAGTGCGAATGCATAGCACAAAAACACGCCCCTCTCCTAGACTTCTATGCGATCGCAATACCTCTCATGCGATCGCATAGAGGAAAATCCTCTGCAACATTTCTGCTGAATTCTGCAACTTTCAAAAACCAAACACTCTCTGATTAACCACTTAAAACTATTCCGAGGCCCTTGGGACCTAACCAAAAGCACCAACATACCCCAAAACATCATACGATCTTGTTCCAATCATAAAAACCCGCCCAACAACACAAAAATGATCAATTCACGACGGATTCAAGCCTAAGTCAAACTAAAACTTCTGAATCACACATTTGATCAAAAACCCGACCAAACGACATCCAAATGACATACATTTTGCACACATATCCCAAGTCACCAAATGAAGCTACACCAACTCTCGGAATTCCATTCCGACCCCCGGATCAAAATCTCACCTATCAACCAGAATCTGCAAAAATTAAAACTTCGCCAATTCAAGCATATTTCTATAGCGGACTTATTAATTAAATTCTGATCGCACTCCTAACTCAAAAATTATCCTCCAAAGCTGACCGAACCACCAGAATTCACATCCGATCCCTCTAACCACATAGTCAACTCCCGGTTGACTTTTCTAATACAAGCTTCCTTCTAAGAGGCTATGTGCATTATTTTCAACCAAAACCAATTCAGTTACACCCAATCAACTCTAATACTAACATTGAGACATGAAGCAACACAAAGGGGGGGGGGGGGAGAACGGGGCAGTAACTCACGTTACTTGTTGGGTTGTCACATCCTCCCCAATTTACACAAATGCTCGTCCTTGAGCGTACCCACAGTTGTACTAGAAGCAACCCAATAGCTGAATGACCTTACCAAACATGTACTCAGGGTGATCCCACGTCACCCTATTTCACATATGTCCAATAACACAATATAGCTGGAATTTCACAGTCCATCTAAACCATAAACCACATTGCACTTCCCGAAATCATGCACTAGATCAGAATCTCACGTCTGCACTTAGAATAAATCTGAACCAATGGTAATAACCCATACCTGCAAACTCGGCTTCAATCATATGACATACCATATAACTCAAACACATGCAGTGACAACTTCCATTCACAATAGCTACCCACGACAACTAATATCGGTAGAGAATCTCTTTTTAGATGAATTCTCATTTCAATACCTTCGTATACTGCCAACGGCAACTGAAACACGCGATATACTAAACCCATCTCTCAGATCAACCATTCATGAATCCATTTCCCACTTGACCATTACTACGACAAACTTCCAAGCCAAACCCAGATATTACCTTTCTAACAGGTTGAAATCAAATTGGTTCGTACTCATTAATGTCTCCAATGACCAATTCGACTCCGACCACCCCTTTTTGATATGACATCTCGATGCAGGCCTAATCCACAACTTACGTAATACACGCACCAATGAGAAGCATCCTAAACATACTCAAATTATGACAATGACTCAAATGAAAGAGTTGTACCTCGAGCTCAATAGTACCATTACAACACAAAACTGAGATCCCGTCTCACAACATAGAAATAGAGTACATGAATCCTCCTCGAACGGTCATAACTTCACATGGCCTTGCCACAACGCGCGATCCTATCCAAACACTAGTGCCCATGAAGCACCTCAAGTCACCATGCTCAACACGATCAGCCACGCTCAGATTGAGGTCTGAAAAAATGCAATCCATCACACCCACGGTGAAGCAAGTAATACACTCTGTGTAATCCATAAAGCACACAACCGATGCACTATTCGCCGAGCAACACCCAATACAGACCTTCCACAGAAACTAGGAAGTAATGCATACAAGGTAACATATACAAAACTATTCTCAATATCACACTATTGCGGCGTGCAACCCGATTCAGATAACATACCCGTGGTGGCGTGCCACCCGATCCACATATTTATTTCACAAAAGGAGATGCACATCCAGCCAAATTTTCTCATTACAATAAACAAATATAGCCTCATGCCCGACCACAAGAATGCATCCAAAACCTCAATACCGGAACTGAATCAATGATAGAAACCTCTGTGGTGACATCCACCACGAAGGCAAAATTAATAAAGAAATGCTTGCCAACCGTTCGCTGGTCTCTGGAATACAAGCTACCCTACCAGAGCATAATTCGATGCACCATGCCACGTAGCCTGTGGCATTTTGACATAGCCCATAACACATTAGTCTAGACAACCTAACATTGGAACAACCAGATTGTAATCTAATATCATAACCCAAATTTAACGTACCAAGCAATGAAAGATACGCTCGGACCTCCAATTTCCATAACCGCTACACGATGTCGATACACATGATCTACAACCACTGTATAGTCGGATCACGAGAACTTCTAGTCTCCAACACATATAACACACATCAAGTATCCATTCATCCCATGAAATCTATCCAAAAATTTCCTGAGCCATCAACAACTCAATTATCATCAGTCGATCAAACAAGAGAACACCGCAATACCACCAAATATTATTGGTTTCTCATTACCTTGCCCAACTTTTCTCTGAACATAAACCCCCACTAAATCACTATCATAGCGATACCATCTTCCTTAATCATCTGAAGATCAACTCATAAATCGCCTGCAACTGCCTGTGCTGCTCATAAATTTAATGACTCCAAATTATAAATGAACGAAAACCTTGAACATGCAAACCTCAATTCTCCATATCAAGACACATAGACCATACCACACTAGGATAACATGAGGACTTCTATCTCTCTTCTGCGCCGCAGACATCGACGCAGTCAACTAGTCAAGAACTTTCATGATCACATATTGGAGAAAAATTGTTACACACTCCATGTTTCGCATCCCCATAGGAAATATACTCATTTTCAAACCATGGTAAAACACATCAAGAACTCTTTCTCCCAATTCCATTGCACAAGCTAAACTGCCAGGACTGAATCCTTTTACCCAAACCAAGTTAAGCAACTGGCAGCACTTCAAAGCTTTGCTTAACAATACTTGTATGGCTCATTACCTCAAACACATAAAATAATTAATCATATCCTTACCATACCAATTCGGTTCATTATCAAGCTATTCCATTTATCCAATTTCCTTCCTAATTCATCTTTAATTTGATATTCTCCCTTGCTGTAGCACCACAATACCTCATCCCAGGTTACCATGCAAGACTTGCACATAAAACCACATTGTCTAAGACCTATAGGCCATTGAATACCCTATCAAACGTTTCCCAGAAGTACCACATTCTATAATGCTTTACTTTGAAGAACTTCATGCGATTATGAATTTGTTGACCATTACCTCCCAAATGCGGATACGTAGAATCCCATGATTAACACGAAGTACCACAAGTCTTGATATTTTCTAATGAAAACATTGTCTCTAGCCACATACACAAACTTAAGATACATGATTGCTACATGCAAAATCTTGAACACAGTAAAACTATTCTCGAGAGTCGTTCACTCTTATTCAGCTGTAATTCACATGTCCTAAATGAACGGAACCACTCGTGCCTCATTAGTACCCTAACACCGCATAACATGATTTCATACAGATACAAACAACCATATTTCTTCTCTATACACTGAGCATTCTTTATCATCAACAGCTGAAAATATCCCAGTATTTTCTCACACCTACGAAGCACCATATAACCTTGTAAAAAATATTTTCTTCACACATGCCAACCTCAGCTCAATTTCTATAACTAGAACTAATCCTCCATCATCCCTCGAAATGGAACCAACATTGCACCTAACCGTGCAATCAGCTGACCAACAGCAACCTCCCCAACTTGGCTCGACGCCATATATCACGGAACCCTTAACAACTCATAGAACTTTTACTCCAATGATGCCCCAATGTTATACTGAGATTAAACTCGAGTCATTTACAAGTTTGTGAATACACAAATCATCTAGCACTGACATTCCCTGCAAATCTCGCATTCATTTCAACATCGGCTGAGTCCATTTCATAAGCATTTCCAAATTCTCAAATCTCAACACATGCCCTTCAATTACACATGAGACCTTCTAATACACACTTCTTGATCATACCCCTCAAAAATAATCCGCAGGATATAACCCATATGCTTCGCCCCCTTTCGATATTTCAACATGCCTTCCACCATCATATATGTTGCACAATCAATTAGTCTTCCTGAGTCTGAGCTCATACCGCTACATGAATGTACATTTTAACACTAAGAGACATGAAAAATATTCTTCACGCACTCATAACTTGGGGCTACATATTAGACCACAATAAAAAACAAACACTTAACAGCTTATTTATTATCCATCAGACTTTTTCATCACTAACAAAATCACATAGATACCCCTCGCAGTACTGATATACTCATCACATGGATATCCCACTACCAATCCGGCATTTAAGAACATGACTGAATATATAAGTTCAAGATACTTGCTCACACAACCATCATCTCGGTGCTCAAGACATAAGCAAAGATCCGGCCTCAAGTCCTCCATACTATCCCAACATGAACTCACGGAGATTACATCTCACCCCTCGATCGAGGAATCACAAGCCCTCCAAGCACATATACTACTGAGTGCTCACGTGTGCATACATATGTGTGGAAGAAATTTCAAGAATCATATCTCAAGCTGAATCAAGTACGCACGATAAGAGTTCCAAGAATGTGAAGTTTTCCTAAAGGTTATGCAACATTTCGAGGATAAAATCATACGTATCCATACATATCTGCGAGACTCTACTAACCTGCTCATGACTCGTAAGACCTGGTAACCTAGGCTCTGATACCAACTTGTCACGACCAAATTCCCAAATCTGGTCGTGATGGCACGTCTCGTGAAGACATGGCAAGCCAGACCGTTCCAGAACACCACTTAATGTAGTTAAATACAACCCAATACAGCCCGACCCGGGTGTCACAAGTCACAAAAATCTAGGAGTGCCTTTATTAAAATTTTAAAGTCTATAATACATAGAGTAATATCCGAGAATCAAGAAGAATAGGAATTCTAGGTGCCGTGAACGCCGGCGATTACCTTGCGTAGCTACGATAGCAATACCTTCAATCCGCTACTAACCCAGTACCAGGTGAACAGTACCTGCAACTGCACGCGAGTTGTAGGGAGTAAAGTGAGTACTTCCAACTACGTGGTAATAATAGAGAATAATATATGAGCTATAAGAAAACATGTATTGGCACACCAAACTTCAATAAAAGACAGAACAACCCTTTGAGAAAAACTAAAATACTAGAAAATCTCAAGATCAGTTCAAAATATCCTATACAAAGTCTCTTTTTCAAATATATATTTTATTTTGAATAGCCCAACATCTGAATGCTATATCAGATAGAACAAGTCGGCTCATAAGTCTGCCCCTTGCGCACAGAACCCCTAAACATATAACATCAGGGTATCTGGTCAACAAGGCAAGTAATAGCATGTATGCCAATGATATATGAGTGTTAAATGTCATGCCACGTAGTACAAACAGGAGTGAATGCATGAATGAAATGCAATGCACATGACTGCTATAGAGCGTAGCCCGATCAATGGGTACCCTACGCTCACTAGGGGTGTATACAGACTCTGGAGGGGCTCCTCCATCCCAAGCGCTATAATACCACGGCGTGTTGTCCGATCCATATAGTATACTATTGCGGCGTGCATTACGATCTATGCAATATACTACTGCGGCGTGTAGTCCGATCCATACAATATTCTACTGCAGCGTACAGTCCGATCCATGCAATATACTACTGCGGCGTACAGTCCAATCCATGCAATATGCTACTGTGGCATGCAGTCCGATCCATGCAATATACTACTGTGGCGTGCAATCCTATCCATGTAATATACTACTGCGGCGTGCAGTTCGATCCATGCAATATCCTACTACGGAGTGCGGTCCGATCCATGCATGTATATGCATATGCACACATAACACTTGAGGCCTGAAAGCCTCCTTACATCACTCTTCATGCCCTTACATATGGCCTTCACCATCAATCTGTCCAAAATAATCAAGCCCTCGGGCATCCATAAAACGATAATACTCAACTAAAACAATAGTTCAAATATCAGTTTAAACTCCAGGTTTGAGAAAACTATAGCTGAGTTCATGAATTAGTGTCAATCACATGGATTGAGTTCAAATAATATTTCAAAAAGTGTGGAAAACAGAGATGATAGTTCGTAAATAGTTCAAATAATCGACAATAAGCCCCAAGTATGGCAAAGAGCCCAAGTCATAATGATAACAACAAATCATTTACAACTTCGCGATAAAAACCAACAACCGTGACGGACCAAGTCATAATCACAAACGGTGCTCCACCCCACGCTCCAGTCCAGCGTGCAAGTCACCACAGTACAGCTCTAAGATGTGCAAATCCAGGGTTTCAAACCCTCAGGATATCATTCCCAAGTATTACTCATCACGAACCGGTGAAATTCCTCGCTCGCGATGCCTTTGACCCTCAAATTGGCCTCCACGCGTGTCAAATCTAACAAAAATCAGTACAAATATATCACGATATGCTAATGGGACAACACCCAATCGAAAACAATCGAATTATAACAAAAATCTCAAAACTAGCAAAACCTGAGCCCTGGGACTGCTTCTCGAAAAATTACGAAACTTACATTTCCGGAATCCTCATCTCGCCACGAGTTCATGCATACCAAGAAATTCCAAATTCGAGCTCAAATGACCTATCAAATCCCAATTTGAAATATCAAAAACCCAAGACCTAGTTTCTTGAATTTTATACCCAAATTCAGAGGATTAATGGATGATTCTTTGATTAAATGATATTTCTAGACCACGAGACTTACCTCCAATCACTTCTCATCGAAACCCTCTTCAAAATCTACAAACAAGCTCTCAAGGTGGTGCAAAAATGGTAGAAAAATGATATTGGCCGCGGATGAAATAACACTTAAAACCATTCTGACTGCCCATTTATTACTCTATGCGATCGCATCACATCCATTGTAATCGCATAGCACAAATTTCAACCTTCCCAAAATAACACTATGCGATTGTATAGCACCCTTGCTTTCGCATAGAACAAACCTTTGCCAGGGATCCCAGGCCCAGCTACCTTATGCGATCGCATCAACGCTTGTGCGAATGCACAACTCAAACTCCCAGACCTATGCGATCGTATGACCCTTAGTGCGAACGCATAGCACAAAAACAGGCCCCTCTCCTAGCCTTCTATGGGATTGCAATACCTCTCATCCGATCTTATAGAGGAAAATCCTCTGCAACATTTCTGCTGAATTCTGCAACTTCAAAACACTAAACACTCTCTGATTAACCACTTGAAATAACTCCGAGGCCATCATGACCTCAACCAAAAGCACCAACATACCCCAAACCATCATACGAACTTGTTCCAATTATAAAAATGTGCCCAACAACACAAAAATCATCAATTCATGACGGATTCAAACCTAAGTCAAACTAAAACTTCCAAATTACGCATTCGATCAAAAAACCAACCAAACGACGTCCAAATGACCTAAATATTTTCACACACATCCAAAATCACCTAAGGCAGCTACAACAACTCTTAGAATTCCATTTCGACCCTCGAATCAAAATCTAACCTATCAACCGGAATCCGCCAAAATTGAAACTTTGCCAGTTCAAGCCTAATTCTACACCGGACCTCTAAATTAAATTCCGATTGCACTCCTAAGTCATATATCATCCCCCAAAGTTGACCGAACCACCGGAATCCACATCTGTGCCGTCTAACCACATAGTCAACTCCCGGTTGACTTTTCTAATTCAAGCTTCCTTCTAAGAGGCTATGTGCCTTATTTTCAACAAAAACCAATTCAATTACACCAGATTAACTCTAATGCTAACATTGAGACATAAAGCAACATCATAAGGGGGGAAACGGGGCAGTAACTCACGTGACGAAGGGTTGGGCCATCATAAATTCCGACAAGTAACAAGAAATTAGTCACACAAATAAGGTAACACAAGTAAATTAGCGAACAATCTAGAGTTGTATCCAAAATAATGGCATGTGTACTACCTAGGAATCCTGCCCCTTCGAACTCTACCCAAATTTCCGTAATGCAAAATGGTTTTATGAGTTACTTGCTTTAGGTGAACTAATGCACCTTAAATCCATTAGGTGGAGTCTCTTCAAATTTCTTGCCCAATTCCCAAAAGGAAATGAGTTATTCCTAATAAATATCGAAACCTGGACTCCGAGAGGAAAAAAGGGGTGTGACATTAGCTACTTTCTGGTACCATAAAACTTGTCCCCCCAAAAATAGGGGAACTATTTGTATGGGGTAAAATTGATAAACGATAGGTGGATGATTGACGAGTTGATACGTGAAAATAAATTCATGTAAGATGTGAGTCAATAAATAGTTGATATCAGATACAAATATGTGACCGAGCTGAATATGTTAAAGGCATTGGAACCGAGAGCGAAGATTTGAATGGAAAACATCAGTTAAAAAATACATCATTCAGTAAGCAGTCATTACAGAGAATATCAGTATTAATGTTTAACCATAATATAGCAATCAAGAGGGATTTTATTCATATTAAAGAAATGCTTGATTCGGAGATCTTGTCTCTTTAGATTGAGCTGTAAATAGGAGAATTTATATTTATTATTGGACACGAAATATCTGTATACACAAAAGCAAAAATTTGTTCTCATTCAATAAAACAACTTTCTTTCTTTTTTGCTTTAGATATTGTTCTTATTTCACTTCTAGAGTGGCTCTTCATATAACCAGACTTGTATTTTATTCAAATCTATTTAATCAATTCATATTTTTTTCTTATTTATTATACCATTGGATCAAATCAATTCATCTGTCTATAAACCATGTTACAAATTCAATTGTAAAATATATAAACAAAAAAATAAGATAGTTTACTTGATAACAGATTAAAATAAAATTATTTTAAAATTTCTTCATATTGCTTCTAATAATAACTAAAATAATAATATTTATATAATCATGTCATTTTAAAAAATAATTGCAGGTTAAAACATGTTAAACTTCAATAACAACAACAACAACAACAAAAAAAACTCAATAAAATCTTATTGATGAGATACAGGGAGGGTAGAGTGTACGCAGACCTTACCCTTACCCCGAAGGAGTAGAGAGGCTATTTCCAAAAGACCCTCGATCTGCTGAAGAAAATAAAATAATAAATGAAGACAATATTAGTATCACCAATAAATTATAGGAAAATATGAACAACTATACAATCCAGAATAAAGATGAAAAGCAAAAGCATTAGCCAGTAAATAGGTCATACACTGAAAAATGAAATAGTAAGACTCAATATTGTCACTAGCTATCTTAGACAAAATCCCTACTAGACAAGTCGCACAAAGGGACAAAGTAAGGCAAAACTCAACTACTTCCTAACCTAGAATCCTAATACTCGACCTCCACATCTTCCTATCAAGTGTTATATCCTCCGAAATATGAAGCCTCGCCAAATCATACCTGATCACCTCTCCCCAATACTTCATAGGCAGCCCTCTACCTCTTCTCATTCCATCCACAACCAACTTCTCACACCTCCTACCAAAGCACATGGGCTTATCCTATGAATGTGCCCGAACCATCTAGGCCTCGCTTCCCGCATCTTGTCATCAATGGGAGTCACGTGCACCTTCTCCTTAATATCATCATTGGTAATCTTATTCATCCTAGTGTGACCTCACATCCACCTCAACATCCTCATTTCTTATACTTTTATCTTGTGAATATGTGAGTTTTTAACAGGCCAACACTCAGCCCCACACATCATGGTCGGTACATCCATCGCTTTATTAAACTTACCTTTGAGTATCGGTGGTACTCTCATGTCACACAAGACTCCGGATTCTAGCCTCCACTTAATCATCATACCCCAATACGATGTGTGACATCCTCGTCGATATCTACTCCCCTTGATAACTAACCCAACGTACTAAAAGTTGTATGTAGTTGGGATGATATGTGATTGAATCCTCACATCCATTCCCACTTTGCCCTAATCAGTGCTGAACATACTCTCCAAGTATTCCATTTTTGTCCTGCTCAGCTTGAAAGACTTAGACTCAAGAGTCTGTCTCCAAACTCCCAACCTCTCCTTAACACCGGCTCGCGACTCATAAATCAGAACTATGTCATCGGCGAATAGCATACACCATGGAACCTCCCCTTGAATATGGTGTATTATGTGTCCATCACCAGGGAGAATAAGAACGGATTGTTTACAAAACCTTGGTGTAACCCAATTACAACTGAACAATTCTCAGAGTTGTCTCTTACTTTCCTAACCCGAGTCTTAGCACTATCATACATGTCCTTAATTGCCATAATATAGGGAAGCGACACACTTTTTGCCTCCATGAATCTCGAGAGAACTTCTCTAGAAACCTTATCATACGCGTTCTCTAGGTCAATAAACACCATGTGTAGGTATTTCTTCCTCTCTTTGTATAGTTCTGCCAACCTCGTAACAAGGCGTATAGCTTCTGTAGTAGAACAATCCGGGACGAATCCGAACTGGTTGTCAGATATAGACACTGTCATCCTCACCCTCGCTTCAACCACCCTTTCCTTCACTTTCATGGCATGACTCAGTAATTTGATATCACTATAGTTATTACAATTCTGTATATCACGATTGTTCTTATACAATGGAACCACCGTACTCCACATCCACTCATCCTGCATCCTCTTTGCCTTAAAAATATCATTAAACAAGTTATTCAACCTCTCCAAACCTACTCTCCCCACACACTTCCAAAATTCCGTTGGAATCTCATCTGGCCAGGTCGCTCTACCCCTAATCATGTTATGCATAGCTCCAATGTTCTCCTCAACCTTGATACGCCTATATAGCTTAAAATTTAAATGCTACAAAACTATCTCTTTTTTTTTGCCCCCTTAAATAAGTAACTTTAAAACGTGACTTTTTTTTAAAATTGTTGTCTTTTTTTTAACAGAGACGACGTTTATTTTATTGCTAGAATATTTAAACATAACAAAAGGGGGTATGATCATGAGGATCATTACCATGGGGTAACACATGCATGGCATGTAAGTTACCAATAGATGCTAGAGTACTACAATACTTATGAGAAATAGTTTTAACAGATTTTGCCCCTCCTTTATCTGCCAGCATCCTAGCCAAGACAAAGGGTGGTGGAAATAACCAGAATTGCAATTTATTTATCACTAGGTTCTCCACTTCGTGCTAAGCCAACAAGTGAGCCACTTCATTCCCCTACCTTAATGTGTGTTGGATTTCCACGGTGTCCATTTTCTCCAGAAGTGACCTGCAACAATTAATGATAGAGTTTTAAGTTTTAGAGCCTTAACGAATGAAGGATATTACTTGATAGGCATCCATCTATATTATTAGTGAGGACAAGTTCATATCCTTTGCTATAGTTAATCCTTTGAATAGGGCCATAAGCTCTGAGTGTATCAGACTTTTAGCGGAAACTTTTGAGTCAAATCCTATTAGCCAATCACCATGATCATTTCTTATTACCCCTACAATGCCACCTGTTTTGGATGAGGAATTAAAAGCCCCGTCTATATTTAGCTTGTACCAACTAGTAGGAGTTTTTACCCAAGATATATAAAGCGTAATATCCTTTTCCTAGTTTGATTCTCTATTAGTTAGGAGAGAATAATCAATGGCTTGGTCTATAATTTTCCCTAGGTGACTTGTAAGGCATGTGTTACTAATATTATTGTTGTTTCTAGTGATCCAAATATTTCACATGACAAAAGGAAAGAGGGTATTCCAATTGATGAATTTAGAGGGGATAATGGGGTTGCTAGATTTTAGTTTGGTTATCCAATTGTTACTTAAGGGGTCAAATCTACCATTATCAATTCCCAAACTTTGCCAAATATTACTGGCGTTACGGCATGTAATAAAAATGTGGCTAAGATATTCAGTATCATGGCGAGTAATGGTAAATTGGTCATCTATATCATGCCTATAGAGAAAAGGAATTTCCTACAAGGAAGTCTATTGAGAATGCAAAGCCACATAAAATATTTAATTCTGTTAGGGCATTAGAGGTCCCAGACCTAATTACTATTTATTTGGTGGTTTTTAGTCCTTTCTATTAGACCATAACTAGATTTGATCGTGAAGACCCTGCTTGAGTTCATATCCCATGATAAGCCATCAGTCGGACACTCATTAGAGAAGAATGTAGAGTGAATGTTGTCCAGAGTGTGTTTTGGTATGGCTAGGGATACATTCGAGAAATCCAAAACGTTACCTCTCCAAACATCACATATTCTAAGGGAATTTTCTATATTTTTAGAGGACCTACGACTTGACTCCTAAGGGTTCTAGAGTTAGTAATCCAATTAGTTTCCCAAAGATTAAGAGTAGAGTTGTTATGGATTGACCAAAGGGACCCTTTTTGACAAATTTCCCACCCTTTAATGAGATTTTTCCATATGAAAGAACCTTTATTAACGGTTTTATAGCTATATTCTTAATGCGATTTATAGCCCAAGGATTGGTGGTGTCATTGGCTAATCTCCAAGAGAGGCTAGCTAAAAGATTAAGATTTTTATTACGGGCTTTTCCAAGCCCCAAGCCTCCTTCCTTCTAAGGAGTGCAGACCAAGTACCAGTTGACTAGGTGAAGCTTCTTTTTCTGATCATTTGTACCCAAAAGGAAATTTATTTGAATTTTTTCCATCGTTTTTAGCGTAATTGATGGGAGTAGAGTAAATTGCATGTAATGGGCTGAAAGGCTAGCTAAGGTGGAAGAGATTAGAGTAGCTCTTCCTGCTATGTTCAGTTTGTCACGTTTCAAGTTTGCTAACCTATTTTTCATTTGGTTAATCAGAAATTGGAAGTCCATATGTTTAGGAGCATTATTGAGAATAGGGAAACCAAGATATTTTCCAAATTTAGTGTATTATTTTATACCTAGAGAAGTAGTAAAATTAGTTCTACTAGGTTTACTACAGTTTAAAGAGAAGAGGATCCTAGATTTGGATAAACTAATAGATTGCCTTGAGTGCTCACAAAAACGATTTAGCGCAGTCTTGACGGGGGAGCAAGTTTTGGAGTTAGTCTGCCCTATTAAGACAAACTCGTCCGCAAAGAACAAGTGAGATAGAAGGGGGGTATCTTTTCCTAATAAGACAGTGTCCCATTTTTGAATTTCTACTAAGTGGTTGATGTAAATAGACAACATTTCCATACAAAGTATAAAAATGTACGGGGACATTGGATCCCCTTGCATAATTCCTCTACTTGGTTGGAAGAAAGTAGATTTTGTTCCATTTACAAGAATGGAGGTAGTAGATGTAGTAATACAACACATTATAATCTTAATAATATTTGGTGGAAATTTGAAGTAAACAAGAGTCTTGTAAATAAATGACCACTCAAGCTTATCAAAAGCTTTTTTAAGGTCGATTTTGATGACGAAGGAACCAACTTTATCCTTTGTTTTTTTAAAGGAGTTAATAAGTTCCTAGATAATAATATCTTATTACTAGCCCTTCTATTTTTTATCAAGCTAGTTTGGATGGGGCTTATAATATTTTGCAGTTAAGGTTTAATTCTATTAGCAATTATTTTGGTAATGGTCTTGTAGATGGTATTACAAAGACTTATATGTCTAAAGTTGCTTATATTATTGGCATTTTGGAATTTAGGAATAAGACAAATATATGTAGTGTTAATACCAATAGGGACCTTATGTTGTTTGAACACTATATAGAAAAAATCTTTGACAGATTTTTCAATAATGCTCCAATACCTATGGTAAAAAAAAGGGTGTAAACCATCCGGACCGGGAGACTTAAAGGGTTTAAAGGAGAATATAGCATTACTAATTTCACTGTCAAGAAGAGGCTTATCTATAAGTGAGAGATCAATATTAAGAAAAGTGGTAGGCTAGTTTAGTGGATTTAGGACCTCAGAAAGTGAGTGATTTGTGCTAAATAGTTCCACAAAATACTCTTTCACATAGTTAATAGTAGCACGATGGTTGTCCAGCCACTGCCCTTCTTTGTTCCTAAAGAAATTGATGTGGTTTTGTCTCTTTCTATTGGTGGCACTAATTTGGAAGAATTTCGTATTAGCATCACCCTTATTTAACCAATTGACCCTAGCTCTAAGTTTCCAATAATCTTCCTCAAGATTGAGAATATTATTATACTTAGTTACTAGAGAATGTTCCAAATTATTAAGGAAAACACTAGTGCCATAGTTAGGAGAATTTTGAATACCATTAATTCTTGCTAATAGAGATCTTTTCTCCTTAAAAATGCTACCAAATTGGTCTTGACCCCAATTTCTTATATCCTCAGTGAAGGAATTAGTAGTTAGCAGAAGTTCCTTATTCATCCATTAATTCTCGACTATGTTGCCAAAATTTGGGTGATTGCACCAAATATTTTCTAATCAAAATATACTTCTTGAACTATATTTTATATTATTCAGCTTTACAAGAATTGGTTTATTGTTGGAATGGGTTTTTGGGAGATGACTAATGCTAGACTTAGCAAAATTTATCCAACCATTCCTTGTTAGCTAGAATGCGATCAAGTCTTTCCATAATTAGGCCGGTCATTTTTGTATGGTTAGACCAAGTAAATTTATTACCCTTAAATCCTAGATCTATTAAATACACAAGTCAATATTATTGCTTATGGTCAAGGCTCTTTTTGTTTTTAGGGGGCGACCTCCAATTTTTTCGTTAGAATTTATAATGTCACTAAAATCACCACCTATCAACCAATGGCCATTATAATTATTAGACATTTGGAAGAGATTGCCCCACATAATATCCCTAATGGATGACTGAGTGCTAGTATATACTTATGAAAAAAGCCAAGAGAAATAAAAGTGGCGTACCAGAAGGAGAGGATGAATTTCTTGGCCAGTACGAGTGAAGTATTCCACTGTAATGACATCGTGATTATAGAGTACAGCCATGCCCCCTGATTGTACCTCTGCAGGTACTTCTATGAGCTAAGAGAAATTAGATTACTCTAGAAGTGAAGCATGCATGTGCATTCTTGTTTCAAGAAGGCAACCAAACATGGTCTATAAGTATCGAGGATCTCTCTAAAGCTTCTATGAAAGTCTTCATTGTTAGCACCCTTAACGTTCCAAAAAATAATTTTAGTAGCTCTATTCATTGGGGAAAGTTGGGGTTGTGAGATTGTGTTGTCCCTCTCCACTGAGGTGTGACTCGTTCTCCTTGAGGGTACTAGAATTAGTGCGTGTTTTCCTACGGTAGGATCTCGAGGAGGGCGTACATGCATTGAGCATTTGTACACGGTGCTCGGGCAGCTGAAGATGTATTTCTTGCTTTACAATTCCAAGAAGACTAATATTTTTACCTTGTTTAGGCTTAAGAACTCTACACTCGGCTGAGTACCTTGTGGATGAGGTTCTTCTTCTTCCTCTACTAGAGGTTGTGAAGGATTTGTTCTTGAGCATTGACTTGCACATAGTTTTAAGGTGGGTTGACAAGGGTTACATTTGCTGGATTGAGGGATTTCTAGGTCACTTGGTTGTTCCAGGCCATGAAGATATGATTGAGTGAGATGATCTCATCCGATGGAAAGAATGGAAGAGTCTGAGGGCGATTGATGAATTGGTTAGGTATTGGGGTGATATTCCACTGCGGTTGCAGTTCTTGTATTAGGGTGTGACTCATGCGAAGGGATGTGGGGTTGAGTATGTTGTTTATCCAAATCTGGTTCGTGTAGTTTGACATGGCAGTTGTATGCCCTCCGCTATTAGTTGTGCCAAATACATGGAGTTTTGGATGATAATCACCATTTCCTGGCCATTGATATGGATGTTGAATGTTATCGCATGTCCCAGGAGGCCTGCTTCCAGCCAAGAGGTGGGTTGATTGTCAGGGGTGGAGGTAGTGATGTGAAGAAGAGAGGTTGTGTTTGGAGATGATGGGGAAGTGGAGGAAGATTTTCCATGTGAGTGGTCCTGTTTTGGCTGGGGATATGAACTAATCTGAACCTTCTTGTTGAAGTTAGGGGAAGCCTTGGCATTATATAAAGTGGAGGAAGAAAGATTGTGAGAAGAAACAATCGTAGGGTTTGGGGGAGAACTAGGTTGATTAGAATTGGAGTGATTTTGCATGGAGTCTTGCGTGTTACTTTTTATAAAATAAATTGGGGAGATAGAAGGGGAACCAGGTGGTCAGCGGAGGATGCTACTGACTTTGAAATGCAATGCCAAGTGTATATTATCAGGTTTAGGGATAGTCTCAGTTGGGGGGTTAGTGAGATCATTTGATGGTTGGATAGGGACAACTGGGTAATTCCCATTGCTTGTATGAGTAGAATGTTCTACTAATGATTGGGATGGAAGTTTCAAGGTATTCTTGGCATTAGACACTTGGCAATCTTTGTCTTTTATGGTGTGCATGCATTGATTAATTGATATACTAGAGTGGTTTTCATGTAACCTATTGTCCAAACCCATGGGCTCTACTAGCTTAGAGGGTTTATTTTGGATTAACGGACTAATGTTAGGAGCATTAGATAATAATTTACTTACAGAGATTAGTTTATAGAATCGAAGAGGATTTTGCAGACGTATCTGGACTTGAGTAATACTTACCTGAGCTACGGCCAGCCATGATGGATTCTTTCCATATAGATTTGAGCTTTTCATGCTGTGTGGGCTTTGATCCTCCAACTTTTTTCTTTTTTCACAAATGGGACTGTGATCCACTCGTTGGCAGCTTCAGGTTGATTGGATGTTACTGCTTGCTTGTGATTAGTACTGATTGGGGGGGGGGGGGGGCAGGCATTTTGTATATGTATGCCCTAGCTTTCCACAGAGAGTGCATTCAAAGTTTTCCCCCTCGTAGTGAACCATCTGCTTATAATTGCCTATGTACACAAAAGATTTCACTGGTTTATCCATTGCTACTTCAACACATAGTCGGGCATATCTATCTCTTAAAGTAGAGGAGGTACCAACATCAATTCTCAAAAGTTTTCCAATTGCATTTCCAATTTTCCTTAGGGTTTGAGATTCATAGAAATCTGTTGGGAGTTGTGGTAATCGAATCCAAACTTCCAATTTAAGCTGCTTAGCTTCACTTGCTACGAATTGGGGTTCCCACCTTTGGACTGAGAGGTGGAAGCCATTAATGAATCAATGACCATTGTTTAATGCCTTGGACATATTTTCTTCCTTAGAGAACTCAACTATAAAATAATCTGCACCTAAGTCAATTAGATTAAAATTTTCATTAGGCTTCCAGAGTTGGGAAATCTTTTTACTGAGATATTGGTGGAATATACGTTTTCCCATGAGCTTGATGATTAGAGAGTACCTCCAAGGTTGGTAGACTCCTTGTTGGTCTTCTTCTGATAGCGATACTTGTAGTTCATCATTGGCTTCACTGTTATTTTTTAGCTTGGCTGGTGGAGAAGCCAGGGGCTCTGATTGAAAATCCATCTGCATGGAGTGAGTTTAAGTCTCACTAGTTTGCATGGGGTGATGAGTGAATCGGTTACTCATAGAGCCAAGCAGGATTTGCTTGTAGGATGAACTTTGGAGTGGGGTTGTTCATCCATCGGAGCAAAATTAGAGCAAGTATCTGGTTGGGTATGTTGGTTATTATGGAAACTAAAGCTAGATGGAGTAGCCATGGGATTATTTGGATGTTTGGAGGGGCCTATATCTGGTGGTTTTGGTGGGATTTGTGTAACAATATGAGTGTGTAGTGGAATGATATCCATGGAAGATCAGGAGTATATTTAGAGAGAAGCAAGACCTTTTCTCTAAATTGTTGTCTTTTTACGCATACCATTCATGATTGGGTTATTTGTTTTATAAAAATAACCAAATTAACTATTTGTGGATACCAAAATTTTGCTTCTTGTACATCGAATGTTTTTCAACTAGCTTTAGAGTCTCCATTATTCATATATATCATTTGTATTTAGATTTACATATTGGGTACTAGGTTGCAACATTTTGTTTCCAACACTGATCTTCGTGATAAAGTTATTTTTTTCCCCTGAAAAATGGATGTACTAAATACTTCATTTTTCATTAAATCACAAATATATATAATGCTGTCGTGAAGGTGGGACGATGAAAAATTCATATATATCCCCTGTTGTTAAATATAAAATGCCAGCTGAAACGAATAATGCTAGAAAATCTCAATTTATATATCATAGGCTGATAGGTTAAACAGAAGACAGAAGTTACACATGATTTCCTTCTCTCTTAATTGGGCAACAATTTAGTTAAAACAGAAGATAGAAAACGCTTAAACATGAATTTACAATTAAGGATCCAGATTTTTGGAAATTTATATATATATATATATATATATATATATATATATATATATATATGGTGTTGAGTGTTGAGTGTTGAGTATGAATCCAAGTTTCTTCTCACTGTAGGGATAGATTCTTCAGATGCCTGTGAAAGCAAGAAACAATCAATTTTTGCCTAAAAAGTACGTACTGTTGAAGTATCTGTATGAATCCATTATATCCTCGTGGCTATGTGAGACAGTTTCAACAATTTGACTCATGAATGGGGTTAAGGTTTTGAGTTTTTAAGAAATATGAGTTTAATACTTAATAGTTCAAGTTTTTTCGCACATATATCTACAATTTCTCTGAAAATGATAGTATAAAAATTTTTCACATGGTCATTTTATATAATTAGATCCCAAGATAATACTACGATTTTATTGCTTATGTCAAGACTAGATTATTGAAGTTAGCTTTTCTTTCAAGCCAAAGGTGAATATAAAAGAAACCTTTTTGCATGTGGATGTCTAAATCGTCATCCTTCTAAGGATATGCAACTAAGTCAAAGAATAAAAGCAAAGAAAGGTGAAGATATATCCACGTAAGAAAAAGATGTTCTTTATATTATCATAAAATAATTGATAGTACTAGTACTTAAGAGATTATATTAGAGATTATCGATTGGAGAGATTAAGATGACCATAAGCATACGATCTTAATTTGCAGGATTCGATTTAACGTGGCCGTTAGTGGATTAAATAGGCTTGTAAGGTCTTTTTAATAATATTGGACAATTATACATTCTATTATGCGTGCAATGGATTGAAACGTAACTCTTCTAGATAATTTTAACTTTACACTTAATACATTCTGTTATGCGTACGCAGTTAGACATTCTATTGTATATTTTACCTAAATATAGCTTCACACTTAGCTTAGTGTGTTTTCAAAAGTAACCATATCAAGTGTAATCATCTGACATGGATGCGTTCATCGCAAAATGAAGAATTCATCATTAGATATGCTACAGGTCTTGGCTCTTCAAGAAGTAGTGCATGCAGAAGTTGAAAATGATGAATCTTCCCTATGTTTTAGGATTTAACTTAACTTACATATGTTAAATTTTTTACACTATCAGTATCTTTAACCAGTTATAACTAGGTATTTACTGCAATTTCAGGTTATGAAACTAGGATAATTATAGTTTATCCCCTATTGCAGTACGTAGGTTATATCTTAGCGTCACTGGCGAAGCGAGGAATTTCTACAAGGGTATTAAAATTTGAAAGAAGTGAAAAAAACTTCCTGACAAAAGCTATTCAATATATATTATATACATCTAAAACGTAATATTTTATCTATATACACAGTGTAATTTTTTGAAGAAGGGTGGTCAACCTTCACCCTTATGACCACGTGGCGAAGCTTAGCGTGATGGTGTTTAAAACGTGTGATCCGTTAAAATTTGAACTTCTATACATTTTATAATGTAAAAAAAAATAGGACTCCATAAATTATCAGTTAGAGGATAACAATAGGTTACCCTCCTTAATAAATGGAATAATCTATATATAAAATACCATTAAATCTGTCACAACATATTAAGTAAATTAAAGTAGAGTGGTAATGTAGACAATTTGACACTGTTCGTTGTATATAAGTTAGTCAAATAGTTTAGACGTTTGGGTTGTTGTTAGCTTTAATGCTTGACCTTAGAGAAAATATACAACAACAACTACCCAGTATACTCCCACCAAGTGGGGTCTGGGGCTTAGAGAAAATATAGTGAAGTGAAAAATGTAAAATCCAGAATATAGAAGTACCTCTGTTCATTAGCATATCCTCCTCTAGCATTGGTATCCGGTGCAGTAGCAGTCCTGTAATTAGGCAAAGGGACTTGACCATTTTCAATTTGGGTTATATCCTTAACAAGGAGATCATAATGCCTTCTAACTTCCTCAACTGATTTCCCACCAACATATTTGGCTATGTTTTGCAATCTTTCTGAACTAGTGCCCTTCTCGTACATGACCAAAGCCTCCTCGAACCTCTTGTTTTGCTTTGTTGTCCAATTAGTGGCCATTTTTGTAAACTGGTGCTTAATGATGAATTGTAGAAGAAGGGAAAATGACCTAAGTCAACCGTATGGTTTGAGTAAGAAAGATAGCATTTTTAGCTCCTTATATGCTGGAGGAGATGGTATTATTTAGTTGGAGCAAGCTGACGAATATTTTTACATTTTTTTCCTTTCTTTCTTTTTGACTTTTTTTTTTCTTTCTACTACAAGTTGGTCTGATGCTTAAGAACCTAATTGTGAAGCAAGATTAATAGGTTGGGCAAGGGAGGAGGTGGAGAGAGAATCAGTGAATAATAGTTAATTTATCCACATTTTTATTTAATTTACTTACATACACTTGATAGCATATATATATATATATATATATATATATATATATATATATATATATATATATATATATATATATATAACACAATTAGGTTATCTAAAAAAACAAATAAAGGTATGTACTACCTTAACATATAGAAAACTAGTTAACCAGAAAATAATATAGACAACCATTATTGTGTATATATATATATATATATATATATATATATATATATATATATATATATTATTTGAGGAATCACATATTTTTTATTTGACTAATGGTTTAAATGCTTTTAAATATGGATCATAAGAACTGTGCTTTACAGTAACTTATGTTTTATGGATACATAAATTTTACTTCAAAAAGATTCAGAATTTGATATAGAATTTGCACCAAAACTCAACTTCTAGCTATCTTTTCAATTTCAAGATTAAACACTTTCTTTTTATACTTTAACCAAATACTATCAAAAAATTTGACCCTAACTTAATTTCCTTGACGAATGAGTATAAGTTTGATAAATACAAACTTCTAAATCATATCATCACCAAGAATTATAATCCCTCCGCCTCATTTTATGTGACGTGTTTAATTATATACAATGTTTAAGAGAGAAAAAACTAGACTTTTAAAATTTGTGATGTAAAAATAGTCATATATATATATATATATATATATATATTTGTATAAATATAAATCATCTCATTAAAAGTAAAATTAAAATAAAAAATTTATAGTTAAAATATTTAAATTTAATTAAATTCTTGCTTACTTCTCCCAATCAACATGGCGAACAATATATTTTCCTTCAGTGATCAACTTTTAGATGATTTCCATGTACTTGGTGAAATTAATCACTAGTGTAATCAAATTATTCAAAGAACACCATCTTGACCATGGTTCAACTAGGTTAGAAAAGAGCTCCAAATACTTGAGCACTTCCATAAAGAATCTGGCAAAGGAATTATTTTGTGGCCCATGTATAGTTAACATTGTTCTACATTTGTGTTAAGATTTAGGCTTACTCATTTTAAAGATAACTTATTCCAGTTGTTTGGAATCTGTCAAATACGTCCTTTTCGCTTAGTTTCTTCAAGCTATGACTCTAAATATATAGCTATGGTGCAAGATTAATATTCTTAATTGCTCGAACACACCTTAAGTTTTATTAGGACGATATTAGTAAACTCGTGAACATTATGAATCAGGTTAGAACATCAGAAACGTTTTTTGTTCAACGACGGTTCCAGGTTGAACTTTATGGGATTGACTTTGGGATACTACCACCTATCATTTGATTTATTTAGTTCAAAATCATAATTTTTCTTTTATACTTTATGAACTTCACAACGTGGAAATAACTAAAGAAATGAGAGGAAACACTGCGTGCAATAGATAAATTGTGATCCAAATATTTCCCCTATTTATATGCATAACAAAATCTTAATGTACCCGACTATTATATTCATGTATTGTATAACTTAGCAGCGAAGTTAGAAATTTTTTCTATAAGATGCAACTTTTAAAAGAAGGTTAGAAGTTACTTTAAGACATCACATAGCCTAAAAATATTCAAAAGCCAAAAATCTGGTCTCTACCTTTTTACTGATTTTGACTGTTGAAACATACGCTTTTAAATAATTTGTTAAGTTATACTCCTTTTGTTTCAAGTTATGTGGATTACTTTCCTTTTATATCTGTTTAGAAAAGGTTATCATTTCCTATATTTAATAACTTTTAATTTCGAACATAACATATATGACATGTTTTAGAACAAAATTCAACAACCATTTTGGTAACAATATACACTTCTTTACCTTAATACTAAAAGATTCAAAAGTCTTCTTAATTTATTTTCTTAATTCCGTACATAGTCAAACTATACATATAATGAATCGGCCTAAGTAACTAAATGCAATTGAGTAAAGGTTAATTTTTAGTGCATTCTTTATATTTGATCTGTAGATATTGAATATTACGTTCCTAGAGTATTTGTCACCTTTTCCCTTTATCGAGATAAGAAGTTTGCATTATCGCGTATACCCATGCATGCATTGGTCTGAAATCATGGTTTGAGATGTGATATCTGTTTCATATATTCTGGATGGAGATGTTTTGTGTGTGTACAGTATATATTTTCTGATCTTCACTTTCACTAAAGTTAAAATAATTATAATCTTTTCTATTGTATGAAAATTGTCAGAGTACTACACATATCCATGAGTGTTTACAAGTAATAAACCTAGAAACTAAGTACAGATAGAATAATGATTAACAATTACTATATTTAAGTACTAGCTAAGGAGTTTGATCACAACGTAAAAGCTGAAATTGTAAAACCCTATTATGTCATTGTAGTTCTCTAATTGTACGTGCTCTGGAAAATAATCTCTTAACTGAATTGTACGACCCTTCAGCTTCACGTCGTCGACCTGCTTGTGAACCACTGTCAGCCACCTCCCTCTATCACCGGTGAAAGCTCGCCGGACCTCCATCTTTTTGACAGTGCGAACAAATCTAGCGACAATTGTATCCTACCTGTCAAAACTCACCGGACCTCAAACATCGTTGATGACCTTCTTCAAATTTCAGGCTGTAACGACATAGCTGGGAACGGAACTCCAGCAATTCACAAGGAAGAAAAATGGTACCAAAGCGCTCTCCTAGACGAGGAGATCGAACAGGCATCCTCAATCTTATCTGCATACCAACCAGAAGCTCCAATTTTACAAACAACTGTCGATGAAAACGCGAGCACACCAACTGCTCGACGAAGTGAAAATATCATTTCTAGGCCTTTCCTGTTGAGATGAGAGCTTATATGGCTTCCAAGCCAAGGCATAAGTAACATAGACTTGTATATTCACTTGTATATTTATTGTATATTCGCTGTATATTTACTGTATACTCTAGTATACCCTTGTAATGGGCTATGATGATTGCTGATGTCTGAGCCCACATTTATTTCGTTTTGGGCCGGCTCACCCGACCCGACCCAATAATGAATTGTATATATAGTATAGGGTCAGATATTTTAGATAGGAAATTCATTTGTGTTTAATAAAAATCTTCCCTCTGGATCTTCTCGATCCTTCTCTCAACTACCCCTTTCTCTCTCTTGTTTCTCTCACTATATTCTCCGTAATTCTTCAGTTTAATCTTAATGTTTTCATGGTATTAGAGCCTAGACGATGATCCGACTATGTTTTTCTGCATCTTGTTATCTTGGTTGGAGTCTCGTTTGAGATTTTTGGGGGTGTTTCTGACGCATGTGGTCGATGATGATTCCGATCTAAATCGGATGCTTTTCTGAGACTTTCATCGTGATATCTGAGTATATATTCTTCACTCGAACGTTCTGGGAGATTTTCCGGTGATTTTTGGGTGATTTTTCGGTGACTTACCAGCTTCTAGGGTTTCTGGTGGTTGAACCTAGGGTTTTACTGCTATCCGGTGGCTCGATCCTCACTCAGTAGATGTTTTGGGTGACTTTCCGTCATCCCTGACCATATTTCCAGTAAGGTTTTCGACGGTTGCACCTAGGGTTTTCTCTGTTGATTGAAGGCTGATCTTCTCCGGTCGCGAAGAAGGAGGGTAACTCTGTCCTTATCTTGAGTATTGTATGCTTTGTGTGTGATTATCTGGCTCCGTATGTGAGTATCTGGTTTTGTGTGTGAATATCTGGTTTCTTTATACTTTGCTTGTCGAAACTATTTTTTCTTTCAAGCTGGTTCATTAATCATGGCTTCTAATACGAATGCTGGTACCTCCTCCTCGGTAGGCTCTACCAGCCCCCTCTTTGTATACTCCTCTGATGTCCCTGGGGTCTCTCTTGTCCCCACTCCCTTCTCGGGAAGTGGTTATGGGGGTTGGAGGAGAAAAATGATTGTTGCATTATCTGCTAAAAACAAAATTTGTTTTGTTGATGGCACGTGCTCCCGACTAGCCATTAATGTGGCTCAACAAAGGTTATGGGATAAGTGCAATAACATGGTGATTTCTTGGTTAACTGCGTCCCTCTCCCCTCAAATTGCTGAAAGTTTGCAGTATCTGATACTGCACAGAGTATATGGTCCCAACTTCAGGCCAGATATGGCACTGCAAACAGGACCAAAATCTTTGAATTGAAAAGAGAGCTTTCCCACACCTCTCAAGGGTCCTTAGATATAGCTTCATATTTTAGTAAGCTCAAAGGTCTGTGGGATGAGCTAGAATCAATGTGTGTTAATCATGGCCAAAGATGTGTTTGTGCTGCCAAAGATGGTATAATACAGGATAGTGATGAAAATAAGGTGTTTCAGTTTCTAATGGGTCTTAATGAAGCATACATGGGGGTAAGGAGTAATCTTTTGATGATGCAGCCTTCTCCAACCCTTGACAATGTCTATAATATGGTCCTCAATGATGAGAAGCAAAGACAAGTCCAGTCTCCTTCTCACTTTACTCCAGACTCTGTCTCTTTCAATGTCCATACTACTAGGGATTCAGTTGGATTTAACAAGGCCACAATGCCTAATCCTTCTTCTCCTTTCAGACAAAGAGTCAATTTTGATCAAGCCAGAGGGCCTTTATTCTGTAGATACTGTAAAAAATCTGGACACTTAATTGATAAGTGTTTCAAGATCCATGGGTATCCACAAAGTACTTGATCATACTGTTGTCTGCTCAACCCTGGTATCACAGAACTCTGGCCATCTATTTTTGGAACAGATTGATGGCATTCAGGAGGATTCTCTTGGGGAACAGACATATGTCCTCCAGAATATGATTCAGGTGCCTCTAATCACATGACACATGATAAAAAGTTACTTTTTAACATCACACCTTTGACTCTGCCTTATCTTGTCACTCTTCCTAATGGCTATAAAGTGAAAGTAACATGCACAGGTTCTTTTGCACTGACTCCTTCTATCACTCTTCACAATGTACTGCTGGTTCCTTCTTTTAAACACAACTTGATTTCTGTCCACAAGTTAGTGAAGCAGTTGCATTGTATAGTTTTGTTCACTGAACATTCATGCTTACTCCACATGATACAGGACCCTTCTCTGAGGAGGCCTCTGGATCTTGGTAGAGAAGCTGCTGGCTTATATCAACTGGCTTGGGTTCCTCCTTCCTCTTCTTCCTCTATTAATTACTCCTCTACTTCTGTTTGTTCTGTGTCTGCTTCTTGTAATGATGATATTTTGTCTGATAACAAGGTTGCTCCATTGCCTTCTGTGTCTGCTTCTTGTAATGATGACATTTTGTCTGATAACAAGGCTGTTCCATTGCCTTCACATGTATATAGTTCCATCTGTAATAATGTTGTTACAACTGACATGAATTACATTTGGCATTTAAGACTTGCTCATACTCCATTTACAAATATGAGACATATTTCTGGTTTGCCTTTTCCATTTGCTTCTAAACAACCTTTTCCATGTTCTGTCTGTCATATGGCAAGACAGACTAGAATCCCCTTTTCTGACAGTTCTATTAAGACCTCTAGACCATTTCAATTGATTCATGTGGATACTTGGGGACCTTATCATACTCCAACTTCTTCTGGTTGTAGATATTTCCTTACACTTGTTGATGATTTTTCTAGGGCAACATGGACACACTTAATGGGATCCAAAAGCAATGCTTTTTCTATGCTTAAGTCATTCCTTTCTCTGGTTAAAACCTAATTTAATACTGTGGTTCAAACTGTTAGAAGTGACAATGCTTTAGAATTGGGATCTAGCATTGAGGGTACTTCTTTCTTTAGTAGTCAGGGGATCATACATCAAACCACATGCTCTCATTCTCCTCAACAGAATGCTGTTGTTGAGAGCAAGCATAGAACCCTCCTTAAAACCTGTAGAGCTTTGCTTTTTCAATCTGGGTTGCCTGTATCTTTCTGGGGGGACTGTTTGTTGACTGTCACTTACCTCCTTAACAGAATACCCACCAGATTGCTTCACAATACATCTCCTAATGAAATCTTGTATGGGAAAGTTCCAACCTATTCTCATTTGAGAACATTTGGCTGCCTTGCCTATGCTACTGTCACAATCCCTGAAAGGGACATGTTAAGGCCAAGAGCCCTTCCTTGTGTTTTCCTAGGTTATCCTTTTGCCAAGAAAGGTTAAAATTGTATGATCTTACTTCAATGAAATGTTTGGTTTCCAGGGATGTTATATTTCATGAATCCTATTTTCCTTTTAAAACAGTCTCTTCTTCTGCTCATCCTTCTACTTTATCCTTTCCTTTTGTTCCATCTGTAGAATATGATGATGATTCTGATTCACCCATTCCCATCTCCTCTCCTCTTTCTCCTACATCTGTGCAAGTACCTCCTTATACTGTTCCAGACTCTACTGACTCTACCTTCACTCCCTCTTTCAATCCTGATATCTCCCCTCCTATTCTAGCTTATTCTCCTTCTGTTCCTGCTCCCAGAAAGTCTCAAAGACAGCATAATCCTCCCTCTTATCTTAAAGATTATGTCTGTCAACTACCTGCCTTTTCTGGTTCATCTTCCTCCTCTTTGGAATCTGAGCCTCTATATTACTCTCAAGCTACATCTGTTCCAACATGGCAGGATGCCATGAGAAAAGAGTTTGATGCTTTGGACACAAACCATACTTGTGATGTTGTTCCTCTTCCTCCTGGTAAGAAACCCATTGGTTGTAAATGGGTTTATAAAATCAAATACAAGGCTGATGGATGTGTTGAAAAGTATAAAGCTAGACTTGTTATTAGAGGAGATACTCAGGTTGAAGATATTGATTTCACTGACACATTTTCTCCTGTGGTTAAAATGTGCACTGTTAAGTGTCTTATTGTTGTGGCTGTGAAAAATCATTGGAATTTATTTCAACTAGATGTTAATAATGCTTTCTTGCATGGTGATTTAGATGAGGAGGTCTATATGAAGCTCCCTCCAAGTTTAACAGTTTCTGCTCCTGACTTTGTTTCTGCCTCCTCTGCCTCTACTCCCCTTGTTTGCAAATTAAACAAATCCCTGTATGGGCTCAGACAGGCATCCAGACAATGGTATGCCAAATTATCTTCTGCCCTATATTCCAGAGGATATAAACATTCTTTGAATGATTATTCCCTATTCATCAAAGGTACACCAGGGTCCCTTGTGATTGTAGCTGTCTATGTGGATGATATTATTCTTACTGGGGATGACTGTGAAGAAATTGATGCCCTGAAACTGTTTCTGGATGATCAGTTCAAAATTAAGGACCTAGGGTCCTTACATTATTTTTTTGGCATAGAGATGTCAGTTAATCCTGGTGGGATGATCCTTAATCAGCACAAATATATTTCTGATTTGCTGCAACATTTTGACTGTGTCAATGTCTCTTCTGTTGTTTGTCCTCTGGACATTAATGCAAAATTACATGCTGATTCTGGTGACCTTTTGTCTTCTCCTGATCAGTACAGGAGTCTTGTTGGTAAACTCTTATTTTTTACTCATAATAGGCCTGACATCTGTTTTGCTGTGCAACATCTGAGTCAGTTTCTCAAATGCCCCATACTTCCACATATGACTGCTGCTCTTCATGTACTGAGATATCTTAAAGGTACCCCTTCTATGGGTCTCTTTTATTCTAACTGCAATGATTTCTCTGTTATTGGTTATTCTGATAGTGACTGGACTGCATGCCCTGATACTCGAAGATCTATTACTGGGTTCTGTATTATTATGGGTGGTTGCCTGATTAGCTGGAAGTCTAAGAAACAACAGTGGTTTCTTTATCTTCTGCTGAAGCTGAATACAGGGCCCTCAGTAAGGTTGTTGCAGAATTGTCTTGGTTGTCTCGTTTATTTCTAGACCTTGGGGTTTCTATTTCTCTTCCTTTTTCTGTGTATTGTGACAGCCAGGCTGCTATTCACATAGCTAAGAATCCTATCTTTCATGAACGGACCAAACACATTGAAGTGGATTGTCACTTTGTACGCGATCAGCTCCAGAACGGCCTCATTCGCTTGCTTCATGTCCCTACTACTCGTCAGCTGACTGACCTTCTGACAAAGCCTTTATTTGGCACTGTGCTTCATCCCTTGTTGCTCAAGTTGCAGGTGGTCTCCCCCTCCAACTTGAGGGGGGGTGTTGAGAGGAGAGCTTATATGGCTTCCAAACCAAGGCATAAATGACATAGACTTGTATATTCACTTCTATATTCATTATATATTCACTGTATATTTACTGTATACTCATGGTATACCCTTGTAATGGGCTATGATGATTGCTGATGTCTGAGCCCACATTTATTTCGTTTTGGGCCGGCTCACCTGACCCGACCCAATAATGAATTGTATATATAGTATAGGGTCAGATATTTTAGATAGGAAATTCATTTGTGTTTAATAAAAATCTTCTCTCTGGATCTTCTCGATCCTTCTCTCAACTACCCCTTTCTCTCTCTTGTTTCTCTCACTATATTCTCCATGATTCTTCAGTTTAATCTTAATGTTTTCATTTCCAACTCGAATCAATGACTGAGATTTCTTCATTGCCATCAGAGGAACAGGTATGCAAAGCTTCAATACAATCCAACAGCTATGATGAACAATCTCTGCTCAGAAAAAGCACAGCTGATTGCTGGGCAGTTGATTTCGTTGAGCAATAGGCTCTGTAATTGCTCGACGAAATGTCAATCTTCATAGCGTTGTTAAGGGGCTCTCACACTCCTAAAAGTTAGGGAGACTCACGCATAGAGCTGACTAGGACAAACTGATGCCACATGAGATGAAACAACAGTCAAACGGGTTTATTAGTTATGAGTTTCACGAGTTTAATGAAAGACGAAAGTTCATATATTGGCTTTAAAATCGGCCGCAAGTTTGAGTGGCCAGAAAACCATTTCACCAAATATATATATTGGTATTCAGCATAAATTTTTGTGATAAATAGAACCAGTGCTATCTGAAATTCCTTCAACATCATAATATATAATAGAATTATGAAATTATGAAGATTAATTAGCTTCCCACTTGTAACTGTGTTTGTTTTGCTCATAGATTCCTTGTATTTGATTGGTTAATTTCCATACATGCCTTTGATTTTCATACGCAGTCAACCAAGGGTAGAACGTGAATACATGTAACATTTGGATCGTTTATAATACTCCTTCCGTTCTAAACTATGTGAACCTGTTTGATGAAGCATCGAATTTAAGAAAAAAAAGATTTTTAGAATATGTTGTGCGAAACAAGTTAAATGGGATACAGAGTATTTGTGTTGTTATAAAAGCTTCTCATTTGGTGTAAAAAATTGAAAGTTTAAACTCAATATTTTCAAAATTTAGAAAGGGTTCATACTTTTTGAAACGGACAAAAAAAGAAATAGGTTGACATAAACTAGAATTGAGAGAGTAAAAAAAAAAGGTGTTCATATTCATTATTCAATTTTGTTTAGTGATATACATAGATTATATGATTATATATAACTATATACATATAATACATAAATTATGCATATACTATGCTTCTACCAGCAATTTTTAGTTTAAGTGATTGGGTGGATAGTTATTTGAGTTGATTTTTCAAAATAATTAAAGGTAAATTACCCATAATCATTATAATTAGTTATAACTCGAACTAAATGCAAGTACCTCAAACGTATACTTTAATTGACAAAATATAACATATATGGCTTATTTTAAATCACAATTTTCAAAAGTCGCTCATTTTCTCTGAATTAAACTCCGGTCCACCCAAATAAAGCTACATAAAAATTTTTCTTACTAAAAGCTATAACTAGGGAATTTTTTGTGAATATAAAGGGAGATGCATTTTTGAAGATTCTACCTAGTGCTTCCTGGACCCGTTCAACCTAATTTTTCGGCTCATATACAGAGTTTTAAATTTCTTATCATGATTCTATTGTCCGATTGATATTGTGTTGATTCTTTGTAGGTGTTTCAATTCAAAAATAAACCCAAACCCAAGCGGATCATACCAAGAAATTCAGGAAGAGATTGAGGAGACTTATGATGAGTTGCACTTCATGTCTGCCACATGTGAGCGCCGATATTTGGATGACCTTGTCCACAAAAAGATTATTCCTAAAAAGGGGATCCTTGAGGATAAGCTGGTTGAAAAGATTCCTGACTTCCATGCCCGACTTTATTCATATGTATGTCGTGTTTCATCGCCACTCCTTGTGAGGCCAATGAAATGTGGGTTCACGAGTTCTACGCCAATCTTAGGCGTACAAACTTTGATGATCCGCAACTCATATTTAGAGGACGAATGGTGAGGTTTGGGATTGAGCACATCAATGACACCCTTGGAATCCAAAACTATCCCTTTGAGCCGGCGTAGGAGAAATATAACCGTGATAATTGAGAGTGGCTTGTATCCAAACTTTTCCCTCCGCACTTGAGAGAGAAATGGGGAAACAAAACAAAGGGGCTGAAATCAATTGACTTCACCGCCAAGGACAAATGGTGGCTACATGTCATCAGCAATAGAGTATGTCCGTGTAAAAATGTCTCCGATGTCTCCTACACCCGGGAATTGATCATAGCATGCATTCTAGATGGTATTCTGGTAAATGTGGGGTACTTCATTCTTCAAGAGATGAGGCAGTACTTGAGAGTGTACTCGAGAGAGAATGATGCAGGGTTGATGTTCTCCTCACTGATTATAAGACAATGCACCCAAGCAGAGGTTGCTATCTACCCCACCGATCGTTGGCTGCCAGCTGACAAACCTTTCCACCCCTTGAGAGTGACCGGAGAGAGAACTATGGTCAAAATCAAAAAGAGGAATGCCACTTCTATAGCCACAGGTTCGGAGTCAGGCCCTCAAGGGCCATTTGGGATACTTAACTATGAGCTTCAATAAATTAAGGAGTTAGTATCGCCGCTTCTTTGTGTGCCCTCCTCCTCATAAACTGGCCCTTCATACTTCTCTAGCGATGATATGCAGGGTTACTTGGATACTCGAAAACACTAGGAAGAGAACATTAAGAAAATGACAGCATCAGTGACCAAACTGGAAGGAGCCTATGGTACATTGGCCAAGGCCCATACTGACCTTCAAGTGGACTTTCAGAAGGAGAAGATTAAGAACAAGAAAAAGAAAAAATTCATTGTCAAGATGTGGAGAGGGATCAAAGCCATTTTCATGTGGGGAAGACGAGATGCAAAGATTCCAGTGGCGATAGAAGACGAGAGTGAGGAGTATTCATTCCTTTCACAGTCTGCTAATGATGATGGTGATGACGATGATGATGATGATTATGAGGAGACAGAGGATGAAGGAGCAACGAGTGGAACTCAACAATGATCAGCCATCCTCTCACAGTCTTCTAGTCTGTTGCAAACCTCAGGGAGACCCTTAAACTTTTTATGCTTCATATTCTATCTTGTGCAGTGAGGGCACAATATATTCTATATTGTGTACTGTAGTCATATTTAGAGAATATATTTTGAGATTATGTGCCTTTGTTGGGCTTATGTTTATGTTGTGGACATTGTGTGTCATTTCCGGTCTTGTAATTATGCCGTTATGTACATTGTGTACTCTTTCCGGGCTAGTATATGTAGCAGGTGCCCTTGCCGGGCTTGGTTTGATTAGTCGAGTTTGTGTTTATATTTTGCTTTCATTATTTATTTTTCTTCTTATTACTTATACTTTCAGTATAAGATTCTTTTATTTTAGTATACTTTAAAGTAGTTTTCTTTCCTTATATTTTATTTCTTTAAATAAAGCTTTCTTGGGTTTTCTTCACACTATGGTTCTTTCCGAAGGAATACTTTTGAAGTGAACCGGGTGATTTTTCCCGATGATGGATAGATTGACAGCTTTCTTAAGGGAATTAGTATTGTTTTTCTAGGATGAGGCTTTTGGATTATTTGGTACTAATAGTACTAGTCTCTTGTATGTAAATTGTAAATTAAGAATACCCCTCCAAAAATTTGATTTTGTGCTTAAAACAAGTAAATGCTTGGTGCAAAATAATTCTTGTGATAAAGTTTTGGCTCTTTTAGTGACTCTTTACATACTTGTTCAAATATTTCTCTAAATACCATTATTAGAAAATAACATTGATCCATCTTGGTAGTTCATGTGCCATGTGTAAGACCTCGTTTGGAAATCATTGATATCTTTGATATGTGTGCTTTGGTTGTATTAGCATGATTTCCAGGTATAGGTTTTGATGAATGACAAACAATGAAGTCAATTGTCAAACAACGATATTGTACGACAAACAATGAAGATGCATTAGCAAACAATCAAGATGGTTGACAAATCAATTATGATAAATCAAACAAATGAAGATTGAATGCCAAGAAGCATATTGATGAAGGGATTGCATAGACAAGCCAAGACGAGCTCAAAAGTTCAAGACCGAAGACCCAAGGCGTAGGTCGTTAGGTAGAACCAATGTAAGAGCAACGTTTAAGTTATCTCGTCTTTTGGCTCAACATAGGTCATCATAAATATGCATAAAATCATTTTATCAAATCATAATCATCATAAACATTTTTGATATACTTCAAACAAAATGATTTTCACCGTTTTCATTTTAACCAAAATGGTTTTTGAAGTAAGTTTTCGATTCTGGACAGAACAACCAGATAATCAATTATCCTTAAGAAGATAATCGATTATGTTGAGTTTCCAGCCAAAACTGGAAATTCCAGAATGGCTACATAATCGATTATCACAATAAGGATAATCGATTATCTTCATTTCCAGCTTAAAACTGGAAAGTCCAGAGAAGTAAGATAATCGATTATCTCAATAGCATAATCGATTATTCTACTATCCGTTGCCATCCAACGACTAGTTTTTTGAAGGTTAAGAGATAATCGATTATGTACATACAGATAATCGATTATGTGGCGTAAAATCAGCAATCAGTGATTGACTATTAAGCAACGGACATATAACCTCCACACCTTATAAATAGAGGTCTTTGGAGCTTATTTTACAAGAACAACATCTCTCATTAGTCATTAACATATTGATAATATTTGTGCATCACATTTAGAGCTTTTGTTGAGCCATTTGAGAGACAACTTTGTGTTGTTCATAGAGCTTATATTGTATCTCTTTATCTACTCTTCCTAGAGAGTTCTTGTTGTAAAAGAGAAAGGTTCTTAAGAAGGCCATATATTCTCATTGAGCATTGGGGTTGCTAAGTACCCTCAATCTTAGTGTGTGAAGTCTAGTGGTGCGGTATCCACGAGCAAGGTGAAGTCTTGTAGAGCGTACATCTACGAGCAAGTGTAACAGTTTGTTGAGCACCCGTAAGCTTAACGGAATTAGTTGAAACTCGAGAGAGTCTCTCGAGAGACTGGACGTAACCACACGTTGTGGCGAACCAGTATATATCGGTGTGTCCTCTCCTTATACTTTTACTTTCTGCACTTACTTTACTCCTGCAATTTTAATTCCGCAAAATTTACCGACATTCTCGTGCCTCACTATTCACCCCCCTCTAGTGAAGGGCATAAATCCTAACAGTTGGTATCAGAGCCTAACTCTCTGAAAGCCTTAACCGGTTGAGAGAACGATATATTTTTTTTTTGTTGAGAATGTTGAACGCAGGTATGATGAGCGAAGGACACTCTACCATTAGGCCTCCACTATTTGATGGAACCAATTATACATATTGGAAAGAGAGGATGAGAATATTCATCCAATCAAATAACTTTCGATTATGGCAAATCATCAAGGACGATGAACAAATGCCGATAAAGAAAGTTGGGGAAATCATGGTTCCAAAGGAGGAAGACGAATATAATGCCGAAGACATCAAGAAGATTGAAAATAGCGCAAAGGCCATCAATATGTTGTATTGTGCGGTGAATCGGGATGACTATCGAAAGATTTCTTGCTGCACAACCGCCAAGGAGATGTGGGATAAGCTTGAGGTCACTTATGAAGGTACGCCTCAAGTCCGAGTAGCAAGAGTTGATTTTCTAACACATGAATATGAACACTTTAGAATGATTGATTCTCAATGATCATCAACGATCTCCATGCTCTTGGGAAAGTATATTTGAACAAAGATCTTGTTCAAAAAATCCTGCGGAGTCTCATTCCCGAATGGCGTTCCAAAGCCAATGCCATCCAAGAGTCGATAGGAATCACGGACGTCACAATTGATGGACTAAGAGGTAACCTCAAAACTTATGAAAGCACTATTCTTAATCCTTCGTTTGGAAATAAGAAAAGTCCAGGTATTGCCTTCAAAGCCACATCATCTAAAAGAGTAGATGTAAGTGATTCGGAAAGCGATGATGATACTATTTCCAACGATTTAATTGAAAAGTTTTATAAGTTTATGAAGAAGGAAATGAAGAAGGAAGAACCAAGTCCTTCATGCCATAATTGTGGAAAAATTGGCCACACCAAGTCACATTGTCCAAAACCCAAGGACAAGAAGAAGAAGAAACACCAAAGGCACGTGACATGGGATTCGGACAGCTCGGGTGATGAAACTGCCGCCCTATGCCTTATGGCCAACGAGTAAGAAGAGGTAAGTACTTCTAACTATTACTCTTTTGAAGAATTACAAGAAGCTTTTCAAGAATTATATGATGAATTGAAAAAGTCTTCAAAAATCTCCAAAGAGGCCAAGGCTAAAATTAAAGTTTTAGAAGAGAAAAATAAATTTTTGGAAAATGACAATATTGATCTTAGAAATAAAATTAAGGAGATGAATGAAACTTCTTCAATTGATCAAAATTCAAATTGTTCATCGTGTGATTCTTTGAAATTAGAGAACATAGAACTTAGGAACACACTAGAAAAACGAAGTGTAGAAGATCCTAAAACTGTTGAAGAAATTAAGAAGAAAAAGCCGAGGAAGAATAAAAGGCCTAAAAAGAATAAGAATCATGATAGAAATGGTGTGGCACTACCTAGAAATAATTCTAGGAATTTTGTTGATAAGTCTAGAATGAATCATTTTAGACCAGCTAGAAATGACTCTAGGAATTTCAACTCTTCTAGGAATAAGGACTTTAGATCACCTAGAACGTTTTTGGCTCAACCGAGACATATGCACAACCCGAACGTTATATGTCATTATTGCAACCGGGTAGGACACATACACCTGTATGTTTTGCTAAACATAGGGACTCGTCTTTTGGCTATGATTATTACTTGCCTAACCCCCAATGACCCAAAAGTACTTGGTTACCTAAAACCTATTTTTAGGTACATTTGCAGTGTGCTTGAAGACTACAATGTTGTAGTAGATGCACCAAGCACGAAATCTTATTGCATCTAGGGGGAAATTCTGTTAGTTATCATTTTTTGATAAAAGCCTAAGAGTCGATATGTGTTAACAGTTGGTATGTTTTTTTAAATAATGAATGATTCATGTTTTGATGATTACAACTCTTGTTTGTGTTAAAAATTAACAGTTGATATGGAAATAAGTAATATGTTTTGCTAACAATAACAATTGGTATCTTTTTTGATAAAAATAACATTTGATACGTTTGTTATGTTTTCCAACAAATGGTTTTTATCATGTTTTTCTAACAATTGGTATGATTTTTAATTATTTGGGCAATCTTCATCATGCATATTCCTCATTGTCTTTCCTAATTTATTTTGACATTTGTATGCCCAAACGGGGGAAGTGTCGAAAGGGGGAAGTAGCCTTAGTATACTCTCTTTTTGCTAATGCCAAAAGGGGGAAGATATTAGGCGATATGCATCCAATAAGGGAAAATGTCTCTACCCTTTAGTATGCCTTATTTGAGGGGGAATACTCAATTAAAGGGGAATAATTTGCATGACTTGTATATTGAGATATAGCATGTTTTTAGGGGGAATCCTATATGCATATCTCCTATTGTTTGTCATTATCAAAAAGGGGGAAATTGTAAGACCTCGTTTGGAAATCATTGATATCGGTGTGTCCTCTCCTTATACTTTTACTTTCTGTACTTACTTTACTCCTGCAATTTTAATTCCGCAAAATTTACCGACATTCTCGTGCCTCACTATTCACCCCCCTCCCCTAGTGAAGGGCAAAAATCCTAACAGTTGGGGAATGTCTCTAACCTTTAGTATGCCTTATTTGAGGGGGAATACTCAATTAAAGGGGAATAATTTGCATGACTTGTATGTTGAGATATAGCATGTTTTTAGGGGGAATCCTATATGCATATCTCCTATTGTTTGTCATTATCAAAAAGGGGGAAATTGTAAGACCTCGTTTGGAAATCATTGATATCTTTGATATGTATGCTTTGGTTGTATTAGCATGATTTCCAGGTATAGGTTTTGATGAATGACAAACAATGAAGTCAATTGTCAAACAACGATATTGTACGACAAACAATGAAGATGCATTAGCAAAAAATCAAGATGGTTGACAAATCAATTATGATAAATCAAACAAATGAAGATTGAATGCCAAGAAGCATATTGATGAAGGGATTGCATAGACAAGCCAAGACGAGCTCAAAAGTTCAAGACCGAAGACCCAATGCGTAGGTCGTTAGGTAGAACCAATTTAAGAGCAACGTTTAAGTTATCTCGTCTTTTGGCTCAACATAGGTCATCATAAATATGCATAAAATCATTTTATCAAATCATAATCATCATAAACATTTTTGATATACTTCAAACAAAATGATTTTCAACGTTTTCATTTTAACCAAAATGGTTTTTGAAGTAAGTTTTCGATTCTGGACAGAACAGCCAGATAATCGATTATCCTTAAGAAGATAATCGATTATGTTGAGTTTCCAGCCAAAACTGGAAATTCCAGAATGGCTACATAATCGATTATCACAATAAGGATAATCGATTATCTTCATTTCCAGCTTAAAACTGGAAATTCTAGAGAAGTAAGATAATCGATTATCTCAATAGCATAATCGATTATTCTACT
The DNA here is from genome assembly GCA_034376525.1 of Nicotiana benthamiana. Lineage (NCBI taxonomy): Eukaryota > Viridiplantae > Streptophyta > Magnoliopsida > Solanales > Solanaceae > Nicotiana > Nicotiana benthamiana. The sequence continues at coordinate 13,946,812 of CM067331.1, read as the reverse complement.
ATCCGTTGCCATCCAATGACTAGTTTTTTGAACGTTAAGAAGATAATCGATTATGTACATACAGATAATCGATTATGTGGCGTAAAATCAGCAATCAGTGATTGACTATTAAGCAACGGACATATAACCTCCACACCCTATAAATAGAGGTCTTTGGAGCTTATTTTACAAGAACAACATCTCTCATTAGTCATTAACATATTGATAATATTTGTGCATCACATTTAGAGCTTTTGTTGAGCCATTTGAGAGACAACTTTGTGTTGTTCATTGAGCTTATATTGTATCTCTTTATCTACTCTTCCTAGAGAGTTCTAGTTGTAAAAGAGAAAGGTTCTTGAGAAGACCATATCTTCTCATTGAGCATTGGGGTTGCTAAGTACCCTCAATCTTAGCGTGTGAAATCTTGTGGTGCGGTATCCACGAGCAAGGTGAAGTCTTGTAGAGCTTACATCTACGAGCAAGTGTAACAGTTTGTTGAGCACCGTAAGCTTAACGGAATTAGTTGAAACTCGAGAGAGTCTCTCGAGAGACTGGACGTAACCACACACTCCTGCAATTTTAATTCCGCAAAATTTACCGATATTCTCGTGCCTCACTATTCACCCCCCTCTAGTGAAGGGCATAAATCCTAACACCATGTGTGTTAGTGTTTGTTCAAATAAATCTCGTGTTTACTTTTATTATTTATAACTTGTCCGGTTGGTTTTTCAATGCTAATGATAGTATGTTTGGTTGGATGAATGATCTTAGGAATTCGTTGTTGTATTTACAAAACCTCGTTATCCTTTCAAGCCTACCTTTGCATAGTAATATCACGAGTAACCAATCTAAGCCTTTAATCCTTTTTCTTTGGCCAACTCATTACAAATCTTTCCCCTTTTGAAAAATAATACCCTCTCTTGAACCCGTCCCTCTTTGAACATTGAGAATGAGGCAAAAAGAGTAAGTTAGGGGTGGTGTCGAATTGGTAAGATTGTATGGCGAGTTTAGGACCCATGCCTCAAAAATGTTTGTTTACGTATTCAAGCTCCAAAAGAAAAAATATATATATAATAGTAGTAATATATATAAAAGTGTGGGGTATTGAATAAAAATTAGCAGAGGTAAATGATGTGGTTTTATATTGGGAACTAAATGAAAGTGAGGCTCTGAAGGTTTGAAAAGGAGCAACGTGCAAAAGAAGGGAAAAGTGTGAGTAGTATTCAAGGAGGATGAAATCACTTGTGCCCAAATGTCTATCCAACCCTTTCTGAAACATACATTAGAAGCATAAAAAGTCTTTATGAGACCGCCAACCGACCATTCTTGAATAAGCGATGAATTAAAATAAGGGCAAGCCAATGGTATGAAATGTTGTAACACTTGAAATTCTTTGTGAGGGTGAGCATTCTTGAAAAATTTGTCCATTATGTTGTATTGTAAATATAGTGATTTTAGGACTTTCTTCCTTGTGAGAGCACATGAATAAGGAAATATGGTGAAATTGAGAAAAGTGAGCATTTTTTAGTTGACTAGTGCTTTTGAGTCACTTCTTGAGGCTTATGTTGATCAGTTGATTATTCTTGAACTCCCTTGCACATTCTTGAAGTTGTTTTTCTTTATGAGGGATTTATTTGGGAAAGATGTGCATACTCAGCCTGACTCCTAGTGAAGGATGTCGGTCTCTGGGTGAAGAGGAAGAGGAGGGGTGCCCGGGGACAATCACGGATTAGATGGGGTATTTTGAATAAGGAGAAAGCACAGGAGTTGGAGAGGAGGTTAGCTGAGGGCGGAGCTTGGAGGAGTTATGGGGAAGCGGATACTATCTGGTCAGAGACGGTGAACTTGGTTAGGGAGGTAGAACGGCATGTGCTCAGAGTAGCAAAGGGCTATTCAGGCAGACATCAGGGTGACTGGTGGTGGAACGATGTAGTCCAAGGAAAAATGGAGGTGAAGAAGGCGGCGTTTGCTAATATGGCAGGGAGAACAAGCGAGGAAGAACGGATGGCGAACAGGGAGATCTACAAGGCGGCGAGGAAAGAAGCAAAGATAGCGGCTACAGAAGCCAAAAATGCGGTGTTTGGTTGCATGTACGAGGAATTAGGGGAGAAAGGCGGGTACACAAAGTTATTCTGGTTAGCTAAAGAAAGGTAAAGGAAGGCGCGCAATCTTGACCAAGTTAGGTGCATTAAGGGCGAGGATGGTAGAGTTCTGATGGGGAGTCTCAAGTCAAGCAGAGGTGGCAGGCATACTTTCGAGACTTACTTAACGATGTGGGGGATCGTAACATAGAGCTAGGGGAGTTGGGCATTCAAAGAACCATAGAGACCTTGGGTGCTGCAGGCGCATTAGGGCGGAGGAGGTTATGGGGGCTTTGCGTAGGAGGAGTAGGGGTCGAGCGACCGGGCCTGACGATATCCCGGTTGAGTTCTGGAAATACATGGGTAGGTCATGAGTGGAGTGGCTCTCCAGATTGTTCAATGCGATCTTCAGGACCAAAAAGATGCCGGAGGAGTGGAGGTGGCGTACAGTGGTGCCCTTGTACAAGAACAAAGGTGACATCCAGTGCTACAACAACTATAGGGGTATCAAATTAATAAGTCATACAATGAAGGTCTGGGAGCGGGTGATCGAGGTGAGGGTTAGGGAGATGACATCTATATCTGTGAACCAGTTCGGTTTTATGTCGGGTCGCTCCACTACAGAAGCTATCCACCTTGTTAGGAGGCTGGTGGAGCAGTTGAGGGATAAGAAGAAGGACCTGCACATGGTGCTTATCGACTTGGAGAAGGCGTATGACAAGGTCCCAATGGAGGTGCTATGGATGTGCTTGGAGGCGAAGAGCGTGCCAGAAGCCTACATCAGAGTAATTAAGGACATGTACGATGGAGCTATGACTAGGGTTAGGACGGTGGGTGGCGACTCAGACCATTTTCTAGTGGTTATGGGGCTCCATCAAGGATCGGCGCTTAGCCCTCTCTTATTTGCCTTGGTGATGGATGCTCTTACCCGACATATTGAAGGGAATGTGCCTTGGTGCATGCTATTTGCTGATGACATAGTCTTGATTGACGAGACGAGGGTCGGTGTTAATGAGAGGTTAGAGGTATGGAGACAGGCTCTCGAGTCTAAGGGTTTCAATATAAGCAGATATAAGACTGAATACGTGGAGTGCAAGTTAGCGCCGAGCCGAGCGATGTAGGCAGGGACGTGATGATTAGATCTCTGGTCATTGCCAAGAGGGACAGTGTTAGATATCTTGGGTCGGTGATTCAGGGGGACGGAGAGATTGATGGGGACGTTACTCATCGTATAGGAGCGGGGTGGTCAAAGTGGAGGCTTGCATCAGGAGTTCTGTGTGACAAGAAAGTTCCACCAGAAACTCAAGGGGAAATTTTATAGAGCTGTGGTTAGACCGGCCATGTTGTATGGGGCGAAGTGTTGGCCAGTGAAGAACTCTCATGTTCAGAGGATGAAGGTTGCGGAGATGAGGATGCTCAGGTGGATGTGCGGGCTCACCAGGTTAGATAAGATTAGGAATGAAGTTATTCGAGAGAAGGTGGGAGTGGCCCCAGTGGATGAGAATATGAGAGAAGTGAGGCTGTGGTGGTTCGGGCATGTACGGAGGAGAAGTCCTGATGCCCGGTGAGGAGTTGTGAGCGGCTGGCAATGGTCGGAGCACGGCGAGGAACATGGAGGCCTAAGAGGTATTGGGGAGAGGTGATTAGGCATGACATGGCTAGAATGCGGGTTTCTGAGGACATGGCCATTGATAGGAAAGTCTAGAGGTCTAGTATCAGGGTTGTAGGGTAGGGGCCCTTAGAGTTTTTCGTACTCCTTACCTGGGGTTGGGTGAGGCTTGGCAATGTTATCCATAGATGATTTGTGTTTTGGATTGTGTCTCCCTTATGCTAGTTATTTATGGTAGTTACTGTATGATATTATTGCATGCTATTTTATTTACGGTTCTTATGTTCAGATAATTTTTACGCTATTTCTGCTGGACTTACTAATGCTCTTTTGTTTTTGTTTTTGTTTTTCCTTTCCTTCACTGAGCCGAGGGTCGATTGGAAACAACCTCTCTGCCATTTCGGTAGGGGTAAGACTCGTCTACATATTATCCTCCTAAACCCTACTTTGTTGGACTATACTGGGCAGTTATTGTTGTTGTTGTAAATGGTCTCAATAACTTTGGTACAAATTATAGATATAAAGCATTGATTAACCATAGTACTAGATATTAATGCCTAGTGCTAAATTTTAGCCGTATCTATAAGAGATAAGCATCGATTATCTTTGGTATATATCAGTTTCATGAAACATACTGGCCAACAACTATACTTATCAAAACACATTATTATTGGGCATTAGTGGTTTGTACCTTTAAAGTAACGCATCATCCACAATATTGTGTAGTCCATATGAAGTATTATTTAGCTAATGGATTTAAGTTATATTAGACGATGTAACAAATTATTATTCGTGTAAATTTAACCTCTTTATTGTTGGTTACTCAACGTTTTTGTTTTTGTTGTTGTTTATCAGTTAAAACTAATCATAAAGATGGTTATAATTATTTTTTAGTTAATATGATTAATGTGTAAATACTCATTTACCCTAATGCATCGAACTAAAATGTTCGATAAATGTCTCTTTCTATGATTTTGAGTATTCAGTCTGAAAGTACTAATCATCAGTTGCCACAAATGCTCTTTACGTTCAGTTTCATGTGATGTTCCTTGAAGGATTGAAATACCTCAACAACGATTTAGGCACAAGCACAAAATTCAGCAAAATTTACATAGAAGAAATTTATTAAACTTGAGAGAAAATTTGATAGGGGTTTTTCACAACTCATAAACTCTTGAACCTCTTTAAAAGAAAGAACAAGTAGTATCACCCCTATTTATAATACTACAAAACCAAAAACATATTACAATATAAAATTGATAAACAAAACTTAACTAGACATGAATTAAATAAACTACCAAAAATCAAATCCTAGACAACTTAAGAATACTAATTATTTTAGTTTAGTTTCCAACCCTCCTTTAAATTTTTTTTTTCTCAATCATTTCCAAACGAACTGACATGTAATGAAAATTAAGTATCAAAACTTAATCGGATACAAGTAGATGCAATCAAATCACCAATTAATCATGGAGCTAGGCTGTATTGACTAATACAGCCAAATTATGGCCATTCTTATGAGATAAAGTTATATGTCGTAATTTCAATTAATTTTCCAATTTATTAGCAAAGGCCCAAGAAATAAATGCCCTATGCTATCTACATCCAAATAGGGGAGCAAACGAGCCGGGCGGGTAGATATGGACTAGTCGAAAACGGGTCTTGCAAATAACGGATGAATTATCCAATCCGATCTATATTTAATAAATATAATACGGGTTAACTGGTGGATAAAATGGATATTTATACTAACCATGACTTCATGAATATAATCACTTTTGAGACAATTCCTAATCTCCCTAACATAAAGCAACCCCCAATCTGAGACTTTACATGTGTAAAACTTAAACTTACTAGTTATCCATTGATTACCTGTTGGTTATTCATTCCAGAGTCGTATAGCTTGGAAAACTTTCGCGACCATAAGCAAATTAACTATATGTTTATGTTGGCAAGCCATCCCCAACGGATTGTCGAAGCCAGCCCTTATTTGGCAATCCATCCCTAGCGGGTAGTTGAAGCCATCCCTAACGAGTTAAGAATCCCTCCCTTTCATAAGGAAACTTTTGTGTCCATAATTAAGTTTGCTTTCTTTGCAGTGTCTTACTTTATTCTTATACCGATCCAAGACATTTTTAAACAGATAATACGGATGGATAACTGTTTTCATCTAACAATATTTTCCACCAGTACATCCAAGCAAAAGAAGCGTTACACGTTCGAATAAGTATACATCCCAAAGCACAAAATGTCAAAATCAGTAAAAACTGTAGTAACAAAACAGGATTCTTCGTAACTATGGTTAACCCACACATACTATGTGAAGAGTGTGAAGTGTGGGACATAGATCCTAAGTATGATTCTTGGATAGTTCAGAAGATTTGAATTATCTAGAAGAAGCAGGATATACACTGCTTGATACTCAACAAATATCGAGTTCTCTGTTAAGGTGGTTTATTAGAGGATTCACAAAATAGTCCTAAGTAGTTGTTATTAGCTTTCTAGTAGTAGAGAAGCTGAAGAGTAAAGGATAATTATAATGCACCAAAGGTGAGGGTAGGGATGGTAATAGGACGGGGCGGGATTAAATGTATGCGGGTGCGGTGCGGGTTTGAATTCAGCAGGTGCTGGGCGGGGCGGGGCAGGCTAGAAACATTATTATTTAAAATTAAGCGGTTGCGGGTTGAAATCATGAATTGAATACATACTACTTCGGAACATAGCAAACTTGTCTTAAACCCATTTATTTTATTGTTTTGTCCTACATTATACAAAGCTCAATCGATTTAGTTTTATTGAAAGTTTTTAATCCAATATTGTAAGTATAATTTTAGTTTCTATATATCCCATTTCTTTTTCTTCTTATACCCAAATCAAGCAATGAAAAGTAAACAATTTCCTCCGTTTTGGTGTCTATATTTCTTCCTTCCTCCTCCTTTTTAGACTTCTAGTTTTTAAATAAAATAAAAGAATCTTTAACATGGAGTTTCTGGTTTCACAAATTTTTTTCCATGTACATATGGAAGTGCATGCTTTCTTTTGGTATTACTACTAGAGGGGCAGGGGCGGCGGCAAGGGCGAGCAGGGGGCGGAAAGCGGTTCTGCGGGTAGGGCCGGAGGCAAGGGTGGGAAGAGGGTAGCGGATGCTCATAGATTAAGGATCGGGTCGTGGAACGTAGGCACTCTGACGGGTAAGTCCATTGAGCTGGCGAAGGTTCTTCAGAAGATGAGGGTTAACATAGCCTGTGTCCAGGAGACTAGGTGGAAAGGGTCGAAGGCGAGAAATGTAGACGGGTTTAAGCTGTGGTATTCTGGGGTCGTGAAAGGTAAGAATGGAGTGGGCATCTTGGTTGATAGGGATCTAAGTGAGTCCGTGGTCGAGGTTAGGCGAGTGAATGATAGGTTAATGTCAATTAAGTTGGTTATTGGGGGTTGTGTCCTCAACGTCATCAGCTCTTACGCGCCACAAGAGGGCTTAGACGAGGAGGTTAAGAGGCGCTTTTGGGAGGACTTGGATGATACGGTGAGTAGTATTCCCCGATCTGAGAAGTTAGTTATTGGAGGGGACTTTAATGGTAATATTGGGGATGATGCTGGTGGTTATGGTGAGGTGAACGGTGGCTTCGGCTTTGGGGTTAGGAACGGAGGAGGCGCGTCATTGCTTGATTTCGCCAGGGCTTCCGAGCTTTTGATTGCGAACTCGACATTTCAGAAGATGGAGGAGCATTTGGTCACCTTCAAGAGTTCGGCGGCGAGGACTCGGATTGATTACCTCCTCCTAAGAAGGAGCGATAGGGGTATGTGCAAGGACTGCAAGGTTATTCCGAGAGAGTCCCTTTCGACTCTTCATAGACTCCTAGTGATGGATGTCGGTCTCTGGGTGAAGAGGAAGAGGAGGGGTGCTCAGGGACAACCGCGGATTAGATGGGGTGTTTTGACTAAGGAGAAAGCACAGGAGTTGGATAGGAGGTTAGCTGAGGGCGGAGCTTGGAGGAGTTCTGGGGAAGCGGATGATATGTGGTCAGAGACGGCGAACTTGGTTAGGGAGGTAGCACGAGATGTGCTCGGGGTAGCCAAAGGCTATTCAGGCAGACATCAGGGTGACTGGTGTTGGAACGATGTAGTCCAAGGAAAAGTGGAGGCGAAGAAGGTGGCGTTTGCTAAGATGGCAAGGAGCACAAGCGAGGAAGAACGGAGAGCGAACAGGGAGATCTACAAAGCAGCGAGGAAACAAGCAAAGATGGTGGTTACGAAAGCAAAAAACGCATCGTTTGGTCGCATATACGAGGAATTAGGGGAGAAAGGAGGGGACAGGAAGTTATTCCGGTTAGCTAAAGAAAGGGATAGGAAGGCACGTGATCTTGACCAAGTTAGGTGCATCAAGGGCGAGGATGGTAGAGTTCTGATGGGGGAGTCTCAAGTCAAGCAGAGGTGGCAGGCGTACTTTCGAGACTTACTTAGCGATGAGGGGGATCGTAACTTAGAGATAGGGGAGTTGGGGCATTCAGAGCAACATAGAGACCTTGGGTACTGCAGGCGCATTAGGGCGGAGGAGGTCATGGGGGCCTTGCGTAGGATGAGTAAGGGTCGAGCGACCGGGCCTGACGAGATCCCGATAGAGTTTTGGAAATGCATGGGTAGGTCAGGAGTGGAGGGGATCTCCAGGTTGTTCAATGCGATCTTCAGGACCAAGAAGATTCCGGAGGAGTGGAGGTGGAGTACAATGGTGCCCTTGTACAAGAACAAAGGTGACATCCAGTGCTGCAACAACTATAGGGGTATCAAATTAATAAGTCACACCATGAAGGTCTTGGAGTGGGTGATCGAGGTGAGGGTGAGGGAGATGACATCTAAATCTATGAACCAGTTTGGTTTCATGCCGGGTCGCTCCACTACAGAAGCTATCCACCTTGTATGGAGGCTGGTGGAGCAGTTCAGGGATAAGAAATCGACTTGGAGAAGGCGTATGACAAAGTCCCAAGGGAGGTGCAATGGAGGTGCTTGGAGGCGAAGAGCGTGCCACAAGCCTACATCAGAGTAATTAAGGACATGTACGATGGAGCTAAGACTAGGGTTAGGACGGTGGGTGGCGACTCTGACCATTTTCCAGTGGTTATGGGGCTCTATTGAGGATCGGCGCTTAGCCCTCTCTTGTTTGCCTTGGTGATGGATGCTCTTACCCGACATATTCAAAGGGAATGTGCCTTGGTGTATGCTATTTGCTGATGACATAGTCTTGATAGACGAGACGAAGGCCGGTGTTAATGAGAGGTTAGAGGTATAGAGACAGACTCTCAACTCTAAGGGTTTCAAAATAAGCAGATCTAAGACAAAATACCTGGGAGTGCAAGATTAGCGCCGAGCTGAGCTAAGTAGGCAGGGACGTGATGATTGGATCTCAGGTAATCGCCAAGAGGGACAGTGTCAGATATCTTGGGTCAGTGATCCAGGGGAACGGAGAGATTGACGGAGACGTCACTCATCGCATAGGAGCGGGGTGGTCAAAGTGGAGGCTTGTATCAGGAGTCCTGTGTGACAAAAAAGTTCCACAGAAACTCAAGGGAAAATTTTATAGAGCTGTGGTTAGGCCTGCCATGTTGTATGGGGCGTAGTGCTGGTCAGTGAAGAACTCTCACGTTCAGAGGATGAAGGTTGCGGAGATGAGGATGCTTAGGAGGATGTGCGGGCTCACCAGGTTAGATAAGATTACGAATGAAGTTATTCGAGAGAAGGTGGGGGTGGCCTCAGTGGATGAGAAGATGCGAGAAACGAGGCTGAGGTGGTTCGGGCATGTGCGGAGGAGAAGTCCTGACGCCCCGGTGAGGAGTTGTGAGCGGCTGGCGACGGTCGGCGTACGACGAGGCAGAGGGAGGCCTAAGAGGTATTGGGGAGAGGTGATTAGGCATGATATGGCTATAATGCGGGTTTCTGAGGACATGACCATGGATAGGAAAGTATGGAGGTCTAGTATCAGGGTTGTGGGATATGGGCCCCTTGAGTTTTCATATTCCTCACCCGATGTTGGGTGAGCCTTGGCAGGGCTATTCATAGATGATTTGTGTATTGGATTTTGTCTTATGCTAGTTACTGTCTGATATTATTGCATGCTATTTTATTTATAGTTTTTATGTTTTTTATTTTTAGGTTTTTATGTTTAGATAATTATTTACGCTATTTATGTTGAAGTTACTAATGCTCTTTTGTTGTTTTTGTTTTTGTTGTTCCTTTCCTTCACTTAGCCGAGGGTCGATTGGAGACAGCCTCTCTACCCTTTCGGATAGGGGTAAGGCCCGTCTACATATTACCCTCCCCAGACCCCACTTTGCGGGACTATACTGGATAGTTGTTGTTGAACTAAAATTTGTTCTGTACTTTTAATTCAATTATCCAATATATTTTAATTCTTCGTTGGTTTATTAGTACTTAGATCATGTTATCATCTCTCTTATAGTTTAATACATAAGAGTTCAGAATATTGCGAGTGTGGGACGAGATGGGGCGGCTTTAAATTTTAAGGATTCAGTCAGAATCCGACCCGCAACCGCACCGCCCCGCACAACTAGCCATTCTTAGGTGGAGCTTAATGTCCAGTTCGTGCTTTCTATTGTTTTTACTGAGCACTAAATATTTTTTTGTCTTTCCATTTTGGTGAATGAAAAAAATACGATTCTCCTTGCTTGCCTTTCACTTGTTTCATATACCATATTAATGAAGGTAATAAGGAAAATTAGAAGAAGCGAATCGAGACATCAAAGTAAAGGATTAAACCTCAGACTCTCAACTAACTCATATATTTGGAGATCTTCTCATTTGTAATGGGTTGGTTTTTGGTTATAGAGAAGATGGGCTTACGAGTTTTCAGTAGGTCTGGGTGATCTGATCTTTTAGTTGGGGTTTGATCTATGTTGGCAAGGAGAAATTTAAAAATAGCTAGATTTACAACTTGTCTTTTAAAAGTAGCCCAGTTTTAAAAGTAATTGAAATTTAGCTACTTTTCATGTAAAAATAAATTTGAGCGAAAATACAGTTCAAAACCGGGAAAATACGCTAGTATATTATAATGGAGTTCCAGCATGAATATACTTGAATTCCACCATATTACACAGTAGTTCCATGATAACCATGCTGGAGCTCCAGCATAATATGTTGAAGTTCCAGCATAAGTACACTAGAACTCCAGCATAATATACTAGAGTTTGGAGCACCGATGCTCCAATCCCCGTATATTATACATGAGTCATCAAAGTATACCGGTCCAGCATAATATCATGGAGTTCGTACACAGATGTACCGAACACCTGTATATTATGTGGGACTGGTTTCTGTTGCAGCAAAATAGTAGTTATTTTCATTGACTTCGTAAATGGTAACTATTTTTGAATGATCAGTCTGAAAACTGCCTATACCGTGCTATTTTTACGTTTTGGACTTAAAACTTGGGCTTGTAGGATGTTGGGCCAATTTAGTGTGTTGTTGGAGGGAGAAATTAAAAAATAGCAACATTTACAAGTGGTCGTTTAAAAAATAGCCTGATTTCAACCATAATCGAATTTTAGCTACTTTTTATGTAATTATAAATCCAACCGAAAATATTATTCATAATTCAGAAAAATATTCCACCATAATATACCGGAGTTCAGTATAATATACCGATCCAGCATAATATACTGGAGTATGGAGCACTGGTGCTCCAGTATCCAATATATTATATTCGAGCCAGCAAAGTATACCGGTGCAGCATGATATGCGGGAAGTTCATACACAAGTGCACCGAACTCCAGTCTGTTATGCTGGACCGGTATTTATTGCAGTAAGATAATGAGAATTATTCATTAACTTAGTAATCGCTGGTTATTTTTGAATGACCAATCCAAAAACTGATTAGACCATGCTATTTTTACGTTGTTGGAGGATGTCAAATTGCACCGGTTATCCCCTAAAGGACTGGTTTTATATATTGTCCTTATTTTTATATTTCATAAAAAATATGTATCTTCATAGTTCTTCCATATTTGTATTTAAAGTCCATCATTCTGATGGGGGTTATGCTTCACCCTTTCCTGTATCTATAGTCACAAAATAGGAGAAGATAGAGGAGGACATAAACCTTTGCCTCTGGTACAAGATGAAGAGTTACTTTAGGCATTCTAGACAATAATTGAAAAAGCAAGAAAACTGCATTTGAGGAGGACTCCTCTTTTACATAATATATCAATGTGATCACCAAGAAGTTAACTTTCAAAAGCATAAACATTAACACTGGTTAACAAGTTGATGTGATAGTTTTGTTTGTCTAATACTTAGATTAGGAACCCACATTTTCTCCAGTTGAAGACAGCGCGGTCCTGAACTGATATACGAACATTTTAGCTATAGAGGTAAGTTTTGTGATGAGCTTCGATTTCGCCGGGGTATCGACAACAGTGTTCGTCTCTCTATAGCAGTGTTGAACTTCAATTTTCAACTGAGCAATAGCAGCTTGTATTTCCATGACATCATCTCTAATGTCCCAAGAAGGGTTGAAGGCTACTTTGAGCATAGTAACTATGAGCATAGAGTCCATCTCTGAGACAATATTACCAATAATATTAAACTGACACCAAGAGATTCCGAGCAGGTCAGCTTTAGCTTCTGCAACGTTGTTAGTGCAGAACTGAATTGGTTAGAGAAAGCCATAATTAAATTTCCACTTTCATTTCAAACAATGCCACCAATCCATGCAGTTTATTTGTTGTATGTAATTTTCCTACATTATGTGGCGGAATAAAATTAAGTCCATAATTAATATTTAATTAATGAGCAAATCTCATATCTTTGATCGGTTACTTGATGGACGTACCAAATAAAGTGAGAACCTCTATAAATTTGTCATCTCCCCATCCATTAGGGTTACTGCTTTTCCTCTCTTCCATCCTTAAAGTCGGCGATAACGAAAGCTAGGGCAAGGGGCGACAAACCAATTACCCATTAACGTTTCCGCTTAAAGATGATGGCTGAAGATTCAGGTATGTTTTCTATACGATTACATGTAAGATTATCGTGTTCAATATCCTGGTAGAATTACAGTTTATGCTTATATGTGGTATCACGAGCTTGAGATTGTTTGAATCGATAATTTTCGTTGACACATTTTCAGAGTAATAACACTATCGTGGCTTTAATTGAGAAAAGTTCTTCATCAAAGTTGTAATCATTTTGTCATATAAAGTTCTTACAATATAAGATTCAGTATTTTTTTTCTCGAGTATCGCCTTAGCACATATTCCTTGAACAATCTGTTGCGAAATCCAATAATTATATCCAAAGATATTGAGACCGTAAACGGAAAGGTTTAAATGTATTGAGTCTCTAGGTTTTCTGGTATTTTTCCATTAGGAGGATCTCCTATCTAATAAGTTATTTATTTAGAAGTTTAAAATCACTGACTTGAAAATAATGCTTTCATAAGGATTGTGCTAAAGATTTGCTGCTTGAGTTAGTAATATAAAGAAGTCAACTTTGATAATATGGATCAGCTAAGTACATATTCTATTATGTAAATCATGTATGACAAATATAATATGACAATTTTATTATGTATCTTATTAGTCTCAACCATTACCTTTTCGCTTAAGGCCATAATGTTTTTTCTACTTTTGAATATTTGGACAATTAAAGTGATAATATATGAATGAATAATATATGTGATTAATGTTTATATAGTTTGTTAATCATCAAAGTGATCAAATTATTATGTTTTAAAATATTCACATGCATAAAATATTCTGATATTTATTTTACGTGTGCATTTACGTTTATATAGTTTGTTAGTTGCCAAAATGACCAAACTAGTATGTTTATGAAAAATAAGCACACATAAAATATAGTTTATCCATAAAATTAATGAAATGCCTATAATTTAAAAATAGCGGATAAATTAATTTTCACTACTGCTAGAACTTAAGGATTTGCCTAAAGGTGCATCAATTATTCTATGAATAGTTAATATGACGAGGTAGATTGATATTCTTAGTCAAATATACATTGTTTGTCCTAAGATGACATATATATTTTGTTAAAAATATTTAATTACCTAATAAAGACTAAATGACATTTAAATTATGATAGTGTCTCGTAGTATTTACCCAAAGGAGAATTGCAATATGCTTTAACTGTTTTGTTTAATCCATATTGATTTGTGAGCATGTATTATCTATTTTACAGCTATTTCTTTTCATTGCTTGCTTCGTCAATTGATGTGTTCAACGTATTGAACTTCTCTGAATGGCGTGAGCAAGTCCCGTTCCACTTAGGTGTGATGGATCTTGACTTGGCTATGCTTAATGATAAGCCCGCTGCAATTACTGATTCGAGCAGTGTGGATGAGAAGGCTTTCCATGAAGCATCGGAACACTCTAATAGGCTAAGCCTTATGTTTATGCGAATGAGTATTGCCAACAACATTAAGAGTACAATTCCACAACCAGAATGTGCCACGGAATACCTGAAGTTTGTGGAAGAACGTTTTCGTTCTGCAGATAAGTCTTTCGCTTGTACGCTAATGGTTGAACTCACGACCATGAAGTTTGATGGGTCGTGTAGAATAAAAAACCATATCACCGAGATGACGAACATTGCAGCAAGACTTCAGACCTTAGGGATGAAAGTAGATGACTCCTTCTTAGTTCAGTTTATTCTGAACTCTTTGCCTCCTGAATATGGACCTTTTCAAATTAACCATAACACTATTAAGGATAAATGAAATGTTAGTGAATTGTCTAGTATGCTTACTCTGGAGGAGTCGAGACTTAAGAAACAAGGGAGTTATTCAATTAACTTCATAGGTCAAGGAACTGGTAAAGGACTTATAGTGAAGGCCAACAAGTTCAAGAAGAAGAAATCACCCGCTAAAGCTCAACATGATACTAACAAGAAATATAAGGCAGATACATGTCTTTTCTGTAACAAGGAAGGACACTATCAGAAATATTGCCTAAAACGTAAAGCTTGGTTCGTAAAGAAAGGTACAACTAGTGCTTTTGTATGTTTTGAATCACTTTTGGTAGAAGTTCCTAATAATACTTGGTGGCTTGATTCTGGTGCAACTGCTCATGTATCTACTACGTTGCAGGGATTCCTTACGATCCAAACTACAAATCCAAATAAGGATTTCTTGTTCATGGGAAATCGTATGAACGCTCCAATTGAAGGCATATGGACTTATCGTTTGATCATGGAGACTGGACGTCACCTTAATCTATTATAGACTATTTATGTAGCGTTAGTTTCTAGCAATTTGATTTCTCTTTCAAGACTTGATGTTTCTGGATTTTATTTTAAGTTTGGAAATGGATGTTTCAAATTATATAAGAATGTTATTTTGTATGGTTCTTGTTTTCGTAGTGATGGTTTATCTAAATTGAAACTTGATATTGGCTTTTCTAAATCCCTTCTTAATGTTCAACATAATGCTGGAATTAAACGTAGTTCACTAAATGAAAGTTCTCCTTACTTGTGGCATAGACGTTTGGATCATATATCCAAAGAAAGGTTAGAGAGATTAGTAAGAAATGAGATTTGTCCGAATCAAAATTTTACTGCTCTTACTATATGTTTGGATTGCATTAAGGGAAAGCAAACCGAGAATAGTAAGAAAGGTGCCATAAGAAGCGCCCAACTTCTTGAAATTGTACACACCAATATTTGTGGACCCTTTGATGTTCCATCATTTGGTGGAGAGAAATATTTTATCACTTTTATCTATGATTTTTCATGTTATGGATACATCTATTTGTTGAAAGAAAAATCTCAAGCAGCAGATGCTCTCAAGGTGTTTGTTAATGAGGTTGAAAGACAATTAGATAAAACGATGAAAATCGTTAGGTCAGATAGAGGTGGTGAATATTATGGAAAACATAACGAGTCATGACAGTGTCCAGGTCCATTTGAACATTGCATATGTGCGCAGAATACGATGCCATGAACACCTCAAAAAAATTATGTTGCAGAAAGGCGTAATCGAACACTTATGAATACGGTTCGGAGCATGATAAGTAATTCCTCATTACCCAAATCACTGTGGATGTATACCCTTATAACCTCAGTATATTTATTAAACAGGGTCCCTAGTAAGGCAATTCCAAAGACTCATTTTGAACTGTGGACAGGAACCTAGTTTAAGGAACCTGGATGTTTGGGGTTGCCCAGAGAAGCTTAGTTTATAATCCACAAGAATTTGATTCTCGAACAGTAAGTGGTTATTGGCTCCCCAGAGAAATCTCAAAGGTATGTGTTTTACTGTCCAAACCATTGTTCCAGAATTGTTGAAACCGGTAATAAAAGATTCATTGAGAATTGTGAAGTTAGTGGGAGTGTTAAAAATCAAGTGTCAACATTCTATTACCCATAAATGTGCCTACTTACACACAAATACCAAATATTGCTCCAGTTGTTGAGGAACATTTGGACAACATCGAGCAATATTTGGATGAAACACTTCATGAAGAAACTAACTCACAAATATCTGACACAAATGAACCACAAGATGAAACACTTCATGAAGAAACTAACTCACAAATATCTGGCACAAATGAACCACAAGAAATGCCATTAAGAAAATCACAAAGAGTTTGAAAATTGGCTCTTTCGGATGATTACGTGGTTTATTTACAAGAGTCAAATTTTGACATTGGTCTTAATAATTATCCGGTTTCATTTTCACAAGACTTAGAAAGTAATGAGTCTGACAAATAGATTGATGCCCTGAAGGAAGAGTTAAAATCCATGGAATACAATAAAGCCATAGATCTTGTTGAATTTCCAGAAAGTTCTAAAAGAATCAGGTGTACATGGGTCTTTAAGACAAAACACAATTCAAATGGAAATATTGAGAGATACAAAGCCAGACTTGTTGCCAAGTGTTATACTCAGAAAGGAGGCATTGGTTATAAATAGACCTTTTCACCGGTCTCAAAAAAAGATACGTGAAGAATTATTATGGCTTTGGTGGCTCATTATGATTTACAGTTACACCAAATGGATGTGAAAACTGCCTTTCTTAATGGAGATCTCTAGGAAGAAGTGTATATGGACCAACCAGAGAGTTTCGAAACTAAAGGAAAAGGTCAAATGGTGTATAAACTGAAGAAGTCAATATATGGACTTAAACAAGCCTTACGACAATGGTATATAAAGTTTAATGGTACCATAACATCTTATTGATTTGTGGAGAATACCGTTGATCAGTGTAAATACCAAAAAATTAGTGGGAGCAAGTTTATATTTTTAGTCCTACATGTTGATATTCTACTTGCTCCTAATGACTTAGGTATATTGTCTGAGACAAAAGATTTTCTCTTTACGAATTTCGAATTGAAAGATATGGGTGAGGCATCCTATGTGATAGGAATAGAAATATTTCATGATAGATCACAAGGATTATTGGGATTATCTCAGAAAGGCTATATCGAAAGATTTCTAGAGAGATTTAAGGTGAACAATTGTTCAGCAGGAATTGTTCCAATCCAAAAAGGGAACAAATTTAGTCTCATGTAATGTCCTTAGAATGATGTAGAGCGAAAAGAAATGGAATCAATTCCTTAATATTCTATTGTTAGCAGTCTGATGTATGCTCAGACTTCCACAAGAATGGATATTATATTTGCAGTTGGATATTGGGAAGATATCAGAGTAACCCAGGAAATGATCACTGGAAAGCTGCAAAGAACGTTTTGATGTACCTGAAAGGAAGGAAGGATTATATGCTCATGTATAGGAGGTCTAAGAATTTGGAAGTTGTTGGATACTCGGATTTAGATTTCGATGGATGTATTGACACTAGAAAATCCAAGTTTGGTTATTTGTTCCAATTAGCTGAAGGAGCAATATCGTGGAAGAATGACAAACAGTCTGTCATTGCTACATCCACGATAGAAGCATAATTTTTGGCATGTTTTGGGGCCACAAAATATGCATTATGGTTGCGAAACTTTATTTATGGACTTGGGATTGTCGACACCATTACCAAGCCACTGAAAATTACTGTGATAATTCTGCAGCAATATTCTACAACAAGAACGATAAGTACTCCAAAGGTTCCAAACATATGGAATTAAAGTGCTTTACCATCAAGAAGGAAGTTCAGAAACAAAGAGTGTCAGTTGAGCAAATTAGAACTGATCTCATGATTGCAGATCCGTTAACGAAAGGTTGCAGCCAAAGATATTTAAAGAACATGTACATAGAATGGGTCTTGGCTGTATTTATGATTGATGTATTTATGATGTTTTGACACTTTGAGCTCATTTATATGTTTCTGATATACATTAATGATTTCCTATTTTTCATAATGGTGTACACATTATTGTTTTGAGATATTACATGATAAGTCTCAAGAAGATATTATTGTGGACCATAATATTTTATAGCTTATGAACCTAATATGATAAATTACTAATGTTGTAGTATATGGAAGGGAGTATGTAGACAAATTATGTATAACCGCCATAACTCACATTTACTAGTTTATCGTATTTTGGTATTTATGATGGATATTATAGATGAGATTTGTTTATGCGTAACTAATGTTCCTATGTTAAATATTAATATTATGTGATTATCGGGCCAAGTGGGAGAATGTAAGTAATTTTCCTACGTTATGTAGCCCAATAAAATTAGACCCATAATTAATATTTAATTAATGAGAAAATTTCATCCGTCTGATTGGTATGTACTACATTTAGTGAGAACCTCTATAAATTGGTCATCTCCCCACCCATTAGGGTTACTGCTTTTTCTCTCTTCCATGCTGAAAGTCGGCGGTAACGAAAGCCAGGGCAAGGGCCGAGAAACCAATTACCGATTAACGCTTCCGCTTCAAGATGATGGCTCACGATTGAGGTATGTTTTCTATATCATTACATGAAAAATTATCGTGTTCAAGATCCTGGTGGAATTACAGTTTATGCTTCCATTTTTACTCTTTACTACTACCATTTGTGTTCAATTTCAGCCTACCACCTGGGAGGATGTCATCCTTTACAATATTAACTTGAAGTTAGAGTTTTAGACCGTTAATTCTGGCATAAATCATGGCCCGTATGCCATTCCAGTTCATTCACTATAATTGAACTGTAAGCAGAAGACGAGACAAAGAAATAATCCGAAAAATAATGCTCCATACGTTAATATTTTCTGAATTACACTAGGCAGTGCACCATTATTTCAATAACTCCAACAAATTATAATGGAACATAATGCAAAAAAAAAAAAGAATGTATATCATTCCTTTGTTTAACCATCCACCAATTCATCAAAAAGATTTTTAGGTTTGAGAGAGTAGACATCCTAACTGCATTTCCAAATTCTGCCAAACATTTCTAACCTTAATTCCAGCTTGTTATAGAGGTATATTGGACTGTGTCCTCGTGAGGTATCTGCAACAATGACATCTACTTGACCCATAAAATCCAAAACTTCTGATGACTTCGAAAAAGATACCTTGAATGGTAGCTTTTTATGCCTAATCTTTTGGCCAATGATTTTACTTGTATAACCAAAAATTGAGATTTTGGTCAATGCTTATTTTAGAAGAAATCGAATTATTAATAATTAAATAAAAATAACAATAATTGATAAATAATAATTAAATATGATGCAAGGTAAATTAATATATTCCAATGGTATTTCGTGTCCTTGCAAATGATCAATGTTCTTCTTTTATAGCTATCTCTAGGTAATACGTTTTGTTTCTTCCATAATATAGCCATTATTGAAAATTAATGGCATTTAATATAACGTTAAAATTAGTAATCATATTAGATTCAATAAAGATTAATTAACATTTTTCGTATTTAAAGCCCGGTAATACGTATCTATACCTTATAATTTACAATCAGATTCATCCTCTTCAAGTATAAAGAGGTTAGAACGCCTATCTTTCTTATTTTTCCTGAATATATGCTTGTGCATTTTGAAGCCGATGTGTCTTTGATTATTCTTTTTCACCTATCCTACTTTGACTGGTCCACGTTTCAAGACGTATCATCTTATAATAAATATCATATATGAAATTAAGTTTTTCCAATACAGATAGTCCATCCACTTGCCATTTATTCATAAATAGAATATTTGGGAAGTGGATCCCATTAAAGCGGGAATATTTGCTTCCATTAGTTCTTCCATGGAACAGATGCTTCATCTATCACTTCCATTTAGTGTCCGTGACTCATATGGTCTCTTGGTTGACCTTGCAATCTTTCAGTGTCTTTTAAGGCTTTTTTATGGCTTCACCAATTACGAAATGACAATTCTCATTATAAAGTTTTCATCATTGCGCCTTTTCCTTTGACTGTTGCTTCTGACGATAAATGTAACATTTTACCTTTGTCTTTTTAACAAAAGGATTAGAGTATTCAATTCTAATTTTCGTCTTCCACGTATTACTATGACTTCTTCAACCCTAAATCTCGGGGAGTCTCCATCATTGACCACCGTTCTCTTGCTCATGTTAGAAGTAGGAGAGAGGAAAGGCTTCGTAGTTTAGGGTCATCTTCGTCACGAGGCCCCTCTATTCCTTCATCGAGCTCTACTCCACCTTCTAGAATTAGAGGTTCTCTAACTCAAAAATCTTCATCTAGGACTAAAGAACCTAATGAACCTCTTCGTGAATCTTTAGTGGATGAATTGTTCCTACTGAACTATCTTTTTAGAGAGTCCATCAGAAACAAAATTTCTTCTATGTCTTTGTTAGATCATGTTGATATCTACTCGAGTCAGATTATTGAAGGCATGATTTATGTACTTCGTAGAGATTGTCGTTGGAGTCATTGCTTCCAAATTATAATCCCCAATAAGAACCAAAGAATCACTTCTTATTTAACTGTATTTTCTTTTGTTTATGCATACGCTTTCACGTTGGGTTTCAAACCTGCTATTGACCCTGTTATCCTTGAATTCTATCGCTTTTTCAATGTTTTCTTAGCACAAATTGGCCCCATCGTGTAGAGGGCTATTGCTAACTTAAGGCATTTTGCCAACATGGCTGGTATGCCTTTTACGGTTTTCGTTTAATCCATCTCTATTCTCCCAAGCTCTTTCGCCAAGGAATCTATACATTGGTGGCAAGAAGCAAAAGAGTTCTGGTAAGTCGAGAATACGATAAAGACTGTGGCTAGTATGCCAGGTTCATTGTTGCCCCCACTATTTGTTTAGTAGGTAAAGAGAATGTTCCCTTCCCTGAGAAGTGCAATTTTGCACGTGAGTTTTCTTCTTTTTTTTATAACTTACTCATATCTTTTTCTAAATTTAATGGTTGTCAATTTAATTTTTTCTTCTTTTTCAAAAACCATGAGAGTTGTTGATCAAATTTCTAATTTTTGTGTTTGGGTAGGAAAGAGGTTAAGTGTTACTCCAATTGAAGGTAGATCCTGGAAAAACCTTTATTAATAGTTTGGTTGAAAAGTTAAAACTCACGGTAAACGCTTTCCTCTATATATATTTTGTTCACTTTTTCCATAGAATTTTATTGTGACCCTTCTTTTTGTCAGGATTTTCCATTCGAGGCTTAACCTTTGACGATGTCGTAGCTTCCAAAATTTCTTTGGAAAGGGCCCAAGAGATATTTTTTGGGTTCTTCTTTGAAAAGGAAAAGCTTCTACCGGTCATGACCCAGAGGAAGAGGAAGAACAACATGGGATTCTTTGGTAAAAAGGCCAAGGGCAATAAGACAAATTATTTCATATGATGAAGCAAATCCTCCTCGTTTTATTGCTCTCACCGAGCTTGTTGAAGCCTCGTTGGTGATTTCCAATGATGATACTCCCACTGCTGCTCGTGATTCTGTTGATCCTTTTGCCCAGGGGTTTGGTAGTGAAAGTTTAGGACTAGTTTTTTAATGAAGCACCACTTGCTTCTTTTTGTACATCTGCTCCTGTGATACCTTCTTTGGCAATCGTGACTGTTGCTGTTGCCGATCCTCCACGAGTTGTTTTGACTCCCCAGGTTGTTTTGATTCCTTATACAGTTCCTCCTACAATTGTCCATCACACTGATGTTGGTTCCTCAAGTGGAGTTGAATCTATGAGGTAGGTTATCATCGAAGTTCCCGCCGATGGTAACCTTTTGAGGAAATAAGGTCAAGCTGTTGTGTAGTCGAAACCTATGAATGGTCCAATTGAGAAAGCTAAGCTTGAGAGCCACAATTCTTTGACTTTGATGAATGATATAGTGCAATCTTCTTTAAAGGTATCCTTTTTCAAACTTAACCTCACACTTTTTCTATTTAGCGTTCTTACTTTTTTTTAAAGATCAATCTAATTGGAACGGAGATAGCAAAGAGGTCTTTCCACATAGAGTAATTAATGCATGACTATCAAGTGGAAGGGAACAATTGGAGGGAACATTATGAAAGCCTTCAAATTGACATGGAACTGTTACAAGAGAAATGTACCTTAGAGCAGTAAGTAAGGGTTTTAACTTCAAAGTTGGCGGTTGAAAACATTTCCTCAAACCAAGCTGGTAGAGACAAGAATCTCCTTGAAAGTTCTTTTTCTGAGCAATTCTCCAAGGCTTGTGAAGATACCAGAAAGTTGAAAGCTCTCTTAAGTGAGAGAGAAGTGTATGCCACTGAGCTTGTGAAAACTCAGACTTAGACTCAAGAAGACCTCCAAGAATCTTCTGATAAGGTTCTTTCCTTAGAAATTTCAAGTGCTCCTCTTCAATCTTCTTACGGTTCTACTATGGCTAAGAATGAGAAGCTTAAAAGTGAATTGCTGAATGTGAGAAAGATTACAAAAGTCATGAAGACAAGACCACAATTGAAGTGACTTGGGAGTTTTTAAATAATCATCGGGATACCCTTGTAGAAAATATAGCCAAGAGAACTTTAATTAGAAGCTAAGTTTGCTAAAATAAGGGAAACTATTGAAAAAACTCAGCAAGGCAAAGACTCACTCTCCCGTGGCTGAAACTTGTAAGCGTATTGATGATGATATGTGTACAGTGAGTGTGCCAACTCCTTCAACGCAACTTGAGCATACTGCTACCGATGACCCTTCATTGGTTCATTCTTCAACTTCTCAGTGAAAATTTTATGATATGTCACTCCCTTTTTTTTTCTTTTGTGGAATATAGGTATTGCCCTTGGTCCCATTTGAGGGTTTTGTTTGAAAACATTAAGTCCCTAAACCTTTTTTGGGGCGTTTTGCATGAATGACTCGTAGTTTATGACTAAGTTCATAATTAGTCTAATTTTTCAATATTAAGAAGTTTTTAACTTAGTTATTTTGAACTTCTGTTTTGCTTATTCTTGCCTTTATTTTTAAGGACTTATTGTACAATTTGCATTTTTATTTTGTAAAATGCTTTCGTAACTTCATGACTTTTTAAATTAATCATGAATTTTATAAAAAGAGGGCCTTTTTATATTTGACACTTAATGAAGAAGATGTCTGAACTTCATAATAGTGTAGATGTACGATTAAAGAAATGGGAATACACATGTTTCATGAAATAACTTTGATAAAGCTTTTATCTGAACTTTGTTAAGTTTTAAATAACATTTTCCGTGTATTTCGATAATCTTCTATAACTTTTTGGTAACTATTTTCCCTAAAACAGATTTCAAAAAATAAAATAAAACACAAGGTTTTTCATTATAACCTGTTTCCGTACATTGCATTTACCCTGCCTATGATAAGGTTTTCTTTGCCTTTGGTTCATAGCTTTGCTTCTGTGAGGACCTGGCCAGTCTTTTCATGAGCTACCGCTCTATTTCCCCCATTGCTGCTTCTTTTATTCTTCGATATCCGTGTTTTATGTGGTTGAGTTGATAGGTTTGCCTTTGGAGTGGATTTGGTAAGAAATGGGACACTTAGTTTCTTTTACGAAAGTTTAAGTTAAAAGTAAATTGGATGTTGACTTATGTATTAGAGGGCTCGGATATGAGTTTTAATAATTTGGATAGCTTTAGGAGGTGGTTTATGACTCAATAGTGCAATCGTAATCGGTTTTGGAGGTCCGGTGTAGAAATAGGTTTGAATTGGTGAAGTTAGTATTTTGGTGATTTCTAGTTGATAGGTGAGATTTTTATCTGATGGTCGAAATTGAATAATGTGAGATTCTGTAGCTTCGTTATATTAATTATGATATGTGTGCAAAATTTCAGGATATTCGGACATTATTTGGTTGGGTTTTTGATTGAAAGCATATTTCACAAGTATTTGGGAAAGGTAGGCTTTAATTTGATGTGAATTGATGGATTTCGTGTTGTTTGAGTTGTTTTTATGATTGGAACAAGTTTGAATGAAGTTTTAGGGTGTGTTGGTGCTTTTGTTTGATGTCTCGGGAGCCTCGGGTTAGTTTCGGATGGTCAATCGGACCACTTTTGAGTTTGGAATAATTAACCTTATACGGACCATTTCGCGATAGAAAATTGATTTCAGCAGTTGTAACAGTTTATCTCTTCATGTGCGCATAATGGTCCTCGCGTTCACGAAGAGTAAGCGGATGAAGGTGTGAAATTTGCCTTCACGTTCGTGAGGCAGGCGTTCACGAATGGGAGTGACATCTGTGTGTCGCATTTGCGGGGGGGGGGGGGGTGTACAATCACGTCTGCATAGAATGATTTGGGTCGGTTGGAGTGGCATCTTGTTGTGCTTCGTGTTCATAGGGTTGTGGACCCATTCGTGAAGGCTCACTTAGGTAGGGCATCGCGTTCGCGAGTCCTATGTCGCGATCGCATAGAAGGGAAATTGGTCAACATAAGTTTGTGCATCGCGAACGCGAGAGTTTGACCGCGTTCGCGAAGAAGGAAAGTCAGAACTAGGCAAAAAGCTTATGTGTCTTTTCATCCGTTGTTTTGAGAAATTTTTCTTCCATAGTTGATCATTTTGAGAGCTCTTTGAGGGTGATTGAAGAGGGTTTCAAGGAGAATTTATTGGAGGTAAGATTCATGAACCTAAAACGTGATTCTATTGTGAAATTAACCTAATAATTTATGGAAACTAAGCTAAAAATGGAAGAACTAGGGCTTGGGATTTTGAACTTTTGAATGAGGATTTGAAGGGCAATTTGAGGATTTATTTGAAAATATTTTATATTTATGAACTCGTGGAAGGATAAGGAACCCATTTACGTAAAAATTTCTGTGTTTCGAGAAGTTGGCCCAGGGCTCGAGTATTGCTAATTTAGGTATTTTTGATATTATTTTATTGTTGTCGCTTGGGTTTTGTTCCCATAGCATATTGTGACGTATTCGTTCTGATTTTGGATAGATTCGACTCGCGTGGAGGTTGATTCAGGGGCAAAGGCCTCACGAGCTAGAGTTGTATCTGGTTCGCGGTGAGTAGTGGATGTAAATGCTGTCCTGAGGCTTCGAAACCATGGATCACACATCGAAGTGCTATATTGAGGTGAGACACGCGCTCCATGGTGAGCATGGGGTCATTTACTAATTGGAATTGTGACTTGGTCTGCCTGATTGATGATTTTACTACGTATTTGCTTGAAACTTATTTGCTATCATTATTATTTTGGCTGATTGCCCTATTTGGGCTTCGTGCAAATTATTTGAATCCTTCAGGGATTTTATCACTATTTCATCACTGTTTTGACCTATTGCTTGAACTCAATCCTGTTGATATCTACTCTTTTACAATCAGATTTGAAACTTAAATGATATTTCTAAATGATGTTTTGGGGTGAGAACTACTGTCTTACTAATACCTGAGGGGCTATAGGTGAGGATATGCTGAGTGACATGAGGCCGAGGGCCTAAGATACTTTATATGCCACGAGGTGGCTTGAATGATGTGAGGCTGGGTGCCGAGAGATGATTCCACGAGGTGGCTTGATATAGCTCTTGGGCCGTAAGGTGCCCCTCTGGAGTCTGCAGACCAACAGTGAGCGCGGGTAACCATTTAATCAAAGAGTGAGCCCAAGGGGCTGATGCTGTTCTAAGCAATTGATACTATGCCCGAGGGTGGGATTTCTACTTGTTATTTACCTGTTAAATTACCCATTTTACTTGTTTTATAGGTATTTCATTTTATTTCTTCACTGATTTACTGCTCTAACGGATTTTACTGCTTCGATATAGAATTGTTTTGTGCCTTTATGTATTTATGCTTTTAGCAATTATTTATAATTATTACTCACTAGGTCAGAATACTCATGTTACTCCATGTATTGTGTGTGTAGATTAAAGCATTACAGAGTCTGCTCCTGAGTGTTGATCCTCCCAGTTCAAGCAATTATTTGGAGACTACGAGGTTGTTGTTGGAATCTGCAGCCCCCGTGAATCCCTTATCTTACCATTTTCATGCTTCTAGAACTATTCTATAGGATTCAGTATTTAGTAGACTTATATTGGGATTTCTTAGTTTCTCATGACTTGTGAAACCCTAGTTTGTGACACCCCGGGGGACTCCTACAGCCCAAGTGCAATATCATCATATCGTCACTGCGGCGTGTAGCCCGATCCATGCTCAGTCCACAATATGCATGTGCATGTGAGTCACATAACAGATTCAATTGATTTTCCAATTTCCAATTATTAAGAAGAATATTATTTAATTATTTAATTACAGGGAAAAGTTACTAAGCATTTCACAACAGTGATTAGACAAAGGACTGAGGCCAATGATAATAATCATGCTATCACAATGATATTCATCCTAGACGGATGCTACAGATTGGCACAAGGATCCAAACATGGTAATAAGCCCATATATAATCTATACAAGGTGCGTATCAGTCGCCAATATAGTTAAATGCTTGTTCGGGATGGACCAAGTCACAATTCCCAGTCGTAAACATTCCCCCACCTGCCATGGGGTGTGATTCACGCCCTACATAGCGTCACAATATTGTAAACCAGGGTTTCAAACCCTCAGGCCATCATCTATACAAACTACTCACCTCTAGCCGGCCGTAGACTAGTCTGCAATGCCTTCTCCTCTTGTATCGACCTCCTCACACGTCGAACCTATTCAAAATCACAGCGAATACATAAATATGGGTTAAACAGACATAACCCAATCAAAAACACTCGAAAAGTATTAAAATTCACGAAGTTGGTAAAACCTTAGCCCCAGGCCCACTTCTCGAAAAATTCTGAAAATTACATCAACGGATTCCTCATCTCGCTATGAGTCGTTACATATATAGTTCACCAAAAAGCGAAGTTCAATTTCCCCTTCAAATCGCTAAAATTTATTTTCAAAAACTAAACCCTAGTTCTTCAAAACTTTCACCCTATTTTCATAAATTTGAGTGTTAATTCTTCACTAAAATGGTGTTTCTAAGTTAAGATACTTATATCCAATCAATACCCATTGAAACCCCTTTTCAAATTGCTCAAATAACTCTCATGGCGGAGTAAAAATTATGAATATTATGAATAGGTCGCGGATGAATTAAACCTTAAAACATTTTGTTCGCCAAGGTATTTTCTCTATGCGATCACATTCACACCATTGCGATCGCACAGAACCCCTAAAATTCCTCTTATGCGATCACACTCAACCCTATGCGATCGTATGGGCCAGAACCCAGGCCCCCTAAATACTTCTTATGCGATCGCAGTACCCCCATGCAATCGCGTAGCACAATCCTCTGCCAGGGACCCTAGGCCCAATTACACTACGCGACCGCACTTCCCTATTGCGAATGCATAGCTCAAGGTTCCCAGACCTATGCGATTGCATAGGCCCTGATGCGACCGCATAGCACAATACAGTGCTCCTCTTCCAGCCTTCTATGCGATCACAATGCCTCCTATGCGATCACAATGCCTCCTATGCGATCGCATAGAGAAATTCCTTTGCAACATTTTCGGATGCATTTCTGGAACTCCCCACAGCCAAAAACCTTACGATTGAAAACCCGAAAACACCCCGAGGCCCCCGGGACCTCAATCAAAATTGCCAACCCATCCTAAAAAATCACAAAAATATGTTCCAATCATGAAAACGCATCCAACAACACAAGAATCATCAAATTACCACGTATTCAAGCCTGAGTCAATCTAAAACTTCCGAAACATGCATTTGATGTAAAACCCAACCAAACGATGTCCTAATGGACTGATAATTTGCACGCACATCTAAAATCACCTGACGGAGCTGCTAAAACTCTCAAAATTCCCACCCTGGGATCAAAATCATACCTATCAACCGGAATTTGCCAAAATTCAAACTTAGCCAATTCACGCCAAATTCTACACCGGATCTCCAAATTAAATTCCGATTGCGCTCCTAAGTCATAAATTATCACCCAAAACTAGTCGAATCATCAAAAATCAATCCCGATACCTCTATCTTATAAGTAAACATTCGATTGACATTTTCCTAACTAACCTTCTCATAAAGAGACTATTTATCTCATTTCTAACCAAACTCTATCCGAATTACTTCAAATTCTCCAAACACATATATTGAAACACATAGAAGCATAAAATAGGGAAAACGGGGCGGCAACTCATGTGACGACGGGTCGAGTCGTTACAATAACACGTAATAAATCCCAATTTCCAAGCTCACCTAATTCTACCACGAACATCTAATTTACATTCCGGACACACTCCTGATTCTAATATCACCCAATGAATCTAACCAAATCATAAAAATTCAAATCCAATTCATTTACTCATTTCACTCCAAAACTACTCCGAACCCAAACCTACAAATTCTATGCAACTGAACATACCTGGAAAATACATAAAGAAGCATAGATGGGGAAAATGGGGCTACGACTCTCAAAACGACAGGCTGGATCATTTCATCTTCCCCCTTTTAAACAAATCGTTCATCCTCGAATGAGTCAAATAATATACCTGGAGTCTCAAATAGGTGAAACCTTCAACAATACCTTCTTGGTACATTCAAATCATATGAACTCATCTCGCAGCCACATCATACACTTCACGTATCTATCAAACAACTATTTTCACTAATATGGACAGCACCGAACATATAAGTCCACAAGCACGTGCTCACACAATCAACACCCTAGTGCTCAATCTACAGTCAAAACGCGTCCTCAAATCCTCCAGACGGGCCCAACATGAACACGGAGAAATATATCTCACACCTCATCCAGGGAATCACAATTCGTCGATGCATAAATGACACGGAAAACTCATGTGCACATACAAATGTGTGGAAAGAATCAAAGAGTTACACTTCAAGCTAAATCAATACCTCACAATAAGAATTCAAGAAGGTGAAGTTTTTCCAAAGGTTCTGCAGCCTCTCAAAGATAAGTACAGACGTCTGTGTACCGATCCACATGACTACTAATCCCGCTCATGATTTGTGAGACTATGAAACCTAGGCTCCAATACAAACTTGTCGTTGCCCAAAATCAAACCATGGTGGTGATGACTCCTATCGTGTTACAAAGCAAGCCTACTTCCTAAAATATTAATACTAAACCGATTATAAGAAATTAATAAAACATTTCAACATTTAAATATTTCATAAACTAAATCAAATCTAAATAAAATATAGACAAATGCGGAAATGATCCCCAAAATCAGGGTGTCGCTAAACCATGAGCAAATCTATAAAAAAAGATATACAAACTATCTAACTGTCCAAAAGAAGAATTAACAAATGGAGTAACAAGGCCCTACAAATGCTAGCAGGTACCTTATAGTCTCTAAAGATAGCCGGCATAAACTCAATGGTCGCAACGCTCTAACTCACATAGATCTGCACATAAAGTGAAGGGTGCAATATGAGTACAACCACCTCCGTAATAACAGAAAAAACTAAGGAACTGAGCGGCAATGATGAGCTAAGTAAAAATAGTCTAATTATTTATTTTCAAAAATGAAAAATAACGGGAATAAACATTTAAATTCCATAATTCAATAAGTTAACAGATAAATGCATCAACAACACAAATAAATATAACCTATCAGCAACGTCACTACATCATTCATCACCCATCACTCGTGCTCATTACTTAACAATCAACACTTAATACAATCAACACTCTGCACTCACTAGGGGTGTGTAAAGACTCCGGTGGGGCTCCCAAAGCCCAATCTATAAGCACGAACAAATCACGTACCATCATATCAATACCTGGATCCACACGGTCAACTCACGTGCTACGTAGACAACTTATGCGCTATGGAATAAATAGCTGGACCCACATGGTAAAGTCATATACTACTTAATCAACTCATGCGCTATGGTATTAATATCCTCACAAACATGCTATCATATGAATACCTGGATCCATACAGTCAACTCACGTGCTACGCAGAAAACTGATGCATTATGGTATAAATACCTAGACTCGCACGGTCAATTCACGTGCTACATGAATAACTCACGCGCTATGATATTAATATCCTCACAACCAGGCCCCCGGTCGTACTCAATCATGTGACTCACTAGCCTCAACATCATCAATAAATAAGGAGACACAACCCACATCAGGTATCACAACATATTAGCAAATAATAGAGACTAAGGTAAATATGTACAATAACTTCTATGACTGAGTACAGATAATTTGAACATGAATAAAGCCTAAGCATTATCTCTAATATGAAGGTAGACAAATTTAACAACAAGTAACTATGTAAACATAGATGATGTCCATGAGGCCTCACGGGACGGACCAAGACTCTATCCCTCGTGGTATACACGTACACACCTGTCACATAACTTGGGTATCACCTTCAAACAGTCACACGATATCAAATTCTCCGAGTTTACACCCTTAAAGACATAGTTAAAATAGTTACTTACCTCAGTGTAAAATCCTACTCCGAGATGCCCTTGTTCCTTGACTCGATCTCCAAGAGTTCCAATTCTCTCTAAAACATTAAATAACACATCCTAATTAGTCTGGGTGGATAACTTTCATAAACTCGGGACAAGTCAAAAATCAAAGTCAATCCCCGTTCAAATTAATAACTACTTTTATGCCATAATGTGACGACACGGCCGATTGTTTGAAGAATTTATGCCTTGATCCCCTATTAACCATTTCCCCCAAGTTTATTGTAGTTATTTTGATTTGCCAGGATGTTTGTTTTTTAGTTTCGGATTGTTTTAGGATAGTTAGTCCTTAAATGAGAGGTTAAGTGTTAGAGAGTTGACCGTAGTTGGAGCATCATGAAGATGGCCTCTGAAGAAAATTCGATGGTTCCTTTTGCTTTTTGGGTTATTTTTGGCTAAGGGCCCTGTTCGAATTGTGTTTTAGTGGTTAATAACTAATTTAGGCTTGAAATGCCGAAAGTTGAAATATTGAAGTTTCCGGTTCGTTAGTGAGATTTTGATCTGAGGGTGGAAATGAAATTCTGGAAGTTGGAGTATCTCTTTAATGTTAAATGTGACGTGTGTCCAAATTTTAGGTCATTCGCATGAGGTTTTGTAGACTTTTTGATCGAAAGTGCATTTTGAGAAATTTGGAGTTCTTAGGCTTAAATCCTTGATTAATTATAGATTTTGATGTTATTTTGGGTGTTTTAAGGGCTGACACAACTGTGTGTAGTGTTTTATTACTTGTTGGTTCCTTTTTTGAGGTCTTGGGGGCCTTGAGATGTCTTCAGATGGTTAACGGAAAGATTTTGCAGTTAGAGTTGCAGCATTAGCTGCTGGTTCTGTCATAACCGCACATGCGGTTTGGGTTCAGCATGTGCGGCACCGTAGAAGAGGCTCAGTGGCTGGAGAAGTGGATTTTGTGAAGTCCTTCATGAACCAAATAAGCAGTACCGCATCTGCAGACTAGGAGTCGCAAATGTGGAAGATGGCATTTAAGTGAAAGTACTTGATGGGACGGAGTCCTCACAAAAGCGGGACCGCAAATGTGGAAATCGCTACGCAGAAACCCCAGAACTCTCTTCGCAGAAACCCGGAGTGCCCGAACTACCTAGGCGTGATGGGACATTGAGTATCTATGAGTGTACCACCACCCAAGCATACTTGTTTGAAGGCAGCGACCTCCGAAATGATGAGTTCAAGCCCATCTCTCTAAGGATGCTCGAAGAAACTATCCCAAAAGAAATCATGAGACAACACTACTCCCTGGCACCTGCCATCACAAAGTCGTTCACCATGCCACCATGGTCATCCATAAAAGAACACGCCTATAATGTCAAAACATTACCGAGAAGGCCTGACACGCCTAAGGCTGAATAAGGAAGAAATGAAATACCATACCATGTTCTCTTACAAGATGAACAAGATCACTCACCGTTTTGAGTGGGTGCACAACACATGCCTTCGCCCGAAGCCTAAACGAAGCTTCCTTGAGGAACCTCCAATGGAACCAGATTCATAAAGGAAAAACTGTTAAGGAAACCCCGCCCGGTCGAGCGCGATTTCAGCATCACTACACCAAATATCGTGATCACCATATGCAAAGCCTGGAACATCGGGCGGCCCAAACACGTTCCACCAGAAACCATGCAAAAAACTATTGCTCGGTTAAGGGACCGCACTGCGCACGAGGTCGCCAGCTCGAGAGAATGATGGCCATGCAATTCAACAGAGATATCAACCTAGTAGCATCAAGAGATCAAGCTCTGATCCAGCTCCAGGAGGAGATCAAGAGAAATCAATGTCAGGCTAGGTCGCGAACCAAAACCATACATGCAGATAAGATGATCGAAGAAGCTGAGCATGTACCGGGCTTACGGTAATGAGACAACATGAACTTACATCTTATATCTATGCCAAGCAGTAAAGAATATTTTTTCGGCATTCCATTATAGCTTGTATCTATGCCGACTAGTAAAGAATATATTTCCGGCATTTTGTCATGGCGTATACCTACGCCAAGCAATAAAGAATGTGTTTTTTGGCATTTCGTAGATCAGGAAAAACTATTTTTACGTATCCGCATCAAATTATTCTCCATCGAATAAGTCCCGAAATACTAGGAGACTTACCATAAGCAATCCGGCGACTTACATGACCCTAGGGTCGAAACTCCGACCTCATCAAACCCCTAGAAGATAACTCCGAGCTCACAAGAAGATGTTTTCAAGATTAAACAAACTCGACGACTCGGAGACTGCTATCAATCGTCTTTTAACTGGAAACTCCGAAACTCTAAAACCATAAAAGGAAGCCTCAGAATAACTAGATAAATTGTACAAAACAGTAAGACCCCAACAAGCATGGAAAACTGTAAGACATCAACACGTATGACAAACCGTAAGATCTAAACAAGCATAACAAACTCTAAGACCTGAACATGCATACGAATCTGTAAGACCTCAACAAATATGACAAAACTATAAGACATCAACATCTATGAAAATCCCAATATATAAGGCTATACGTTGCATTTGTTAGAATCCCTAAAGGACGCATACTCGATGTAAATGCCTAATTATTACAAGGGATAACAAACGGCTATGGACAAACTTATATGACAATGGTCGAAATGGCTGATACAGCACTAATAATGCGACTCGGGGTCGTCCGACTCTTGATGAAAAGATCATAAGCCACAACTCCGAGTATACTTCAAAATGAACCGGTTAAAACATGGTTCCCTCCGCATGCAAAAATGAGCTCCGACAAAGTCATCTCCTAAAAATTAAAGAGCATCAATATACTCGCCCTACGAGCGATGAACCTTACGAGGTGCTCGAAACATCACCGACAACGACATGAAATCAAGGATCCTCTGGAACCGACAATAGGTCAGGAAAATTACTACAAAACAACCTTAATGAGCGGATACAAGGCCTACAAATAGCCCACGGGAAAAAAGAGTGTAAGAGCCATTCTAGTCGGCTAATCTAGCCTGCGGTCCACATATTGAAAGGCCTCAAAGACCAAAATGCGTAAGAGCCATTGTCCCCAACTAATAAATCTTGACAACTTGAGGATTAAAATGAGCTCGAATCGTAACTCGATTCGAAGATCAGATAATAAATAGTTAACTCCTCAAGCTTACGGACCACATATTAAAAGGTCTCTACAACCCTACGGCAAAAGTGATACTATCGCGAGAAACACGATGAAATTTAACTGTCAATTATAGCTCGAATTGCAACGGGACTCGGAGGCTGGACCCGAATAATTGAATATGCCTAAGGGCACGACATTAGTGCCATTATATCCAAGAACTCGATGAAATTTAAGGGTCGATTACAGCTCAAATTGCAACACAACTCCGAGACTGGACCCAAAAATGCAACATGTCTAAGGGCACAACATAAGCGCCACTATCACCTAAAACTCGATGAAATTTAAAGATCGATTACAGCTCAAATTGCAACTCGACTCGAGGACTGGACCCGAAAAGTGCAACATGCCTAAGGGCACGATGTAAGAGCCACTATCGCCACTAGAAAACTCGACGAATGTTGAGGGCGGATTGCAGCTTGGGTCGCAAAGTGACTCGGAGACTGGACCCAAAAATAAACCTAAGGGCGTGGCTCGGATGATACCATCATCAGCTGATTAAAGTATCAGGACACGCATTTGGAAGATCACTCCAACCCAAAACACAAAGGCACATCATCACCCGCCCATGCATGCAAGAAAAAAACCTAAGGGTTAATTAAAACACGAGTAATAGTATGGCCCGGGGGCTAGACCCAAAGCATTTGAAACAAAAAACGCCCAAGGGCACAAGATGAAACCAACTACCGTCCGTCCGCACTAGCATACAAAATTCGAAGGAAGGAAGGTTCAGTAAGAGCTGGATTCGGAAACTAAGCCTACACTGCTGGGCTAAGCACGGAGGCCTCAGCACCTGCTCAAACCAAGAACCACAGTTAAGAGTCCCCGGGATCGTCCGGTTGGTCCTATACCGAGAAGGATCTCGCCAAGTGCCAAGACCAGCTTGCCTGATCAAAACAAACAACAGAAATAGGCACAGAAGAAATATAACTTGAATATTTCTCCTTGTATATCGTATGCGCAAGAAAAAGTGTATTCTCCTTGTACAGGCATGCACAACACATATTTGGAGTAAGGCTACAAAACGGTATAATCTACACTCTGCACCAACGAGTTATAGCTTGCTAAAATTGCCCACCACAACATCGACGAGAAGCAACCGAGCATTACGCCCATCCCAAGTGCTCGAGCCAATTTATTTGAGACAACGAATCCCCTTGCACCGATATCTTTTAGCTCCTCTCTCTGAGATTTACATCGAACATATACCTCGATCCTTCGCTCCCGGTCATGGGATTTTTTTTCCTGAACTTGGGCATCAGCAGCGTCCTTCGCAAAAACCGCCATCTCGTGAACGGCCTTGGCTCGACTTAATTTCACCTCTACCCAAGCATCAATCATATCGGCTCTGACATTCAAGAGATCAAACTCAAGTTTCCCAATCATATTCGCTTGAACTTTGGTGTTGTCATGAGTCAAGCGAAGTTGGACCTCAAGAGCAGGGACCTTGGCCGAGGCACTCATTTCCTCTAAAGCTCGATCCTGTACTTGAGCCCTCAGCTCCTCCCAAGCAATTATGACGTGGTTAACGCTGCATTTGAGATACATAAGACAAATAAAACCTTGGATCAATAAGAGCATAACAATCAATGGCGTGAACAAACAAGATACATGTAGCAACATCTAGAGAAGCCTCGGTACTCTGTTGACTACTCAAAGCATAGAATCAGCTAGGTCCACCCCTACCACAAGCTACACCGCTAAGTGCACCATGCCCCACTGGAGCTGAAGAACGCAAGAATGATTTACCAATTGTACACCCGGATGACTTGGCCGATCCCCTACCAAAACCCTGACTAGGCGCACGATAGTCTCGCTGGATGTGACCTCTCAACCGCCACCTATAACATACCGGCATATCAAAATAACAAGTCTCTATATGGAACCTAACACACATGGGGGATGTAACCCTCCCATGCGGTTGGGACCTCATTCAATGGATATCGGATTGACAAAATCTCCTGCTATCTGAACCTGGTCTCGAGTGAATGCTCTGCTGGTAACTGTTCACAGCTAGAAAAGCATTTGCTGAGGACAGAATATATGACAAAGATGGCTCTGATGACCCTCTCCCCAGAACTGGTCTCCCTAAGTGACCCATTGATTTGGACCTGCTGTTACTTTCCCTCTCCACCCGTATCTTCAACTTCTTAGCCTTTATGGCCTCAGCGAATCCTACAATCTTCCCATAATTCATATCTGAGTGCAAGGCCGCTGTAGCAGCCTCATTCACCACCAAAGGACTAAGACCCTGAACAAAATGCCGAACTCGAGCATCCATGGTCGACACTAACTGAGGAGCATACTTGGACAATCTTACGAATTCCATGTAGTATTCCCAAAAACACATACTTCCCTGCTTGAGAACCTCGAACTTAGTGGCACGGGTTGCCATTGTCTCGGCAAGCAAGAAATAGTCTATCAAGGCATCAAAAAACTCATCCCATCTAGCCAGAGGTCTTCCCTCCTCGGGGGAATCTTCACACTTCTCGAACCACGAACTCGCTGCTCCTCTCAACATATAAGAAGCCAAATCAATCCCCTCTGTCTCTGCGGCCTTCATCACTAGGAGGGTCTTGTACATCTCATCAAGAAAAATCATGCGGATCGCCCTCTAGTTCTGAGACTGAGAAATCTGGAGGGGCCAATCACGAAAACCGGTGGACAAGGAGACTCTAGAGCTGGCAGAATCTCGTTGTCCACTGGATGACACAGGGGCATCATGTGATCTCTGGGCCTCGGCAGCCACCAATTGGGTCAACATACGGATGGCTCCCATAAGCCCCTTCTCAGAAACCTCGGGACCAAAAGCTGAAACGTGATCAGGATTTGGAATATCGGCAGTAGGGATGGTGGCACCCTTTGCCATAGCTGGGACAGGGTTGCTTGGATCAAGAACAGATAGGTCGGGCAGATTCAAGGCCGCGGAGTCACTCTCACCCACAACATCAGGTACATGATTCATCGCCATACATGAGGCGGCACTGGTCCCAAGGCGGAGTCTAGCTTTCTTCTTAGATGCCATTTCTGAAAATTTTGGTCCATTTCACCACACTATATGGAATAACAAAGAAGAGGACAGTTTCCTAAATGCCCGTGTTGACAACAGATCGATAAGAATGGCTCAATTAGGCACTGCTCAGAAACATTGTAGGAGTGTTTTAAAACCCTAGGCTCTAATACCAGGTTTCTCATTCCCCAAATTCGAGCGACATGACCGGCGATCGACCGGGTAGCCCTAGTCAAGCATACCTGGGTGTCTTTCTTATCCCCCGTGTTACCCCACATTTTTCATTACTTATTAACCAAGTGAAACAACTAATTATAATTGGAACACCCTGCTACAAAATCATACATACCATAGATAATCATTAGTGTGGTTTACAACTTACATCACCCAACTTACCAAAATACATATTTACATATGTTCGTAACCCACATTGCCTTTCTTGGAAACCTCTAAAGATAAACGAGGAATAATAAAATACTTGCCGGTAACTGTGCTCCGGCTATACGTTTTACAAATACCAAAATAGGTTCCCAAAACACAAGAACAGATGCGGCATTAGCCACGTAGTGCCCCAAAAGGAAAAAGGCTCACCAATTCAGCAGACTATAGGTAATGAGGAGCTACGGTCAGTGGGATGTCAGTACATTTGAATTTTACTGGTTAGTATGAACAAACTTGTTCCAAGTAAACTCAAACCACACATATGTATGAAACAGTAATGGATGCAACAACCAAACACATATTAAGGATCAATCAAGCCAAACAAGTTTACATACTCTAATGTTTTCCATTCCACAATTTCACTTTAATAGTTTCAAAATTTGCTCATATTGTTTTTCAATAGTGATTTCGATCACTTTCCACCCTTATTAACTCGGCTACCCTTATTATCCCACCGTATATTTTCAATCCACAAACAATTCACAAAGGACAATAACAATACTTCTTAAGAATTAACAACAACAATATTACAAGTGTTTCAATAAGTGGAACTTGACTCTATGAGTTACTAGGATTTTAGCACACATTTTCACGGGGTCTTACAGTTCTGCTACTTGGGGATGATAGTATTCCCTATGAAGAAGCCTAGGATCCACACTAGACTAGCCATGGTAACCAAAACTTTGATGAAAGGAATTGGCGGGCAGCCTTTCAACATAGTACCTATGATCATTGTTGAAATATACCGACCCTTAGAAAATTATCAACAAGGTGCCAATCATTTTGTGGGTTGCAATTTATCACTCCAACTCCGACTCATGGAGAACCTCCAGAAGGGTTAATGCCGCCAAGAGACCTATGCAAAGACTGGGATGATCAAATCGCGTTCAATCGGCCAAGGTAGATAAATTATATGCCTAACATGTTCGCTCAGGCAGAGGATGCTGGAGGATAAATAGAGTTATTTGAATAACTGAAAGAAGACCAGGTACAATGGAAGTTCGAGTGGTTCCCCACGGAAGAATTTCATTGTCATGTCTCGGAATGGACCATTTCTCATACTCATTGGTCTAAGGGGAACTTATAACTATGTCCCTCTCTGAGTCATAAGGCAGGCAAGAAGAAAGCCAACATACCAAGGGTCGAAAAGATAAGTCACTTCAGGGTTGACTTCCAGGACGATGATAGCCCTCACAAGTACCAAGCTCGGAACATATGGCAGCGCAAATCATCTCGGTGAAAGATTCTAATTAGCCGGACAGGTATCATGTCGGCTATGCACCACATTGCTTAGGTTGGTTGGAATAAAATCACAATGGTTTGGGTCATCCTGGGTTCATTCGAGGTCATAGGGTCATCGACAAAAAGGCTGAAGCACGGGTCAAGTACAATAACCTGCGTAAACGAATTTGGGAATGTGAGCACCAAGACATATAAAAAACCCATCAGAATTTGATTGAATAATAGAACGATATGGATGTCATCTCCAACAAGCGGTTGCGGTATCTAGAGGGGGGTCTAGTGGAGCTGGAAGGAATTTTCATCAAAAGGATTGAAGACTGTCAAAACGATGAGGGAAATGTGGGTGGACATCTAGCCCGAGCTTATCTGCTGCTAGGACTGCGGGAGCTGGTGATGCTGTCTGATGGGGCTAAAGATGTCGATTATGGAGAAGGCCTTTCTTGGACCAAGTAGTTAGGAGTCTTTTATTTTCACTTTTAATTAATTAAGGCTAATGTCCATTAGTAATATTTTACTTTGCATTATTTAGTGTCGTTTTGGGATTCGTCTTATTTTTATTAATAAAATGAGGCTTTTAGCAATTATAAGTTCTCCAATCTTTTTGTCACTAGGCCTACCTCGGGCGCAATGAGGCACCAAGATTAGGACACAATTTATATTCGTGCACTGTGTGTTTAAATATTGCAATTTCTTCTCCTCGTGATCCGTCATAACTTGTTACCTTTTTGTTTTACTTTTATTTTTGTACCCCTTCCCAAAGGCATGTTTGCACATTGGCTTCATCATCAGACTCTACGAGATCCAAGGGCCCTCTACCTCCTCCTCTTCCAAGTCCTATAAGAAACAAGAACAAGGCTAAAATGGAAGACTCGAACAACATCGGAAAAGAGAACTCAGGTGAATGAAAAGAGGTTACCCAGGGTATCCATATCTCAAAATAAGGTGTTGCCCAACTTGAGCAGAAGTTATTGATGTTTCGAGAAGAACTGGATCAAGTTGGAAACTTGGCAAACTTGTCATTTTCCCTTACCCCTCCTGATATCAACTTTACCAACACCCAAAATCTCGCACCTCCATATAACACCCCAGAACCATATAAACAACCCTTTCATACACAACATTGTATCACATGCCACACTTCAATAATCCTCTATTTCTCATCCCTGAACCACTCAACACAACAATTGACCTTCTCCATAAAATCCCCCATATATGTCGAAACCATACTACGCTGTACTCAAACAATCTCAAGCACACATGAGTCTGATGACAAGGATTCTCTTATTAGGAACCTGGCCGCAGAACTCAAGAAGTTAACTAGCCAAGTCCAGGGTGTTGAAGGAAGCAAAAGTGTTAAGGGGCTGAATTAGGAGGACCTTTGCAGTCATCAAGATGTTGAACTTCCTGAGGGGTAAAAACCTCCCAAGTTCAAAATATTTGATGGCACGGGAGATCCAAGAGTCCATTTCAGTACATGCTATGACAAACTAGTTAGAGTCGGAAAGGAAGGGAAGATAATATGAAGCTGATGCTCTATCTTGGTAAGTCAGCCAACACCCCAAGAAGTGGACAAGCTGGAAAGGTATGGTATCCAATTTCATTGACAGGTTAAGATTTAATACACAGAATGCACCAGAAGTATTCACATCAAAAATTCTAAGAATAAACCTACAGAGACATTCCGTGAGTATGCTACTCATTGGAGATCAGAGGCTACTAAGGTTAGGCCGGCCTTAGAAGAGGAACAGATGAACAGATTCTTGGTTCAGGCTCAAGATTCACAATATTATGATAGGTTGATGTTGATCGAGGGCTAGAAATTCTGTGATATCATCAATATAGGGGAAAGAACTGAGGAATGCATTAAGAGTGGTATAGTTACTAACCTTTAATCATTACAACCTACAACCAAGGCTCTATTTATTGGTGGCACGTGCAATAAGAGGGATGTTAGTTTCGTGGTGGTCGCACAGAGAACAATCCCGATAAAATACCAAACTTACCTATCACCTCCATTTACATATCAGCCTACCCCGAATTACCAAGCACCGACACCCTCTTACCAAAATCCACCACCCATTTATAAATCACCTCAACCTCCCACATATCAGCCCACTTCACATAGATACTCTAAACATGCACCTGTCTACAGAGCTTATAATGTTCAACCCTTTCACTACCAATCACCTCCCATAAGCTAGAATTTCCCTAGACCTATACCATATTATGGCTGCAGACCTCCCAGAAAATAGACAACCATCGTCGAACCAATTGACTAGTTGTAAGAAAGACTTAATGTCGCTGGTTATGTCTCCCATATCCTTGCCATAATTGCAAAAAAATCCTTCCCAATGGATCAACGCGAACAAAACCAGTGCGTACCATTCCGGCATGAAGGGGCATACCATTGACGAGTGCCGCTCACTAAAGGACAAGATCCAAACCCTGATCGACAATAAGATCATCATACCAATGGAGTCAGCTCCTAATGTTCTCAATAACCCTCTTCCTTACCACAAGGGTGGAGGCATTCACATGATTGAGATCGAAGATAATTGGGATCCCAAATGGTCGATTGGATTGATTGCTGAGGGTGATGAGCCAAAGAAACCAACAATAACACTTAACCTGATTGTTGTCCAGATCCAGCCCTCTTAGGACGATGAATAAACATGTCTATTCCACTCGACTTTGATGTACCTTCTTCTGCAAAGGCGCCCATACTGATTGAAGTCGAGTTTTCAGTTACAAAAGCACCTGCGCCATTCGAAGTTAATGTGTTACCTCCAAGGGTGCCCATTCTGGTAGCAATATCAGACATAGCACTGTTCCACTAAAATGCCATACCATGCATTACACAGTCGAAGCAAGAAGGAAAGGGAAAACAAAACTTGGAGAAACAATTGTTGCGCAAGGTATAATCACATCAACAGATTTGACACCCCAAAACACCTAGATGAGTGCAGTAAGCAAGCCTTTGGATGGCATATTGAAACAGGGCCCGATGATCTTTAATGGAAGATACAGGCCAAATAGTACCCAGTCATTGAAGTACTGAATAAAACAGCAGCACCGATCTCCATCCTAGCTCTTCTGCAGAGCTCCGATGCACACAAGAATGCCTTGATAAAGATACTGAGGGAGGCATATCTGCCCAGCAACATAACTGGTGGAGAAATAGAAAACATGGTAGGGCAAGTACTGGAGAGCAATAAAATCACCTTCCACGAAGATGAGCCGCCACCGGAAATGCCGAGTCACAACAAGGCATTGCACATAACCATGTAATGCAACAATTATTTCATTACCAGAGTCCTGATCAACAGAGGATCTAGCCTCAACATATGTCTGTTTATAACTATCATCACATTGGGGAAGAGCCTATATGAGAAAAAAGATAGGGTCAACAATGTCAAAGCCTTCGATGGGTCCCAAAAGTCCATTATTGGGGAAATCAGTTTATGCCTGCAAATGGGACCAACATAATTCTACGTTGACTTGCAAGTGATGGATGTCCCAACATCCTACAACCTACTATTGGGATGGCTCAAGATTCACACTGCTGGAGTTGTACCATCAACCCTGCACCAGGCAGTGAAGTTCGAGTGGAATCATCAAAAGGTGATTATTCATGGGGATGGTAGCAACCCCATATACAAACACCAGACCATCGCGATGATTGGATATAGAAGGACAATAGGCGGAGAAACCTACCATCACATCGAGCAGGTCAAATCCATGGACAAATATAAATGGTTGAATAACAAGATCAAGCCTATCTTTAATTGGTGTGGATTTGACCCTGGAAAGAGTTCGATGAAAGGTTAACATCATGGCACGGTCCCTACTACCCACTGGAGCCTCAGATACCTCGTTTGGAGCAAACGTTCCAACTTGCAGATATTATATATGTGTAAGAACAAGACGAGGCATGGCGACAATGAGGAATATGTTTGAGAAAGATGACAATGTGGACTTATATGTCATTTTTGAGGAGGATGGAGAGGAAGGCCCTTCCATACACGCTGTGAACCGAGGAGAACGCTTTGGGATAGCAAGGCTATACAAAGCACCATGTATAAAATTTTACTTTTTACTAGTTGATTTCATTTATGTGTTTTCTTTAATTTCGAAAAGAGCCCCGATGTTCAAAAAAATTAGGAAATTTATTCAAAGCATTTCAATTCGTTATATATCTCGCTATTATTATATTTTTTATCATTTACTTTTTTTTACATAGAATAACTATTACTTATCTCGATGATGAACTGACGATTATGTCATGGCCCAAATCCGAGGGACATGATCGGCACTCGACCGGGTATCCCCAGTCAAGTGGACCTGGGTGCCTTTCCTATTGTCACACACTAGATTTGAGGGACATGAGCGGTACCCGACCGGGTGGCCCCAGTGAAGCGAACCTGGGTGCCTTTCCTATCCCACGTATTACCCCGTGTTCTCATTACTCATTAATCAAAGGATTTTGCCATTTATAATTAAAACATATTTTTACAAAACATACATAATCACTTTATGAGGTTTACAACCTGCATCGCCTAATATAAAAAATACATATTTATATGAGTTCGCAACACTCATTTACTTTCTACGGAGCCTCTAAGGATACAAAAGGGTGATACAATACTTGCCAGTAACAAAGCTCTGGCTATACCATTAACTAAAAATCAAAACTAGACTCCGAAATAAAAAGCAGCATGAGACACGCAAGGCCCCGAGAGGAAAGGGGCTCACCTATACACCTGACGCAAAGTGAAGGGCAGCAACGCTCAGTGGGCATGAGTACCTGTTATAGATTCACCTACAATCATAACATGACTGTGGAGCCCCGGGCAAAAAGGGACGTCAGTACACTTGAATTGTACTGGTATGTGTGAAAAAACTTTGTCCCAAGTAAACTCAAACCATACACAAGTAGGACGCAGTAATTGAATCAATAATCAAATACACAATAAAGGAACAATCAAGCCAAACAAGTTAACAATATCTCCGTCTTCCCCTTTAACACTTCCACATTAATGATTTCACAATTTTCTCATATTTTCATTCCAACAGTGATTTCGATCACTTTTCCACCCTTATTATCTCGGCCACCCTTATCACCATAACCCGCACCTTATAACTTTATGTTGCAGTGTGCAACCTGATCCCACCGTACAGTTAGAATTCACAAACAACACGACAACAATAAACAATTCACAAAGATCAACAACAACAATTCTTAAGAATAACCACAAGAAATTAAAAGTATTTCCACAACTGTCAATACCATTTTCCATCATATTCAACAATTCATATGCAATTTAAGTCACCACAATAATTACCCACCATAAGCCAAACATTGTTATTGCCACAGTTGCTTCAATTGCATCACTTATGATTTCCTTCCATCATTTGTTTCTCACCTCATACCACATAACCTTTCACAATTAAGCATTTCGTTTATTGCCAA
This sequence comes from Nicotiana benthamiana, assembly GCA_034376525.1. NCBI lineage: Eukaryota > Viridiplantae > Streptophyta > Magnoliopsida > Solanales > Solanaceae > Nicotiana > Nicotiana benthamiana. The sequence continues at coordinate 13,903,056 of CM067331.1, read as the reverse complement.
TTACTTGAACTAATATATCGGGAGAATTAACCACAAACATTTCAATCAAACCAATCACAAGAATTTCACCAATAGTCCATATAAATATCACATACCAAGCATTTGCACACCAAGCAAGGCGATATTACAAGGATCAAAGTTAGCCATACATACCTCAAAAAGCTTTTCCTTAAATTTTTTTTAATACACAAACACATCTACCAATCACAATATATAAGGAAATAGCAAAAATCGATTAATAATTAGAAAGATTACCGATGGTGTAACCCTCTTAGGAATTTCATCAAACACCTAACAAGTGAAGTAGACTACAAGGTCCTACAATGGAGACTCCTTCTTCCCTTACCCAATTTCATCAAGAACTAACCAAACTAGTGCATTAATTCCACATACTATACCTTATTGACACATACATGTCCTATTTATAGCCACACAAGGCCCCGCAAGGAAAGGGGCTCACCAATACATCTGACGGAAAGTGAAGGGGAGCTACGGTCGATGGACTGGAGGACCTGTTATGGATCCACCTACAATCATAACATGAATGTAGCGCCCCCGGCAAAAAGGGACGTTAGTACACTTGAATTGTACTTGCATGCATGAAATAACATTGTCCCAAGTAATCTCAAACCACACACAAGTAGGAAGCAATAATAGAATCAACAATAAAATGCACAAGAAAGGAACAATCAAGCCAAGCATGTTTACAATCTCTCCTTTTCCCCTTCGGCATTTCCACATCAATGATTTCACAATTTGCTCATATTTTCATTTCAACAGTGATCTCCTTTTATTATTACCTCGGTCATCCTTATCACCACAACCCAAACTGTATAACTTCGTGTTGCGGCGCGCAACCTGATCCCACCGTACATGTACAATTCACATAAAACAAACAACAATCAACAATTCACAAAGATCAACAACAACAGTTCTTAAGAACAACCACAACAATTTACAAGTATTTTCACAACTGTTAGTACCATTTTTCATCATTTTCAATAATTCATATGCAATTTAAGTCACCACAATAATTACCAACAACAAGCCAAACATTGTTATTGCCACATTTGTTCAATTGCACCACTTACGATTTTCTTCCATTATTTGATTCTCCGCTCTTACCACATAACACTTTCATAATAACACATTTCGTTTATTGCCAATTACTTGCACCATTATATCAGGAGAATTAACCACAAAGAGTCAAATCAAACCAATCACAAGAGTTTCTCCAATAGTCCACATAGATATCATATACCAAGCATTTGCACACCAAACAAGTCGATTTTACAGGAATCAAAGTAAGCCATACATACCTCAAACAACATTCCCTTAAATTTTTTTGAATACACCAACACATCTAGCAATCACACTTTTTAAGTAAATAGCGGAAATCGATTAATAATTAGAAAGATTACCCATGGTGTAACCCTCTTAAGAATTTAATGAAACACCTAACAAGTGAAGTAGACTACAAGGTCCTACAATGGAAACCCCTTCTTCCCTTACCCAATTTCATCAACAACTACCCAAACTAGTGCATTAATTCCACATCCTATAACTTATTTACACATGCATGGCCTACTTCTAGCCCCCATTATACACTTTGAACTTATAACTTCTTGTGTGAAACTTTTGGAAGTATAATTTACCCGGCTGAAGTACACAGAGTTTCTAAAGGAATATGAGGACATGTTCTCCTGGTCGAATGATAATATAACTGGTCTCAATACATCCGTTGTAGCTCACAAACTGCCAATAGATCCAACTTGTCTGCCGGTAAGCCAGAAGCTCAGGAAATTCAAACCTGACATGAATTTGAAGATCAAAGAAGTTACTAAATAGATCAAAGCCAAGGTTCTCATGGTAGTGGAATAGCCGACGTTATTAGCCTATATTGTGCTAGTGTCGAAGAAAGATGGGAAGGTTAGGGTCTGTATCGAATACTAGGATCTTAACAGGGCCAGTCCTAAAAATGACTTCCCCTTGCCAAACAGACACATTCTTATTGACAACTACGATAAGCATGAGCTACAGTAGTTTGTTGATTGTATTACTAGGTATCATCAGACATGGATGGATGAGGAAGACGCAGAGAAAACGACATTCATTACACTGCGGGGGATGTATTGTTACAAAATAATATTATTTGGATCGAAAAACACTCCGACCACCTACATGAGGGTCTTGACTACTATCTTTTATGACATGATACACAAGGAAATCTAGGTGTATGTAGACGATGTCATCATCAAATTCAAAAAAGCCACTAACCACATGGAAGATTTGAGGAAGTTCTTCTACAGACTGAGAAGGTACAATCTGAAACTGAATCCTGCCAAGTGTGCATTTGGGGTTTCTATCATAAAAGTACTAGGGTTTATTGTAAGTCAACAAAGAATCGAATTGGATCCATCAAAGGTTAAGGGAATTCATGAGTTTCCACCACCAAAGAACAAGGAGGACGTGATGAGTTTCCTGGGGAGACTCAACTACATCAGCCGTTCATAGCTCAATCCACTGTCATTTGTAAACACATATTTAAATGTTGAAAGATGCTTCTATCAAATGCACTAATGATTATCAAAAGGCCTTTGACAAAATCAAGGAATATATGTCAACGCCGCCAGTTTTTGTTCCGTCCGAGCCATGTAAACCTCTACTGCTCTACCTTTCAGTATTGGATGGGGCATTCGATTGTGCTTTGGAAAAACATGATGAAATGGGGAGAAAGGAGCGGGCCATCTACTATCTTAGTAAGATTTTCTCCCCATACCAGGCCCAGTATTCTCTATTAGAGCAAACCTGTTATGCTCCAACTTGGGTGGCTTAGAAGATGAGGCATTAGTTCTGTCACAAGTGACGGTGCATGGATACCAATTATGACTATATCTAGGTTATTTAGGACCCAAATGATGAAATTCTTGTAATGTTTGCACCCTTCATTTTATGTAAAGTGTCTAGATTATATTGGAACTTGATAAAGAAGTTGTAAAAGACCGAATTTCACTTACTTGAGTTTTGGATAGGTTACTTATTTGTTAATAAAAATTGAGCTTCCTTATATATTAGTCTTGTAAGAGTTTTTATATAGGATATTCAGATAGTATCCTCTCTTCTTGTGGAGTGGTCTGAATACCTTAGCAGTACAATAGATGCATTTATGATTCATGTCGCTCAATCCTAGGTAGTGTACACATTATTCCGGATCTGGCCATACAACCTCGGCATAAATTGTGTGTGATTATGTTTGGAGAAAATTTTTTGATGACCCAATAGGTCATGTATAGTTTTTGAACCTAATTTTGTGTTTCAAAGCCTTAATACCTTATCCTAGAACCTCGATTTGTGTGAAATTCCGAGTATTGTTTCTAAAGTCATTAATGTTAAAAATTGTTAAAATATGAAATTTTACTGTAAATGTCCATTCAAGTTGACTTCGGGAAACATTTTGAGCAAACATACCCATATCTAGGTTTTATGGTCCTAGTGAGTTTGTTTCACAATTTGATACTTGAGGGTATGCCCGAAATAGAATTCAGAGGTCCCTGACACACGTATTCGTATTTTGTTGAAAATATGAAGTTTGAAGGTAAATGAATCTTAAAGATTGATCAATATTTGACTTTATTGATATCGCACCCCTCCTTTGGTTCCGAAATCCGATATATGTCCATTAATATATTTATGAGTTACTTTTCAAATTTAATGAGAAGCATAGATGGTTTTACTTGAATCGGATGTCTACTTGGTTTTTTTTTTTTTTTTGAATCCACTAGAAAAGTGCCTAGGGTTGGCTTTTATATTACTAATATAAAAGAAAAAGAAAATACAACAAATACACAATGTACAAATAAGGGGTACCATAGCACCGGTATTGTTACCCATATAACGCAACCGGGATACCCTTATTGTACTAATCCAATAGAGGAATTTCATTTGATTTGGTGGTTTTTTTTTGGGCACCCCAAGGAAAGTGCCTAGTGTTGGTTTTTTGTTAAAAACATAAAAGAAAAGAAAATACAACAAATAGAAAAAGTGCAAATAAGGGGTACAATAGCATCGATATTGTTACCAATATACCTCAACCAGGCTAACCTTATTGTACTAATCCTATTTAGGGATAAATAACCTCTCTAGCAAGCATGCAAAAAGAAAGAACTAGCTAGAACTAGGTACTCTATGATCATCACAGAGTTTATAACATACTTTGTCATGATATTACATAGAACTATACTGATGTGATGGTAAAATAAAAATATGAAGAAACCACCATGGTGCTCTCTGTTTTCTCTACACTTGTGAAATCTTCAATTTGTAGAATCTTGATTTCGTCCACAACTCTTTTCAAAAAGTATTCAAAAATCATACTTTTTTCTTCGAACGATTGGACTTCATAGATGTAGTTTGAATGACTTGTTTTTATTTGCACTTCTCATTGGGAGTCTCCTTATGTTTGCATCTTCATTTACACTCCCGTACCAACTCGTATCCCTTGTGCACGACTTCTTGCTTTTTCCGCTATGCATAGGTGATAGATCACCTTTTCTTGCCACTTCCTCCCTACATTTTTTTAACATTTCATCCTCTTCTCCCTGTTCAAAAAATTCTCTCCCCAGTTTCACAGGTTGTGGGCTATATTTGGCATTATGAAGTGCCACCAAGGCAGCCTCTCCATGTAAAGTTTCCACCACTGTTTGTTTCCGCAGCTCTTGTTTGCAGGACCTGTGCTAAATGAGGTAGGATCCAAAGTGATCTGTATTACCTATGTAGCGTGGTGTTGCTTTGCATCTTCTGAAAGTATTTCTAATGTATTAGAAGTATAGTGATCACTTGAGCTATGGTGCTGTTGCAAGTTATTTCCTGTAGCCTGTTGAATTATGTCTGCTACTTCATGCGTTTCAGAAAATCTTGGATTTTGCATGTGTTGTGTATCTAGTGTAGTTTCCTCTTGTGCTTTGACTATGCTTGGCTTGTGTTGTTGTTGTGTTTTTACATTATTCATGTTTCCTTTCGCACGACCATTACTAAAAGCAATACGATTTAAGTGGATAAGATAATCAGTACTTACCAATGCACCAAACAAATTTCTATCATCTAGCGACATAGCTGGTGTAGTTGTGACTATTTGTTGATGCCTCTTCTTTGCTGTCTCATTTTTTCTTTGAGTTATGTTTGGATCTCTTTGATACAGCTGCACAATAGGTGGTGATACTACAATTTGACTCGTAGAAATAACTGGAGCAGCATGCTTGGACGATGTTGCTGCAGCATGTATCAAAGTTGCAGCTGTTGCTTGCTTAGGAGATGTTAGTGACTGAATCAAAGTTCCAACAGTTATATTTTGATTACCAGCAATTTCATTGGTTCCGGGGATATAAACAGGTGAATTGAGGTTCAATTTACTCTTGGGGGTCGTTGAAGATGTCGCCTGAAGCTTGGTGTTCTTGGAGAATCAAACTCCTTGCTTGCACTCTCTTCATCCACCTCCTGTTCACCATGTTCAGATTCATACCCTGCAAATCCATCTCCATAATTTTCTTCATCATCTTCATCCCTTTGTTCTTGCCACAATTTGGAATTAATAACCATCAACCTCACATTTTCCTTTATTACTTCATTGTTAATTCCTGTAGACACCATAGGCTGCCCAGATTCACCATCATATGAACCCACTGACTGAGAAGAGCCCTCAGAAACGGGTTTGTATAAAGTTACTAAAGGTTGCTTAACCATGGTAGCTTTAATCATCATTTCATGTTGAGCATCCTTCATGATTTGTTCTACATTGAGACTTGAAAAATACATGGCAGGTTGGTACTGTAAGCTTGAATACCAATAAGTTCAGCCCCTCATATGTTCTTTGAGCCCTTCTGTAGAGCACCTATATTATATTCCATATCCACGCTGTCTTGCCTTCCTCGTTCATCACAAGATACTGCAACTATTTGTTTGGAAATCCCTTGACCAGTTAAAATTGTTGCATCCACTTCAGGATCCCAGCAGCTGCTAGAACCTTAAATGAGTTGTAGTTGGCATTAACCTGAGAGTCATTTAGTCGAACACCATTGTTCTGCTGTATGAATGAATCATCCTTTTTCGTGGGAGATTTTCGAGTTTATTCCACATTCCAAACTCCATGTTTTTTATTCCTATCCCCTCCTTGATCAACCACTTTTAACTTCCAAGAACTATTTTCCATCATTTTACTCATTTGGACCCCTTTTTTATTCCTAGAAAACTGGACCATAGCTTCCCCGTCAGAACTGTGTACTGTAACAGCATTGCCATAAAAAACACATCCAGTTTTGACTGGAGAAATTAGCTGCCCAGCTTGAACATCATTAGCTAAAATAGCTGCTGGTTTTTCAGCTAATGCAACAGGTTTTTTATCAATTCCAGCTTCCTGCTCTTCACCATCTAAAGCCTGAGAAATATCATTCATTACTAATGCATTTCCACTAGCTTATTGCTCATGAACCATCAATTGATCACCTGCAGCTACTATATTCTGAACATTAATTTTGCCTTGTCTATTAATGGTTTGATTTACTTGGATTTTCAGTAACCCCAGCTGCTCTAGTTTAGGTATTAACATCAACAGATCGTGGACCATGATTAGTCTCACTATCTGTAGCAATAACACATCCACGAGCACTGGTATCACCTGTTGGTTTCATAGCTGGCTGCACCTTAATGTTTGAAGTTTCTTAACATTTATTTGCAGCTCGTTTGGCATTCAAAAAATCCCTAGCATCACCCTTAGTATACCAAGGCTGCCTAGTCCTTCCGATTCCTCCACCTGAAGTGCTTTTTCATTCTTTTCCTATGTCCTCCAACGACATGATTTTTCGTCATGTCCTTGATGTTTACAACACGTAAAATATTTAGGCAAGTCATCAAAATGATCTTCTTAGAGTATTCAATATTATTTCCAGACTTCATATCGACGATGTTTATCTTGACTCTCTTAGGATGTTTGTCAATTAAATCGATCAAGACTTTAACTCTTGTCGTAATTGGTGTTGATCAATCCTGCGTTGCTTTATCTTTCGCAAGAGGCTTTCCCACAACATAAACTATGGATAATAACAAATTTTTTACAAAAGCATTGGCTGGCAGATCAGGAAAATAAAAATCCACACCACAGCTTTTGACGTTTCTTGTCGAGGGTTAAATCCCATGGTCCATGAGAAAGTCCTAATGAAGAACTCGTCTTCCTTTTCCTTTGCGTAAGCAGTTGTTCCTGATAATACATGAACAAAGTCTTCAAAAAGATCAAATCTTACCTGTATATGGTGGTAATCTAGCTGTCCAACGTTGTATTTACCTTTGACGTCATGAGCTTTACATTTCATCCTCAGATGGATAGATAGTCGGAGTGCACTATTCTTATATTGGAGGATATGTTTCGCACTTGCATTATAGATTTCCGAGGTTCGTGGGTACACTTCTTGCCACTTGCGGAATTTTCCTACAACAACCAGTCTAGCATTCAAATGGATCCGTATGAGGAATTATATGGTAGGCACTGTCGATATCCAGTTGGATGGTTTGAGTCATGGGAGGCTCAGTTGATAGGTACAGATTTTGTACATGATTCCTTGGATAAGGTCAATATTATTCAGGGCTAACTTTGCACAGCTCAATCTAGGTACAAGTGTTATGTCTTTCATGATGTTGCATTCATGGTCGGAGCGAACGTATTGCTCTAGGTTTCACCCATGAAGGGTTGGGATTTGAAATAAAGGGAAAGTAGAGCACTAGTTTTATCGGACCTTTTGAGATTCTCCTGAGAGTGGGTGAGGTGTCATACATGCTCTCATATCCACCTAGTTTGTTACCAGTATATCTGGTGTTCCATCTTTCCATGATCCAACAGTATCAGGTGACCCATCCTATGTGCTAGATTTCAGTTCAATCTAGTTGGACAAGGATTTAACATACAAGGAGGAGCCAGTGGCTATTCAAGCCCGGCAGGTTCATTTGTTTAGGTCAAAGAGTTACCCTTAAGTTCGAGTGCAGCGGAGAGGTCAGCCCATTGACGTAGTTAGAAAGGAGTCCGAGCCGGAGATGCAGTGTAGATATCAAAACCTTTTCACCACTCCAGTTATTTTTCTATGTTCGTCCTATGACAAAAGATTATATTAGAGGTGGAGAATATGTTTGTCGATAGGTCATCTAGAGGTTTAGATTCTAATTTGTGTTTCTACATATCATGTTTTTTCGGAAGGCTTTTATGTTAAAAATTACTAAAATATGAAAGTTTGCCTGAAAACCCCATTACAATTGACTTCGGTCAACGTTTTGACCATACGGGCCTGGATTTATATTTTTACGGTCTTGATAAGTCTGTATCGCGACTTGGGTTGGCCACTGTTTGCATTTGTGAGCAAATCATTCCAATTGCAATAATTTCATAAATGCTAATACTTCGCAATAGAGAAGGATTTCTCGCATTTGTGGGGTTAGCAATTGTGAAATTTGCAACTGGTCAAAAGCTGAATTAGACGTGATTTCTCTCATTTTGTTAAATTTTATAACCTAGAGAACCCTAGAGGCGATTTTTCGAAAAGCCCTTATTCCCCAATCTATTGGTAAATGATTCTAACTTATTTTATTTCAATCATTCATCACATTCCATAAGATTTCAACCTAAAATATAGTATTTTTATGATGGAAAATTGGGGGGTTTGGTAGAATTATAGATTTTTTGTAAAATTGTTATTTACACCTCAAATTGACATTGGATTTCAAACTAAAGAATATTACCAGTCTCAGAGGTGAATTGTAGCCGGACTTTAGTCGAAATATTTGGTTTGGACCAAGCTGGCCAGGGAGTTGTCTTTTGTTGGCTTTTTAAATAATAACCTAAGTAGAATCTTTTGCAATCGTGGGTAGTTCCTAAGGCTTATTTTGAATAGTTTGGTTGGTAATTTTCTAGACTTTGTTTGTTCGGAGGCTTGTTTGAACGCTAAAGTTGTAGTTGATTTTTGAGTTGATCTACTAAGCAAGATAAGTGTCACGCTAAAGTTGTTGTTGGGTTAATTCATGCGAGTGGGACTTGTTCTTTTTTAATTGATTACTTACTTTGATCATGATATCCATGCTTAGACTTGTTACTTATCAAATTAATCATTCTTTTCTTGTTTATGGGCTATCTGCAATAATTGAGTATTGTGTCTGAAGTTGAGGTTTGTATTATGGAACCATTGTTGACGTAAGGCCTGTTCTTGATTATTATATCTATTTGTTGTTGTATGTTCATTGTTATATGGTAAGGGAGTGTTAATGCACGAAGAGTGATGTAGTGTCGTATTTGAGTGTTAATGCATAAAAGGTGATGTTGTGCCATAATGTGCGAGTTAATTCACGAAAGTTGATATCGTGACATATTTTGAGAGTTAATGCACACAGGGTGATTATGTGACGTATCTATTTAATAATGATGAAATTGAGTGTTAATTCACGAAGTGTGATGCTCTGTCGATGTTATTCTTTCATAGTGAGGTTGAGGTTAATAGTACGAAGGGTGATATCATGTAGTTTTATTCATTATGTTTGTTCGTATTATTAGTTAAAGGCATATTGATTGTGCTGTTTATAATTTTTTTCTGTATTTATTGTATCTTCAACCCCTTTCGCATGTCCTATCCTAATTGTACATGTTTAGCATTTAATTGTTATTATGTTGTAGGCATATTGTTATCTGCACATGTTTATTTACGTCGGTACCTTGTCTTAGCCTCATCACTACCTCGTCAAGGTTAGGATCGATACATATGGAGTACATTGGGTCGGTTGTACTAACACTACACTCTGCACTGCTTGTGTAGATTTTTGTCCGGGTCCCAACTGTCGTTGATGCGTTTTACCTCAGAACTGCTTTTAGACACTCAAGGTAGATCTGCTAGCATCTGCAGACCTTGAAGTCCCCTTCCCCATATTTATTGTTCTTATCCTTCGAGAAAGTTGAACATATTTCAAATCGTGTGTGTTGAAACTCTAGAAGCTCATGAATTGTAACTTCAGATCCAGGTTTACTAGATAAAATAGTTTTTATGTTATTCCGCGCTACGTTTTGGTTTCATTTTGGCTTAGTTGATTGTACTTATTGAACTTTATTAAATTTGGATTAATGGTCCTCTAATGTTCACTTGTCTGAAAAGTGAAATATTTGGCGCCATCACAGTCCCAAAGGTAGGAATTCCAGCTTGTGACATGAATACACTTGATATTAGTCTTAAGTCTTAAAGGATTATATTTTACTTATGGCCTGAAATTGTCTAAGTAGATATGATGTAATTATCATTTTTTAGTCATGTACTCCATTCCTATTAGAATTTCTCTATTTTATTAATGTCCTGTAGTAAGTGAAGTTGTCCCCTCGACACTACTTCTTAACGGTTAAACTGAATATTTGTTTATGTATTCACACTACACTTCTGCACTAATCGTGTAAGATTTGAGGCAGGTGCAGGTGGCGATTATACCGATGTGTACCACCAATACCATGAAGCCTAGTACTGAGTTGTTATGCAGTACCTAGAGTATCTCTTTTGCATTTGGTTTTCTGTCAACATTATTTCAAACAATAGTTAGAGTGTTGTACATTCTACTAGTTGCTCATATAGTTGTAACACCAGGTCGTGGAACACACACTAGTTGATTTTATTATTTTGGAATAATTATTTCACTGTTGTTGCTCACTCATTATTCTTCGTTTACTTTATTAAGTTTTGAATATTTTATTTTCTAAAAATAATTTAGTTTTACTACTTGTAAATCCATTAAAGAGAGAAATTGCAATGATTAATTTATTATTTGCATGCCTAGCATCAACGTTGGGAGCCATCACGCCCAATAGGAGAAATAGGGTCGTAACAATGTGGTATCAAAGCACAATGTTCACGCTAGTCTCACAAGTTATAAGCATGCCTAATAGAGTCTTGTGGATCGGTGCAGAGACAACCACACTTAACTTGAGAGGCTATAGGGTGTTAGGAAATCACTCTTGTTGCATCTCATATCGCCTAGTTGATGTTCTACTAACTACTCTTTCACATATAGCGAAAACGCATCTAGCAAATGTACCTAATCATGGAGAGGCTGTTCTCCAATTGCTAGATGCCTAAAAAGGGCTGCAGCCCGAGGTAGAGGATGAGGGCATCATGTAATTGGTGCAGTTGTACTACTAATAGATCCAATGGAGGATCCTAACATTGAGGAGTACGGCGAGGTGCCTGTGGCGGGGCCAACTCCAGTGGATGTCATGTTCGCGCCAGGTTTCCAGGAGGTCATGAGATGTATGTTGCGGTCCATAGATTCTATTACTCAGTCTGGTTTATTGCCAGTGTACCCAAGCCATATCCATAGAGGGAGGGGGTGCACAAACCTCTACCACCCAGGCTTCAGGGCATGTAGTTTACGTATACTGGAACTCGGGCACTCTACCTATGGACGAAGCCTAGCTAGTTGCAAAAGTAATACTTAAGCCTATACCAGCTACGGGCGGCGAGCCTCGGAGATCTTAAATAAATGGACCAGGCTATATCCTTCTGTATATTTAGGTGAGCGACATGAAGACCCCTAGGATATTAATGATTGGTGCATGGATATACTGCACAACAGGAGGATATTGGAGTCCCGCAGGATGTACTTTTTAACCTTTTGGCCGACCTTTAGATGGTGGCAGTCCTATATTCTTGACATGCCTGAGGGTTCTCCTCCCTTGACCTAGGACCAGTTCACACTTGTCTTTCTACATAGGTATATTTCACCCCCTCAGAGGGAAGAGTTGTTACAATCTGTGCAGCTCCACTAGGATATAGTATTTGTAACTGACTAGGAGGCGAGATTCTCCGAGTTATCTTGCCTTGCACTTTTGATAGTTTCAACTAATGCAAAGAGAGTGCGAAGGTTTGCTGCACGGTTGCATTATGGTATCCATCAAACTTTGGCCCAAGCAGTTGAGATGTGGACTTCGTACGAGCTAGTTTTGGAAACATCTTGGAGGATCAACGATATTTGTCAGCGAAGCCGAGAGCAGATGCTATGGAAAAATAACTTCTTAATTATTGAGGGTTCAGTGGTGCTCCGTCTAGGAAGAGTTAAGTTCGTAAGGGGTCAGTCTAGCAGGTCTACATATCTATTATCGCCACCTCATTGGGGACCTCTAGTGCAGCCCTATTTCAGTGCAATTCAAGAGACCTCCTAATGTCCACCAGCCATTCAAGGCTCATCCGGTGGGTATTCAGGCTATCATGTTCAGACTTCAGGTCAGTTGTCCGCCATTTTGAAAGGTTTTTCCGAGTGCGGGGATGTTTGTAACGAAAAGATGTTGTTCCCTAAGCTTCGGGGAAAGGCGGTACAACAGTTCTCTCAGCCTATGATTACTTTTCTAGGTGTCGCACCAGTCGTCCAACTGAACACAGGCGAATAGCAGATGAGTAAGGGTCTTCCTAGAGGTACAAGCATGACAAGTGGAGGTCTGCCAAGTGTAGTCAGTTAGGTGATGGCCAGTTAGTCGGCGTTCCAGCTAGGTTCTATGATTTCCCAGTCAGACTAGATCTAGTGGCCTTAGATTCCATGATCACATGTATTATTTTAATCTAAGGTAGGGACGCTTCGGTGCTAATTTATGTAGGGACTACATATATATCTATGTTTTCCCTATTTGGTCATTTCCTGGGTATTCCTCACGAGTCCTTGGACACTTCTATTTGTGTGTCCATGTAGTGGGCAATTCTTTTATTGTGGATCAGATCTATCAATCTTGTATTGTGACTTTCTATGGTTATGAGACTAGAGTGAATATTTTCTTGCTTGATATAACCGACTTTGAGGTCATCCTGGGCATGTATTGGTTATCTCCATATCATGCCCTCATTGAATTCCATGCCAAGATTGTTAACTTAGCGATGCTAGAGTTGCCTAGATATGAGTGGAAGGTTTCGTCTATCAGTGCACCTAGTCAAATTATCTCCTTTGTGAAGGCTCGACACATTGTCGAAGGGGGCTATATGGCTTATCTAGCTTATTTTTAGGATACCTCAATAGAGGCTCCGGTGATAGATTTTGTGCCCGTGGTCTGGGAGTTCTACGATGTGTTTCCTTGTGATATTCGAGGTATGCCACTAGATTGCGATATCATTTTTTCAATTGATTTTGCCATAGGTACCCAGTATAACTTTATGCCACTGTACTCCATGGCTCCAAACGAGTTGAAGGAATTGAAAGAACAACTCCAGGAGTTTCTAGCAAAGGGGTTTTGTCAGACCGAATGTGTCGCCTTGGGATCCACGGGTATTGTTCGAGAAAAAAAAGACAGGACTATGAAAATGTTTATTGATTACTGCCAATTGAAAAAAATTATTATAACTAACAAGTACCTATTATCGTGTATTGATGATTTATTTGATAAGTTGCAGGGGTACAATCTGTTGTAAGATAGACTTTACATCAGAGTACCTCAAGTTGAAGATTTGTGATTCAGATGTTGCAAAGGAAGGTTTTCGGACTAGACATGGCATCCATGAGATATTAGTCATGTCCGTCGATTTAAATAATGCCCCGACAGCATTTATGGATTTGATGAACATGGTGTTCAGGCCAAATATTGATTTGTTTGTCGATCTCTTGTTTATGACATTTTGATCTAATCGCATAGCATGGATGAGCATGAGTAGCATTTAATAGCGGTGCTTCTGACCAAGGATGCATTACACGGGGACAACCAATCTATCCGTAAAATGACATCGAAATCCTCCATATCAAAGAGTAACAAGTCAACGCAGGTCTCAAGACCCCTAAATACTACAACACAGGAATAATGCAACCAATCCACCACAATAGAATCATCCACGGGCATAGACACATATACAGAAGTACACTGGGCCTCAATAGACATAGCCAGAGGGGGTGCGAAATAGGACGATGCATATGAGTACGTAGACTCAGGGTGAAATAGCCTGAAGCATCTTTGCTACAAATCAAAATAGTACCTGTAATGTCTGCATCAGAAGTCTCAACCTCCAAATTGGCTGCTGACTGATCCCTACTGCTGACGGTCTGGACACCATCTCTAAGACCTCTATCCCCGTCTCTAGCTAGAAAAGTAGGCTATGCAACCTCCGGTGCCCGGAGCCAAGCACGATAACTCTGATACTGAGAGCTGCTCAAAGCTCTAGGGAAAAATCTAACCATGTGTCTCGAATTACCACAAGCATAGCAGAACCTCGACTCCTACGGCCGAGCACCCATCAGCCTAGGGCAGGCCCTCATGAGGTGACTATAGGAGGTGACCATACTCGCCGTACTGAAAACATCTACACACATGCTATAATTGATGAAATTGAGGCTGGCCCTGTAGACCTGAATTATCACCTGAAGTACCATGATTGACAGGACAAGCCGACTGAAAGGGCCTGGAAGGATGGCATCTACCATAAAAACATCTACCTTCAGAAGACGTACCACTAAATCCGCATGAATGATGAGGCCTCTTATACGATCAATGAATGCCTCCCTGTGGCAGCACCTCATCCATTCCACGGCCCTCATTGGCCGTCTCTTGATAAAGGATCTCACTCCCAGCCTGAGCCGCTGCATCGGGCTGATCTACCACCGCTGGTTGCGACCCTAGATGTAAACCCGCTCGAATAACACCCTCCACAAGATTCACTAATCTGACAGTGTCCTGAAGAATTGGAGTGGCTATGAACCCCTCTGGGACCAGAGCTGGGCCCATCGGAATGGCTGGAACTGGAACCTCTTCATCATAGTTAGCATGAGGCTCCACCTCTAGGACTGCTGCTTGAGGCTGAGCTCTACCCCGGCCTCAGCCTCGCCATCTACCAATGGTAGAAGCTGTTGGTGGAGACTCGGGATGCTATGTGGTAGAATAGGAAGTATGTGCTCTCGCCACCTACGAAAGCATAAAGTAGAAATTAAATAGTTTTTTGAAGAATGAAAACGCACGACCAGGAAGAACAAAGTGAAATTTTACTAACTCTGTATCCTCTAGGGGATAAATACAGACGTCTCCATACCGTACCCTCAGACTCTACTGAGTTTGTCTGTGAGTTGTGAGACACAAAGTAACCAAATGCATTAATAACAACTTGTCACGACTCGGATTTCCTATTTTTAGGAGTCATGATGGCGCCTACTGTCAAAGCGAGGCAATCCAGATGTTTAACAACACCTCACTAATTTTATCCTAAACAATAAAAATACGGAAACATTAGAATAAAGTGGAAGACTTTAAAAATACTTGACACTGGAAACGGAAATACATAGCTCCAACTTACACTTCTACCCAGAAACTAGTGTCACCACTCACAGACTACTAGAGAGTACTGAAACAAGGGTCTGAAGAAATACACATGATTGTTTGTCCCAAATACATGGAACAACAGGATAAAGTAAGGATAGAGAAGACGTCGGGCCTGCGGACACCTGCATGCTACCTCGGTGTCTCCCATATCAGAATGCTAACACCTGCTCCACTACTGGTACTTCTTATTAAATATGTATCTGTGCAAAAGAGCGTAGAGTGAGAAATGAACACAACCGACCCTATTTGCTGGTAAGTTCCTGGCCTAACCCAGGCGAAGTAATGATGAGGCTAGACAGGACTACCAGATAAACTTGTGCATTTCAACAAATATGAGCAATAAAAGAGGATACAAAAATTTATATAATTAAAAAGGATGGGAGCATGCTATGGGGGGTGAAACAGTTCAGATATAAAATCAACAGTTAGAAAAATAAAATTGTACAACAACAACAATCCACAGAAGGAGAATAAACAACCGTTGCACAACACCGCCCATCGTGCTTTTACTCTCGTCCTCACCAAAATAATGAATTAAAGTGCACGGCATCACCCATCGTACTTTATCACTCTTCCTCACCCAATAATTAGTATAAACTAAGTCCATGGTTACACGGTATCACCCATCGTGCTTTAGAACTTTAGTAATGTATAGTTCATAGCTTAGTCTAGCTTCTTTTATTTTGACATGCTATAATAAGGGAGGTCACCAAGCATTAGCAGCAGCAAGTGCAGTGAAATCACATCTCCCAGTAGTCCAAGCTACCAAACATTCCCGAATTACACTGACCTTATTCATGTTTAGCCCAGGATATGTAGGCAACTACAAAAGCAGTGTGCGATCACATTTTTTAAAAAAATGCTCCACACAGAATATGTGAACGAGCAAAATCTCTCATTTCCGCTCACTTGTCTTTGCACGAAAACTCTTCGTGTTTCCGGGCAAAGAGGGGCAGTTGTGAGCACGTGATTTTTGCCCTAAGCAAATTATTCCCAAAACTTCAAACAAAATAATTTTTCTTCATTTTTACAATTTGTGTGCATTTGACGTCATTTTCTTATAATTATTGCATTTTATTTGTGCATGTTAATTCATAAGATACAAAATACGCATTTGCATTTAGGTTTTAACTTCATATGTTAGTATTAATGAGGGATTGATTTGTCTTAGAATATTATATGAAGAAAATGACAAAAATAGTTCACTCTATGCATTTTTATTGTTTTAATTTTGAGATTGTCTCAAAATAGTTATTAAAATTATTTTAGGCATTAATTAGTTTACTTAATTTTTATTTTAATTTTACATCTTTGTAAAAATTAAAAAAATACAAAATTACAAAATGAAAAAGAAAAAAACAATTAAAAACAAAATAAAAATACAAAGGGAATGAATTTAATTAAAGGCCAAATTTGGGCCACGTTTCCACCTAATCCGCTGGCCCAAACACCAATACAGTCCAACCCAAAACCCATTTTCCACCCGGTCCATGTTCCTTAGCCAAACTACGCCGTTTGGCGTCGTTAGATCTCAGCAATCGAAGCACTTTAATCGAACAGTCACAGGCTATTCTTGTGATTGGAATATAGCTGTCTGAACTCCTTCAGAAACCATAGAGACTAATATTCCCTCCACATACCCTTGCCCTCTCCGCCTCCACCGTTGTTCTTCGCGGAATCATCCCCGGCTAAAAACGCCACCACCACCAACGTCCACCAAAATAATACCCCAAACTCCCCGTTTTGCCCTCATTTCGAGTATGCAAATGGTTTCCCTCGAATCCTCCCATATCTCTTCGAATCTTCATCGGAATATTTTCTGGTGACGATGCATACCATGCCAAATGGTCCCAACTTTACACCATACAACCGCCTTGGCCTCTTCTACATAACCCCTAGGACCTTTGGTCTTGAATATTGTCGTAACGACTCGAATTTAAGTTTTAAGATTTTCCGGCAAATCTGGATTGCATTTTGCACAAATTGGTGCCATAGGTGTCGCCTCATCGTCTTCTCAAGGATTTTTTGTAATAAAAGATGAATTGAATGCCGAGGTTAGACAGTCGAGTGGCCAATAAAGTCGTGAGTCCTTTCCCTTTCTTTGTTTTCTGTTATATGAGTTTTTCTGTCGATTAAGACCTTGCATGGGTCCCTTTTAGTGGTTATAGTAATTTTCAGCATAAATTGGAATGTTTCTCTAGATTATTCTGATTTTTATTGATTGATGTTTCATTCTAATAGTTAGTCCAATTAGTTTAGTAATTTAGTGATTAGTTTGATCGAAATTAGTTCAAGTCTTGATGTAGTTCTTAGATAATAAACATTGGTAAGGCTTTTGTTTGATAATAATGATGTTAGGGTAATTTGTTTGTTTAGCCAATTCTAATTAGTTTGGGTCAATGAGAGGTTTGGGTTTGTTAGAGTCAGAAAATTGAGGTTGAAAGCATTTTAGGCATTCATCAATTAAGTATTAATACTAGAATTCCTTTGAACTTTCTAGAGAGGAGTGTACTTAGAATATCGAGTAAGTTTAAAGTACTTCCTTGCAGAACAAGTTAAAAATAAAGGGGGTAAACACTAAAAAGGGAGGGACCAAACAGGCAATTTTGGACAACTCATTCACCTAAAAATAGTCGTTGCATTTCCTTAGGGAGGGGGTTCATATTTTCAGCCATAAACAAAAAATCCCAAAATTATCTCCTTCTTTTATTCAGCTTTGCATTTTTTAATTCAAAGTCTTCAAAATCCAAAAACAACAAAAAATCTCCAGAAAAACAAAACAAAATGAGAGAGTCATTGTTCTATTGATGTTTCTCGCTTAGTCATTGATTTCCAGATTTGTTTTGAAAAGTTAAGCATTCAAAAAACCACAAACAATAGAAATGTAATAGAAAACTCCAAAAACAAAAGGTTACTATTCCATCAGAATTTTCATCTTTATTTCCACTAATTCCTGAGTTCAAGGTCTGTTAGCTGCATTTATTGATTTTGCGTGGATATATGTCCAGTTGAGCTGGAGTTCAACTGATTTTGGGTTAACTGGAAGTGGTGGTTTTGATTCAAGTGGATCATTCATTTTATTTGGTTTAGAATTTATTCATGGGTTGTGTTGTGATTTCCCTGAGCTGAATATTGTTGCTATTTACTGTGTGGTTGCTAATCTACTAAGGATTGACCTTTGTTGCTGATCCACTTCCTTTTCTTATTATGTTCTCACTCCAAGTACACCTCTGAATAGCCTTGATGTAGCTTTGAGTTGAATTGAAATAGAAGTTGGAATTGAACTCCTCTTCGACTATTTTACCATTTAGAAGATTGATTATTGTAATGACTGTGTAATACTTGTATTTTCACGCTGTAATTCATTTGAATTGTTGTATGAAGTGTTGGATTTGGGACTTGTGCTGGATTGAACATTTGTTAGAATTAACTGGAATATTTAAGTGATTTGAAATCCTATCATGAATATGTGAATGCAATTGCTTTAGCAATAATCTGATTTAGAAGTAAAATGTATGAATGAGGTGGTGGAAAGCTCGAAATGTGAAATGCAATATTAGTTGAAGTCAATAGGATTGGAATAACACATATGTATGATTGTATAACTTGAAAGCCAAATCGAGTGTGTTCCTAATTCTATTTCAATGTCTAGTGTTTATTTTCAATATTAGAAGCCTGCATAAATAATATATATTGTTTTCATGTTGGAAGGTGGATTAATTTACTAGAGATTTTATTTTGATTTCATCAATGTTGTCTTGATAAATTACATGGGCCTCAGAACGGTAAGGGGCAGCCCAGTTCACAAGTGTGTGGTTTTGATTTGTAAATGAACGTAGGATCAGTCCAATGCTGAGAATCGACCCCAAGACCTTCCACTTGAGGTCTGTTGGGCTTAAGCGGAACAGGCCACCTGGCCTGGGCTGTCTTGGGTTGTCTTGGGCCTAATATTAAATATGAAAATTGGACTAGTAGTATTTCAAATAATAGGCCATGGATTTCTATATAGCATTAATTATAGGATACTTTTCTTTATCTTAGAGACGATATTAATTAGAAAATCCTAATTACATTAGATTAGCCTTTAAAATAAATGAGACGAGCCACGCCCAAACAAAAGTACAAATGTGGGGCCCTCAATAATGGTTATATAAAATAATTCGAATTTGGGAGGGGCGTTTAGTGAATTTGACGGTTGCCCCCAAAATAACAATATGCTAGAATCTTTAGGCACATTTTAATACTTTACCTTCCTAATCTCGGTTGCGCGTTGATGCGACCCAAATTCAAATCTCGATGAAGTCGAAATGTGGGGACAATAAAGGGCGCATTGATTACGACAGGGTTCGAAACGCGTTTTCACGACATCGTAATTCTAATAAAATAAAAACATGACAGAAAAGAAATTCACACAAGCCTCACCAAACAAAATAAATATGGGGCCCTCAATAAATGGTTTTAAACATGATTAGGAATTGGAGGGCTGTTTAGCGAATTTCAATGGTCTATCCCAA
Source organism: Nicotiana benthamiana (assembly GCA_034376525.1). NCBI lineage: Eukaryota > Viridiplantae > Streptophyta > Magnoliopsida > Solanales > Solanaceae > Nicotiana > Nicotiana benthamiana. The sequence continues at coordinate 13,883,202 of CM067331.1, read as the reverse complement.
AATAATATTGTGTTAGAATATTTAGGCGTGATTTATTAATTTACTTCCTTAATCTCGGGTGCCCATTGATGCGACCCAAATTCAAATTTCGACGAAGTCGGAATATGTTGACAACCGCGGGTGCATTGATCGCGACGGGGTTCGAAACACGTTTTCACGACGTCACAATTCTTAAAAAACAATGATAAAAAGCGGTTTACCAATGGAAGTCACATAAGTTCGCATGTATTAAAATTAGATAAAATCAAATACAACAATTGATCGACCGTGCTAGAACTACGGAACTCAAGAATTCCTAACACCTTGTCCCGAGTTAAAAAAATTTCTTACTCGGATTTCTTGTCCGAAGACAATAACATGGTCATATTTTTCCTCGGTTCAGGATATAGCCGGTGACTTGGGACACCATTAATCATCCAAGTGGTGACTCTAAATTTTAATAACTAAATCTTGTTCTGATTGTCCTTTAAGTTTATAAACTTTTTTACGCCCCTTGCTAGTATAGATGAAGAAGGAGGTGTGACAGCTTTGGCGACTCTGCTGGAGAAAAGAACCCAGAACCTTTTGTTCAGGGTTCAGAATTCGAGCATAGATAAATTGTTGTATTTGGCTATAACTGATTTTCCTACATGTTTCATGCTTAATGTGCTAAATGTTACCGCTTTGATATTATCTGAAGTGTGTATAAATTGTGCGGCACCCTTCTATATTCGCCTCCGAGAATGTGCTTACTGGTTGAGACTCCTTATTCTGTTAGTGCCATACCCTGAAAAAAGAATGAGGCTGGATAAGTTGCAAAGCCGGATGATCTCCAGGTTACCGGTACGTTGTCCCATCCTCGATTCGAGTTGTTTGCTCGAGTACACAATCTAGAACACTTACCTAGGTTTTGAACCTAGAATAACGTGACTTCCTGCCGGATCCCTAGTAGGAACGCTTATTTGCATCATGCTGCATTTGACTTAGGGGAGTCAATATAGGGATTGGGTCAATCTAGGGCTAGCAACCTGAATTGAAAAAGACCATCTTGATGCATTCTACTTGATATGTACATATATTTGTTTTGATCCTGCATGTTGACCGGTTTCTGAATCTTGGGAATGTTGGAAAATTGAGAAAAAGAGAAAAGAGAAAGAGAGAGAAATAGCAGTTAGGGAATTAATTGATTATTTTAGAAAAACCAATGCCTAGTACTACTGAAACTCTACCGAAATTTTGAGAAAAGAAAAAAAAGAGAAGGAAAATGTTTTATTTTTTTAAAAGAAAGGCAGAGGAAAAATAGAAAAGAGCCTTTTATTTTCGAAAAGTTATTTGTTGAAAAAGAAAATGAAAATGAGTCTTTATTTTAGTTTGGAACAATAGGTTGTTTTATTATTTGTTGAAAATGAAAAAGGAAAAAAAGAAGAGTCGTATTTTGTCTTGTTTTCAAAAACAGAAAAGGAAAGTAGTTTGTCTTGCCATGAAAAATGAAAATGAAAAACGAGTCTTGTGTTTTTTTAAAAGAAATAGTTTTTTTTATTTGTTTATGAAATGCTAAAAATAAAAATGAAAAAGAGTCGTGCTTTTGAAAGAAGTTTTGTTATTTGTTTATGAAATGCCAAAAATGGAAATGATACAAAATCTTGTTTTAATATAGTTCAGTTAATTGACCCGAACTAGGCAGGTCTGGTTATCACAGGGCGTGAGATACATAGGTTACCCTCATCGGGTCCAACCTCCCCTTTTTCAAAAATATCCAAAAAGTCAAAATTATAGATTTCGTCATAAATAAGTCGGGTGATGTCGTTTATGTCAAAAATAGTCGGATGTTTCCAAAAGAGATGCCAGAAGGCTGACTTTGCACAAACAACTACCTTTGGTCATAGTTTGATTTTTGACCCTCACAACCTTAAAATCTTTCTCGTGGCGTTGAAAGGTCGTGTTGCAATACTGGGTCTTTTATTTTAATATGAAAAACAAGAAAACAAGGCCGTGTTTGAAAACCGAGTCCGTCATTTTTAAAATCTAGAAAAAGAATGTAGATTGTTTTATTTTGAGTTGAATAAAAGTTTTTCTTTTACTTAATCACCTTAATAAATATGCAGGATGAGCATGATGCAAAATGAACTCCTTTCAGTAATAATCAAAATCCCTTTTGAGTTGCAATTATAGTGGGATGATTTAGGCAAAGAGGGACAAGATGAAGTAAAGAAATATCTAAAAGGTCTCATGGGTTTATTAGACATCAAGCCACGGGGTGATATTAAAAGTGCATTGGTCACTTGTTGTCACCTAGCACACAATGTCGTCCACTTTCCTAATTTTGAGCTCACACCGACTCTCGAGGAAATAGCCGGGTACATTAAAAATGCTGAGGGTCCGCTAAGAGAAAAATATCTAATTGCTCCAAGAGCCATCACAGTGCATTGGTTTTTAGATTCGCTGAAGATACCCAGGGCAGTCCATAATTCGGATTTGGCAAAAGGCTTCTGCACTCTACGCTTCATATATGACAGGTACGGCCATGTGGGAAGATTTAACAATCCAGACATTACACTTTGCAGTAAAAATAACCATCAAAAATGGGATGAGCACAGACGGGTGGCGTTCATGATAGCCTTTTTGGGTCTCTTAGTGTTCCCAAGGAAAGATGAGAATATTGATATAAAAGTAGCTAGGATTGTCAGTACCTTACTTTCTCAAGATGAGAGCTCCCTTGGGCCTATTATTGAGTTTTTCCAAGCTCACATTGCTTGCAAAGCCAGAGGCAATTTCTTCTAGGGGTGTTATTTGTTGCTACAAACGTGGATGACCGAGCATCTATGCCACTGTTCCCAATCTTTGAGTTATGGTTTGTCCGAAAAAACCTGTATAGGAGAATTTTATACGAGGATTGACGGGTTTATATTTCCTGAAAGTGAAACAGCATGGATATCATACTTTTGGACTGTTAAGGCCAGTTAGATACAGTATACATTGGGATGGTTACCTGTTGAAGAAATTAGATACATGTAAGTACCAAGGTTGCATTTTCTTTTTATGGGACTTAAGAGCATCCAGCCTTATGCTCCAAGTCGGGTTCTGCGACAACTCGGAGGATGCCAAAAAGTACCACGGGAGAAACATCTTAGTGCTCAAGTAATTGAGATAGCCATGACGGGTAGTTTGCCGAGACAAAAGTCTGCGAGATTTGGAATGAACGTCAATATCTACAAGCAGATACTTATGTGCAAAATTGGGCCAAAGGAGAAGTATGGCAAGAATACCTCGCATAGTACAAAAGGGAACTTGCACAAAAGAGGCCAACGAAAGACCCTACATCCAAGATTTCGCTGAATTATCACTAGAACAACAGGATTGGTTAACAAAAGAAGATGGCTATCGAGCTGAAATTGGTAAGCTGAAGCAACAAGTTGAAAGTCTAATATTTGAGAACAGTGTACAGGTTGCTGCAGATCAGGGGGAAAGGAACAGATTGGCTCGAGAAAACGAGGTGCTTAGGTCCCAAATCCGGTAATTAAGAATTGCCGCCAATAAGTAACCAAGGAGTCCATCAGATGAGCGATTGATAGAAGGGATGGAAAGTGAAGTAAGGGAATGTCGGGATGAATTAGAATAATTTGAGAATGTCATGGTATAGCTCAAAGCACAGAGGGCTATAAAAATAGAGGAGCATCGTCATTACTTGAATCAATTGAAACGATACCACGAGAAAATTGTTGCCAAACTAAAGAGAAATATGGTTGCCATTAAGGTTAATGTGATTAAGCATGCTAGAGATTTCAAAATTTAAAGTGGATATTGTTAAGACTTGTTGGCCCAAATGGTGGTAGAAGTGCACCAGTTGAAGGATCAACACCTACAAGACTCTTATGCATTAAAGACATGCAGTGATCAGATAAAACGCTTACTTATAGAAAAACAACAAACAAAAGACTTGATTAGAGCCATTGCTCGCGTCATTTTTAGAAGATGTCGTGTTTGTGAAGATATGACCCATACTACTTTTGTCCTAGTAGTAATGATCTATGTGAAGAAAACCATGAATGAATTAGTGTAACTTGAAAGGTATTTGGATCCTAGGCCCACGGCAAGGGCGAACGACGCCCCCCCGTGAACCTATATTTGAGGCTTTAGAGTATGCGTGGTTCATGTCTATAGTTTTCTATTTTCGAGTTTGTCATTTGTTTGGCCATTGTCTTTTCACGTTTGATATGTCTGTAGACTTAGAAGCTGTGTTTGTTTTTAGTTTGCGTATGTTATTTTCATTCCACAAGAGTGTTTATTTTGTAATAGTTTTTTTTAGTAATGAAAAATAAAAATTCCAAAATTTTATTTCCATCCTTTACTTTTGAAATTCTTTTCATGAACTACTCTTTGCCTGACTCTTGCGGGGTCACGATACGTAGGAAATCTCCATAGAATTCGACCGTAATCGTATAAAGGAAAAGAAAAAAAAATAGAGAATGAGAAAGAAAGAAAAGAGCAAGAAAAATAAGGCAAAATTAAAGAAAGAAAAGAGCGGAAAACCATGGAAAATAGGAATGAAAGTAAGAAAAGACAGTAAAAATATAAAGAGCGGAAAAGCAAAGAAAGGAAAGAATTAGAAAGTGAAAAAGAAAGAAAGAGAGAGAAAAAAAGAAAGTTGCGATGGAAAGTAATAAAAGGCCGGGATAACGTGTGCAGTCGAGCAAATGCATAATAGATAGGGTTAACTGTATTAGTGCATTCATGCTAACGTGCGATAATCCAATCTGTTAAAGCCTAATCACTAACTATGTTGTTGTCCAAATGCGTGAGTATAGACAAGTGGTTAGTTGATCCGACATTCTGGCAACCCATTCGTATAACACCTGGTCAAAAGATAAAGTAGATATGACAGGACAGGATGTGGACATCAGTATTGTGGACCCTAAAAATGAAGTTGAGGTAACAGATGTGGGTGCTATGAAAGAAGATATGTGGAAACTGAAAGCGCAAATGGCCGAAATGCAACAGGCTTGGTCTGAGGGGCATCCGACACCATCATACCCCGCCAACATATCTTACATCCCACCCCTAGCTCAGGCTCTGGAGCCCACCAGCCCCAACGCATCTTTAGCCTTCCCCTATCATACTCAGGGTTATGGGGCCACTTCATATGATCCTCCAGCTCCACTACCCAAACAAAACCCTCTTCCACCCATGGTCCCAGTCTTTCTGGCACCTCCCCCAGCCACATTATATAGATCGTCCAGTGAGCCACTATTCCAAGATCACGACACTCAGTATTACCATATTGAACCCACTTTTAAAGCTCCTGAGTCTTATACCTACACACCGAATTTTGAGATTCCGGGAGAAGTTGAGAAACCTGTTAAGAATGCGGAACAGGACGAAGTGATTCGTAAAGTCAAAAGCCTAGAGCAATCCTTCAAGAACTTGCATGGTTAAGGCAACCAAGTCAGTGTTGCGTACAAAGATTTGTGCCTTTTTCCCTATGAACAGTTGCCCGCTAGGTTCAAAATGCCCAAGTTCGATTTCTACGAGGGCCATGGCGACACATTTTCCCACCTTCGAGGTTTTTATTGTAAAATGAGAGGATCTGGGGAAAAGATGAATTATTGATAACCTATTTCGGTCAAATTCTGAGCGGGTCCACACTGGAGTGATACACAAGAAAGGACCCCGGCCGATGGTATACATAGGATAATTTGGCAAAGCAATCATTGGCCATTTTCAGTACAACCTTGAGATAGTCCCCTATCGTCTGTCATTGTTGAAGATGGAGAAGATGCCCGCCGAGAGTTTTAGAGAATTTGGTTTCCGCTGGAGGGAACAAGCAGCAAGGGTTGATCCTCTGAATAAGGAGACTGAGATGGTAGACTACTTCTTGCAGACAATGGAGCCGACATACTTTGGTCATCTTGTGACGTCCGTTGGAAATTCATTCAATGAAGTGGTAAATATGGGAGCCATGATCAAATAGGGATTTAAGTCTAACAAAATCTTGAGGTATTTGGCATTGAAAGCAACCACCTAGGCCATCCAAAGTGGTATTGGTGGTGTGCTCGAAAAGAAGAAGAAGGAAAAAGTTGCCATGATTAAAGCTTGTACTTGGTCCAGGTCCAACAACTCTCCACCCTACTACATCCAACACAGACCAGACCACCCAAACTACCAGTATATCCTTTATGGCCCACCACAACATTATTATCCGCCACTAGAATCACACTTTTCTATGCACCACGCCTAGACAAACACTCAACCTCCGGCGGACCAGAAATGGCGTGTACCGGCTCCCAAAAACACATATCCACCTCCATAAAACACCAATCTACCTCCCAGGACTAATAGAACAGGAACCGGCTTTCACCCAAACCAAATACTTTTAGGTGAGGGGGCCTGGACTGTTCTGTTAGCTGTGAGTATTGTTCAAGGATGGCAGGGCACGAGACAAAAAATTGTTGGAAGTTGAAAAATGTGAAGTAGGAACTTATCGATAATCGTCGTATTGCAGTACAAGCTCTAGAGGCTCCAAACATTAATCAAAACCCGTTATCAGCGAATCATGAAGCCAATATGATTTAACTGATACACAAAGGGATAGAGCCTACAAAGCCCTCGCAGACGGACATGATGATCCAATCTACTGATTTCAAGGTCAAGAAGAGACAGTTCGTGCAAAGCCGGTGTTTCAGCCAAAAGAAATAAAAGATAAGCCAGAGGTGGTAATGGGGAAAGGACTGTTTGTTGCTGCAAAGAAGCCAGAGTCCATCAAGTTAACCAAGGTCATCATCTGTGCCCGTGGTTGTTGTGAAGGGGGCTACCTAGAACCGGTTATCATATACGCAGTGGTCCAATTATCTGTGGTCAACAGCAAAGTCCTGCCATGGAAATATGAAAAGGTATTGGTGACATACAAAGGAATGGAAATTGAGGAAGAGAGCTGTGAAGCGCAGGGGTTAACTCACCCAGGACATTGTTTTGCTCTCGAAGAGCCATACACTCAAATAACACTTTAATAAATAGTATAAGGCGGTCGATGTCAAATATAATAACCCAACAAGGTTTGGGTCGAATCCCACAGGGAATAGCTGTGAAAAGGTTACTTGTTCAATGTATTGCTCGACTAAAGTTCAATCTCTATTCAGTTAATTGTAGCAAGAGAGAATGGTTTATAGTAACAAGAGTATGTATGGTGTTTGGTTGGAAGTAGCAACTAATTTCAATAATTAATGAGTAAACAAGTGAATTAATGAAACCAAGGTTGTGTCCCCTTTAATGAACTATAATGTCAATAGGTGTTAATATGATATATTTCAAATGGAAGGCTCATTAGATATGGAAATGATGTCTAACATACTACCCACTAATTCCCAATAAATGAGCAGTATTTCCTCTTCGTAATTTTTCAAAATATAAAAGAGTTGCAATTAAGAACCATCAATAAATGCCAATTAAAACCCACTTATTCCTAAGTGGTTATATCAAACAGTGCTTAAAGCCTTGAGTCACTGATATTTACTTCTACCAAATTCTAACCCACTTAACCAAGCTAAGAAACAATTTAATGGCTTTTGTTAATGTCTGCAACCACCAACAATAAGTAAATAATGAGAAGTAAATAAATATCAACCAACCATTATACATATATTCAATGTTGAAAACCCATTAAAATAACACCAATTTAGGGTCCACAACCTTAGTATTTAAATTTAGTTACACATGCTAAAACACTAAAACCAACTAATATTAAATGTCATAAATGATTACAAAGAAGAGAATTTTCACCCAAAAGCTTCCAAAAAGAGTGAATATTAATGTCTTGGAATGTAGCTCAAAAGTAATGGGCCGCAGATTTGACTTTATGCAATATTTAGTTCTTTTCTTCTATTTTTGCTTCCATTTTCACGTCATTGGGCTGCCCTTCCTCTTGTTCTGTAAAAACAATAAATCTACATGAGTCCCAGTTATAATTTTATTAAAACAAGCTAGAATCTAAGCAATTAGTATCAAAATGTGCCAAAATTCTTCGGCACATCAAAGAGCTGAGAAAATCTAGGGCTATTAATGATAATCTGGTACAATTCAAGAAGGCTTTGACAGAAGAAAAGGCGGAAGAATTTTAGAAAATGATGAAAGTATAGGATTATTCCATTGTCGAACAACTAAGAGAAACACCAGCTCAGATCTCGTTGTTATCATTACTGATCCACTCAGATGAGCATCGCTGGGCTTTGACAAAAATATTGATTGAAGCTCATGTGCCTGATAAATTTTCAGTCAACCCTATGTAGTGGAGACAATTGCCAACAAGATTTTTGAGGTGAACAGGGCAACATTTTTCGATGATGAATTGCTTGTGGAAGGCACAAAACACAATAAAGCACTTTACTTGACGGTCAAGTGTGAAGATTCAATGGTTACTCGAGTGTTGATTGATAACGATCTAGTGCCTATATATGTCCGTTGTCTACACTGAAAAAGTTGAAGATTGATGATGATAGAATCCACAAAAATAGTGTTTGTGCTCGAGGGTTATTCGGAGGTGGAACAGACACGGTGGGGGATATTGTACTTGTATTGACTATTGGCCCCGTCGAGTTCACTATGGAATTTCAGGTGTTGGACGCTACAATATATTATAATCTTTTGTTGGTTCGACCATGGATCAACGTGGCCAAAGCAGTGCCTTCCACACCAAATGGTCAATTTTGAGTGGGATAGACAAGAAATCATGTTACATGGGGAAGATCCTATATGCGTTGTAAGTGATGCCATTGTTCCCTTTAGAGTAACTGATGATGATAAGGGGCCATGGGTTTTTCAGGTCTTCGACACGATCCCAGTGAATAGAGTGTAGGAGGGTAAAAGCATTCCACTTCCCAGGGTGGCATCTGCGACCGTCATGGTAGTATTAAAAATGCTAAGTAATGGGTTTGTGCCAGGGAAAGGTCTCGGGACTGAGCTTCAGGGCATTGTTCAACCTATTTTTTGCCTAAGAATATGGATACCTTCGGGTTGGGGTTCAAGCCAATAGGTGCAGATGTCAGAAGGGCTCGTAAATTGGAAAAGAAAGATTGGGTTCTTCCCAAACCAATTCCATGCCTGTTGAGGTCCTTCGTCAGGCCGGGTGTAATAATGTAGTCATTGGAAAAGGTGTCGGGTCCATTAATTGGTGTAGAGGGGAACTTGGATAAAGTGCTTGAGAGTGTATTTGCTAAAGTGAACATTGTTGAGGTCGGGGAAGTTTCAAGCAGAGCAGATATACAGTACATCGAACCACATGCAAATGTCAACAATTGGGTAGCTACTCCTCTTCCAATTCAAAGGGATTTGTGGTAGTGGGTTTTGTTTTCCTTTAGTTCACCTAGATTATTTCAAGGTTAGTAATTCAATTGCTATGTTCTGTCCATTTGTATTTGTTACAACCCTGTTATCTTTACATTTAATGAAATGTAATTATTCTTCTTTCTTTATTCCTAATTTTATTTCCATTTTTTCTTTCTTTCTTTTCTTTTCTGTATAGTTCTTTTTATGTTGATATCAATGACATGACATGCATGAGGAATCTTCGACCCAGTTTTAAAAGTCAATCTAACTCAAAAATAATAATACAAGAAATCAAGTGTGATGATGAGGTGGAATGTGGCGATGATGAGGCCTATGAGGAAACTAGAAAGAATTAAGTCACTTTGAAGAAAAATCCAAACCTAACCTAAATGACACAGAAGCAGTTAATCTAGGGGACCAAGACAATGTTTGCAAAACAAAAATAAGTGTTTATCTGGAGCCACAACTCAAGGAGGAGATAATTAAAGTATTGTGTGAATATAAGGATTTTTTCCATGGTCATATGATGATATGCAAGGTCTAAGTACTGATTTAGTGGTTCACAAATTGCCTACTAATCCTGCACTCCCTCCTATCAAGCAAAAGCTGAGAAGTTCAAAACGAACATAAGTGTAAAGATCAAGGGAGAGATTACCAAGAAGTTTGATGCAAAGGTCATTCAGGTAACACGATATCCCATTTGGTTAGCTAATGTTGTGCCGGTGCCGAAGAAATATGGCAAGACCTGGTGTGTGTCGATTACCAGGATCTTAACAAGGAGAGTCCAAATGAAAATTTCCTACTTCGAAACAACCATATATTGTTGATAATTGTGCCAAACATGATATTGGTTCTTTTGTTGATTGTTACGCGGGTTATCATCATATCCTAATGGACGAGGAAGATGCATAAAAGACGACATTCATCACGTTGTGGGGAAAGTACTATTATTGTCATGCCCTTTGCTTTTAAAAATGTTGGGGCAACTTATATGAGGGCCATGACAACAATACTCCATGATATGATACATGAGTAAATCGAGGTGTACGTGGATGATTTGATCATGAAGTCTAGATAGTAGTCCGACCATGTCAGATAATTAAGAAAATCCCTTCAAAGGCTTTGCAGGTACAATCTGAAGCTCAATTCTGGGAAGTGTGCTTTCGGGGTGCCCTCTGGGAAGTTGGTAGGATTTATAGTCAGTCGTCGGGGTATTGAGCTAGACCCGTCGAAGATCAAAGCCAATTAGGAATTGTCACCTCCAAGAAACAAAACTGAGGTGATGAGTTTGTTAGGAAGAATTAGTTATATCTATAGGTTCATTGCTCAGCTCATGAAAAATTGTAAAAGAAAGATGTTGTAGTCAAATGGACTGATGAATGTCAAGAGGCTTTTGACAAGATAAAGGGGTATTTTTCTAACCCACCCGTGTTGGTCCCTCCAGAACCAGGGAGGCCTTTGATTCTATATCCACCTATTTTGGATAATTCATTCGGTTGTGTTCTGGGACAGCATGATGTTACGAGTAGGAAGGAGCACGCTACCTATTATATCGGCAAGAATTTCACATCTTACGAGATCAAGTATACTCATCTGGAGAGGACGTGTTGCGCCCTAACATGGGTGGCACACAAGCTGAAACATTATTTGTCGTCCTATACTACTTACCTCATATCACACTTAGACCCATTGAAGTATATATTTTAGAAGCATATGCCCACATGGAGGGTTGCAAAATGGCAGATCCTGCTTACAGAGTTCGACATTATCTATATGACACGGACTGCAATGAAAGCATAGGCATTAGCTGATCATTTGGCTGAGAATCCATACGGTGAACATTGAAAACTTATTTCCCTGATGAAGATCTGATGCATATTGAATAATTGGAACAAGTTGAGAAGTTGGGATGGAAATTCTTCTTTGATGAGGCTGGAAATATGAAAGGCATGGGAATAGAAGTGGTACTCATTTTTTAAACAGTTCAGCACCACCCTGTTACCGCTCAGCTTTGTTTCTGTTGTAGGAATAACATGGAAGAGTATGAGGCGTGTATATTGGGGCTGAGATTAGCTGTAGATATGGGTGTCCGGGAAGTCTTGGTCATGGATTACTCTGACCTACTGGTACACCAAATTCAAGGAGAATAGGAAACACGGGATTTAAAGCTTATACTGTATCGATAATGTTTGCATGAGCTTTGTCAACGGTTCCAATCTCTAGAGTTCAGGCACATCCCGAGGATTCATAATGTGGTCGCCGGTGCTCTGGGTACTTTGGCGTCAATGTTATATAATCTGGATAAGGCTTATGTGGACTCGTTGCAGATTCAGGTCCGTTATTAGCATGCTTATTGTAATATGTTAGAAGAGGTAGCGGCGAGCTGTGGTTTCACGACATCATGGAATATTTCAGAATGGGGATATACTCAGTACAAGCCAGCGCTGATCAGAAAAGAAGGATTCGATGACTAACTAGTGGGTTTTGCCATAGTGGAGGAGTCTTATATAAAAGAACCCCAGACCTTGGACTGCTTAGGTGCATGGATGCAAGGCAAGCCACATCTATCATGACTGGGTTACATTCGGAAGTCTATGGACCTTAATTGAGGGGATATGTTTTGGCAAAGAAGATCCTACGTTGAGGTTATTATTGTCTTACTATGGAGCGGGATTGTATCGATTGTGTGTGTATATGCCATCAGTGCCAAGTACATGGAGATTTGATTCATTCTACGCCATCAGAACTACATACGATGTCCGCACCATGGACTTATGTCGCATGGGGAATGGATGTTATTGGGAAAATCAAACCAGCGATGTCAAACAAGCACAAGTTCATGTTGTGATTTATAGACTATTTTACCAAGTGGGTAGAGGCTATTACATTCAAGTCTGTAACCATGAAAGCTATGGTGGATTTTGTGCATTCAAACATTATCTGGTGATTTAGGATACCAAAAGTGATCATTACAGACAATGGGGCAAACCTCAATAATCATTTGATGAAGGAAACATGTGTGCAGTTGAGCCGTCCAATAAGAATATAAATTAAATTTTGCGGAAGATGGTGGAAGGTTCGAGACAGTGGCATGAAAAGTTGCCTTTTGCATTGTTGGGATAACGCATCACTATTCGTACTTTAGTGGGGGAGACTTCTTATCCGTTGGTGTGTGGCACCGAGGCAGTAATACCCGCAGAGGTGGAAATCCCGTCTCTACGAATTGTTAAAGAGGGTGAGATCAATGATGATGAATGGGTTAAAATCCACCTTGAGCAGTTAAGTTTGATTGACGATAAGAGCTTGGCATCACTATGTTATGGTCAACTGTACCAACAAAGAATGGCAAGAGAATATTACAAGAATGTGTGCCCGAGGAAATTCAAAGTTGGATAGTTAGTATTGAGGTAGATTTTGCCTCATAGGGCTGAAGCAAAACGAAAATTCGCCCAAAACTGGCAGGGGACAATTGTAGTAACTATAGTGTTGTCTTACGGTGTACTGTATTTGACAAATGTAGAAGGATGTGCAGAAATCACCATCAATTCCGATGCGGTCAAGAGATATTATGTATGATTTCTCTATTACTGAATGTATCTGTTTGTATTTTGCATATTTTAAAGATTGAAATGACGAAGGAATTTTGTTTTGCTATCTAAACACTTTTATCCATTGTCATCCCCTTTGAGCCTTATTTTTAATACCCCTCTTTCGGAATCAACTGCACGATCAAGAAACGCAGGCGCCGAACACAAAGATAAGAAAAGAAAAATAAAAGAAAGAAAAGAAGGAAAAGAAAAGGAAAGAAGAGAAAGTGTAAAGAAAGAAAACAAAACGAAACAAAAGAAAAGAAGAAAAGAATCACAACAAAGGTAATTACGACAAGTTGAACTACGTTTGACTTGATCCCGAAAGGATACGTAGGCAGCCTCTCTGAGGTTCAGTTATACCAAAGTAAAAATCCGAAAGTCCCCAATCAAGAAATTGGGCAGAATTTGTGGTCCATTATGAGAAATTGGATTCCTGAAGTTGCAGTTTTAACCTATTTTAAAATAGTTTTAAGCCTTTTATACCTTTTTTTCTAACCCATCCCAGAGCCTACGTTACGGTGCAAAGAAAGACCTTTTGATCAATTTTTTAGAAATACCAAGTCGAGCAGAAAAGGGTAATTTGCAACAAGGAAAACACTCTGGTTCAAGAAACAAAACAAGATAAAATTGAGAGAGTCTTATTGGTGAAAACCCTTATCGGTACCGTAAGGCGACGTATATTTAGAAAAAAATAAAATGAGAGAGGCTTAACGGTAAATTTCCTCACAGAAACCTTAAGGTGAAAGTTAGTTGAGGAATGGCAAACTTAGAGAGGTCTGCTGGTGGAAAACTATTTCGATGCACCCAGGGTAAATGAGGTCAAGGTTTGGGTAAAGTAATTAAGCAATGGAAATTTTGGGGCAACGAAGTGTGGCAACAAAAAGCTGGTTAGTTGGACAGATTGGGTTGATTAGTCCAAAATGCATGTCATGACCATTGGTACCAGTTGTTCCAAGAAGATACATTTCTTTTCTTCTTTTTAAACAGTCATTTGGTTTTAGATTCTTCTTATCCTTAACTCAAAAATGAGGTGATGAGTTTGTTGGGAAGAATTAATTATATCAATACGTTCATTGCTCAGCTTATGAAAACTTGTGAGCCAATTTTCAAATTGTAAAAGAAAGATGTTGTAGTCAAATGGACTGGTGAATTTCAAGAGGCTTTTGACAAGATAAAGGGGTATTTTTCTAACCCACCCGTGTTGGTCCCGCCAGAACCAGGGAGGCCTTTGATTCTATATCTACCTATTTTGGATAATTCATTCGGTTGTGTTCTGGGACAGCATGATGTTACGAGTAGGAAGGAGCACGCTATCTATTATCTCAGCAAGAATTTCAAATCTTACGAGATCAAGTATACTCATCTGGAGAGGACGTGTTGCGCCCTAACATGGGTGGCACACAAGCTTAAACATTATTTGTCGTCCTACACTACTTACCTCATATCTCACTTAGACCCATTGAAGTATATATTTCATAAGCATATGCCCACATGGAGGGTTGCAAAATGGCAGATCCTGCTTACAGAGTTCGACATTATCTATATGACACGGATTGCAATAAAAGCACATGCATTAGCTGATCATTTGGCTGAGAATCCATACGATGAAGATTATGGACCTTCGAAAACTTATTTCCCTGATGAAGATGTGATGCATATTGAATAATTGGAACAAGTTGAGAAGCTGGGATGGAAATTCTTCTTCGATGGGGCTAGAAATATCGAAGGCGTGGGAATAGAAGTGGTACTCATTTTTGAAATAGGTCAGCACCACCCTGTTACCACTCAGCTTTGTTTCTATTGTAGGAATAACATGGAAGAGTATGAGGCGTGTATATTGGGGTTGAGATTAGCTGTAGATATGGGTGTCCGGGAAGTCTTGGTCATGGATTACTCTGACCTACTGGTATACCATATTCAAGGAGAATAGGAAACACGAGATTTAAAGCTTATACTGTATCGATAATTTTTGCATGAGCTTTGTCAACGGTTCCAATCTCTACAGTTTAGGCACATCCCAAGGATTCACAATGAGGTCGTCGGTGCTTTGTGTACTTTGGCGTCAATGTTATATAATCTGGATAAGGCTTATGTGGACTCGTTGCAGATTCAGGTCCGTGATTGCATGCTTATTGTATTATGGTAGAAGAGGAAATTACCGACGAGTTGTGGTTTCACGACATCATGGAATATTTCAGAATGGGGATATACCCAGTACAAGCCACCGCTGATCAGAAAAGAAGGATTAGACGACTGACAAGTGGGTTTTGCCTTAGTGGAGGAGTCTTATATTAAAGAACCCCAGACCTAGGACTGTTTATGTGCATGGATGCAAGGCAAGCCACATCTATCATGACTGGGTTACATTCAGAAGTCTGTGGACCGTACCTGAGGGGATATGTTTTGGCAAAGAAGATCCTACGTGGAGGTTATTATTGTCTTACTATGGAGTGGGATTGTATCGATTGTGTGTATATATGCTATCAGTGCCAAGTACATGGAGATTTGATTCATTCTACGGCAACAGAACTACATACGATGTCCGCACCATGGACTTATGTCGCATGGGGAATGTATGTTATTGGGCAAATCGAACAAGCGATGTCAAACAAGCACAAGTTCATGTTGTGATTTATAGACTATTTTACCAATTGGGTAGAGGCTATAACGTTCAAGTCTGTAACCAAGAAAGCTAAGGTGGATTTTGTGCATTCAAACATTATCTGGTGATTTAGGATACAAAAAGTGATCATTACAGACAATGGGGCAAACCTCAATAGTCATTTGATGAAGGAAACATGTGTGCAGTTGAGCCGTCCAATAAGAATATAAATTAAATATTGCAGAAGATGGTGGAAGGTTCGAGACAGTGGCATGAAAAGTTGCTTTTTGCTTGTTGGGATAACGCACCACTATTCGTACTATAGTGGGGGAGACTCCTTATCCATTGGTGTGTGGCACCGAGGCAGTAATACCCGCAGAGGTGGAAATCCCATCTCTGTGAATTGTTAAAGAGGGTGAGATCAATGATGATGAATGGGTTAAAATCCACCTTGAGCAGTTGAGTTTGATTGACGATAAGAGCTTGGCATCACTATGTTATGGTCAACTGTAGCAACAAAGAATGGCAAGAGAATATTACAAGAAAGTGTGCCCAAGGAAATTCAAAGTTGGATAGTTAGTACTGAGGTTGATTTTGCCTCATTCGGCTGAAGCAAAAGGAAAATTCGCCCCAAACTGGCAGGGGACAATCGAAGTAACTATAGAGTTGTCTAACAGTGTACTGTATTAGACAAATGTAGAAGGAAAATGTGCAGAAATCACCATAAATTCTGATGCGGTCAAGAGATATTATGTATGATTTCTCTATTACTGAATGTATCTGTTTGTATTTTGCAAATTTTAAAGATTGAAATGACGAAGGAATTTTTTTTTGCTATCTAAGCACTTTTATCCCATGTCATCCCCTTTGAGCCTTACTTATTTTTAATACCCCTCTTTCGGAATACACTGCACGATGAAGAAACGCAGGCGCCGAACACAAAGATAAGAAAAGAAAAATAAAAGAAAGAAAAGAAGTAAAAGAAAAGGAAAGAAGAGAAAGTGTAAAGAAAGAAAACAAAACAAAACAAAATAAAGAAGAAAAGAATCACAACAAAGGTAATTACGACAAGTTGAGCTACGTTTGACTTGATCCCGAAAGGATACGTAGGCAGCCTCTCTGAGGTTCAGTCATACCAAAGTAATAATCCGAAAGTCCCCAGTCAAGAAACTGGGCAGAATTTGTGGTCCATTGGGAGAAATTGGATTCCGGAAGTTGCATTTTTAACCTATTTTAAAATAGTTTTAAGCCTTTTATACCTTTTTTTCTAAGTAGCCTGACCCTAGGAAAGAGACTGTAATCGCTCCATCCCAAAGCCTACGTTACGGTCCAAAGAAAGACCTTTTGATCAATTTTTTAGAAATACCAAGTCGAGCGGAAAAGGGTAATTCGCAACAAGGAAAACATATCAAGCAACAAAAAAAGATAAAATTGAGAGAGTATTATTGGTGAAAACCCTCATGGGTACCGTAAGGCGATGTATATTTACAGAAAAATAAAATGAGAGAGGCTTAGCGGTGAAATTCCTCACATGAACCTTAAAATGAACGTGAGTTGAGGAATGGCAAACTTAGAGAGGTCTGCAGGCGGAAAACTATTTCGAGGCACCCAGGGTAAACAAGGTCAAGGATTGGGTAAAGTAATTAAGCAATTGAAATTTTGGGGCAACGAAGTGTGGCAAAAAAAAGCTGGTTAGTTGGACAGATTGGGCTGATTAGTCCAAAATGCATGTCATGACCATTGGTACCAGTTGTTCCAAGAAGATACGTTTCTTTTCTTCTTTTTAAATAGTCATTTGGTTTTGGATTCTTCTTATCCTTAACTCAAAAATCATTGCATTTCATTTTCTTTTGAGGGTTTTATCTATCCAAGATGTTTCAATTCCATTTTTGTTCAATGCAAGCAAAAGGGACTTCAAAGCTCATTGCCAGCTTCCTATAGTGGTCAAGCATAATGTGGTAGGAGCATGTCGACAACAATATGATGTAAAGTGGAATAGGGGAATCGCCGAAAATTTCATTGGTGGAATAATTGGGAAATGTTGTGGGAAATGTAAAGGTTCATATGAAGGGGTCAGGGGTATGAAACAATAACAGGGGAAGAAAACATCCGAGTCGTCAGAGGTTGGAGAAATTAAAAGTCAGTCGGGAAGTCAAGCAATTCAGAGCCAATTTGAGGAAGTCAGTCGACAGAAAGCAATGTAGTGGAAGGATTGTTCAGCAAGAGTGCCATCAACTAACCACCATTTTAAACTAACAAAATTTTTTTGATTGAAACAGGGGCATCAAAAGTAGGTTGTTCAGGAGGAATTATTCGTAAAACAAAAACAAGCAATAATCAGGTTTAACAGCAAAACGTGGTGCGATTAAAGTACAAGATAATTATGGATAGCATAGGGGAATGAAAGTTTGCATATTTAGGATAAAATTCAAGTAGAAGGCATCAGGACCTTCCTGGACAATAGGACGTAGTTTAAATACCCTTGTAGATAACATGATGTAGCGAGAAGTAGTACCTTAGGTTCGTAATTGATAGGAGTTGTCAGGACCTCTTTTGATAATAAGACTTAGTTTTCAATTCTTAGTAGAATTTGACAATATGATACAGTTTAACACTGACCTTTACACCCAGTTTCCAAACTGGGGCAAAAAATTTCTTTGGTTGCTTCATTTTGTTGATGTCAGGATTCCGCCTGGAGAACAGAGACATAAATTTCAAGTTTCAGTAGTCAAGAGTTCGCCTGCAGAACAGAGACACACAATTCAAGATCCAATAGATAGGACCCCGCCTGAAGAACAGAGGAGATACAATTCAAATTTTGGTTTTCAATTAATTTATTTGTCTATTCTGGAGTTAGGAGCCTGCCTAGAGAACATACGAATAAATTCAAGTTTTAAATCAGGAGCCGAACTATAGAACAGAGGTATTAGAATTCAAGTGTTAGTTTTAATTCTTATTAATGTCCGATAAAAGGTACCCGGTTTTCCAAACTGGGGCAAAACATTGTTTGTTTGGTTTATTTTGTGAATTCAGGAGCCCGCCTGGATAACAGAGTAATACATTTCAAGTCAGCAGTCAGGAGCCCGCCTTGAGAATGGAGGTTGTTATATATTAAGTTATATTTGAAGTCAGGAGCTCGCCTGGAGAATGGAGGTAATTATATTCAAGATGTAGTTAAAGTCAGGAGCCCGCCTAGAGAATGAAGGTTGTTATATTTTAAGTTGTAGTTAGAGTCAGAAGCCCTCTTGGAGAATGAAGGTTGTTATATTTTAAGTTGTAGTTGAAGTCAGGAGCCCGCCTGCGGCATGGAGGTAGTAAATTTTTTAGTAGTCGACGTTAGGAGCCCGCCTGAAGAATTGAGGTATTTATAATCAAGTTGTAGTTGAAGTCAGGAGCCCGCCTGGAGAATGTAGGTAATAACTTTTTAAGCAATCTAAATCAGGAGTCCACCTGGAGAACAGAAACATACAATTCAAGTTCCAACAGTAAGGATCCACCTGGATAACAGAGACATACAGTTCAAGCTTCAGTGATTAGGAGTCTACCTGGATAACAGATACATACAATTAAAATTTTAACAATCATGAGCCCGCCTGAAGAATAGAGGTGATACATTCAAATTTTAGTGTAAGGTCCCGTAAATAATTGTCTCACTACATAGTAAACCGTGGTGTCTACTCTGATTATGTGTTATGAATGTGTAGAGTTCTTCGTGGCTCGCAAGCTCGCCGCGGTTCAGACCCTTGGTAGTGATTTAAGCCATTAAAAATTGAAATAATTAACTTCTCCAGAAAAGTGTCAAAATGCAGTGTAGAATGCGGTCGCAGATCAGCTCTGCGGACCGCATTCCTATCGCATAATGAATCAGAGAGCAACCAAATTTGCATGTTGAAAATGCGGTCAAATCTGTGATGTTGTGGAACTTGTAATTGGAACAACGGATACGATAATGTGGAATAGCGGTATTGGAAACAATCTAAAATAATGGAAATGGAAACAATGTGGAACACATAAAATGGAAATATTGTGGAATAATGTGTGGGGTTAGTTGTGAAAAATTGTTGTGATAATCTAGATTGTGTCTCAACTTTGATGAACATAAGGAAAATTGTTGTTGCTAGTTGTGGGATGTTAACACCCTTGTTGTGAAATTATTTTAACAAAGTGCCATGGTTTATTTCTTGTACTTGTTGTTGTGTTGTTTGTTGTTGTGAATTGAAAACTGTCAGGCGGGGTCGGGTTGGCGCCGCAACACGGTGAAACAAGGTGTGGGTTGGGGTGATAAGGGTGTCCGAGTTAATAAGGGTGGATGATGAAATAAGGGTGGAAATGTGATCCAATATTACTATTGATATGAATATGAATCATGAAATGATAAATGTGAAAATGTGAAAGGAGACAAAAGGAGAGTTTGTAACCTGTGGGGCACTGATTGCCCCTTTGAATGACTACATGAATAATTGTTGTGAAATGTTTGGTTGTTGCTTCCTGGTTTTACTTGTACTATTGTTGTTCAGTTCTATACTTCTTCATGCAATTTGGCTTGAGTTTACTTGGGACAGAGTTAGTTCATACATGCCATTACGATTCAAGTGTACTGATGTCCCTTTTGCCGGGGGCACTACATTTGTGTTATAATTTTAGGTAGATCTGTGGCATGCACTCCCGTCCACCGTTCTTAGCTCCTCTCCCTCCTCTCTATCGGCAGTATTCGTGTTTGGTGAGTCCATTTCCTTCTGGGGCCATGTGTGGCCTACGCCACTCCTGTTGTTGTATTTTGGAGTTTGTATCTGTTGGTAAAGGTATAGTTGGGGCCTTGTCACCGGCAAGTGTTGTACTACCATTCTCGTAGAGGCGCCGTAGACTGTGCTATGTGGGTCAGGACTTATGTATAAAAGCGTATGTTTGTGCGCTGTTAACTTGTGTACCACGTTCCTTGCTAATCAAATATATGTTTTGTCAAAAGGTTTCCCTTGTTAATCATATTATGTGGTTATAAAAGAGAAATCCTACGTTCTTTTAATTTAAATTTTGTATCTTTTGGTTAACTATCATCGAACAATATGGGGTAACGCGTGGGGAATAGGAAAGGCACCTAGTTCCACTCGACTGGGGATACCCCGATGGAGATCTGTGGCTTATTAGGGTTAGCAGGGTATTATCGGAGGCTTGTAGAGGGATTCTCCGCGCTCGCCTCCTCATTGACCAAATTGACGCAGAAATCAGCCAAGTTCCTGGGGTCAGATGATTGTGAGAAAAGTTTTCAAGAACTGAAGACAAGGTTGACTTCGGCACCAGTGTTGCCTTTGCCAGAGGGCATTGAGGGATTTATTATTTATTGTGATGCCTCCAGGGTTGGCTTAAGGTGTGTTCTGATGCAGCACAGAAAGGTCATAACATATGCTTCAAGGCAACTCAAGAATCACGAGAAGAATTATCCAACGCATGAATTGGAGCTTGCGACGGTTGTGTTCGCCTTGAAAAATATGGCGGCATTATCTTTATTGGGTTCATGTAAATGTGTTTTCAGATCACAAGAGTCTCCAGTATTTGTTCAAGAAAAATGAGCTAAATTAGAGGCAATGACGGTGGCTCGAATTGCTTAAGGATTATGATATGGACATCTTGTACCATCCAGGGAAAGCAAACGTGGTGGTCGACGCCCTCAGTCGGGAATCCATGGGTAGTTTGGCTCACTTGAGGTCGGATCAGAGGCCCTAGATCGAGAGATACTTCATTTAGCCAACCTTGGGGTTTGTATCTCGGCCCCGAATGAGGAGGAACTTATGGTGCATAATACATCGGAATTGTCACTCGTGGTAGAGGTTAAAGAAAAGCAGTTTGTTGATCCAGTATTGGCACAGTTGAAGGCGGCAGTTCTAAGCAACAAAAGTTTTGCATTTTTGCTCAATATCGATGATGGTGTGCAACAGTTCCATGGCAGGCTGTGTGTCCCAGACATGGATGATCTTCGGTAGAGGATAATGGCAGAGGCTCATTATTCCAGATATTCAGTGCACCCGGGCTCTACGAAGATGTATCACGATCTCAAGGATACCTATTGGTGGAGTGGTATAAAGAAAAGTGTAGCAGACTTCGTCTTTACGTGTCCGAATTGCCAGCAAGTGAAGGCCGAGCATCAGGGGCCTGGAGGGTTGACCCAACTTATAGAAATACCTATGTGTAAATAGGAAATGATCAATATGGACTTCGTGACAGAACTACCTCGTACTCAGCACAAGTTCGACTCAATTTGGGTAAATTGTGGATAGGCTAACCAAATCAGCTCACTTCCTGCCAGTTAAGTCCACCGATACTGCGGAACAATATGCTCGATTTTATATCAAGGAAATAGTGAGGCTTCATGGTACGCCACTTTCTATCATTTCGGATCGAGGAGCTCACTTTACAGCTAACTTCTGGAGGAAATTTCAGCAAGTTTTGGGTACTCAAGTGAATCTTAGCATAAGTTATCATCCGCAGACCGATGGCCAGGTAGAGCGGATTATTCAGACGCTCGAGGATATGTTGCAGACATGTGTCTTGGATTTCAAGGGTAATTGGGATGATCACCTGCCTCTTGTTGAGTTTTCTTATAACAACAGCTTCCATGCTACCATCCAGATGGCCCCGTTTGAAGCATTTTACAGAAGAAGGTGTAGGTCCCCGATTGGGTTGTTCAAAGTTGGCAAAGCGGAACTAATAGGGCTAGATCTTGTGCATCAGGCCATGGAGAAGGTAAGAGTCATTCAGGAAAGGATGAAGACTGCTTAGAGTCGCTAGATATCTTATGTTGATGTGCGTCGAAGAGAGTTGAAGTTTCAAGAAAGAGATTGGGTATTCTTGAGGGTGTCCCCTATCAAAGGAGTCATGCGCATTGGGAAGAGAGGAATACTAAGTCCTAGGTACATCGTTCCTTATCAAGTCCTTCGAAAGATCGGTAAAGTTGCATATAGCTTGGAATTGCCCCCTAAAATGTCCCTTTTGCACCCTGTGTTCCATGTATCCATGATAAGGAAAGTAGTGGGTGATCCGTCTAAGATTGTGCCAGTTGAAGACATCAAGGTTACAGAAGAGTTGTCGTGTGAAGAGATTTCGGTT
Organism: Nicotiana benthamiana; assembly: GCA_034376525.1. NCBI lineage: Eukaryota > Viridiplantae > Streptophyta > Magnoliopsida > Solanales > Solanaceae > Nicotiana > Nicotiana benthamiana. The sequence goes on along the minus strand of CM067331.1, from coordinate 13,860,615 downwards.
GCTATTTTGGATAGGCATGTCCGAAAGTTGCAGAACAAGGAGATTGCTTCAGTCAAAGTGTTGTAATGAAACCAATAAGTATTTCTTCATGACCCCGAGAGGTCTGAAACATGAGCCATTTCTTCATCAATTGATCTTTCAAAAATCATCAAAGCCTGGAAAATCTCGAGCATCTGTCTTCCCTGTGATTTAAAGGTAAATCCCTAGCCCTTTTCCCCTAATTTTCGAAGTCAGGTCTGGGGAGGGAGTTTCATACTTTGATTTTGAAAATTCTTGTTAGAAATCCACATGCATGTCATCAAAACCCAAAAATCTTGTAAAAAGGGAACTGGGTAGTAAATTGTGAATTCCTATTCTAAAGGTCTATGTATTAATCATGAACTAGATTAATCCTTCTTGATTCCTTGATGAATTGGAGCAGAGGTTAAAGAGGATATTCAATTCCAGGTATGTATGGCTAACTGTGATCCTCGTGAAATCGCCTATGCTAGTTGTGAAATTGTTGATAGTTGATACTCATATGAAAATCATAGTGAAGCTTTTGTGTTGTACAAATTGTGTGGTAGTACCTTGTGGTGAATGTTGTGGAACATGTAATTGGAACAAAGGAAACGGAAGTAATGTGGAATAGCGGGAATGGAAATAATGTGGAACACTTGAAATGGAAATATTGTGGAATAATGTGTGTGGTTAGTTGTGAAAAATTATTGTGATGATCTAAATTGTTTATCAACTTTGATGAACATGAGGATAATTATTGTTGCTAGTTTTGGGATGTTAATACCCTTGTTGTGGAATTATTTTAACAAAGTGCCATGGTCGATTTCTTGTACCTGTTGTTGTGCTGTTTGTTATTGTGAATTGAAAACTGTCAGGCGGGGTCGGGTTGTGCGTCGCAACATGGTGAAATAAGGTGTGGGTAGGGTTGATAAGGGTGACCGGGGTAATAAGGGTGGACGAGACAATAAGGGGTGAAATGTGATACAATATCACTATTGATATGAATATGAATCATGAAATGATAAATGTAAAAATTTTAAAAGAGACAGCAGGAGACTTTGCAACTTGTGGGGCGCTGATTGCCCCTTTGTATGACTACGTGAATAATTGTTGTGAAATGTTTGGTTGTTGCTTCCTGGTTGTACTTGTACTATTGTTTTTTAGTTCTATTCTTGTTCATGCAATTTGGCTTGAGTTTACTTGGGATAGAGTTAGTTCATACATGCCAGTACAATTCAAGTGTACTGACGTCCCTTTTGCCGGGGGCGTTACATTCGTGTTATGATTTTAGATAGATCCGTGGCAGGCACTCCAGTCAACCGTTCGTATCTCCTCCTCCTCCTCTCTATCAGTAGTATTCGTCTTTTGTGAGCCCCTTTCCTTCTGGGGCCATGTGTGGCCTACGCCACTCCTGTTGTTGTATTTTGGAGTTTTTATCTTTTGGTATAGATATAGCCGAGGCCTTGTCATCGGCAAGTGTTGTACTACCATTAACGTAGAGGCGTTGTAGACAGTGGTATGTGGGTCAGGACTTATGTATAAATGTGTATATTTGGGCGCTGTAAATTTGTGTACCACGTTCCTTGCTAATCCAATATATGTTTTTTAAAAGGTGTCCCCTAATATTCATAATGTGTGGTTATAAAAGAGAATTCATACGTTCTTTTAATTGAAATTTGGTATCTTTTTGTTAACTATCATTGAATAATGTATGGCAACGCGTGGGGAATAGGAAAGGCACACAGGTCCATTTGACTTGGGATACCCAGTTGAGTACCGGTCATGCCTACAGTTTCGGGGTGTGACATATTGTTCCCTTTAAAATTGTAACTTCGCTCGAACCTCGATCATTTCATGCTCGAGGCTCCCGAGCACCCCCCCCCCCCCCCGAATATACCGACAAGTTTGAATCACAAGGCGGACCAAGTCGCAACCTCAAAACTCCCAAAACAACACTAAATCAATGAATTACACCCCAAACCCATTTGATCAAACTTAATGAAGTTCAACTTCTTAATTTCCTATCAAGGGGAAACACACCCTTAGACTACTCGGATTGACACCAAATATTATAGGTAGGTCCTATATTATATTTTGGACTTGTACCAAGTTTTGGAACATGAATACGAATCTGATACGTAGGTTTTTAACAATTTCTTAGATTATTTAATTTCTTAAAACTTTGATTTAATAATTGTACATAAAAATTCCCTACTCGGGCTAGGGACCTCAAAATTTGATTCCGAACATATGTCCATGTCCCACAGTTTCCCAAGGACCTCTCGAGACTATAAAATCACAAATCTGGGTCCGTTTCTCAAGAAATTTGACCCGAAGTCAAACTTGGCATTTTAAGAAAACCTTAAGGGAACTGGGTATTAAATTGTGAATTCCTGTTCTAAAGGTCTATGTATTAATCATGAACTAGATTTATCCTTCTTGATTGCTTGATGAATTGTAGTAGAGGATATTCAATTCCAGGTATGTATGGCTAAATGTGATCCTCGTGAAATCGCCTACGCTAAATATGAAATTGTTGATAGTTGATATTCATGTGAAAATCTTTGTGACGCTATCATGTTGTACTAATTGTGTGGTAGTATCTTGTGGTGAATGTCGTGGAACTTTTAATTGGAACAACAGAAACGGAAATAATGTGGAATAGCTCGAATGGAAACAATGTGGAATAATGGAAATTGAAACAATGTGGAACACTTGAAATGGAAATATTGTGCAATAATGTGTGTGGTTAGTTGTGAAAGATTGTTGTGATTATCTTAATTGTGTATCAACTTTGACGAACATGGGGAAAATTGATGATGCTAGTTGTGGGATGTTAATATCCTTGTGGAATTATTTTAACAAAGTGCCATGGTTGATTTCTTGTACTTGTTGTTGTGCTATTTGTTGTTATGAATTAAAAACTGTCAGGCGGGGTCGGGTTGTGCACCGCAACACGGTGAAACAAGGTGTGGGTCGGGGTGATAAGGGTAGCCGAGGTAATAAGGGTGGACGAGGCAATAAGGGTGGAAATGTGATCCAATATCACTATTAATATGAATATGAATCATGAAATGATAAATGTGAAAATGTGAAACAAGACAGCATGAGAGTTTGTAACCTGTGGGGCACTGATTGCCCCTTTGTTTGACTACGTGAATAATTGTTGTTAAATGTTTGGTTGTTACATCCTGTACTTGTACTATTGTTGTTCAGTTCTATACTTGTTCATGCTATTTGGCTTGAGTTTACTTACGATAGAGTTAGTTCATACATGCCAATACAATTCAAGTTACTAACGTCCCTTTTGTCGGGGGCGCTACATTCCTGTTATGATTGTAGGTGGATCCGTGGCAGGCACTCCAGTCCACTGTTCGTATCTCCTCCTCCTCCTCTCTATTGGTAGTATTCGTGTTTGATAATCCCCTTTCCTTTTGGGTCCATGTGTGGCCTACGCCACTCCTGTTGTTGTATTTTGGAGTTTGTATCATTTGGTAAAGGAATAGCCGGGGCCTTGTCACCGGCAAGTGTTGTACTACCATTCTCGTAGAGGCTACGTAGACGGTGGTATGTGGGTCAGGACTTATGTAGTGTATGTTTGGGCGCAATAAACTTGCGTACCACGTTCCTTGGTAATCAAATATATGTTTTGTAAAAGCTGTCCCATGTTAGTCATAATGTGTGGTTATAAAAGAGAAATTTGACCTTCTTTTAGTTGAAATTTGGTATCTTTTTGTTAACTATCAACGAATAATATGGGGTAACACGTGGGGAATAGGATAGGCACCCAGGTCCACTCAACTGGGGATACCCGGTTGAGTGCCGGTCACGCCCACGTATTTTAGGCGTGACATTTAGTTTTCAATCAATTTCTTTGTCTTTTGAAGTCAGGAGCCCGCTTGAAGAACGGAGCTATGCAATTCATGTTTCAGAAATCAAGAGCCTGCCTATATAACAGAGATATTACCAGTCAGGTTTTTGTCAAATTCTTATTAATATCTGGTAATATGTGCCTAGTTTCCAAACTGGGGCAAAAAGTTTTCCTTGTTTTGTCTATTTTTACAAAGTCAGGAGCCCGCCTATAAAATAGAGGAATACCTTTCAATCTCAAGTTCAACAGTCAGGAGCCCACCTGGATAATAGAGGAATACATTCAATTTTCATGTCCAATAGTCAGGAGCCCGCCTGGATAATAGAGGAATACGTTCAAGTTCAAGTTTATTCAAGTTCAGTAATTTGGAAAGAATGAACAATATCTCACTTAGCAAGTTGAAGAAACAAAAATGGATTTCACCAAGAAAACACAAGATAGAAAGACAACAAGGAAGTACGAGAACAAGTTTGAATAATTTACATAGGACTTTTGTAATTCATAGTTTATAGCTTAGGCTAGCTTCTTTTATTTTGACATGCTGTAACAAGGGAGGTCAGCAAGGCAGTGAAATTACAGCTCCTTGTAGTCCAGCTACCAGACATTCCCGAACTACAGTGATCTAATTCATGTTTAGTCCAGGATATGTAGGCAACCTCAAAAGTAGGGTGCGTTCAAATTTTTCAAAAAAATGCTTCACAAGGAATATGTGAACAGGCAAAATTCCTCATTTTCGCTCATTTTTCTTTGCACAAAAACTCATTGTGTTTCCAGACAAAGAGGGGCAGCTGTGAGCACGTGATTTTTTCCCTAAGCAAAGTATTCCCAAAAATTCAAACAAAATAATTTTTCTTCATTTTTGCAATTTTTGTGCATTTTGGTGTCATTTTCTAATAATTGTTGCATTTTATTTGTGCATGTTAATTCATAAGATACAAAATATGCATTTGCATTTAGATTTTAATTTTATATGTTAGTATTAATTAGGAATTTATTTGATTTAGAATAGGATATGGAGAAAATGACAAAAATAGTTCACTTTATGCATTTTTTTATTATTTTAATTGTGAAATTATCGCAAAATAAATAGTAAATAAAGTTTAGGCAATAATTAGTTTTAGTTTATTGTTAGTTTAATTTTGGATCTTTGTAAAAATTAGAAAAAAATAAATACAAATTTACAAGTTGAAAAAGAAAAAAACAATTAAAAAGAAAATAAAAAGACAATGGGAGTGGCTTTAATTAAAGGCCAAATTTGGGCCACTTTTGCACCAAATCCGCTGGCCCAAATACCAATACAGTCCAGCCTAAAACCCATTTTCCACCCGGTCCATGATCCTTAACAAAATGACGTCGTTTGGCGTCGTTAGTTCTCAGCAATCGAAGCCCTTTAATCCAACAGTCACAAGCTATTCTTGTGATTGGAATATAATTGTCCGAACTCCTTCAGAAATCCTACAGACCAATATTCCCTCCTCGTTCCCCTGTCTCTCTGCGCCTCCACCGCTGCTCTTTGCCAGAATCCTCACCGGCAGGAAAAGCCACCAACACCAACGGCCACCAAAATAACAACCCAAACTCCCCTTTTCGCCCTCTTCCCGAGTATGCGATTGGTTTCCCTCGAATCCTCCCATATCTATTAGAATCTTCATCAGAAGATTTTCCGGCGACGATGCATGTTATGCCAAATGGTCCCAACTTTACACCATATAATCGCACTGGCCTCCTCTATACAACCCCTAGGACATTTGGTCTCGAATATAGCAGGAACGGCTCGAATTTAAGTTTGAAGATTTTCCGGCGAATTTGGATTTCATCAAATTTGCACAAATTGGTTCCATTGGGTTCTTCTCATCTTCTTCTCAAGGATTTCAATGTTATAAACGATCAACTGAATACTGAGGTTAGAGAGTCGAGTCGCCAATGAAGTCGTGAGCCCTTTCCCTTTCGTTGTTTTCTATTATATGTGTTTTTCTATAGATTATGACATTGCATGGGTCCATTTTAATGGTTATAGTTTGTTTTAGCATTAATTGGAATGTTTCTCTAGATTAGTCTGATTTTTATTGATTGATGTTTCGTAGTTCAAGTCTTGATGTAGTTCTTACAGACTAAACAATGGTAAGGCTTTTGTTTGATAATAATGGTGTTAGGGTAAGTTGTTAGTTTAGCCAATTCTAATTAGTTTGGGTCAATGAGAGGTTTGGGTTAGTTAGAGTCGGTAAATTCAGGTTGAAGGTAGGGCATTTTAGGTATTCATGAATTAGGTATCAATACTAGAATTCCTTGGAACCTTCTAGAGAGGGGTGTACTTAGAATATTGAGTTAGTTTAAAGTACTTCCTTGCACAACAAGCTAAAAATAAAGGGGGTAAACACTCAAAAAGGGAGGGACCTAAGAGGAAATTTTGGAAAACTCATTCACCTATAAATAAGCATTGCATTGCCTTGGGGAGGGGGTTCAGATTTTCAACCATCAAAAAAAAATTTCAGAATCATCTCCTTCTTTATTCAGCTTTGCATTTTTTTAATTCAAAGTCTTCAAAATCCAAAAACAATAGAACATCTCCAGAAAAACTAAAAAAATGAGAGAGTCACTTTTCTATTGAAGTTTCACACTTTGTCATTGAGTTACAAATCTAGTTTGAAAAGTTAAGCATTCAAACAAACAAAAACATCAGAAATCTAATAGAAAACTCCAAAAATAGGGTTACTATTCCATCAGAATGTTCATCTTTATTTCTAGTAATTCTTGGGTTCAAGGTCTGTTTGCTGCATCTATTGATTTTGAGTGGTTACAAGTCCAGTTGAGCTGGAGTTCGACTGAATTTAGGTTAATTGGAACTGGTGGTTTGATTCAAGTGGATCTTTCATTTTGTCTGGTTTAGAATTGCTTCCTGGGTTGTGTTGTGATTTCCTTGAGCTGAATACTATCGCTATTTGCTATTTGGTTGCTAATCTGCTAAGGATTGACCATTGTTTTTGATCCACTTCCATTTCTTATTGTGTTCTCACTCTAGGTACACCCGTGAATAGCGCTGATGAAGCTTTGAGTTGAATTGAAATAGAAGTTGGACTTGAACTCCTCTTTGACTATTTTACCATTTGGAAGATTGATTATCGTAATGATTGTGTAATACTTGTATTTTCACGTTGTAGTTCAATTGAATGTTGTATGCAGTTTTGGATATGACACTTGTGCTGGACTAAACATTAGTTAGAATTAACGGGAATATTGAAGTAATTTGAAATCCTATCATGAATATGTGAATGCAATAGATTTAGCAATAATCTGATTTAGAAGTAAAATGTATGAATAAAGTGTTGGAATCCAAGGCCTTTAAATGCCTTTAAAATACATGAGACGAGCCACGCCAAACAAAAGTACAAATGTGGGGCCCTCAATAATGGTTATATAAAATAATTATAATTTGGGAAGGTCGTGTAGTGAATTTAACGTTCGTCCCCAAAATAACAATATGCTAGAATCTTTAGGCACATTTTAATAATTTACCTTCCAAAACTGGGGTGCGTGTTGATGCGACCCAAACCCAAATTTCGATGAAGTTAGAAATGTGTTGACAATCAAGGGTGCATTGATTGTGACGGGATTCGAAATGCATTTTCACGACATTGTAATTCTTATCAAATAAAAAATTATAGAAAATAAATTGTGACGAGCCTCACCGAACAAAATAAATGTCGGGCCCTTAATAAATGGTTATTAAAAATGATTAGGATTTGTTGGGCCGTTTAGCGAATTTCAAAGGCCTTTCCTAAAATAATATTGCATTAGAACCATTAGGCGCGATTTAATTAATTTACTTCCCTAAACTCGGGTGCGCATTGATGCGACCCAAATCCAAATATCGACGAAGTCGAAATATGTTGACAACCACGGGTGAATTGATTGCGACGGGGTTTCGAAATGTGTTTTCACGACGTCGGAATTCTTCTAAAACAAACAAATATAAAAGGCGGTTTACCAATGAAAAGCGCATAAGTTAGCATGTATTAAAATCATATAAATCAAATACATTAGTTGAGCGACCGTGCTAGAACCACGGAACTCGGGAAAGCCTAATACCTTCTCCCCGGTGAACAGAATTCCTTACTCGGATTTCTGGTTCGCAGACTATAATAGAGTTGTATTTTTCCTCAGTTCAGGATATAGCCGGTGAGTTGGGACACCATTAATCTCCCAAGTGGTGACTCTAAATTTTAATAGCTAAATCCCGTTCAGATTGTCCTTAAAGTGGAAAAACTCTTTTACGCCCATTGCAGGTGTTAATGAAGAAGGAGGTGTGATGATTACAACTGGTTTAACTTTCTTAAACTAGACATCAAGGGCTACAACTTTCAATTTTTGATCATCTTCAAATTCCTTTTAAGATATAAGCTTTCAAAGTTGGGTCAGTGCAGCAGAGATTTTACTCTATGCGATTGCGAAAAGACTTGAGCGATCGCATAGCACAACTCTATTTTTCCAAATTTTCTCTATGATAACGAGGTCAGATATATGCTCATGCATTGTACTCCCATGGAGCAAAAAACAGCAACTAGAAATTGCCGAAAATCACCCGTAAACTTACCTGATGCCCTCTGATGAGTTTTGGATAGGTCACGGGTGTATTTTTGAACATTGTAAATTTTGATGGTATGCCTGATCTACAATTTTTTCATTTTCGGAGTAGTTCTCGCAAATGCGAGGGAAGAGGATATGTGATGTGTTCGGAAATGCGACCAAAGGGTTCGCAAATGCGGAACATGGTATGTCACAAATGCAACATCTTTTGTCGCAAATGCGAAGTCTTAATTTTTGCTCGCTGTTCGCAAATGCGAACTGTATATCCCAATTCCCACACTTTCAAACCTAAGTTCACAAATCCCACATCTATACCCCGCATTTTTTTATACTTTGTCGAATTTTTAACCCTTTTTTCATTCTTTCAAAATCCAAACACACTTAGGCATTTTTTCAAAAACAAGACTTCATCCAAATCATGTGTAAGTTAGTTTTTAGTCAATTCTTTCAATCACAAACATATTTTAACATGTTTTTAACATAAAATCAAAGATTTTCACGGGTAAAATTGGGGTTTTTTTTGTAGAACTTAGGTTTTCCTAAAATTAGGGATTTTGATCTCAATTTGAGGTCCAATTTCAAAAAAAATTGCATATATGTATTCGTGGGGGAATAGGTAACCGGGGTTTGGTTCGAATCTAGGGTTTTGACCATGTAGGCCCAGGGAATTTTTTGACTTTTATTAAAAACATTGGGAAATTTATATTTATGCATTCAAATTGATTATTTAGCATTTATTGATGAAATAAAGTAACTTATGACTAGATTCGAGCGGATGTGTGGTGGAATCGAGGGTAAAGCTATAGTTGAGGATTTAGGTGAGTTTAAAGCATCGAGGTTAGTATTCGGTCTAACCTAAGCTTGAGGGATTAGGAATTGAGTCATATTTCCTACTTGTTTGTGTTGAGAACGACGTATGGCCATGGTGATAAGTATCCATATGTTGGTGTCGAGCATGACCGTGTGTCTTAATTTGATACTTATGTATCCTTAGTTGATTCTATGAAACTCTTGATTGATGATCCTTGATACTGAGTATTAGATTTAACTATGCCAACAAAAAATTTAATAGAATTAGTTATAATTGATTCTCTCTTGCCCTGAAGTTTGATTTGTTGTTATTGTTTCCCTTGCCGGGAAGTTATTACATTGTCTTGCTTCCTTGTCGGGATTATATTGTGTATTGTGTTGAAAGAAATGGGAGCGGGTGGTACGTCTACCACAAGAGATATTCAAATGGGAGCGGGTGGCACGCCTACCACAAGTTATATTTAAGTGGAAGCGGGTGGTATGCCTACCATAAGTGACATCAAAATGGGAGCGAGCGGTATGCCTACCACCATGTATTGAAATGAGAACGGGTGGTACGCCTACCACAAGATATTGAAATGGGAGTGGGTGGTATGCCTACCACAAGACATTGATTGAAATGGGAGCGGGTAATACGCCTACCACAAGTTATGATGAAATGGGAGAGGGTGGTACGCCTACCACGAGATAAGAAATGGGATTGGGTTGCATCATTGCAACAAGATGATCATTAAAAGCGAAAGTTGTTTTATCTATTCATATATGTGTTAGTAGCTTTATAGTTAGTTCCATTGTTAGTTTTCGGAATCCTATTTATTTTGCTATGCCCATAGCATGCTTCCCCTCTCTAGTTTTACTTGCCTATTTTCTGTTATTTCCTTGCCGTATATTATATAACTGCACAAGTTTATTTGAGGTCTCGTCCTAGCCTCGTCACTACCTCGCCGGGTTAGGCCAGACACTTACCAGCACATGGGGTTGGTTGTGCTCATGCTACACTCTATGCTCTTTTGGACAGATCTATGTGTTGGAGCAGCTTTTGAGCGGTAGCAGTAGTCTGGGAGCGATCCTTCAGTCCAGAGACACCGAGGTAGCATCGCTGACGTCCGCAGGCATCGAGTCTCATCTACCTTTTATTTCCACATGTTATCTCATGTATTTCAAGACAAACAGTTTACATTTCATTTCAAACAATTGTATTTAGTACTTTTAGTAGTCTGTGAGTGATGTACCAGTTCTTGAGTAGAGATATATGGTGATTTCCGCATATTTGTTCAGTTTATTTGACTTACGACTTCAACATTAATTTTCATGTTTTTGCAGTTGTTTTATTATTGAACACTTGTTGTTAATTTTTGTAAAATGCCTTAAAATAAAGGAGAACATGTAAATTTATTTGGTGTGATTCAATATTTTTTACTAAAATTGAAAACCATACCTTGTTACAGGTTCGGTAAATAATTTATATAAAAGCTGTCATTTTATTAAAAGAAACATAAAAATTAATTCGGTATGATATGATTCGATCGATTTAGTCGGTTTTTAAATATTCATTGACACCCCTAACATAATTACACGGTAATAAATTTATATTAAAATCTGTCATTTTATTAAAAAAATCTAGAAATTAATTTGGTATGATATGATTTGATCGGTTTAATCTGTTTTTAAATATTCATTTATATCCCTAACTATTATGATCGAGTGTCGTGCGTAATGAACATTCGTTTTCTACTGATAGTGACTTTCCTCAAGGAAACAAAAAGAGAAAAGAAAAGAAACTAATTGAAATTAATGCCGTCATTTCTAGTTTTGTTGTACGATTGGGATACATATATCAGAGACACGTACAGTTTCAAGGTAGGAGCTGGAAAGTGCCAATCCGATTATTACGGGATATGGTTAACATAATTTTGTCATTAAAGACCTAAACAAGTAATTTTTTAATATTGACATATTTCGCCAGCAATTAAGTTCAAAATAACTACTGTCTACTCATTTTTTTTACCATCAAAAATTATGATGAGATAGTATTCACTCCTTTATCCTTAATTAGATATATTCTAATTCAAGCATTAACACATGATTGGGAAGAAAAATCTAAATAAACAAATCTTAAAATCCAAAAATATCGACGCTTTATCTTGAAAAAGTCAGTTTGAGCAATTTAAGAGTAACCAACCAATACTTGACAGCAATTTGAATGAAGTTATTAAATGAAATTGCCAGTTCCTCGTCTAGAGTGTACAATCTATGTCAATTGTCCAACTGCTCAACTAATACTCAAAAACTTATCAATAATACTAGGTCCCCCTCAAACTTAAGGTGCCAATATTGCAACTCTTATATAAATTATTTGAAGATAATGAATTGCTCATCCCTACAAAAATTACTAGCAGAACCCAAGCTAGCTTGACCAAAAAGAAAAAAAGAACTCCAACCCGCAATGAATTTCTTTGAATATTCCCCTCTTTTATTCATAATTTTTTGTTTCACTTATTTTATTACATGGTACATCCTACATAGATGGAGAAAAACAGCGTCAGAACCAACAAATTGGCCATTCATTGGGATGTTACCAGCAGTTATTATGAATCTTCATCGTATACATGAATATATGACTGAGGTTCTTATAGAAGCTGGCGGCACTTATGAGTTCCAAGGTCCTATTTTTGCCAACTTGGACATGTTCTTTACTTGTGATCCTTCAAATATTCATCATATATTTAGTAAAAACTTCTCAAACTATCCAAAGGGACCCGAGTTTCGTAAAATATTTAATATCTTGGGAAATGGGATCTTTAACGTTGATCACGAATTATGGGAGATTCATAGGAAAACCACCTTGTCCATAATGAGCCATTCAAAGTTTCAAACTTTGTTAGCGAGGAACATGTGGGACATTGTCGAAAAAGGACTTCGACCAATTCTTGATACTTTTGCTGAACAAGGCAAAACATTAGATTTACAAGACGTTTTGCAGAGGTTCACTTTTGATTCTATAACCAAGTTGTTGCTTGATCATGATCCGAGAAGCTTGTCCATTGAATTACCTTATTTGCCATATGAAAAGGCATTCGGCGATGCTCTTGATGCTCTTTTACACCGACATATAACGCCACAAAATTGTTGGAAATTGCAAAAATGGCTTCATATTGGTAAAGCGAAGAAGCTCACTCAAGCATGGGAAGCTTTTGATCAGTTCATGTATCCTTGCATTTCACAAAAGCTAGAGGAGTTGATGAACAAAACCATCAAAGACGAGGACAATTTTACATTTTTAACTGCCTATATTACAATGTACAATCAATGGAACAAAGGAGATTTGGGTACTGTACAAAAATTTCTCAGGGACACTTTCTTGAATTTAATGTTTGCTGGGAGAGACACCACCGGTGCAGCTCTCACTTGGTTTTTCTGGCTCTTGGCTAAAAATCCCTTAGTCGAGACAAAGATTAGAGAAGAGATTCAGCAAAAACTGCAGCTTAAAAAGGATGAAAACGTCATGTTTTTCAGCAAAGAAGAAGCACGAAAATTGATCTACCTACATGCAGCCTTGTGCGAAACTCTTAGGTTCTTTCCATCAGTTTCTTTAGAGCACAAAGTTCCACTTGAACACGACATCCTTCCCAGCGGTCACCGTGTCACACCAAAAACAAGAATGATTCTACCATTCTATTCAGTGGGGAGAATGGAGACTATATGGGGGAAGGATTGCTTAGAATTCAGACCTGAGAGATGGATCTCTGAACAAGGAGGGATTAAACATGTGCCATCTTTCAAATTTCCAGCGTTTAATGCGGGTCCAAGAACTTGTATAGGAAAAGAAATGGCATTTGTTCAGATGAAAATAGTTGCAGCCACCATCATACATAATTATGATATCCAGTTAGTGGAAGGTCAAAATATCTCTCCCACTGCTTCTATTATCATGCAAATGAAACACGGTCTGATGGTTAGGGTCTTCAAGAGGACATAATATATGTGTGTGCATGAGCATGTACATGCATGTAGGTATTTCTAATAATATTGTATTGGAATACTTATGAAGATGTGTTTTGATTGATGGATTCAACCCCTTCCCACACAGGAAGAGATGTTGAAAGTCCAAATAAAGTTGTTTTCTTTCTTTACTGTTCTTCTTTGAGGGGTTTTTTTTTTCTTTTCTCCAGCAATATGATTGAAGTTTGTTTAGCCTAAAATATGCCACTTTTAAGCTACAAGAATGGTAGAGGAATACCAATATTTTGTTTTAGTCACGTTTGCACAAATTTCCTAATATGACTAATTGACTCTTAGTTGTTGCTTTCTTTTAAACAACAACAACTACCCAGTATACTCCCACCAGATGGGGTCTAGGGAGGGTAATATGTAGACGAGTCTTACCCCTACCCAAAAGGGCAGAGAGAGCAGTTGTTGCTTTCTTTTGTTAATGAACAAAATCTTGTCTTGATTTTGTAGTCATCTAGTTTTGGAAAGATGACCAATTAACTTGCTAAATTTATATACAGTCTTCTTCTTGAAATTTATTGATCTAATCAAAATTCGATTCATCAAGTAAGTTCGTCTAAAACTTAGTACACGCGCTATACTCTTCAAACTAGGATGTCTCAGAAGCTACTGGTCCATATCATATTTACAGTTCATAAAATTAGAGTAATCTCGAGCTATACTCTACAAACTATGATGTCTATCGAAAACATTTTTTAAACTGGACTTATATGCTTAAAGAATTATTATTCCTTCTTTTTACTTATTCATTTCCATATCTTCCAATAGACCACAATTCGAGTAATATACAGAATCAATTTGTTAACGGCATATTTAGGCATTGTGTCTCATAACCTTCTGAACATATCCTTGATAGGACCAATTGTATGAGTTATTCCCAGAAAACCACAAAAATATTTCCACAAATGCACCGCTGCTTCACTCTCCATAAATACATGATGCAATGTAGTCTCTCTTTATAATATTACAGCACACACTATTACGATCCAAAATCCGTTAAGAGTTGTGATGGCCCCTAATATCACTTGTCAAGCAAGCCAATAATAAATGATTGACTTGATTACTCATTTTAGTATTTGAAATCCTAGTTTTTTTGTTTGGCAAGTTACATTTTATTAGAGGGAAAATATGTACTACTTTTCTTTAATTACGTAGTACAAAATGGGATTTGCAAGTGAAAAATATTTCCGCAACTACATTAGTAAATAACTCGTAGGCACCCCCAAAATTCGGTGTCACAAGTGCAAGAGCATCAACGAGGAAGTGAAAATAAAATATAGCATATGTCCGGAATACAAATTGGATCGGAGAAAATAAATAATTCTGAAGAAGACTCTGCTGGCCGCGGATCGTAACCTGAAATGCATCTCAAGGTAAGTCCCCGAATCACTTGCGCCTCCGCATAAAGGTATGCACAAAAATGTGCAACAAGTATAATATGAGTACGTAAATCAAAGTGTACCCAGTAAGTATTTAGCCTAATCCTGGAGAAGTAGTAACGAGGGATCGACAACGACACTCGCAAGTGGTCCAATAATATCAGGTATAGTAAAAAGGTGAACAAATATGAGACAGAGTAAATAAATAAAATAAACAAGTATAAATACGTGGTACGATTCTCCTCATTACAATTTTATATATATAGATATATATATATATATATATATATATATATATATATATATATATATATATATATATATATATATATATATATATATATATATATATATATATATATATATATATGCATATATATGCATAGTGGACCTCACCAAAATGGGTCTTTATACTTAAAATCAGGAAGAAGCCACGGATACACTGGCTTCTTGCCAAATATTACGCATGATTTTACGGCACGAATCATAGATGTATCTATTATACTACCGCGAACAGTCCGCTCTCATGAGAGTATGGTATATAAATTCTGCTGAGGCAAACGGCCCCATCCCATTAAAATAACAAGCTTTAACGGGTCCTTGGCCCTACTCACGAATAAATGTGTGAGTTATAATTTCTTTATGAAAATCTTTGCTAGATATCAAGATATATATATATGTATATATATATATATATATATATATATATATATATATATATATATATATATATATATATCGGAAACAATTTTCATAAGAGGAGTACAATTGTTAAACTCGTAAATTCTCAACAATAGCGAGTCTATCACTCTAGGCATGTCTAGTGTCAAGCCATAATGTGAAATAAAAGAATTTAAGCGAGCAAAGATAATCCCTATAGTGCAAGTATAGCATAGTGTGAACCTGAGTTTACCCGAACAATAACATGAGCCTAACTACTTACGAATTCTCGTCACCCCTTGTACGTACGTATCCCCGGCAACGAGTTACACATATTAAATATATTTCTTAGTAGTAGTTTTCCCCTAACAGAGTTAGACAAGAGACACTAACTCATTTCGACCAACATAATACTCAAATTAGCTTTTCTTTTATTAATTCACCACCGCTCGGCTCAATCTAGACAAAGACAACTTTAATACATCATACAATGCAAGAAAAAAATAATATCAATTAACAAAGCTATGATCCTTATACAACTTGCAAAAAGTCCACAAAAATCAACTCCTTGGGCCCGCAGATAGAACCCGATAAGATCTACAAAACCCGAACATCCATTCCAATACAAGTTCAACCATGCCAAAATTATCAAATTTCGATACCAATTCGTCCTTCAAATCATAATTTTGCATTTTGAAAGATTTTAAAATTTTCCTCAAATTTTTCTTTATATTCTCATGAATTTTGGTGTTAAATATAATGTATAATCAAAAAATATAATAGAAAATGATTAAAGGCACTTAACTAATAATTTGGTATGAAAATCGTCTCTCAAAATCGCTCACTCTTGAACCTAGGTTCCAAAAAAGGATAAAATGAAGCAAATATCCGAATTACAAAGCGAAAAACAAGTTACAGATGTCGCATTTGAGATTCGTTGTGAACAAAAAAGCAAAGAAGCCTTCGCAATTGCGAACAAGAATAGCGTTGGAAAAGGTCACAATTGCAACCACACCAGAAACCAGCAGTCTCCCCAATACAGAAATGAGCATAACTTCCTCATACGATGTCCAAATGTAATGATTCTTGTTGCTATGGCTCTATAAGTACGATATGGATCTAATGGTTCAACAAAAACATAATCTCATTTTCTAAATGCGGTACTATTTATTCTTGAAGAAACAACGACGAAGCATAAAAACAAGTGCAACACAACCTAAACATGTTCGAAATTCACCCAATCCACTCGAGACCTTGTCCGAACATATCAATGTCGACGCCCCCTTTTTTCGTATCACGGACGGGCTTTCTGAAAATCGGGTATATGACATTATGGGAGGACAACTCTTATTCCCTTACGAGAAATGGGTTTTGGATTTTTTGAGAGTTTCCACCTAATGATTATAGTGCATTAGGAAATTTTAAAGAGAGAAGAAACTGAGAAGAGAAACCAGAGTTTTGGTAAGGGCTTTGAGATTATCTCGAGGGGAACTATTAGGCACCACTCATGATCCACTAGTGTGGTTTTCAGCCATGCTATAACTGTGACTTTCGGAAGGTAGAAGAAACAAATAAGGTTTACACATAACAATTGCAAATAAGTTTAAAGCTTTTAAAAGAAGAACAAAATATATGGTTTTAGAAAAATAATTAGTTTACAGAAACGGAATTATAAACAACACATTGCAAGTAAAAGAAAAGAAAAGAGGGGTTCTAGGTTTATACATAATATGGATCACATCAATGCAATACCCTGAGTACACTCCTCAGAAGAGGGATCGCACATGAAATTAGTGCATTGGTCATCATACACATATTCTACCCTTCCCACCCCATTAAGGTATTAAAGTACGTTTAGTCTCATTTACTTATTGCATGCTACTACCCGTCACAATCCTATCAGTCCCGCGGTATTAGGACTTCTAATCCTAAAGGGAAGAAAGGGATGGGGGCCTTTATGGAGTTTAAAGGATAAAATCCTAATTGTGACATTCAAAACAAATACCAAATAGGAGGAATAATCAAACAGATAAATATGGCTCAAATAAATCCCCATGAAATTAGATAATCACATAGTTTAGCAAGCCTTGGAAAGTACTGCTTCAGTCTAAAATTAAAATTAAGCAGCGATCCTGCTGGTTCAACACATATATTTAGACAGAAAGTCTGCATTAGGCAACTCGGATACAGTTGTCAGAGATTAAGGCATTTGATTAGTGTGAATTTGTTTAAGTACTGATTTTAGAAAAATGATCGTGCAGAAAAGTTTTGAAAGAATGAGTATGCAGCAAAGTTAGGAAAACATTTAGGAAAGAGGAAAACAAATTGCTTAATTGAGGTGAAACACGGGAGGAATAATATAAAATTTCAGAGAAGACACAATTAACTGAGGAAAAAGAGTGAGTTGCATAACTGATTTAAAATAATGAGTTTGAAAAGGTAGGAATTGAATTAGAAAACATTTAGACTGATTATTAGAAAGAAACAGTTTTAGGAAAAAGACATGTTAATTAAAGGAATGGATTTTAACAGAGCAGTATACACTGATTTGGAACGAGTTTTAGCAGAAGATAGATTTTGAAAACGTATGCTGATAGGCTCATAAGAACTAGTAAACCAATTATTATTGCTTTTAAACATGCAAGGCGAGTTTGATGCAAAATCCTATGCATGATATCTATATTATTGATTTTTCTGAACTTGTTAATGAACTTGGGAAAAGTTGCTTGTTTAATTAATCCTAAAGTTTGCCTAATAACATGAGTATGCATATCCTATAAACATGATATCTATAAATTTAATTTGCAGAAAGTTAAGTCCTATAGGTAGGATTTCAATATGCTTAATTGCATAAAATGAACGTTAAGTCCTATAGACATGCTTTCTATGTGAGAAAAAAATAACAGTAGCAATCATATAGGTAGGATTTCTAGGTGAATAAAGTAAATTCCTAAAGTCATGATTTCTACCCTTTTGAATGCAATAAAGTAAAGACCCCTCCCACACCCATTACTATGCTCCCCGAGTTTTTATACAAGTTATTACAAACAAGAAAAGAATGTAGAAAAAATACATTAAAAGCTAACAGCTTGATCTGAGAAGCCTAATTCAACCTTAATGTCCAATAATATGTGATTAACCAATTCCAGGATCCAGATTTCTAAAGCCTTCTCTTTGTCCAAATCGTTTTAAGGTTTTAAGGAATCTGAGGGATTCTCGGCATTGCATGCACCTAGGATACCATGATAATTAGAACAGTATAGTGTGAAAGAGCCATCTCTCAAGCATCCAAGATCAGAGGGAGCTCAAGGGTCCCAAAGCATGGCTTGCAAAAGAGGGGCAGAACTTAATAGCTAAGAGTAAGTGCAAAGTGAAGGGGTAATTGGGGAGCCATGACATGTGGTGGTCATGCCTAGCCACAAAGTAGGCTCGCACACCCTGACCACTTGTTTGGTTAAACAAATTAGGAGCAGACCCTTGAAGGCCAGACCAAAGTCTAGATAGCGATTAGGACACTATCATACCTAAGTCCAAGGCTCAAACACATAGATGGCGGAAAGGGACTTGGAGCTGACTGAGTTAGAGACTCAAATAACCCAGTTCAGAATCATGGACAACAATATTAGAGTGTTCTAATAAACTTCAGCTCTAGAGCTTAACTTCAGGCCTGACTACTAGAATGCTGAAATTTTGCGTGATTGCATTTGCTACTTCAGCCATGTATGCTGAATTTATGCGAAAAAAGCGGATACGCTTTTAATTTATTTTATAAAATGAGCATAAGTTAAAATGTGACACAAAAAATGGGTATAGATGCAAATCCCCCCAAAAATAAATGAGTAGGTGCACGGTAAAAATAAAACAACGGAAATGGGCAAAAAATTTCCGTGTAATATCGAATATTGTTTAAAATTGCATCTGTTATACTATTTGGTCAATTGTCTCCCTACTATTATACTTTTGTTCGGATTTACCCCTAATTTAGACGGTTGGCCATGTGTTACTCTCAAATTCAATTGACCCATTCCCAAGTCAAACTACCCAATAACTCATAATTTTTTTGACCCGTTATCCGACCCTAAGTTCCCTCCTCTAAAATAACCCACCAAATTTGATTAGGTTTCAGGCATTGTATCTACCAATTGTTAAAATAAAAAGGCACCTTTGTAATTAGAAGTTTGAACAAATGAACGGAGATAGGATTAAAGAACAGAAAGGTCATGTTCATCACGTGATATTGCTTCCTTATTAGCTTATTTTTGCACAGTGACATACTTCTATTAATAGTAGTAGGTTTTAATTAAGGTCACCGACTTTTTATTAACAGGAGCAAATACGTATAGGTCGCAAAAAAATCAAAAACAACAAGCAAATCCGAGAATTTCAGTGGGTTCTGGCGAGGTTCCATTTTCTTATGAAACTAAAATGGTGAAACCTATTATTTTTTTAAATGAACAAATTAGAAAGAAGAAAAAATAAAGCAAAAGAAAATGAAGGGACAGGGTAAGGCAGTGGTGTTTTGGCCACTATGTCAAGATAAGTAGTGGATCTCACTGGTTTTGTGGTGGTTATTGTGACGACCCGTCGGTTGTTTTTGGAATTTATGCCTCGACCCCCAATTAATTGTTTCCCCTAAGTTTATTTCTGCTATTTTGATTTGTCGGGACGTTCGGTGTCGGGGGTCGGAGAGTTTTGGGGCACTTAATCCCTAAATAAGAGCTTAAGTGTTGGAAAGAGGTCCGGGTCAGAACAATGTGAAGACGATCTTGAAATGGAAAACCGATGGTTTCGTTTGCTCCGTTAGGTGATTTCACGGTTGGGAGCGTGTTTGGAACGTATTTTGGAAGTTCGTAGCTCATTTAGGCTTGAAATGCCGAAGTTTGAATTTTTTAAGTTTCCGGTCGATAGTTAGTTTTTAATCCGACGGTTGGAATGGGATTCCGGAAGTTACAGTAGCTTCGTCATGTCATTTGGGATGTGTGTACAAAATTTCAAGTCATTCGGACGTGTTTTGGTTATATTCTTTTTTCAAAAGCATTTTTTGATGAAATTTTAAGTTCTAAGCTTAAATCCTTAAATTATTCGTGTTTCTGACTTTTTTTAGGAGGTCTGAGGATTGGTACAAGTTTGAATAATTTTATGTGATATGTCCTAGGTTTAATCAAGGTCCTGGGGGCCTCGGGTGTGTTTCGGATGCTCAGCGGGGCATTTTTGTCTTGTGAAAGTTGCAGATTTTCTCTTCTGCTATTGCAGACCTTTCTTCATTGCGATCGCGTCCCTTTCCATGTGATTGCATAGTGAAATTTAAGAGGGGGGCCGAATCCTTCTATGCGATCACATATCCCTGATCATGATCTCATTGTTCTTCCTTTTTCTTCTCCGCGTTCGCATTAAATAAACTGAATCGGTGGCTCAATGATCAAGTTCCTCTATGCGACTGCATTGTATTTCTCGCGATCGCATAAGCTTGGCCCCTCTCTCTTCTGCGATCGCATGACCAGTATTGCATTCGCATAGCTTATTTTCTGAGCCTTTAATATTTACTCTACGCGATCGCATCCCATATCATGCGATCGCATTGAACAAATCACTAGGCAATTATAAACATTTCAAAACCGATGGTTAGCCATTTTTGTCACAATGCATGTTTAAGAGCTCAGATTTAGGAGCAATTTCAAAGGTTTTTTAGGGAAAACTACTGGGTAATTATTCTCTACTCACTTATGCTTAAAACTCTCTAATCTAATCACGAGGGCATCCATTATTTTGGATTTTTGAATTAAATTTGGGAAAAACTTCATAGACCTAACTATTGAGTTTTAAGTGGGTGTTTGACCTCCGATTTGATAGATTTTATATGGTTAGACTCGTGAGAGTACGAGAGTTCTAAAAATATAAAATTTATTCGATTTCGAGAATTTGTCTGAGGGGCACTTTGGTTATTTTACCTATTTTTGCGCCTTAGCTTTAAATTTAATAGTGGAATTAGGTTCTTGCAATATCATTTATGATATGTAACTGAATTAAATAGATTTTGGTCAGATGGAGTCGGATACTTATCTCAAGGGCGTAATTTTTATTTGATTATTGAGACGGTTCGAGGTAGGTGGCTAGTCAAACCTTGTGGGGGGGACTTCCCCTTAGGACATGATATTTGATGTTTGAATGCCTTATGCGTGAGGTGACGAGCGCGTACTTGAGCTAATTATTGAAACTCCATTGTTATATGCAATATTTAAATTGAGTTTTTCATGCTTACTTGTTTATTCTAAATGCATGTTTAACCTGTATTAGTTTGAGAAGCATGCTTAATTGAATCAAACTGCCTATTTGCTCAAGTTGCCTAAATTGTACTACACGAAGCAAGTTAGACTAGAACTACATGTTTGCTTGTGTTTTCTATACTTAAATTCTGAATATCCTCTGCTTGTGGTCACGCATTTATATTGGGACAACGGATCGGTATCCCCCCCCCCCCCCCCCCCCCCCGTTTGTTTCCTTTGGGACTACGGGTTCGATTCCCGATAGATCCCCTGCACATTTACTTTAGGACTATGGGTTAGATTCCCAATAGATCCCCTGCACATTAATAGTTGGACTACGGGACAGTATCCCGGGAGATCCTTCGGATATACACATATGATGTACTATGGGACGGTATCCCGGGAGATCGACAGGACAGTTGAGAAAGGACTACAGGATGATATCCTTGGAGATCCACATTTTGTACCTTGGTATTGAGCTGTATTTTTTTGTGTTTACTTGTTTATCGGTTATCCGTTCTTACCTTGTGAAATTTGTCTTATTTCACTGTTGTTCACATTATTTCTATATGTTTTCATACAGTACATACATATGATATTGTTTAGACCCTTATGACCCACCTCTTTCCTGGACCCCGATGCATAAAGAGAGTTTAGTGCTTCCACGATTCTCTTTCAAAAATGCAAGGTAAGGCTACATACAATAAGGATTGCGTACAATAAACTCTTATGGCCCTTCCCCATTTCCAGAGCATAATTGAAGTTTAGTGCACCGGACTGCCTTTTTTATTCCAATATCTTGACAATCTTAGCCTGTGGAACAGATTTGTTTAACTATAATCTACGTTTACATATGGCATAAGGATTTACAGGACACCTCCGACTCTTGAATTTCATGTAGAACAGAAATATAATTCACTGAAATACTCAGGAAGGTTAGAAATCCTTTAAGAAAGATTGGTGCCCAACAGTAAAGAGTTTGCCATCAATTTAAGGCTAAACATAAGCCATCACCAAGCGGATGAATATATAAGCAGTTAACATTCAGGCTCCAAACAGAAGAAATAGGAAAAAAGAAAAGAGGAGATTTCAGGATTTGAAAAAATCAAGAAACTATTGTCAACCTTTAGGAGTAATTTGGTCAGATTTACAATCACCAGAATACCAGCAAGACCTCAGTCCACTGCAAATATACATGACCTAATCTCTCAAAATGATTTGAACCCTGTATATGATGATTTTGGGATTATATTCACCTAAGGTAGTTTTGGAACGAGACAAGTGCATGAATTGCTAAAGAACCAGAGGAAACTACAAAACTAAGAGCAGTTTGAAAGATCGGTAGGACGAGTGTAATCCAACTTTTCCAGAAAATACCAAATGTTGTTTTAACACCCTCTAGAAACTGGTGTAAACCTCACATCTGGGGCTTCATTCCCCCAAGAAAAAAATCTGATTTCTATTTCAGTGCGATTGCGACTCAAGAAGGATATTTGTGGCTGTATTAACATCATTTCCAGCATGGATGAGTGCCTGCCTTGCCGCATTCCTATCAAAGCCCATTGACATCAGCATCGCTATAGTGTCTTCTGGTGGCTCTACGGTGGACGGGGCTGGAGCAGGATAATTTCTCTGAAATATGCAGGAGAAAGCAGCACATTCATGTTAGTGTGGGCGTAATCTTTCAAAAAGGATCTAAGAAGTTTAAGTTGTCACTGGAGTTGGTTCCCATTGGAACACACCAAGAATCAACTCATTGGTGATGAATATGGCCCATCGGTTCACTCATCTTTTGAACAAAGTGACCTCTCAATTCCATTGGTCTAGATTAAATGTGAAATTCAATGACATAAGTGAAAGAAGTGAAAGCTAAATTTAACTGATAAAGCTCTAACATAATAACATTGCTTCCAGAGTGCAAATATCAGTTCATTTAGTTCAATCACTTGACAAGAGGGGTTGCTCTGATGGTAAGCAACCCCCACTTCCAACCGAGAGGTTGTGAGTTCAAGTCTCCCCAAGAGCAAGGTGGGAAGTTCTTGGAGGGAAGGATGCCGAGGGTCTATTTGGAAACAGCCTCTCTACCCCAAGGGTAGAGGTAAGGTCTGCGTACATACTACCCTCCCCAGATCCCCCTATGTGGGATTATACTGGGTCGTTGTTGTTGTTGTTAGTTCAGTCACTTGCAGTAGCCAGCTGGACATTTTGGCTGAATGTACGCTCAAAACACTTGAAGGCTCAGAATTTTCCAGTAGACATCAAGTGGACAAGAAATGTTAAATCATTTGCATGCATTGACTATTCCACCGACCACATGCTACCTCTCATGCTCCAACCATACTCTAATTTGAACATCAACAGAATGTAATTTTACAGTAAACTCTACGCAATAATTGTGCTATCATCATTTGATGGATTGAATAACTCTACGCAATAATAAACTCATTATTCTCTTTTTTCTTTTCTTTTTTTGTTTGTTTTGAAGAGTAAAAAACTCATTTGTTCTGAATTTGCTTTTCCATGTGTTGTCAATAAGCTATAACAGGAAAGAAACTCTCATCATCCAGATGAATAAAAGGGGGCTAGATGAGGTGGTTAATGAAAGCATCAAACATGGAACTATCACTTTATTGGAATCTTTATAAGAGAAATTTTAATGTCACAGGTTGTTTTATCCCCCCCCCCCCCCCACACACACACACACACACAAAAAATGATGTCATGGGTTGCCTCTTTGTATAGCTATAACAGGAGAATGCCCCTGGGATTTATTTGTATTTCGCTAATCACTACATGTTTCTTGCTCACATGATACTCAAAAGATATATATATATATATATATATATATATATATATATATATATATATATATATATGTCTCAGCGGTACAGCTAATTTATCAAACATCTCGAAAATGAAACTGCAAAGACAAACAGTATCCCTTCACCAAAGCCAAGTTCTGCTAAAATGCCAAAAGCTTTTAACCTAGAATAGTAAAGATAGACTCCTAGAACTGAGGAGATGGAGGTTCAGCTGTCTCTGTGTAAGACTAAAGTTGCCACATGTCACTAATAAAACACAAATTTTACTGAGCATACCCATGTGGAGTTACAACCATATATCAGACAGGATAACCCAAATCACGGAATCTGATTGGTTCTTCTACGGCGATGCAAAGGGCTATGCATACCCAAGTCAACATAGAACATGAGAACTAAGTCAAAAGAGGTCTAGATGTATATCCTAGGCTATAACCTAAAATAAGGGCATCAGGTTGCTACACCAGTTACAGAGAGATATTAGCTCAATCTAGTTCCTGATGCCTTGTCATCTGAATAGCATTTGCTAATTATGTGGGATTAAGGTGCTCATTCTGTGAAAAGCAACTAATGTCACATTTGTTAATGTGATATGCTAATATGAGGGAAGCCTACTAATATCATACATGGCTAGGACATAGAGAGGGAGATACCCGGAGGGACAATAACAACACATATCACGTATCACATGAACAATAGTAGTTATGAGGAAGCTTACTAATGTAGGATTGCCAACAAAAAAAAAAATAGGAAGTGAAGGAGGGTTATGGACAACATGGTTTTAGCTGCTGAACTTTTTTTTTAATAACTGTGGTTTTCGGGCATCGCTTTGCGCACCCGACTAGCTGTACCCATCGGGACCCGTTATTTCAATGCATGCACCACGGTTAGTCCCACGGGCCCTGGAGACGCGGCCGGTTTGTAATGTCTCTAGTGGCCCTGCGGGGCTCGAACTGGCGACCTGGAGGACTTTGTCCTCGGGCCTTTACCAACCGAGCTACCCCTCAGGGTTTTAGCTGCTGAACTAGGAGAAGCACAAGGTGTTCTTTACACAAGTTCTTTCACTTGGAAGACAATGCATACAGAAAGCTCCAGTGGTTTCAATTCTGTTTGATGGCAGGCATATATGTTGTAGATTAAAGATGGCCAGGGAGAGGACGTGAGAATTGATTGGGAAATTATAGTACTTATATTTCTTAAGGATTTGGTACTCGTGGACACCTCGATCTCTAACGACCATGAAGAGATATCTTATTTGGGACGTTAAGTGCTTTATATTTCATCAAGCTGGAGTAATACTGCTTCACTTTCAGGCCAGCCAACCCAATAAAAAACAAACTTTTCTTTTGACTAACCTGATATTGAGACAGGTGCAGCTTTCTATTAACTAACTAAAGCATGTGACCAAGATATCAAAAACAATACTTGCCTCCATCTGGCGACCTGCAAAGGCTGGTACATTTCCTGGAGAGTTCCTTGCTGGCGCTGAAGGTGGTGGCACGTTACCCATCGATGGCCAAGAAAGTCGAGCAAAGAAGGATGTAATAAATTCTGGGAACTATAAGAAAATATATTAATGGAAGTCAGCTTCTTAATAAGAAATCATGGCAAGTCGTGTTTAATAAAAGGTCCAACATAAGCACCTCAAGCAAGAAATTATAAGGAGAACACGTCATTTCAAAACCATAAAATCAGTTTGCAACTCTACAGTGGTGCTCTTAGTTCTTTACTTTTATGAAGCTCATCACTAGTTTCTGCATTGCATTATGATATGTTGATATCTGGGCTAACAATTACCTTCAACCACCATACAAAAAGTACAGTGGAAGGATTAGCTTTGCCTTCCAGCAATAGCATTCAGCCAATAAGACACATCCATATCTGAGCAATTGGTGAGATATGGTGCCTTATTTCTTGTAGTCATTCAGAAGTCAGAACATGGTTTATTCCGAGCAACTTAGAAGGAGAATGTCCAAGTGCATGGAATGGGTATGTTGTTGTGGTAAAACCCAAAAGCCTATTGACAAGCTAAAATATTCTATATTTGTGCATGCAAGCCTAAATCAAATTCTCCAGCCATATAACAACAGTGAAGTGATTTTAAGTGTCACATAAATACTTAACACCATGTGACTTACAAAGAATGCTTTCTCAATACAAATGGAACTTTGACAGAGAGAGAGAGAGTATTCTGAAGAACAAGAACAGTGCATACCTTCACTCTCCTAATACAGAAAATGTTCAAACGATACAAGCAACCTGCAATTATTCCGCAGAGCCCGGGTATAATAGATCTTTTCCAGGATGAGAAAAGAAGCTGCAAGACAAAATATCAAATGAATATTGGTAAAAAAAACTCAATCTAGGGACAACATGTAATTAGAAGTCGTGATAAAAATATAAAATACCTGGAGACCAGCTAAATAAATGAAAGCCTTGTCAGAGAAGTGTAGACTGAATATGCGGAACCGGGTAGAAACCGGAATGTCGAGATAAAACGGCACAAAGGATGAAAAAATTAGTCCGTAGGGCCCAGACAGTGTACTCAAGGAAGGATCTGACAGAGAAAAATTAAAATATATCAAGGGCTAAGAACCTATTTCTCCAATTCAAGAATAGCAATAGAAGGATAGAATGCAAACTGCATAAAGAAGCTACCAATATTAATGGAAACTACGAGCGAAAAGAACGATGTATACCAGAGGGTGTGAAAAAGATCAAAGTAAGTAGATTATTATGGTGATATGGTATAGTATCATCTCAAGCACCTCTTTCACGCAAACTCGAGGGAAAAGATCCCTTAAAAATCAAATGCTTAGCAAAGATTTGGTACCTAGAAAATTAAGATTTCCAATTTCCAGCAGTTATTGTCGATTCCTGCTCCTTCATATTGCTCTCTATTATGCACATCATACTTCTCAAAAGACCAGCTTTGTAGCCAGCTCTCTAAATTTGGAGCAGGTTCTGATGACACACTATAACTAGCCTGCTGGCTGACTTATAAAAGTGCACCAAATAAGTCTATATTTGATTCAAAACACCTTGTATACAAGGATCTGACACTTCCCTAGTAAAGTGCTAGGTACAAGCAAATGTCGTGCTTTGTCGCAAGATATCTCCAAGAAGGTTCTTTTACATAACTATCAAAAGGAGGTTCTTTTACAGATATCACCCATATAAATAACAAGATAACTCAAACCACGTAATCTAAAGGAGCACTAGTATCGTTCAAAGCCTCTACACCTTTCGAATAGACATATTGCTTCCAAATTCTAGTTAAATCAGCTTCACAATTCCTTTTCCTCGAAGGATATTAGGTGGCTTTTTAAATCAGCGATGATGAAGAGTTGACCAAAATGAGCAGTAAATTCTTTCCAAGAGATAACCAATTGTATACTAAAGAACAGTTGGAGTTAGCCCTTAGCAGCTGCTTCTCTTACCCATTATTGATTTTGACTTTTATTTGAGTAATCAACATACGATACGACAAAGCAATTAACAGATTTCACTTTCTCGCTACAGTAATAATACAGGAAGCAGTCACAAATCATAAATTGCATATTCTCTCAATATTCCAACTTATTTTATTTGTTGATTTATTAACAGCTCTTCATATGGAGTCCTGTGACTTCTCATCACTATCTCTAATCAATGATGAAGCCAACGGAATTCAAAAAAATACTACAGCCAGACCTCTATATAGAAGCATCACTATATAACAACACTTCACTATAAAGTCAAGCTTTTCTGGAACCAAATTTTATGTTATGCTATAATATATGTTCTCTATAACAGCACTTTGCTATAACATCCAAAAATATTCGTAACAAACGAGGTTGTTATCGAGAGGTTTGACTGTATAATAGCATGGTTGGAGTTCAAAGTAGTGACTTAAAGCAACTTTTGAACCCCTTTATCACTACATTAGAATTATAATTTATGTCAAGGGGATTTAGCAGTTTATATATGACCAAAAGCTTTTAATTTTACCCTATTTGTTCAGTAATACGTTTTAGCTTCCGTGAGAGGATGTAGGGAGAGAAAGTAGAGAGAGAAACACCAGCGTTTGTTGAGTAAGGAAGCTTGACAGCGCCGATCGATGACTCACCGGAACCACCATAGCCACCCTCACAATCACTTCTTCCAATTGATAATATGACTAGATTAATTACGCCAAAAAGTGGTATACCCAAAAAAATAGCTCCAATGCAACTGTTTTATTGGCTACCGGGTATGGGAAGTGCACCTACTGTCATGCAAGCTCCAACAGAGATGGAAAAGAACGAGTTGCTACCAATGGAAACATGTATGCTTACAGTGGCACGGGAATTAACATACTCGGCTGGATCTCAAGCAAAGCAAACCATGGCTGAAGTAGTGAAAGGTAACAGAGCTCAAACCATGGCTGGAGTTAGCCACTTAGTGGGGTCTGGGGAGGGTAGTATGTACGCACACCTTACCCTACCCTGGGGTAGAGAGGCTGTTTCCAAATAGACCATCGGCATCCTTCCCTACAAGAACTTCCTACCTTGCTCTTGGGTAGACTCGAACTCACAACCTCTCGGTTGAAAGTGGGGGTTGCTTACCATCAGAGCAACCCCTCTTGTCTTTCTCTTAATAGGTTTCATTTATGAAAATTAAAAAAATACAAAAAAAAAAGTTATTTGCATTTTTAGAGTATAACTTTTGTTCCTATTTTTAAATAGAAGAAAATTTACAAAAAATTATATATTCTTCAAATTTTAAATGTAAGCTATAGTATTTTTCATAGTATAATTTAAACTATAATGTAAATATTAGGTTTCCTTATAGTTTTCTTTAAATCTAAAGTAAGTTTTATATGCATGTGTGCATTTTTTATCTTCTTTTATTTAATTAAAAAGGGGTTAGGAAAATTTAAATAAATATATATAAAGTTTAAAAATATATAAAAAATAAAAAATAAAATAAAATAAAGCAACCCAACTTCCCCACTTCCCCACTTCACGTAACTTCCTTTCCCACTAACTCTCACGTTCCTAACTTCCCAATCCCCACTTCCCCACTTTCTTAGAAGTTATAAAACTACTCATATTCATCTATATAAAGAGAAAGAGACTTCTGTTATAAAAAAAAGGGAGAGAACAACAGAATCGTAAAAAGAAAAAGAACGAAAGACAATTGAAAAAAAAAAGAACACAAAGGAGGAAAAGGGGGATCTTTTGAAAAAAAAAAAGTTAACGTTGAAAGAACAAGAAAAAAAAACAAAGAACTAAGGAGGGAGGATCGAGAGAAAAAGTTCTTTCATTTGGAAAGCGACGAAAGTTCAGTGTCGAGGTTCGGATTCGAGTTACGTTCGCTATCCTCACCAGTTTTCTTGTAATTGTTGGTCTTCTTTTACATTATTGAAAGCTTCTGCAAAGGTTCAAATTCTCTATCTTTATTATTTTTCAGTCTTTGAATTTGTATGTATTTTGTGTGTTTAGCAATGTTTAATGTGATGTGTATCTTTATTTAGTTTTGGTTCCATTGTTTAGTTCTCTTTAATCTTTTTAATCTTAATTCTGACGCTATAGATAGTGTTGTGAAAGTAACTTATAATTGGTTGAACTCTCATTTGCTGCTAAAGTTAAAAAATTTAATTATAGAAGTTACTTTGTTATACTACACTAATTATTGATTATTTTATCTTATATCAGTATATAATGATTTTCACTAGTTTGTGAAGATTGTTAAATAAAAAATGAGAATGTCATTCTTAAAGTTTGGTTAAAATACTGCTAAGATATCTTATACCTACTGTTTGATTTAATTTTCTTTTAGAAGTTGAAATGGTCCTTCGGCTAAATGGATAACGTATTTTAGAAGAAGAAAATTCACAATTTTGTTTTTTTACTACGTTTCTTAACATTGTTAAAAAAAATTTAATTTAGAGGTCTCCATTACTCTTTAAAAATCGTCAATCTTACATCATATAAAATAATAATAAAACTAATTTACTTGCAATGTAGATATCCATATAAATTTCGTACAAGAACTTTCTTTTTGGCAAATTGCTAACTTCAGTATAAGTTGAAGTACTCTAATTAGTATATATATGAGGTGAATGTCCTTCTAGTATAATAGTTTAAATATTCTGTATTTATTTTCAATTCTAAGATGATTTAGCTTGTTCATTTTATTTCTTTGCTTAATTTTTATTTTTGAAATCTTTAGAAAGTAATAGCAACAGTAATATATTAAATAGTTTAATCTTAGTACTAATAAAAAAAACTTGCATAAGAGGATTAAAATTTAGTTACTCCTAACGTTTTAGTAAGTTTAGGTTAGTTAATAAAGAATGAAAAGTATAGCTTAAATCAATGAGAAATTATATATGCTAAGGATTAGTCTTGTAAAAGAACTTAGGCTTAATAATCAAGTAACGCATTAATTAGCTAATTAACTCAAGATTATACTCTAATAAGTAAAATAAATAATAATGCTAATAAAAAGATAAATAAATGGAGTACTCTGAATAAATTAGCATGCTTTAGACGCGTGTTAACCATCAATCATCATGATTATGTACACGTTCGCGTGATATAATTACGATTTAAAATAAATGAAGGATGCGTTCGCGCAATTTCAACCAAACCTTTTTTTAAAAAAATAAACAAAGCGTTATTAATTATGGACACATTCGCGTGACATGATTTTGACGCGCCAAAAGAAAAGAGTATATGTATGCATAACTCAACTCTTTAATTACGAACGAATCAAGTGATTAAAAGCAGTAAAAAGATAAGTGCATATAGGTCCTAAAGATGAGTAGTTAAACAATATAAGCCAAGTAATAATCATTAAGCGACCGTGCTAGAACCACGGAACCCAGGAATGCCTAACACCTTCTCCCGGGGTTAACAAAATTCCTTATCTAGAATTTTTGGTTCGCAGCAATTAAAAAGTAAATAAAATTTTCCTCGATTTGAGATTTTAAAACAAATCGATGACTTGGGACACCAAATAATTTATTCCAAGTGGCGACTCTGAATTGATTAAATAATTCAATTTCGAATAATGTCACTTAAATTGGAAAAACTCTCATACTCCTTTGGGGCGGTAAAAAGGAGGTGTGACAGATAGAACAACAGTCCCAGCTGTGGAAAACAACATTGATAGGTTAGGTCCTAGGGGGAAATTCGCCATTCAAGGAGATGCTTAAATTTGTCTATGGCGTATGGAATACGGTCACAACTCCAACAGTGTTGCTGCATGACGACTGGTATTTCATTTTTAAATTTGAATCTATGGAGGACAAAAACCTAATAGTGCAAAATGGCCCTTACCCCTTCAATAGCACACCTATGGTAGTGAAGGATTGGGATCCGAATAGCACCCCTATGGTAGTGAAGGATTGGGATTCGAATTTCTAGATACAGAATGAATCTATGAGAATTGTACCAATATGGATCAATTTACCTCAG
Source organism: Nicotiana benthamiana (assembly GCA_034376525.1). Taxonomy (NCBI): domain Eukaryota; kingdom Viridiplantae; phylum Streptophyta; class Magnoliopsida; order Solanales; family Solanaceae; genus Nicotiana; species Nicotiana benthamiana. Next base: position 13,828,773 of record CM067331.1, on the reverse strand, counting down.
CTGCCGATTCAGTGTTGGGCCGAGGAAAACCTAGGTAGGATTGCTAGCCTTCTAGGCAAACCTATTTGCACTGATAGACTAACAACAGAGTGTGAAAGGACATCATATGCTTGAATCCTTGTTGAAATGGACATTACAAAACCATCGCCTGATGAGGTCTGTATTGAGATACCAGAGGGGAGAAGCTCGATGCAGAGAGTTGAACTTGAATGGAAACCAAAATTCTATTTGAATTGCAACAAATTTGGGCATGGTACTGGTGATTGTCAACAAGCAACACAGCAAGATGAGGAACCAATAAAGCATAAAAGAAGAAGAAAGAAGAGAACTAAAATGGAATGGAAACCTAAAGCAGTAGCAGAAGGAATCAATAACACAACCATTCTGCACCAAGAGGATCACATAGAACAAGAGCCAGTAGTGGAGATACATGTGACTAACAGGGGCAAACAGGCAGTGGTTATACAAGGAGCATCTGGCAAAACAAAACATAAAGAGGTCGATTATGAAGATCTAGCTAGAAGGAATGCATTTGCACCACCGACAATATTGGAGAGGCCATCAAATATGAGTCAGCAGGCAATCTTCTAGTACTGTAGCAGGCCAAATGGCTAATGAGTATAATCCCAGCAATCATAATCCCCCATGATCGTTGTGTCTTGGAATATAAGAGGACTTAATAAGTCCTATAAACAGCGAGAATTTAAGTTCTTGCTAACAAATAAAGTAGATATGATAGCTTGTCTAGAAACTAGAGTTAAACAACACTGGCCAAAGACTATCCAGAGGAAGATGAATGTAGACTGCAATTCAAAGACAATTATAATTATGCACCTAATGGTAGAATATGGATAGTGTGGAAAGAAGCAAATGTTCATGTAACAGTTCTGGAGAGCACTGATCAGTTGTGATACACTGTCTAGTGAAGGACAAAAATTCATCATTTACAGTTACATAACATTTGTACATGGCTTGCACACTGTTCAACACAGAATTCTACTATGGAGAAGCTTGAGAAACATGCAAACTAATGGACCTTGTCTTATAATAGGATATTTCAACAGTGTGTTATATGTGGATGATAGGTTGAATGGAATTCCCATTCATCAAACAGAAATGCTTGATTTTCAAAACTGTCTTGATGATATTGGAGTGGGGCAAATCAAAAAAAGAGGTAGCAGATTTTCATGGAGCAATAAAAGGGATTCAGAAGTCAGAATATACAATTACATAGATTGGGCTTTTGGGAATGCTGATTGGTTCAATGCCTACAATTGAGTAGAGGCAATATACATGCTGCCAGGATGCTGAGATCATACCCTTGTAATGATAAATACTGAGGTGGTCAAGGTTAAAGTGAAAAAGCCATACAGGTTGCTAACATCAGTGATGCAACAAAGAGAGTACAAGGAAGTAGTCCAGAACACTTGGAATCAACAGATTCAAGGATACAAAATGTATTCTGTATGGAGAAAGCTGAAACTTATTGAGCAACAAACTAGGGATATTCAACAGGAACATTCCTCAATTGATCAAAAGCTGATGCAATTGAGAGAAACATTGAAGGAGATACAGGGAAAGCTTAATGATGACTACTTCAACAAATTGATGATAGAAGAAGAAAGAAAGACTTTAAAAAGCATAGAAAAATGGGAAGCAATTCAGGAGCAAATAATAAGGCAGAACTCAAGAGCAACATGGATCCAACTGGGAGATTGCAACACCAAATATTTCCATTCTTATATGAGGTAAGGACAAGCAAGAAATAAGGTGAGCTGCATCTATAGTGAATAACAGATGAAGAATCAGGTGGCTCATCGCTCATTCATGTGTACTGTGTGGAAGAGACACATGATCACTTGTATTTCGATTGTCCATATTCACAAAGCTTATGGAAAGGAATGCTAGGATGGCTAAGATATTAAAGGAAGGTTGAAAACTGGGAAGCTGAGGTGCAGTGGCTAACTACCAATGTAAACAATAGGAATCCGAGGAAGACTTTGCTAGGAGTGGTGTTTGCACCAGTAGTTTATCACATATGGATGGAACGAAATGAAAGAAGATATTAAAACCAGCACAGAGAAGTCAAAGATAGAGCAAAAGACATTGTCATGCAAGTGCACATAACATGATAGAAGAAATGTAAATGGATATCTATATTGAGTACACTAAATAGTTATCCTAATTGTATTTCATAGTAAGTAGGATAGGAAAGACCCATGAGTGTTATGGGATCTTATTAAGCAGCTTTGGTTGTATAGTTTTTTTTTCCTCTTTATTGGTTTTAATCATGAGACATGTTACTAAGGTCCAAAAGTACAGTAAATTGAAAAACCGCTTGAAATAAAAAAATTCTTTCGACCAAAAAAAACTACATTTTACCCTTCCCTCTTACTAGCTCCACCCATGTCTCCAACAACTTGCAGTATCCCAGGAAATTCTATGCTTTTGAAACTTCTGCTATCACTCTAGGCTGGTGCTTTTCTATGAATATCAAGTCACTAATGCAATTTGATCGAGCTCATTCGATATTCCAATGGCTCGAGATACTTTTAACCACATATTTGCATAATATCACTCAAGCATCAGGAGTGTTAGAGAAAGTGGTCGCTTCTCGCTTTAGCTTCCTCGCTCAAAGCGGGAAGCAATGCGATGCGAAGCAGTACCCGCTTCGCCCTGAAGCGACTCAGGTATTATAAAGCGACCGCTTCCCGCTAAAAAGCGACCAAGCGAAGCATAGCGATAGAAGCGGGCGCTTCTTTGTTTTTAAAGAGAAGCTAGGCAGTTTAATTAAAAACAAAGGGTTTTCAGTTCAAGTCTTCAACAGAGGCGACTAAAAGGGGACTAGGGTTCTTCTTCTTCTTTAACTTCAAGTTCAAGTTCAAGTCTTCAACAGAGATTCAGCAGCAAATGTGATGATTTTCCTCCTCCTCCTCCTCCTTTTTCTTTTTCTTTCTCTGTTTCAGCATCTAAATAGCAGCGAAATGCTGACGAATCTTTTTTTACCTTCTGTTCTTACTCAGAATTGATGCCAATCCTTCGGTTCTTCTTTCTTTGCCCAGTTTTTAAAAGAACCGTATTTTGTCTTTTTTACCTTCGGTTCATTCTCAGAATGGATGCCAATACTGCCCTTCCTAGTTGAAGAAGAAGAAGTTGAAAAAGATGACGAACAATAAGATAATGATAGCAGAATACAATAATTTGATAATCTTGTAGAAGAATAGCATGCTCATTTTGTGCTTTAATTGATGTTACTCTTTAGTTTTTACATTGAAGTAATTGAACATTTGCTTACAGTTACATGTGGTGTCTATGCATTATTTATTTTATTTTATTTTTTAAATTCCGCTTCACTTTAAAAAAAAACGAGCACTTCGCTTCTCGCTTTAAGCGAAATGAGGGTTGTCGCTTTTCCTCGCTTCACGCTCTTTACAACACTGAGCATCTGATTGATCTCATTATTTTTGTGTCAGACCCATAACGCACAAGCAAAATCTATCTTATGCGATATGTATGATCATGTCCATCCTACCTCAAAGAGGATACCCAATCCATGAGCCATATTTTACCCAAACCAGTATGTAGTTACGGAGATTCAAAGCACGATAAGAGGAAAAATATGGGGAAGAGTGAATATCTATCAAAAGCAAAAATGAGGAAAAAGAATAATCACAGTTGTTACATTTTTTTTAACATCTTTACATGATATGCTGCATGGTTACTGTAAAACAAGTATAACAGTTTGAAGGAGTTGCAATCACAATCTATAACTAGAAAGGAGAACGAAGAATATAGACCCCTTCAGGCTGCATTTCTATATATCAGTCCGGAGTAGTAAAAAATGGTCAAAAGCAACAAGTGCTCACTATGCAACTTATGTCATACGAACTAAAAATGATGATTGCAATGAAAACCATAAAACCAAGCATGGAAAAGTTCAATCAGATACTTCAGGGGACTGAATCATGATATCCAAATAAAACATCCCCTTCACTAATGCATATATTATGGCCAGAAAGTTGGGGGAATATAATAAGGACAAAGGGGAATCTGAATTTAGACTTCGTGTTGCTTTTGGAAGGTTTCTACACTTGTAATTGTTAAGTGTAGTTCCATTCTCAGTTTAGCTGTTTATCTATTTCCATCTGTGTTATAGGGCATTTCATCATTTTATGTTTAAAAGGCGTATATTTTATATTTTTTGAAAGGATTTTTAAAGGTGTATTATGTCTTTCTGTCTTCTGTATATCTCCAATTTGTGGTATCTTTGAAACTTGGGCAGCAACCCAAGTGTAACAAGCTAAGAACCATGCAAATGCATTAGGCGACTTGCACAGCAAGTCAAGAGTCTTTAGCAGCAAAAGACGGCTTACAAATTACTCCGAAGAATCTGCGAACGGGCTTCTGGAGAGCCTTCCCTCCAAGCTGCCGTCCTACTAGGTTATGACTTATGCAGATGTATCCTTATAAGCATTTGAAAAATTAGGATGAAGCATATACTTAGGACTATTCCTCGATCTCTTTCTTATCCTTTTCTCATGCCATACCTCTTATTTGTTCTCTCAATTTCTGCTTATCACCTCTCAGTTACTGTACTTTCTCATATCTGTACAACCTCAAAACATCACTATTTCTTATCTCCCATATTAGCCACATCTCATCCCCCACTTCCACCAGTTTAGGAGCTAAACAGCTGATTCTCTATGTTCAACCTTTTTCTCTTTGTATGATCTAGCCGCATTGTTCTGAAACTGCTTTCAATTATTAGTTCTTTCAAATGTTTGATAGCTTATTAGATAAGCATCAGGATGAATAACCCAGTAAGAAACTCTAAACACCTTCTTCCAATTCATATCTGATGATTAGAAATGACCAATACCTTTAATAAGTTGTAGAGCAAGAACCGCGAGCAATAAAGAGAGTACAAAAGAGAACAGCAGGAAAACCTGCAGAACAAGAGGTAAAAACATAAACTACACAATGTAAAAGAGAAAAAGAAAAGACAGGTAGAAAAGACAATGAAAAGAGTATCTACTGTGGCTTTTATTATTTGCCTTGTAGTTGATAAACACCTGCAGCTTTTATTAATTTTCCATTAGCTAATTAAGAAAGTTGAAGATAGTACTGTGCCAATAACTTATCAGAAAAAAAACTACTACCCCAATAAGCACTTACAGAATATTTGTTTGAACCGATTTGCCTCTCAAAGACACGGAAGTAGTATAGAAGATATAATCCAAATAATAGTTCAGGAGTAGATGAAAAGGTAAAAACAGATATGATCAGCTTCCAGATTTGAAGCTTCTGGAAAATATCCTGGCACAAGCAAAAAAGATGCATCAATTAGCAGTTCTACTATACTCTTTTATCCACTAAGAGCATGCCCAAAATCCTACTGAAACAATGAATTATACCTAATAAGACAGTAAGAGAGAACAAATCTGCTACTCCCCCCGTTTCAATTTATGTCTCTTACTTTCCATTTTAGTCTATTATAAAAAGAATGACTCTTTCTATATTCAGTAACTCTTTTACTCCAACTTTCCACATAGCATATTTAAGACCGCAAGATTCAAGAACATCTTTGGTACATTACATACATCTTTAGTTTAAGAGCATAAGATTTAAAAGTCTTCCTTACTATCTTAAACTATGTGCCCAGTCAAACTAAGACACATAACCTGAAAAGGGGGGAGTATAATACAAAAATGTAAACTAGGAGAAAAGAGAATCCTATATTCTGCAAAATTTCACAACTCATAATGGATGAGCTGAGACAAAATAAGTACAACGTTAAAAGAGAATCCTATATTTCTTAAGTTCCAAAACTCATAAGAGATGAGCTATAAAATGAAAAAAAATACATTAGAACCTATTTCCTTAAGTTTCCGGAACTCACAGATGGAGTTGGATGCTTCTAAAACCATTAGTAGCTGTGTGGAATATCTTTTGCTGTTACAAAAAAGTTAAGTCTTTACGCGGAATTGGGAAATCTCATATCCCTTCAGATTCGGATGTTTGGAGAAAGATAGGATAAGACTACGATCTTGTATTGCTATTGGATCAGGAAACCATATAAAATCTATTACTAATGGATAACATAGCTTGTCGGTGTCATAATCACAAAGAAATTGTGGTTGCATTAACACCACCTTACATGGTACAAATAAAACCACTTGATATCAATGTTACATAGATTCTTTTCAAGTGGATATGACATTGGTATGACCACTTTATAAGGATCCCTCGAAAGACATTAAGAGGCTACTAAATACTGAATGTGATCTTGTTAGATCGACAGAGAAACCTGTACTCAAGCCTGATCAATTGACATAGTCTAACTAGTTGTATCTGTTAATTTTGCTTAGTCATGGTCCACCCTCAACTATCAAGTTGGTGAAGGAGTTTGTATTGTTATATGTGCATAAACAAGTATATTATCCAGGGACTAAACTGTAGCAGCTTCATGTAGTGACAAACCCATCTCAAGTTTGAGAAATATAGAAGATAACCTATTTCCTCATGGCCTCAAAACATAAATTTTGGTGAATGGAAAATGACCACGAATGTTGTTAACATAAGCATTCATGACCTGATGAGCAAACAGGGTGCACTTGTATGCTCTTAGACATTAAAAGTCGGCCAAAATTACTCAACCTCCATACCCTCTCCCCTCTCAAAAAAAAGTATTTGTATACCTTCAACAACTAACCAGCAGCATACACTAGGCTTATAATTGGACAAAGGTTAAACCTAGAAAACCTCTTTCATGAACACAAGATCAAATCAGGCGTGGTTCTCATTTCAAACACAAATATATGAATCTCCAAGACCAATTGCAGTTATGCACTAAAAAAAAGCAAAACATATTCACCATAGATGTGTTCATTTCCATCTGGTTTTTGAGAATTTTTTTATGACGGTGGCGTCCGGGCCAGCGTGCACGCATCTCGACTAATTCCACGGGATACTTGCTATATCTCCCACCAACACAGGTACCCGGTAATTCTATCCATCAAGGCTTAGACAGATAGAAAAAAAATCACATAACGTTTTTTTGTTAACATAGAGATTTGAATCTTCATAGACCATTAGGCCACACCCTTAGCTCAATATGCACTAAAAACCCAATCTTATATTCTTCTTTTCACAGTCCTAGAAACCCTAAAACTTAATTCAACTCAATACTTAGCCCCATTCAGTAAAATTACACAGAAAAAAAAATACCTAATTCACAGTACTAGAAAAGCTAGCAAACGAAAAAGGATCGAAATTAAGAGAAACTCAGAAAGCAAAAAGTACCTGATAAGACCAACCCAGCTGATTTGCACGGCCTTGGGTACCAAATATGATGGTGAAGAGGGTACACGCAATTACTAATGCCCTTGTCACTGGCGCATTGTCTATTGTTACAATTACAACATGAAAGTGAAAATTCGAATTAGATATCAATTGCGATAATTCATGCATCAAAATAAAGTGTATAAAGATAGAAATTGATGAGGGATTAAAACGTACTGAAACCAGATGGGCCAACGTTCATTTTTTCAGAGATTACAACGAGCTTTTTCCCTTTACTATTTTATCACTTTGGCTAAGTCCTGCCTCTTCTGACTTCTCTGTTCCTCAGCGAGATCAATTTTTCGCGCAGTCAGAAACAAACAAGGTTGTTGAAAAACAATTGGTCTCTATCTCAAAAACTAATCCTTTCCCAAACTATGTTTAGACTGGAACTAATACGGTTTTCTTTTAGTTGTTTAATAAAATGGATTTTTACATATATATCCTGTATAGCAAACCTTATAACCACTCATGTTTAAGGTTAGTGTTTATTATATTTAAGTATACCACTTTTCAATTTATGTACCAAAACTTATCTTTAAGGTTTAAGGATCAACTATTAATTAGAGGCTTGATTTGTGGAACAAAATCTTATAGGACTCTTGATTGAGTTAATCTAACGGCTAGGATTGATCTATATTTGGAAGTTTTATCGAGCTGTCTATATTATTATATATAAAATGAGAACTATTTCCATCCCTTTTAACCCATGATATATTAACCATTGGATGCTATATATCTCTTTAGATTCTATAATTACTAGCATAATATTGTACCTTTTTGGGATCTTTTCTTATTTCGATATAATTTATAAATATATTTGTGTGCCCGGGAAATATTTAAATTAGATTATTTTTAATATAATACTTTTCTGTAACAAGAAAACAGTATTACATAAACTGATATATATATATATATATATATATATATATATATATATATATATATATATATATATATATATATATATATATATATATATATATATATATATATATATATATATATATATATATATATATGTTATCTCTCTTGTAGTCCTGATCCTTTAATTGGTATACGCCGAGAGTTAAAATTTGGTACACTATCAAGTTAAAGGAACCTGCAACAATAAATAATTGTGCTTAGTAAGTGTAATTTGTTTATTCGGAAAAAATGCAAATAATATATTATAAAATTATACATATAACTTAGATATAAGTTTGAGCTTAACAAAAGAAGTGATAATTTATATAACGAATTTACTTGTTCGGGATGAGGCACAATTATTACTGTAATACTAAAGGCTTAAAAGTTCTTTATATTTAAGGCCGATTGTTTACCGTGATTTATTTTATAATTCTATGTAGAAATTCTTAGTTGGATTGAGGTTATCGACCTTTTAAGAAGTTACCATATACTCTTCCCATTCTAAGAAAAGTAATTTCTTTTAGAGTTTATGATCACAGTTGACTCAAATTTGATTGGCAAGTTATACTGTTGAATCAAATTTGTAGTTAATTGTAGTTTTTTGTAGTTTAATGTAATTTCATGTAATTTTTATTTGGAACTGTCACTGTTGACTCAAATTTGATTGGCAAATTATACTGTTGAATCAAATTTATAGTTAATTGTAGTGTTTTGTAGTTTAATGTAGTTTCATGTAATTTTTATTTGGAAGTGTCACTGTTGACTCAATTTTGTAGTTAATTATAGTTTTTGTAGTTTACTGTACTTTTTATTTGGAACTGTAATAAAAATACAGTATATAAAAATAGTTACATTGTACATGCTCAATATATTTATAGTTACAGTATAGTTCCTTGTAGTTATAATGTAGTTTACTGTTGTCTGTCACAGTGTAGTTGATATGTGGTCTGCAATTTTATAGTGTTATTTGGATCTGTGATTATAAGTCAGGGTATATATGTAGTTACAGTTTATTTGATTTGTAATTTGTAAAGTAAATTCTAGTTATGCTTTTAAAACTATAATTTGTAGTTAAAATGTAGTTTCATACAATCTGCCACAAATGCACATGGAAGTTCATCAAGTTGGAATTGTCCACAGCTACATTTCTTGTTTTCTAAACATACAATGTGCCGCTTCACACCATCTAACTCAGTGTGTATATGATCTGTTGAAGCACTCACCTACAATTCAAGACCAAAAAGAAAATAATAAGGTGTCACTAAGTTAACTATGTTAGCAACAATCAGTTAACTACAAATCAGCTACAAACAAACTGCATATAAACCTTAACTACATTTACCTACATTTGACTACATTTTAAAAACACACTGGAAACACGGCATATAACCTTAACTACATTTACCTACATTTGACTACATTTTAAAAACACACTGGAAACACTGCATATAACCTTAACTATATTTACCTACATTTGACTACATTTTAAAAACACACTGGAAACACTGTATATAACCTTACTACATTTACCCACATTTGACTACATTTTAAAAACACACTGGAAACACTGCATATAACCTTAACTACATTTACCTACATTTGACTATATTTTAAAAACACACTGGAAACACTGCATATAACATTAACTACATTTACCCATATTTGACTACATTTTAAAAATACACTGGAAACACTGGATACGAACCTAAGTTTTTATTCTCTTTTTTCGTTTTCATATATACACGAACGCCCATATCGTTCCTAATCTGCAACGGAGGACAATTATCATTCACAATGTATTTTATTTCTACAATTTTATCTGATGTATCAATCGATAATTATTCTGCAATTGTAGACTGGAGCATTATCGGAATCTGCCATAGTTATCCCAATAACCATTACATTCTCAGAATTTTTGACATTGTAGAATCTCCGTACTGATTGACTATCACGGTGTCAATTATGATTTTCAGTATTTGATGTACAAAAATGAAAGTTTTTCGAAACTAGCAATCACGGAAGAACTACAAAATATGAGAAAATCTGAGAGAATCTGGAGGAATGATAGTATGATCACGGAAGAACTACGAACATGTATGTTTAATTTAGCATTTATTTTAAAGAAGAGTTCGTAACCTTTTCGGTTGCTAGTTATCATCTGATTGCAGCAATTGTTTGGTAGGAGGTGGAGAAAATTGTACCACCTTCATTTCTCATGATGAAAAACAATGATGAAAAAACCCCGAGGCAATTATTTTCAGAGGAGCACAAGCTATTGTTGAAAGAAGGTGAAAGGTGGATGAGAGATACTGCAAATTATTGTATGATTGTTGCAACTTTGATTGCCACAGTGATGTTTGCTGCAGCCTTCACTGTACCTGAAAACATACAGAATATCGGAGGAATTTTAGAGAGAGAAAGTAGAGAGAAGGGAGAGGATCGAAGAGTCTCGAAGAAGAGACTGTAAAAATATCTCTGATAAAATGAGTGCCTCTGTACAGACAAACGACCCCTGACCCCTTATATCAAATGACCCCTTTACATATGTGGCCTATTTACATGACATAGCCTAATTACAGGAATAGCCTATTTACACAATTGACCTAACTACAAAAGTATACAAAATATACAAACAAATTACAAGAATAGCCTGATTGTAGAAATAGCCTATTAGGCTCAGATATGACTCCTACAATGACCAAAATGGTCCACAATTGAGTATTATCATCATAGCCAAGTTATACATCTCAACACCCCCCCTCAAGTTGAAGGGGGAAACCACCTTCAACTTGGACAAAATAGGAGAAAGAGCAGTCCCAGATAATGCCTTCGTCAACGGATCAGCCAGCTGTTGAGAAGTGGAAACATGGGAAAGTTTTAGGAAACCATTGCGTATCAAAGTATGAACATAATGACAATCCACCTCAATATGCTTAGTGCGTTCATGGAAAACTGGATTATTAGCAATGTGGACAGCAGCCTGACTATCACAAAACACAGAAATAGGAGATGGAACAGATACCCCAAGATCAGCAAGCAAACGAGAGAGCCAAGTAAGTTCAGCAGTAACCTTGCTCAAAGCCCTATACTCAGCTTCAGCAGAAGAAAGAGAGACAACAGGTTGTTTTTTCGATTTCCAACTTACCAAACTGCCACCCAACAAAACACAGAAGCCAGTAACAGATCGTCGAGTGTCAGGGCAAGCTGCCCAATCACTATCAGAGAACCCAGTCAAAGAGTAATCAGCAACATCAGAGTAAAAAAGACCCAAAGAGGAAGTGCCCTTAAGATACCTCAAAACATGCATAGCAGCAGACATATGGGGAACTCTTGGGGATTTAAGGTACTGACTCAGATGTTGCACGGCAAAGCATATATCAGGTCGAGTATGGGTTAAAAATAATAATTTGCCAACAAGACTCCTGAACTGATCAGGAGCGGGCAAAAGATCACCAGAATCAGCATGTAGTTTAAAAGAAATGTCCAGAGGGGAAACAACAGGAGAAACAGAGTCACAGTCGAAAGCATGCAACAAATCATGAGTATACTTATGCTGATTCAGATGAATCCCACCAGGGACATGTTTAACCTCAAGACCCAAAAAATAATGCAATGACCCCAAATCCTTGATTTTGAAAGTATCATCCAAGAAGGACTTTAAGCCAGCAATCTCATCACAGTCAACCCCAGTAACAATGATGTCATCCACATACACAGCCACCACAACAATGGAATCAGGATTACCTTTTAAGAACAAGGAATAATCATTCAAAGAGTGCCTGTAACCTCTAGAGTGAAGAGCAGAGGACAGCTTAGCATACCACTGCCAGGAGGCCTGCCTGAGCCCATATAAAGACTTCTTTAGTTTACAAACCAAAGGAAGAGAAGAAGAAGAGGGAGAAGAAGAAGAAGGAGAAGAAGAAGAAGGAGAAGAAGAAGAATCAGAAACCACCAAACCTGGAGGAAGTTTCATATAAACTTCCTCATCCAAATCACCATGGAGGAAAGCATTGTTAACATCAAGCTGAAACAAGGGCCAATGGTTCTTAATAGCCACTGCAAGTAGGCATTTCACTGAAGTCATCTTGACAACAGGAGAAAATGTGTCTGTAAAGTCCACACCCTCAACCTGTGTATCACCTCTGATAACCAACCTTGCCTTATACCTTTCAATAGAGCCATCAGATTTATATTTGATCTTGTAAACCCACTTACAGCCAATAGGTTTCTTACCAGGAGGAAGATGCACAATGTCCCAAGTATGGTTAGCATCCAATGCATCAAATTCCTTCCTCATGGCATCCTGCCAAGCTGGTACAGAGGCAGCTTGAGAGTAAAACATAGGTTCAGATTCCAAATTGGAGGAAGAGGAGCCAGAGAAGGCTGGAAGCTAGCAAACATAGTCTTTGAGGTAGGAAGGAGGAATATGTTGTCTGGTGGATTTTCTGGGCAAGGACACAGGCTGAGATAGAGGTAGAGCAGGAGGAGGAACAGGAGGAGAAGAAGAGGAAGAATCAGTGGAAGTTGGTAGCAGGGAAGGATGGTCAAGAATATCATCAGAAAATGGAACAGGTGGAGGAGGAGAGGAAGAGGGAGGTGCAGTTTTAAAGGGAAAGTGAGTTTCATGAAAGACAACATCTCTAGACACAAAACATTTCTTAGAATTCAAATCATACAGTTTGTAGCCTTTCTTACCAAAAGGATAACCAATAAAAACACAAGAGTGAGCTCTGGGCTTCAGTTTGTCCCTATGAGGAATAGGGACAGCAGCATAAGCTAAACAACCAAAAGCTTTTAGGTGAGAATAAGAAGGGGGAGAACCATGCAATAATTCATGAGGTGTTTTGTAATGAAGTACTCTGGATGGCAATCTATTAAGGATGTATGTGGCAGTTAGCAAACAATCACCCCAAAAGGATATAGGCAAACCAGACTGAAAAAGAAGAGCTCTACAAGTTTCAAGTAAAGATCTGTGCTTTCTCTCAACAACCCCATTCTGTTGGGGAGAATGAGGGCAAGTTGTTTGATGCACAATCCCAAGCTTATTAAAAAAAAGAAATCCCTTCAGCACTGGAACCCAGTTCCAGGGCATTATCACTCCTCACAACCTGGACAATGGAGTTGAATTGAGTTTGAGCATAAGAAATGAAGGATTTAAGGAGAGGGAAGGCATTACTTTTAGAACCCATTAAATGTGTCCAGGTGGCCCTAGAAAAGTCATCAACTATGGTGAGAAAATATTTACTACCAAGGGAAGTAGGGGTGTGGTAAGGACCCCAAGTATCCACATGTATAAGTTGGAAGGGTTTAGTAGTGGTAATGCTACTATCAGGAAAAGGTAGTCTGGTTTGTTTAGCCATAGGACAAATAGTGCAGGGAAAAGGTTGTTTAGCAGCAAGAGAAAAAGGTAAGCCAGAAACATGTTTCATATTAACAAAAGAAGTGTGTGCTAATCTCAAATGCCAAATATAGTTCATATCAGCAGTATCAGCATTATTACAACAGGAAGATTGTACAATTGAGCTAAAATGTTTGCCATCAGAAACAACATCATCATTACAAACATGTGAAACACTATGCTCAGGAGTAGAAGAAGACTTGGAAGAGGCAGAAGAGGGAGGAGGTGACAAAGAGTACTTGTACAGACCAGCCTCCTCTTTACCAAGATCCAGAAGCCTCTTCAGAGAAAGGTCCTGTAACAGGTAAAGAAGGCATGAGGTTGGTGTAAACAAAACCAGACAATTCAATGTTTCATCAATTTATGAACAGAAATCAAATTATGTTTGAAAGAAGGAACCAAGAGCACATTGTGAAGGGTAAGGGAAGAAGTCAATGCAAATGATCCTGTACAAGTAACCTTCACCTTATAGCCATTAGGTAGGGAAACAAGGTAAGGGATAGTTAAGGGTATAATGTCAAAAAGTAGATTTTTATCATAAGTCATGTGATTGGAAGCCCCTGAATCAATGATCCAGGTAGCAGAGTTTATGTTTGCAAGCATGCACAACTTGGAATCAGAAACAAGACTCTCAGACATCAAAGTACCAGCAAAATTAGCAGAACTCATGGGAGAAGGAGCTTGATCACTAGTAGAAAGAGTCTGTTGAATTAAGCTCACAATCTGATCACATTGGTGTCTACTCAACCATGGTATCACATGTTGACTGGCAATAGTATCCCCTAGAGGAACAGACAGACTTGAATTTCCTGTATCAGCAGACATACAATCAGTACTAGTGGAAAGATGAGCAGCAGATTTCCTTCCCTTGGTGTAAGAATTGCTTTGAGGAAAACCATGGAGCTTGAAACACTTATCAATTAAGTGTCCAGACTTCTTGCAATATCTGCAAAACAAGTTTCCTCTATTTTGCTCAAAATTGACTTTAGGTCTGAAGTTGGAACCAGACAATTTACCCTGGCTGAACCCAGCAGGGGGCCTGTCAGTGTGAGTGTTAAAAGACATGGAGTCTGGACTCATATGAGAAACAAACTTGACTTGTCTTTGTTTTTCATCATTGAGCACAATATTATAAACACTGTCAAGGGAAGGAAAGTGCTGCATCATTAACAAATTACTCCTTACACCCAAATATGTCTCATTCAGTCCCATGAGGAACTGGTAAATCTTGTTCTCATCATCTTCCTCAATAATACCATTCTTAGCAGCACAAGTGCACTTCTGTCCATGGTTTGGGACCATTGTCCCCAATTCATCCCACAAACTCTTGAGTTTGTTGAAGTATGAGGCTACATCAAGGGAACCTTGGGATGTCTGAGAGAGTTCCCGTTTAAGCTCAAAGATTTTGGTTTTATTGGGGGTATCATATCTCTTCTCAAGTTGAGACCACATGCTTTGAGCAGTGTCAGAATATTGGACACTATCAGCTATTTGAGATGACACAGAAGAAGTTAACCATGACATAACGAGCATGTTACATCTATCCCACAACCTCTGTAAACTCACATTATTATTAGGTCTGGAAAATG
The DNA here is from genome assembly GCA_034376525.1 of Nicotiana benthamiana. NCBI lineage: Eukaryota > Viridiplantae > Streptophyta > Magnoliopsida > Solanales > Solanaceae > Nicotiana > Nicotiana benthamiana. The sequence continues at coordinate 13,813,536 of CM067331.1, read as the reverse complement.
AACCATCAATGAAACAGATTTTATTTTTAGCAGATAAGGCCATAGTCATTTTACGCTTCCATCCTCCATAACCACTTCCTGAGAAAGGAGTGGGGACTAAACATGCACCAGGGACATCAGAAGAATGCACAAATAAGGGATTGGAAGGGTCAATAGGACCAGAGTTAGCACCAGAACTACCAGCATTCATGTTAGCAGCCATGCTCAACAAATGAATCAAATCTTTCGTAAAATATCACCAAAACAATATTCACAATCTACACGGTCAGTATTCACAACTCAAAGAATCTATTCACAGCTAGAATCAAACAATCACATATACAGTCAAAGAATCACAACCAGAGAATAGGAACGAGGTTACCGTCCTTCTTCGCAACCGGAGAAGTTTGGCCTTTAACAATAGGCAAAACCCTAGGTGTGAGCCCTAGGAATAACCGTCAAAACTTTACCACAAAAGCCGACAATGTTGTCACAACACCACGGATGATAACCAAAACCACAGCAAAATGAGTATCAAACCACCGGATGGCAACCAAACACTCGATTTGACCACCAGAAAACCCTAGAGGTTGAAACTCACCGCAAAATCTCCGAAACCTTCACAATAAACGATTGAACCGTTCAGTACAGAAGTAACAAACGTAGATCGTGAAGATAGAGGCACCGAAGAAACCTAATAGGGTTGAAAACATCATCGATCTTTTCGATCTAAAAAAAACCCAAATTTTGATAAGAAAATAGTTCGAATGAACTATTGATTCACAAAACAACGTCACCGGATCATTGTACCGGCTCTGATACCATGAAAACATACAGAATATCGGAGGAATTTTAGAGAGAGAAAGTAGAGAGAAGGGAGAGGATCGAAGAGTCTCGAAGAAGAGACTGTAAAAATATCTCTGATAAAATGAGTGCCTCTGTACAGACAAACGACCCCTGACCCCTTATATCAAATGACCCCTTTACATATGTGGCCTATTTACATGACATAGCCTAATTACAGGAATAGCCTATTTATACAATTGACCTAACTACAAAAGTATACAAAATATACAAACAAATTACAAGAATAGCCTGATTGTAGAAATAGCCTATTAGGCTCAGATATGACTCCTACAATGACCAAAATGGTCCACAATTGAGTATTATCATCATAGCCAAGTTATACATCTCAACAGTACCAGGCGGTAATAACAACACTGAAGGTACCCCCATAATGCTAAAATTGAAAGGATTTACGGTTTTTGTCATATCAGATGCAGTGGCAATGTTCTACTCAATTGTTTCCATCATTATGTTCTTGTCCATACTGACGTCTCGCTACAATGAAGACGACTTTCTTGCGTCATTGCCTAAGAAATTAATCTTTGGACTCACGACACTCTTTGCCTCGATAGTTGACATGCTCGTGGCTTTTGCAGCAACTTTCTTCTTGGTCTATAATAATCATATGGCTTGGCAGCCAAAGCTCATTGCTGCTATTTCTGGTTTTCAATGGAGGAATGAGAGTATGATTTCGGTTTAGTTTAGAGGAGAGATTCGATTAGGAGCATTTAAGATTTTACCTTAACTGATTTAGCATTTAGTTGGTACAAAATCAAAGATTAATTAGGAGCCATAAATGTAGGCGTTATTTTAGGCTACAATTTATTTAACATAGATTTGAGCCTTAATAAATGGCGTTATTTTAGGATGCAACATCGGAAAATAATTCGTTTGGTATATATTTTGTAACAAAAACATGGGATATGAGGGTAATAACCAAACAAGGCACAATAATGGTAATAATGTTTGCTATATTGGATGTATAGTTAAAAATCCCTTAATAAAATCCTTGTTTTCTCATATTTATTTTATGACCGTCCTTTTTTCTTTTTCTTTTTTTTTTCTTTTTTGAGTTGTAGACCGTCCTTTACTTTTTAACAAAACAACATAAATGCAAATAATATAGCTATACCTCTTTGTAACACTATTCTTATTATTTTAGCTTTCTATAACAACTTTTTACCTATAATAGTAATAATCTTTTTTTTTTGGTTTAAATATTTTTTCCATTGATATCCCAAAAAATATTTACATTTGGAGATTCAGTAAGAGATTTGACTACTCCTACTCATTTACATCAAGTACCTATACTAACTTCTAACTTTACTCTAAGTACATTATAGTATAGATTCCAGTAACTAGAGGCTATGGATATTTGTTGAGTTTGGCCAATCCAGCTTGCCATTTCCTGTAGTTTCTGCCTCGGGTATGAATTGATAAGGCTATTTCTCTACACAATAGAGCTGCGTCAAAAACTTTCCCATTAAACCTGATGTTGTTCCTTTCTTTCCAGATGAGAGCCACAGTGGTGATGAAAGCACGGGCTGTGATACTGTTTATTGCCACTCTGCTCTTAGCCTTGTTGCAGACCCACAACATTTATGTTTCTCAGTTCCCCACATTCCTATGATGTCCAAGCCATGAGCATATTATGTTCCACAAGTTCTTGGTGACTGGAGAGTCAAAGAACAAGTGACTAAATGTCTCACTACTATGCTCACAAAATACACAAGTTTCAGGGACTTGAACTCCAATCTTCTGCAATCTATCAACTGTTGGTAGTCTTCCCTGAGCAGCTAACCAGACTGTAAACTTATGCCTTGACTGGGCTTGAGTGAATAGTGATAGGTTCTTCCAAGCAACCTTACTATAGGTTGGGATCAAATCCAGATAGAGCTTGTGAATAAGGAATTTCCCCAGGCTGCTGAATGCTTGTAATCTACTGAAGAGGTTGCCTTGACTAGTTTGAGTTCCCATGAGGTCTGCCCTTCTATCCAATATCTTCTTTACCACCCAAGAAGCTGTCTTAGGAGGGGGCATTGATTATATGTCCCTATGCTTGATATAGTAACTATGAACCCATCTAATCCATAAGCAATCATTCTTCTTAGCCAAGTTCCAGAGGTGTTTGCTGATGGCAGCCTTGTTCCAGACTGCCATGTCTATTATGTTTTGTCCCCCTGCAAAGAGAGGTCTGCAAACACTGTCCTAGGCCACTAAAGCCTTTCTGGACAGTTTCACACTCCCAGTCCAGAGGAATGTTCTGCAAACTGTTTCAATGGCCTTCAACACTTTCTTAGGCAGAATAAACACTTGGGCCCAATAAGTTTGTATGCCAAATGTAACTGATTTAATAAGCTGGCATCTTCCAGCATAGGACAACATCCTAGCAGAACAACAAGTTACTTTGGCTGTGATCCTCTCAATAATTGGTAAGTAGTGGCCAACAGATATTTTTTGGAATCAAGGGGGATCCTCAGGTATCTGAAGGGCAGTTTACCTTCACTGAATCCCAATGTTTCCAGAATCTGATCTTTATCATCCTGTGTTGTTCCAGCTATGTAAAGTGCACCCTTTGACAGGTTTGCTTGCAGTCCTGAGGCAGTAGAGAACTGAAGGAAAGCTTCCCTTAGGATCTTGACAGACATCAGGTCAGCTCTACAGAACATCAGCAAGTCATCAGCAAAACAAACATGTGTACAATTTAGCTTTCTGCACTTTGGATGAAAGTTGAAGTCTCCATTTCTGTCCCCTATGTTAGTGTCTGGGTCCTTTTCGACAATCACCCAAAAAGTTAAAGAACTCAACTTAATTTTATCCAGTGTATTGACAGATTTTATCGAGTGTGCAGTGGTTTTGCTGAATTAATTGTGAATGTTGATATGGAAGAGGAAAAGGATAGAGGAGACGGTGGCAGCGACTAATGAAATTAGGATTAGATTTGGGATTTTTAGTTTGTACAGTGGTTTTCTCTTCTTGTATTTATATATATTCGATAAGGCATAAATATTTTTACAATGTTTTTATCTTCTAGTATTTAGATGTATTTATATGTATTCGATAAGGCATACACTGATTTTTATTTTGTACAATAATTTTTGGCTGTTGTATTTAGATGTAGTTATATATATTTGAGTTCATACAATAATATTTTTAAATACATTGTTAGATCTATCATTTTGATGTTATTCATCAATTAGTTATGCACTCAATCTAACTGTATCTATCTGTATTTTTAACCTAACTCTATACATATGTATTTAAAACAACAACACAATGAAATATAGTAAAATACTCTCAAATAAATAGAAAATCGATGAATATGACTAATGAAGTATATCCAATGAAGGAGTAATACCATGTACTATGAATAAATAAAATATTGTGAATATAAAAATAAACTTGAATACATCGAACAATGTCAGAAAGGGAAAAAACTCGAACAATATCATAAAAAATAAAGGTATTGAAACTCTAAAGAAGACTCTATTTTTGGTGTTTAGCGTCTGATAAATCTTCTCATTAATTGGATTGATAATATTATGTGTTATAATTAATTTGTGCGAGTTATATTAGGAGTGTATCCCGTTAAATTAGCAACTTTCCATTATTAAACAATTGAAGAGACTTACTATTACGTTGTATTCATGAATATATGGTATGAATACATGTGAATACAGCGGCCGACAGCTGGACTGCCAGTTTTTTGGCTCGAATACATTATCATAACAGTTGAAAGGTAGCTACAGAAAGCAATTATGATATGATAGCTATAAGAAGTTAACAGCGACGAAACAATAGCCATTTTCGAAAATTACTCAAAAACAAACATTGTTTACGTAGGAAAGGAGTCCAATTTTAATATGAATTATATTGTTACATGTACTTATCTTTTTGATAACCTAATGAAAATATATTTTTTTTACATTGTCATTGTATGAAAGTTAAACTCTTAATATACATAAAAGATGAAATTTACTTGAAACTGGAGCTATTATGGTAGAATATCCTATAAAAGTTTTGTGATAGTGGTGTGCTGCGGAAGCCAAATGTATATAGTATGAATGAGTTACAACTACTACACTAAAAATTATGGCAGCCACCAAATAATAAATAAGACAATAAAGCAACAATAAAAGGAACACAATAGTTTATGAGGTTCGGCCAATTTTGCCTACTTTCTCGGATAGAACAAATATTTTATTCCACTCCAAAAATACAAGTGAAATAATATTAAAGAGAGAAGATACAAATGCCTTAAGAAGATGAGAAGGCAAATGAGATGTGTGTTTAAATCCTAAACATTAGGCCTCCTTTTATAAGGAAAAAATCCCAATAATTCTTCTTCCCAACCGATGTGGGAGTGAAGACATTCAACAAATCTCCACCTTGGCGAAATTCCACATCTTTAATTTTCTCTCAGTAAAAAATTTTGGTTGTGTCTTCATCTTCAATCTTCAATATTCAACAATATTGATCAAATCCAAACAATGTTGAAGCTTGACCGCAGTCACTATTTTTGTCAGCATATCAGCATGATTCTATGTAGTATGAATTTTCTTCACCGTGACTCCACCTTCTTCTATGTGTTATCGTACGAATTGATATCGAACATTAATGTGATTCGTCCTTGCATGATAAACTTGGTTTTTCGCCAATACCACTTTGCCTATCCCAAAAAATTAATGATACCTTTTTGTTCAACCCCAAGCTCCTTTCGCAATCCTTGAAGCCAAATTGCCTCATTCACAGCCTCTGTAGTAGCCATGTACTCTGCCTTTGTTGTAGACAAAGCAATTGTTGACTGTAAAATAGACTTCCAACTAATTGATGTCTTTGCAAAAGTAAATACACAACTAGTAGTTGACCTTCGTTAGTCGAGATCACCCGCAAAATCTGAGTCACAATATCCAACTACAGACTGATTGCTTTCCTGCTCAAAAACTAACCCGACATATACAGTATTATAAATATACCTTAGAATCCACTTCACAGCTTGCCTATACTCTTTCCCTGGATTATGCATATATCTGCTAATAACTCCAATAGCTTGTGAAATGTCAAGTTTCGTACAGACCATTGCATACATCAATCTACCTACAACATTTGCGTATGATACCATTGACATATACTCTCGTTCAACTTCATCCTTTGGCGACTTAGTAGTGCTTAGCTTAAAATGCGGAGCAAGTAGAGTACTAACTGGCTTAGTCTTGTCATCTATGCCAAAACGTTGTATTACTCTCTTTAAATATTCTTTCTGAGATAAACAGAGTTTCTTTGAACGTCTATCTCTTATTATCTCTATGCCAAGAATTTTCTTTGCCTCACTCATATCCTTCATCTCGAACTCCTTCTTCAGTTGAATCTTCAACTTATCAATTTCTTCCGGATTCTTTGAAGCTATCAACATATATGATAATATATATTAAGGAGCCATGTTTAAGCTTGCGCAAATACACACAATGATCGTATTTGCTTCTCTTGTACCCTGCTGCAATATAAACTTGTCAAATCGTTTATACCATTGTCTAGAAGATTGTTTCAATCCGTACAACGATTTTTCAAGTTTGCACACCATATTTTCTTTTCCAACAGCTTTAAAATCCTTTTGGCTGAGTAATGTAGATTCCTCCTCCAAGTTTCCACGTAAAAATGCAGTTTTTACATCCATATGAACTAGTTCAAAATCCAAGTGTGCTACCAAAGCCAACATAATTTTAATAGAGGAATATTTTACAACTGGAGAAAACACTTCACTGTAATCAATTTCCTCCTTTTGAGCATATCCTTTGGCCACCAGTCTTGCGAATATCGTCTTGGTTAGGAAATCCTTCTTTCTTTGCAAATACCCATTTGCACCCAATCACTTTCTTTCCCTTCGGGAGATTGGCCAATCTCCATGTATGATTCTGATGAAGGGACTGTATTTCATCATTCATGGCAATCCTCCACTTATCTTCTTCTGAACTTTGGTATGCGTCTTTATAAGTGGTAGGAGCATCATCATCTACAATTGAGGTTGCACAAGCAACTATCTCTATGAGTCGAACATGTTTCGTTTTTGTCCTTTTTGGCCTGCTGGTTGCTATTGATTCAAGTTTTTGTTGAGGTTCCTAAGTTGGAATCTCCTTTACTGGATCTCCTTCGAGATGATAATATTCATTTGTTTCTTCCTCTACTTTTTGTGTAGGAAAAATAAAATTTTCCCTTAAACTCCACATACTTAGAAGCACCATTATCTTGTTTGGTATCTTTACTTGTTACCTTATTTACCATAGCATATTTATCAAAGGTAAAATCCCTGCTGAATATTACTTTCTTTGTCATAGGACACCATAAGCGATATCCTTTGACTCCAGAAGTAATTCCCATAAAAATAACCTTCTTTGCCCTTGGATTCAATTTTGACTCTGTCACATGATAATACGCAGTTGAGCCAAACAAGTGCAAAGAGTCATAATCTACAGCATGCTTTCCGTACCATTTTTCGAACCGTGTCTTGCCATCAATAGCAGCAGATGGTAGACGATTAATGAGGTGGTATACATATGTAATTGCCTCAGCCCAAAATTCTTTGCCCAAGCCAGCATTAGACAACATACATCGTACCTTCTCCAGCTAGGTCTGGTTCATATATTCTGCCACTTCATTCTATTGTGGTGTATGTCTGACAGCAAAATGTCGGAAGATGCCATCATTTTCACAGTCCTTATTAAAATGATCATTTTTGTATTCACCTCCATTGTCTGTGCGAATACACTTGATCCTCCGGCCTATTTGATTCTCCACCATCGTCTTCCATTTGATAAAAATTTCCAACACTTCGTCTTTGATCTTCATTGTATACACCCACACTCTTCGAAAAAAGTCATCAACAAAGTTTTCAAAATAGTGCTTCCCACCCACTGGAGGTGTTTTGGAAGGACCCGAACATCATAGTGTACATACTCCAAAATGCCTTTAGTATTATGGACCGCTGCACCAAATTTAACCCTTGTCTGTTTTCCTTTGACACAATACTCGCAAAACTCCCAGTAGCATGTCTTTATTGCTTTTAACAATCCTTGATCTGATAGAGTCTCCAAGGATTTTTCTCCAGCATGTCCCAAGCATATGTGTCATAGCTCGGTTGCTTCTGCCTCTTTGTCGTCACTGGACGTCACTATCGTTGTCCTAATAACTGTACTACCACGATTGCGGTACATGTTATTGTTCTTCAGATTTGCCTTCATTACCACTAGTGCACCAAAGCATACTCTCATCACTCCATTTTCTGCAACGAGGAACCCGTTTGATTCTAGTGCTCCCACGAGGTGTGATTCTTCTTCAAATCCGGTACATATTGAACATCTATTAATATTCTGATCATTCCATCACGGTTTCTTAATCGTATTGAACCAATGTCATATGAGGTAAGCGGGCTATTATCCGCTGTGTGGATGACTCCATATTCTCCTTCTTGAAATTCCACAAACCAGTCCATGTTGGGACACATATGATAACTACAAGCCGAGTCCATTAACCATATAAATTAAATCGAAAAATAGGCAATGCCCTTATGAATTATCGGTGGAAGAAGTTAGCCTTTATAAATTGAAGTAATTAATTGCAATACGACTATGATTTAACTCCATATTTAGTCATAATGAAGAAAAAAAATAAAGAGAAATAATTGGTTCTAAAATTCTAAATATTGAAAATTAACTTAAATTACAATTTTGTCTAATGTAAAATTAATTTTTTAAGGATAAAATAGGTGAATGACATTTCGATACAGACATCATGCTTTTAATATAGTTAGATATGCTCTTTGTAAAATTACCCTTCCTATAATATCCATATAGAATTCTTAAGTTACGGATAAAATAAGCTTTAAAGATTTGAATTTGATCAATTTTTTTTATAATCTTAGTGCATCACTTACAATAAAAAATATTATGTTAGTACATAGTTTCATAATTAAAGTTTTTATTAATTCAATAAAAATATATGCTTGTATATTTTCAGTCCATGCACAAAAGATTCTATCAAAGCCTAATATTTGAAGATCTACACGTATAATTTTTTTCATTCGACAAAGTTTTCATCTTGTATAATATTTAAGATTTGAAGATTTGCACGTATCTTTCCCAGAGTTCTTCCATCAATCTTGAAAGAATTTAATTTTTTAGTAGTTTTAAAATATGTGGTCCAAATCTTTATATATTTAGTTATGAATTTATAAATAATGTATTAATTTTCTTTGATATTTAATTAGTAATATGCATATCTTTTGAGGTTTTAATTAATTTTTTATCCTTTATATGTAACATAAAAAAGGGAAAAATAATTTTTTGATAATTTTATCTAAAACATGTGATAAATTGTAATGTAACTTCTATCTTTTTTTAAGTTAGATAATTGTTTATTCTGTAATATTTTCATCATTCTACTTTTATGGTCACAAAACTATCAACTTAACAAATACAACTCGTCATATGCAGGGACAGAGCTATATAGAGCTAAGAATTATTTAATCTTATTTGTCATAAAACTATATCGTACAAATAGGATAAAATTGAACTTTTTGGCTATAAAAATATTATAAAAATCCTTTAACATAAAAAGATTCTAATGAAATGAAAACGAGGATTCAAATTTTGGTTTCGCTCACAAGTTTAAATTCATGTAGTTTTTTTTTTTTTAAATCCCCTTAAGTTCTTGGTTTCACCACTGTATATATGTTCAACTCTCTTCCACATTAAATTTATGTAAGAGTCTACAATTTTTGTAAGGAAAGTGCTTAACTACCCAGATACTGAGTTATTGTTAATTATATGGATGTTAGATATACTGTCTCAATATCCTCCCTGCAATTTAAAAAGCATATCAAATTACTGAGTTGTATTTACTAGTTTGTTCATCCCTACACATCTTAAGTGTGCTAGGTTGCTTTCAAATTAAGTACTCCTTACATCGAGACAAATATTATTCCATATTTAAAAATAATTTTCATTCATTTTTCTACTGTAAAAGTATGTTGTCTATATTATTGAGTAGTTCCTTAATTCTCATAAAATTTGTATATCATTATAAGTGATGGCTTGATAACTGATATTAATCGTTCCTATTCGTAATTGCTTGGCAGATGCAGACTAATCTAAATATACATGAAAATTTAGCTTTATCATACATTACTCCATGGACCGAATAAAATTGGGCTTAGAATTGGGTTGGGGCCGCGCGAACGCAGGCCCCCTCTACCACAAATTATGACGTAGGCTCGACCACTTGAGCCGACCTTAGGCAGGCACCCCTCCAAAGTGCAATGGAGGTCACCAACCCAGGCCATGGATCTTATTGATCGTCCATTGACCCCGTCCAGGTAAGTATGTTTCTCAGTTAGCTTAGCCCATTTCTTATACTACGCCTTTCGCTCCCCTTTACCTTCAAACGGCCGTTGTGGGAGCAATCACTCACAATACCAGCCACTCTTTAGTTTTTCTCCTGCCAATTTGTTCATGATGCTGATGATTCGCTACGTAGGAAGACTCATTTCCATACTTGTCACCAATCCCAACAAAAGTTAAGTCTGAGACGCCGTCACAGACTCAAATGAGTGCAGCATCTTTTAGAACAAAATTCCTTACTCAAACTACGAGAATGAATTTGTAGAAACATACAGAGAATTGAGACTAATATCACCTAAACTTCTTGAAAAATTGACTAGTTGGCCAACAAAAACTGGACTGGCAAATTGAAGGAGCAAATTCCAGGACGTTATATTTCATGGCTTATGAGCTCCATCCATTTCTGCAAAAACAAGCTAATTTCATCACACCGATATTAAACAATAGCAAATCTACCTTTGCTTTTTCTAAGGAAAACTACTCCTCGATCAAGAACATGCACATCTAATGTGAAGATAAGACACTATGCTTTTTTTTTCTTTCTCATATGCAGAAATACAACTGTGGTAACAAAAGTAATCTACAACCTTCTCTCAAAAATAAGAAGAGAACACAGAGAGTTCAAAGAGTTCTCACTCCTTTGATTCGTTTAAATAGCAGGAAAACACTTTTCTCCAAGTGAAAACTTAATTAATGAACATGAAGGGAAAATGTCACAGTTTTCCTATCATTTTCCCCCTTTTTTCCTAAACCATCCTTTCCCTCCCAACAAAATAAGCTGTTGGAGAACTGTTTTTTAGATGCAGTTTCTCCATTGGCAAAAACATGAAGAGGACGGTAAGATTTAGATGCTGTTTTTTAGGATCACGCAAATTGCAAAAGCTATACCTCTTTGAATGTGCATGACCAACTATAGCTTCCTTGGTAGCATAGTTGCGCACTACCCTTTGATCATGCTCCATTCCGTCACTGATTGCAGAGATCTCCTTCCGATTGCTGCCTTTCTCGGCCTCGATTTAAATTGCCTCGTTAAATGTTTCAACTTTATTTCCCAGCACCTATGTATTTCATACAAAAATAAGCAGAGGAGTGAAGGGTAGAACACGAAAGAGGGATGCAGCATGTCTTGTGGAATTTCAAATGTCTAAGAAAAAGGGGCATGAATCCTTAATAGCATCAGCTTTTCCTTACAAGCAACCTTTGCTGTAAACAATAACCTTTTTCTAAAGCATATCATTTGATGCTCCGGAAATTAACATAATCATTGTTTTTAGGCTTTTTTCTCTCATCAGCAGAAGTTATTCCATTTCCTTGGGAACTTCTGGCATCACTAATACATTTTCATTCTGATCGATGTACTGGATTCACTTTTCTTTATCCTCTTATCTGCTATGCCATCAAACAAGTCCAATCGCTAGTGCCACTGGACCAGGGATGATCCAGATTGAAATCTTGTTTTCCTTGGCAAAAGCCATTTCAGGAGGTTCTGTACAGATTTTCAGCTCCTCCGAAAGAGAAATACACCATACATTTAGAGTGCCCGTTCTTCTTTGACCTTTAGACACAACAACAACAACAACAATATACCCAGTATTATCCCACACTGTGGGGTCTGGGGAGGGTAGTGTATATGCAGACCACACCCCTTGCTTGTGAGGAAGGATAGAGAGGCTATTTCTAATAGACCATCGGCTTAGGAAAGCATAAGCACCACATGATGAAAATATAGACAAGAAGGGAAAACATAAGCACCACATTGACCTTTAGACACAGTGAAAGAAATAAGATACTCGAGTTGTCTTTGAAGCATGCTCCGCAATCGCTACTTTATCTTCTAAGGTACTATATCTCTCCCGAAAAGAACATAGAGAAGGATATTAGTTCCTGAATGTCGATATTCTAATTGCTCCATCCATAATATAAGTCCACATGATATTATGGAATTAATAGTTTCTTTCAAGTTTTCAATTACCAAGGATTCAGATATAGAGAAAGATCAAAAAGTTCAGTAAGGCCATTCTTCTTTATAGTTTACTCGTTTTTTTTATTTCGTCTATTCTGGTTGGACCTCACATTAACCATAGATTTGATATTTACATGAATGGAAAAGGGTCCATCAAAATTTTGGAGTAGCGCAAAGGGTAAGAATAAATAGTGAGGAGAAAGAGTTTCCAATTAAAGGGAACTACAACAACCAAAAGGGGCAAATTACTAAGGATATGTACTTGCTTTACTGTCACAGTAAAGTACAAAATGATGTTTTATCTAGCAGGATACCAAGCTTATAGAGAAGGTTATAACACAATGCGGCTATGGAATTATAAGAAAAGCAATACAATGATATAAAGGTACACTTGCCTGGTTATGGGTCATTGTCATCATTCCGGTTGCTTGCAAATACAACAGCTGCTCTATCTCCAGATATCTTTGCACGAGCTAGCTGGCGATTCAGAATACTTCACTCCTCCTATGGAACTGCAATATTTAGACCTAAAATAATGCATCTATTGTGTTTGGTACGATAGATCCTTGTGGACCCGCCTTTCCCCGGACCCGCGCATAGCTGGAGCTAAGTACATCGGGCTATCCTTTTCTTTTTGAAGATTAGAATTTAGCTTCTGAATATCAAAGTGAAGTTCTCTGAATCTCAATAAATCATAACTCATATTAATGTGATGTCATAGAAGAAATTAGAAAAATGGGAAAGATATTAGTTAAGTAGTAACAGTAGGTAAACATGTACTTGCTTCTAAGAAGATTTTATTTTCTGTAAACTATAACTTGAAATACAACAACAACAACAACCCAGTATAATCCCACTTAGTGAGGTCTGGGGAGGTTATTATGTACGCAGACCTTACCCCTACCTGGGGTAGAGAGACTGTTTCCAAATAGACCATCGGCATCCTTCCCTCCAAGAACTTTCCACCTTGCTCTTGGGTAGACTCGAACTCATAACCTCTCGGTTGGAAGTGGGGTTACTTACCATCAGAGCAACCCCTCTTTTCAAATTCGAAATACAAATTCTTCATTAGCAGGGTCTACTTTTAATTGGAGAGAGCCGAAGTACAAAGAACTGGAAAGTTATCTCAAATCTTCATCAAAACTAACTTCCAAATTAGGGGGAAAAAAACTGCTGGGTTGCTATTTAAACAAGCAATTTAGCACTTACTTTCATCCCTTTCTCGTCTTGGGGAATTTCTGAAATCTTCCAATTTTCAATAATTCTATAGAAATTGGTAACACATAAACGAAATCCTATTAATCTTAGCATAATAAGAGACTGATTCAATTCCACATATTTCACTAGAAGAACGAAACTCTCTCTGTCCCACATTGGCAATATACAGCGCAGAGAAGGACGAATGGCGAAGATGAAGTTCACGACCTTACTTGAACAGGATCTGTTCTATAGGCTCGTACCACTGTATCCTTGAGTTCTAAGGAGATAGAAAACCAAGTCTGGTTGATGAGGCATGGCCATTGGACCAGAGCGTGATTAACAGCTCCCACGGCCCTTGGGTCATGGCGCCGTAGATGATCGTTCTCAGCCCCAACCATGGGTGCTGGGATGGTCTAATGGCTGTCTGAAGATAGACTCTTCATTTTTTTTTTTGGCTGTGTCTTTTAATCTCCTTCGCTCTTGTTGTTCTCCATTTCTGTTAACCGTCTAATATTCCGAATTTCTCTAATTCTCGGGGCCCAAACCTGGAATCTCATTCATTTCATGTCACAGTTTGATATATATTTTTCAATTATTAAAGTGATTTATGAGATTTTATTCTCCTAAGACTTTCAAAAAACTTGAACATATCTTTCTGATATATACAAATCCATGTTTATTTTCTCGATTTCGAATTGAGGTTGATATAAAATATTGGGTTTTTACTTTGCTTAGATTTCGCTACACCTAAGTTTTGGAGTAGTTTTCCTCTAGTGTCTTGTTACTTTTTTACAAAAGTAATTTTGGTTAAGCATTTAGCAAACTAGACATTTTCAACAATATTACAATTTCTTAGTATTTTGTCATCCAAATTATAGTGTGTCAAAAATCATTTTATAGGTGATGAATTTTAGGGTGTGTTTGGTATAAAGGAAAATATTTTCTCAAGAGTTCATAAATAATTTTGATACAATAAACATGATGCTATAAACTTTCAAACCAACAACCTTCCGAACCCATAAATTTTATAAGCTTCTGAACCGCAAAATTTCGAACCAGTAAACTTCGAAACACATAAACCTCCGAATTCATAACTTTGTAACTTGTAAAATTTTGAACTTGCAAACCAAAAGATGAAAAAAGTAAAACTGAAAATATATAAAATAAAAAAAATTCCAAGGGGGGGGGGGGTAGTGGGGCAGAAACAAACAAAAATTTGAAAATTACAAAAAAAAAGTAATTTTTTGCGGGTTGGGTGTGTGGTGACGGAAAAAAAAACCTTTTTGAAGAAAGGACATGGGGTGGGGTTAGTTGGGTGGGTGTGGGTGGGTGGGTTGGTGAGGGTAAAGAATAGGGTGGGTAAGCTTGAGAAGGAGTTTTGAAAAATATTTTTCCTTCTCTTGATAGGGAAAACATTTTCTTCCAATTGGAGAAAAATAAGTTGATAAGAAAAAAAAATTCAAAATATTTAAGCCAACCAAACATGAAAAAATTGGAAAATATTTTCCTTAATACCAAACACACCCTTAATGTCCTCTGTTTATATGGATATTAACTTATGCTCTGCGCGCATATTAAAACTAAATTTATTATTAGATTAACCATTTAAATTCGATTGATATATGAAAATTTTGAATGGGCCTACTTTTCATCCCAAACAATAAGGGAAAAGAACGAAATAGGCGCCCACTAGTATTATCAACTCAACATAGCCCTTAAAATTAAGTAAAAATTGCACGGGGCACCCTATTTGGTCGCCCCCCATTTAACTTATACCTTCTTTTTTTAAGTTTTATGTTAGTTTGTATGGATCCACCAAATCCTAGAGTACTTGGTCCTCTACAAGATTCTGCTCGGAGCACTTAGTAAAGCAACAAATAAATGAGGCAGAGGATTTTTACGTGGAAAAATGCCGCACAAGGGGATAAAAAACCACGACCTATGTAGGCTTTTAACTTCATTAACTTATAATCTTACCTATTACAAGCCACTTTATAATACTTCCTATTGTAAAGGATTTACTCAACAAACTTGTGGTACCTTTACAACAAGCCACTTTGGGACTATCCTAGTTACAAAGGCTTTTTCTAACTTGTGATGTTATCACCACAAGCCACTTTGTAACTTTATGATTACAAAGACTTTTCCTTATGACTAAATCTAGTTACAACATAAACTCAGCGAGTTTACGGATTTACAAGAGCATTTCCTAATCAATATGCTTCTGAGTAAGCTATTTAGAGATATAGTAAATGCAATAATAAGGCTACAACTCAACTAGGACAACAATCAATCAATCTTTAGGAACTGGTCCATAGTGGCGTTCAACCTTGTTCTTCAAGCTTAGGAGGATGATTTTTCTATTTTTTGCAAGAGGCTTGACTGAGAAACAGAAACCTTCCAGTGATATTTTTGTGTAAAGCTCATTTGGTACATCTTGATCACATCACTTGAAATGATGTGAGTACTTTGTTTAGTTAGAGAATGAGTGGGCAGACAGTGTGGTGCAGTGCGACAGAAACAAAGCTATCAGTCACTTCATTTCTAGTTGTGTCCAAATGACTTTGTACTGCAACGAGGAAACCACAAGAGTATAAAGTCCTTATTTGGTTTCTAGGTCCTGAAGCTGTAGTAGTTTATCTTTAGCTGAAATTTGTTAACACTTGCATTAATCCAAGTAGGCTAGGTTCCCTATCTGGTTCGTCATCAAAACATCAGGTAAGAACATTTACGATCTATAAATTTCCTCCTTTTTGATAATGACAAACTTAAACAATTATAGATCGAAATTGGGGCAGTAAAAAAATAACACCAGTTTCAACAAGTTCCCCCCTGAGATTATGCCTTATACTACAGAGTAATAGAGCATAAGAACCAGTTCCCCAATGTGTTTTCCCCTTTTGGCATCATTAAAAAGAACAACAACTCAAAGAAGTCCAACTAAGCTAACTCATGCCACACATGTGCATACAATCGTGAGAAAGAATTGAACACAAATAGACATCAGAAGACATAATAAACATGATTCATATTAAAAACTTTAATATTCCTCTTCCTTTGAAAAATGAAGAGGCTACATTGGACTTGTTCGCAGGAGCAGTAGTGATACTACATCCCAACCATCATAAAAAATAAAAAAACATTCACCAAACATCAACAAGGAAACAAGAAAAAGAAACATATCCAAAAAATTGGCCACTGAAGGAGTTCTTAGGGGGCACTAGGAGGAAAAGGCATAGAAGCTGCGGGAAGTATCTGGAGAACAAGGTCTATTCGGGTATTTCCTAACTTTTGCTCGTGGAGCAGTTCAGCCTTTAGGTTATTGACTTGCGCGCTGAGATCATCATTTTCTTGGGTCAAATGGACCACCTCATCATTTGACATGGGAATCGCTTGGGCTTGTTGACCTTCCAGGATAGCATTCCTGGCCTTCAATCGACGTATCTCCTCGGCTGGACTGTTCTGGGCATTGATGAGCTGAAACACAGTTGAAGTACTTCCTACACCCCCATACTTCTCAATACACTCACACTCTTCCAAGGTTGTTTGTGAGAATTTCTGCTTACGGGTCCCACTTTACATATTCCCAGTAGAACCTTATAGAATTTGAACACATGAGTGAGCAAGAATCCATAGGGAAGCCCGTGATTACCATCATTGAAATTGGCCACCTTCTACATGTGTTCAATCATTATGGAAAGCAGACCCACATGATTGAAACCGTCTAGTTGCTCCATTAGGCATAGATCCGATTTTGAAGTTACATACCTCCTTTCTGCTCGAGGCAACAGTACTTTGTTAACCAACTCAAATAGCAACTGGTAGATAGGAATAGTGCTTTCTTATGGATCCGGTCCCATTTCTGATTAGAATTATCTTCACCACTGCATTTCAGAAGTTGCACTAACAAACATGTTGTACACTCGACACCCTAACTATAGGAACTTGCAAATTTTCTCCAATCAATTGCACGTCAAAGAAAATGTCCACCCCATTAACCAAAGCACAAACATGGTCAGTATCGACTGGAAAAAGAATGGCGAAGAAACTCTGTACATCCTCATCATAAACTTTAGGGGCATCAATGTAGAACTGATGCATCCATTGTTGAAACTCCACCATTTCCAGAATTTGGCGTATTCCGTCCATCTCCGAGATTGTTGGGTCAAACGTACGACCCAACAGAACTTTTTGATGCCTTAGGAGCTTAGGGCCAAGGCAGACCTCACTTCTTGCTTTCTTTCCAATACTAGATTCTTCAACTGTTTCATACTTGCGTTTCCTATGTTTTCTCCACTAATTTTTCCTTTCCCCTTGGAATTTACAAGAATGTCCTTGTCACTCACTACATCCTTCATCTTGGACTTAGAAGTAGACCCTTTCTCCATGGAAACAAACTTAGACTTTTTCGAGGACCGCCTTACAAGGGAACTAGGTTCCTCAGGAGTTCCTTCTTCCACCTCAACTACAGGGATAGCTTCATCACTTACAGGTACACCATCCTTCAACAACTTTCTTCTTTTCTTCTTACTATTTTTCTTACTCTTTTGGAGTGCAGAATCGTAGGCCACTTTGGCTTGAATCTTGGTAGTGGGTCGCTTGATTTCAGACTCGGGTGTGGAAACAACCATTTGCTTACTTATGAATGCATCAAGGGTCACGTTGTCTAGGTCTTCTTCACCACTAGATCGCATTTCTGGTGCTTGAATTTCTTGGAGCACAACTTTGAATGCAGGAATATCACTGTCCCAGGGATGAGAGTCTTGACCTGGTCCTCCAGAGAGGGATCAGGTTCCTCATGAGAAGCCCTAGTAGTGTATGCTATTGCATCCCCTTCAAACATGGAATATAGCCAAAAATATAACATCAATCTCTAAAATATAGAATATCATAAGATTTAGAAACAAATACGCGAATTAACAGTCATACGGGACGGACCAAGTCACAATCCACAACGGTGCACACCTCCACGCTTGTCATCTAACGTAATCACCTCAACGTAATACCACGGTGTGTAATCCGGGGTTTCAAACCCTCAGGACAGTATATACAATCATAACTTACCTCGATCCGGTCCAAACTTTAGCCCGCGATGCCTCGTCCGTATGAATCGACCTCCAGATGCTCCAAATCTAGCCACAATCAGCACATAATTATTAAAATATGCTAAGAGAACGAAGCCCACTTGAAAATATCTTATTTAACATCTAAATCCTAGAATTTCTCAAACTCGGCCCCCGGTCCCATGTCCCGGAATTGGAAAAACTTTATACTAATATATTCTTCATCATCTCACGAGTTCGTACATATAAAGAACTCAAAAATCGTAGTTCATTTGACCCCTCAAATCATCCCTAGAAGGTCTCATAATCTCAAGCCCTAACTCCACATTTTTCTACTGATTTTCATGAATGTACACTGATATTTTTGTACCTTAATCACACCTAATCAAGTTTTAGGGTCCAAAATCCTTACCTCAATAAAGAACAATGATTTCCTCTCTCCAAAATCGCCTCCAAGCTCTTTTTCCGTTCAAATTTGCAATAGTAAATCACAACTTTTCTCAGCCCAAAATTTGCCCTTCGCGATCGCGAAGAACAAGTTCCCAGCTCTTCCGGATAGCCTCCAGTGTAATGGTCATAACGTTTTGCACACAACTCCAAATGAAAAATGGTTTAATGTTATGAAAATTAGACACCAAGGGCAATAAATTCATATATTTCTAATTCCCTGACTCTTTATATACTGTGAGATATAAGCTGACAAATTCAGCCCTGTGCATTTGAGATTCATATATCCTTCCTGGATAGCCTATAATGTAACCACCATAACCTTTTGTACACAACTTAAAATTCTAGTTAATTTACATTTATGTAAACTAGACACAAAGGACTTCAACTTTTATTGTTGGATCATCTCCAAATTCCTTATAGATTGTGAGATATAAGCTTCCAAAGTCAGATCAGTGCAACAAAACATTTACTTTATGTGATCGCCAAAGGTTCATCCGCGATCGCGAAGCATTGACATTTTTTCCTATTTTACTCATTGTGATCGCGTCCAGTTCCCCACTATCGTGTGGAAGACTACTGTAGCCAAAAACAACAATAAAAATAGCTTAAGAATGGTCTGGAACCACCCTGAAACTCACCCGAGACCCCCGGGACCTCAACAAAACATGCCAACCAATACTAAAATATCATTCAAACCTGTTCCACCCTTCAGAACGCTCAAAACACATCAAAATATCGAATCACCCTCAGATTCAAGCCTAAGAATTCTAAAACTTCTAAATTTTGAATTCAATCAAAAAGTCTATCAAAGCTCGTCCGAATGACCTGAAATGTAGCACACACATCTCAAATGAATCAACGGACCTACTCCAATTTTTGGATTTCCATTCCGACCCGTATATCAAAATCTCACCTATCAACCGGAAAATGCCAAATTTCTAATTTTGCCAATTCAAGCCTAAATCTACTCCAGACCTCAAAAATATATTTCGATCATGCTCCTAAGTTGAAAATCACCTAATGGAGTTAACCAAATCATAAATTTTTCGATCTGAGATCGTACACAAACAAGTCAACTCTTGGTCAAACCTTTCAAATTTCAAGCTTCAAACTGAGAATTGTTTTTCCAAATTCATTTCGATTACCCTGAAAACAATAATTATCGATTTACATAAGTTGTAATACATATCATGGGGAAATTCATGCCCAAGAACTAGCGAGCAAAGTGCACAAGTTCAAAATGTTTGGTTGGGTTGTTACATAGCCAATCTTTCAAATAGGCATGGACAGAAGATAATCAACTTTACTAACTTTAAGCAAGGTAGCATGCGATTATTCAAACAAATGCGAAGCGCTAAAGTTTTATGTACCTTTAATTGGGCACACTTTAAGCCTTTCACTTCCCTAATAGGAGGCATTTCATCATATTTTATGCAACATCAATTCTCGAGTTGTAACGATCCGACCGATCGTTTTGAGATTTTACACTTTGCTTGCTAGTTCTTGGGAATAAATAGCCCCATATTATATATTCAAATCACCTAGCGGAGCTAACAAAATCAAAAAAATTCTAATCCGAGATCATATACTAACAATTCAAAACTTGGTCAAACGTTTCAAATTTTAAGCTTCAAACTGAGAGCTGTTCTTCAAAATTCATTTCGACTGCCATGAAAACCAAAATCTATGATTTACATAAGTCAACTTAGGAGCATGATCAGAATGTATTTTGGAGGTCCGTGGAAGGTTTAAGCTTGAATTGGCGAAATTGGAATTTTTACGTTTTCCAGTTGATAAGTGAGATTTTGATATAAGGTTCGGAATAGATTCACAAAAGTTTAAGTATGTCCGTTGTGTCATTTGTGGTGTGTGTCAAAATTTCAGGTCATTCGGACAGGGTTTGATAGACTTTTTGATCGAAAGGGAAATTTGGAAGTTTTTGGAATTTTTAGGCTTAAATTAGATGATGATTTGGTGTTTTGATGTTGTTTTAAGCGTTCCGAAGGTTGGAACCAGTTTGAATGATGATATGGGATATTTTGACATGTTTGGTTGGGGTTTTAGGTGGTCAAAAAAAATAAAAAATGCATAGTTGAGAAGTTGCAAATTTTTGGCTTCAACTGTTGCGGGTTTTCCTTCTTCGCGATCGCGTAGAGCATGTATGGGAGGCATCCAGGTTTGTTCTTTGCGATCGCGTGATTTTGGGCGAGTAAGAATTTCAAACGCGATGGGAGTTATGCGATCTCTGGTGTTAGTTGCTATGTATTGCGATCGAGTGAATCAAAGAACGAATGGAAGATAAGAGCATAGGATCAAAGAGAAAAAAATGGGATGAGGAAAGGCAAAGCTATGAATCTACTGCTGGGCATAATATTTAAAAGACCCACTTTTGCAATTATTTGCCATATTTTACCATTTTTGACTCAGTTTTGGAGATTCTTGAGGGAGATTGAATAGGGAATCAAAGAGAACTTCTTGGAAGTAAGAATTATGGACTCAATACTCGAGTCTATGTTGATTTAAAAGTAATTAAACCTAAAATTAGTGTAATTAAAACCCAAAATTAGGGAATTAGGGCTTATGATTTGGAGACCTTTGAGTGAGGATTTGAGGGGCCATTTTGTTGAAACACGTTCTCAAGTCGCTAAAACTAAACGTGTGTTCATTTCTGTAGGTTTTGATAAATGACAAACCGACGCGCATGGAACATTGACATATGCCCAAGTCCAAGAACATGAGAAACAAAGAGCAAGATCAAGAATATCAACAAAGTTATAAATGAGTCACTTTATAGTGTGATCTTGATCCGACAACTTATTCAAGTCTTGGCTTCTCTCGTAAAATGATTTTCATGCATCATTGAGTTAAACCAAAATGATTTTCAAATATTTTCATTTTAGCCAAAATGATTTTCAAACATTTTCATTTTAGCCAAAATGATTTTCAAACATGTTTTTCAAATCTGGACATAAATAATCGATTATGTATTTCTTATAATCGATTATGTTAAGACAGTGTTAACCGAAATTTGCAAATCAACGAAATAATCGATTATGTCTCTTCTAATAATCGATTATGTTGAGGCAGTGTATAACCGGATTTTCAAAGCAACGAAATAATCGATTATGTCTCTTCTAATAATCGATTATGTTGAGGCAGTGTATAACCGGATTTTCAAAGCAACGAAATAATCGATTATTTCTTTTAGGTAATCGATTATGTTAAGACCGTTGCCAAAGTATTTTTAAACCGCTAAAATATAATCGATTATACACAAGGCTATAATCGATTATGCTTGCACAAAATCTGCTTCCGATTTTTTAACGTTAACTGATAATCGATTATGTAACTTGAATAATCTATTATTATGCTTAAAATCTGCATATGATTTTTGAACGATCTGCAGATAATCGATTATGTAGATCATGTAATCGATTATGCAAGCACAAAATCAGCAATTAGTGATTGGCAATTAAGCAACGGTCTTGGTGACTTTGAGCACTATAAATACACCTCAAAATCACTCTTTTAAGCACAACAACTGATTACATTCTTGCTTAAGCTTACATACTCTCATATCAATCATTTTATATTCATTTCATAGCTTTTTGAGAGCCAAACTCTTGACTAAGTTGTTGTGTTCTTGAGCGTATTGTTTTTACTCATATCTACTCTATTAAGAGAGTCTTGTCTTGAGTGCTAAGTGTTTGTACACACTTGAAGGGATATTCTAATCCCTTGTTTGTAAGAAGGAAAAGTAGTTCCTTGGTTTGAAGTCTTGAGGTGCGGATCCTCGAGCAGGTTGAAGTCTTGTAGAGTGTATATCTACGAGCAAGTGTAACGGTTTGTTAGGCACCCGTAAGCTTAACGAAGTTAGTGTAAAACTCGAGAGAGTCTCTCGGGGACTGGACTAACCACACGTTGTGGTGAACCAGGATAAAATTCGGTGTGTTCTTTTCTTACCATTTTAATTACTGCACTTACGTTATTCCTGCAATTTTAATTCCGCAAATTTACATTGTTTTTTTATTATAACGCTATTCACCCCCCTCTAGCGTTAGGCGTATATTCTAACACATTTAAGGTCCAATTTTGATGTTCTTTGTATGTATGGACTCGTGGGAGGATAAGGATTTTATTGATGTAATTTTTATCAGATTTTGAGATGTGGGCCCGGGGGTCGGGTTTGGCCAATTTCGGGAATTTTGAGTTAATTCAATTATTTTTGCTTGGGCTTTGTTCCTTTAGCATGTATTAATGATGTGGAACCAATTTTGGTTTGATTCGGATCAATTGGAGACTGATTCGAGAGGCAAAGGCATCAAGGCTAGAGTTTAGACCGGATCGAGGTAAGTAATGATTGTAAAATGCTGTCCTGTGGTATGAAACTTCGGATATAACATCATCATGCTACTTTGAGGTTCCATACACGCTAGATGACGAGCGTGGAATCGTGCACCATTGAGGATTGTGACTTGGTCCGTCCCGTACGAATGTTTAGTCACCTATTTGATTGAAAATTGTTTAATATCATTGTGTTTCGAAAAGTATTGCTACGTTTCGGGTGGATTGCCATATTTGGGCCTCATGCCAACTATTTTGGACCCTTATGGGCTTTTAAACTACTGTTCCTAACCATTTTTGTGATGACACGGCCAGTCGTCTTAAGAATTTATGCCCCGATCCCGTATTAACTGCTTTCACCGAGTTTATTTTTGCTATTTTGATTTACCAGGATGATCGATTTTGAGTTTTGGAGAGTTTTGGGACACTTAGTCCCTAAATGGGAGTTTAAGTGTTGGAAAGTTAACCATAGTCGGAACATTATGAAGACGACCTCAGAATAGAAAACGGATTGTACCGTTAACTCCGTTGGATGATTTCGGGCTTATGGGAATGTTTGGATTGTATTTTGGAAGTCCATGGCTAATTTAAGCTTGAAATACCGAAAGGTTGAATTTTGAAGTTTCCGATTCGATAGTGAGATTTTGATCCGAGGGTCAGAATGGGATTCTGAAAGTTGGAGTAGCTCCATAGTGTTGAATGTGACGTGTGTGCAAAACTTCGGGTCATTCGGACAAGGTTTAATAGATTTTTTTATCAAGATCATATTTTAGAGTTTTTTTTAAAATTCTTAGGCTTTAATCCGTTAAAACATAGGTGTTCTGATGTTGTTTTGAGTGTTCCGAACGTTGGAACAAGTTTGAATGAAGTTATGGGATATGTTGGTAGGTTTGGTTGAGGTGCGGGAGCCTCGAGATGATTTCGGATGGTTGACGGAAATATTTTGGAGTTTTGAAGTTGCAGATTCAGCTGCTGTCATAACCGCACCTGCGATTTGGGTCCCGCAGGTATGGCACCGCAGAAGTGGCTCAGTGACCACAAAAGCAGAAATGGGGAAATTCTGTAGGGACAGCAGAAGCAGTAGGATTTTTTCAGGAGTGGTACCGCATTTGTGGAAGGGGAGTTGCAGATGCGGAAGATGGGGTTTAAGTGAGAAGTCGCAGATGCGATCATTGTTCCACAAAAGCGGGACTGTAGATGCAGTAATAGCTGGGCAGAAATATGAAATTTTGAGGGTTTAGTTTCAAAAGTTGGAAATTTGATTTGGAGCTCGGGAAAGGGTTATTTTGAGAGGAAATTGAAGATGAGATCATTGGGTAACAATTCTAGTTATATTCCATCAATCTATAGTTAGTTTCATCATTTAATTTCGGATTGGAGATGAAAATTGGGAAAAAGTTGGAAGAAAGTTCTTAGACCTAAAATTCAACTTTTGATTGGGAATTTAACCTTAGATTTGTATAATTTTGGTATGCATGAACTCATGTGAGTATGGGAAATCTGAAAATATAAATTTCACCCGATTCCGAGACGTGGGCCTGAGGAACGTTTTTGTCATTTTACCTAATTTTGTGTATTGGTTTAGAAATTCTTGTAGAATCAGTTACTTGAAGTGTTATTTCATTTTGAAATTGAATTGAATAGATTCATGCCATTTGGAGTCGAGTACTCGTGGCAAGAGAGCGATTTCAGAGTGATTTTGAGCCGGTTCGAGGTAAGTGGCTTGCCTAACCTTGTGTGGGGGATCTTCCCCTTAGGATTTAGAATATTTGATAATTGTAATACCGGGTACATGAGGTGACGAATGCGTACTTGAGCTAATTGTTGAAAATCTATTTTTTTAAAAGTAATTTCAATTGCATTCCTTCTTCTTATTTCATTTTACTTGCAAATTTAAATCTGGTGTCAGCATAGGAAAATCATGTCTAATTGACAGCTACTTATTTGCTTAAACTGCCTTAGTTGAATTATGTGAAGTATGTTAAGGTAGAATTTTCTGTTTGTTTGGTACGAAATTGAGCTTAAGTGAGTATTCTTATGTTGTTGCTGTACGTTTTACTTTAGGACAACGAGACAACATCCCGGGAGATCCCCTATACGTATTATTTGAAGTAAGGTGTAAGATACCAAGAGATCCCTAGCATGTATATTGAGGTTACTAATAGATCCCTACCATATATTGAGGATACCAAGAGATACCTCGTATACATTGAGGATACCATGATATCCTCAGGAAACCAAGATATCCCCGTCATATATATTGAGGATACTGATCGATCCCCTGATTATCATCCTTGTTATGAGTAGTATTTCCTTGTGTTTTGTCTTTATCTCTGTTTCAATTATTGAGTTCCTTATTATCATGTATTAGATTCTTACCATAGATTCTCAATTGAACTGTTTATCTTATTTTGTCATTTCTATACTTATTTAATCTCAGTAGGGCCATGACCTTCCTCGTTATTATTCGACCAAGATTAGGCTTGGCACTTAGTAAGTGTTGTTGTGGTGTACTCATGCCCTTTCTGTGTATGTTTTTCATGTGCAGATCCAGGTACTTCGACTCAGACTTACAACCCTTGAGGTGAGGCGACCATTCGGAGATTTCGAGGTATATCAACTGCGTCCACAGACCGAGGGGTATCTCTCTATTTTCTTTGTAGTTACAACCCTTCTGTATTTCTTTTGTTTTAGATTATTCTGGAGTTAGAGCACTATGTAGTGATCCTTTGCTTGTGATTCATGGGTTTCCAGGTCTTGGAAGTATGTATTGGTTCGAGAGTTAAATATTGTGTATGTCGGGTGACACTTTTAAATACTGTTTTATTACTCTAATTTAGCCTCATATACATTGAGGATACCAAGAGATCCTCGGCATATATATTGAGGATACTGAGAGATCCCCCGGTTATCATCCTTGTTATGAATAGTATTTCCTTGTGTTTTATCTTTATCTCTATTTCAATTATTGAATTCCTTATTATACTGTATTAGATTCTTGCTGTAGATTCTCAATTGAACTGTTTATCGTACTCTGTCATTTCTATACTTATTTAATCTTAGTAGGGGTCTGACCTTCCTCGTCATTACCCCACTGAGGTTAGGCTTGACACTTAGTGAGTACCACTATGGTATACTCATGCCCTTTCTGCGTATGTTTTCATATGCAGATCCAGGTACTTCGATTCAAACATACCATCCTTGAGGCGAGGCGACCCTTCGAAGACTTCGAGGTATATCTGCCGCGTCCGTAGGCCGAGGGGTCTCTCTCTAATCTCTTTGTAGTTACAACCCTTCTGTATTTTTTTTGTTTTAGACTATTCTGGAGTTAGACCACTATGTAGTGATCCTTTGCTTGTGATTCATGGGTTTCCAGGTCTTGGAAGTACGTATTGGTTTGAGAATTAAATATTGTGTATGTCGGGCGGTACTTTTAAATACTATTTTATTACTCAAATTCTGTCTTAAATTTTTTGTTTTCGCAATTTGGTTTATCTTCCGAAATTTTGGCTAACCTACTCGTAGAGACTAGGTGACGTCACTATGGTTCACGGATGGCAAACCGGGGTCGTGACAATTTTGACTTAATAATTGTACTCAATCATGCTACATTTTTGTAATTTCCTTACTCAGCTTTATTTAATAAAGTTTGGCACTATAAATGATATTTGAGTTGAATGTCCTGGTTTACTGATCGTGCGAGTGACTTGTGAGGTTGGTAGCTGAGAGAGGCCAAAGGCCTGATTATGAGATTGATGATTGAGATAGACATAGGGTCTGATTGTGAGGTTAATGACTGAGAGAGGTCGAGGGCCTGGTTGTGAGGATTATATATTTATGGATTGGACTGCACACGGTATATATATATATATATATATATATATATATATATATATATATATATATATATATATATATATATATATATATATATATATATATATATATATATATATATTACAGGTCGCATGATATATGTATTGGGTTCCACGTTGCATCAATATATGGATCAGGTTGCACGCTACATCGATATAGTGCTTGGGTTGTAGGAGCCCCTCCAGAGTCTGCACACCCCCAGTGAGCACAGTCGACTAGATATATGGATTGGGCTGCACGCCGCAACAATATATGGATCGGGTTGCATGCCGCATCGGTAATTATACGGTTCCTATTGAGTGTGTGTGCTGAGTGTGAGCATTGACTGATAAGAGTTGAGTTATGAGTGACTGTGAGGCTTACCTGAGGGGCTATATATACATATATATGAGTGATGCTTTGCCTGAGGGGCCTGTTTATGAACTTACATGTTTCACTCCTACTTAAAGTGAGTTACTATTGAATATGTTGATTTAGTTAATGCTTTCGCTCATCTTTAGACCGAGCCTCTATTAAAAAATACTAAATTAATGTTTTAAACGACTTTCCTTTAAACTGAAGTTTTTATAAAGGTATTCGAAATTTAGTCATTGATTTGGCTTTGTTATTTTCACTGAGATTTTTAAGTTCCGAAATGGTTATGAATTTCTGTTTGCCCGGGGGAATGTATACGAATTATGTTTTGGCCCCTTTTTCATCACTTTCACTATAAATTTCACTGAACTTCTATTGAAAACTGTTAGAAAGGCATGTTCAAAGGTATTTCCTCGAAATGGGAGTTGAACGAAATGATTTGATTTGTATTCTATTTTGGAAACATGTGGTATCCTCTGTGGTGTCATGATGTGGTTTACGTGATTTCTTATTGCTTAGACTTTATTTACTTTTATTATTTACTGAGTTGGCGTACTCACATTACTTCTTGCACCTTGTGTGCTGATTCATGTATTTCTTAGCTCGGTGGCAGATTCATCAGAGTTAGCAAGGTAGCTGCCTGGCGATCGCAACCCAGCTTTTCTCCCTCCTTATTCTTCCTTATGTATTCTTGTGATTATTTTTTCCGACCATATTGGTCTTGTTGTTATTAGATAGTTGTAATAGACGCTCATGACTAGTGACACCCCGATATCGGGCTTGTTTATTTATTCCGCACTATTTATTTAAACTTATGTTGAAATTATTGATTAATAAAAGGAATAAAAATGACTTTTATTGAAAAATGGTTGGTTTGGAAATTGTGTCGACTGATCTAGTTTCATGATAGATGCCACTACGATCGGGTCAGTTTTTAAGTCGTGACACTGAGTAGTAGCTTCTACTGTAGATTTGAAGCCAGAGCTTCTTTTTCTCATCATTTATTTTATCAATCACAAGATCGGTTTGAAATTTTTAGCTTTTAAATATCACAATGAATTTCTCTAGTTATTGAGAAAGATACTACAGTGAATACAAATATTAAAACTAGGTAGACATGTACCTTTCTTTCAAGAAGAGATTCTGATTTTTTTTTATAAACTGTAACTGGAAATACAAATTCTTTAATAGCAGATTCTACATTATAACCAGTCATTGCTTGGCAAAAAATGCTCCCAATAACCTCTTTAAACCGGTACGACTCCTCCACCTCCATCCCCCCAAACCACCAGAACTACCGGATCTAATACCCTCGAATAGTAATTGTACACTACTTTCTTCACCCAATACAAATCCTACCATGCCTACTAATAACTTCTCTTCTAAGCCGACTATATTTCCAGCAAACTTTCCTTATCCTTTGGAGAATTTAGATGAGTTGGATGCACTTACTGACTCTTCCATTTTTATACCTTTATCAGTTGAAGAAAAAACTAGGCTATATCAATCATGGCAACATGCAGTGATCATAAAGGTCTATGATCGAAAAGTTGAGCATCAAATAATTAGACAAAAAATTTATGCTGTATGGAAACCTACTGAAAATATTCCTTTAACTGATTTAAGGTTAGACTTCTTATTATTAAAATTTCAAAAAGAGGAAAACAAACTCCATGCCTTGCAGGGTGGCCCTTGGTTTGTTTTAAATCATTTTCTATTCGTTCGTCAATAGAAACCTAAGTTTAAGGCTTCTGAAACACAATTAACAACCTCAACTATTTGGGTACGTCTACCGGAATTACCTACACAATATTACGATTATCAAATTTTGCACAAGTTAGGCCAAAAAATTGGTAGGTTATTATCAGTGGACACTTGTACTGCTTCAACCACTAGAGGCCAATATGCTAGGTTATGTGCGGAAATATTACTTGATCAATCTCTAAAGTCACAATTATACATTGGCACCCATAAAC
Organism: Nicotiana benthamiana; assembly: GCA_034376525.1. NCBI lineage: Eukaryota > Viridiplantae > Streptophyta > Magnoliopsida > Solanales > Solanaceae > Nicotiana > Nicotiana benthamiana. The sequence continues at coordinate 13,784,093 of CM067331.1, read as the reverse complement.
AAATCATACTTTATGAGGGTTTAAATTTACTGTGTGTTAAGTGTGACCGTATGGGTCATAATCAAGGGGTTTGCAATTATGCTGTGAACATAGAAGCTCACACAGATAAGTCATAACAAGATCATCACATGGATGATAATCGATCTATTTCCAATATTTCTTCCACGGTATGAGAGCATGGAAAGTTGTTCAATTTCCAAAGAAATCCATCCTTCGAATATCTACTTACACTGATGATTCTCCAGTGCTACTTCCAGCAGCGACAAGGGACGCAAAGCAGTCAGGTAAGAAAGTGATTATTAATCCTTCTAACCTTCCTTTTACTAAGCCAAATCTAAATGGTTCTAAGCTACCACCCACCCTTAACCCGGTATTAGTAAATAATAAGTATAATAGTTTGATTGAAAATCCACCCGAAAAGGATATGCCCTTTTAAAACCCAATACCTAATAATTTCCAGTTAGGGATGAGCATTGGTCGGTTTGGCTTGATTTTGAATATTATCGGTTTTGCTAATTGGTTATCGATTTACAAATATCATAACCCGATAACCAAATCGATAAGATATTGGTTATCGGTTATCGATCATTATCGATTTGGTTATCCGTTTACCCGATAAGATAAAACAACTAAAATAATTTCGCAATGTATACAACTGTCGAGTTCTCAATTATCTTGAGTCAGAAGTCAAGAAATAGACCAGATTTCCGTTGTCTTTGACAACTGTTCTGATGCATAAATATAGGATTACAAAGGAAGAATGGAATATGATTGTATTGTTTATAAAATGTGGTCTTATAACCTTAATAACAGTTAAACAGAAGTTTACTGCTTAGGATTCTTAATATTCCAAAAAGAGAAACACTTGTTAAATTATAAGTGGATAATGCAACAACACAAAATCTATACATTTCTTGTCACATCCCATTATTTCTCATAAAACAGAATCTCCAACAACATTTAAAGACTAGACAAACAATTCACACGCACAACACGACCCGCCCAAAAAAATTCAGAGCAAGAATTCTTTCAAATAAACTGACAAAAAGATGAAGATGAAGATACTAAAAATTTACACGCCGACTTAAGTCTTGACGGGCTGGCTGGTGAGGGCGTGATGCGACTGATGAGTGATGCCGGCCTGAGTGTTGACGGGATGACTGGTGATTAGTGAGGGCGTGAGCCATTGTGAAGCGGAGAACTGGTGAGGTTGGGCCGTACGGGTGCGGCGGAAAATTGAGAAACTGAGAAAGAAAAACTGACTTACTGAGAATTGAGAAAGAATAGGAAAAAACAATTATGAAAACCTAGTATAGTATGTATATACTTAAGGCTAAACTAGTAAATTAGTTAATTCTTATTGGGTTATGGGTTCTTTCCCAATAACAGAATTGCAAACCAAGCCCGAACAGATAACCCAATAAAAAATATTTTTAACATGTTATCAAACCATTAACCCAATAACCCAATACCGATAATTCAATAAATAATTACTGGTTCGGGTTATTGGTTTTACTCGATATATGCCCACCCCTATTTCCAGTTCTCAAAGTCCACTCAAGTGCCTAAGCACCCGGTCCAATTGGAGCAATCTTTAAAACCTACTCCTTCTCAAATATCAAACCTATTACTACGTATGCAACCAGATACGACAACGCTTCTCACATGCACAACATGCCCTAATACCCAGTCACACCTTCTTCACTTCCACTCGATAAATATACACCTACACTACCACATACTCCACCTCCTTATTTGAATATAGGAAGTCCTCCATCATGTCAACCTACTGTTGCTATAGGCAATCATGTATCTCCCATTACTCCTCTCCAGTCCATTACACCCCCTTCTTGTCAATCTAGTCAACCGCCATCTTCACCCATTGATATTGCTCCAGTTCTACTTAGGTCACCAAATATATCCCCTCCCACTTTGACTACTCCATTCCCAGAATCTCCCATTATCAACCGTGTTACCTTTCAACTTCGTCAATCACCTTCAACGACCAAGATCTTACCAAAGGCAGAATCATCGCCTACAACACAACCCCAGCTCTCCAGCTCGCCCTCCACCAAATTCACCAACTCTACTATCATCTTGGCTGGAGGCAAGCTTGCACAACCATGCTCTCACCTTCTCCATGCAAGTGAATCAACAAGAGGTGACGATCCTGATCAATCATCCGAGAGATTTAGCATAAATCGTGATGGAAGGGATGCAGTTGGGGACAGAGCCTTATGCTCGCTATCATTGGTCCATGATGCAGGCACCCCACCTAGCACCATACCAAACACTGCCTCTACCCACTCCAGTCTGGGATCCCACACGTCTCTAACCCAGTCTAATACACATGCCTTTTTATCCTCATCCTACTCTAAACACCCCTTGGATCCAACCATATTGGGATTCACAACCTCATATACCTCTTTTAGGACAAGAAACTCCCCCTTATCCAACACTACCACCTCCTCCTCCATCTCTACATCATCATAATCAGATAGAACTAGAGGAACAAGATGTGAACTTTCAGGCAGAATTAGACGCATCCATCATTTACAACAGAGAGACGAGGCCAATACATGCATGCCTAGATGGAATAAAAGTATTTGTCATGAAGGAAGGGTTCGAAAGAAAAATCTTCATAAGGTGCCGACAAAATCTGATAGAAACCTCATTCCATTTGAGACCAACAAATCCACTAGCAGGGAAATATACTATGTTATTTCTCCCCACTCTAAGGATTCGTCCAGTGGAATCTAGTATTAATCAAAATGCACTCCAGTTAAGCCATATGAATTTTATAATTTGGAACTGTAAGGGTTCTCAATCAGTGGAGTTTCATAGGAACTTTAGGTCATTATTAAACTATAATCGACCTACTTTGGTGGTAATTTTGGAGACACACTGCCAATCCCACCAGCTTTTGAAGGATGACTCGAGTTCACAGGTATGATAGAGGTATCTGTAGTAAGGAAATCAGGAGGGATAGTTATTTTATGAAATGCAGCCCTTTTAAATGTAGCACATGTGGCCACATCTACATAAGAAATACATTGCCATGTCCATGTTCTTCCCTTACCCTTTACTTTTTTATTAAGTGTTATTTATGCAAGCAATAATTTCGCTTCCAGAGTAGTATTATGGGATATTATTAGGTGTATTTTTGATACTTAAAAGGGGACTTGGTTGTTAGGGGGAGATTTTAATGAAATATACATGCCTCAGATAAATTTGGAGGTTTGCCTATCAATAATGCTAGAGCTAATAGATTATTAGACTGTTTTAATTACTGCCTTTTAACGAATTTAGGATACAAGGGTAGTCATTATATTTGGACAAATGATAGACATAACAATATTAATATTTTAGAACATATTGATCATATGTTAGCTAATTATGAATGGATATCTAATTATTATGATGCTTTGGTAACACACCTTCCTCGAGCTCATTCTAATCACTGGCCTATCAAAATTGAATTACAACACTGTGTTTTGCCTAGTAAAAAATTATTTAGGTTAGAATCTATATGGACTACACATCCTACTTTTGCAACAGTCATAGAGCAAGTTTGGGCAGAAAAACCTCACTTAGTTCCTCCCATTAACCAATTTATGGAATCAATCCAAGTGTGAAATAAAAATACTTTTTGTAATATTTTTAAGCGGAAAAAAAATTTACTGGCAAGATTAGGTGGGATTCAAAACTCTATTCACTATCCAACTAGTCAATTTTTGCAAGGTTGAGAGCTTAATCACATTCTCCGGCTTGAAGAGGATTTCTGAAAATTAAAATCAAGAATTAATTGGTTAAATAATAGTGATTCTAACACCAAAATTTTCCACCTAACAACTTTAAATAGACACAGGAATAATCGTATAACTGCTCTTCAAGACTTAGATGGAAATTAGATTACTGACCCTCACAAAATTAGAGAAGACATTACAACTTACTATAGTCATATCTTTACTATTCAAAAAAACCAAGTCTACTCATACCTTTTTTGTAAACCCCTTTAATATTATAACCTCCATGGAGAAAATTAGAATAAATAACCCTTTACAGGATTTTGAAATGATGAATGCTTTACACTCATTTCAACCACTTAAGGCACATGGACCTGATGGCTTACGCCCAGTTTTTTTTATCAAAAGTATTGGTATATTATAGGAAATTCTGTCAAATACTTTTGTCATAAGATTTTCTTGGACTCCTAGATTGACCATGCTATAAGTACAACTTTTATTTGCTTAATTCCCAAAAGCAAAAGTGCTTCTACCATATCACAATACATACATATTAGCCTTTGTAATACCATCTATAAGGTTATTACAAAAATTATTGTTAACCGAATAAAACCAGTTCTGGAACATCTTATCCACCAATCTCAGTCCAATTTTTAAAAAATTAGACGAGTAGCTGATAATGCAATTATAGTACAAGAACTTATTACTAGATTTCATAAAATGAAGGTAAGCATTCTAATATGCTACTCAAGCTGGATCTTGAAAAAACTTTTGATAAACTGGAATGGTCCTTCATTTATAATACCTTACAAAATCTAAATTTTCCTCTAAAATTTATAAAACTAATAATGTCTTGTATTACCACTACCTCTACAGCTCTTTTAGTAAATGGTACACCTACTGATTATTTTATACCTACAAGAGGTATTAGACAAGGTCATCCTCTTTCCCATTATATTTTTATTTTATGTTTTGAAATGCTATCAAGGAAAATAAACTCTGAGGTTGATTAACACATTTGGCATCAATAGGTAGAAGGGGACCTCAATTATCTCATCTTTTTTCGCTGATGATATTATTTTAATATAAAAAATTACTTCTACACCATGTCAATCCATAGTTAACACCATCAATCAATTTACTCATCATTCAGAGCAAACTATTAACTTTGACAAATCAAGATTTTTCTTCTCTAAAAATTGTCATGCTCATATGAAAGTTGACATGCAACATACGTTTCATATAAGGGAAGGCACACATTTTGGTAAGTACTCAGGGTTTTTTATTTTTAGTTCAAGACCCACTAAAAGTGATTTTCAGTTTTTAGTTGAAAATTTTAAATCTAAGTTAGCAGGATGGAAAACTTATTTCTTAACAAAAGCGGGAAGGCAAACACTGATAAGATCAACTCTGAATAATCTTCCTAACCATACAATTGAATATATCACCTTGCCTTCATATATTATTTTCTCTCTCAATCGACACCAACGGAATTTTCTACGGGGAACTACTCCTTAAAAGAAAAAATTACATCTCTTAAAATGGTCATTGGTTACTCAACCCTTAGAACAAGAGGGATTGGGCATCCAAAATTTCTGTCCTTGCACTCTAGTCTTGCTTGAAGATTATTTCAAAACCCTAATCATCTATGGGCACAAGTACAACTATATAGTCATCATAGGCCTTATAATTTCAGTAATATTAATGTTTCAAGAATTTTGTCTAACATTCTTAAGAGTTGATCAACTTGTAGACTAAGTTATAAATGGAACCTAACAAATGGTAAATATGTAAATTTCTGGACAGAACCATGGGTAGATCATAATTCTTTGGTTCGTAATTAGTGGCGGAGGCAGGGTTTTTCTAAAGGAGTTCAAAAAAGGAATAAGTTAAAAAATTATAGCTAGTGGGAATTGAACCAGTGACCTCGTAATTGTTTTGAATTCCCTTGACCACTAAGCCATGCTTTTAGGTTGTATGAAGGGGGTTCAAAATATAATATATATAGAGGTAAAAATCAGATTTTGCTTTATATACACAATGTATTTTTTGGCGAAGGGGGTTCGGATGAACACCCTTGCGGCCCCTGAATCCGCCACTGTTCGTAATTATATTGATGGACCTCTACCCAAAGAGGAAGAAAACAAAAGAGTATCTGCGTACTTTTATGATCATAAGTGGCATTTGCATAGTTTGCCCTTTGTATTACCTTCCCCAGTAGAAGTTCAAATTGTTGATACTTATATGCCACTAGTGCCTGCCAATTATGATCAGCTTGTTTGGGCACTTACACCAAATGGTTTATTATCAGTCAAATCTATATATCATGCCTTACACAAACAGTTCATCATTCCATAGCTACTGAGGTCATAAACTACAAATGGATTTGGCAACTTCGAATACTACCCAAGATCTCATTTTTTATATGGTTAATATGTCATAACATGTTTCCTACAGCTGCGTATTTACAAAGACTACAAATGATCAACTCATCCTTATGTTCACAATGTCGCCTAATTCCTGAAACCATACGTCATATTTTTTGGAATGTCATAATGTTACTGCACTTTGGGCGGCTCTTAAGCTAAATATAAATTATTTGGTTGGTTCAGTAACTACTAATACTATGACTTGGTGGCACACTTCCATACATAATCAACCTTTGTCATCCTATAACTGCAGTCCGTTGTCCATAATTTTACCATTCACTCTATGGAAATTATGTACTGTAAGAAATAAAACTTTCTTCGAGCACAAGCAACTTAAAATGAGTGTTTAATTAATTTACAAATAGACTACGAAATTTTACTATCTCACAAATCCTACAAAAAGTACTCCATCACTACTATCTCTTTACATTAAATGGCATCTACCCGATGGACAGATTTTTAAGTTAAATATAAACGACTCCACATCTCTTAGTCAACTTAATTGTGGTATAGGTGGATGTTTTAGGAATCATCATTGCAAATGGGTTATAGGGTTTGCAGCATGCACCACATGGCTCCAGTCTACAGACAGAGTTACTAGTACTTATAATGGGGCTCAAATTAGCTGTTCAATATCATCTTTCACTATTGATTACTGAGACAGATGCAACTGCAATACCGGGTTTGCTTACCACCCCTACCGTCAAATATACTAATTTAATAAATGATTGTAGGTTCTTAATCCATCAGCTGGATAATCCAACGGTACAAAACATCTTTAGAGAGCAAAACTATGTGGCAGATGGTTTGGCTAAGTAAATGTGGAGGCTCGTTGTGTACTTTTTTCAAGCCCTCCTCCTTTTCTGACAACTTACTTCCAGCAAGATTAGGAAGGAATGGTGCGTAGAAAATTACTTAAATCAAATCATATGTTAATTACTAGTAGTACTAGCAGTAATGTTTTTAGTAGTAATCGTGATGTAGTAGCTAATGTTGCTAGTTCTAGTTGTACTAATCTGATAGCAATATATGCATCTAACAAACTCTTATGTACTTGTTTAATTATCTATAGTATGCTTATCTTTTCAACCAAAAAGATTCTACATTTATATTTTTTTCTCCTTTTACTTTTTCTTTTCTTTTTTTGGCCTCAAATAGTCCTGGCATAGAAAACATTAATAGTTCTAGTTGATTGGAGAGATCAAAAGGACAATAACAACTGGCTAGGTTTATGATCTTCATCAAAGCAAACTTCCAGCTTAAAATAAAATAAAATTATAAAGCAAAATCATCAAACAAACCCATTTAACACCTACTTTCGTCAATTTCCCGTCTTGTGGAATTTCTGAAATGTTCTATAATCGTATACAAATTGTTAGCATCAAACGGCCTGCTTTCATTTCATAATAGTTGTAAAAGCAAACCTGTTAATCTCTTCATAAGAAAGTTGACTCAATTCCACCTCTTTTACAGACAGAATGATACTCTCTCTGTCCCGCATCGGTAATATACAGCGCAGAGAAAGCATTTATAAGCACGAATGGCAAATACTAAGTTCACGACCTTACTTGAACAGGATCTGTTCTATAGGCTCGTACCACTGTAACCTTGAGTTCTAAGGAGATAGAAAACCAAGTCTGGTTGATGAGGCATGCCCAGTGGACCAGAGCGTGATTAACAGTTCCCATGGCCCTTGGGTCATGGCGCCGTAGATGATCGTTCTCAGCCCCTAACCATGGTTGCTGGGATGGTCCAATGGCTGTCTGACAGACTCTTCAAATCTTTTTTGGCTTTTGATGATTTTCTCCATTTATGTTACTTGAAGATGAGCTTAAGCCGTCCTGCAAATTTCACCATAGATAACTGCTTCTATGGCATCTTTTCAGGACAATAAGACTCCGAAAGTTTTTTTTAAAAGGTGAAAATTACTCAATACAAGAATATAAAATGTGGAATTTTATAATTTCTCTTTTCAATATGTTTAACCATCTAATATTTGGAATTTTTCTATTCTCGGGGCTGGAATATCATTCGTTTCACGTGATACTTTGATGTTCTCTTTTCATTTTAGAAGTGTTTTACCAGATTTATCCCTTAAAACTTTCAATGAACTTGAAATATCTTTATGATATATACAAATCCACATTTGTTTTCTCAAATTTTAATTGAGGTTAATATAAAATAATGGGATTGGACTTTGCTTAGATTTTACTGCATCAAAGTTTTAACTAGCATTTGAATATAAATTTGATTGAAACTTGAAGAAAAAGATTTTTAAAGATTAGATGAGAAATAGTCTTGGAGGTTGAAATTATGTTTGGACATGTATTTTACTTAAAAAGTTAAATTTTTAGGCGTGAAAACTACAAAATTTTGAAAAACTAGTCTAAATCACTTTTGAAACTTGAAAAATTTATCTTCAAAATGACAAAAATTGCCCAAAACTAGTAAGTAATATTTTACAACTAAACAATATTTTAAAAATATTTTTGAAAAAAATGTATAAACAAAAATTTATGGCCAAACGGAAGCTTAGAATAACTCTCTTCTAGTATCCTATTACTCTTTTACATGAGTAATTTTTGTTAAGCTTTTAGCAAACTAGACATTTTTCAGCTAAATTATAGTTTCTTAGTATTTTGTCATCTATATTCTAAAGCGTGCCAAAAATCATTTATAGGTGATGAATTTTAATGGAGTTCAAAAGTTACATACCACCCCCAAAGAGTATCATATTTCTGCAATTTTTTTGATCAATAATGCTACGCAAGCCTTTGTTATCATAAATTATGACGGTCCACAGATTCGGCCTTCTTAATCGGAGACCCCTGTAAAATGCGATGGAGGCCACTAATCTACATTTGCTCTTTCTAATGAAAACTATTTCTTGATCAAGGAAATGTCCATCTAATGATATAAGCTCAACTTCACTCTTATATATTGTTTGGCTTGAAAGTTATCGATATACTTTGCAAGTTTGAAAAACAATCAAAAGATAACAAAGGTAAATCGTAATTAAATATAATTTGACCTAGAGGTCACACGGATGATATCGTAGTTATAGATCTCAAAGATAAAAAATAATCTTAACTTAAGAGAGAAGCAATTGTAGGAAACAAAGGTAGAGAAAGAGAGAGAAATTGTGTTATTCGAAAATCATCCTCCTTGTTACAATGTGAAGGTCTACTTTATATAATAGGAGACCTTCCTTGAAATAATCAAAGAAAAAGTACAAAAGTAGGTGGCTCCCGCTTAGTAAAGAAGTTAAGTTCTAAATGATGTCACCTTTACCCTCACGCCCGGGTTGTGCCCTCACTCTGACCGGTGTCTACCCGTTGGGCATACATGTTGACATGGGGACGTTGAAGTCCAAATTTGACCATATAAAGTTAGTCCCTCCTTTCGTTGGGGATCTGCCCGATGGACGTCTCCAATGGACGGAAGCGCGAACCTCGTCTTTTGGAGAATTTGACCTCGTACTCACGAGGCAACATGAACGACATAATTTGCCCAACATTGTTGATTCATTGATGTGTGATTTCCCTTTTAAGATGACGTCATCGCCCGCATGCATCATTATTACTTTTGTTCCTGAGGTAGTTCAGGCGATGATGTGCCATTTTGGTTTCCCGTGCCCGTTCTGATCATACTTTTTCGATTTCTGCGTAACTTCATCCTATAAATAGGGGAAATGTTCAAACTGATTCATCTTTCGAACTGTTGGGAGTATTTTCTTATTCCTTCTTCTGTCTTGCTTTCTTGTAATTGATATCTCGTGTGAGACCTTCCCTCTTTCTGTGTGGTTGTGTTTCCCATCACCAGTATCTCAAAACCAGTTCATATGGCGAAACGCCGTCAGAGCAGCAACAAAACTAAGGACACTGCTCCTTCTAGGGTTCCATCTTCCTGCGGTGGAGAGGAAGAGGTTGAAAAGGACCTTGTTCCTCTTTCGGTAGATAATGTGCTCCCGAAAGAGATGCACGTTCGAAGTGATCTTAAAATGAAGAGCTCGTTTATTCCTTAGGAGCACAGTGAACTGCTACAATCCCACTTAGACACCCTCTGATTGACGTACAACATTTCGGGCCATGTAGAAATGGTTCTGGCTGATATGGATTACGTCAATGTGCATAGGCCTGGTTTTTGTACTTGTTATGAGTATCCGTTTAGGATTGGATACCTTTCGCGGAGGAGCTATGTTGCTTTTACAGGGTGTGTCCAGCCCAGCTCACGCCCTATATGTTGAAGGTGTGTAGAATCCTAACTACGTATGTGGCCAGGGCGAGGAGCGAGATCTCGGTTCATCATCTTCTGCAGATGTTCAACCCAAGCTACTTTAGAGGTACCATGCTTCATTTGAAGAGCCATGGTACAAAGAGCTTTATAGTGAAGTCCGATGATAAGACCAATCGCGGCTTCTGGAAAAGATATTTCTACATCAGGACGGAGCACCTGGTGTCTGATCCTGAAGGGTTCCCGGAGAGGCGGAACTCAGAATGTAAGTATCTTTGCGTGGATTTCGTGATTAATTGGGGTCCTGACTCATCAGCCGTTGTGATTTCTTTTTCTCTTTTTTGTAGTGGCGACTTCTCCAAACCGGTTCATCGAAATATTAGATCGTAGGTGGAGAGATTGATACATTACACGGAGGAGTGCCGCACTTGGCCCGCATTCCGTAACCTGTACGGCCTGTCAGGTTGTTCTTTTTTGAGTTTTTGCTTCGATTTCAAAAGCCCCTTAAATTTTTGTTACCTGACTCGCTTATGTTGGAAGATCGGGTTGTTTCTAGAAGGAAGATGATCGTAGTTGCCCCGTCTAGGCGGAGGTCGACTCTGATGACGAAGTTGTATCATGCGACTCGCCTAGTGACAGCGCTATTGCGGGTTCTCAGCAGGGGGCTGCGCCGGTGGCGGCATGTTAGTCGGCGCCTGAAGTTGTACCAGTGACGACACCTGAGGCCGTGGCTGAGGCTGCGCCCTCTGATGAGGGGGTCCCCTCATAGCCGCCTCCTAAGCCTATAGAGGAGGCTTTTGAAGGTGAAGAGCCTCTGGAGAGAAAACAACGACAGCTGATTACGGGTAAGGGGATTGCGACTGAGGACGTGAGGACTAGCGAGCCCTATCGAGAGCCAAGGCCAGTTTTTACGGCCGAGGACATCCATTCAGAGAGGTTAGCTCCCTTAAGGACAACTGCCGCCACTGCCAGCTCAGCCCGCATCCCGGAGGGCGGGTCTTCCTCTACAGTTGGGGAAGCGGGCGTTGAGATTGAGAGGACGGGCCCTGAGGCCGCTCTTGGAGATGTAAGAAGGGATCTAGCCCGCGTGGAGATGAGGGAGGGTAGGTCTACCTGCCGAATCCTAATCCCGAGTGGGTATAATTTACTGGAGAGCAGCAAGCAGGCCCCAGCGAAGATGACCCTGCTATGTACGGACACAGAGCGTGAGATGTTGAAGGGCGTCAGTAACAGTGACCTGTCTCAAAGGATCGCTGGTGTAGCCTTGCAAGTAGCTTTCAGTTTTTCTTTTGTGGGTCGTAAAGGCGAATTTGATACGTACTGACTTGTATTTCCTTTCTTTCCTCTTCTTCTTAGACCCTTGTCTTGGAGGTGAAGAGGAGGCGGCATGAGCAGAAGAAGGCGGCCACCTTCCACAAAATGGCAAAAAAGTACAAATAACGTCGTGCCGCGCATCAGGCGTTGGCAGATGTGTTCAAGCAGGACCCTCAGTTTAGGGTGTTTCGTGAGGGCCTTGAACAATCAGAGGCTCGATTGAAATGGAGGGTGGCCGAGTTCGAGCAGGTTGATGAGCAACTGATGGGTGCTTTGGCTCGGAATGTCGAGCTAGAGACTCTCCTTCAATCAAAACAAGAGAAGTTGGAGAACAGCCACGGAGTAGCGGTGGAGGCTACTCGGTTGCAGACCAGAGAACGCCGCTTTGACCACTGAGCTCGACTCCAAGGCAGCTAAAGTTGAGGCCGTTGAGCGGGCCACTTTATCAAAGCCCGAAGATGATGTTCATCGTTAGGGGCACAAAATGTAGGCGCATGCCGAGGCTAGATTGGTCGTACTCGAGAAGTACTTATATGTAGGTCAAGCCATTGAGGCGGAGGTTGAGGAGCAATAATGCTTAGCCCGTGTTGCCCGTGCCACTTGTGGTTATAGCTCTGATTGCCCCGATGGAGCGGGCTACAATTCTGAAGACGTCAACCATCTAGAGTTCGGCTCCTGGATCTCAAAGACTTACCACCCCGGGGGTGATGGCAGACAAAATAGTGGCCAAGCGGGGCGTGGTGGTCGAAGCGACAAAGGCTCTTAGGTTTTGTATATATTTTATTCTCTCTTCTTATTTGGATATAAGCGGGACCTTTTTCCAGGGTCAGATGTACATGTATTTTTGGAGATAATGAAACACAGCTTTTCTGCTAATTTATTCTTTTTCTTTGCTCTTTGGTTTCTCTGGTGCCCCGTCTCCGTAGAATGGGTGCTCGTTTACTTGTTGGACTTTTACTGCGTTTCTACTTGTTGTTCAAGTGCTTTGTGCTGCCGTTGAACTAGGTCGGCGATTAGTGGGGAATGATCGAACTTGGTCGTTGTTTTAACATTGATATCCTAAGCCATACATGTGTCTTCAGCCTATGTCGGGTCGTTATTTTGTCGTAGCCGATCACGATGGCCTCGACCAATGATAGCATAGGTGGCCTTAGCCGTATAATTTTGACGGTCTTAGCCGTAAGTGTGACTTCGAGTGTTATCGAGTAACTCGCTTATTTGTCATGGTCGATCCGGGTCGACTGTTGGTGGCGACGGCGTTAGCCATGATGAAGACGATGACCTTGGCCAGAATTAAGTTGATAACCTTGGTCATAACTTGTTGATGCCTTGGCCATATGGGTGACTTCGACTGTCGTCGAATCGCTTTCTTGCCGTAATCGAACTGGGTCGACTGTTGGCGGCGATGGCCTTAGCCATGATGAAGTCGATGGCCTTGTCCAGAATTAAGTTGATGAACGTGGTCATAACTTGTTGATGGCCTTGGCCATATAGGTGACTTTGACCGTCGTTGAATCACTTGCTTGCCATAGTCGAACTGGGTCGACTGTTGGCGGCGGTGGCCTTAGCCATGATGAAGTCGATGGACATGGCTAGAATTAAGTTGATGACCTTGGTCACAACTTGTTGATGGCCTTGTCCATATGGGTGACTTCGGCTGTCGTCGAATCACTTGCTTGCCGTAGTCGAACTAGGTCGACGGTTGGCAGTGATAGCCTTATCCATGATGAAGTCGATGGCCTTGGCCAGAATTAAGTTGATGATATTGGTCATAACTTGTTGATGGCCAACCATATGGGTGACTTCGAATGTCGTTGAATCACTTGCTTGCTGTAGTCAAACTGGTTCGATGGTTGGCAGCGATGGCCTTAGCCATGATGAAGTCGTTGGCCTTGGCCAGAATTAAGTTGATGACCTTGGTCATAATTTTTTATAGCCTTGGCCAAATGGGTGACTTCGACTGTATTCGAATCCCTTGCTTGCCGTAGTCCAACTGGGTGGACTGTTGGTGGCGACGACCTTAGCCATAATGAAGTTGAAGCTAGCCGTAGCCGTTTATACGTTGGAGATGGCCGTATCCATTTATACATTGGAGATGGCGGCCATTTATACGTTGGAGATAGCTGTAGTCATTTGTACATTGGAGATAGCCGCAACCATTTATACATTGGAGATGGCCGTAGCCGTTTATACGTTGGAGATAGTCGTGTCGTTTATACATTGGAGAAGACCGTGGCTGTTTATACATTGGAGCTAATCATAGTCGTTTATACATTAGAGATGGCCGTAGCCTTTTATACATTGGAGATCATACTAGTCCAGTCCCTTTATCATATCAGCCTGGAGAGCGTATGGAGAGGTTGATATGATAAACTTTTTCTGCAAATATCTCCAGGTGTCTCCTCCGCTGCCTCGTTAAAAACCTCCTTGACAAAACCCTATTGGGACAAAACTCGGATAAGGGAAAAATAGTACGACTCGGGGGACACCTCTAAGAAATGGAAATACTTGAGGTGGGCGACATTCCAATTGTTTTGTAGCGCTTTTCCTTCAATTGTTTCCAACTAGAATGCTCCTTTATTGGTTGTTGCTATGATTTTGTAGGGTTCGTCCCAATTAGTGCCCAATTTTCCTTCGCTTGGGTCTTTGGATGCTAATGTATTGGCTTTGAGGACATCTCTCCCACCTTGAGTGGTCTTATCTTGGCCCTCTTGTTGTAGTACCTTTTGACCTATTGTTTTTGGGCAACCATTTTGATGTGGGCCATTTCTCTTCTTTCCTCGGCTTCGTCGAGGTCTTGGAGCCTATTTATGTGATTTTTTGTTCCGCTGGTGTGCGAGTACCTCAAGCTTGGTTCACCGACCTCGACTGGCATGATCGCGTCGATTCCGTAAATCAGTGAGTACGGTGGTTCCCCTGTTCTGGATTTGGGTGTGGTCCAATGGGCCCATATTACTTCTGGTAGTAGTTCAGTCCATAGCCATTTGGCCTCCTCATGCTTCCTTTTTAGTATATTTAGTATTGTCTTGTTGGAGGATTCTTTTTGGCCATTGGCGGCGGGATGGTATGGCGTTGAGAATATTCATTTGATATGCCATTTTTTGAAGAATTTTTTTCGTTTTTTGACCGATAAATTATCGTCCGTTGTCACAGGTGATTTCCTTGGGGATGCTGAAGAGGCATATGATATTTTTCCCATGTGAAGGTGATGACCTCTTGTTCGCATATTTGAGCGTACGCACGTGCTTCCACCCACTTAGAGAAATAGTCAGTTAAAACTAGTAGAAATCGTACCTTTCCTTGTCCCGCATGGAGGGGTCCGACTATGTCCATTCCCCACTTGATGAAGGGCCATGGGGATGTGACCAAGTGGAGAGGTTCTCCTGGTTGGTGTATCATAGGGGCGTATTTTTGGCACTGCTCCTACCGACGAACGTATTCCGCTGCTTCTTTCTTCATGGTAGGCCAGTAGTAGCCGGCCCCTATGAGGCATCGTACGAGGGAGCGGTTACCTGTGTGGGAACCGCAGTAACCCCTCGTGCACTTCTTCGAGCACTAGCCTCCTTTAGTGCGGCCCTAGACATTTGGGCAAGGGTCCGCCGAACATTCTTTTGTATAGGACGTTGTTTATCAGGCAATACCGGGAAGCTTGTATGCGGAGTTTCTTTGCCTCTTTTTTTTCGAGTGGCAGCGTTACATCCTGTAGGTAGGATACAAATTGGTTGCGCCAGCCCCAGGTCAGATTTAATGAGAATGCCTCAGTATGGTCGATGGATGAATGGAGGAGGGTGACCACGCTCTCTTTGTGAAAAGATTTAGTGGCCGTGGCAAGTTTTGCTAGGCCGTCTGCTTCAACATTCTGTGCCCTCGGAATTTTCTCAAGCGGCACTCGTTGTCGACTCCCCCTTTTTCAAAAAGTGAAATCGGGTTTACGATATTATAGGCCAAACAACTCTCATTCCCGTTTGGGAATTAGGTTACTGAATTTGAAGAGTCGCCACCTAATGATATAGTGCATTAGGACACTTTAAGAAGGGATTATTTTTAAAAGAAAACCAGAGTTCGGGTAAGGACTTGAGATTATCTCGAGGGGAAGGTGTTAGGAACCCCTTAAGATCCACTAGTGTGGTTCCCGGCCGTGTTAATTGTGACTTTATGAAGAGATGGAGCAAATAGACAAATAAGATTTACATGTGTAATATTCACACAACTTGGAAAGCTTTAAAAGAAGAAGGAAGGGCATAAGTTTGAAAATAAAATAGGATTGATTTGAAAGAAAACATCACTATAGAGAAATCATTTAAATAAAGCAAATAAAAGAGAGAAGGGTCCTAGGTTTAACTATCATATGGATCACATCGGTACAGTACCCCGCACACACTCCTCAAAGAGGGGTCGCATATGGTATTAGCGTACCAGTCATCTTCTCCGTATTCTATCCTTTCCATGCCGTTAAGGTATTTAAGCACATTGGTATCGTTTACGTATTACATGCTAATACCCGTCCCAACCTGTTAGTCCTGGGGTATTAGGACTTCTAATCCTAAGAAGGGGAGAGAGAGATAGGATATATATGGAGTTTCAAAGGTAAAAATACTAGAACGACAGTCAAAACATGTAGCATATAAGAGGTATGCAAATAAGACAGTCAAAAGGTCAAATAAAACCCCGTAACACTGCAGCAACTAGTTTAGCATGACTTCAAATACTGATTTGGTCATTAAAAGAGGTTAAAAGAGTGGGCAGATTAGTTTAACACATAACAGTTTGATATAAATCTGCTTCGATCACCCCGGGCCCATTTTAGGAGTTGACAGGATTTAGAAATCAGTTGATTTTTAGAGAAAAAACATTAGTTTCAGATGCGAGTCTGCTGAAAAGAAAATTGAAGTTGCAGAAGAGTTGAAAAATGGATTACATTCATCCGAACAACTTGAATTCAAAATAGGATGCAAGAAAAAAAGTTTAAAAGACCTTAAAGCATTAAACTTAGGCGGGCAAAGTAGCTGAAACCACAAATTTAACGTTTTATAAAACATTACAGGTTCAGAGTAATGTGAAAGGGGCAGACCTGGGCCCGATTTAAAAGTAAATAGACTTAGGGACGAACTGAACTGAAACGTTCTAAGCACTGGGCGAGTTTGGACCTTTATGACATGCTTATTAGCCCTTTTTGTTACTGCTTTACACGTACATAGACGACCTAATGTTTTTCCTAGCGTTTTAGACATCCCTATAGGCATGTTTTCTAGGCGAGATTATAAGAATGCAAACTTATATGCATGATTTCTATATGAAATTATAAGAATGCAAAGCCCTATAGATATGGTATCTATGTGATTGATGCAACACTTGAAAACCCTATAGACATGGTAACTATATGAGATTGACGCAATAATGTAAAACCCTATAGATATGATATCAAGATGATATTGGTGCAATAATGTAAATCCTATAGACATGGTATCTATATGAGATTGATGTAATAATGTAAAGCTTTATAGACATGGCATCTAGGTGATATTGATGCAAGAAAGTAAAGCCTATGGGCATGGTATCTATATGATATTGATGCAAGAAAGTAAAGCATATGGGCATGGTATCTATATGATATTGATGCAAGAAAGTAAACCCCTCCAATATTCCCTTTCACTAGGTCCCAAGTTCTTTTATTACAATTTATTACAAAACTGGACAGAAAAAAAAATTAAAGGAAATAAAAGCTGAATACATCAATAACTACAACAGGCTCGAGGAGTCTCGAAACAACTTTAATGTCTAACATATGCCTTTTACCAAATCCAGGCTCCCAAATCCGAGTCTTTCTTTTTAGAGTGTTACAAAGTTCCAAAGATTTTCAAGGAAACCCAAGCAATGCTTACACTCTAAGCAATTAGAGTAGTGCAAGTGTCGCATTACCAGCCCTAAGGCATTCAAGTTCAGAGGAGACTCCAGGTTCCCTAAGAATTGCTTACCAGAGGGGGTAGGACTTAAAGAACTAAGAATAAGTGTAAAAGTGATGAATTAGAGGAAGACCAATGTAAGAGGTGGTCATACCTAGCCATGAAGTGAGACTGGCACACCCCTAACCTCTTACATGGTTTAACAAGCATGAGCAGACTTGAAAATAAGTCAGACTAGGGCCTGTATGGTGATTAGGACACCAACAAGCCTTTGTCAAGGCTCAAACACATAATATAAGGGATGGGGAATGGGATTACTTTGAGTATAGGTTGTTAACAACCTTAGTTCTAAGCTAGGAGTGGAAATGAGGTGTCATCCTAATCTCTTTTATAAACACACATTGTGATTAATAGGGAACATCTTTTACAAAACATACATTATGATTAACGGGGAACGTGGTATACAAGTTTACAGCGCCCAAAACATACACCTTTATATATAAGTTCTAACCCACATACCACTGTCTATGGAGCCTCTAAGATAGAGATAGTACAACACTTGCCGGTAACAAGGTCCCGGCTATACCTTTACAAAAGGACACAAGACTCCAATATGCAACAACATAGGTGGCATGAGCCACGCAAGGCCCCTGAAGGAAAGGGGCTCACCAAACACGAATACCGTCGATAGAGAGGAGGAGGAGCTGCGAACGGTGGACTGGAGTGCCTGTCACGGATCCACCTACAATCATAACACCAATGTAGCGCCCCCGGCAAAAGGAACGTCAGTACATTTGAATTGTACTGGCTTGTATGAACAAACTCCGTCCCAAGTAAACTCAAGCCAAATTTGCATATACAAGTATAGAACTGATCAACAATGGTACAAGTATAACCATGGAGAAACAACCAAACATTTCACAACAAATGATTCAAGTAGTCATACAAAGGAGCAATCAGTGCCCCGCGGGTTACGAACTCTCCTGCTGTCTCCTTTCACATTTTCACATTTATCATTTCATGATTCATATTCATATCAATAGTGATATTGGATCACATTTTCCACCCTTATTGCCTCGTCCACCCTTATTACCTCGGCCACCCTTATCACCCCAACCCACACCTTTTTTTACCGTGTTTCGGTGCGTATCCCGACCCCTCCAGACAGCTTTCAAATTCACAACAACAAACAGCACATCAACAAATACAAGAAATCAACTGTGGCAGATTGTTAACATAGATCCACAACAAGGTAATGCAATTCCACAACTAGCAACAACAATTTCCTCATGTTCATCAATTTGGTACACAATTTAGATCATCACAACAGTTATTCACAACTAATCACACACATTGTTCCACAACATTTCCATTTCCACTATTCCACATTATTACCATTTCCATTGTTCCATATTACTTCCATTTCCATTGTTCCACATTATTTCCATAACATTCACCACAAAGCGTTACCACACAATTATACCACACAAAAGCTTCACAATAATTCGCACATGAATATCAGCTATCAACAATTTCACAACTAGCATAAGGGCGATTTCACAAGGATCACAGTTAGCCATACATACCTGGAGTTGAGTTTTCCCCCTTTAAACCTTTAGTCTGATTTGTCAAGCAATCCAGAAGTCAATCTAGTTCATGAAAAACACTTAGGTTTTAGAAATTTAAACTCATAGTCACTACCCAACTCCCTTTTTACAAGATTTTTGAGTTTTGAAGCCATGCATGAAGATTTTATGAAGAAAATTCAAAGCAGTGTATGGTGTTCCCTTCCCAAACTAAATTTCGAAATTTTGGGGAAATGGGTTAGGGATTTTACCTAAGAAATCAATAGAGAAGACAATGCACCAAGAATTTTCCAAGCTCCAATAGTTTTTGAAAGATCAATTGATGAAGAATTTGCTTTCTCTCTCTAGGACCCTCTCTTTCTCTATCTTATTTTGTTCAGAAAATGGGTTTAAAATGAGGGATGGGGTGTTTTTATTAAATAGGGGTTGGGCTTAGACTTTTAGAAAAATAACTGGGCGAGCTCAATCTGCAATGCAACTCTGCGATGGCATAACAGACATGCGGTCCGCAGAATGGACCGCAGAAATGACTCAAACTTCAAACCTCTCGGGTTGGGAATGCGGTGAATATGCGGTCCGCATTTGAGTTCTGCAGTCGCAGAATGCACCATAGAACTGACTTTTGAATTTCCTCAGGGACAATATGCGATCACTTTGCGGTCCGCATATTGTATGCGATCGCAGATTTGACCGCATTTTCTACATCAAAAACTGGTTGCTCTCTGATTCACTCTGCAGTAGGAATGCGGTCTGCATAGCTGATCTACGACCGCATTCTGGACCGCATTTTGACCATATTCTGGAAAAATTTTGATTTTACATTTTCAAGTTCAAAACTGTAAAAAGAATCTGATCCATGTACGTAGACTCGACTCTATGAGCTGCTAACATCTGAGCACGCATTTTCACGGGGCCTTACATATATATACATCACAAACCATCAGTCTCCAGTACCGAGGAACATGCCAATTCGGCCTCACATAGAAGATCCATCTCCATACCAAGGGAAGATTCGTCCCTGAATATAATCAATCGCGCTCACTAAGGTGTGTTACAGACTCCGGAGGGGTTCCTTCAGCCCAAGCGCTATCACAATCCAACAAAGGCATATATCAATAATCCGTAGTGATGTGCAACCCGATCCATAATTGTCACTCATAATCAGGCTCTCCGCCTCACTCAGTCATCACTCTCCAGTCTCTCCCTCGGGCTCGCAATGCAATGAAAAGTATCGTGGAACAATGATATGACGTGGAAATAAATAACAGTTGAGACTGAGATGTGATATGGAATGCATGAATATGACTAAGTATAGAATATCAATGAAATAAGTTAGATGACAGCAAGAAACGGCAACTATGGGTCCCAACAAGATCGGCGTAAAGCCCCAGCATGATAACTAGCATGATTTACGGTCCATTTACTTCATCACATGAATAAACACAGATATTAAAAAGATAGAATTACTAATCGGTGCATGGAATGAACCAGGTCACAATTCTCATGGTGCATAGCAGCATGCCTGTCACTTGGCATGTGCATCACCTCAATACCATCATATAGCACATTGGTCAAGGTTTTGGACCCTCAGAACCAAGTTTGGAAGTGTTACTTACCTCAATCAAGCCAAAATTCTACTCTGCTATGCCTTTGCCCCTCAACACGAACTCTAGATGCTCCGAATCTAGCCATAAACAATTTGGTACAATCAACACGAGCTAAAGGAATCAATTCCATAAGAAAATGCGAAGCTTAAGACCAAAAGTCAACTCAAAAGACGGCCCCCGAACGCACGTCTTGAAATCCGACCAAAGTCACAAAATATGACAATCCACTCAATTACGAGATTAACCATACTATTTTCACTCGATTCCGACTTCAAATTGGCTTTCAAATCTCAAAAGTTCATTTTATGAAGTTTCACAAATATTTCCCAATTTTCATCCTAAATCTCTACTCAAATGATGAATCTAACGTTATAATCATGTAGTTTAGCCAAAATTGAGTTAGAACCACTTATCCCGATGGTTTTCTTGAAATTCCCACAAAAAATCGCTAAAGCCCGAGCTCTCTAGATCAAAATATGAAAATAAAACTTTGAATCTCGTATTCATAGAGCATCTCCCGGATCCCAATTTTGCTGATCGTGCAAAAGCAAGCGCCCCCGTGCCACTAACTCCGCGGCCGCGCCTCTACATTTTGTTGTCCGCGCTAGCCCTCCTCCGATGAGCGTAGAATTCTGCCGCCCCCGCGAAACCATACCACTGACCACGAACTTCTTGCGCGGTCCACGATTCCGTGTTCTCAACTTTAGAGAACCCCCAAAAACACCAGCAATCCTTTCAGCAACCCAGCACATGTTTTCAACAGCTAATCTCCTCCGACAACTAGCCGAGACACATCCGGGGCCTTAGAGACCACAACCAAACATACTAACACGTCTCATAGCATCATTCAAACTTAGTCCAAACAATACCAAACATCGAATCAAATCTCGGATTCAAGCATAAGAACCCCACACTCATACATTCCACAAATGACTCTGAAACCAATCAAACCTTGTCTGAATGTTCTCAAATTTTTGTACACAAGTCGCCAATAACCTACGAAGTTACTCCAACTCTTGAAATTTCATTTCGTGATCGTCTACACATAAGGCAACATTCGATTGACTTTTCCCAACTTAAGCTTCTAAATATGAGGCTAAGTGCCTCATCCCATTCCAAGACTACTCCGGTCTCGAATCAACCAACATGATAAGATAAAACACAGTTAAAGAACATAGAAGAAAGCAAAAACAGAAAAAACAGAGATATAACTCATAAAATGACCGGCCGGATTGTTACATTAACAAACTAGACATTTTTCAACTAAATTAGAGGTTTCCTGGAATATTTGTCTTCTACATTTCAATCAATGTCAAAATCATTTTTCGGGAATGAATTTGAGTGCCCTCCGTACATATAGTAAATAACTTGACATAGCAAACGCCCACTTTATGACAGGAACAAGGAGAATGGCCTGCCCGGTGGGTGGCTATATTTGTTGTTTTTATTTTTTATTTTTTCCACCACCCTCGGATAAAATTTAGGGATTTTTCGTTTCTATACACTATTTAACATTTTATTATAAAAAATATTTATATTTTGGTATTTATCCTACATAAATACATTTTAGTTATAAAATGTATACTACAATCCATCTTATAAGACTCTCAATTTATTATTTGTGTCTTCAATCAAGAAATTTAATTACACCCTTTTTCTTTTTCTCTTTCTTCTCTCCAAACAAATGCATTTTAGATTTTTTTTCCTACGCATATTAAATATTTTATTTCCCGATATTCCAGTAGTGATCGAAGTCTAAAAATCTGGAAAGGAGCAAAGGGATGGACTTAGCCAGTCAGCCACATTACCTCACAAATTTGGAAGCTTTCCTTTATCAACCAAACCAAATACTATCCAAAAAAAAAAAAATCTAAAGATGGTACTCCATATTTCTAAAGCAGATCTTGTTATTGAAGGAACCAAGAGAAAGACGAAAAAACATACAGAGAAAACGTAGAAGTTCAGGCACTGACCTCTGTCAGGTTTTCTGTGCATCTAATTATAACTCTCCCTTCTTAACAACAACAACAACAACCACCCAGTATAATCCCACTTAGTGAGGTCTGGGGAGGGTAGTGTGTACGCAGACTTTACCCCAACCCTTAGGTAGAGAGGCTGTTTCCAAATAGGGGCATCCTTCCATCCAAGAACTTCCCACCTTACTCTTGGGGAGACTCGAACTCACAACCTTTTGGTTGGAAGTGAATATTAAAATACTCCCTTCTGCCTACTACAGTAAACCACTTCGACTATAAGGGGCGGAAATGAATCTCAGATTAATTTCAAAATAAACAAATCCTAAACAAACAAAAAAGAAAGCTTAAAAAAAAGGTGCTACGAAAAAAGTGTAGACTATACGGTGTTTCCAGGAATTACCTCATATTATTTCTATCCAATTATATATAACTACAATATCATACCACGTAAATATAATTTTTACTTAAATTTTATATAATATGTCTTTTGTATATTTTGTATTTTAATTTATACATAATAAAAACAAACTGTATATATTTGATTATATATTATACAACTTATCTACAATTTTCATACATTAGTTTTTCCTTGTTATATACAAATATAATATCATACAACATAATACAATTTTTATACAATATTGTTCGACTTTTATATAATATTTAAATAAACATACATACATACATACATACATACATGACATACATATTCTTAGAGTTTCAATCTGAAATTCAGTCAAAATCAAGTCTAATCTTCACCAAAACACTCTTAAAATTGAGATAGTAATTCTAAACCATATTTCCAATTATTTGCAACAACACCGAATCCAAATAAATAATTATTTTTCAAAACTCAAATTCGAATTCAAAGCTTCAAAGCTTTTTAATGACTGTCAATGGTGGAATTGCTGCTCTCTTTTCCTTTGCTTTACATTATTGGAATTAGGGATTGAGAGATATAGAGAGACAGAGAGAATTCCCAATTATTTGCAACAAGACCCAGTTCAAATAAATAATATTTTTTGAAATCTAAATTCGCATTCAAAACTTTAAAATTTTTTAATGGTTGTCAATGGTGGAATTGATGCTCTATTTTCCTTTGCTCTATATTACTGAAATTAGAGATTGATATATATATATATATATATATATATATATATATATATATATATATATATATATATATATATATATATATATATATATATATATAGAGAGAGAGAGAGAGAGAGAGAGAGCATGAGGGAGATAATAAAGATGAGAAATAATTAATTCCTAATATAAAGGGATACTCATTTAATTTCTAAAGTGTATATAATTGGTAACTTTGTATATATGAAGTAATTAACTTGAAACTTGAGCATGGAGGGTAATAAGATTTCCAATAGTGTGTAGGTATGTAAAAATCCCTAAAATTTAAACGAGGTAATGCTATAAAATTATTTCAAACAAAAAAAAAATACAAGCACAAAAGAGGTTCTTTTCGTTTGGGCCTGGACCAACCCTCAGCCGGCCCATTATCCCATTCCGGCTAAAAAGGGCAAATAATACGGGCTAGCCAGTTTTCAGACTGGTCATTCAAAAATAATTAGTGTTTGTAAAGTCATTAAAAATAACCACTATTTTGTTACCGGTTCAATATACTATACTAGAGGTCGGTGCACCTATAAACTTCCAGCATATTATACTGGTATTCCAACACGCGGAAAGTTCCAGCGTAATATAATGGTGACTAGAGCACTTGTGTATGAGTTTGTAGCATATTATGCTGGACCGGTATATTATACTGGAACTCTAGTATATTATGATGGGGTTCCAGTATACTTATGTTGGAACTCCATTATAATATATCGGAGTTCAAGTATACTTATGTTGGAACTCCATTATAATATAAAGGAACATTTTTCTGGATTTTCAAAAATATTTTTGTTTAAATTTATCTTTACATGAAAACTGACTGAATTTCGATTACTTTTAAAACTGTGACTATTGTTGAATGACCACTTGTAAATCTAGCTATTTCTGAATTTCTCTGGGCTAAAAGAGAGTACTAGATTTAACACATAAGAATACATTGAAAAGGAAATGCAAATGTAAAAACTGCATCGGGCGCCTTATTTGGTCATCCTCATTTAACCTATATCCATTTTTAAAAATTTTTTTAACTTATACTTGCTTTTTAAATAACTTTAGCTCTCTTTCTTCTCCTCTTTTTCCCTTGTTCTCCATATCTCTCCGGAACTTAACCTTAATATAACAATATCTCTCTTACTCATGATATGGAGCGTAAAAAACTGGACTTGTTTTTTTTCTAAGCTGAATATCTTTGTCCATGTCCAACTGAACCCCTCGTCGTAAACTAGCCATCAGTATCTATTCCTTTACTTTGTTGCACCTGTTTAGCATTTCTTTCCTGTGGGGTAAGCGTTTTTAGTGTTTTTGCTATTAGAAATCTCCAAATATCTTTAATTCTTTTCTTTGTTTTTGATTGCTTTGTGTGACATTAACTTCAAGGCCTACCGTTTCTGTTGATTATTAAGGTGTCAGCAAAAATACTTCTCAAAAATCTTCCTCCCCAAAAATAGTTGCAACTAAAAACTTCAGCTCTAAATTTTGCATGATTATCTTTGTTACTTTAGTCTCGTATACTAAATTTTAATAAAAACAGATACATTTATTTTATTTTTTTGAAAGCGGGCTAAAACATAACACAAAAAGCATATATAAATGCAAATGCCGCAATGCAAATGGGCCTACTTCTAAGGCAGCCGCACATATTGCTTATTGGGCCTAAAAAATAGGACTTGAAATTGGTAAGGATCACGGAAATGCAGGCCCTCGCTGCCACAAATTAGGATATAAATTCAACTGCGTGGACCGATCTTATGCTAGCACCTCTCCCCTAACATTCAATCATTGACCCTGTCCAAGTAAGCATGTTCCTTTGTTCTCAGCCCATTACTTCGCTTCCCTGTCCAATCCGATCTATTGAACGAGCATACATTTCTTTTTGCTAATTGTAAGTGTCAGTAAATTTCAGAAACTCATTTATAATTAAAAAAAGGGGGTATCTTTCTGAAAATTTTCTAAATGAGTACTTTGACACCTTTTAGTTTTATCAACAAAAAAACAAGAGACTGATCCCAAATCTCCAAGTTTTATCATGAGTTAAATGTAGATTCATTTCAATTTTACTTAACCTTACTGAAAAATCATAGAACTTCAAATTCCATAATTTTAATTATTTATCTTTTATTTTTTAGTCTAAAAATCCCCCCAATCCAGTTTATTAAACGAGCATAAATTTCTTTCTACTAATTGGATGTCTTATTAAATTTAAGGAACTTGTTATTTGTAATATGGACAAGAGGGGTTGCTCTGATGGTAAGCAACTTTCACTTCCAATCGAGAGGTTGTGAGTTCGAGTCTCCCCAAGAGCAAGGTGGGAAATTCTTGGAGGAAGGGTGTCGGGGGTCTATTTGGAAACAGCATCTCTATCCAAGGGTAAGGGTAAAACGTACATACTATCCTCCCCAGACCCCACTAAATGAGATTATACTGGGTTGTTGTTGTTGTTATTATTCGTAATATGAAAAACTGGTTGTCTCTCTAATGAATATTTTAAAGAGTATTTTACACCTTCTAGTT
The DNA here is from genome assembly GCA_034376525.1 of Nicotiana benthamiana. Lineage (NCBI taxonomy): Eukaryota > Viridiplantae > Streptophyta > Magnoliopsida > Solanales > Solanaceae > Nicotiana > Nicotiana benthamiana. The sequence goes on along the minus strand of CM067331.1, from coordinate 13,757,651 downwards.
TTTATTAATAAAATAAGAGACTGGTTCAAAATGGTCCAACTTGACCTTAAAAAGAAAAATATGACACTAAAATTCAGACAACAACAACAACAAACCAGTATAATCTCACTAAGTGAGGTCTGGGGAGGGTAGTATATACGCAGACATTATCCCTACCTTAGGATAGAGAGGCTGTTTTCAGATAAACCCCCAGCATCCTTCCCTCCAATAAATTCTCACCCTTGCTCTTGGGGAATAGAGTACAAAATCGAAGCCTAGAGTAAAAGGAAAAGAAAGGTAACAGCTGGTTTACCTATTTCTCCAGAAGTTTGTGCTTTTGGTTTTAGTCATATGAATTTTTTTTCATTGTTTTTCTTCATTTCTTTGACATAAAAATAGAAAGTGATATCGAATGTGAAATACCGTTCGTTGTCTGCCAAATCGTGGGGCATTTGCATTTATATCTGTTTTTTGGGTCACGTATTAACTTGTATCCGCTTTGTAAAAATATTGCAAAACGTTCCCACTTTTTCGTGTAACTTCAGCATTCTAGTAGACGGACCTGAAGTAGCAAAAATTGTTGAACCAAGTGTGCTGAAGTTTTTATTTGTAATTGCTGAACTTAAACATTCTAGTGTTGAAGTTTTTTTCTCTATTTGCTGAAGCTTTTATTTGTAATTGCTGAACTTAAGCATTTTAGTAGCTAAAGTTTTGTGATAGTGAAGTTATTTAGTTTATTTGTAAAAAGTTTAGCACTAAATAAGCTGAAGTTTTTTTTTCCCCGAATTCATTAGTTTTGTCATTAAGCTTTTTCAAAAACTTCAACAGAAGATGCTGAAGTTATTTAGTTTATTTGTAAAAACTTAAGCACTAAATAAACTGAAATCTTTTTTGTCCTGGATTCATTAGTTGTGTCATAAAGCTTTTTCAAAAACTTCAGCAGAAGATGCTGAAGTTATTTAGTTCCTTGTAAAAACTTCAGCACTAAATAACCTAAAGTTTTGTTTATCTTGGATTCATTAGTTTTTTCATTAGCAGACTACTATAAAATAATCAGATCATCAACAGTATCTAAATCATAAAATTTTGGGAATATTAAACGTGAAAAGAACAGAATTATCATGAAAAGAATTACTAAGTGTTCCCGTACATAGAAGTATTCACAAATTATTATCTACTAACTTACGTAATTATTTATAATTTATTTTTAAATAATCTGATAAACATACTTATAGCATGAACTGGAGTTTCATAGCAGTACCAACAACAACAACAAAAGAAGAAAGAAGAAGAAAACGAAGGAGGAGGAGAAAAGGGCTGAACTTGTTTAAAAAGTGGGTCCAAGTTAAATTTTTTTAAAAAAATGGATAGATTAAATGGGAGCATCTCGTGCAATTTTTTCCCAAATCCTGCACATCAAATGGAGTCGAATAAGAAGTTATTAAAGTTAATGATAAATCTTAGAACTTTAGGGGTGTGTTTGGTGTAAAGGAAAATGTTTTCTTGAAAAACAAGTACTCCAGTAATCTTATTCATTTTCAATGTTTGGTACGCAAATTAAGAAAAATAACTTCTTATTCATAAATAATTTAGATACAATAAACATGAAGCAATAAACTTTCGAATCAACCACCTTCCAAACCCGCAAATTTCATAAACTTCTGAACCGCTAAACTTTGGTACCCATAAACTTTATAATTAGAGAAAAATGAGTTCATAACAAAAATATTTTCTAACACATTTAATCCAACCAAACATGGAAAAATTAGACATGAAAATATTTTCCTTCATAACGAACACACCCTAGGTGTAATAAAAACTTACACATGCAGTACGTTAGATTTGGAGCCTTCATTCATCCGCATTTTGTGCAGGAATAATAGACGGAAAATGATCAGCTGCAGAAATTTCCCACATCTCAGAAGAGAAACTTTCCAGGTAACAAGGTATAATTTGTTTAAGCATAAATATCTCATTACAATTCTGCAGCTTAAAATCCCTAACTAAACTTTTTCTTTGAAAAGCTAAAAACACAATCAGGGGTACATTATTGGTTCCTATATCACAAAGTAAATTTTACTATCCCAACACCTAGGAAAAAAAAATTACACTTCCACAAGCACATACAGTACCACTTTACAAGTAGCAACTTAGCTGGCATATCATACACTGGCCAGTTCCGGCATGGACGGTCAACTAGAACTGGATCATTCAGTATAAAAGTAAAGTAGTAGTGTACACCACAACTATGTGGTGTCTTGACAATAGTTCGCCCGAGTTTCAGCAGAATACTGCAATGCATGTCATACTTGCTGCTCTCGTGGTCTGGCAAGCCAGAGAGAGCTGAGAGCTCGAAGACGAGAGAAATATTCATTTATTGCAAGAAGAGCACGGGCCGATTGTCTGGTTGTCAATACACGATGCATTTGTTGCAATGTTTGTTGTCGCAGGTTGTCCGCCTATTAAAAGTTGCAAAAAAGATACAAAGACTTTTAGTTTCACATAGTTTGCCAATAAAACTAACATAACAAACCAGCTACCACTGAACATGGAGTTATTACATCTCATTGCTACAGGGTCATAAACATGGCAACTTTCTTGAATCATATGTTTCATGCCAAAACCTTCTCTAAACTTACCAATAGTAGTCCGCATGAGACACAAGTACAGAATGCCGATTGTTGACTTTAGAACGCTTACAAACGGCAAACATAAAGTATTACTTAATCTATAACATTGTCAAAGGACATAAAAGAGGATAACGTGATTTGCAGTAAGACCTCCAGAGTGACATTCGCTTGCCCCTAACCCCACCCCCCTGATTTCCACTGCTTAAATGGCTGAACGTGTTTACAGCATTTCCATCATTTAAATAACTTAAACAAAGAATAGGCAAACAGCAGCAGCAGCAGCAAAATAAAGTTACCTGACGAAGAAAACCTTCAAGAGTCCCTAATTTGCCCATTGCCATTGCCATTTGACCCATGTAATTAGCTACATCCCCTGATGACCCTTCTGGAGTAGGAGATCCATTGGCTAATGTCTCCGCCAAGGATTGCTGCAACGCCTCCATACCTTGTGAAAGAGCATCTTCTGCTTGATGGGATGACTGCTGCAAGTTGTATATGCCAGCTAACTGCTGCTCGGTCAGCGGCTCTAACTGATTGACTAGAAGCTGCATTACCAAACAAATCATTTCAGGAAACATGTGAAAAATAGTAAAATAAAATAATGCATAATTGCTTATAAAGAAACTTCCATACGGCTTAGAAATAGCATATTAAACTTCCAATTTTTCCGAAGAATGTTATCTAGCTTAGCAACTTGTGGTTTTTAATTTATCATGATGGATGACGCATGACAAAATTTACAAGAATCAAAAGCAAATTCAGTCTACAGCACTCATATAATTCCAACACAAAAATGCCGTAAATTGACAAAGTGAAAGCACATTAACAACAGATGCAACTGGAGGTTTGCTAACATCACCAAGCTGCACGGCACCTCATTCATTCGAAAAGTGAAACCATCCAATGTTTAGCAAATATTCTAGACGTTCACAAGCATAAATCAATGAAGTGCAACACGTCACTAGAAACTTATTAGACCTGCTAACAACAGGACCATTTCATACTTATCAAAGAGTATAACAGCTATTTATAATCCTACAAAGGGAAAGTCTAGATGGGAAATGCAGAAGAACTGATGAGAGCAAGAAAGAGGTCACCTTAAGAAGTTCAGACGGGCGGAAGCCACCAATCCACATAAAACACCGTTCAGCAGGGGTTTTCCACATCCCTGACAAGACATGGAATACGTCCGCTTTGGCTGCATTTCCTTTCACCCTAAAGACCTCCTCGAAGTGTGCAGTGACATTATTCACAATACTTCGCAGTTCAGGGTCACTTGCATGTGCATTGACAGCAGTCCTTAGCTCATTGATGTGTTTGTTGTGTTCTTCTAACCATCGACTATATTCTGCATCAAATGCTAAGGGCCCTGCAGAACAGCATATTCTGAAATGTTATCTTAGCATGAGGAAATTAACTTTTTGGGAAGTGCGATCAGAAACTAGATAATGGGTTGAACATATCTTATTAAAATAAGCCAGCCTAATACAACAGAGTCATGCATTAAACTGACTGCATAAAGCACCAACTGATTCATTCATTATCTGTATCATGGCAACCATCATAAGCGTGAGAAATACCAACATCGACCAAGTCCATCCACCCACAGCTTCACAACTTTTGATATAGGGTCAAAGCAATGACACGAGGACCTATTGGATGATGCAGTTTACCTTGTTCCTCATATTCAAATTTAATGATCAGCTACAGCGAATAAACATGAAGATGTATGTCACAAATTTTCTCATTAACCAAGTCCAGTTAATCAGGGAAAATCAAGAAAACTGAAGTTCTGCAATCTTCGTCAAGTAGAAAAAAAGATATTATTTCAGTCTTATTTGCTTCCTAAACACAGACCACGCAACGCACAATGGATGAGAGACGAACTCTTCCTGGAAAGGAACTGAAAAGGGCATAGTGGACGCTTTTCTGTCTTAGTGAAACCGATTATTCTGATTCTACTCAGATACTCAACCCCTGTCAACTTCCCATATGAGAGGCACAGTTGATGATTTAACAATATTATAGTTGATACAACGCAGAGTATTGACAAACTTTGGCTGTTACAGTAACATGAAATAACAATCCACTCCTAGCTCAATTAAGTATCAAGAAATGATACATCCTCAGCAAATCTAGAAGAAGCCCAGCAACTTTCTTGTTCGTCGAAATAAAAAAAGGAAGCTAAGGCACACAAGTTAAAAGATAAGCAATAGGCATACCATTGGCACCCACTCCATTTGATTGATCTGCTATGTTTGAAATGTACTTCCCCTTCAGTTGGACAAGAACCCAATATAAGAAAAGATTGTGAAACCTCCTCAGGTTGTTCTACGAAAGCACATGAAAGGGAAGAAGCCAATACCTGTTGACGTGCTCTCTGAAGGTCCTGCTCCAACTGCGATAGCTTCAACCGGCTGTTCTCCAACTGTTGAACATATGCCTACAGCATAAGCACTGAATTAGTCATTTAAAGACAAGTGAGAAACAAAAAGCTGACATAATCTCTTCATCATCCCTCGTTTACTAAAATGACAAACTAGTGCGCGAGGTACAGGCTTATATTACATATCAACCGGAGGGAAAGGAAAACAAAAGGAGAAGAATGAGAGAAGAAAGGTTTACTTTTTTCCTCAATCTACTTTTTCTAGCAGCTTCACGGTTCTGAGCAAGTCGCCGCAGTGTCTGAAAGCAATGATAAATAAGCAAAAAGAATATCAGAATGGAACATGTTCTCCTCTTCTAAGAACTAAATAGTGCGGGAAAAAAGGGGACCTTTTGATCCAAGACTTTTTCTTTTGATTTATCACTGGATTGACCTGCCTCAATCTGCATAACAGAAAAGAATTTTCATATATGACTGAAACGTAAAAACACATATCAGTAATGACAAACATCATACGTTCAAGTTAAGACATTTCAGCTAACTTTTCAAGACAGATGAAACAAATAGCAATTGTTGAAACTAAAAGGTCCACCACAATAAATAATTCTACTGTTACTTGAGGAGAAATTTTATGTTACATGTACAAACTCTTCAGTTAAAGCGATTACATATTTGCAAACCAAAGACTCGAGTATGAAATTGAAGTAATGTACATAATCAGCCAATTACTGATCAATATCAACTAGTTTGGGATTGGTCAACATGAATCCTCTGTACTAATCCTACTTTCTCAATTCATTACAATACAAAATAAATGTCTTTTATTTTAGATTAATAATTTAACAATACGCCCTCCATCCCATTTTGTATCGCCATATTTTATGGTGAGTTATCTACTATATTGACAGTACTAAGAAACATTAAAGTAATGATGCAAAAAGTTAATTTAATAAAGAAAACATAAGATTGAAGTTTAAAAGTTGAATAATTTAACGAATTTGAATTCTTGGGAGTTGTGGAAGTTGCATAGAGATGGAATATGACACGCATTTTGAGACATCCCAAACGATAAAGTTATATAAGATGGGACAGAGGGAGTAGTAAATAACTTATCACATAAGGCAAATTAGCGTTTTCTAGCACCAGAGATTCTACAAATTTCACACTTATACTTACATGAACATACAAGTGCTCAGATAGAACATCTCGAGAAACACTGCACCTAATGTAAGTGTAATAACAACTAAACCTCAATCCGTACTTGTCGGTTCGCTTATATGTCCCCTTTTGCTTCTATTAAGTTTCATTCTTAGCCAAATCCGCATTGATTCAAAGAGATTGCAGGTATTTACCGACCAATGAGAAATGGTCTAAGAGAGGCTAAGAGATGAAACCAAGACAAGCAGAGTAAATTACCAGCTGATTTTTATCATCTCCATCCATGTCAGTTGAAGTATCAGTGCGTGAACCAGAATCTGCCATGTTTGACTCTCCCCAATTCTCATGATGAGTGCCTGATGCTGAAACCAGGTTTGATTGCAATAACATTGTCTGAGATCTCGGAGGAGCAGTAGGCAAACTTGTATTTGAAGGAGCTAAAGTCTGCAAGCTCAACGGAAGGAATAAAAGGAGATATCAAAATTGGCTAAACGCCTCACCGGGCCTTTGGACATCTCTGCCAATACCAGATTAACAGTTGCTACTTCTCTTTAGGAAGACATGGGGGAGAGAATAATGCCATAATTACCCTATTGATGGTTCCAGAGACTTCAAAACCCACGGCTGGATTAGTTGCAGATGTTGAATTAAATAGCGGACCTAAATCACCAAAAAGACAATAAAGACAAATTTATCAATGATAAGTACTATACAGGAAATGGTCAGTTTCGCATAAGACAAGGTTTTGGACAATTGAGGTTCAGGTATGAAGAAACAATAAAGAACACAGGTGCTTTTCAGTAAATCTAGCATTTCTATTACAGTTGAAATCATCCTCTTAGTTGCAAGAGGGGTTGCTCTGATGGTAAGCAACCCCCACTTCCAACCGGGAGGATATGAGTTCGAGTCTTCCCAAAAGCAAGGTGGGAAGTTCTTGGAGGGAAGGATGCGGGGGGTCTATTTGGAAACAACCTCTCTACCCCAGGGTAGGGGTAAGGTCTGCGTACATACTACCCTCCCCAGACCTCACTAAGTGGGATTATACTGGGTTGTTGTTGTTGTATTTAGCATTGTCCAAACAGGAAGATCCAGAACAAGATGTATTTAAATAGTTTGGACTAGATGAACTTTAGTCTTCCTAACTCAAATTAGTCATCTCAATATCAAAAACACTATTTACTCCATATACTATGTGATTGAACATATTTTTCAAAACCTAAAGATATCTAAATAGGATTATTACTTTCTCGTAGATTATCTATGAAGAGGAATCATATTGTTAGTACCACATTGGTCGAGGGTATGACTATGAACTGTACTTTCTTTACATGCTTTTCGGCGACTCTCACCTCATGAACTAGTTTATTGGGGTAGAATTATGCCCAAGGTCCATTTTTCTTCTAGTAAAGTCAGACCAGGCAAATCCTAATGTTGAATTACCCAATGTTGGAGATTCATGTTATGCCATCCACATATCTCTATATGATCTAGAACAAGCCTAACATCATGAGCTAACTTTTGGAATTGTCTTAAGTTCAAAGTCCCACTTTTCTCTAGGTTTAAACCTGACAAGGGTAGAAAAGCAAAGAGAATTCCTATACCATGATCAATCTCTTCAGCTCATCTAGGCTTTTCGGAGGTCTTAACTACCCATAGATAATTTTGAATGGAAAACAGAACTTGCTTATAAGATCATGGTAATGATTGTTTACAATGAGAGAACCCAATTGCTCTTAGAAACATTAAAGAGAAAACATACTAGGTGCATATTGTAAGGCTGTAATTTAAAGAACGCTCGAACATACCAAGATTCTTTCGACGGATGACAGATAAGAAAGATAGACAGACCAAGAACATTCAGGATAACAGAGTTTAAACTTGGTTAGTCTTAAAAATACATACTTCGATTAACATTAGCACCATCTCCAATACGGAATCCAAGATATTGCTCGAGCACCCCAAAATCAGACATTCTAGAAGTATTTGTATTGTTCGCTTCTGTGCCCCTGAAATCCAAAAAATTACAGCCCCAACATATTATTAAACAGGAACAAATTATTCGAGATATCACCTTCATCATATACAACACATTACCAATGACATACAACTATTCTAGATTCACACTAACACAGTAATTACCCCCAGGAAATCTGAGAAACAACAGGATCATGAAATGATTGAATACTCTTACCTCTTTTCATTCATTTCCGTTATATCTAGAGACTAGTAGAGTTTAAGTAGGAATAGCTGATTTACCTAAACCATGAAATGGACCCTGCTGAATAAATAGAGTGAGACTATCCTACAACTCAGGTAGTCGCCTTTCAAACTAGAATAACTGTAGGCAGTGGCAGAGCTAAAGTTAAGGAAGGGGGTTCAATTGAATTCCCTTCATTCGGAAATTATACTGTGCAAATAGGGAAAAAATATGTTTTTTTCAAACAAACATAAACTGTTAATGTAACCAGGATGTCATAGGTTCGAGCCGTGAAAACAACCTCTAGCAGAAATGCGGGGTAAGGTTGCATACAATAACCCTTATGGTCAGGTCCTTCCCTCGACCCCGCACATAGCAGGAGCTTAGTGCACCGGGCTGCCCTTTTATACATACATTGTTGCATCCCCTTAACATGAGGGAAGATTTAAGGTATAGCATTTTCCCATTTTTTCTGAATCTCCTTGCTAGAATTCATGGCTCCAATCGAACCCCAATCCTTACCTTTAGCTCTGCCATTTAAGGTATATTTGATTTCCAGGGCCAAATTGAAAGACACAGGTCTTATATCCTAATCCAACTTAAGCTCATGATATACATGGCCTAATTCCACATAAAAACAAGAACAAACAATAATCTCTGTTTCAAAGAAACTGAACTAACCTTCAATGATTTGCATAGAACTAACTAAACTATTAATAAACCAAAAAAAAAACTGTCCAGAGATATATATACTTACATGGGATTAGAAACAGGTATCTGAGAAATGAAACTTGGCATTCCAGTAGTACCACTTCTATTGCCTGCTGTACCAATCTTACTAGCCATGAATCACCATCATCATAATCAACAGTCACCAACCTCAGCTCATATAATCAGAATCTCACAAAAACACAGATTAAATACTCAAAAACCTCTTCAAATAGATGAATTAACACCACAACTAACAGTTGACTTAGTACAAAAACTTCCAAAAAATCCACCGCTTAATCGCTTCTACAAAGTGTCATAGAAAGATCAAAAGAACTTGTAATACATATTCTCAAAACCCACCGTTCAATACAAATCAGACAAAATTAGACCACTGAATTCAAGAAAATTACAGGACAAAAAAAAAACAGCTGTTCACTTATATCAAGACAAAAACTTTTTTAGGTCCTCTTTATAAAAAAGCACCTAAAAGGTCAAAACCTGAGTAAAACCAACTACTGCTTTAACAAATTGAGCAATACCCAGAAGCTGAAATTAGTAAAAAAGCACAAGAAAATATGAATTTTCTATTGCCCACTAGTAGTTTTGCAAAGTTGGAGTTGTTCAATGAAATTGAGTAGTCACTGGTTCAATAAACTATTTTATCTACAATTTTCTATATCAAGACTGATTTTCTGCACAAAACTCAACGGACCCAATTTTTGTATCATTATTTTAATAACGTACATTATGTTTATGAGATATAATTTGACTAAAAATTTTATTTTTATTATTTTCTTTGGACGAATTAGTGTGAAATTAGAATCATAAAAATTAAAAGTGGAAATATTATATAAATGCCCATATCAGAGACGTGATGTTTAGATCATTCCAAAATACGCTAGCCCCCACGTCATTTTCAAGTGAACCTTTTCTTTCAACTTTCAAAGCCACCGATATGAGAACCATCTTCCCTATTTAATTTTTGTACTATTCTGGAATATTTTATTATTCGCAAATTATTTAACCCACCTACAAAAACAACAGTCTAATTTCAGATTCGTCCTAGAAGTCTTGGAAAATACACTTAGTACCGTACCCTCACAAGGGTTTTGGTTTTCACATGCATCCTGATTAGTTGTTAATTGGATATTTTCTACGGTTAAGGGTCAAATATATCCTTGTAATATTTAAAATGGGCTATATTTCTTCCGTTTGAATTCTTTAACAAATATATTCCCACCGTTATACATTAGGGTCATATATATCTCTTAGCCGTTAAAACTTGTTTCCACATAATTTTTTAACACGTGGCCGTGAACGATTGGATCAAATTACCCACCCATTCTATTTTTTAAACCCGTCCGACCCACTATTCAAACCTGCCCCGACCCCATTTCTTTATACACTCCAGCTTCAGCAGCTCAAACAAGGTCCAAGACACAACCTCTATGGATTTGATTGATTGTCACAAAAGAAAATTTCTGTTGATACGAGTACATAACATAACCTTAATTCAGAGAACTGTTAAGCAGAAGAACATTTCATTCTACCAGCACAGCTTAAGATTTGGCACATCATCATTTTATACAGAGAGTGAAGAAAGTAATCCACTATTTCACTTAACAAGTATAACACGGTTTGTGACCCAATTTCCCCCTCCAGTAATGTTTTATGAGCTACCCTGCAATCTCTCCTTTCGAAGGCGCTCTAGTTCTTTGGCCATTTTCCAATGGTCAAGGGCTAAAGAGGTTTCACCAAAACTTGGTGATATAAGACGTCCCATTGTCAGCAATCTGCAGCACAACATCGGCTTTAACACAACCAATGGCGTGACATGAAAAGCAAACAAATACAACTACTACTCCAACTTACCTGCTGAAATCTTGGCTACTTAAGCTTCTATCTGCCTGCCTCGCAGCTACTAAGTCATCTTCTACCACCTGTAATGTGGAAATCAATAATTAGTCAGAACTACTTTTTAAAGATTTAAAGTCACAAACAATAAGCACCGAGTTTTAAGAGAATTTCTACCAAGGAGAGAGGTTATCAATCATCAATTATCAAAATCAGGGTAACATAAAAAAGAGTTTAAATGGAAAACAAATGTTTAAAGAAATGGGGTCGGGACGGGTTTGAACAGTGGGTCGGACGGGTTTAAAAATAGAATGGGTGGGTAATGTGTGGGTAATCTGATCCAATCGTTGACTGCCACGTATTAAAAATTTATGTGGAAACAAGTTTTAACGGCTGAGGGATATATATGGCCCTAATGTATAACGGTGGGGATATATTTGTTAAAGAATTCAAACGCCGGATAAATATGGCCTATTGAATAGTACAAGGATATATTTGACCCTTAACCGTATTCTCTATTCTCTTACAATTAATAGTATGTTTGGTCAAGCTTCTAAAATTAAATTATTTTAAGAAGTATTTTTCTCAAAAGTACTTTTGTACTTTTGGTGAGAAACAGTTTGTTTTGGCTAATTAATTTAAAAAGCACTTTTGAACGGTAATTATTGTTTGGCCAAACTTTTGAAAACTGTTTCTAAATGTATTTTTCTCAAACATGCTTCTCAAAAAAATACTTTTGAGAGAAACTACTTTTTTTCTGATTTTCAAAAACTGTTTCTGTTTATCCTTAAAAGTACCTTTTTTTCCTTCCAAAAGTTTGGCCAAAAGTACTTTTGGACAGCAAAAAAATAATTTTGGCCAAAGAGTCTATAAGTAGGCGTTCGGATATAAGAATTAGGGGTGTACATAGGCCGAGTTGGTTCGGATTTTACAATTACCAAACCAAACCAATTGTGTCGGGTTATAAATCTAAAGACCAAACCAAACCAATAAAACTCGGATTTTTCAATATCGGTTTTTCTCAAGTTTTCGGATTATTCGGGTTTTTTCGGTAAAATCTTCACAGAACAAAACATATAACGTATGCTCAAAATATTTCTTTAATCCTAATAAAATACAACTATATAAAGTATTTTCTAAGAAAATAATACAAAATATGAGATATGTCATGACTCATGACATTATCCCAAAAATATTCGACAATAAAAACAATAAAATTATGTAATATAAATATTGCTAATTAAAAAACCATAATAAAAATAAACATAATCTAAAAGCACTAAGTCATGCTAAACTGGATAGACTAATAAGGAAGTATTAATTATATGACTAAAAGCTAAAGCAAAATAAAAATAGGTTATGCATTTTTATCTAAATTATCGCAAAACAAAAATAGACATTCAATACATTCCCGTTCGTAATATTGAATTGAATGTCTTTTGTTAGCATTAATATTGACTGTTAGCATTATTTAATTTACTAATATTAATGGCTATAAAACTTATTGGATCATTCAAAAGTTCTAAACCAACCTTGAAATAACACTTTAAAAGATAAAATTATGAAATTTTTAAGAATTATTTATAAATTACATTACAATAAGTATTTTTTTATACTAAATATATCTAAAATTTCTATATATATAATGTCGGGTTGGTTTGGTTTCCTTTTGACTTTCTTTAATTAAAACCAAACCAAACAAATTATGGTCGGGTTTTTTTCCAATACCAAACCAAGTCAAACCAAACCATAGTCGGGTTTTTTTTCTCGGTTTGGCTCGGATTATCGGGTTGGTGCGATTTGTCGGTTTCCTTTGTACACCCCTAACAAGAATTGTAAAATTTCAACAACAAAAAACTGAACATTCTTTCAAGTGAAAATGATATTTAAAAATTAGAGTTGTGTTTGGATATGAATATAATTTTGAATTTTTTTAAAGTTTTGTGAGTGATCTGAGTAAAAATTTTGAAAAATAATTTTTTGGAGTTTTTCAAATTTTCAAAAAATTCTATAATTTATTTTCAAGCAAAAATTAGAAATTTTATGGCTATACACCAATTTAAAAAGAAAACATAAAAAAAAAATTGTATGTCCAAACAGGCTATAAGTTTAACGCTTTTTTAAAATTAAACCAAATTTTCTTATAAACAAGATTCTATGTTACTCCCAATTATACCTTAAAGCCAAATGATATAGCCAAATAGGTTGGGTTGGTTCGAATTTTGTAATTACAAACCAAACTAATAAAATTTGAGTTTTAAAATTTCAATTTTTCTCGGATTTTCGGGTTATTCGAGTTCTTTCGGTGGCTTTTTCCGTTAAAATCTTCGTAGCACAAAATATATAACTTGTGCTCAAAATATTCCTTTAATCCTAAGATATAATTATATACGGTATTTTTCAAGAAAATAATATAAAATATGAGATGTGATATGACATTATTCTAAAATATTCTATAATAAAGACAATAAATTTATGTAATATAAATATTCCTAATTAAAAAGCTATAAAAAAAATAAAGATAATCTAAATGTACTAAGTCATATTAAAATAAGTAAACTAATAAGAGAGTATTAGTTACATGACTAAACGCTAACAAGAAAGAAAAAAGAAAGAATTCCTATCAGTTGCAATTCCTTTAGTTCCTAAACTATAAACAATTATCTATATATGTATTTGTTTCTTTGTTCAAAGGATAATTTCTATTGCATGCTAGATACTAAAACAAAGTTTAATTTCCTAGGATGTAAAATTGACAAGAAGTCATTACAAAAAAATAATAAGAGTAATATATACGTACGTACGTATATATATATATATATATATATATATATATATATATATATATATATATATATATATATATATATATATATATATATATATATATATATATATATATATATATACACACAAAAAATTAAAGCCAAACAATAATAAAGTACGTGTTATGAAATAATATAAGAACAAGAACAATAATATAAGAACAAGAACAATAGAGAGAAAAGTAGAGAGAGGAGTATTCTTATTGATACTTGGGGATGGTTTACAATGGAATAGAAGCCCTATATTTATAGGGAGGTGGTGACTTAGCACCAAGTAGTAAACCCTTGAATCTCTCTAATTATAGACATTCACCTTAAATAGAGTTCTATTTATAACAGTACGAATATATTGATTGTTTCCAAATAGCTATGAATGATACATCTAAAACTGAAAGCGAATCTCATTAATTTGTTAGTGCTAACATCGTTAATTGAAAATTTGAAATCTTCAAAGATTATGATAAATTTTACGGTTAAGGGTCAGATTTGCCCTTATACTATAAAAAATAGGCCTTATTTATCCTCTGTTTGAGTTTCTTATCAAAAATATCCCCGCTGTTATACTTTTAGGTCAAATTTACCCTTCAACCGTTAAATATAACTTACAAGTTTATAATAGACACGTGGCAACATGTCATTGGACCTGATTAAAATTTTTTAAAGCATTTTTACTAAAAATAAGAAAAGAATTATAAAAATAGAACAAAATACAACAACAACAACAACAACAACTACCCAGTATACTCCCACCAGGTGGGGTCTGGGGAGGGTAATATGTAGGCAGTCTTACCCCTACCCAAAAGGGCAGAGAGGCTGCTTCCATGCGACCCTCGGCGCATAGGACAGAATGAAAAGCTGCATTGGAAAACAAAGACAAAATTAGTAACCAAGGCAAGACCAAACAAAATAACAAAACAAAGCATAAGTAATCCTGCAGAAATAACGTAAATGATTATGTAAACATAAGGAACATAAATACCATCGCAACCAAGAGGGGACCTAGGCTAAAACACTAGACATCGATGGGTAACCCTACTAACCCACACCCACCCCGGGTGAGGCGAACGAAGGACTCTAAGAGCCCCTATCCTGCAACCCTGATTCTAGACCTCCAGACTCCCCTATCGAGGGTCATGTCCTCGGTAACCTGCATTTTAGTCATGTCCTGCCTAATCACCTCTCCCCAATGCTTCTTAGGCCTCCCTCTACCCCGCCGACCATCAGCAATCTCCAGCCGCTCGCAGCTCCTCACCGGGGCATCGGGACCCCTCCTCCGTACATGCCCGAACCACCTCAGCCTCGCTTCCCGCATCTTCTCGTCCACTGGGGCCACCTCTACCTTCTGTCGAATAACTTCATTCCTAATCTTATCCAGCCTGGTGTGCCCACACATCCACCTAAGCATCCTCATCTCAGCAACCTTCATTCTCTGGACATGGGAGTTCTTCACGGGCCAGCACTCTGCCCCGTACAACATCGCAGGTCTAACCACGGCTCTGTAGAATTTCCCTTTGAGTTTGTGTGGGATTTTCTTGTCACACAGGACCCCAGAAGCAAGCCTCCACTTCGACCACCCTGCTCCTATCCGATGGGTGACGTCCCCGTCAATCTCTCCGTCCCCCTGAATCACAGACCCAAGATATCGGACACTGTCCCTCTTGGCGATGGCCTGAGAACCAAGCATCACATCCCTGCCCACCCCACTCGGCTCGTCACTGAACTTGCACTCCAGATATTCTGTCTTAGATCTGCTTATCTTGAAACCTTTAGACTCGAGAGTCTGTCTCCATACCTCTAACTTCTCACTAACACCGGCCCTCGTCTTGTCTATCAATATTATATCATCAGCAAAGAGCATACACCAGGGCACATCCCCCTGGATATGACGGGTTAGAGCATCTATCACTAAGGCGAACAACATGGGACTCAGCGCCGATCCTTGATGGAGCCCCATTATCACAGGAAAATGGTCTGAATCGCCACCCACCGTCCTCACCCTAGTCTTAGCCCCATCGTACATGTCCTTGATAACTCTGATATAGGCTTCTGGCACACTCTTCGCCTTAATAAAATATTTTCATTTTTTAAAAAACTGAAAAAAAATTTCAACAAAATATTTTCGTTTCTAAAATTTTTTATTTTATTTTTTTCATTTTTATAGCATTTCGTTTTATTTCGTTTTTTCAATTTTTTTAAAAAGAAAGTATTTTTATTTTTAAAATAATAAAATGAAGAAAACAAAAAAAAGTTCAGTTTTTTTAACTGGCTGCTTTTTTAAAAAGAACTGTCAGTTTATTTAAAAATAAAGTATTTTTGTTATTCTTCACAATTTTTTTTTGTTATTCTTCACAAAACAACTGAAAAACAACCATTTTTTTGAAGAATAACAACCATTTTTCAGTTCTTTTTAAAAAACTGATTTTTTAAAATTTTCTTCATTTTATTTTTTTAAAAAACAAAAATACTTTCTTTCTGAAAAAATTGAAAAAACGAAATAAAACGAAATGCTATAAAACTGAAAAAAATAAAATAAAAAAATTTTAAAACGAAAATATTTTGTTGAAAATATTTTTTCCAGTTTTTAAAAAAATGAAAATATCTTATTAAAATATTTTTTTCTATTTTTATAATTCTTTTCTAGCTTTTAATAAAAATGCTTTAAAATTTTTTAATCAGGTCCAATGACATGTTGACGCGTGTCTATTATAAACTTGTAAGTTATATTTAACGGTTAAAGGGTAAATCTGACCCAAAAATATAACAGCAGGGATATTTTTGATAAGAAACTCAAACGAAGAATAAATAAAGCTTATTTTTCATAGTACAAGGGCAAATCTGACCCTTAACCGTAAATTTTAATAGGTTAAAGAGAAAGGAAAATATAGGGGACAATTTATAATTTAACTAAACTGTACGGGGCAGTTTATCAATATTGACAGGTTTTTCTGCATCTTTTTCTTTTCCTTTTCCAGCGCCGCCTGCCAAGGGGCTAGCTGCTTCCCAACGAAATGACATCTTCTACTTTCTACACAAATAGTAATTTAAGTCCTACGTACAATATTTTACCATTCTCGTCCAATCCAATAATACAAAAATGCAACTTCTGGAAGATACGTTAATTAAATTATTAGCAATATTTCTATCAGCCAATTGGCTTCTTGCTTCGTGATTTTCATTATTGAACGACACGTTAATCAGTATAAAAAAATTATTGGGAAATACTAGCCAATCACCTTGCAGATTATTGATCTTCACTCCTTTTTTTCTAAATAGACCCGGCATCCTTCCCTTCAAGAACTTCCCACCATGCTCTTGGGGAGACTCGAACTCACAACCTATCGGTTGGAACTGGGGTTGCTTACCATCATATCAACCCCCTTGTCAAAAAGAATCCAAAACATCCTTTAGTTATCTTCCAGTTATGTTGCTAAAAATATTACAAAACACATTCAGTTAAGAGTACTATATATAAAGGTGCAAGCAAATATAAAGTAAAATAATGAATCTGGAAAAAAAAATATTAAGGGCTAGATAGTTTCTATACAAAGTTAAATGCATACTTCATCCCTCATAAATCTAAACCCTCTGGAGCACATAATTTTCAGCTTAGCAAACATATAAGTTTTGAATTTCTAATTTCCCAACAACGAAACAACAGTTATGCTGTGAATTAAGGAAAACTAAGATGATGATTTCCATGTCGTCAAACTCTATCACTCTGGAGATTGTAGGCCAAAACGCCTCTATTTATATCACTAATGATCACTCTGGGTTATTTTTTATAATTTGTGCCGGTTTCCGACCCTCACAAAATGAATTGTGGCGGTTCTTAAAAACGCCACAATTACGATAGCAGTTTTTTGAAACCCCCACGACAACCCCACAAATTGAACTTTAAATTTGTGATGATTTTCAAAGATAACTAGTGACGGTTCATAAATCATAACCCATATAATATGATTCCACTGATTTAAAAATATATATATTTGGGAACTTGGTACCCCCATAATATGATCTCATTTTTTTAATAAAAAAAAATAGCAGATTGTAGCATTATTCCATTACAAATAACCCATAATAACAAACATCAGAAATTCATCAAACTAAATTAATACTAACTCATGCATGGTACTCAAAGTTTGTTATGCAAAACACCAATTCTGCTCACACAAATAATTAAAATATAAGAGAATGCTGCTACTGCATTGTTAAACAAAATGAACGCTACATGCTGTTTCACTGGAACTATTTGGCGAAAATGGAAAGAGCATGTTTGAAAAAAATGGACCTTGAGCTTAACTCAACCCCAAAAGCTAGCTTATGAGGTGAGGATTGCCCAAGCCATATAAGGAGACCAAGGACCTCAAATCCCTCCGATGTGGTACAACTCAACAATGTTTGCCATTTAACACTGTGGACGTATCCGCTGTGTCTCCTTTGTTAAGTTCAGAATCTGAAAAGCATTATCAGCAGAGTAAGAGATGATGCCATCGATAAAGATTGAGAATCAAAATACATTATGATAGAGCTGGTTTCCGTCTATTTAGTTAGAAACCAAGAAAAGAACTAGAATCAGACTAGCCATCATAACATGATTTCAAGTACTTATTCCTGAGCAAAGAACTACTTTTCGCGAAATCCCGTACTAGTTGAAGGTGAATACCTGCTCAGGAGAGAAAATCGATGTCATCTCATAGAATGAGTCGTAGTTTTCAATTTTAACCTATACAAAATTTGGACGTGAGAAGTAGTACTATCACATGACAAAGGTTGAAACAATAGATCAGTTGTTTATGTTAAAGTTAAGAGTCCATCCAAGCTATTCTGCATAATGCAAGGTTAAAGGAAAGACCAAACAAATTTGGACAGAAATTATTTACCCGAAGGTTAGTCAAGCCTAAGGCAAGCTTAACCAGCTCAGAGTCACAAGCTATATCTACATGGATTGCTCCACCTGTAAGCAGATGAAAGAGTTAGTTTTTAGTACATGCAATGAAATGAGAGCACTGCAGCTGCTGAAGCTCCAAACTAGAAGCGGCACAAATGCTCTACTGAACAAACCATGGTGCCTCATACACTTCAATTTCTTCGTTTCATTCCCTCCTCCATTCGCCGCCTATACATTCACCCCTACAAACCCCGGAATGGAATTGCATGGACAAAGATGCTCAGCACTGATGCATCTTGGGCAGAAGGTGAATTAAATGATATCCAAGATGATACCAAAACATCAGGGAAAGCCACTGCATTGCATGCGGCCCTCTTGCAGCTTGTTGGTAATTTTAGCAAATAATCAATGTTGTCTTTACAACACTTCTTTGGTGCTAGAGGACGTGCACCTGTCTACGGACTCATTGAGGCTTGATCTAGCACTTGGGCTTGGAAGACTACCCAAGGGAAAAATTATTGAAGTTTATGGACAAGAAGCATCTGGGAAGACAACACTTGCCCTTCATGTAATTAAAGAGGCTCAAAAGCTTGGAGGTTACTGTGCATACCTGGATGTCGAAAATGGAATGAACCCCTCTCTTGTTGAAGCAATAGAGGTTAACGTAGAAAATCTCCTTATTTCACAGCCAGATTCTGCTGAGAAACTGCTAAGTATTGTTGTTACACTGACAAAAAGTGGATCCATGGATGTAATTCTGGTTGATAGCGTGGCAGCTCTTGTTCCCCGATTTGAGCTTGATGCTACTTTAGATGACTCTCCTAAAGGCTTACAATCAAAGATAATGACTCAATCACTACGTAAAATTCATAATTGGTTATGCAACTCTAGCACACTAATTATTTTCATTAATCAGGTAAGACCGAACAAAAGATTACCTCTAGGCTCAGGGCGTATGGAGGAAGTAGCTTGTGGTGGAAATGCTTTATGTTTTTATGCTGATGTATGGCTTAGAACGATTACAAAACAATTGCTTAAGACCAGAGATAAGATTACTGGTCTTGGGATATGTGTAAAAGTGGTTAAAAATAAGCTAGCTCCTGCAGCAACAGAAGCTGAACTGAGGATACAGTTTGGGGGAGGCTTTCGCATAAAATCTGAGGTTTTGGAATTGGCTTGTGAACATGAAGTCATTCTGAAAGGAGGAGGGAGTTACTTCATAGATGGAGAAGTTTTAAATAGTAGACAGGATGCTGAAGATTATCTAGCTACCAATGGCGCTGTTTTGACTAAGATAGTCGATACTTTAAGAGACCAGCTATTTGTGAACAAGATGGTAAAAATAACCAATTAGATAGTCAGTTTCTGTTTTTTATCAACTCCAAAAATTTTGCTGCCTTGTGCTGCAACAGTATCATGCTAAAGCCCGCCGAAGGAAAGTTATGTCTATGAGCAAGGAGCAACTGGGAGTTTATTTCCTCTATGGAGCATTTGCAGCTACCATGGTATGCAATAACCTGCTTATGGTCTTCCTCGTGGACATACAAGTCTTTCGACTTTGGCCATTGCAAACAATGGTTCTAGGAAATGACATGTCCTTCTAGAATAGTTGTGAATCTTCTTTCTGTCTTATGGTCAAGTATATATTTTGTTGTTGTGACGATCCGGCCGGTCGTCTTTAGAATTTATGCCTCGTTCCCCCATTAACTGCTTTCTCTAAGTTTATTTTTGCTATTTTGGTTTGCGGGGATGTTCGGTAATTGAATTCGGAGTGTTGTGGGACACTTAATCCCTAAATGAGAGCTTAAGTATTGCAAAATGGTCCGTAATCAGAACAGTGTCAAGACGACATCGAAATGGAAAACCGATGGTTCCGTTAGCTCGGTTAGGTGATTTCGGGGTTGGGAGCGTGTTCGGAATGTATTTTGGATATCCGTAGCTCATTTAAGCTATAAATGCCAAAAATTTCGGTCTGATAGTGAATTTTTGATCCGAGGGTCAGAATGGCATTTCGGAAGTTGCTGTAGCACCGTCATGTCATTTGGGATGTGCGTGCAAAATTTCAGTTCAATCAGACGTGTTTTGGTTAGGTTTTGAATTGAAGGCGAGTTTGGTTAAGTTTTGAAGTTTTTAAGTTCAAATCATTGATTAATTCGAGTTTCCGACGTTTTTTTAGTTGGTTTAAGGACTGGTACAAGTTTGAATGAGGTTATGGGATATGTCTGTAGGTTTGGTTGAGGTCCCGGGGGCCTCGGGTGTGTTTCGGATGCTCAACGTAGCAATCGGAGTTGATTATTGCAGCAGAAAATTGCAGGTCAGTGATTCCTTCTTCGCGTTCGCGAAGCTTTCCTCTCTCCTTAATCGCGATCGAGTCCCTCAACCAGCGATCACGAAGCCCAGCCAGTGCCTCTTCCGCGTTCGCGTAGGCCATTTCTGGACCCCTTGTTCTTCCTTCTACGCGATCGCGTGAAACGCGTCGTGTTCGCGTAGTGTCCGGTCCCAACTCTTCGCGTTTGCAGCCTACCCTTCACGATCGCGAAGGCCATTTTCATCCACTTGAATTTTACTCTCCGTAAACGCGTGCCCATCCACGCGATCGTGATGTACAAAAGTCTTGGGCAGATATTAATCTTTCAAAAACGAACTCTTCTTCCATTTTTACAAAAACTCAAGCTAGAGAGCTTGGTTTTGGGAGGTGTTTCGAGGGATTTTCCGAGGCAACCATTGGGTAATGATTCCTTGCTCCTTTATAATTATTACCCGCTAATCTAATTTCGAATTCAAGCTTTAATTTCGGATTTTGAATGAAAATTGGGGTAAAGTTCTTAGACTTGACTTTGATGATTTGAAGGGGCATTTAACCTCCGATTTGGGAGATTTTTATATGGTTAGACTCGTGAGAGTATGAGGTTTCTGAAAATGTAAAAATTATTCGATTCCGAGATGTTGGCCTGAGGGGTATTTTGGCCATTTCACCTATTTTCGCGCCTTAACTTTAATTTTAACAGTGTAATTAGTTACTTGTGATTAAGGTTGTATCTAGTTCCGGTTCTGGGTCTATTTGGGTCTACGGTTCCGGTTCTGGCGGTTCTGGTTCTGGCGGTTCCGGTTCTGGCAGTTCCGGAGCCGGAACCGCTACCATACAGTTCCGGGTACCATCCGGTTCCAGTTCTGGCGGTTCCGGTTCCAGCGGTTCTGGCGGTTCCGGCGGTTCCCGGCAGTTCTGAAATTTTTTTATTTTTTTTTAAATTAATATCTTGTATAGTAGTCATTAGTATATTGTAGAATATAGTTTATATGGTGTACTATGTTATTAGTATAGTATATATTGTGTTTGGTAATTAGTATATATTGTGTATAAGTAGTGTATATTTTGTATATAAGTAGTATATATTGTATTTAAGTAGTATATATTGTATATAAGTACTGTATATTGTGTATAAGTAGTGTATATTGTGTTGTAGTTAGTAATTAGTATAAATTGTATATAAGTAGTATATATTGATAAAAGAATGTTGTCATTAGTATATTGTGTTGTATGTTATATATTGTATGTTATATAAATATTCAAGGATTGATATAGAAGTAAAGACAAAGAAATATTGAGACAAAAGATATTCAAGGATATGATAAAGAGCATATTTATTGACCAAAATGGCATATCTTTCTTAGTCTTCCTTCCCCCAATGGAAAAAAACTAAAAGAAGACATGCCAATGTATAAGGTACATCATAACTTATGCATTATTCCCTGAACATGACTTAACTCAGTTATCACCTGTGGTGAACGCTTCTTCTTGTTCCTTGGGGTTAATTATATTGACAGTTGCACCAACATCATCGGCCACTTCAGTTTTTTCGACATCTTTTGGAGTTCCTGGAGCCGAGCCATATGCTTCTTCCCTGTCCGAGCCATATGCTTCTTCCCTGTCCTGTGTGCGTTCACCACATGGGTATTAGAGAATTCAAAAGATAAGTTACTAAGGATTCAAATTGTTCAGGTATTAGAGAATTGAATTACAGCAGATGTCAGATCCTGTAGATAATGTACTGGACTTACCTTAAAAGTTGATGCCATAAGTAGATCTTGAAGCTTAGGGACTATGTCGTACGATACAATGTTGAACACACCATCAAGGTGAACGGGCTTCTTAGTGTTTGAAGGCACTACTTTAAATCCTGCCTTATTTGAACCACCCCATTGAGATAAAACCACCTGTTCCATTGCACCTTTTTCCAAGCCATCAGCATGGTGTTGCAAAGATGGTGTGACGTTGTCCTTTGTACCTTCTTTCTCCAAAATCTCTAGAGTACCAGGCAAGAATTCAACTTCGATTTTATGTTGAGATTGTCATCAACCGGGGGAGAGGTAGTATTTTGGTCACTACTTTCACCGGTTTTAGCTTTTCCTTTACCGAACATATTTTTCAACAAAAATGCCATAATAATTAGCACGTAAGAGTTGAAACGAGTTTACCGGATTGACGAACAACTTCTTGAAAATTGAAAATCGTTGAAATTGAACACTTGAAAACTTCAATTCAACAACTTCACAATGTTTCACGAATTTGCAACAATAAATTAAGCACTTGCACTAGAAAGATTGAAAGAGAGCTTGAGAGAGATTGAGAGATATTGATGAATTGGTGAATAAAAATGAAAGAATGAGGGGGTATTTATAGTTGAGAAATGGGAAATAGTGTAATTATATAAAGTTTGGGGGCCAAATGGCTATTTTTTAAACTTCCAAACGGCTAGTTTTGAAAAAGAGCCGTTTGGAACCGTTTGGAACCGCCAGAACTGGAACCGTTTAAAAAAAATTACCGTTACAGAACCGTTTGGAACCGCCAGAACCGGTTCGGTTCCGGTTCCAGTTCTGGCGGTTCCGGTTCTGGCGGTTCCAACGGGTGGAACCGCCCCGCCACGGTTCCAGGGAACCGCCGGAACCGGCAGAACCTCCAGGGGCCGCGGTTCTGGTCCGGTTCCGGTTCAGAACCGCCCCGTTTACAGCCTTACTTGTGATGTTGTTTACGATATGTAATTGGTTTGAATAGATTTGGGCCACTCGGAGCTGGATACTCGTGGAAAGGGCATTGTTTCTTAGCGGTTTTGTACCAATTCGAGGTAAGTGGCTTGTCTAACCTTGTGTGGGGGACCTCTCCCCTTAAGATATCTTTGTCATTATTTTAAAGCCTGGTGCGCAAGGTGACGGGCGTGTACTTGTGCTAGTTGTTGGAAATTCACCTCACTTAGCTTATTTAGACTTTGTTTTCTTCCATATTTAACTGTTAAAAATGAAACTTCGCTCGTTTTGATTAAGGGAAAGCATGTTAGTAACTTATTTGCTCTATTTGACTAAGTTGAAATATCTGTATTTTACCTTGGGAAGTATGCTAGGAACTTATTTGTTTTTTCTGACTAAATTGCCATAGTTGTCTTTCTTGCGAAGCATGTTAGATTCTCGACTGTATTTGTTTTTCGCATTTGGCTTCATTTCCGTTATATATTAAATTGTTGTGGTGTATTTTACTTTTGAGACTGCAGATTAATTCCCGGAGATCCCGTGTTATTGGTATAAAGGACTGTTGGTTCAATTCCCGGAGATCCTCTGTTATTGGTATAAAGAACTACAAGTTCAATTCCCAGAGATCCTCCGTTATTGATATGAAAGACCAGGTTCAATTCCCAGAGATCCTCTGTTAGAGATGTGATGGACTACGGGTTCAATTCCCGGAAGATCCTCTGATATTGGTATAATAGACTGCGGGTTCGATTCCCGGAGCTCCATGTAGAGATCCTAACTTTTGAGTGGTTTGCCTAGTCTGTACTTGTAGCCGTTCTGTTTTAATTACTGTCTTGTTAGATATTCAGGATTTACTTCATTCTCTACTATTTATTTAATTTTACATTATTTCTTATGTTCTTATCGGTAGGGCCTCGACCTTCCTCGTCACTACTCCATCGAGGTTAGACTTGACACTTACTGAGTACCGATGTGGTGTACTCATGCTACTCTTCTGCACACTTCTATTGTGCAGATAGGTACTTCTGATCGGGCGCTCTATCAGTGATTAGGAGCTATACTCGGAGATTTGAGGTATGCATCTGCCGCGTCCGCAGAGCCGAAGAGTCTCCTTCTATTCTCCTTCTAGCCAGTGGTTTCATTCATGTACTCACATGTTGTAGATACTCCTGGTGATAGAGCCATATGTTATGCCTTACTCTTAGCCTGTGTTGCATGTGAGTTTCTGGGTCTTGGAGGTTTTACGTTATTTTGAGTCGACATGTATGTGACAGGCGACAGTCTATACATTATCTTATGCTATTTATGTTTTATTTATCGTTTCTGCAAAGATTGTTGAATTTTCGCAATGTGTCAGGCTGTCCTAGTCGCGAAGACTGGGTGCCGTCATGACAGGTTAACGCTTGGTGAACTAGGGTCGTGACAAGTTGGTATCAGAGCTCTAGGTTCATAGGAGTCACGGGACACATGCCGGTTATTTAGAGTCTCGCTGTTCGGTACGGAGACGTATGTACTTATCTACGGGAGGCTATGTAACGGCTTAGGAAAATCTTCACTTTATTTGAATTCTTGCCGTACTATGTTTTTGACCTTGATTCTAAACTACTGTTCCTATTCTCTCACAGATGGTGAGGACACGCACGACCCGAGACGATTAGACACCCGTACCCCCTCCTGCAGCAGCTAGGGACCAGGGTCGTGGACGCGCACGGGGTGCAGCCAGAGCACCTGCGCGAGCCGCCGAGGTGCCACCAGCAGACCCAGTCAGGACTCAGGCACCAGAGACGCCCAAAACCACAACTACTCTAGCTGTGCAGGAGGCATTGGCACAATTTATGAGTATGTATACCACGCTGTCGCAGGCAGGGTTGCTTCCACCTCCTGCAACTACGTGCCAAGCTGCAAGAGGAGCCCAGACTCACGCAGCCCGCACTCCGGATCAGAGGGTGCACATGGGGACGATTCCAGATATTCTTCCTGTCCAGCCTACAGTGCCGGTTCAGCCCGAGGATGGGGCACCTACTTCGGAGGATGAGCAGCGTAGATTGGAGCGGTTCAAGAAGTATGACCCTCCTATTTTTAGCGGACTTGCTAGAGACGATGCTTTGGGGTTTTTGGAGGATTGTCACCACATTTTTTGCACCATGGGTATTACTTCTTCGGGTACGGTTTCTTTTGCAACTTTCCAGCTTCGGGGAGCCACCTATGATCGGTGGCACACTTTTGAGCTAGACAGTCCGGACGAGGCTGCCTCCCAGACTTGGACTCAGTTTTCATATATGTTTCAGAGGGAGTTTTTTTCCCCAGAGCCTCTGAGATGCATGGCGCGCGGAGTTTGAGCACTTGCTCCAGGGCCCTATGACTGTCTCTTAGTATGTCATCCGTTATACTAGGTTCGCCAGGCATGCGCCTACTTTGGTGGCTACTGTTCGTGAGAGGGTTCGCAGGTTTATCGAGGGTCTTATTCCTTCCATCAGGTCTGGCATGGCGCGAGAGTTGGAGATGGATATATCCTATCAGTAGGTGGTGAGTATAGCTAGGAGGATAGAGGGTATTCATGCTAGAGAGCGAGAGGAGAGAGAGGCCAACAGGCCTCAAGAGTCTGGTCATTTCTCTGGTACCCGTACTTCAGGAGCAGGACGTCATGGTAGGGGCTATACGGGTCTCCCAGTTCACTCAGCCCTTCCCCCATCCAGTAGTACTCCAGCACCTCCCAGATCTCAGGAGCCTTATTATGCACCCCCGGTTTCTAGTGTGCCTCCTGCGTAGGGCACCTCCAGAGGTCAGTCTAGCAGGGGTGGGTCCAGTCAGTCACAACCGTCGTGCCCTCCTAGATCTTGTTATGAGTGCGGGGATACCCGCCACTTGGTTATAGAGTGCCCTATACGTGGTAGGGGTGTGCCTTCTCAAACTCCACAGCCCCAACATGCTCCACGAAGTCAGCAGGCCATTGTTCCAGCTCCAGCTGCCACCCCACCTGCCCAGCCAGCCAGAGGCGGGGATCGGGGGGATAGAGGTCGCCCTCGAGGTAGGGGCCGAGCCGTATTTTATGCCATTCCTTATCGTGCCGAGGCTGTCACCTCCGATTCTGTTATCACGGGTATTATTTTGGTTAGCCACAGAGAGGCATCGGTTCTATTCGATCCAGGCTCTACTTATTCTTATGTGTCATCTTATTTTGCTCCGCATTTGGGTACAGTCCGAGAGACCTTGAGCTCTCATGTTTATGTTTCCACTCCCGTGGGAGATTCTCTTGTTGTGGACCGTGTGTATCGGTCATGTTTGGTTAATATTCGTGGTTTTGAGACCAGGGCAAATCTTTTATTACTTGATATGCTCGATTTTGATATTATCTTGGGCATGGACTGGTTGTCTCCCCATTATGCTATTCTTGATTGTCACGCTAAGAATGTGACGCTGGCTATGCCAGGTATTCCTCGTAGTAAGTGGATTGGTACTTTTGATCACACTGCCAATAGAGTTGTATATTTTCTTAAAGCTCAGCGTATGGTTGAGAAGGGGTGTGCCGCATATTTGGCCTATGTGAGAAATATCAGTGCTGATACCCCTTATGTTGACTCTCTCCCAGTAGTACGGGATTTCCTCGATGTGTTCCCAGCTGATCTTCCGGGCATGCCGGCCGATCGGGACATTGATTTTGGTATTAATTTGTTGCCGGGCACTCAACCCATATCTATTCCTCTTTACCGTATGCCTCCTCTTGAATTGAAGGAATTGAAGGATCAGTTATAGGAATTTCTTGATAAGGGTTTTATTCGACCCAATGTTTCACCAAAGGGTGCTCCTGTATTGTATGTAAAGAAAAAGGATGGTTCTATGCGCATCTGTATCGATTATCGTCAGTTGAACAAAGTTATTGTGAAGAACCGGTATCCTTTGCCTCGTATTGATGATCTATTTGACCAGCTTCAGGGCGCACATATGTTTTCCAAGATTGATTTTCGCTCAAGTTATCACCAGCTAAAGATTCGGGAGCCGTATATCTCGAAGACAACTTTCAGGACTCGGTATGGTCATTACGAGTTCCTTGTCATGTCATTTGGGCTGACCAACGCCCCAACAACTTTTATGCATTTGATGCACAGTGTATTCAGACCCTATCTCGGCTCATTTATCATTATTTTCGTAGATGATATTCTTGTATACTCCCAGAGCCGGGAAGATCATGAGCAGCACCTGAGGACAGTGCTTCAGACCCAGAGAGAAAAGAAATTGTATGCAAAGTTTTCAAAATGTGAGTTTTGGTTGAGTTCCATGGAATTTCTAGGCCACGTGGTATCGAGTGACTGCATTCGGGTAGATCCTAAGAAGGTGGAGGCCGTGCAGAGTTGGCCTAATCCCTCCTCAGCTACGGAGATCCACAGTTTCCTTGGCCGGCGGGGTATTACTGTCGTTTTATGGAGGGGTTCTCGTCGATTGTAGCCCCTATGACTAGATTAACCTAGAAGGGTGATCCTTTTCAGTGGTCAGACGACTGTGAGGCGAGCTTCCAAAAGCTCAAGACGGCTTTGACTTCAGCCCCTATTCTGATTTTGCCTACAGGTTCGGGGCCCTATACAGTATATTGTGATGCCTCACGAGTTGGACTTGGAGCGGTATTGATGCAGGACGGTAGGGTGATTGCCTACGCGTCCAGATAGTTGAAGGTGCATGAAATGAACTATCCTGTCCATGACCTTGAGTTAGCTGCTATTGTTCATGCATTAAAGATCTGGCGTCATTATTTGTATAGTGTGCCTTGTGAGATTTATACGGATCATCGGAGTTTGCAGTATTTGTTCAAGCAAAAGGATCTGAACTTGAGCCAGAAGAGATGGTTGGAGCTACTGAAGGATTATGATATTACTATTCTTTATCACCTGGGCAAGGCTAATGTGGTAGCCGACGCCTTGAGCCACCGGATGAAAAGTTTGGGGAGTTTGGCATATTTACCAGCTTTAGAGAGACCTATGGCGATGGATGTCCAGGCCTTATCCAGTCAGTTCGTGAGGTTGGACCTTTCGTAGCCCGGTCGGGTTCTAGCCTGTGTGGTTTTTCGGTCATCATTGTTTGATCGTATCAGGGAACGACAGTATGATGACACGTATTTGCTTGTCCTCAGGGACACCGTTCAGCATGGCGATGCTAAGGATGTGACTGTTGGAGATGACGGGGTGTTGAGGATGCAGGGGTGGATCTGTGTGCCCGATGTTGATGATATTCGGGAGTTGATATTGAATGAGGCCCATAGGCGGATGAAGAAGGACATAATATAGTTTGTAGCTAGATGTCTCAGCTGTCAGCAGGTGAAGGCTGAGCATCAGAGACCGGGAGGGTTACTCCAGCAGATGGAGATTCCGGAGTGGAAATGGGAGAATATCACTATGGATTTTGTGACTGGTCTCCCTCTGATGGCGAGGAAGTTTGATTCTATTTGGGTTGTTGTGGATCGGCTGACCAAGTTTTCTCATTTCATTCAAGTGTGCACTTCTTACTCAGCGGAGCAGTTAGCAGGGATTTATATCAGGGAGATTGTCCGTCTGCATGGCATTCCAGTTTCTATCATCTCAGACAAGTTCGATGTTTACATCACGATTCTGGAGAGCCATCCAGCATGAGTTGGGTACCAAAGTGACCATGAGCACAACTTTTCACCCTCAGACGAACGGACAGTCCAGGCGCACTATTGAGATTCTTGAGGATATGCTCCGTGCGTGCGCGATTGAGTTTAGAGGGTCTTGGGATCAGTTCTTTCCATTGTCTGAGTTTGGTACAACAACAGTTATCAGTCCAGTATTCAGATGGCGCCTTATAAGGCCTTATATGGTAGGAGATGCAGATCCCTGGTGGGTTGGTTCGAGCCGGGCGAGGCCAGATTATAGGGCATTGATTTGGTTCAGGATACGGTGGAGAAGGTTAAGGTGATTCAGGATAGACTCCGTGCAGCCCAGTCCAGACAGAAGAGTTATATGGACTGCAAGGTTCGTGATGTTCCATTTATGGTTGGTGAGAAGGTTTTGCTTCGGGTCTCGCCTATGAAAGGCGTCATGGGGTTTGGAAAGAAAGGAAAGTTGCGGCTGAGGTGTATTGGTCCATTTGAGATTTTGAAGCAGGTTGGGAAGGTTGCTTATGAGCTTGCTTTACCTCCCAGTTTGGCCGGGGTTCATCCCATATTTCATGTTTTGATGCTTCGGAGGTATCATGGTGACCCGTCTCATGTGTGGGAGTTCACTTTAGTCCAGTTGGACAATGACTTGTCCTATGTAGAGGAGCCAGTGGCAATATTGGATAGACAGGTCTGAAAGCTCTGGTCAAAGGATAAAGCTTCAGTAAAGGTGCAGTGGCGGGGTCATCTGGCCAAGGAGGCGACTTGAGAGACCGAGCGGGATATACGCAGCCGATACCCTCATCTTTTTGCTACTTTAGGTATGTTCTCTATGCTCGTTCGAGGACGAACGAATGTTTAAGTGTAGGAGGATGTGACAACCCAGCCTGTCTTCTTTGGAATTTATGCCCCGTTTCCTCATTAACTACTTTCCCTAAGTTCATTTTTGCTATTTTGGTTTTCCGGGATGTTCGGTAATAGAATTCGGGGTGTTTTGGACACTTAGTCCCAAATGAGAGCTTAAGTGTTGGAAAATGGTTCGTAATCAGAACAGTTTCAAGACAACTTTGGAATGGAGAATTGATGGTTTCGTTAGCTTCGTTAGGTGATTTCGGGGTTGGGAGCGTGTTCGGAATGTATTTTGGATGTCCGTAGCTCATTTAGGCTATAAATGTCGAAAGTTAGAATTTTGAAGTTTTTGGTCTGATAGTGAATTTTTGATCCGAGGATTGGAGCAGAATTCCGGAAGGTTGTGTAGTACCGTCATGTCATTCGGGATGTGCATGCAAAATTTCAGGTCAATCGGACGTGTTTTGGTTAGGTTTTGAATCGAAGGCAAGTTTGGTTAAGTTTTGAAGTTTTTATGTTCAAATCATTGATTAATTCGAGTTCTCGGAGTTGTTTTAGGTGGTTTAAGGTTCGGTACAAGTTCAAATGAGGTCATGGGATATGTACGTAGGTTTGATTAATGTCCCGAGGGCCTCAGGTGTGTTTTGGACGCTCAACGAAGCAATCGGAGTTGATTATTGCAGCAGAAAATTACAGGTCAGTGATTCCTTCTTCGCGTTCGCGAAGAAGGCCATGTGTTCGCGAAACTATCCTCTTCCATTAATCGCGATCGCGTCCCTCACCCATCGATCCCGAAGCCCAGCCAGTGCCTCTTCCGCGTTTGCGTCCCTGCCACGCGTTCGTGCAGGCCATTTCTGGACCCCTTGTTCTTCCTTCTACGCGATCGCGTGAAACGCGTCGCATTCGCGTAGTGTCCGGTCCCAGATCTTCGCGTTCACAGCCTACCCTTCGCGATCGTGAAGGCCATTTTCAGTCACTTGAATTTTACTCTCCACAAACGCATGCCCATCCACGCGATCGCGATGTACAAAAGTCCTGGGCGGACATTAATATTTCAAAAACGAACCCTTCTTCCATTTTTAAAAAACTTAAGCTAGAGAGCTTGGTTTTGGGAGGTTTTTCGAGGGATTTCAGAGGCAATCATTGGGTGACGATTCCTTGCTCCTTTATTATTATTACCCGCTAATCTAATGTCAAATTCAAGTTTTAATTTCGGATTTTGATTGAAAATCGGGGTAAAGTTCTTAGACCTAACTTTGATGATTTGAAGGGGCATTTTACCTCCAATTTGGGAGATTTATATGCTTAGACTCATGAGAGTACGAGGTTTTTGAAGATGTAAAAATTATTCGATTCCGAGACGTTGGACTGAGGGGCATTTTGGGCATTTTGGTCATTTCACAGGGTAATTCTTCACATAAACCTTTAGTTGAAATACAGAATCACAATATGCCCATTTAGGCAAAAGATGCCTTGTAGTTGTGTTCAGGTTTCTTTAGATGCTTGTGACTTGTGACACCTCGTTCGGGTCGTGTTGGGTTGTAAATACTGGTTATTATTTTTGTTAAGCTGTATTTATCTACTCATCTGTGTTTAATAATTATTAAAGAGGCGATTTGGGTTAGTTGGCTGACCTTGTCTTTACAAGAGGCGCCATCACGGTCGGGTTTGAAAATTGGATCGTGACTCGAGGTCTAGATGTGGTTAATAGCGATGAATGATCAATGAAGAATCATGATAACGAGGGCCTTAAAGATGGCCTTTTGCGATTAATAATAAGCAATAAATGAAGAACAATAATGAATAAGGAATGCGCAATGAAAGAATAAACAATAACTGCAAAGTACAATAGTATTAGTAAAGAGAGTAGAGAATGTTGTATTATATTCAATGGGTTGTGTAATCAAATCCGAATTTCTTACAAGATGACAAGTGTCCCCTTTATATATGAGGGGGAACCCCAACATAGTACATGTATAATAATGACGAGGAAATGCTACGGGTATAGCTGTTTAATGACTTAGTACAGACTAGTACTATTCTTGCAGGCTTGGTGAGCTCTAACCACATGTCTTTGGGAGCTTTCCCGCCTTTCCATGATGGTCATCGATTTGTGCTGCTCCAAAATCGATCTCCGATGTGCTCCCTCGAGGGAAGCACCTCGGGGGCATGCTCCAAATTCTCCTTCGAGCTCCTCGGGGACGGGCATGAAATGCTATGATAACCCCGAAATCGAACTCTTTCGATTTTGGCCGTATACAATATATATTGTATATTAACTCATCCATATATATAATCATCTTGTTTGCTACCTTATCTATAAAATTTTCCTTCATCTTATATCTAATATTGCTGATTACGCTTAAAAATATGAAAATATATCTCTTGAAGAGAAAGAATCCATATTCTTTTGGATTTTTAATTTTTATATGTGTTTGGGTAAGTTTACTATTAATGGCTATAGATAGATAAGTTAGGACTTACTTGAGATATTTCCTTAAGATATTCTTTTTCTTTTTCTTGTTCTTTTTACAAGGATAATCTTTTTCAAGTATCCACAAAAAGTTCATAAGCGAACTGAAAAATAAATAAATCAATACAGTAATAATAATAAATTAAAATTTTAAAAATTGACTGACTGACCACGTCAGACCCCATGTTGCTCCGATTCATGCGCTGCTTTTAACACCCTTTTCCCCTTTTCTCCCTCTTTTCACCATTGTTTCTCAGTTTTTTTTGACAAAACCAAGAAAATGGAAACAACCTTTTTTGCTGTTTATGAAGAGATAAAAGGTTGAATTTTTGTAATGCAGAAAGGATAAATATGGTTAAGGTCTTTATCTATTATTGGATTTACCAGCTTTAGCAAATTTTTTGTATATATTAATAGATATTTGCATATAAATGTCTGAATTGGTAGCTCGAACGGGTCGGCATCAACAACGATATGAAGAAGGTTATCGACTCATTGCTGGGTATCTTTCTTTTTGCTTTTCTTTATTTAATTATTCTCTATTTTGTTTGGATTTATTTTGGTTTTTGCTCATTTGGTTCTTCTTGGTTTTGGTTAATCTTTTATTGAATGTGGGTATTTTTGGTTCGAATCTAACGGGGCATTTGTAGTTCTTTATCTTAGTTTTCTTTTCTGAAATTTGCTTGAGGTATTGAGTTTGTGCAATTCGATTTGAAAAAGTTCGTATCTTGAAAAAGTTGAAGTTTAATACTAGGTGACTTTGCCAAAGACCCGATACGTGTGCTCGTGGAGGTAGCAGATCCTCGGTTGAATAGTCATGCTGCAAATTGTCGCCCCAGTGGTGTCTGGGGAGGGTAAATAGTGCGCATACCTTACCCCTATAGTGAATGTAGAGAGGTTGTTTCCACTCGAATGAAGGTCTACCCTCATCTGACCCCACTTGGAATTATGTTGGGCTTTTGTTGTTGTTGTACAGTAGTGTACGGGCCCGTATACTGCCGTCATTGAAAAAAAAGAATTTGAAGTCTTTTCTAAAGAGCAGCATTCAAGAACTGTTAAGAGATGTTGGAATAGGCTGCCATTGTTCTCTTTAAGTGCTTATTAAAAGAAGAAGTAAAATTTGAGGAGTTAAAAGAAGAACAATGAATCTTGTAAATCTGGAATGTAGGAATTGGGTGGCCCTATGGTCTTAGTTAATTTTATGCTTTTGGTTTTCCAATTCAACATTATTTATAATTTCTTTTGGAGGTGGCCTGTGATTGGATAAGCTTAAGATAAATCAGAAT
Source organism: Nicotiana benthamiana (assembly GCA_034376525.1). NCBI lineage: Eukaryota > Viridiplantae > Streptophyta > Magnoliopsida > Solanales > Solanaceae > Nicotiana > Nicotiana benthamiana. The sequence continues at coordinate 13,723,788 of CM067331.1, read as the reverse complement.
TGGGGTTATAGACTTGTAGGGGTGAAATAATTTTGTTTCCCGCTGTTTCTTCTTATATTAAGTTCTTTTGCTGATCCAATCAGAAGGAAGCTATCCTTTTCCTTCTCACTACACTTTAAATCTAGTTTTGGTTCTTATTCTGCTTAACATCTCCTTGACGATGGAGTCACAACTCATAAGCCATGACATATAACATACACAAAAAGCATGTAGTGAATCTCTCGTTATCTTCATCATCTCGAGTGCAGAGTTATTTGACAGCGGTGAACAAAGAATCCATTGACCCTATCACAATCAAATTGGTAACATGGCTCCAATGAGACAGTCATGCGATGAGATTATTCTCAGCTCAAAAGTGTGAGAAGGAAAGGCACTGAGCATTTGCAGTAACGAGGTCTTCCATGTTCTATATTGTTAAGGATAGTTGGTTTTTGAGTGTTTTGCTGTTCAGACTCTCTAAGGGTATGTTATGCAATTGAATTCTTGATGTGTTCTTAGAAAGGATATAGAGAAGCAACAGCACAAAGTAGAGAAGTTCAGGAACACCAGAGAAATCCTTCCGTGGTTAGAAAGTATAGAATGTGATTCTAGTAAAAATATCCTCTTAGAATAGAAGTGTACTGATTTTATGGAGCAAAAGTTTCTTAATCTTTTAGCTCCTAAAAATTGCAGTAAGCTCAAATCTGAAATTTTAGCACTTCAAATTAAATACTAAGCATGTCTCTTGAAGTTGTCATTCGAGTTCTCGTTGTGGTTTCCCTTTTCACGATAAGTTCAGTTGGTACATTTTCTGGCTTTTGTTTTTGGGGTCTCTTTATCATGCAGCATCTTTAAATGGGTTTCAGTCTCCTGGTAGTTGGTATGTCGTTTCATATCTTTTGTCTGTCAAAGTTTTTTCTGCTTCTTAACGGACTCGAAAACAGTGAACAACATCCCCTTTTAACTTCCTGCGTTTGCATTTGAAGTCAGAATAATATTTTCTCGGATCCTGTCTATTCTGAATTCTTACCAGAGTTTCCGCAGGTGTATTCCGTTTAAGTTCAGGGATATGGAACAAAATGGTGGTGACGCATCCAAAAAGATAGTCGAAGTACTGATGATAAACTCAACAAGTGGGCCCGGTCTTCTGTTTCCAAAGGTGAGAATTGTTCTATTGGATTTCAAGCAATATGCTATGTTAGTTCTTATGATTAAAGTGTTTTCTTGGGCTAGCATTAAGTTACCTTATGTGACTTTATCTTCTGATGGATCTGATAGTAAGGTCCTTTTTAGCACTTTGTATTTCAACCTCAATTAATAGATTTGCTAACTTTCTTCCTCCACTGTGAAACTGAACCTTACCAAGTTTAACAACTAAAAAGATATCGGGTGTGTTTCATGAAGGAAAACATGTTCTAGAAAATGTTTTCCAATTTTCCCCATGTTTGGTTGGCTTAATATTTGGGAAAATATTTTCTCTGTGAACTCATTTTCCTCCAATTGAAGAAAAATAACTTCCCAACCAAGAGGAGGGAAAATATTTTCCAAAATACTTTTTCAACATTCCCTACACCTACACTCCCATCCCCCCTCCCAATCTACCTTGGCCCCAACCTCGACCCCAGACCCCCACCGCCCTCACACATTTTGTTTCCCATAGTGTTTGCCTAAATTACATATTTCCTAATGAAATATTTTTTTGCTAACTAACCAACTACTAGAAAATATTTAAGAAAACCATTTATATATATATATTTTTGATTTGCACCGGGTGTCTGTGTCTCTTCGAGCCCCGACTAATCCCGAGGGTGCACAGGCCCTCGACAAGGAGTTTTTCGCAAGTGCACCACGGTTAATTCAGGTTTTATCCTATCCGATGGCCCTCAGAAATTGTCTGCACCCATTGGGTTTCGAACTCGAGGTCTCGAAAGGAAGTAAACCCCAAGGTTCAAGTCAATTGCCACCAGGCCAACCCCTGAGGGTTAAGAAAACCATATATTCCAAGAAAACATTTCCGTCATACCAAATATTCCATCAAGTTTGCCAAGATTTACATTGACGATTGACAAGTTTCACTTTTTAATGTTCTTGTAAAATACAGCAACCATGTTTAACATGCTCCATTCTCTTGATGATTACTTATGCTAGCTAGATGTTGCTTCCATTCTCTTGATGACTACTTATGCTAGCTAGATGTTGCTTCCATTCTCTTGATGACTACTTATGCTAGCTAGATGTTGCTGCATTGCGATGTTTACATGCTTCATTCTCTTCATGACTACTTATGTTAGTTAGATGTTGCTGCATTGAACCTGGTAGCACTACTAGCAGGTTATTCAATCAAAGGTAGACAAGCGTGAGCGCGTACCTGAACCAGTGAATTGGCATTTACAGTTGGTTCTCCTTTTTCTTTTCCGGCCATTACACTTGATAGACTTCTTGTTGTATTCTTTAATTATTCTTTTTCTTTTTGTTCTGGCCTCTGTTTTTTTGGTATGTAGCAGCACCTCCATATTGGGGAATAAGTTCTTTATGTTGATTTTTTTCCTTAGAGCTGGCTAGATGCCTATGAGTGCTGTTAATTGACATCTCTGTCTTTGTATATATAGGGAGGGTGGGAAAATGATGAAACAGTTAAAGAGGCAGCTGTTCGTGAAGCCGTAGAGGAGGCTGGAGTTCGTGGGGATTTAGTGGTGAGATTGTTGTACCCTATTCATTTATTCTGTAGCATTTGGATACACAAATAAGTTATTCCCTGCCGCATGGAGGTTCATCACACTTTATTAGGTTTTTCCTAGATTTATTTGCATGTTAAATAGACCACATTGGCAAAAGCGACATTTCCACTGCCTTTGAGCTTTGCATGTGGTCATGTCTTTTTGTTGCTTAATCATCTTTAGTTCTCTCTGCTCAGAATGTTCTTTTATTGTTAATGGAGTGAATTTCTTACAATATTATACTTTCTGTCGCACTCCTTTTAAGCATCATGATGTGATAAAACTTCAATATATTTCTCTCTTCCAAATAAATTTACTGTCATCTGTAATAAAAATAATAGAACTACAAGAGGGGTATCAATGTGAATATGTGATGCAGTAATAACATTTAACGAAGGGTGAACCTGTTTTGGAATATTTTAAAAGAGTCGAAGCTAAAGTTCATTAACTGATCAGAGTAATATTAAATTTATCATAGTGACTTACTAACGAAATGTGCTTGTCTTTGTTTAGATTGTCTTCAGTAAACTTTTTGTTTTTAACTTATATAAATAAACTTGTAGGTTGGAGCGTATGTAGAAGTTACGTGATTCCCTTGTATTATTTTGTTTTCCATGAATCTGTGGGATTTATACCTCTTCTTTTTCAGCATTTTTTGGGATACTACCTCTTTAAAAGCAAAACACTTCAAGACGAGTACAGTCCAGAAGGTCTGTGTAGAGCTGCCATGTTTGCTTTGTTTGTGAAGGAAGAGCTTGACTGTTGGCCAGAACAGAACCGCCGGAAAAGAAGTTGGCTGACAATTGCTGAGGCAGTTGAATGTTGCCGGCACCAATGGATGAGAGAGGCCCTTGAGGAAGGATTTCTGAAGTGGCATGAGGGTGGTATGGTAAGCACAATTAACAACGAAGAGGACTAGTTTTTCTCTTTACTCTTCCCTGACCAACATTGAAGGTTTTTAGAAACCAATTTGAAGTAATGTTCTTTTAGATATTGAACCATGTTTTGATGGTTTTTAACTGATTCATTGCTTTCCCAGAAACCTGACGGAGAATCATAAAGAAAAGAAACAAGAAAATTATTCTATCTTCATCATTTTCTTGCTAACTACATCTGGTAGTCGACTAACCAAATTAGTCAGAAATAGCAGATGATGCTTTTCTGTGTAACTACATTTTCATTATCTAATCTTCATTTCTTGGGACATAATCATATTATGAACAGTCTACGCAATAATCTCTAGTGGGAGGACAAATACACGTTGTGTTTATATCAAAACAATGAATGCAAGACGTGTATCTCTTCAATTTATAGATAAGGCAGTTAAATTGTTTGATTTGGTGTAAACCGTAGGTGAAGGCAAGCATCTCTTGAATAGACTTCACACGCTGTATGCTTAACATTTACTTGTTAGAAGTTGTAATTTGGTTCTTTAAATAAAGCTGCTGATACTGATATCAACCAGTAGAAGGCATAATGTAAACTCTGCAACATCCTTTGCATTGGAATTCTTTTATTATTATTATTTTTTCTTTTTTTCTTTTTTTTTTGTGTACTAGATTATCTTGGACTTTGTCGATATTGAAGTGTGATGGTCTCACATAAAAGATTAAATTTTTATGTCAAAATTTTTTTTTTCGATTTGTCAAAAAAAGGTTCCTGTAATGAAATACTTGATTATGGTGAATGTCCATAACTCCTAAGGGAGTAACACCTACTACTCTTCTCCATTAATCTCACACAATTTCTTACCATTATGGATGTAACTCCCACACATCCATGATCTTTCCCCATGTTCTCAATAGTTAATACCATGTTCATGGCATCCCGTTGTATTACCTATATATAGAGGATTTATGCATAGCATTGTACACACTTGGATACATAGAAGAAATAAGATTCTCCTCTCTTTCTCTCTACATTGTTGTTTATTTTATTGTTCTATATTGTTACTTTGTGCTAAGTTTCGTAATACGTTATCAGCACGATTCTCCTCTCTTTCTCTTTACATTGTTGTTTATTTTATTGTTCTATATTGTTACTTTGAGCTAAGTTTCGTAATACGTTATCAGCACGATTCTCTAATCATCTCAAACTGAGTTTGGGTCTTCTTCATACCATGTTTTAAATTCATCTCACTACGAGAATCGAGGAAAAAAAGTATAATCAGGTATGCTTCTGCTAGGATTTATTTATGTTAGGAATAAGTTTCAACCAATTTTCAACTAAATTATTTTGATTCACACATGCAAAATCAATTCATTCGTACTCCTTTTAGATTCTAAAGTAGTGTAATCTAACCATTACATAAGTTGGATATTACTGGTACGAAAGATTTTGCATGTAAGTCAAAATTCGAGAATCAAAAGGATAATTAATTATTCTTTCGTAATAGCCTTTGTATATCCAAAATAATTTTGTTTTATAAAGCCTATGAGGAGTTATTCCCTCTTAATGGAATAACTTAAATAATTTTTAAGTTGACACATACTCTTTATACAAGTGACCATTATTGAATATAATTCTTTTGGGAAGTAATTCTTTTCTAGTCTAAAATTTGACTTTGAATGGAATTCAGAGGTATAAATTCACATCTAGAGAGTTTCACCTAACTGTTACTTGTTGTTTTAAATGTTCGAGGATGAGTCTCAACACGCTTAGCCTATATACCATTAGTTAAGGGTAAGACCATGAGTTCAAATCCCAACACACCATGAGGGTAAGGCATCAGCTTTTGAGTCCTGATGTTCCATAATTATAAGAGTTGGGTTCGAGCCCCAACTCACTATGGCCAACATGCCTTCAATGGGTAAGACATTCGGTTTGAGTTCCAATGCACCATATTGATGATATAATGATGGCTAAAGAAAAATAATATATTTTTTCATTGAAAAACATGAAGCTTGTCTCACTTGATATGCTCCATTCTTGAAGTGAATGTGATAGCGGTGTATAATAAGTCTACATAAAGACAAGTGGTTGACAAATGAGCGCAGGCATACCAAAGATCAAAATATAATAGTCATCATTATGATAATTGTAAAAAGGAGAACAATAAGGGTTCTCGAGGTAATTCTTCAAAAGGTGAAGGAAATTATTTACCATCAGATTGGTATGGAAAATTTATAAAGCACGTTGCGATAATTATACTTCATTCTTTGAAGATAATGTGACTTGTGATAAGCATTGAGAATACAGATTCATTCCTGAAGGTGAATATAATCATATGTGATAAAAATAATGAATAAAGACGTTCAATGCATGATTGGATACACACCACAACTCACCTACGCATGAGGTTTGAGTGAAGTAAAAAGGAATGAATATTATTGTGGTTATATGAATATGTCATCGGTTGTGTACATGTGGTACGCAAAAATATATTGTCGTGCTTTATATAAAGTTGTTAAAGGAAAAGTAAAGCAAGAAATGATTTTGCTCATGACAATTTTGACCATGACAATTATTATGATATAATTTTCTCTGTGAAGGACGCATTCACCATATGGATGGTTGACAAAAGATCATGTAGTACAAAATTATTGAGAGCTCCGGAAGAGTGAATTTGTTACTAATCGAATAAATAAAATTATTCATGAAATTGGTGGTAGTAAGTCTCGAAAGGAATTTTTGAGTTTCAAATATATTAGCCATAGTGGTTGGCATTTTGAGACTATAAACAAAAGAAAAATTGAATATCTTCATATTACTACAATTATCGGGTAAATATAAAAGATTACCCGATTTTCTTCTATTTGTACTACACAAGAATAAGCATGGTGATGAATCACATGCCATAGTAATTAGATGTTTAATGAAATAAATATTAGTTGGCATGACCGGTCGGCCATTCCGGTTCAATTAATATGCGAAAAATAATTGAGAATTCACATTGGCATATATTGAAGAATTAGGAGGTTCTTCGAGAATTCTCATGTACGGCTTATTCTCATGATAAATTGATTACTATACCAGCTTTAGTTGTGATTATATATGGGCCCAGTCACTTGCCATGTGGACCGTTTACTGTTATATGATTCAATAGTTGCATCTATTGTAAGATCACATGTGAGTTTGCTATCAACTTGCAATTTGAATTTTGCAAGGTTGATTGCTCAAATTACTAGAGTACAGTTCCAGAATATAAATTATGATGATTTATTTTGATAATGCTGGTTTAAATCAAAGTTGGTTTAGCAAAAGTTGTATGCCTCCGATTATAGCTAAACCATTGGTTATGAGAACAAAACTCCCAAATAAAAATTTGGTATGGGATGTATTATTTAATATACAATAGTATATGGGCCCAGTCACTTGCCATGTGGACCGTTTACTATTATATGATTTCAATAGTTGCATCTATTGTAAGATCACATGTGAGTTTCTTATCAACTTGCAATTTGGATTTTGCAAGGTTGATTGCTCAAATTACTAGAGTACAGTTCCAGAATATAAATTATGATGATTTATTTTGATAATGCTGGTTTAAATCAAATTTGGTTTAGCAAAAGTTGTATGCCTCTGATTATAGCTAAACCATTAGTTATGAGAACAAAACTCCCAAATAGAAATTTGGTATGGGATGTATTATTTAATATACAATAGTACTTGTATGCATCTAGCCAAGTTATGATAAATTTCCCCGATCACAATTGGTTCAGGGCGAGGAGCCAAATAATTTCTATATAGAAATATGGATGTGTGATATAATATAATTATCCCACCACAATGCACAAAGATAGATTCCCAAAGAAAGTTGAGAATTGTGTTGGTGATCCCAACATTAGGGGAAGAAAATGAGCAGTTGAAAAAAAAATTAATACATGAAATGAATTATTATGAGTACACCTAGATTCTTGTACAAGAAAATATGAACTTGAAGTTCAAGTGATAATTCATGTGCAAAATAATATCAAGCGCATTTGCTGACCCAAGGCTAAATGTCATATTTCAACTGATAATGCTCCAAATAAAATAAAGTCAATGATATAGTCTATGAGATTCATGGAGCGTAATAGACTAATCAGTTCAAAGATAAAACTCCTTGAAGAAGGAGATGAGCACATGTTCAAGATGGTCATAATAAGGAGGCAAGTGCTTTATAAGAGCACCATGACATAACCCTCTATAAGACCTCATGAGAGAGGCTCACGTACCTGAAAATAATGAGATCTCGACAAGTTATGTTTTTATTGTATGATGATGGAACCAATGTAAAACGATCATCAATGATATTGTTGATATAATGTAGTGCACAATATTTTTAATATTGACGCGGATCTTGAGATCAAATCTATCATGAAATTTGGACATATAAATGATTGGTCAATGAAGAATACGCAATTAAGATTGACTTCACTTGAAAAACATGTAGTTTTGGACTGATAGTCCCAAAACCTAAAAGTATAAAGTCAGTGGGGTGATACAACATTTTATGTAAATGGAAACATGTTCCCTTGTGGTGGGTATAATTGTTTTTAGATTTTTAAATTTGATATGCGTACATAAAAGTCATTGAAGGATTTAAACTGTTCTAAAGCATATTAAGGTTCCCAAGAAACTCATTAAACAAAGCTGCATCAAATACTTATGTGGATTAGAGCAAGCATGGCGTGCATAATTTAGTTTTGTGTCTATTGCACTTGATGCTCTATATATCTTGCTAGAACGATGAGTATAATAATATGCTAGCGAGATCTAGTTTTATTCCTATATAAAGATATTGGGATACAATTAGTATTATACTGCAAAAGGAATCCTTGATATAGATTTGTTTATTCTAACAAATATTGTCAAGGTTTTGTTGGTTATGCAAATGCATGCATTTTTTTGAAGACCGTTCTTCAAACAATCTATTCTTATGTGAGGGAATTGCCATATTATCATTTCACAAGGTTGTCAATTGTTGATAATTATTCAAGTCATGTCAATATACTAGCAACTGATGAAGCAAGTGACTCAACACACTACAGATGTGTGACTTTTCATTGAAGAGAAGATTCCACTAATAGTGAAGATGGTGATGTTTGCTTATCTCAATTGAAAGAATGATATATTGATGGAGACATAATAAATCTTATATTTCATCAAAGTTCTTTGTCAAATCTTCAACAGAATGATGAAGCAGAAGTTCAACAAATTTATTTGAGTGATAGTTTACCGGAATAATTCACCAAGGCATTGCCGATCTCAATATTAGAGAAGTTGTTATACCAGATTGGAGTTTGTCGTTCCGAGAGATAAAGTGATATGTTCATCAGGGGGAGGCATATACACGTTGTACTCATTTTTTTTAGCTAAGGTTTTATCCCATTGGGTTTTCTAGGCAAAGTTTTTAATGAATCATCAAATAATGCATATTACAAGGTATGCGCACTCTTTTTTCTTCACTAAGATTTTTTTCCCACATGGTTTTTTCTTAGTAAGGTTTTAACGAGGCACATTATCTTTGGACATCCAAGGGGGAGTATTATGAAATACTTGATTATGGTGGATGTCCATATCTCCTAAGGGAGTAACACCCACTACTCTTCTCCATTAACCTCCCACTACTTCTTATCATTATGGATGTAACTCCCACACCTCCATCTTTCCCTATGTTCGCAATAGTTAATACCAGGTTCATTGCATCCTTTTGTATTACCTATATCATCCTATAAATAGAGGTTTTGGGTATCACATTATACACACTTGAATACATAGAAAAAATAAGATTCTCTCCTCTCTTTCTCTCGACATTGTTATCTATTTTAGTATTCTATATTGTTACTTTGAGCTACGTTTCGTAACAGTTCCTAGTTATTACGTTGAAAATTTATTCTATTTTTTTCTTCAAGATGTATCACGGCATAAGAGACAACATTAAAAGTAAATAGTACTGTTCCGACTTTAATTTCCAGAACGCAAAAGTCGATATATCTTTTCGGTGTAAATGTGAAAATTCTGATGGAAACAATAAAAGAAGAAAAATAATATTACAAAAAAAGAGAGTAATTCTTATTAAATTTAGGGATGATTTACAATGGGGTAAGACTCTTCTATTTATAGGGAATAAATAACTTAGCCACAAAGTAAAACTCTCTAAAAGATAGACATTCACTCTAATTACAATTCTATTCATAAAACTCCCCCTTGAATATCTACTCAATAAGTAATGTGCCTTGTTAAAACCTTAACTAAAATAAAATACAATGGGAAAAAATTCCAGAAAAGAAAAAATAGTACACATGTTTAATAATATGCCTTTTGGTTGCCTCGTTAAAAATCTTGCAAGTAAACCTAGTGGGACAAAACCTTGTAAGAAAAAAGATTACAACACCTATTAACCCCCCCCCCCCTCGATGAGAGCATCAATTCACACCCTTGAGCCTTCGCAATCCATTCTTATGTACTAGCTTCTTGAGAGTTGACACCAGGTAGAGATGTTGTGAACAAATTAGCCATTTTATTCCTTGAACGAATCTGTTGCACATTGATATCACCATTCTTTTGAAGATCATGTGTGAAAAATAACTTTGGTGAAATGTGCTTTGTCATATCTCCTTTTTCTGAATCCTCCCTTCAATTGGGCTATGCATGTTGGATTATCTTCGTACAAAATCGTGGGTAATTTGTCTTATTTCACACCACATTTGTCTTGAATAAGATGTATTATAGATCTCAACCACACACATTCTCGACTTGCTTCATGAATAATAATTATCTCAACATGATTAGATGAAGTAGCCACAATTGATACCTTAGTCGATCGCCAAGATGTGGCAGTGCCTCTATAGGTAAATACATAACCTGTTTGAGATTGAGCCATGTATGGGTCAGATAAATATTCAGCATCAGCATAACCAACAAGATCAGGACTGCAATTATTGCCATAAAATAAGCCCATATCGGTAATTTCTTTTAGATACCGTGATATGTGTTTGATTCCATTCCAATATCTCCTTGTAGGAGCAGAGCTATATCTTGCTAAGACATTAAATGAAGAGGTTATGTCAGGCCTTGTAGTATTAGCAAGATACATTAGTGCATTAATTGCACTAAGATATGGTACTTCGGGACCAAGTAGCTCTTCATTCTTTTCTTAAGATTAGAATAGATCCTTATTCACATCAAGCGATTGAATAACCATCGGAACACTTAATGGATGTGCTTCATCCATGTATAACCGTTTCAATACCTTTTCTATGTTGACATATTGATGAATAGAAAATCCATTTGTCATACGTTCAATTTGCATACCGATTAATAATTTTGTCTTTCCGAGATCTTTCATCTTGAATTCGTTCTTTAAATAATCAATTGCCTTTTGGAGTTCTATAGGAGTTCCAATAAGGTTTATGTCATCAACATATACGGAAAGTACAACAAATTCTGATGTTGTTTTCTTTATAAAAATATATGGACAAATGACATTATTCATATAACCTTCCTTTAATAAATACTCACTAAGACGATTATACCATATTCGTCCTGATTTATTTGAACCATACAAAGCTCTTTGCAATTTGATTGAATATATTTCTCGGGACTTTGAATTATGTGCATTAGGTATTTTAAATTCCTTGGAAATTTTCATGTATATCTCATTATCAAGTGAGTCATAAAGGTAGGCGGTAACCATATCTATTAAACGCATGTCAAAATTTTCATGGACAACAAAACTAATGAGATAACGGAACGTTATGGCATCTATAACTGGTAAATATGTATACTCATAACGACACCAGGCATTTGTGAAAATTCTTGTGCAACAAGGCGTGCCTTATATCTTCGTACCTCAAAATTTTCTCATTCCTCTTGCGTACAAATATACATTTATAGCCAACTGGACTAACAACATTAGGTGTTTGGACTACATGCCCAAAAAATTTACGTTTCGCAAGTAAATTCAACTCTAATTGGATTGCTTCTTGCCATTTTGGCCAATCACGTATTTATCTACATTATCAAACAAATTAAGGTTCAAGATCCTCACAATCTTTCATAATGCTAGATGCAACATTATATGCAAAGACATAATCCATCACTATATCCACTCGATTCAAATTTGTCTTACTATCGATTGGATTTACTGACAGTTCCTTATTTTCTTGAGTCTCAGGATTAGTGATTTCCTTATGAATCTAGGTATTGGTTATATTGTGGATTTCTTCGTAAGACTCTTTCGTTGTGTCATTTCGATCATATATTTTCCTTTTTCTAGGATTTTGATCCTTGGAACCCAATGTCCTGCCATGTTTTAAGCTTGATTTTGACTCATTAGTTATTACACTAGAAGAATGTATAATAGGGATATCAGTACGGATTGGAACATTCTCTACAGGGAGAGATTTTGTTATCCTTTTCAGATCCGTAAATGCATCTGGCATTTGATATGTTTTTCTTTATAAATGGATAGACTTTTGCACGTCGTTTTTACAAGTAGAGGCATGAGGATCAAGATGAGATAATGATGGATTTTTTTTACAAAATTTCCTGTGTGGTTTCACCATTTCCTCTCCTAATTTTGGAAAAAGTGTCTCATCGAATCGACAGTTAGCAAATCGAGCAGTGAATAAATTTTCCGTTTGTTTCAAGATAGCAAATAATGGAAGGCGATTCAAACCCAACATATATTCCTAACCTTCTTTGGGGACCCATTTTGGTGCGATATGGCGGTGCTACATGCATATATATTGTGCATTCAAAAATTCTTATATAGGATATATTAGGTTCACTACCCAAAACTAGTTGTAATGAGAAATATTTATGATAATTTATCGGTCTGAGATGAACTAGCGTTGCTACATAAAAAATGGCGTGAGCCCAAACAGAAGTGGGAAACCTTGTTTTCTTGAGTAACAGTCTTGCTATCAATTGGAGACGTTTAATTAAAGACTTTGCAATGCCATTTTGAGTGTGAACATGAGCTACAGGATGTTTCACTTTTTTTTTCAATTGATAAGTAATATTCATTAAATGCTTGGGATGAAAACTTAGCAGCATTATCAAGTCTAATATACCTAATTGGATTATCGTAAAATTGTGCCCGTAATCGAATTATTTATGCTATTAATTTTACAAATGCGAGATTGTGAGATGACAATAGGCACATACGAGACCATCTAGAAGATGCATCTATTACGATCATAAAATATATAAACGACCCACTAGGTGGTTGAATAGGTCCACAAATGTCCCCTTGTATACGTTCCAAAATTGCAGGGGACTCAATCCCAACCTTTGTTGGTGATGGTCTAATAATAATTAACTTGTTTTGATAACAAGAAGTGCAAGAAAATTCATTATTTAAAAAAATCTTTAAATTTTTTAATGGATGCCCATGAGTTTTCTATATTTCATCTCATTTACAAGGTTTCGTAACTATTTGTCTTGAGCAAACTTTTGTTTTCTGTTTCCATTTCTTCTTCTTATTTTTTTCATTTTGTCTTGACGTTGGATCTTCTTTTGATAATGTCTTCCTTAATTGATGAATTGTTGATTATATTATTAAATTATTATATTCGTGCAAAGAAAAGTTGATCTGACGACTCGACCCATCGTCTTTCGTGTTTCAGCCTCGTTATCCCCGCATTATGTTTTTTCGTGTATGGATATATGTGTTTGGTGAGTTCGAAGTGAGTTGGGTTGAATTTGGTTATAAAGGAGACCAATAGTCCCTTTAAGGAAAGCTTAAAATGGAAAAGTTAACCGCACTTTGACGTGTGAGTTAGAGGGCTCGGAGTGGATTTCCGCTGATTTGACTAGTTTTGGATGGTGATTTGTGACTTGGGAGAGAAAACATAATTGAATTTGGAGGTCCGGTGTAGAATTAGGCTTGAATTGGATAAGTTGAATTTTGGCGAATTCCGGTTGATAGGTGAGAATTTGATCCGAGGGGCGGAATGGAGTTCCGAGAGTTGCAACAGCTTCGTTAGGTAATTTTGGATATGTCTGCAAATTTTTAGGTCATTCGAACTTCGTTTGGTTGGTTTCGACATCGAATGTGTTTTTGGAAAACTCTAAGTTATCTTAGGCTTTGATTTGAAGAAAATGATGATTTTTGGTGTTAATGTTGGTGTTTTCAGGGCTCGAGCAAGTTTGAATAATGTATTTGGTCGTAATTGTGTTTTTGGTTTGGATCTCGGGGGCCTCGGAGTGATTCCGGATGGTTAAGCGAGAATATTTGGAGTTGCTTCAGATTTGGGAGTCTGCCTTCTGGTATTTCCGCGTTTGCGTACAACGGGCCGCGTAGTAGGCGTCCACTAAAGCGGAGGATGGGCCGCAGAAGCAACCAAGGGTTAAAGGCTGGGACCGCAGGAGAGGTTTGGAAACCGCAAAAACGGTCAACGCGGAAAAGGTCGATGGGATTTTTAAGTTGGACCGCAGAAGCGGTCAAATTGTCGCGTAGGCGGAAGCCGCTTAAGTGGAAGAGTGACCGCAGAAGCGAAAGTCGGCTGGGTTTAATGAAACGGTAGGTTTTCAAAATTTTAAAATAGAAGAGCATAGGAACCTCGGGCTAAGGCGATTGTGGGCGATTTTTGGAGAGATGTTTTAGGGGATTCATCAGGTATGAACCCTTGGACCTAAAGTATGTCATTATAGTGTAAAATCATGGAATAAACACTAAGAATTCAAGGTTTTTGAAGTTAAAAATGGTGGTTAGAGCTTGAAACTCAAGTGAGCTTGAAGTGTCGATTTGAGGGGTCAAATGGACTCCGATTCTTGTAAATTTGATATTTATGGACTCGTGACGAGACGAGGATTCTGAAAATGTAAATTTTGTAATTTATCGAGAAGTGGTCCCGGGGCTCGGGTCTAGCCAACTTCGTATTTTATGGTGTATTTCGAGTTATTTCGATTGGGTTATGTTCCATTAGCCTATTTTGATGTATTCCTATTGGTTTTGATCACATTTGGCATCCGCGGGGTTGATTCTCGAGGGAAAGGCATTGCGAGCTAGTTTACGGCCGGCTCGAGGTGAGTAATGGGTGTAGATGATGACCCGAGGGTTTGAAACCCCGGTATATCACATTGTGAAGATGTATTGAGGCGAGACACGTACTCTACCGTGAGTGCGAGGTGGATTATGATCAGTGACTATGGCTTAGTCCGACCAAGTGGCATTGTACCATGTTGTTGGCTATAAATGAGCCAGTAAACCACCTACTTGGATGGTTATGAATACATTTGGGCTGCGTGCCGGTTATTTGGATCCTGTGAGGATCGTTATTATTGTTTCTATGAATCATAACATGTTTTCATGATACCACTCCTGCATTAGAACATTGTTTAAATATGATTTGGCAACATTAGCTGGACTGACAGTGGGTCGGGCTGCGCGCTGCAGTGTATGTTACTATGATATTTTGCTTGGGCTATAGGAGCCCCTCCAAAGTCTAAACCCCCACAGTGAGCGCGGGTACCCAAATGGATCGGGCTGCACGTTTCACAGTGTTCAAGCTTTGCATTGCATCTCATGCATATACTCACTGTTGCTTTATCTGTATATCTCTGAGAATTGTACTGTATAGAACTGCTAGATAGCTTCATTTTGTGTTTTTCGTGTTTTTTTATCTTCGGGTTTTTATACATGCTTATTACTCGCTGAGTTGGTAGACTCACCCCATACTCCCTGCATCTTGTGTGAAGATCCAGGTGCTCCAAAGATCTAGTGTTGCTCCTGTTGATTATCCGAGCTATTCAGAGTATTGAGGTAGCTGCCCAGTGTCCGTAGGACCACTTACTCTTTCTCAATCAGTCTGTTCTTTTGCTATTTGTCAGATTTTTATATCATTTCCGTTCAGAGTTATACTCTGTTTTGCTAGAGGCTCTGTACTTGTGACTCCTCGATTTTGGGAGGATTATTGTTGTTGCTCAGTTGTATTTCATTGGTATTTTCTATCCCTAGTTGGGAGTTTGATATTAAATTCGCTGTGTTATCTTAAATTGTTTTTTTTTGGCTGGAATGCCCTATTTTGTTGTGGTTTAGTTGGGTTTGCCCAGCCTCGCGGCCGGGCGCCATCACAACCGGGTTTGGGGTCGTGACAATTAAAATATTAATATTAAAATTATATTAAGTACAAATTTTATGCAAAATATTTTTCTCTTATCTGTATATCGTATTGATAAATAAAATAATAATTAAAATGTATTATTTGTGGTAAATAATAATTTTCTTTCCAAACTTGAGAAATTACATGCAACACAATATAAACTAGAATATAATTGCATAAAAATATAGTATTACAGTAATGTTAATGTCATCCAATAAAATTTTTGTCTTGGTATGCAATTCACACACATACATACCAGGTAGTATATGTAACTTCGCAAAGTTGTAGCCCAAAAAAAATAGATTAAGATTTAAAATTCAACTCCAAATACGTTTTCGAAATTGCTAAAAAAAACTCAAACTTTTAACCCAATTTCTGAATCAGTAATAGCATGTCAAACATTATTCAACAACAAATCTATTTGATAATGAAAATTATAATTTTAAAGTAATTCACCATTTGGAGTGGGTGTTGTACAAATTATTAGAAACAGTCAAGGAGATTGTTTATAAAATTTAAAGTCGATAATGGAGATTTGAACTGGTTTTGAACAAAAATTACAACTAAAAGTTATACGCTTTTATAGAGACAAGTATGTGTGTGTGTGTGTATATATATATGTGTGTGTGTGTGTGTGTGTAGAAGTGTATAAATATCAATATATAATATTATATACTATTAATACAAACTAACTTTGTCTACTTCCTTGAGCCTCTTCTAAAATTTAACTCAAATGTACTCCAAATCACTTCAAATTTAAGATTTGAGCTTCTCTTGAAGTTTCCAATTGATTGGGACATCACCCACTACTAGAAAAATACCAAAAACCATCCACTTTATACTGATCGAAATCGTTCGGAATAGGAAATCGACCGATATCGATTGGAATATATGTAAATTGATCACAAAAGTGAAATAAATTTTTTACACAAAGATACTAACCACTATCAGTAGGAGAAAATGGTCCCACAATAAAGAAATACTGGTATGTCTGACACATTAAAAAATTCAGACCAATGTCAGTCTGAAAATGGCCAATCTTTGACATAAACTTGGTCACACTTGCATACTATCTACCAAAAAAAGTTTAAATAAATTTATTTTAAGTATACCGATTGAAGTCGTTCGAAAATTTTAATTTTTTTTCCCGCCTAGGGTCAAAATCTTTTTGATAACAAAAATATTTGTTTTTAAATTATTATGAAGTTACCGACCGATTTCGATCGGTATTACTGGTCAAAATGGTCAACCACTTATAAATTGTTATTTATAATTTACATATATTTAACAACATAAATTATTTTAATGACTGTCTATATGTGTGTGTGTATATATATATATATATTTTGATTCTAAAAATATGTAATTTATCTCAAAACATTTTCCAAAGGTATTGATTGCGCCGTTGATACGTTTTTCAAAGGCATTAATTGCGTCGTTGGTTACACTATTGTCCCTCTATTAATAGGGGATAGCTTGAGCCAAGACTTTAATCAGTTTTTCTTCAACGGCCTTTAGCCCTTTCGCTTATTTTCATCTTCCTTCTTCATGTCAAAAATGGCTGCTAAGCAGCACATTTTTAATTTTTGGTCAGTTGAGGTGTGCTGCAAAATAAACGAAGGCTGCCTAATTTTTGCCTATAAAATGAGAGCATGGGCTCTCATTTTGATACACCAACAGAAAGAGAGAAAAAGAGTAAGGTTTCACAGACAGGGTATAAGAAAATAGTCTGTGAAGAAAATAGAGATAGTGAGCGATATTGTAGTGAGGTGGAATATCAAAAGAGGGTTATTTCTTTTGAGTGTTGGAGTGGTCTTTGGAGTATTTTACTCGGACCTACAAAGTGTAAAATTCCTTACTATAGTGATATCAGTTGCTCCTCTCAGGGCCGTGGTTTTTTCCCTTATTCAGAAGGATTTTCCACGTAAAAATATTGGTGTCATTGTTACTCTTTTATTCTTGTTAATTACCGTATCTCGGTGCTACATTATTATTCCGCTTTTATTACCGGGAATATTATTTTGGTAGGGGGTTTATTACCAACAATTGGTATCAGACCATAGGTTCTGCTCGTTCACTAAAATACTATTCAGTGTCGGTAGTACTATACTCGGTGAAAAATAAAAATGTCCGGAGTAAAGTACGAGGTAGCTAAATTCAACGGAGATAACGGTTTTTCAACATGGCAAAGAAGGATGAGGGATCTGCTCATCCAACAAGGATTACACAAGGTACTAGTTGCTGATGCCAAAAAGCCTGATACCATGAAAGCTGAGGATTGGGCTGACTTGGATGAAAGAGCTGCTAGTGATCAGGTTGCACTTATCAGATGATGTGGTAAATAACATCATTGATGAACACACTGCACATGGAATTTGGACAAGGTTGGAAAGCCTATACATGTCCAAAACGCTAACAAATAAATTGTACCTGAAGAAGCAGTTATACGCCCTACACATGGGTGAAGGTATGAATTTTTGTCGTATTTAAATGTGTTTAACAGACTAATCACACAGCTTGCCAACCCCGGAGTAAAAATCGAGGAAGAAGATAAAGCCATCTTGCTTTTGAAATCATTGCCATCTTCGTACGATAATTTGGCAACAACCATCCTGCACGGTAAGACTACTATTGCGTTGAAAGATGTCACATCGGCTCTTTTACTCAATGAGAAAATGAGATAGAAGCCTGAAAATCAAGGACAGGCTCTTATCACAGAAGGTAGAGGCAGGAGTTATCAAAGGAGTTCGAGCAACTTTGGTAGATCTGGAGCTCGTGGAAAGTCAAAGAATCGATCCAAATCAAAAGCCAGAAATTGCTACAACTGTGATCAACCAGGTCACTTCAAAAGAGATTGCTCAAATCCAAGGAAGGGCAAAGGTGAAACTAGTGGCCAGAAGAATGATGACAACACAACTGCCATGGTGCAAAACAACGACAATGTTTTCCTCTTTATAAATGATGAAGAGGAATGCATGCACATGTCAGGTCCAGAGTCGGAATGGGTGGTTGACACATCGGCATCTTACCATGTCACACCGGTAAGAGATCTTTTTTGTAGATATATAGCATGTGATTTCGGCACCGTGAGAATGGGTAATACAAGTTACTCAAAGATTGCGGGGATTGGTGACATTTGTATCAAGACAAATGTCGGATGCACATTGGTTCTAAAGGATGTGCGGCATGTACCTGATTTGCGGATGAACTTGATCTCGGGAATTGCTTTGGACCGAGATGGATAAGAGACCTATTTTGAAAATCAAAAGTGGAGACTCGCTAAGGGATCATTGGTGATTGCAAAGGGAGTTGCTCGTGGCACGTTGTACAGGAAAAATGCAGAAATATGCCAAGGTGAATTGAATGCGACACAAGATGAGATTTCTGCAGATTTGTGGCATAAAAGAATGGGCCATATGAGCGAGAAGGGATTGCAGATTCTTGCCAAGAAATCACTCATTTCTTATGCAAAATATACAACGATAAAACTTTGTGACTATTGTTTATTTGGTAAACAACATAGGGTGTCATTTCAGACATCGTCTGAAATAAAATTGAATATACTTGATTTAGTATATTCTGATGTTTGTGGCCTAATGGAAATTGAATCAATGGGCGGTAAAAATATTTTGTTACTTTTATTGATGATGCTTCACGAAAATTGTGGGGTTATATTTTGAAAACCAAAGATCAGGTGTTTTAAGTTTTCCAAAAGTTTCATGCTCTAGTAGAAAGGGAGACAGGTCAAAGGCTAAAATGTCTCCGAAGTGACAATGGAGGTGAGTAAACTTCAAGGGAATTTGAAGAGTACTGTTCAAGTCATGGGATCAGACATGAAAAGACAGTTCCTGGAACCCCACAGCACAATGGTGTAGTAGAGATGATGAACCGCACTATTGTGGAGAAGGTGAGAAGCATGCTCAGAATGGCTAAACTACCTAAGTCATTCTGGGGTGAAGCAGTTCAAACAACATGTTACCTGATCAATAGGAGTCCGTCAATTCCATTGGCGTTTGACATCCCAGAGAGAGTTTGGACCAATAAGGAAGTGTCCTACTCGCATCTGAAGGTGTTCGGTTGCAGAGCTTTTGCACATGTACCAAAAGAGCAGAGAACAAAGCTGGATGATAAATCTGTTCCCTGCATATTTATCGGATATGGAGATGAAGAGTTCGGGTACAGATTGTGGGATCCTATAAAGAAGAAGGTCATCAGAAGCAGAGATGTAGTCTTCCGAGAAAGTGAAGTTGGGACTGCTGCTGATATGTTAGAAAAGGCGAAGAATGGTATAATTCCTAATCTTGTTACTATTCCTTCTATTTGTAACAATCCCACAAGTGCAGAAAGTACGACTGACGAGGTTGTTGAGCAGGGGGAGCAACCCGGTGAGGTTATTGAGCAGGGGGAGCAACTTGATGAAGGTGTCGAGGAAGTGGAGCACCCCACTCAGGAAGAAGAACAACCTCAACCTCTAAGGAGATCGGAGAGACCAAGGGTAGAGTCATGCAGGTACCCTTCCACAAAGTATGTCCTTATCAGTGATGAGGGGGAGCCAGAAAGTCTTAAGGAAGTGCTGTCCATCCAGAAAAGAACCAGTGGATGAAAGCCATGCAAGAAGAGATGGAATCTCTACAGAAAAATGGCACGTACAAGCTGGTTGAACTTCCAAAGGGTAAAAGACCACTCAAATGCAAATGGGTCTTTAAACTCAAGAAAGATGGAAATGGAAAGCTGGTCAGAT
The DNA here is from genome assembly GCA_034376525.1 of Nicotiana benthamiana. Taxonomy (NCBI): domain Eukaryota; kingdom Viridiplantae; phylum Streptophyta; class Magnoliopsida; order Solanales; family Solanaceae; genus Nicotiana; species Nicotiana benthamiana. The sequence continues at coordinate 13,703,317 of CM067331.1, read as the reverse complement.
ACAAAGCTCGATTGGTGGTTAAAGGCTTCGAACAGAAGAAATGTATTGATTTTGACGAAATTTTCTCACCTATTGTCAAAATGACTTCTATTCGAACAATTTTGAGCTTAACAGCTAGCCTAGATCTTGAAGTGGAGCAGCTGGATGTTAAAACTGCATTTCTTCATGGAGATTTGAAAGAAGAGATTTATATGGAGCAGCCAGAAGGATTTGAAGTAGCTGGAAAGAAACACATGGTGTGCAGATTGAATAAGAGTCTTTATGGATTAAATCAGTCACCAAGGTAGTGGTACATGAAGTTTGACTCATTCATGAAAAGTCAAACATACATAAAGACTATTCAGATACTGTATACTTTAAAAGATTTTCTAAGAATAATTTTATTATATTGTTGTTGTATGTGGATGACATGTTAATTGTAGGAAAAGAAAAGGGGTTGATAGCAAAGTTGAAGGGAGATCTGTCCAAGTCATTTGATATGAAGGACTTGGGCGCAACACAACAAATTCTAGGGATGAAGATAGTTCGAGAGAGAACAAGTAGAAAGTTGTGTCTATCTCAGGAGAAGTACATTGAGCGTGTACTAGAACGCTTCAACATGAAGAATGCTAAGCCAGTCAGCACACCTCTTGCTAGTCATCTAAAATTGAGCAAAAAGATGTGTCCTACAACAAAGGAGGAGAAAGGGAACATGGCCAGAGTTCCTTATTGTTCAGCAGTCGGAAGCTTGATGTATGCAATGGTATGTACTAGACCTGATAGTGCTCACGCAGTTGGTGTTGTCAGCAGGTTTCTTGAAAATTCTGGAGAGGAACATTGGGAAGCAGTCAAGTGGATACTCAGGTACCTGAGAGGCACCACAGGAGATTTCTTATGCTATGGAGTATCGGATCCAATCTTGAAGGGCTATACGGATGCTGATATGGCATGTGACATTGACAACAGAAAATCCACTACCGGATATTTGTTTAGTTTTTCAGGGGGAGCTATATCATGGCAGTCGAGGTTGCAGAAGTGTGTTGCACTCTCTACAACTGAAGCAGAATATATTGCCACTACTGAAGCTGGCAAAGAGTTGGTATAGCTCAAACGTTTCCTTCAAGAGCTTGGATTACATCAGAAGGAGTATGTCGTCTATTATGACAGTCAAAGTGCAATATGTTGGAAATCATGTATATCTATGATACGCATTGGTTGTATGAGCATGATTTTCAGGTATAGGTTTTGATGAATGACAAACAATGAAGTCAAGTGTCAAACAATGATATAATATGACAATCAATCAAATGGCGAGAAGCATACTGATGACGGAATTGCATGAACGAGCCAAAGAGTTCAAGACCGAAGACCCAAGACGTAGGTCGTTTGGTAGAACCAATGTAAGTACAACGTTTAAGTTATCTTATCCTTTGGCTCAACATTAGGTCATCATAAACATGGATAAAATATTTTATTAAATCATATTTATCATAAACATGCATCTTTGTGTTAAAACAAAATGATGTTGAAGGTTTTAAACATGTCTTTTAAATCTGGGCCTCAACAATCGATTATTTGAATCCTACAATCGATTGTATTAAGACAGTGTGATCTGAAGTTTTTCAAAATAGCAAACAATTGATTGTCTACTTTTAACAATCGATTATTTTGAGACAGTGTGCAACCAAAGTTTTTAAACATCTAAACAATCGATTGTTTTTGTCATAAAATCGATTATACTCATAAACAATCGATTGTCATTTTTATACAATCGATTATATTTTGACCGTTCCCACAGAATCCTAAATTGATTTTTGAACGTTGAATACAATCGATTATTTAGTCCATACAATCGATTGTTTAGCCTAAAATCAGGAATCTGTCTTTTGAACGTTGGTCAAACAATCGATTATCTACTCCAAACAATCGATTGTTTGAGCACAGAATCAGGGATTTTATTTGTCAATTAAGCAACGGTCAGCACCACTTTTTCACCTATAAAAAGAGGTCTTTTGAGCTGATTTTAAACACACAACTCCTCCATACATTGTTATACATATTGATCATTTTCAAGCATCATTTTAGAGCTTTTGTTGAGCCATTTGATAGACAACTTTGTGTTGTTCATAGAGCTTATTGTGTATCTCTTTATCCACTCTATTGAGAGAGTATTTGTTGTAAAAGAGAGTTGTTTGAGAAGAACATATCTTCTCATTTGTCGGGTTTGCTAAGTACCCAAAGTCCTAGTGGTTGAAGTCTTGGGGTGAGGTATCCTCAAGCAAGTGAAGTCTTAAGGTGTGGTATCCTTGAGAAACTGTAACGGTTTGTTAAGCACCCGTAAGCTTGACGAAGATAGTGGAAATCTCGAGAGAGTCTCTCGGGGACTGGACTCGCCACGGGTTGTGGTGAACCAGGATACATCGGTGCGTTCGTTCCTTATTATTTACTTATCGCACTTATTTCATTCCTGCAATTTTTAAATTCCGCAAGTTTACGCTGTTTTTTATTATAACGCTATTCACCCCCCCTCTAGCGTTAAACGTATTTTCTAACAATTGGTATCGGAGCCTAACTCTCTGAAAGCCTTAACCGGTTGAGAGAAATATATATTTTTCTGTTGAGAATATTGAACGCAGGAACGATGGATGAAGGACAGTCCACCACTTGCCCTCCACTATTTGACGGAACAAACTATACATATTGGAAAGAGCGGATGAGCATCTTCCTCAAAGCAAACAGTTTTCGTTTGTGGCAAATCATCAAAAACGGTGAACCAATGCCAACAAAGAAAGTTGGAGAGACCACGGTTCCAAAGAAGGAAGATGAATATGATGCCGGGGATATCAAGAAAGTTGAAAATAATGCAAGGGCCATCCATGTATTATATTGTGTGGTGAATCCAGATGATTATCGAAAAATCCCTTGCTGCACAACCGCCAAGGAGATGTGGGATAAGCTCGAGATCATTTATGAAGGTACGCCTCAAGTCCGAGAAGCCAAAATTGATTTTCTAACACATAAATATGAAATCTTTAAAATGGAGAAGGAACCCATTGGTGTTATGTTTGAACGATTTTTAAGAATCGTCAACGATCTCCATGCTCTCGGGAAAGTTTACACGAACAAAGATCTTGTTCGAAAAGTCCTACGGAGTCTCACTCCCGAATGGCGCTCCAAAGCCAATGCCATCCTAGAGTCGATGGAATTCACGGATATCACAATTGATGGACTAAGAGGTAACCTCGAAACTTATGATAGCACAATTCTCAATCCTTATCTTAGAAGCAATTCGAATTTCGCCTTCAAAGCCTCATCCTCTAAAAGAGAAGAGGTAAGTGATTGGGAAAGGGATGATGATAATATTTCGAATGATAAAATTAAAAAGTTTTGTAAGTCTATGAAAAAAGACAAGAAAAAGAAGAAACACCATAGGCGCTTATCACGGGATTCGGACAGCTCAGGCGATGAAACAGCCGCATTGTGTCTCATGGCTAACGAAGGAGAAGAGGTAAGTACATCTAACTCTCACTCGTTTGAAGAATTACAAAATGCCTATGATGAATTGTATGGTGAATTTGTTAATACTTCCAAAACTATCATAGAATTGAAGAAAATACTTTCTTTGCAGAAAACACTTTCTTTGCAAGAAACAGATTTTCAGAAAACACTTTCTTTACAAGAAAAAGAGTTTGAAAAATCCTCTTCTTTGAAAGAAATAGATTTTGAAAAATTGACTAATGAAAATGATGTTCTTAAAAATAAAATTGAAGTTTTAGAAAAAGAAAATAATTTTTTGAAAAACGACATTGTTGATTTTAAAAATAAAATCAAGGAATTGAATGAAGCCTCTTCTATTGATAAATGTTCCAATTGTTCTTCTTGTAGTTCTTTAATACTAGAGAACACAGAACTTAGGAAAGTACTAGAAACACGTAGTGTTGATAGTCCTAAAATTGAAGATATTAAAAAAGGATGAAAGTAATGAGGTCGGACCATCTAGAAAGAATTCTAGGAACCTCACTAATGAGTCTAAGATTAATTGTTTTAGACCACCTAGAAACAACTCTAGGAATTTTATAAATGAGTCTAGAATGAATAATTTTAGACCACCTAGACATGACTCTAGGAAATTCAACGCTTCTAGGGGGAACAACTTTAGATCACCTAGAACGCATTTGGCTCAACCTAGACATATGCACAATCCTAATGTTATATGTCACTATTGTAATCGGGTAGGACACATTACACTCGTTTGTTTTGCTAAACATAGAGATTTATGTGTTGATTATGACTATTGTTATCCTAACCCCCAAGGACCCAAAAGAAGTTGGGTACCAAAAACCTATTTTTAGGTTCTTTTTTGCAGGTGTGCTTGAAGACTACAATATTGTAGTGGATGCACCAACCACGAAACCTTAATGCATTAAGGGGGAACGTCGGTTAGTTATCGTATTTTGAATAAAAACGCAATGAGTTGATATGTGCAAATAATCTATATCAGTTTTGGTTGATACATGCTTTAACAAGTTTTATTTTTGACTAACAATTAGTATCAATTGGTTTTATAATAAATGATTGATTCATGTTTTGATGAATATTTTTAGTTTAAATAACAATTGGCATAGTTGAGAAAAATGATCGTTATTATTAGTATGCCATTTACTAATATTTTATATGATCTTGTCTATAACGATTGGTATCGTCATTGGTTTAAATAACTTTTGGTATACTCTTTTTGCTAATGCCAAAAGGGGGAAGAATATGGGCGATATGCATGCTTTAATTGAGGGGGAATATTCAATTAAGGGGGAATTATATTGAATTGAATTGGTTGCATAAATTGGTATGTTGAGATATAGCATCTATTTAGGGGGAATTCAATATGCATATCTTCCGGTGTTTGTCATTATCAAAAAGGGGGAAATTGTTGGAAATCATGTATATCTATGATATGTGCGCTTTGGTTGTATGAGTATGATTTTCAGGTATAGGTTTTGATGAATGACAAACAATGAAGTCAAGTGTCAAACAACGATATAATATGACAATCAATCAAATGCGAGAAGCATACTGATGACGGAATTGCATGAACGAGCCAAAGAGTTCAAGACCGAAGACCCAAGACGTAGGTCGTTTGGTAGAACCAATGTAAGTACAACGTTTAAGTTATCTTATCCTTTGGCTCAACATTAAGTCATCATAAACATGCATAAAATATTTTATTAAATCATATTTATCATAAACATGCATCTTTGTGTTAAAACAAAATGATGTTGAAGGTTTTAAACATGTCTTTTAAATCTGGGCCTCAACAATCGATTATTTGAATCCTACAGTCGATTGTATTAAGACAGTGTGATCTGAAGTTTTTCAAAATAGCAAACAATTGATTGTCTACTTTTAACAATCGATTATTTTGAGACAGTGTGCAACCGAAGTTTTTAAACATCTAAATAATCGATTGTTTTTGTCATACAATCGATTATACTCATAAACAATCGATTGTCATTTTTATACAATCGATTATATTTTGACTGTTCCCACAGAATCCTAAATTGATTTTTGAACGTTGAATACAATCGATTATTTAGTCCATACAATCGATTGTTTAGCCTAAAATCAGGAATCTGTCTTTTGAACGTTGGTCAAACAATCGATTATCTACTCCAAACAATCGATTGTTTGAGCACAGAATCAGAGATTTTATTTGTCAATTAAGTAACGGTCAGCACCACTTTTTCACCTATAAAAAGAGGTCTTTTGAGCGGATTTTAAACACACGACTCCTCCATACATTGTTATACATATTGATCATTTTCAAGCATCATTTTAGAGCTTTTGTTGAGCCATTTGATAGACAACTTTGTGTTGTTCATAGAGCTTATTGTGTATCTCTTTATCCACTCTATTGAGAGAGTATTTGTTGTAAAAGAGAGTTGTTTGAGAAGAACATATCTTCTCATTTGTCGGGTTTGCTAAGTACCCAAAGTCCTAGTGGTTGAAGTCTTGGGGTGAGGTATCCTTAAGCAAGTGAAGTCTTAAGGTGTGGTATCCTTGAGAAACTGTAACGGTTTGTTAAGCACCCGTAAGCTTGACGAAGATAGTGGAAATCTCGAGAGAGTCTCTCGGGGGCTGGACTAGCCACGGGTTGTGGTGAACCAGGATACATCGGTGCGTTCGTTCCTTATTATTTACTTATCGCACTTATTTCATTCCTGCAATTTTTAAATTCGTAAGTTTACGCTGTTTTTTATTATAACGCTATTCACCCCCCCTCTAGCGTTAAGCGTATTTTCTAACACAATAGACCTTAGCAGAAATTCTATGTACCATGCAAGGACCAAACATATAGATGTGAGATATCACTGGATTCGTGAGAAAGTGACGGACGAATCTTTACAGGTCAAAAGATTCACACAAGCAAAAATCATGCGGATATGCTGACCAAGGTTGTACCAAGGAACAAGTTTGAGCTATGCAAAGAACTTGTCGGCATGCATTCAAACTAGAAGGCGGTGTTATTCCCTCTAGATAAATGGGACTGGAGGGGGAGATTAATGGGGCCCATCCCCTTTAATGAAGGAAGAAAATTTTCTTCCTTCTTCATGTCAAAAATGGCTGCTAAGCAGCCCACATTTTTAATTTTTGGTCAGTTGAGGTGTGCTGCAAAATCAACGAAGGCTGCCTAATTTTTTCCTATAAAATGAGAGCGTCGGCTCTCATTTTGATACACCAACAGAAAGAGAGAAAAAGAGTAAGGTTTCATAGACAGGGTATACGAGAACAGTATGTGAAGAAAATAGAGAGAGTGAGCGATATTGTAGTGAGGTGGAATATCAAAAGAGGGTTATTTCTTTTGAGTGTTGTAGTATTCTTTGGAGTATATTACTCGGACCTACAAAGTGTAAAATTCCTTACTTTAGTGATATCAATTGCTCCTCTCAGGGCCGTGGTTTTTTCCCTTATTCAGAAAGGTTTTCCACGTAGAAATCTTGGTGTCATTGTTAATTACCGTGTCTCGGTGCTACATTATTATTCCGCTTTTATTATCGAAAATATTATTTTGGTAGGGGGTTTATTACCAACACCACTACCAGAACTTGTATTAACATCTGCCTTACACATACTTAAATGAGAGAAATATTTCTTCTCTTTGAATATTGTATGTGTCATACATGAATCAACTAAACAAATATTTTTACTATTGAACTTTAATCCAAATTTATTTTGTGAAATATCCATATTTACTTCCCATTGTTTGATATACAAAAGAAATATATAAATAAATATTAGTTTTTTTTTAAAAGGAAAAGAAACGAAGTGAAATCAAAGATAGATATCCAACTAAAACGAATTTAGAACGAATATATTATTGAACGAGCACCGTTGTAGTCACTATGGAACTGAACGAAGTATTTATGCTTGTTCCAATTGGTTATTCCGTAATGATTCAATTTGGACTTGCTTTACTAACGTGATACTGTTTTTATTCAATTTGGATTGTGTATATTATTAGTCGTAGTGGAAGAAATAAATAGAGAAACAATTGAAAATGTTGGTTTGATACATAAAACATCACATCATTAAAATTTGTGTAGTTTACTGGTTTTGCATTCTTCAAAGTTGTGAAAGTTAGCTAAACATGGAGTGATGACAAACATCTTGGAGTACCCCCAAAATGAAAAGAACGTCATAGAAATTGAAAACAGAAAGAGTAATGCATTCTATACGTTATGTTACTATTAATGTTTAACGAGCACGCATTGTTTGAAATGAAATCAGAATACTGAATAAATTGAAACATGAACTATATTTAATCGAAACGAACTAATATTATTTTATAAAATAAAAAAAACTAATGACTATTACTTATGTAAAGAGCTATAATTATATGATGTTTATTTATTAATGTCACGACCCCAATTCCGATTGTGATGGTGCGCAGCAAAAATTGCTAGGCAAGCTCGACCATTGAACATTCTCAATCCAAGTACGAAAACCCATTTCCAATTAATAGAGTTAAGTTTGTAGAAAATATAGTTCAACCAGTAATAATAAATAGAAATAGTACGGAAAAGCCTAAGCAATACCAATACAACTCCCAACAGATCTGGGGTTATGAGTCTAGAGTCTCTAAGTACAACTGAGTATCAAAACAAATCAAATGAAAGTCTAAGATGCGAAAAACAAAGTGATAAGGGAGGAGTCCGGTCCTTCGGACGCTTGGCAGCTACCTCGACAACTCCTGATAAGTTTGGGAACAGCAACAGTACAATTAAGCTCCCGATGCTCCCGAATCTATACACATGTTGGAGAGAGTAAAGTGAGTACTTCCAACTCAGTGGTAATAGACATATATAATGACTGAAAGTAAGAAATCTCGAAAATACCACAATGTAACGCTAATACTAACAACTTAGTACATTTAACAGTGAAACAACAACAAATCAATGACAAGTATACAAACAGATATCAATGCATGAATGCAATGCAATGCACATGACCGCTGCGGCATACAACCCGATCCATTTGGGTACCGCGCTCACTGTGGGGGTTCAGACTCCGGAGGGGCTCCTACCGCCCAAGCGCAATATCATCGTAGCATTTGCTGCGGCGTGCAACCCGATCCACAATCAGTCCAGTTATATGCATGCAAGACACACGAACACACTCAAATTTATTATTTTCAGTTCCAATTATCAGGAATTATAGCTTAAATGTTTAAAGCTTAGAAATTTACTAATCATTTAGAGTTAGTGTTTAACTCAGGAATGATATCATGGGAACATGTTCAATATCATGGAAACAGTGACAATAATCACTAAGAAATCCAAATAATCGGCACACAACCCAATATGCTTGTAACAATCCAAGTAGGATGTTAACCAATCAATTTCTAGTCAATAACACAGCATGAACATCACTCGGACGGACTAATCCATAGTCCCCGTCCACAAACAACCCCGCACTCACCGTACAATATGTGTCTCACCTCAATATAGTGTCACGGTGTAATATACCGGGGTTTCAAACCCTCATATCATCATATACTTCTATTACTCACCTCAAGCCGGCAGAAGACTAGCCCGCAATACCCTTTCCTCCCAAATCACCTCCTCGCACGTCGAATTTGGACAAAACCATAACGAATACGTTACAATATGCTAATAGAACACAATTCAATCGAAAAGACTCGAAAAACACCAAAAATTATAGGGTTGGCAAAACCTGAGCCCCGAGCCCACTTATCAAAAAATTACAAAAATTTACATCACCAGACTCCTCGTCCCGCCACGAGTCTATGCATATGAAATTTACCAAAATCGAAGTTCAATTGCTCCCTCAAATCCCAAATTTTCATTTCAAAACCCAAGCCCTAGTTCTTCCAATTTTTACCCAAATTTTTAAAAATTAAAGGTAGATTCTTCAATATAATAATGTTTCTAGGCCATAGAACTTACCTCCGATGAATTCCTAGTCAAAACTCTCTAAAACTCCCGTCAATATCTCTCAAGCTTGTTCAACAATGGAGGATAGATGATAGAACCCGCGGATGAAATAAACCCTTTAATACCTTCTCTGCACAGTACTTTTCGCTTCTGCGGTCACGCTACTGCTTATACATGATCGCTTCTGCGGTCAAAATGACCGCTTATGCGGTTTCACTTATAGTTCTAGGGATCACTTATGTGGTCCAAGACCGCTTATGCGGTTCCCATTCCGTACCTGCGGTCCAAGCCAGAACCTCCCCAGACCGCTTTCGCGATCCCTTAGCTGCACTCGCGGAACCGCCTATGCGGTCCCTTTTCCGCAAATGCGAAAACAACAGAACCTACAACTTCTAATTCATGCAACTACTCCAAGTAAAACAAGTAAGTTTAAAAGGCCCAAATTACAACCCATATTCTGCCCAATTCCAATTTGTGTTCATTGCCCCAAATCCTCCACAAAATGAACCAAAATCGGCCCAACAAAGATCGGCCCAACCCATAGAAACTCATTGCTTGGTTTTAAGTAACCTTACTATTTCTTCTCTATCTCTATTGGCTTTCACTAGAATGTTATTAGTTTATCCTGTTGATTGACATTTATCTGAGGTAGCGAAACCGAGTCAGGGTCCAAAAGATCTAAGCCTCCCCGCCCCAGTTCACTACCCTGAAAAAGCAAATGGAGTCTTAATTCGGGACTCTCGCAGTGGAGTCTCATAGAGACTCAACCCTACCCAAGCATGGAATCATCGCATCCCATACCGTCTTCCTTAGAGTGCATGGAATAGCAAGAAAAACAAGTGAAACGCTTGGGACGTCTACGGCATCTTTTATTTTTTCTTTCTTTTATCATTTATTTAATTTCTTTATGATTTATTTAGGGTTTGTCTTATATTGTATTTCGTAGCTAAATCCTATTTTTTTAGTGGAATTTACTCTAGTTAATAATAAATCGCTGAATTTATTTTCATGCATCTTAGGGCTTTTAAAATCAACCGTTTGAGATAATGACTTTATTTATTTTTAAAATAATTGCCCACGTCAATTTTGAAAATATTTAGCGTTCTAGTTAATTAAGGTTTTCAGAAAAATGGCTTTTGTAGCATTTTTTAGCATATCAAATTCAGGTTTTACTCATTTAGTAATATTTTAGTATATAAAAAGTCACATGTTATTTTCCAACTATGTATAAAAATATTAACTTTTCTACTTATAATGAATTAATTAACCTAAGTTTGGCCGATTAACCGTAATTAACGGATCATATAGTGTGCTTTAACGACCTTCCCTATAGGATTAATTAGAACCCTTACCTAGAATTTTTATGGTTAAACAGACCATAAAAAGAGTTAATTTTAAGCACTACTTAGCTAAAATTGGTACCATAATTTTCCGTTAAAATAATTAGGTGGTGACTCTCTTAATTAATTAAATCCTAGAATTACCAATATGTTATACTCTAGTTTGACCCATGTTAAAATGGGGTATAACAGTGAGGACTCGTACTACCGACATTCTAGACCAGGGAGGAGCTGCTCCTCCCGTTACTAGAGGCCGATGTAGAGGTTGGGGGAGGGCATCGGCCCGTGGTAGGGGGCGAGGGCATCCCAGAGCCATTCTAGATGCACCGCCAGCAGATTCCGCAAGGGATCCCATTATTGAGGAGCAAGGTAAGGTGCCCACAGCTGTGCCTACTCTCGTGGATTTCATGACCGAGCCAGGATTTTAGGAGGTCATGGGCCACATGATTCGGTTTATGGATACTATGACTTTGGCTGGTTTATTTCCAGCCGATCTAGCTACTTCACATGAAGAGGGGAACACAGACCGTTACCGCTCAGGTCCAGTTCATACAGCTGCAGTTTATTATACTACGGGTGCACTACCCGCGGAGGGGGTTCTGCCAGTTGCTGCAGTGGCACCCTAGCCCAGGCCAGCTGTGGATAGCGATCCGTAGAAGTTATTGGATAGATGGACTAGGTTGCAGCCTCCAGTCTTCGGGGTTTAGCGTCATGAGGATGCTCAGGACTTCATTGATAGGTACAGGGATAGACTGCACAACATGAGGTTATTGGAGTTACATGGAGTTGACTTCACCACTTTTCAATTGGAGGGCAAGGCCGTAGATGGTGGCAGTCTTATGAACTTAGCAGACCAGCAGGTTTTACTCCCCACACCTGGGGTCAGTTCACGCAGTTGTTTCATGATCAGATTCCCCACTCTAAGAGGGAAGAGTTGCGTCATTAGATTGAGTATTTGGAGCAGGGTCAGATGTCGGTGAATGATTATGAGGCGAGGTTCTCTGAGTTGTCTCGCCATGCACTTATGATACTCCTTACAAAGGCAGAGAGAGTACGGAGATTTGTTGCGGGGTTACACCCTACTATCCGGTCAGGTATTGCTCGAGAAGTAGAGAAGGGCACTGGGTATCAGCTAGTACTGGAGATTGCTCGCAGGATTGAGGGTTACCGTCTCAGGGGTAGGGAGCAGATGCAGCAGGATAAGAGGGCCAGATTCTTTGGAGAGTTCAGGGGCACCCCAGCTAGGGGCAAAGGTCACTTTGAGAGGGGTCAGCCTAGTAGGCCCTCAGTTTCAGCACCACCACCTGCTCAGGAGCTCCAGCGCGCTCCTATTTCAGCGCCATGCCCGAGAGTTCTTGTTTCCCCCAGTTATCCAGGATTCATCCAGTGGGTATTCAGGTCCACCAGATTCTTCCAATTCTTATTTTAGTGCAATGCCGGAGATTCATAGTGCCCACCAGCTATTCAGGCTTCTTCTACTAGGTCTTCTGGTTTTTAGAGTCAGCTATCCGGATAGCAGGCCGTCGTACCACATTGCTTTGAGTGCGGAGACCCAGGTTACATGAGTAGATACTGCCACAGGCTTAGGGGAAAGGCAGTGCAGTAGGGGCAACAACCCGTGACTCCAGCCCCAGCGGCCCAGCCACCTAGAGGTGGAGGACAGATTGGTAGAGTCCGTCCCAGGGATGGAGGCCAGACGGGAAGAGGTCAACCAGCTATTACTCCGTCAGATGGAGGCTAGAAAGCCGGTGCTCCAGCTAGATTCTATGCTCTTCCAGCCAGGCCAGATACATTGGCCTCAGATACCGTCATAACAGGTATTATTTAAGTTAGTGGTAGGGATGCATCGGTATTATTAGATCAAGGGTCTACTTATTCATATGTATCATTTCTCAAATATCATGTGATGATGCCATGCTCGTCACATAAGCTTTCGAAGTGAGTAGAACGTCCCATCGGTTCGTCTCCCTAGAAGCATTGAATATACCCTTTGTTATATTTTTAGTCCAATACACTCATGCTATATTATTAAGGGTGCAAACGGCCAGGGCCTGAACTGGGACCGCGGTCCTGACAGGCTGGTCCTGGCAGTCCGGGGCCCGCCAGTCCATTAAGCCCTTGACGGGTCGATCAAGAAGCGAAGAACCGCCAGGCCCGGGACCGCTAGGCGGGCCTGGCGGGCCCAACAACTCTTTTTAAATTTTTTTTTAAAATCAGTAACGACACTTTTCAAAAATAGCCGTTTGGAACTTTGTAAAATAGCCATTTGACCCTCAAACTTTAATTTAACCCCAAACTTTATATAATTACAAATTTTCCCATATCTCAACTATAAATACCCCCTCATTCTTTCATTTTTATTAACCAATTCATCAATATCTCTCAATCTCTCTTTCAATCTTTCTACTAAAATTGCTTAATTTATTGTTGAAAATTCGTGAAAAATTGTGAAGTTGTTGAATTGAAGTTTTCAATTTTCAAGAAGTTGTTCGGCAATCCGGTAAACTCGTTTCAACTCTTACGTTTTAATAATATGTTTTTGTGTTGTTTAGTTTGCATAATTCTAATTAGTATGGCATTTTCTTTGAAAAAATATTCGGTAAAGGAAAAGGTAAAATCGGTGAAAGTTGTGGCCATAATACTACCCTTCCTCCGGCTCCTCGATCTAAAGTAGTCGCCAACCTAGACGTCCTACTCGCCTCCTGTAATGCTTGATAGTGATCACCCTTGTTTTCAATTTACCGATTGTGAATTTCTACATGATGTTGCAGTAGGTGATAGATTAGTTGATGAAATTATGAATGTTCTTTATCCTAATGAACCTATCTTAGAGGAAAATGAGTATGATAATGATGATGATGAAACCCAAGCACCAGATTTAGATGATACACCTACTAGTCCTGTTCATAACTCAAGTAATGCACCGGCACACCCACCTGTAGAAACTCCAACTTTTAGTAGACAACCTGCTAAACGTGCAGAAACATCATTAGTTTGGAATTTTTTTACTCAAGTAAGAGAACAAAATAAGGTTAAGTGTAAAACTTGTGAGAAATTACTTGTTCATAAATTTACTGGAGACGTAGCGGCACAGGTAGTTTGGTTAGGCACATAAAAACACACCCTATAGATAGGGCTTAGATTTTGTCAAATGCAAGCGCAGCAAGATGGGACAAGTGTAGATTCTGCGGTTAACCCTAGTACAGGTTCAAACCTAGTTCAACCAGGAATTAACACTGTCACCAGAGGTATTTTATATTACGATCCAAATAGAGATCGTGAAGAATTAGCAAAGATGATTACTGTTATGTGCTTACCTTATACTTTTTCTTCTAATCCTAATTGGGTTCATTATATTAGAAGAGTTTTTAATCCTACTTATAAAGGTTGGCCTCGCGCAACAGTTAAAGCTGATATTTATAAATTCAAACATGAATATGAACAATATTTGCGCTATTTATTTACTCATATACCTAATCGGATTTCTATTACTACTGATATTGATAGAAGTAATAATGACTGTGATTATCTAAGTGTTACAAGTCATTGGATAGATGAGAACTGGACAATGCAAAAACGTATAATTGCATATAGAATAATTAATTCACGTCACACGGGTAGGTTTATAGCTAACACTGTTTCAGATATTTGTAGATATTTTTGCTTTAGCGATAAAATAATGGAAATTTCTATGGATAATGCTTCTAGTAACACTAGTGCAAAAATAGGCATGCCTACAAAAACACTAATATCTGCATTTAGTAATATTTTCCATGTTTGATGTATTTGTCATATTTATCATTTAATTGTTGGTGATGGTATGCGAATTTTAAACGTAGAAAATGAAAAGGTTCGAATGGCTCTTAATTGGCTATTTTGTTCAAACCGTAGAACTAGAATTAGAGAGTATTTTAAAAAATGTTATGAATATGGACTTAGAGAAAGAATGGTTGCTAAACCTTGCCCAACTAGGTGGAATTGTATGTACGAAAGTTTAGTAGTTGCGTATGAATATAGAAACCCAATTAATACAACGTTTAATTATCGGGTAGGTGGTGAGGATGATGATGAAATTCTTACTACCCAAGATTGAACGAATGTTAAAATTCTTTTAGATTTTTTAGAACATTTTCAAGTTGCTACAAATGCATTTTCTGGGCAATATTATCCTACTACTTCAAACTGTTTAGTTTATATTGTCGCACTAGCTGATTTGTTGTTGAATTTGGCGAGGGTGGGGGATATTTATGAACTTGCTATAAATGAAATGAAACAGAAATTTAAAAAATATTTTTTCCCTATCCCTCCTATTTTTGGTGTAGCTGCAATGTTAAATCCTACAATGAAATTGGGAGGTCCTCATTTTTGGTATTCTAATATTTATAAGGCTTTAGATCTTTCAGACAAGAAAATTGCTACACTTGCTGATGCAAAAGCATCAATTAAAATTAATGCTCAAACTGTTTATAATGCTTATAAAGTTACGTTAGAGCATGCTAGACTAAATATTCCAACCCCTACTTCGTCTAGCTCACAATCGTCTAAAAGAGATACGGGCTTAACAGCTCTTAAATTCTCAAGGTGATAATTATGATGAAACTGCACATCCAAATGAGCTTCAAGTTTACTTGTCTCAGGGACTTGAAAAGGAGAATCCAGACGGCTCTTTCGATCTTTTGGAATGGTGGAAGTCAAGGGAAAAATATTTTCCGGTTCTTGCAAGGATGGCTCAGGATGTTTTATCAATTCAAGCTTCAACTGTTGCATCGGAGAGCGCTTTCAGTCAAGCAAGACTACAAATCGGTGATCATAGAGCGGCAATGAGGGTTAGCTTGGAAAAATTGGTGCTTTTTAGAGATTGGATCCGCGCGGAAAGAAGAAACTTTGGAATTGCAGAATAAAAACCGGCGATAAATGAAGCTTATGAAGAAATGATAGCGGAACTTTCGGAGGATTCGGCTTCGCCTGGAAGTGGTGATGAACAGGCTTCGTTTCCACCACCACCAACACAACCTCCTCCCAACCTTGACGGATTTATGAGATTTGTTAGAGATACAATGTAGATTATGATGTAACTTGTACATTGGCACATCTTCATTTAGTTTTTTTTCCTTTTAATGGTGGTATTAGTACCTTGTTGTGCTTATTCCATTAGGGGAAGGAAGACTAAGAAAGATATGCCATTTTGGTCAATAAAAATTATAAGACATATCCTTGAATATCTTTTTTCTCAATATTTCTTTGTCTTTACTTCGATATGTTATCCTAGAATATATATATATATATATATATATATATATATATATATATATATATATATATATATATATATATATATATACTACAATAAAATATATACGAGAATATATATACATAACGTACAACCTAAAATACAAGAAAATATATAAGTAAAATACATAAGATACAATATATATAAGAGAATATATATATACATTATACATAAGAGATGCAATATATATGCAATATATATTAATTAATACAACACAATATACTAATTACTATAACACAATATATACATTATATACAATATATACTAATTACTACAACACAATATATACATAATATACAATATATACTAATTAATACAACACAATATACAATGAAATATATATTATATGTACTATACTAATAACTTAGTACACCATATAAAATATATTCTACACTAATAACTACTATACAAGATATTGCCTTTAAAAAAAATAACCTCCGTCAGGCCCACCAGGCCCAGGACCATTGTGGGCTTAGGCCCGTGACGGGGCGGTCTCAACCGCCAGGACCGCCAGGCCGGGGACCACCAGGCTCGCCAGTCCCGACACACGAAGCCCGGGACCGTGAATCCCGACTCGTCAGGCTCGGGCCCGGGCCAGAATACACCCCTATATATTATATATTATTGATTCAAATATACCCCTTTTCTGTTATGTTTTCCAAGGTTACTGAAATTTATGAGGTTGATGCCGCATGGCATGCCACCTCAGCGTCCCTATTTGGTTAAATAGAAGGGATGGGTAAAATGGGTTAGGAGCATTGAGGTGCCATGTCATATGGCATCCATATTATCAAATGTCAGTATCACGTAGGATGGGATGTTTACCTTGAACAAGCTTAATGAAATAAAGATATAATTGAACCAATAATATTACGATATTGATATATTTAGACTGAAAGTATAACAGGAGTTATATTTAAACATTTATTTTTATAGTATAGAGATATATTTAGTCATTTGCCATTAATAAAAATTTTTCCCGCTGGGGCATATGGTGGAACGGGGGGAGGAACTTAAGATTCACTAATACAAGGAATGCTACTTACTTCTTTCTTGTCGTAAATAAACACTTTTCTTACCAAACTTGACAAATTACATGCAACAAAATATAAACTAGAATATAATTGCATAAAAATACAGCATTACAATAATGTTAACGTCATCCAATAAAACATTTGTCTTGGTATGCAATTCACACACATACATACCAGGTAGTATATATAACTCCGTAAAGTTGTTGCCCAAAAAAGGCTAAGATTCAAAATTTATCTCCAAATACATTTTCGAAATCGCTAAAAAAAACTTAAACTTTTAACACAAATTCTAAATCAGTAATAGCGAGTCAAACAGTAGTTCAACAACAAATCTATTTGATGATGAAAATTAGAATTTTAATGTAACTTGCCATTTGGAGTAGGTGTTGTACAAATCATTAGAAATAGTCTATGGAGATTGTTTATAAAATTTAAAGTCGTTTAATGGAGATTTGAACTAATTTTGAACAAAAATTGTAACTAAAATTTATACGCTTTTATTGAGACAAGTACATATATACATACATACATACATATATACATACAAACATATATATATATATATATATATATATATATATATATATATATATATATATATGTGTGTGTGTGTGTGTGTGTGTGTGTGTGTGTGTGTGTGTGTGTGTGTGTGTGTGTGTGTTTGTGTGTGTATAGAAGTGTATAAGAAGTTTATATATACCAATACACAATATTATACACTATTATACAAAACTAACTTCGTCTTCTTCCTTGAGCCTCTTCTAAAATTTAATTCAAATGTACTCCAATCAAGGATCAACCTGTATGAAAATCCATGCTACTCCCCGTCGTCCACGACAATCATGCTAGTCATGGCGAAAAACACTTCATCTATGGAGGATCAGTTGGCAAACTTGACAGAGGAAATCGCTGGCTTGACCAAATACATGCAAAATCAAGAGGACATAATTGACAAGCTAACAGATAGGGTGGGAATTCTGATGCAGGAAGAATCCACCCATGCACCTGGCAAGCTCCCAGAGGTTCTAGAGAGAGACTCTTCCCCCAGACAAGCAAAATCCACTAAGGATCCCTCTGTCATATGAAGGGATGATTCCAATCGATCAATTGAAGGATTCATTGAAGGAACCATTAAGAACAAATATGAAGTTGCTCCCAAATCCTCCCATACATATGCAAAGCCGTACACTGCAAGGGTCGATATGTTGAAGATGCATGTTGGCTATCAACCTCCAAAGTTTCAACAGTTTGATGGTAAAGGTAACCCAAAGAAACATGTGGCGCACTTTGTTGAGACATGCAACAATGCTGGGACTTATGAAGACTACCTCGTCAAACAATTTGTCCACTCACTAAAAGGAAATGCTTTTGATTGGTACACGGACCTTGAGGCTGGATCTATTGATAGCTAGGATCAACTAGAGTAAGAGTTCCTCAATCATTTTTATAGCACAAGATGCACTATGAGTATGATAGAGCTCACAAGTACTCGTCAAAGAAAGGGGGAACAAGTTATCGACTTTATCAATCATTGGAGGAATGCAAGCCTCAACTGCAAAGACAAGCTTAGTGAAGCTTCAGGCATAGAGCTGTGCATCCAAGGCATGCATTGGGGGTTGCGCTACATCTTGCAAGGTATCATGCCTAGCACATTTGAAGAACTTGCAACTCGTGCCTATGACATGGAATTGAGCATGGCTTCCACTGGAAATGAAAGGCTGCCCATCTATGAACCTCGCAAAGCAAATGAAAAGAAAGAAGTCAGGAAGTGGGGAAAGTTCGTACCCAAATATGAAAGAAAAGAAGCTATAAATGCCAATACGTCACCTATGAAGTTCACGACAAAGGTGAGCAAGAAGCAGAGTATGAAATCCACTTCTTTTCAAGACAAGCCAAGTGGAAAGTTGACTCTAAAGAAGATGCAAGAGAAAGAGTACCCATTCCTGGATTCTGATGTGACAGCCATTTTTGAAGAACTCCTCGAGTTAAATCTTATTGAGCTTCCGGAGATGAAGCGACCAAATGAAGCAGGGAAAACAAATGACCCAAACTACTGCAACTATCACCGACTTGTAAGCCACCCTCTGGAAAAGTGCTTTATCTTCAAGAAAAAAGTCATGAACTTGGCTCACGAAAAGAAGATCATGCTGGAAGATGAGGAAGAAAGCACAAACCAATTCTCTATCACTTTTGGCTCATTTAGTCCGGATGAATAATGCGGTATTAAAGAAAGTAAAGATGAAGAATCACTGGAGAACAACAAAGTTGAAGACGATCAACCTTATGATGATGAAGCTTGGATGTTGGTGACTCGTCGTAGGCGCCACAAAAGGAACCATGAAAAGAACCAGTAGAAAAACCAACAAGAAAGATGATGGTAAAAAGACCAATGAAAAAAAATACAGTTAGGCATTTGAAGAAAGCAAAAGTGGAGATGCACCACCCTGAAAAGCCACGAAATCCAGTAGCCTTGGAGGAATTTTTACCAAGTTGGTTCCGCACGAAGATTTCCTATGAGGGCATTGATGCCTCTTGTAGCCATGCTGACAAAGGGAAAGAAAAGAGTGATGACCTATCGATCTTTGGAAAATCCTATCGAGTACACTCCTCAAGACGTTAATGCCTGTGAGGAAATGGTCACGTTCACAAATGACGATCTTTTGCTAGGTGACACTCCTCAAAACCACCCATTATATCTGGTTGGCTATATATGCGCGATGAAAGTGTAAATCGAATTTTGGTTGATGGAGGATCCTCAGTGAACATTTTGCCAATCCACACTATGAAAGAGCTCGGTATTCCCATGAACGAACTCTCAGAAAGTCGTGTGATGATCCAAGGATTCAACCAAGGGGGGCAAAGAGCCATAGTAAGGCTGGGAATCATTATTGAAGATATGCAATCAAGTGCATGGTTGCATGTGATCAACGCGAAGACTTCATACAATATTTTGCTTGGGAGGCCTTGGATACATGAGAATAAAGTTGTCCCATCTACCTACCATCAATGTTTATAATACTACGAGGGTGAAGTCGAGAAGACGATATTTGATGATGATGAACCATTCACCGAGGTTGAGTCACACTTCGCGATGCAATGTTCTACAAGAAGAACCGCATTGTAAAGGAGATGGAAGCTAATAATGGTATGAAAAGCAAGAACAAAGAGCCCTCAACTAAAAGAGATGAGGCAACTACTGGTGAAGCCAAAGATGTTACTAAGGATGTACAACCCAACGTGAATAAATCTTATGGTGGGAATATTACATCTTATGGCAAGAAAGTAAGTCCAGCACTCCAATATGTCCCTAAAAGGAAGAAAGATGAAGGCGAACCATCTAATCGCCAAGCTAGCCTGCTAAAGGAGTTAACTTTCCCAGTCAAATGATTTGAGACAGTAAAGTCATCCTCAAAGGCGCTTGCAGGGTTTGTAGCCCAAAATCGTTTGCATAATGTGGCACTCCCTACAAAGCAAGCAAATGAAGGTTTTGACCCCAACACTTACAAGCTATTTTCAAAAGCTGGATACAATCCCAATGAGCCGTGCAAAGTTAGGGAAGATCCCATCAGAAGCTTCAATGAGGCAACCACGTGAAGGTTTTGGATACAAGCAACCGTCACCAGTGTGCATTTCAATAATAAGGGCGACCAGTAATTATATCACTGTAGAAGATGAATCAGCCACTTCTAACACGCCTTCCATCTTTGATCGACTTGGAAGATCACCTGTGAGAACCTCTGTGTTTGAAAGATCGGGTCCACCAAAGAAGGGGAATAAGTTCCGGAGAAATTTTCAAAGCATAAAAACACCCACTTCGCCCAAAATCCAGGAGATCTCTAAAGATTTCCAAAGTTTGGTTCCTTCTAGAATGAAGCGACAAATGAAAATCATAATTTCGTGTGATGAAGTACTGAAGGTGAAGCCATGCACTGTGGTCTATACAAAAGAACGTCATGAAGACAAAGAAAGTGTGGGTTCTTCGTATCATGTTACTGCACAAGGTGAGCATGGTGTTTTATCTTTAATGGATGATGTGGAATTGGAGGATGTTTCGCCATGTTATCACATATCCTTCAATGATAGGGACCCTCAAGAAGATAAAGATGCGAAAGATGCTCCACCTGAACTTGAAGAAGGAGTGAAATTGACATTTGATGCCTTAAAAGAAGTTAACCTTGGCACCGATGAAGAACCAAGAACCACCTACAAAGTTTTTTACTTAAAACTAATGAAGAAAACACTTATATTGAGCTACTCAAAGAGTTCATGGATGTCTTTGCTTGGAGTTACAAAGAGATGCCTGGCTTGGACCCGAAAGTAGCAGTCCATCACCTTGCAGTCAAAAATTGTGCTCGCTCTGTTAAACAAGCTCAAAGGCGCTTTAGGCCGGACTTGGTTCCCCTGATTGAAGTTGAAGTTAACAATCTCGTTGAAGCCGGATTTATTTGGGAAGTTAAATACCCAACATGGGTTTCAAGTATTATCCCTGTAAGGAAGAAGAATGGCCAGATTCGAGTATGCATTGACTTTAGGGACCTCAATAATGCGTGTCCCAAAGATGAATTCCCTCTTCCTATTCCAGAGCTGATGATCGATGCTATTAGTGCTTACGAGGAAATGTCTTTCATGGATGGTTCATCGTGCTATAACCAAATTCGCATGACACCAAAAATGAAGAGCTTACTGCATTCCGCACTCCCAAGGGTATTTACTGCTACAAGGTAATGCCTTTTGGCTTGAAGAATGTTGGTGCTACTTACCAAAGGGCTATGCAAAATATTTTCGATGATCTTCTCCACAAGAATGTTGAATGCTATGTTGACGACTTGGTGGTGAAATCAAGAGAGAAGGGTGACCACATGAAATACTTGAGGATGGTATTTGAATTGCTCCGGAGGTACCAACTTAGGATGAATCCATTGAAATGTGCCTTTGGAGTTACTTCTGGAAAGTTCCTTGGTTTCATTGTCCGACATCGAGGGATCGAAATTGATCAAGCCAAAGTGGATGCCATTTTGAAAATGCATGAGCCTCGGGATATCCATGAATTGAGAAGTCTGAAAGGAATTCTAGCGTACCTTAGGAGATTCATCTCAAACCTAGTTGGGAGGTGTTAACCATTCAGTCTCCTTATGAAGAAAGGTGTCCCTTTCAAATGGGACCAAGCATGCTGTAATGCCTTTGAGATAATCAAATCCTACTTGATGAAGCCTCCAGTTTTAGCAGCCCCTACACCTGGAAGGCCTTTGATACTATACATTGCGGCACAAGAAAGGTCAGTTGGAGCACTATTGGCCCAAGAAAATAGTAAGGGGAAAGAAAACTCTCTTTACTACTTGAGCAGGATGATGACACCAAATGTGTTGAATTATTCGCCAATTGAGAAGTTGTGCTTGGCGTTAGTCTTCTCAATCAAAAGTTAAAGCACTACTTCCAAGATCATGTTGTCCGTCTTATTTCTAAAGCAAATCCCATCAATTTCGTGATGACCAAACCTATTCTTAGTGACCAACTAGCAAGGTGGTACCTCCAGTTTCAATAATTTGAAATCGTGTACATCCTACAAAAGGCTATAAAAGGACAAGCATTAGCAGACTTCTTGGCAGATCACCCTATACCAGATGATTGGGAGTTAACTGACGAACTACCTGATGAGGACGCCATGGTCATTGAAGTTCAGCCTCCGTGGAAGATGTGCTTTGATGGTGCTTCACATCGTGGATGAGCTGGTGTTGGCGTAGTATTTGTCACTCCCCAATGTGAAGTCTTGCCCTACTCCTTCACATTGACACAACTCTGTTCCAACAATGTTGCTGAGTATCAAGCATTAATACTTGGGCTTGAAATAGCCGTTGATATGAAGCAATTGCAATTGCAAGTCTTTGGTGACTCCCGGTTAGTGGTCAATCAACTTTTGGATATTTACGAGGTTAAGAAGCCTGATTTACGCCCATATCATGATTACGCTAAAAAGTTGATGGGATGGCTTGGTGATATGACTATTCAGCATGTGCAAGGAAAAAAAAAGAAGGCTGATGCTTTAGCTGCCCTAGCTTCGTGTTTAACCCTGCCTGATCAAACGCAAGTTACTGTCTGCCAAAAATGGGTAGTACCGCCGCCAAATGAGACTGAAAGGGGAGAAAACGAACTCAAGCATCTTGTTGTTGTTTCTGAAATTGAGAAAGAAGAATGGCGACAACCCATTATCGACTACTTGTGCTATGGGATACTTCCATAAAATCCGAGGAGAAGGACTGAAGTACGTCCTCGTGCACCTCGCTTCCTTTATTACAAAGATACCCTATACAGAAGATCATTCGAGAGAGTATTGCGATTCTTAGGGGAAGATGAAGCACTCCAAGCTTTGCAAGAAGCGCATTCTGGGGTGTGTGGGTCACACCAGTCTGGACCAAAGTTGCACTTCCATATAAAAAGGATGGGATATTATTGGCCAATGATGGTGAAAGATTGCTTGGACTACGCTTGAAGATGCAAGGTTTGTCAATTCCATGTGAATTTTATTCATCAAACCTCCTGAAGTGTTGCACCCGACTGTTGCATCCTGGCCATTTGACGCTTGGGGATTGGATGTTGTTGGACCACTACCAAAGTCCTCTGGTGGGCACCTATACATCTTGGCTGCAACTGACTACTTCTCAAAATGGGCTGAAGTTGTTGCTCTTAAGGAGGTAAAGAAGGAAAATATTGAAAGTTTCATCTGTTTAAACATTATTTATCGCTTTGGCATTCCTCGTTACATAATAACGGATAACGGAAAGCCATTCGATAATAGGTTGATGAAAAAGATTTGAGATCTCTTTGGCTACAAATAGCGTAACTCTTCGATGTACAATGGTGCCGCCAATGGCCTAGCTGAGGCATTCAACAAGACTCTATGCAACTTGTTAAAGAAAGTCGTCTCCAAATCCAAACGAGATTGGAATGACCGTATGGAAGAAGATCTATGGGCATATAGGACGGCTCACCGCACGCCAACACATGCGACTCCTTATTCACTCGTTTATGGAGTCGAAGCCGTCTTGCCACTCGAGCGACAAATACCTTTGTTGCGACTGGCTATTCACGAATGGATCATTGATGAAGAAAATGCTCGACTTAGGTTAGCAGAGTTAGAAGCTCTTGATGAAAAGAGTTTGGAAGCTCAATAGAGTCTTGAATGTTATCAAGCTCGATTATCTCGCGCCTTCAAAAAACGAGTTCGCCCGAGATCCTTTCAAGTAGGAGATCGTGTCCTTGCCGTACGAAGACCCATAATTACTTCTCATTAACCTGTAGGGAAGTTCACTTCAAAATGGGATGGGCCTTATGTCGTACAAGAAGCCTACTCAAGTGGGGCTTACAAGCTAGTTGATGCAGATGGTATGAGAATCGGCCCTATCAATGACACGTTTTTGAAGAAGTATTATCCATGAAGTTGTAAGTCATAATGCTCCTTGACGCACGAGCCTAAACTGCATGTTGCTACACTATTGACCCGCAAGAGTATAAACTGTGTACGGTCCACCAAAAAATAAAAAAGTCCGCTAGGTTAAAAATCTTGAAAGAGGCGGCCTAGGCAAAAGTTAGGACACAAAATAATAATAATAATAAACAAGAGTCCGCTAGGTTGAAAATCTCAAAAGAGGCGGCCTAGGCAAAAGATAGGACGTAAGAAAAAATTAAAGAAAAAAGAGAAAAAAAATCTACCTAGTTTGAATTATGGTATGACTTGATCCTCTTCACCGAGGTACATAGGCCGCTTAGAGTTTCATTCTAAGTTCAGTAACATAAGTTCAAAATATACATATTGCCCCAATTATTGTCTTAGTGAAGTATGGAGGAATGCAAAGTCAAGCTGAAATGACATCCTCTTGTTGAACTTTGATCTCATTTGATTTAAAAGGGGCAACCCTCCATGGTAAATTGTTATCTTCAAGTCCGTCGTTATTCAAGTTGAAATCTTCAACTCCGTCGGTCTTCAAGTTGAAATCTTCAAATTCGTCAATCTTTAAGTTGAAATATTTAGGCCCCCCAAGTTCAAAGTTGAAGTCTACAAGTCTGTCGGTCTTCAAGTTGAAGCCTTCAAGTTCGCCAACCTTCAAGTTGAAATATTTAGGCCCTCTAAGTCTCAAAGTTGAAGTCTTCAAATTCACCGGTCTTCAAGTTTCAGTCTTCAAATTCGCCGATCTTAAAGTTGAATTATTTAAGCCCTCCGAATCTTCGAGTTGAAGTCTGCAAAGTCTGCCAAATCTTCAAAGTTTTCCAAGTGTTCAAGTCGATGTCATCTTCAAGTTGAAGCTTTACAACTCTCCAATCTTAAGGTGGACATTTAAGTCCCTTTGCACCTTAAGTTGGCCTCTTTATGGGTTTGTCCTTAAAAGGAACCATAACTTTCCAATCTTAAGGTGGACATATAAGTCCCTTTGCACCTTAAGTTGGCCGCTTCGCAGGTTTGTCTTTAAAAGTAACAATAACTCCCCAATCTTAAGGAGGACATTTAAGTCCCTTTGTACCTTAAGTTGGCATGGCCTCATTGCAGATGTGTCCGTATATATGTTGATGAGGATTTGTCCATCTATATGTTGATATGTTGATGCGGATTTCTCCATCAATATGTTGAGGCGGATGTGTCCGTCTATATGTTAATGCGGATTTGTCTATCTATATGTTGATTTGTCCATCTATATGTTGATGCGGGTGTGTCCATCAATATGTTGAGGCGGATGTGTCCGTCTATATGTTGATGCGGATTTGTCCATCTATATGTTGATGCGGATGTGTCCGTCAATATGTTAATGTGAATTTGTTCGTCTATATATTGAGATTGATGTGTTCATCTATATGTTGATGTTGATGTGTCCGTCTATAAGTTGTTGCGGATTTATCCTTTGATGGAATATAATGGAGTTGCTCGTCGGCTTGACACTTGACAACCATTCTTGTTTGATCTACCAAAAAAAAGCAATAAAAGAAGAAAAGCACAAAAAAAATAAAGAAATTACCTTCACGTCAATATTTCCAAATCATCAATAATAGACTCTAAAGTAGCTAGCAAAAGCTGCAATTGATGTTCGTAAAGAGAATGCATACGGGTTTATATAGCTATCGAGATGTGGCGTTAAAATTTGTTTGGCGATGTGGGATCAGTGCTAAAGCGGCAAATACAGTTTGTGTCCAGCATGAATTACGCGTGAGTGGTAGACTTCAATAAGGAATCAAATAGCTTCCTTGCTTGAATGTTTAAACCACGTAAAGGCTGGAGGAAAAATCAATCGTCGACGCGTCCAACGTTAGTACGGATACTATTCACGATTCCATTCATATTAAGTTGCTCAGGTCTTTGCAAATGAAAGCCTACATAGGGACCAGATGTAATATTAAAATAATACTTTTTTGGTCTTTGGTCACACCTTTGATTACGTGAAACATGTAAATCAAAGTTTCCATGAATTATTTTGTCTTATGTGAGCTTCTTGCTAGTTGCTCACATGAATTAGTTGATTTAAATCAAGGTCTTGGCATGGATTATTATACACTAAAAACGGGAGAATGGTTTAATTTCGAAAGGTTGAAAATTATAGCTTTTCATACGTTGACAAACAAAGTGCGAGTCGCTCAATCGTCCAAGCACAGTACTTCAAGCCTCGTCTCTGATGCGTTGATTTTTTAACAAATTTTGAAGTAGGGGCATTTGTAAGCATATAAAATTTATTGAATTCAAATTTAATAAATAATTTGGATTATATTTTAAATATACTTATCCAAATAAATATTATAAGCTAATATATAAATGAATTAATTATATAAGTCCACTATATATGGATTAAATGAATTAAGACTTCTTAATGCATTGGGTTAGTCCGTTTAATCGGCTAAAATAATGAGCCCACTTCATTAAGCCCAATATGACATCTTCCTAGAGGCCCAGTTTGGTGCCACACGTGAAATAACGTGGCGCGCTAAGTCTAGCGGAAGAGCCAATAGGACCATGCCACGTGTCAAAATGACAAGGCATGCCCAGTCACACTAAAAGGCCAATAAAATCGCGCCACATGTGCAAGTAATATGTTCTAGCCAATCAAATGCGGCCATGTCACACTTCAATTTGATTGGTCGGAAAGAGTTTGCTCTTATCATGACTCTTCCTTTTCATAACTATAAATAAGGGTCTTCATAATTCAGAAAAGACACTAGAAGTTATAACAAGAAGCAAGAGAGAGCTCGTGGATCAAACACCGCAAAGTTCTCTACAAGTTTCAAGCTTCAAGCAATCAAGTTCAAGTTCAACAAATCAAGTTCAAGCTCAAGAACGAAGAACAAATCAAGGTCAAGTTCAAGCAATCAAGCACAAGCTCAAGAACAAGATCATTGTTCGTGGCAACAAACGCAGATTCAAGAACAAGCTCAAAGAACCTTGAATTTATTTACCATTAAAAAGAAGAATCAGATGATTTATAGAGATTGTAACACTCAAATATTTAAAATCAAATACTACGATTGTAGCGATATTTTCGGTCCTCATTTTATTTTCTCAACGCAATTTTATTGTCTACATGTGTATTTGGATAAAATACATATTATTATTTCTTCATTATGTCCGCAATGTAACTTGGTTCCTGAAACTTTAGAACACATTTTCTTTCAGTGTGGCAATGCTATTGCACTTTGGGAAGCACTCCGGATTGACATAATGCCCTTTACTCACTCTACAACTACTAAAAATATTGACAGATGGAACAATTTTATAAGATATCCACAATCTTCCTCAAACAATAGCGTTCCCTTATCTACTACTGTATCCTTTGCACTATGGCAGATTTGAACTGTTTGAAATAAGAATTTTTTTGAGCATTCACACCTTCAGACGAACAGTCACTTGGTCTACAATCAAGCTGCCGAATTTTACTATCTTACAAATGCAAAAAATCCTATGCCATCATGTTTGCCTCTTTATATTATGTGGCATCCACATGAGGGACAAGTATTTAAAATAAATACTGATGGCTCTACATCTCCTACACAAGATATTTGTGGCATTGGAGGCTGTTGTAGAAACTTTCTTGGCAATTGGGTTTTAGGTTTTTCAGGTCATGCGCAACACTGATCCAACCTTCAAGCTGAGACATTAGCACTACTCATGGGCCTTCAATTAGTTGTCCAACAATATTTGTCACCTTTGATCATTGAGACAGATGCAACTGCAATATTAAATTTGCTTACTGCCCCTACAATTAAATATGCTAACATGGCTAATGATTGTAGGTTCTTAATGAGGCAGCTTGATGACCCAAAGGTACAAAATATCTACCGGGAACAAAAATCTGCGGCGGACGGTTTGGCTAGGCATGGAGCAACTAATTTGGAGGCTCGCTGTGTACTTTTTTCAAGTCTTCCCCCTTTTGTGATCACTTTGTACCAGGCTGGAATGCTCCATAAAAGAATGTTAAAATCTCGAACTATGTTAAGCAGTAGTAGTTATTGTACAAATGTTGTTTCTCCTAGTCTAGTAGCAGATATCCCTAGTACTAGTTGTAATCTGATACGCTATATGCATCCACTTGTCTCTTATGTAAATATTTAAATATTTATAATATGTGTATCTTTTTAACCAAAAAAAGAAGTAAGTAGCATTCCCTGCATTAGTGAATCTTATGTTCCTCCCTCGCTCCACCACATGTTCGCGCGGGAACAATTTTATTAATGTCAAATGTCCAAATATATTTTTGTACTATAAAAAAAGGTTTAAATATAACTCTCGTCATACTTTTAGTCTAAATATACCAATGTCGTAATATTATTGGTTCAAATATACTTTTATTTTATTAAGTTTGTTCAAGGTAGACATCTCATCCTACGTGATACTGACATTTGATAAGGTGGATGCCATATAACATGCCACAACACTCCTAATCCATTTTATCCATCCCTTCTATTTAATGGAATAGGGACGCTGAGGTGGCATGCCATGCGGCATCGACCTCATCAAATATCAGTAACCTTGGACAAACTTAACAGAAAAAAAGTATATTTGAATCAATAATATATAATATAGCATGAGTGTAATGTATTAAAAATATAACGAAGGGTATATTTAAACATTTTTTCATAGTATACGAATATATTTGGCAATTTGCCATTTTATTACTCTGTAATAGAGGAAGGTGTGAATAATTAAGATACCATTAAGTTGTTCCTAGTAACTTGATCTCTGAAATGGCAAATAATATACTCCCTCGCCCCGCTGTTTCCCTTTGAACTTGTAGAAATAATGAACAATAAAGAATCCTTTCACTGGAATATAATAAGGTTGCTTGGCGTTACATGTTATTTCCTTGCCACCATATATATAATATAAATGTATATGCATATTGTTGAGTTGTCCCACATCGGAGGAATTTAAGATCCTTAATCTTCTTATATGGCTTGGGCAATCCTCAGCTCATAAGCTAGCTTATGTCCATTCTTTTCACATATATCATTCAGAAAACTTCCACAGTACTCTTGACTTGAGATACAACGGGTATATACGTGACTTTTGATTGGCCCTCAAAATAAACCAATTGTGGTTCACTACAACCAAACAGATATAAGACTTCATTTCCCTGCAATTCTCCGCCTCGTTCAAATGCAGTTAATTCGAGATTTGAGAAATTTCCACTTATTTTGGTAAACCATGTCTCTGTGATTCCACTCTGCCAACAGGAAATTAATAGCAGCCAAACTGTAAAAATTACCTTATTTTAAAAAACTTAAAAATATATAAAAATTAATTTGTATTTGACTAATTATTAATTTGAAAAATACTTTTAAACAGCAATTAGTGTTTGGTCAAGCTTTAAAAAATTACTTCTAAATATATTTTTCAAAAATTCTTCTCAAAAAATTGCTTTTAGAGAAAAATTAATTTTTTCTGCTTCTCCAAAACTACTTTTTTTTTTCTCAAATGCACTTTTTATTCCTTCCAAAAGCTTGGCCAAACACCTTAATTTTTAGACAAAAATACTTTTGGCAAAAAAAGAAGAAACATTTTTAGCCAAAAAAAAAAAACTTGGTCAAACAGGCTATAAAATTTCTTGTCATTGATCTTCCAAATTTCGCCTTATCATTCATAAATTACATATGTGTGTACGACACAGGAGTTCCAAATTAAACAACGAATTTCAGAATACATAAAATAACACCTGAACTTATACCTAAATCCTTGTTACACACTTGTTGATCACCGACAATCTTTTACACACCTAACTTTTTAAAAGTGTGTCAAATACACACTACTTTTTTCTTAATCAATTTTCCAAAATATGAGTAATTTCATGCACCAATCAGATAGTAACACGTGTAACTATATTTTTTTAAAAATAACACTTAAAATTACACCTATACCCCTTAGCCATCTTCTCCATTTCATATCTTTCTCTTTCATGGGAGATTGACGTCAGACACCATCAAAAATTCACATTAATCACCTTTATATTACAAAGCAAAATTAGAAACTCAAGTACATTAATCACGAGTTTGTGTGTCTAAATTCAAATCTGACATAAGAAGTATAATGCAAAACTCAAAATTCCATTAAAGTTGGTTATGGCCAAATCCATGGTTGCTCGATTCGTGGTATAAGATTCAAACTCAAATTTATAAAATTCTCTTGATATTGATTTTTTAAAATTTTTTTATCAATTTCTTTCAAAGCTATTTTATATTGTTATTCTTAAAATAGTGAATATGGATGATGAAAAAAATGAGTGGGAAAGACGACAAAAATGAAAAAAGAGGAAATAGCAACAACAAACTAATTGTTTGTTTTCTATGGGAGAAATAGGGAAGTTTTTATGGTGAGATTTTGGAAAAAAAGAAAAAAATAATTTCTCCATTATTGCAAGAGTTGATTGTTTGTTTAAACTCTTCAGGAAGAAAATAGATGTTTTTAATTAAAAAATAAAAAAATAAAAATGAATCAGTTACACACAAGAGTTAACAAATCTCTTTTCCTATTCACTCGCCTAATTTGTATGTAAAACACGCTTTTGTTTGCCATGTAATCAAAATGACGTATAACTTACACATTTTTAAAAGGTTGAGTGCATAAAAAATTACCCGTGATCAACAAGTGTGCAACAGAAATTTGGGTACAAGTTCAGATAACCTTTTCCAACAAAAAAAAAATAATCCTACAAGATGTTTTACTTTAATAATCCAATTTTAGCCCAAATATAATTACTTGGGCGGCAAGATGCTTTTTCTTATATTTTTCTGCCGCATAAAACATCACTAGTTGGAGGCAGCCCGGGCTAAGACCTTATTAGTTTTTGATTTAATGTATAGAACTTTCCTTCCCTGAAGGTGAAACAAATCTGAACAAATACCACATAATCTGATTCAAAATGTTGCAAAACTAATAACACAATTGATAAACTTTGAAGTTGCATCAAAAGTAAAATAGGAATGGAACACATCAAAAAGATAGTGTGCAACTATCTAATCAATATGTAATTCTTCTTGTTTGTGTGCTCGCAGAATGTTTTTACTTGATATCCGAGACAACAAGCTGATATGAGAAATGCAAAAGTAGAATAAGTCTTAGCACAAATCCGTAATACAAATCATCCAAATTGGCGGAAATAGAAGGTAGCACGTGCATAATAAAAACCATCAGGTAATATTCTGATATATGTCTGTTCCAGCACACCCAGACCCCACTTGGTGGGAGTATACTGGGTAGTTATTGTTGTATGTCTGTTCCAGCACAAGAGATTATTTTCTTCCTGTTGGGCAAGAAGACAACAAAGAGATTAAACTTTTATTTGGTAGCATAACTAATTTGTTGACAGCAAAATAAACAACTCAAAAGAAAGAGCAGTCATTGAATTTCAGCTTTTCTGGGGAAACAATATAACCTAATTATGGAAAATTCATCTTTGGATCATATAATAAGATATGGCAAAGAAAGAAGTACCGCACCAGCACGAATAGGTATTTTAGATGGACAGACAATGATGCACAATTAGTTCGGTCGTCATGTGACAAGTTGTTGGTAAGTTCCCAATTATAGAACCATAAATCCAATGACAATCCAGTTATATAATTATCACCGGCATTTAAAAAGTGTAGAGAATGATGTACAATTAGTTCAGTCGTAATGTGACATGCTGCTGTTAAGTTCCCAAAATAGAGAACCATAAATTCAATGACAATCCAGTTATATAATTATTACCGGCATTTAAAAAGCGTAAATAACATCGCAAAGCAGAACGACTTACAGCTACAGATAGACGACAATGGCCATAGTCAGGGGAATAATGGACAATGATGAGATCTTCATTCCCAACAACAACAACAACAACAACAACAACTACCCAGTCTATTCCCACCAGGTGGGGTCTGGGGAGGGTAATTTGTAGACGAGCCTTACCCCTACCCGAAAGGACAAAGAGGCTGTTTCCAGTCGACTCTCGGCGCATAGGATAAAATAGAAAGCAGCATTAAAACAAAAACAAAAACAAAATTAGAAACAAAGACAAAATTAGAAACAAAAACAAACCAAAACAAAACAACAAAGCATTAGTAAATCCCGCAGAAATAACGTAAATAATTATGTAAACATAAGAAACAGAAATACAATCGCATGCAATAATAACAAACAGTAACTACCATACTAACAACCATAAGGGGGACATAAGCTAAAACACAAATCATCTATGGATAACCCTGCTGTCCCACACCCAACCCCGGGAGAGGCGTACGAAGCACTCTATGAGCCCCTAACCTACAACACTGATTCTAGACCTCCAGACTTCCCTATCAAGGGTCATGTCCTCGGAAACCTGCATTCTAGTCATGTCCTGCCTAATCACCTCTCCCCAATGCTTCTTAGGCCTCCCTCTGCCTCGCCGACCGCCAACAATCTCAAGCCGCTTGCAGCTCCTCACCGGGGCATCGGAACCCCTCCTCCGTACATGTCCGAACCACCTCAGCTTCGCTTCCCGAATCTTCTCATCCACCGGGGTCACCCCTACCTTCTGTCGAATAACTTCATTCTTAATCTTATCTAGTCTGGTGTGCACACACATCCACCTAAGCATCCTCATCTCCGCAACCTTCATTCTCTGAACCTGGGAGTTCTTCACGGGCCAGCACTCCGCCCCATACAACATCGCAGGTCTAATCACGGCTCTTTTTTATGCTTCATATGGACAAATAAGCTTGAAACATTCGGTTCCTACTTGCCAATATTCACTGATTGTGTCGACACCAATGATGCCAAGGTCTAAATCACCTGATACCAACTTTCGAACAATGTCTTTTGGTCGTTGAAACCAAATCTGGACCAGATTGGATATCTGTAACCCACAAAGAAAACGAAGGCGTGTAATTAAAGTAGACCATGTGTTCTCCTAAATAATCAGCTCTAGATTCCAAAGAGATGATCCAAAAAAATACAATGCTTAAATGAGACATTTCACTCGGTGTGAAAATGTTGAATATTCAATACTACAGTCCTCCATAATATCAAATTCACTGTGAAGTACAACAGCCAAGATAATACACCATACCTTGATTTAGAGAATTACAGGTAGCGATAATGTTACCACCAGCAGAAGCGTGATGTCACTACCTTTCAAAGTTGAAGAATAGCTCAGTTACTACTCAATAGGTTGATAGAGGTAACCAGAAGGACAGTATTAGGAAAAGTCTTAAAAGAAATTTTAAAAAATGATTTAATCTAGAAAATACTTTCAATACCATAAAAGCAATATCAGGATCATTTTTCCAATTTTTGTGCAGCTTCGGCAACTTATTCACTTAAATACAACATTGTGATGAAGAGTTTATTGGTAAAACCAAAGCAACCCCTTTTAACATAAAATCATGATTTTCATTGGTGGAAATACAGTTCATACTCTATATAGAAAATGGAAGTTTTTTACTTCTCTCTTCATCAATCAACCCCTCTTACAAACACACATTCAAAACTTCAAAGTAAAAACTCCATTGAACGAACACACAAATTTTCAGTAATTTGTACTAATAACTTCGTTTTTATGCAATTCTCTCAACTTTCAACTACTCTTTTCTTTTTTCCTCTGCGACAATCAATTTCAAAAAAAAAAAAACCAACACAATCTTAAATCTATATAACACTTATAATAATAAAAGGTGGGGGAAACAAAGAATTTTTTTTTTTTGAAAAAAGTCAGTTAAAATTGTACATGCAACTGGCCCAGAGAGGGAAGAGCTTTCTCCTACAACAAAGTATGGAACTTGCAAACCTGAATAGCAAAGGAGGGCAGAGCAACTGATATGGCTTTTTCAAATGTCAAACTACCAAGCCTTAATTGTAGGCAATTTGTAAAATTTTACTGTATCTTTGAACTACGTGAAAATCTTAAAACTATCCTCCTGCATTTAAAGCAATGCTAAACTCTACTTTTAGAAAATCTAAAGAAATCTCTGTTTTCTCGATTAACATATAGAATTGTGTAAAAATAAAGAATCTCCACAACTCCATGAAATATGAAAAAGAAATACAATAGTTTTACCTATCTACGTTAATCTAGAGTACGACGTATCTGCACAAGCGAAACACAAATTGACTTATAAAAAAATTTCCCATGTAAAGAAGCATTCAGAGCAGCTAATCACAATCTTGACTGTCAAAAAGCACAGGTCTCCTAACGGGGAATCTGAAATAACAATTATGGACTTCGCTCTAAAAATGATGAGTCAGGCATATCATTTCCTTGGGTGCATAGGTCGCTTCAATGATAATTATTATCACTATTCATAATCACTCTATGAAAAAGGAAAAAACAGAGATTGAAACTCAAGCTGGTAAAGCAATCGTACCAGACGTATATTGGCGGTAACAACAGATCAGCCCGTCCTCCCTCTCTCCGTGCTCGTTTCCCATTTCAGAATTGCATCTTTACACAGGTTAATCTGCAGGAAAAATAACGTATATTAAGAGATCCAATCTTCGAACGAATATTGAAACAACAAACATTTTGATATGACTGTTTAATCCTGAACTGATTACTTGGCAGCAAAAGAAAATCTTCATAAAAAAACATAAAAAATGTGCAAATAAGGAACAATTACTGAAAACAGCAGAAAACGAACAATTTCATCAAACACATAGTAAATGTGGAAATCAGTAACATTTACTGATATGTATATAAAAATTCTAGCAACAATTATGCAAAACAGCAGAAAACGAACATTTACCAACCAAAATTTAGATTAGCAGTAGAAGAAGTACAATAAAGAAAGAAAATTGCACAAAGATGGATAAACTATCAGCATATGCCAACAAGAGAATTCACAGAGAGCAATTGAGAAATAAAGGGAAAATAAAGAGGTATACAGGTGAATAGACGATGGAGTAGAGACGTAGAGTAAGGCAGATGAAACAATGAAAAGGTTGTGCAGGTCATGGCGCTTACTCAGCAAATTTTAGGCTACGTGTATAGCGTACAAAAAAAGCATAATGGGAAAGAGCAAGAAATACCGTTCAGATCGATGCACATTCACTTGTGATGTCAGAAGCAGCAGCAAATTCCGCAAACTTGAGATAAAAAGAAATATGTACATGAAGCAGAAAAGAACAAATAAAGAGAAACCCAAACTGAGGAAAGAATTTTCACAGAATAGTGTGGATAGATAAACAAATAAAGAATCCTATGAAGAAAGACGAAGACATATGACATCAGATATAGAAGAGAAACAGTCAGAGGAATCAGTAGAAGAACAGAGAATTGATCATTTTGTGAGACGAATACCAATTCTTCCACCATGTGAAGACATTCTCAGCCATATTCAAAGAGCTCCAGCTAAACTCCGTCAAAAGCAAAGATGGCATTCGCAACCAAAAGATTGTAAGTCATGAGTTGTACCCTGCGTAAAACAGAGGATTCAGTGATTATTGAAATAAGGAATAAAAAAATATTAATTTCACTTCCGCAAGCAAGAGTACCTTCTGTTTGGCCCTCATGTCATCGTTATTGTCTTTCTCATTGTTATCATCTTCATCCCTGTCATCTTTCAAGTCAAGTGAACCCTCCATAGGTCAGATTTAATTTGGAACTGCGATAACATGAACCACATTTAAAGTAAGCTAGGAATATGAACTTATCTGAATGGTCGGAGATTATTTTATGAACTATATCGCCTTTAACGGTATCCAAAATATTACTTGAAGAAAAATAATATTAAAATCTAGCCAAATTATAACCATGAAGACAACTTAAGGAAAAATGGACCAGATATCACATATGTCAAACATTATAACTTTTCACAACCAGCTTTGCCTTTGGTGCAACAAAATAGCAAACTATAAAGCAAATAAAACCAAAAAGTTCAATCTTTAAGTACAACCAGAACTGAAAAAATAAATCAAAACTTTAACTATACCCAGGAAAAAACACCAAAAAATTAATCAATAGCTAGACTATGAAGCAAGTAAAACAAAAAAGATCAGACTTTTAAGGCTTTAACTCTACCCAAAAAAAGACACACACAAGCACAAAGTTCCATCTTTACCTATGTCCAGAAACAAAATCCGAAAAAGAAAGATCAATGAAAATAGAATATAAGCTATAGAGGGTACTGTGCTACGACGTCGTTCAGCACCGACGGCAAGAACAAAGGCGATGAGATGAAAGGCAATCACTATTACAAGTATATGAATAGAGACCCCCATTACTACTGAGCCGAATTCAAGAACTGATTCTTCACTTTGTTTTCCACTACTTTTTAATGTTTCACCTCACTCTACTTTTATTTATTTTTAATAATAAGAAGAATGATCTATTGATCAGTGACAACAAAATTTTATATATTTCCACAAATCACATCAGAACTGGGACATATCCATTTTCCACAAAACCCCAGAATACTTCTTCAGACAAACCCAAAGAAATGAAAGCCATCGACAAATCCAAAATTTTCTCAAATTTGTCCTTGTCTTTCATCTCTGCTTCCAAAAGGTAAAATCATTCCAACACCTTTAAAAGCATAAACAGATACATCAAGATCAGTGAACCCACCAAACGCTTCAAGAACAACATCAGCAAATATAATCAAAAGGGTTAAGTGAGTAATTGTGGGAATTGAATTCGACCCCCAACTGAAACGGGAAACAACTCCAAATATTCCAGTTTCTTCTGGACGAATGACAAAGAATGATGGACGAATAATCTAATCAGCTTAAACAATTTTATGCAGCAGCTATTCCGAAAATCAAGAAAATAAGAAACTAAAATTCACCTTATAACTGTACAATTAAGGCGAATTAACCATCCAAGAAGAGAGAAGACTAAAAGAAACAAGGAAAATTGGAAGAGCAGGTGAGCAGCGCTGGAAATTTTGAAGAGAAATAGAGTGTAGAGAAATTGGGAGGAAAGCAAGTGTAGATATGTTCGTGGTGTAAAGCAACGTGTCAAAACTAAAGTAGGGTTAACACGTGACTTTTGCCAAAGTATTTACAGTTTTCCCAAAATACCCCCCGAACGAGCCCAAGCTCCTCAAACTGTCGCTTATTAACAAGGGGAAATATACGTAAAACATCAAATATTAGTCTCTTATCCCGGTTTAACCAGTCCTCCTTTTAACCACCCAAAGGAAACAAAATGGCCGATTCTTTTATAGCTTGTTTGGATAAGGGACGGTTCAATAAACATGGAAGTCTAAAGCAAAACTTAGCGAGAGGCGTCAAGTTTTTACGTATAAAACTTTATATATATATATATATATATATATATATATATATATATATATATATTATGAAATAATATAAGAACAAGAATAATAATATAAGAACAAGAACAATAGAGAGAAAAGTAGAGAGAGGAGTATTCTTATTGATACTTTGGGATGGTTTACAATGGTAAAGAACCCATATATTTATAGGGAGGTGGTGACTTAGCCACCAAGTAGTAAACTCTAGAATCTCTCTAAATATAGACATTCACCTTAAATAGAGTTTTATTTATAACACTCCCCCTTGAATGTCTATTCAATAATGTGCCTCGTTAAAACCTTAACTAAAACAACACCCAATGGGAAAAAATTAAAGAAAAGGAAAAAGAGTACACATGTTTGAATATGCGCCTATTGGTTGCCTCGTTAAAAATCTTGCAAGGAAAACCTAGTGGGATAAAACCTTGTAAGGGAAAAAGAGTGCAACGCGCATTAACTCCCCCTGAATAGAGCATCAATTCACATCCTTGAGCATTTGCATTCCAATCTTGTGCACCATCTTCAAAACGATCTTTTGTAGAGATTTGATAAATAAATCAGCCATATTGATTTGAATAAATATTCCGCACCTTGAAATTATCATTCTTGATAGATATGAACATCTTCATATAATGCCGTGAAATGACTCTTCAATATCTCCATAGGGGTATTCTCGATGCCATCATGCTTATAGTTATAGCAAGATACATATGTACACAAATTGCACTTAGGATGTGGTACTTCATGACCAAGAATTGTATATGCTTCAAGCAACTTAAATCTTTCAAGTTAATTCATATAAGCCATATAATAGACTTTAGATACATATCAAGTTTTCATGTCATGCCAGACAAATAGATATCGAAAACTGATTACACATACCTTTGACTTTACACTTTCAAGTATTTGAACTACATGTCCAAAACTACATGTCTTTCATATGGAATCAATTCTTCTTGAATTGTATCTCTTCCATTTGGCCAATATTTTGTTTGTATTCGACAAACACAAGATCCTCATCGATATTTGGCGCTATTATAGATGTCGTCGACAATCATTTTATATCGGTTTCAGTCAATTTTTATAAAGACATAACATGGAGATCTCTTCATTCATACATTCAGGTACCTGAATCTCTCATGAGATTTTATGAAGTGTTATGTCATGTGATCTTCTGGATCACTTGCCTCCTTATTATGATCACTTTGATCCTTTGCTCATCTTCTTTATTAAGAAGTTCCTTTTGAAACCGATTTGTCTATACGCTTCAAGCATATCCAAGACTTTGTCCTTCTAGGACTTAATATGAGCATTTGCAGTGAGAATATAGTTACATTCTTTGGGTCAGCAAATGCGTATAGCATGCTTTGCAATATGTTGCAATTGAATTATCCTTTTATGAACTTCAGGTTCATATTATGATATTCGAGGATCTATATATACAAATGATAATTCATCTCATGTAACCTTTTCTCAAGTGTTTATCATGTC
Organism: Nicotiana benthamiana; assembly: GCA_034376525.1. Taxonomy (NCBI): domain Eukaryota; kingdom Viridiplantae; phylum Streptophyta; class Magnoliopsida; order Solanales; family Solanaceae; genus Nicotiana; species Nicotiana benthamiana. The sequence goes on along the minus strand of CM067331.1, from coordinate 13,663,998 downwards.
TCCCCCTCATGTTAGAAAAGCTAACTTGTTTCCTCAACTTTGAGAAATCATCTTTGTGCATTATCATGTCAATATACACAGCATATTAATAATAAGATGAAATTATTTAGTTCCTGACCCTGAACCACTTGTGAGGGGAGAATATACTCTCGTATACAACGTAAATCAAACTGATATATATAACTTTGTTCTCATAAGAAACAGTTTAGCTATTAAGTGGAGGCACTCAATAATTATCTTGCTAAACCAACTTTGATATAAACCAACTTATCAAGATGAACTATCTTGAGTAGAAAATCTGAAAATTATGCTCGAAGTTAGATTACTAAGCAATTTACCTCGCAAGCACCGGCCAGGTTGCGGGTTAATAACAATCGCGCATGTAACCATTTCATAGATGCATCATATGTGGTATACATGGCAGGTGAATGGGCCCATATTCACCTTTGATATTTCCAGAATTTATGGGCTTCAACCCGAACTCTTTAGTTGGTCAATTCATTAATGAGAACAAGTGATACAAGAGAATTCGTAAAGAACTTTCTAGTTCTTTAATATTCATCCATGTGAATTCTCTATTATTGCAAATCATACTTAAAATGAGATGGCTAACCCGAATGCCAACTGAATAAATTATCAATATTGGTAAACTTCAAATTTACACCATGACATGTGCACTTATCAATAGACTTCAGGTTTATTATGACATGGGTTTTTATACCAATAGATATCCACTTTACTGTGGCATTCTTTTGTTTGTGTAGTACAAACTGGAGAATAAAGCGGGTAGCTTTTCATATACAAATTATCCCGCTACAAGTTGTAGTAATAGAAGATATCAAATCTTTCCTTTATTTATAGTCTCAATATAATCAGCGCTTTCGCGTGTACTTTGGAAACTGAATAAGTTTCTTTGAGACTTACTACAGCACAATACTCAATTGTGTTTCTCCAACATAGTAATAATTGGCTCTTCTAGAGCTCTCAATTAATTTTGTACTACCACAAATTCATCAACATCCATGTGGTGAATATCTTTCTTAAAGAGAAAGTTATACCATTATGGTCATGTCAAACTTATATGCAAGATATGTTTCTTGCATTATCGTTGTCCTTTAATAGTCATATTTCCAAAATACTTTGGCGTACAATAGGTACGTGACCAACGATCATTCATGCCATATATCATCTCAAACCTCCTTCTAGGGGTGAGTGTAAGTATCATCTCAACCCTCCTTCTAGGGGTGAGTGTGGTATATTCTATACCAATTTCATGTTCATATTCTTCCAATAATGAATATGTATTCGTGAATCAGATGTTGTCACATTCACTTCGGGGATATGTGATTTTGTTATCCTTTTCAAATCTGTAAATGCGTCTAGCATTTGATTTGTTATTCTTTGCAAATGGATAACCTTTTGCACCTCTTTTTCACAAATGGAGTTATGTGGATCAAGATAAGATAATGATGCATTTTTCCACAAAATTTCCCGTTTGGTTTCACCAACTTCTCCCCCTAATTTTGGGAAAAGTGTCTCATCGAATTGACAGTCTGCAAATCGTGCAGCGAACAAATCCCCTGTCAATGTTTCGAGGTAGCAAATAATGGAGGGCGATTCAAACTCAACATATATTCCTAACCTTCTTTATAGACCCATTTTGGTGCGGTATGGTGGTGCTACAGGCACATATACTGCGCATCCAATAATTCTTAAATGGGATATATTAGGTTCATGACCCAAAACTAATTGCAACGGGGAATATTTGTGACAATTCGTCAGTCAGAGACGAACTAGCATTGCTGCATGCAAAATGGCGTGACCCCAAACCGAAGTGGGCAGCCTCGTTTTCATGAGTAAATGAGGTATTCAAGATTATACTCATGTATTGTCTCAATCTGATATCCATTTTGAATGATATCTCTGAAACTCAACAAGTTCCTTTCAGACTTGGAGGAGAACATTTTGACTGATATCATTAAAACTCAACAAGTTCCTCTTAGACTTGGAGGAGAACATTGGATTCTCTAAAATATTGTTCCTTTAGGCAGAGTAATAGTTGCTCTCCAGGAGCCTTCAATCAATTTAATTCCATGGTTTGACATACAAAAGAAAATATATGAACATGAGAATATACAAATCTGTTTGCTTCATATTTAAACAATATTTTCAAAATCTGCTGAGGTTATTCGACTAACTAAATCAGATAGTCGACTATCATGCCTTGCGGAAAAGTCCAGTTTTAATGCGAAATATTAGATAGTCGACTAACTAAGTTGATAGTCGACTATCTTAGTAAACAGTCATCAGGATAGTCGACTATCTTAATCAGATAGTCGACTATCTTAGCTTGCGGAAAAATCCAGTTTTATTGCGAAATATTAGATAATCGACTAACTGTTAGGTTAGTCGATTAACTCTACTGGAAAATAAAAATATCATTGAAATTTGAGCATATTGAAACATTCTAAAGAACTAATACTAACATTATATCATAAAATAACTAATACGAGTTGATACTAATGATTATTAGTTTATTCACTAACTAATACAAATAAGTAAAATAAAATTAAACAACTCCATCTTCTTTCATCACAGATCCATCACCGATTAGGTGGTCTATTTTCCCCTCAGGGTGCTCAAAGAAGTCTGCCACATCCAAGTGGGTGATGTCAAAGTTGTCGTCAGAGACAAAATTTGTTTCAGGGCCTTTACTCTTTCGAGATGCTTGATAAAGGTCAATCAAATGTCTTGGTATACGGCAAGCTTTTGACCAGTGCCCTTTTCCACCGCAACGATAACATATAGTTTCTGAACTATTTGCCTTAGGATTCTTATCGTATCGTGCTTGTGGCAGAGTGACCAACTTCAGGTTGTCATATCTCTCCTTTAAGCCATTCCACAGGATAGGTGGATCTTTGACTGTGATATATTCAATTTTCAAACCTTCATCAAGGTGATGGCGCAAGAAAATCAAGGCCTTAACATAGTTTCAAACCTTCATCAAGGTGATGGCGCAAGAAAATCAAGGCCTTATCACAGTCTTGGGTGGATGCATTATTTCTGTCTTTAATGGCGTCTCCAGGACCCATTGCATCCAAAGGGATTTCAGCATCCAACACCCATGTCATATAGTTCTTGCCCTGAAATTTCAAGGGCAACGAACTTTCTTTTCATAATGTCAGACATAAAACAAAATTACATCAAGAGCGTGTTCATACTTACGGGCTCTATTGCAATTATCACATTCACTTCAGGGAATGGATCATAATCATCTGTATGTGCTTTACACAGTCTCATGTCAAATATTACTTTCATAAAGTGAAAGATTATTTTGAGGATCTTTATTATTCTCATTATCACAATAATGACGATTATAATTTCGTCTATTGCCACGTTCACATCCATTGATACCTTCACCGTAATAATTTTGTCTTCTTTCAGACTTATCACATATTGCTATCACATTCTCTAAAGGGAATGGAGCAAATTCAATTGGACGGAATTTTAATTCTTTGCCACGTCCACATTCATTGATACCTTCATGGTAATAATTTTGTCTTCTTTCAGACTTATCACATACTGCTACCACATTCTCTAAAGGGAATGGAGCAAATTCAATGGGACGGATTTTCAATTCTTTGCCCACAATCATACATGAATTTGTTCATGGCAAGGCATAGAAATTTTACCACTTCATGTGAGTGTAATTTCTTACGAACTCCATTAGAGTTATAATCAAACTTTGTTGTCTTTGTTTGTATATAAAATCAAATCGTAGAATTTCAAGAATTTGAAAGGGAAAAGTAAATTACTTACCTTTAAGGTATACCAATAAATGTTGTGATATCAAATATACCTCTTGTGTAAATTCCTTTCTTTCTCTCACGTTTTTCTCTTTCTGTTTCTGTTTTTTTTTTTTCGTTTCTTTTCCTTCTTTCTTCATTCTTTCTTTTATCTTTTTTTTTTCGTATAGAAATTTTTGGGATTTGGTTGCGGCAGAACCTCACGTGAAACCCTACACAAACAAAAGTTAAGACAATCGAAAATTTCAATTGGTTAGAGACTCGTGCTGATAACGTGTTATGAAATAATATAAGAACAAGAACAATAATACAAGAACAAGAACAATAGAGAGAAAAGTAGAGAGAGGAGTATTCTTATTGATACTTTGGGATGGTTTACAATGGTATAGAACCCCTATATTTATAGGGAGGTGGTGACTTAGCCACCAAGTACTAAACCCTAGAATCTCTCTAAATATAGACATTCACCTTAAATATATATATATATATATATATATATATATATATATATATATATATATATATATATATATATATATAAAATTTAAATTAAATTATATATCTCTAATTTTTCTTATGCAGAGTTCATAATAATTTAATCTAATCCATTTAATTTTTTTGAGATATACTTTCTAATTTAATATTTTTATTGTTTGCTAAAAATTTATGGGTGAAATTCATTTATAACCCATCAGGCCAAACATATATCATTTAGTAGCCATAAATTGACACATATAATTTATTATAAATTAAACACAATAATATTTGGTAGCAGCCGCCTCCTATCCCTATCTTCCTTACTATCTTTCTTCTTCTTTCTCATGCCAGCAACCTATGGTTGTGAGGCTATGGGCGCTTCTCTCTCTCTCTCTCTCTCTCTCTCTCTCTCTCTCTATATATATATATATATATATATATATATATATATATATATATATAAAAGTCTCTTCCGTTTCTCTTGTCTACCGTTTTTTGTATTCGGGGTCTGAATTCTTTAGTCGGTTTTGTAAAATCTAAAAACCCATTGTAATTTTCATCTTATATTTTAATTCTTGTTTGCACTTCATGATTTTGGGCTATATTTGTGTTTTGAATGCAAATATACTATGATCCCAATTTATTGTCTTCGTAAGCTTATGATCCCCGATCTATTATGGATAAGAAAGCATGCATCGTGTTGTGGACCACACATTTGAAATGCTGATGAACTAGGAGAATATTTTATTTTGCAGAATACTATGTTGGATCTGCTAATCTGTATTTTTATTTTCAATTTCAATTTTGTGCTGTCTAAATCTCCATTAGTTTGTTTTTTGTGCCATAATTAATATGTTGATTCACAATTTTTACTATTTTTATAATATTGTGGTTACCATTTTCGGTGATTGTGAGATCATGGACACCAATGTCCTCGTTGTTGAAGAAGTAACTCCCCCAACCACGACTCTCATGGCCTTTTGTCTTCTTTCTCTTTTTCTCTTATAGTTTTTGTGAATATGAAGTTAATATTTTAAAGATATTTGCTTGAAATTTTAAAACTCCGACGATCTTGTTACCATATTCGGTGACTGTGAGGCCGTGGACGTCGGTGACTAGTCTCTTAATAAGAGGAGATAACTATGCATAAAATTGAAATATATATATAAAATAAACTATTTTTTTTGTAATTAAAATTGTATTAATCACCAAATGGTTGCCTTACAAAATCATAGGACAGTTTTTAGCTCAACTGCCTATCTAAATGGAACATGAATTATCTATACTACTCTAGCCAAATCAGCATTTATAGCATGAAATGCTGAATATATGAACTAAGCCTAGGAGGAGCTCGAACATTACATATATAGGCTATACTACTTAGGAGCTTATCACAATTACAATAGATGTTTTCAAAGATTCTCGCATTCCTTTCTAACCATAAACCATAGAGCATTTCTGTTATTGTCATCTTGAATGTGTGAGCTCGAAGAGATTTCCCTTTAGATTGTTCAATGAGCCATTGGCAGAATTGTGTCCAATCTTGTCCAGTGAAGTCTGCCACTCCTAGCCATTGCAGTGTCTGGTATCTCAACTGGGAGGCAAAATTGCAATGCAAGAATAAATGGTCTCTAGTTTCCATTTCTTGCTGGCACATAACACAGATGCCTGGTATATTCAGATTCCATTGCAGCAGTCTATTCTTGGTAGGAAGTCTATCTTGCAGCAACAACCACAAGCTGAAGATAGCATTAGGTCTAGCAGCATTTTATATTACCAAGTTCTTCCAAGGAACTCTAGTTGATTCTCCAAGCAGTTGCAAGTATGATTTCCTTATGGAGATTATATGGAAATTATACAAAATAGACTATTATTATACGATTTATATACAATAGAGTGTCACTATACAAAATATATACAAAAATAGAATATCATTATAAAAAATATACAAAAAAGACTGTCACTATTCAATAACATATACTAATGATACTTTAGGGATACACTAAAATATAGAGGATACACTTTATATACTAATTTATATAATGTAATAGTATATATATAATTTTTTATATATTTTATAATTGTCACTATGCAAAATATATATATATAAAACAGATTGTCATTATACAATAATATACACTAATGATACATTAGGGATACACCAAAATATAGAGGATACACTTTATGTACAAATTTATACAATGTAATGGTATATGTACCATTTTTATATATTTTATAATAATTTATATAATTTTTATAATATACACTGAAAAATACGTACACTTATATATAAAATTTATATAATGTGTATACAAAAATAATTTAATAATATATATATATATATATATGAAGAAGAAGAAGTTTAATTAGAAAACCCTACTACTTTTGCTACCACTTTTGTATTATTATGCACTGTAATTGAGTAAAAATTTTTAATAATAAAATTAAAAATTTTGTAATTTTTTAGGTACTTAAACAAGATTTTTACCTAAGAAGTAAAAATAATAAAGAAAAAAATATAAATAACAAGGAACTAACTAGTTCAGTAAGTGAACAACCATGTGCAGTTGAAGTATTGTCTCGTAAGCGGACAAGGAGGCACACGTGGCAGTAGGAGGTGTTGGATAAAATACGTGGCTGAAATAACATGACATTGTAGTTGTGTGTGTCTTTTTAGGAGAGGGGGTGGGTAAGGGTACTATTAGTTTATCTTTGGAATGTCTGGTCATTTGTTTCGGATAGAGAAGGGAAGGAAAATGAAAAACAAATAACGAAAAAAAGATAAAAGGAAGACAAGAAGACACAGAGAAAAAAAGAAGATAAAGAATGAAAGAAAGATAAAAAGGTGTGTATTAGATAAAATAAAAGAAAGAAAAAAGGGCTAAAATTAAATATTATCTTGGAAAGATAAATATATTAAAAATAGATAATGGCTATAAGTTACAAATAAATTGGGCCGAAAGATCATTTAGTATAAGTAAATAAAAAACGGACTATTAAATTTTGAGTGGCTATAAGGATAGTCTTTTCAAAATTTACCAAAGGCACGTTGAGAGATTGTATTAAAGTTTTAACCTGAATTAATAATCGAAATCTTTCTCAATTTATGACCAACAATTTAATCTTACTTTTTTACTATGAAAATCTCTACTTTCTTATTTCAAGCACTAACTATTCTTTTAAAAATATATTAATATATAATATATTGAAAAATTTGGGGCCCCAAAAATTATGATGCCCAAAGTAGTTGCTTTAGCAGCTTTATCTTTAGGCCGACATTGATTTAGATAGTTGTTACTTATCATTTAATTCATAATGTATCGTATCGTACTATATTATATTATATTGTATCGTTTGATAAATATACTGTTTGGATAGATTGTGTTGTTTGTCATCGTTTTATGATATCATGCACCAACAATTTGAAGAATAAACTTGCAAAGAAAAAATATAATACAACATAAAATTACTATATAAAAAGGAAGGGTAAATAATAAAATAAATAATTTAATAATAATAAAGGGTGAGATTGAGAGAAAAGGACAAGGTAACGGCGTAACCATACCAAATCGATTGTTATATAAAATGGCACATTTCATCGTTATGTAACAATAAATTTAATAATACAATATAATAAAATTTAGGTAACAATCAAAACAAACATTATATTTAAAATAATAACACAGATATGATATAACAGGTAACAACCATTCAAACAAACTGTTACGGGTAAAACAAAAAAGTAAAGCGCTCCAAAAAGATAGTAACCAATAAATTTATTCTTTATATATTAATGTATAAAATACATATTTTTGATTAGGGAATACAATTACTTTTGACCAACCAACCAATCTGTAACTTGCCCTTTTTACTTTTTTGACCCAAATCAGTATATAGGAAAATGTTATGGTTGGATAATTCTTTAAATTCAACTTGTGAAAATAATGAAAAATTCTATAATTCATCCGATAATGCTTGCTTCCCTTTCACATATTTGCGTCCATATATATTTTTAGAGGACTCCAGTTTATTTCCTTTGCATTTTTCATAACCAAAAAATAAAATAAAATTGTACTAGCATTTTTTTAAAATAATATTGGAAAAAATGGACAAGTAATACGTATTATGTTCTTGGTTTCTGTTGGTTGTCTCCTTCATTACATCACACGTAAGGAGGACAAAGAAAGAGACACACAATGGATCAAACAGAGTGATCTAATTTCAATCTCTCTGCATGTCCCTGCATGTTTGAACCATATATAGCTAGTCCATTTTTCGACAAAAAAAAAACACAAAATCTGTTGTCCTTTTCACTAGTATCCAATTAAAAATATTGAACAATGTTGAGAAAATATTCATGACTTTGATCCTGAAAGAAGAAGAATATAATGAAGGCATTGGAAGCAACCGTAAGGAAAACACAATTGGTAGCCAGAAAACGAGCACACACAATTTTCGGGACGTATGGACCAACTCAGGTAGATGAAGAGCTTAATAATAAAGAAAAAGAAGAAGAAAATAGTAATGAAGGACACGCGAATGGAGAATTATATAATTCAGAAAAATTTCTTCCAAATGGAGATTATTATACTGGATATTGGGTGGATAATGTACCTCATGGAGAAGGAAAATATTGGTGGACAGATGGATGTATGTATGTAGGAGAGTGGTTTAGAGGCAAAATGATGGGAAAAGGTATATTTAGTTGGCCATCTGGTGCAATGTATGAAGGGAATTTCAAGAATGGTTATATGGATGGAAATGGAACATATACAGCACCAAATGGAGATACATTTAGAGGTTGTTGGTTAATGGATTTGAGACATGGACATGGTGTTAAAGAATATGCAAATGGTGATTGTTATGATGGGGAATGGTGTAGAGGATTACAACAAGGAAATGGGAAATATACATGGAAAAATGGGAATTATTATATTGGTGAATGGGAAAATGGTACAATTTGTGGGAATGGGAAATTGTATTGGTGTAATGGGAATTTATATGAAGGGAATTGGGAAGATGGATTGCCTAAGGGAAAAGGGACATTTAGATGGGGTGATGGAAGTTACTATGTTGATAATTGGAGTAGAGATCCAGATGAATTAAATGGTACATTTTATCCATCTGAATCTTTATTAGAAAGAGGGAATTTTGAATGGGATCCTCAACAAGTTTTCAATGTTGATTTGATGGGATGTACAATTTCTCCAAATGAGAAGGTTTCAATATTGCCTTCACAGAAAAAACTCGCGGTTAGGATATCATCGAAGCCTGGGGACAGCAACGTTAGTAGGCCGAAGAGGATGTCGATAGATGCAGCAGTAGATAAGGAATTTGGTAGAATGGAGTTATCAGATGGAATAGGAACAACTACAACTACAAGTATTTCTTGTTCAGATATTGAAGCCATGGTTAGTTTGCAAGAAGCTGAAGGATATAAAGGAGGTAGTCCTATTAGAATTCCTAAGGTTGTTAATAGGCAAGGAGTCACCATTTCTAAAGGGCATAAAAATTTTGAACTTATGCTCAATTTGCAGTTGGGAATCAGGTAGCTAAATTTACTTCATATAGAGTTCTAATTCCTGTTACGTTTTCATTTCTTGAACTCCTATCTTTTATACATGAAAAGCCTAGAGAAATTGGTGTAAATAAAGACAATTTACTATGTCAATTTATACATGATGAAAGGGAGCCTTGGCGTAACTGGTAAAGTTGCTGTCATGTGACCAGGAGGTCACGGGTTTAAGCTGTGGAAACAGCCTCTTGCAGAAACACAGGGTAAGAACGTGTATATTATAGACCATTGTAGTCCGGCACTTCCCCGAACCCTGCGCATAGCGGGAGCTTCGTGCACCGGGCTGCCCAGTTACTATGTCAATTTAGCAGTTATTTCAAGGTATTAACTTGCAAATATTACAACACATGAACCCTTTTAGTACCTTTTGCCTATAGTTTTGGTTCTATACACATGTAAGACATATTTGCACAAATAGATCACTTAAACTGCACTTGCAGTTAACTCTATATAATAAACATTTATCAGTAGCTTGGAATAAATGGTAAGAGATATGCTATAATAGGCCAAATTACAATGTTATATACTTGTCAGTGTATATAAATGCTGAAAACCTGTAATAAGTGTCTGTCATCTTGCACATTTAGGCTGAGAAGAGTACGTTTTGTTTGTGTATGCTACCTTGTAATGTGAATAACCATATAGGCATACAATACAAAAGCTTGGTCCTGTTCCAACACTTGATCTGGAGCCATCAGCTTTTGATCCAAAAGAGAAGTACTGGACAAGATTTCCGCCTGAAGGATCCAAGCATACACCGCGTCATCAGTCTTGTGAATTCAGATGGAAAGATTATTGCCCAAAAGTTTTCAGGTAATACTTCCTCGGCATGCAATATTGACAACTTCATTTCTTTGTATACTGTGATTGAACCAGAGTTAGGAGACTTTTATCTGCAAAAAGACAATAAGCATTTCGACCAATATATTGTCCAGGGCTTTAAGGATGTTATTTAAGGTGGATACAACAGAGTATATGCTGTCCATTTGTGGCCCTCTCAGAGAGCTAAGCTCTCCTGGAAAAAGTGGAAGCTTTTTTTACTTGACAAATGACGATAGATACATGATCAAGACAATGAAAAAGGCAGAAGTAAAGGTGAGATCTCTAACATCCTCCATAATATATGCGCTTAATTGCAATGAAATAAGGTTCAAAGTTGAGGTACTTGGCATCAGTAGAGAATTTTAGAGTTTACAGTTAGTTGGTTCTGCTCTTTATATATGTGGCTATTTTCTTCTCTCATACACATGATTCGAGAATCAATATTTCTTGATTATAGTAACCACATGATTGCTCTTCTGATTTTTCCTGTCAACGAGTGCTTATTAGGTACTTATAAGGATGCTCAATGCTTATTACAATCATTTTCGTTCTTTTGAGAACACCCTTGTGACTAAGTACTATGGCCTGCATTGTCTGAAGCTAAATGGACCAGCTCAAAAGAAGGTATTCACATAATAATACATTGAAAAGTACATTATATTTAGTTGCTAGGAATTTCACCACTAAAAACATCCAATCTGTTCAATGGTTTAGGTCCGGTTCGTGATCATTGGAAATCTTTTCTGCACCAATTACACTATTCATAGACGGTTCGACTTGAAAGGATCTACTTTTGGCAGAATAACAGATAAACCAGAATCAGAAATTGATACAACAACTACTCTTAAAGACCTTGATCTGAACTTCATATTCAGGCTACAAAAATCATGGTTTGAAGAATTCAGGAGGTAACATTTGTTTCCTCAGGTTAACTTACTATGCAACTTTGATATCAATACCAATATCTGGTCTTTTAACTATAAATATTATTTTGGTGTTGCAAGACAGAACTCTTATCAGGGGCCGGCTTATAGTTCTGATTATGTTTCCCATTGAACCCAACGATTTTTGGCATATACCATAACTTCACAGAATTAAGTTTAAATCCTGGGTCCTGTCTCTGGCTATAATATTACTTCGAATATGTAGGCAAGTTGACAGGGATTGTGAGCTGTTGGAACAGGAAAGAGTGATGGACTACAGTCTTTTAGTTGGTGTTCATTTTAGAGAAGGAAATGCTACTGGTACTGGATATCAAACTCCTTCTGGCTGTAAAACACCTATTGGTGAGTGCTAATCTCACAACACTAGCATTTACATTTATCAATCATGGCAGAAATTATCTTCTAGCTTTTAGAAAATCTTCTTCACTTTTGGACAACTCATTTCTTTTACCTGTTAACTGTTAGCTTTCCTTATAATCAAGGCTCAAACATTGTTGTAAAAAACAAGAAAGTATGAACTTTTTCATGTTGCAGAAAATGGCAGCTCAGAGATTGAACCAGTTCATAGGTTTTCTCGATCAGATGTCGATCTATTACTTCTTAATGCTGCAGGGTAAGTTTTTTATCTGCCATAATATGTTAAAATACAATAATGGCGTATAATTATTTACACCATTAATGTATATAAGTTGAATTCTATCTCAACAAGTCCAAATATACTCTTAATAGTGTGATATTATCCGCTTTCACCAAGCAAGAAGGTCTCATACCATTAAGATGTCCCTATACTTTATATCTTTTTAGCTAACAATGTGAGTCGTACACCATCTAATCATTAAGATTTGAATTGTTTTTTTCTAGTTGAGTGGATATCATATTTTATGCAGGTTGACAAGCACAAGTTTGGGAGTAAACATGCCTGCAAGAGTTGAAAGGACAAACAGGAAAAATGATTTGGACTTTCAGCTAATAGGAGAACCAACAGGAGAGTTATATGAAGTGACATTATATTTTGGAATAATAGACATACTTCAAGACTATGACATTACGAAAAAGCTTGAACATGCATATAAGTCTATCCAATGTGACCCTAACTCAATCTCAGCAGTTGATCCAATGGCATACTCCAGGCGATTTCGAGATTATATATTCAAAGTTTTTGTAGAGGACAATTGACGAGGAATATATACTACTTGTTTTTCTTTTCTGAATTTGATGGGAGGACTCCAACAATTTTTGCTGTTGAAGCTTTGAACAAACTTATGCTTCATGCAATTTTGTCATTTTTATCATCATAGATATACACTAATTTAGCAATTGTATAGAGAAATTAAGTTGTAAAAGGAGCAACTCAAATTAACTTTTTTCTGATACTTAGTACCTTGTGTCAATTAATTGATCTTAGCCCCTTAAACCTTATGGGGTATTTTGATTCAGTGTGGTTCATGAACAGATTTTATTTTGTAGTCAAGTGTAAACAAAATACTATAAAAAAGAGATCGAAGGACTATTTCATTTGGAATCCTCTTCAGTTTTGTTCCCCTTAATTTCCAGTTTTGTTCCAACTAAGACGTGGCCATTGGTGTTGAGGACGAGATCACTTGGCTAGTGTTTACCCTAAAAATACGGATAATAATTGAATTTATACTGTGATTTTAAGGACACGTGATTTTACTTGGATTGAGAAAAACACAATATTGTTTTTGAAATTAAATGCAAATAGAAATAAATCAAACCAAAAGAAATGTATAGCTTTTATTCTCAAGCTAGGTCGCCTTCGAATCAAACAAGTACTTCGCGTAACAAAGGGAAAGTATTGAACAAAATAACAAAGTACTGAGAGCTTTAAGAAGAAGAAGATAGTATATTGTTTTATGTAACATGAATATGATAGTGTTTTACAAATTATCAGACCCCCTTTATATAGTAGGGGAGTACTACCTTTAATACAATCCTAAATACAGTAAGAAATACCATGATTAGCTGATTGATCGGCCTCTTCTTAATACATGCCGAGATTTCCGCCATGATCCTCGCCCGATCGCGGATATCTCAGTCTTTCATTATTTGGCTCGATAGGCTTCCCTCGATCTTGCTTGATCTCTATCTTGCTTGGTGTTCGATCTTGGTTAATCTCGATCTTGATCAGTCCCTGAGTCACGAGCTTGACAATCTAATTTCGTGTCGCGGTTCGGTATCATGACATGGGGTCGAATCTTGGCCGGTCATCTCTATTAGGAAATATTGTAAATATCTTTTGTGTATCTTTTTATTATTGGTAGAATATTCTCTCATTAATTGTACAATCCTATAGTTGGTAGGTTTTGATTTTCCTTCATTATTGTACATTCCTATAGTTTTTGATTTCCCTGTACTCTATATATACTTTGGTGTGCAATACAAGAAACTCACTTCTCCCAAAACTCTCTACATGGTATCATACGCCAGTGGCTTATCGCCAAACAAATCCTAAATACATACTACCCGCCGCCGCCGTAGCTCCTCTCACCGGAGCCCGTCGACGCCGCTGCACTAATCGCCCTCTTTTTCTCAACGTCGTTCAGCGCCTCCTCTCCTTGCCTCGCGCTCGTGGCCGCCACGACGTCAACCGTGCCTCTCCAGCCGATTGCCATCAATGCATCGGTACAAATCCCACTCAAATTGGGCTCCACTAATTACCTGGCGTGGAAATTTCAGTTTCGAACCCTCCTTACAGGTTACGATCTCCTCGGCTTCTTGGACGGATCGAAGCCATGCCCACCAGCCACTATCGTCGACAACGACGTGACTTCCCCCAATCTAGCATATCCTTACTGGATTTGCCAGGACAACCTTATTCTCAGTGCCATCATCTCGTCGATCACACCGACAATCATCTCCTTCATTGCCGCTGCGGAAACCTCTAAAGAGGCCTGGAACATCCTCGCGCGCACATACGGCACCGCTTCTCGTGGTCGTATCATGGCTCTCAAACAGCAGCTCCATAATCCGGTAAAAGGTTCTAAATCTATTACTGACTTTATGCACGGTATTCGCGTGATTGTGGATGAATTATCTCTCCTGGGTGTTACCGTTGATTCTGAGGATCTTGTCATAAAGGTTCTAAATGGTCTTGATGACCCGTATATGGAACTCTCTCATGCCATCCAAGCCCGTGAGTCTCCCATCTCTTTTGCTGAATTACATGACAAGCTGTTAAGCATGGAGGCTCAGATTACTGCTCGTGTGCCGGCCACCTCCGTCACATCCGACTCGGCTCCGTCGGCTGCCTTTGTCGCCGAACAGCAGCCAGTTCGTCACCGATTCGGTAGCCGCGGGCGCGGCCGCATCAGCCGTGGGTCAGTCTGCGGTCGCGGTGGTTACTCTAGCAATGGCCAATCTCGCGGGTACAATGGGAAGTGCCAACTCTGCAGTGAATTTGGCCACTATGCGCGCCGCTGCCCATCCTATCCCGTCTCCGGTGCCAACCAGCCCCCTTACGGTGGACCATTGCCGCGGCCAGCTTATGCTTCGCCGTCCAACTGCTCACACAGCCCATCACTCTCTGATGATTCCCTCTGCATCCGATTGGATCCTAGACTTTGGTGCCTCTCATCACATAACCTATGACCTTGCCAACATGTCTCTTCACAGTCCTTACACTGGCTTCGACAATGTGGTTATTGGTAACGGTGAAGGTTTGACAATTACTCACACTGGACAACTTAACAGTCATTCCTCTCTTTTATTACATGTGGCTCTCTGTGTTCCACATATGCGTAAAAATATGATCTCTGTTGCCCAATTATGTCGTCACAATAATGTTAATGTTGTTCTTTCTGATACTGATTTTCAGGTGAAGGATCGTCGCACGTGGGCAACGCTCATTCGCGGCCCACTTAGGGGCAACACCTACTACTGGCCAGCGGCTTCCACTCTCCCATCTTCCCTCACGGCACAAAAGCTCTCTGCGTCATTGTGGCATTCTTGGTTTGGTCACCCATCAGCTAAAACCCTGCGTCATTTAGTGTCGTCTAGCAGTATAGAGTCCAGTAATGTGTCTGATCTTGCCTGTGTATCTTGCAAGCTTCATAAGTGTCATAAGTTACCTTTTTCCGAGTCAAGTCTATCTTCTACTGCTCCCTTGGAGCTTATTTTCTCCGATGTATAGACCTCTCCGATTATTTCTAATGAAGGGTTTAAATATTATGTCATCTTTGTTGATCATTTCTCTAAGTATGTTTGGTTTTTTCCTTTACGCCGTAAATCTGATGTCTCACAAACCTTCCCCATTTTTAAATCCATTGTAGAGAAAAATTTCTCTGCTAAAATCATTACTCTGTATACTGACAATGGGGGTGAATTTCTCGCTTTACGCTCTTTTCTTGCCTCTCATGGCATCTCCCATCTTACGTCACCTCCTCATACTCCTCAGCACAATGGCTATGCCGAACGCCGTCACCATCATATTGTCGATACTGGTCTTACTCTCCTTCATCATGCCTCTATACCTCTCATTTACTGGCCTTATGCCTTTGCTACAGCAGTCTACCTCATTAATCGTCTTCCCAAGACAAATCTCTCGATGCGCTCCTCTTTTGAATATCTCTTCCAGAAACGCCCCAACCTTGCCAAATTACGTGTCTTCGGCTGTCAATGCTTCCCTTGGCTTCGGACCTACACCTCATACCAAATGGAACCCAGATCTCGTGCCTATGTCCTCTTCGGCTACTCTACTACTCAAAGCGCCTATCTCTGCTTTGATCCCTCAACGTCTAAAATCTTCGTCTCGCGTCATGTCACCTTCCATGAAGATGTCTTCCCGTTCTCCAAAATGTCTAACCCCGAGTCTCCCCTTGTACCCATTCCGGTCTCCCTAGAAGTCCTTCCGCTGCCGCCACCAGTACCTGCCGTTGCTACCACTAGCGATCCTTCACCGGACGCACTCCCGGCGCCACCGCCCGCGCCACCAGTGCCCCTTCCGGCACCACCAGCGGCCCCTGCCGCCGCTACACCCATTATGCGCCTCCTGCATCCTCTCAGGGTGGTCATCATATGCAGACTCGCAGCAAAATAACATCTTTATGCCCAACAGGGAGTTTGGTATGTCTGCTGTCACCTCTCCTGCTGTTACTGAACCTCAGACCCTGTCCAGTGCTATGTCTGATGAGCGCTGGCACGCTGCTATGTCATCAGAGTTTGATGCTCTGCTACGGAATGGCACTTGGGATCTTGTCCAGCCTGATTCCTCGCAGAATGTTGTGGGTTGCAAGTGGGTTTATCGCATCAAACGCAAGCCTGATGGTACTGTGGATAAGTTCAAAGCCCGGCTTGTTGCAAAGGGCTTTCATCAACGTCCAGGTGTGGATTTCCAGGAGACTTTCGGTCCGGTTGTTAAGCCGGAAACTGTGCGTTTGGTTCTCAGTATAGCTGTATCCAAGGGCTGGCCTCTTCGTCAAATGGATGTGAACAATGCCTTTCTCCACGGGAAGCTTACAGAGGATGTTCATATGGCACAACCACCGGGCTTTATTGACAAAGCTTATCCATCCTATGTCTGTAAGTTACAGAAAGCTATTTATGGTCTCAAACAGGCACCCCAGGCATGGTACAGTGCGCTCCGCCAAAGCCTTCTGACCATGGGTTTCGTCAACACTATCTCTGACACTTCGCTCTTCGTCTTTCATCACTCTGGTATTACGGCCTATTTTTTGGTGTATGTTGATGATCTCATATTGACTGGTAATGATTCTGCTTTCTTGAACCGTGTGATTGACTCTCTTGGGTCTCAGTTTTCTCTTAAAGACATGGGTGATCTAATCTACTTTCTTGGTGTTGAAGTTCTGCGCAGCTCCAAGGGGTGTTTTCTTTCTCAGCGGAAATATGTTGTTGATCTTTTGACTCGTCATAATATGCTGGAGTCAAATCCTATTCAGACGCCAACAGCGGCGTTAACTCGCCTTCATCTGGCCGACGGCTCGGCCCCTGCCGACGCATCCGCCTATCGCCAGGCCCTTGGGGGCCTCCAGTATCTCTACTTCACTCGTCCTGATATCTCCTTTGCTGTGAATAAACTCTCACAGTTCATGCATGCTCCTACTGTCACTCATTGGGGTGCAGTTAAGCGCCTATTCCGATATCTGAATGGGACGCGTGACTTTGGCGTCTGGCTGCGTCCTTCATCTGCTATACCTCTGCATTGTTTCTCTGATGCTGATTGGGGTGGAAACTGTGATGACCGCTCCTCAACTGGTGCCTATATTGTTTTTCTAGGGCCAAATCCTATTTCCTGGAGCTCCAAAAAGCAGCGTTCCGTTGCGCGATCATCTACTCAGGCTGAGTATCGTGCCATTGCTTCTACTGCCGCTGAAGTACGTTGGCTTCATTCCCTGCTGCGCAAGCTTCATGTCCCTCTTCCGGCTGCTCCTGTCATTTACAGTGACAACATTGGCGCCACTTATCTCTGTGCCAACCCTGTGTTTCATTCTCGCATGAAGCACATCTCCATTGATTATCACTTTGTTCGTCAATTGGTCCAGAATGGGTCCCTTCGTGTTGCTCACTTATTCTCTGCTGATCAGCTTGCTGATGCTCTCACCAGGCACTTATCTCGTCCTCGGCTTCTTCTGCTAATGTCCAAGATTGGCGTGTCCTCCGGCCCTCCATCTTGAGGGGGCGTATTAGGAAATATTGTAAATATCTTTTGTGTATCTTTTTATTATTGGTAGAATATTCTCTCATTAATTGTACAATCCTATAGTTGGTAGGTTTTGATTTTCCTTCATTATTGTACAATCCTATAGTTGGTATGTTTTGATTTCCCTGTACTCTATATATACGTTGGTGAGCAATACAAGAAACTCACTTCTCCCAAAACTCTCTACAATCCCTTGGTCTCGATTAATCATAATTCATAAAAAGGTCGAGCCCGATTTTGACAGTATATAGTAAGCTCTATGAGGTGGAGCATTTAAACTTTATCAGCCATTTGAAATTAAATTGACGTATAATATAAGTGTATCGCTATTTAAAATTAACTGGAAATACTTGACTAAAGAACTGAATTAATATTACCATTATAAAAGAAATTAGATAGTACTATTTTTGGGCAGTGAAACCACACTTCATTTTTCAGTGATAATCAATAAAATGGAAGAACAAAAGCAAATAACAAAAGAAAAAGAAGAGAGGAAGGGAAAAGTCGAAATAGCCAAAGCACCCAGCGCCACTTTTGATTCCTGGACGCTTATTGCTTCTATTTCACCCATTATCTTTAATTTAACAAATACAATACACAGACTTTAGGCCATAGGCACGGGCGCTTAAGCACGGTTCTTTTTACCATGGGATTTAATAGTAGAAAGTTTTTCACCATGGTGTGTCACCGTATTTTTCGTCGACGTCATTAATTAAACCAGTAAGATTTGTTGTTGCTTCTGCTCCAACCAGCTATTCACCTTATAGCCTTTTGGTCAAGCTTTTAAAATTTATTTATTTTGAAAAGTGATTTAAAAAAAATTATTTTTGGTGAGAATCGGTTTGTGTTTGGCTAATTAATTTAAAAAACGCTTTTGAGCAGTAATTACTGTTTGGCCAATCTTTTTAAAACTGCTTCTAAGTGTATTTTTCACAAAAGTGCATCTCACAAAATTGGTTTTGGATAGAAGCTACATTTTTCTGCTTCTACTTCTTCTCAAAAGCACTTTTCCCTCTAAAAGCTTGGCCAAACACCTCAATTTTTGGCCAAAAAATACTTTTGGTAAAAAGAAAACACTTTTTGCCCATAAAAAAACTTGGCAAAACAGGCTATTAATCTGATCTCTCGACCGTTCAAATATTAATGAAGTAGGGACAATATTGTATAGTCACTCCAATCCAAGCATCTACTGTATAGGATTAGTTAAAAACAATATTCAAGCACCAATAAAAGGTCGCAGCGTGAAGGCACATCGACCAGAGAAAATATCAAGGGTCTCAAAACTATATATAAGGGAGGGATTCTCAAAGTGGAGATGTTTTTCTCTAGACTCTCTCCTGTAATTTCTTCCCAAAAAGAAAAGGATGCAAAATGAATCATTCTCTATTGTCATGAAAGAAGAAGAAATGACAAACATTAATAAAGATTGAGCGCTCTCACTTTCTTTTACTCATTATTTTTCGATTTTTTTTCAGATCTGGAGTTTATTATGGTTAATTAAAATTTACCTCTACCTTATTATTAACTATTTTAATCATAAAGGTTTTGACATTTTTTGGTCAAACAATTTGGCGTTGTCTATGGAAATTTTTTAGTCAAATTTTATTGTCTCCTCCAGATCAAAAACTGAGCGGTAAATAAACCTCGCACACTAATCTGGATCATGATGCTACATACAAGCAGAAGATGTAACCAAAATCCTCCCCGGCCCACCGGACGAGCTATGAACAAGCTAGCGCAAGCCCAACTCACGCGGAGCTAGAGCACAAAAAAGAGGGGGAAAGAGATACGGCCACCAAATTTATAAACCACCGCCCTACAAACCATTTAAGCGCCAGTCAAAATGAGCAACGCTATAGACCCACCCTCATTCGCTGATTCATCAGATCGGGGTAAGGAAAATATCATTTTGGATCACTTTTTATTGTTTGCTCAAACAGGAACTCAAGCATCGCATGGGCGAACGAGCAAAGGAATATCTCAACTAGAGAACGGGAACTACTACAAAATAGACAAAATATCGACCACCTGATACTCCAAATGCTCGAAAATGATGCCCCTTAAATCGTACTCTCTCTCCCTACCCAGAAATTGTCCCAATAGGGTTTACTCAGAGAGATGTAGACCAAGTCAATGAGGGGGACGTCACCAAAGTTTAAGGTATGATTCATTGCCCCGCCTGCCAATGACATCTCCCGGTCGAAAAGCGAATATACTAGATAGGGAAACTCAAATATATGCATGAAACAAACATGGGCAAAATACCAACGTTTTATACCCTTCCGCGTAGACAAAATCAAGAGAACTGGGACTCATCCAGGAAGCGCAGAGGTTAAGCAAAACTGGGATTCCCCAAGAAGATACCCGACTCCTAAAAAAAACTACGAATAGCGACGGGATAACATTTCGACGAAAGTTCAAAATAACACCCTTAAGGCCAAGGGCCATCGCCAAAGAGAGAATTTTGACCTCGACCGCACAACGACGGGTTAATGTTTTGACAAAAGTTTGAATTAACACCCTTAAGGCCAAGGGCCATCGCCAAAGAGAAACGTTCGACCTCGATCGAGCAACGACGGGTTAACATTTCGACAAAAGTTTGAAATAACACCCTAAAGGCCAAGAGTCATTGCCAAAGAGAGGAGTTCGACCTCGATTGAACAACAATGGGTTAACATTTTGACCAAAGTTTGAAATAACACCCTTAAGGACAAGAGTCATCACCAAAGAGAGGAGTTCGACCTCGATCAAATAGCGACGGGTTAACATTTCGACAAATGTTGAAATAGCACCCTTAAGACCAAGAGTCCTCACCAAAGAGAGGAGTTCACCTCGATCAAACAGTGACAGGTTAACATTTCGACAAAAGTTTGAAATAACACCCTTAAATAACATCCTGAAGGCCAAGGGCCATCGCCAATAAGAAAATTTCGACCTCGATCGAACAGCGACGGGTTAACATTTCGACAAAAGTTTGAAATAACACCCTTATGGCTAAGAGCCATCGCCAAAGAAAGGAGGTCGACCTCGATTGAACAACGACGGATTAACATTTCGACAAAAGTTTGAAATAACACCCATAAGGCTAAGAGCCATCTCCAAAGAGAGGAGTTCGACCTCGATTGAATAGTGACAGGTTAACATTTCGACAAAAGTTCCAAATAACACCCTTAATGCCAAAGGCTAGTGCCAAAGATAAAAGTTTGACCGCGATCAACTAGCGACGTGTTAACATTTCGACTATAGTTCGAAATAACACTCTTAAGGCCAAGAGCCATCACCAATGAAAGTAGTTCGACCTAGATCGAATAACGACGGGTTAACATTTTGGCAAAACTTTGAAATAACACCCTTAAGGCCAAGAGCCATCGCCAAAGAAAGGAGTTCGACCTAATCGAACAATGACTGGTCAACATTTCGACGGAAGTTCAAAATAACACCCTTAAGGCAAGGAGCCATTGCCAAAGAGAGGATTTTGACCTTGATTGAACAATGACGGATTAAAATTTTGACTAAAGTTTGAAATAACGGCCTTAAGACCAAGATCTATCGCCAAAGAGAGGAGTTTGACCTCGACCGCTAGGCTAAGGGCCATTGCCAAAGAGAAAAGTTTGACCTCGATCGAATACCGACGGGTTAACAGTTCGATAAATGTTTGAAAAAACACCCTTAAGGCCGATGACTATCACCGAAAAGAAACCAACTTCCCCGAACCAATGGTAATTTAATCCCATCCGGATGACCAACGTCATGACTGGCTTCGTCTAAAATAACAAATATGCTATGTAATCTCGTTTTGAATCAAGACCGAATCTGCTCAAAGTAATAAGTTACCTGTTGACCTTGCCTAAATAGGCAGACTAACGACTCCATCCGGACTCACACGACGAAGTCCTACTCCGTCCGTTTTAGATTAAAATCCCTGAAAATCAGGAATCAACCATATGGGAATCCAAATTTCACGCCAAAATTATGCAAAGAAAAAGGAAGGAGACTGCAAAAGACATACCCGATAAAAACTTATTTTTATTTCAAAGAGTTGCGCAAGTAGCCACGAATTACACACGGCTAAAAGTCGAGAAAGTCCAAAAGAGAAAAATGATCAACACAATGATAACAAAAAAAAAACACCAACAAAGATAAACAATTCTTTTACTCGAAGTCATCACCACTGTCCTCCTCATCACCATCCCCATGAAGTCTCTCTTCAGCATCAGCATCCTCATCTACCGCCAGCGTCGCAGGATCATATCTACAGTTAACACGAGCCTCTCTTGCCTTTGCCCGCGCTCTGTTGTATGCAGCCTTAGGAACATTTCCCGCTTCTCACAAACTCTTATATTATGTATCACCGGCCTTCGACATGTACACAGAGCTCATGCAGATGAAGGGGAACAATGGCGGAGGCAGATTCAACTTGGGCCAAAAATTGCGCCTTGTTGGCCTCAAGAGCAGCGACCCCGATCCCCAAAAGCTGACGCTTCCCAGTCGATGTCACCAATACACTTTTTGAGCCTCGCATCCCTACGCATCGCCTTCGCCATCTCAGATTCCTGCTCGTACTAAAGGACGGAGATAATTTCCTTTAAAGTCGCCGCCCTCGCCGAAGCCAATTCCTAAGAACTCTCAATATCCTCCAACCCGAAAACCTTTCTCACCAGTTCTGCTAACTTTTCCACTCATTCTGCACTCATCGCCTTGACCCTGATGCCATTCTGATCCATCCATACTGCATCGACCGCACCTTCCTTGACCTGAAGATGCTCACACTCTGCAGCAACCCCTTTACTCAATTGAAGTTCTTCGTCCATTGCACGAAGTTGCTCCTCGAGCATGCTGCTCCAACGAATAGCCCACATAAACTCCCGATCCCTCTTATCCAGTTCCTCACCATGGGATCGTTCACCAATGTTCGCCTCCCAAGAGGTTAATATCCAATAAGATTTCAATTATACAGGACGATCCTCCCGCATGTATCAATGTACGAGTAAGTCCATCTTCAAACATCCTGATGTCATCAAGATTAAGTTCAGACTCAGATTCTTAGTCATCAACCATGACACCTTTTCCCCTCTTTGCGGCTAAAGAAGAAGCTTGACCCGATCCAAAAGATTACAGCCCACCCAAAGTAACAACAACGCCCTCAGAACTCTGACTCCCTCTCGCATCAGTCTGTTGGTTACTTCTAACAGTTGGAGTCTTTGTCGACAGGATGGTTACGATGGTCTGATCTATCTCTGCAAGCGGGTTAGCATCGTTCCCCGTCTCAGACTCCATCAAGGGGATGCCGCCCTCAGAAGACACCATGGCTGATGGAGCCTCCTCGGATTCCACTCATCATCTCTTTGACGGCCCCTCACCATCCTTAGCATGGGAAGGCTCCCCTGTTGGGCAGACAATAGAAGTTAAGCCCCATATTGAGGAACGATTTCCGTGCACATGGCTATTTATCTTGAGCAGTCCTTGTTAAAGGTTGGGCAACAAGCCTCAATGCGGGCCGAGCAGAGGATGTTGGCTGACGAAATGCAGGTGGAGGAGCCTTCATCCTTCACACTCTCCCTGCTAACGATAATTTTCATATAAGCAGCAAAACCAAATTGTAAAGTGGAAAACAGACTGCGGTAATGCTACTTATTAGTAAGGGGCTTACGTCTATATTTCTCGTGGAAGGAAGACCATTCACTAAATCCCACCGTATGAGGAAGAATGGCGTTCACCCATTTGCGGATTTTGTCAACAGGCGTAGGAGGCAGTTTTGCGGCTGCAAAAGTAACAACAGTTCAATACCACCCAAATAAAAGTGATCGACTATCATGCCGACCAAAGGTATACAAACTTACGTGCAAAAATCCATCTCTGGGAAACCTTTCGAGGTCTGCTACAAGGTGCTCAATCCATACATAAAAATAGTTTTCATAAAAGCAATAGGTATCCATGTCATCCATCTTTACCACCAGACTCTTCGTCCCTCGATGGTGCATGTGGATCATCGTGCCTCGAATGAGTTGGGTGGCAGAGATGTTGAGCATATGTCTCAGATGATCTCTCGACCTACAAGCTTCACGAACTTGAGCAGCATATGGAATAACTTATACAAGTATGGAAAAAGTTGAGCCGGACACACCTTGTAGAAATGGCAGAAATCTACCACTAAGAGAGGAAGGGAAAGTTTATACCCGACAATAAAGGGATAGGCGTAGAAGCACAATATTCTAAGTGGTCAAAATGCATAATATCGTCTCCCACAGCTGGAAATATTTCACGTGGTGATGGATCCCCCATTTGGCCTTCAGCTCTACGATCCCTGCCTCAGCCATAATAGAGGAAGCAGGTTCCTGTTCTTCTCAGGCATGACCACGAAAATCATTCCACGACTTTCCAGGGTGAGGCTATATTTCGGCCACCATTGGAACCCTTTCATCCTCTATCATTTTCATTCTCCGCGAGAAGGAACATCATTTTTCGGCATCGGAATTACGGCAAGATTAACAGCGCCGGGAGAACTACTAGCCATTTATATCGATTTAATAGAACAAAGGGACTAAGAAAAAGGAAGAGATTGGGGAGAAAAGTTTTGGTTAACCGGAGAGAACCAAAAATTTGAAGTATCTAAATAGAGGAAGATCTACAAAACTCTTTCATCGCAGGGCAAGAAAGTGTGCCAGTCGAATGATGTTTTTCTTCTATTTATTAAGACATAAAATCCCCAAGCGGGAAACCCAAGATTCGCCAATCGAAAATGATAGGTTATGAAGCGGTTCAATCCCCTGAAAATGTGTGTCATAATGACAATACCCATGAATGACATTCCAGATCGAACAATGCTCCGATTCCGAAATGTCATAACGGTCCAAAAGCATCGTTATTGATCCAATTTTAAACCATGACCCCAATTAAATAAACCCACCCATAACGCCTTTTACATCCAACCCGTAAATCTGACCCGCCAAAAAAAAACAAACCAAACTGTTGGTTATCAAAAATATTAACTTCTCCATATTCTCAACTCTACCACTATCATTGCTACCACCACCCCCTCCATAGCACTTATACTGATACCACAACCATGACTCTCATGTTTGATCTGTTCCTCAATATCGACACAATAACAAAAAGAATGATATTCTAATCAAAAGGGTCTGATTTGAAAATTTTTAAGTTTTTAAATTTAATGCCCTTTTTGTTGTGAAAATGTCACGTCCCCAAAATATCCCGGTCGTGATGGATCCTATCACAGTACTAGGCCAGCCGATTCAACACTAATAATATAAAGGTCTTTTATAAATTCATTTTCTAATCAAATATGATCACAAATATTTTATTTTAATATATCAAGATACGTAAAAAACAAATACGCAAATACATCAACACTGCCTGATCCTGGTATCACTTGTCATGAGCAACTACACTACAGTCTGATACTGTCTACTCAATACAAAATAAGAATGGAATGTGTATTATTGAAGATATGATGGAGAAAGGCAAGGCTGCGGACGCCATGCAGATACCTAGCAATCTCCGATATGCTCTGAAGGCAAGAGACAACTCTCACTCGAATGCTCTAGCAAACGGATCTGCACACTAGGTGCAAGGAGTAATGTGAGTATACCAATTCAGTAAGTAACAATTATAAATAAAGGGTGAGTTCATTGATGAGCATTTAAAAACATAAGTATATTATAACATAAAAATCTAAGAGAAAGTAGCCAGATCAAATCAGTGGATAAATTCTGAACAACTAGTTAAAAATCCAGTTTCGATAAAAAGTTGTTAAAATATTTATTCAACATTTTCAATAGAGGCTCAGTATAAAGAAGAGTGAGAACCAGTATTTTCATAACACAAGCCCCTGGGAGTAAGTATCACTCATATATATATATATATATATATATATATATATATATATATATATATAGCCCATCGAACAAGCCTCTAAGTCACTCGGACTCAACTTACACACTCAGCACTCACACTTCATAAGTATCTCATAACAAACTGCTACAGCGTGCAACCTGATCCATAGATATATAGTCGACTGCGCTCACTAGAGGTGTACAGACTCCGGAGGGGCTCTTACAGCCCAAGCGCTATACCGCTGCAACGTGCAACCCGATCCAATATATCGTTGCGGCATGCAACCCGATATATATATATATATATATATATATATATATATATATATATATATATATATATATATATATATATATATATACATATATATATATGTGTGTGTGTGTGTGTGTGTGTGTGTGTGTATATATATCTCTGTGTGTGTGTGGGATGCAGCCCGATCCAAAAATATATAATCCTCACAATCAGGCCCTTGGCCTCTCTCAGTCATTAGCCTCGCAGCCACTCGGGCATCTTAGTGAAAAATCAGGGAACTCAGCCCAAATAACTTTCATATATTTAAAACAGAGTAATGAAATTGAATTAAAAATAAATAGGTAAAAATCATGACTGAGGATATGCTTTTGAATCAAAACAGTGTGAAAAAAGTAGTAAAATACCCCTGAGGGTCCAATCAGTACGTCACAAGGCCCCAAACATGGCATTTAGCCCAAGTTAACATAATTATTTCTAAACACATAGATTTTATATAAAGTTTATCAAAATATGCAACTTTACGGTTTCCATGGGACAGACCAAGTCAAAATCCCTATCGGTGTATGCCCACACGCCCGTCACCTAGAATGCGCGTCACCTTTTTTATCAAAATAGTACGAAATTCTGGGATTTCATACCATCAGGTCTAGATTAACAATAGTTACCTACATCACCAGACGAAAATCTATTCTGATGCCCTTGCCTCTCGACTCAGCCTCAAATCATCCAGAATCTATCCAAAATCAGAATCATATCATCAATATGTGAAAAAGAGACAAAGCTCACGCGTAAATTATCAAATTAAACTCAAAATCTCAAAATTAGCCAAACCAGATTCCTACGTCCACATCTCGGAATCCGTTAAAAATCACAACACTAGACTATGTATCCTCTCACGAGTCCAACATACCAAGATCATCAAAATTGAACCTCAAATGGACCCTCAAATCATCAATTTAAACTATCCAATTTCAAGCCTTTATCTCCCAATTTCTTCTCAAGTTTTCCCACTAGTTTCATGATTAAACAATGTAATAAACACCATAAACACAAGATACATGGCCCAAGTAGCTTACCTCTTTGAAAATACTTAATTCCTTCTTGAAATCACAGCTTGAAGCTCCATAACCAAACAAAATTGGTGGAAGAATGACTAAAATTAGCGAAGGGGAATTTATATACTTTCTGCCACATAGATTCCGCACCTGCGATCCCATAAGAGCACCTGCGCTTCTGCTTCTGTGAAAAAACATTCGCTTCTGCGGATTTCACTTACCTCACCAGGACCCACATTTGCGGTCGCCTCACCGCTTCTACGACATTGCAGATGCGGTGTTACATCTTGCGTTTTCGTACGTTTGTTCAGTTAATTACTCGAGGATGAGATTAACGTATTTATGCTATTTATAACAAGCGATAAGTAAGTGTTATGAAGGATAATTGGTACACGAATTAAAGAAAACGAGTTTCGTTGAAGGTTGTCGATTTGAGATAAAATATGGATCGAGCGATATTACTCGATATTTATGAACTAGTAACATACAAGGTATCATATGACCGTAATAGTATGATGTATAAAGTATATAAAAATAAATAGTATTTTTAGATAATTTGAAATAATTCTTAATTATGCGAGTAATTGATATTTACCGAATAATGTGACATTACCTAATTACCTAATAAGTGGATAAAGATTAATAATTTCCATCCCACCTCTCCAAAAACGTTGCAGCTGGCCACAACCTAAGAAAATGACTCCTTAGTCATTTTGATAGGTGACAACTAAGTTAGCCAAGAATGGGACACTACATTTCTTAGAATTATCCTGCAATTCTTACCATCAGAACATTAGGAACTCTTTATTATTCAAAGACATTAGAACTTTGCAATCCAAAAATGTTATCCATTACAAAGCTTTCATTAAAGCTTCCTTTCTCATATCTTGAAAACAAGTCAATCTCAGAACGTTAGAAACTTTGACAATTCAAGCTCCTACAAGATGTTAACAACGAGATTTCTTGCATCCAAATTCTCAAACAAAGAATATTATATGAATTTTTTCCTAATATTATATAAATATTTTCCTACTCCATGTATGTTAAAGCTATCCTTTCTTTTTTTTTCGGCATGATTCAAGTTATAAAGAAGAAACAAGCAAGCACAGAGTTTTTATAAACAATTCTTTTCATTGAAGTACTAGGGGTCTCCGTGTTCTTGATTTCCCACGTGACATATTATTATATCTTCTGTTCATGGTCTCAAAATAATACACAGTTGATAAAGTTTATCCGTAAAGGAATATTGAGATTATTAACATATTTTCATGCATTTCATGTGTTTATACAGGTACATCGACCCATAACCAGGGTGTGTAATATACATTTATATATATATACACATATATATATATACATACATATATATATATATATATATATATATATATACATACATATATATACATATATATATACATACATACATATATATATATACATACATATATATATACATACATATATATATATATATATATATATATATATATGGAACATGGGAAAATGTTACGACGTTATATATGCACCACCACCTGATCAGTTGGTATATATTGATGATGTTGCCCACAGTGGCCGAGACGATATGATGGGATGCCCTCAGAGGCTTGATGATATTATCTACACCTATACCTATGCATGTCACGACATTTATATGCATGTGCATGGCATTATAAATGTTTCAGAATTTACAAAGATATTCAGATTTACAGATGGATTTCTTATTTTCATGTATTATCTGTTTCTTTTACGTACTAATTTTTATGCCTTACATACTCAGTACATAGTACTGGCGCCTTATTTCACAGGGCATGTGTTTCATGCCTGCAAGTGCAGGTAGGAAAGCTGACGGCCCTCCTTCTTAGGATCCTTGATCAGCTAGAGTTGGCGTGCTCCACTTGATCCAGAGCTGCTTTTGATTTTGATACGATATGCTTATATATATATATATATATGGGTATGACACGGCTCAGTCCCATCTTTGTACAGTTGTATTTCCATTAGAGGTATGTAGATATTTATGTATATTTGGATAGCATGTGGCCTTGTCGACTTTCATTTTTGGGTATATACTTTTCATTAGCAGCCTTGCCGGCTCTCCCACTGTATTCCGCATATATATGTACATATGTCTTTTTGGAAGATTTCCTTCATGTATGTTATTCTCGTAATTCCGCAGATGTCATTCAGGTTCATATCTTAGACACATGCTTAGGGGTGTTTGACAGGTAGGACTCGGGCACCCGTCGCGACTGATTGATTTGGGTCGTGACAAAAGTGGTATCAAAGTAGTTCTGTCCTAGGGTTGTGTACAGACTGTGTCTCGTAGAGTCTTATTTATGGGTGTATTGTGGACCACACTTATAGTCAGTAGGCTACAAGACATATATGATATTATCCTTTTTTTTTAGATCACGCGGTATAAGAATTTATATTCCTAATTATATGTTACATTTTCAGCGATACCTCCGAAGATTAAGCCACCCATAAGGGAAAGTCTGTGGCTGGTGGGACTACTAGTCGAGCACCACGAGTTACCAGACTTCACATACCCTGCCCTTTCTAGAAGAGCTCTGAGGCACACCAGCTCCAGTGCCCGTCCCTGTACGTTCAGCCCCTCAACCAGATACACCGAGTCAGGAGATAAGGGATGGTATTTAGCTATAAACCCGATTAGTAGCCGCACATGATCAGCGTCAAGAAATAGGTAATGGTCATGAAGATAGGTCCGTCACTGCGAGGGTTCGTGACTTTATTAATTTAAACCCTATGGTATTCACTAAGGCAGATCCAAACGAAGACCCTCAGGGAATTAATTGATAGAATGCAAAGGACGTTGGGCAATGAAGGCCACTGCGAGTGATTCAATTGAGCTAGCTTCCTATAGACTCCAAGATGTCGCAGTTAATTGGTTCGTGTCTTGGGAATTGTCCAGAGGTGAGGATGCCCCTCCATCAGTATGGCAGGATTTTCAGAAGCTTTTCTTCGTCATTATCTGCTACTAGAGCTTAGACGAGCTAGAGTTGATAGGTTCTTGACCCTTTGGAAGGGTAACATGAGTGTTCGGGAGTACAGTCTTCAGTTTAATTCGTTGTATAGGTACGCTCCCACTACTATATCTAAGATGGAGGATCGAGTTCACCGGTTTCTGATGGAATTAGAGTCTCACTTGCTTAACAATTGTATGTCGGTCTCAGTTCAGCCATACATGGATATTCACGTATTCAAGCATACGCTCAGGGTATACAGGAGCATAAGTAGAAATAGAGGGATGATCGTGAGCATGATAGGGCCCAGAATAAGAGAACAAGGTCTTCGGGTTCTTCTGGTGAGTTTCTAGGTGGTCAGAGACAACAGTACCCGAGATATCCAGCCTAGCCATTGGCTAGCGCACCCCTTCAGTTTGGCGATAGGAGATTTAATCATTTTGCATATTCAGGGCCTAATCAGAATTCCACGGCCTCAAGTTCTTAATATAGGGGTGAGTCACGTCAAATGAGGCCGCCCTTGCCACAATGTGCTCAGTAAGGTAAGAAACATGTCATACTTGTAGTTATCCGGGCCACATTATGATAGATTGTCCAATGAGAGGTGATGCAACCATAGTATAGCAGTGGGATCTGTAGCTGGTTTTTCCTCATAAGTACTCCCCCCTAGAAAAGGTCCACAAGCACCAGTGAGTCGCGGTAGAGGTAGAGACGGATCAGCTAGCTCGAGCAGTCCCCATAACCGTATTTATGCATTGGTAGGATGACAGGATCATGAGTCATCACCTGATGTTGTTACAGGTATATCATCAGTCTCCTCATATGATGTATATGCACTTATTGACCTAGGTTCAACCTTACAATATGTTACTCTGTTGGTTGCTAGTAAGTTTGGAATAAAACCTAAATTGGTTAAACCTTTTGAGGTATCTGCACCTGTTGGGGACTCAGTGATAGCTAAGCGAGTATATAAAGGTTGTATAATAGTAATTCATAGTCTATCTACCGTAGCGGACCTAATCAAGTTACATATGGTAGAATTCGATGTTATTATTGGTATGGATTGGTTGGCTTCTTGTCATGCCAACGTTGATTGTACATCAAAATAGTTCGATTTTAATTATTAGGGGAGCCTGTTTTGGAGTGGAAAGGTAATACAACGTCATCGAGAGGTAGATTTATTTACTATCTCAAGTCAAGGAAGATGATTAGAAAGGGATGTATTTATCACTTAGTTCGGGTACAGGGTACGGAAGTAGAGTCACCAACCATTCAGTCTATCCATGTGGTTAATGAGTTTCCCGATGTTTTCCTGATGAACTTTCGGGTCTTCCGTCGGAGCGAGAAATTGTGTTTGCTATTGACTTACTACTAGATACTCATCCAATATCAATTCTCCATATATAATGGCCCCCGCAGAGTTGAAAGAGTTGAAGGAACAAGTAAATGAATTGCTTGAAAAAGGCTTTATCAGATTTGGTACTTCACCGTTGGGAACGCCTGTGTTATCTGTAAGGAAGAAAGATGGTTCCTTACGGATGTGTATTTATAACAGATAGTTGAATAAGGTGAAAATAAAAAATAAGTATCCGCTCCCGAGGATTGATGATTTATTTGATTAGTTGCAAGGTGTCAAGTGTTTTTCAAAGCAAAACTTGAGGTCCGGGTACCATCAGGTAAGGGTTAAGGAGGAATAAATTCCATAGACAACATTCAAGACCATATATGGGCACTTTAAGTTTTGTGTTATGTCGTTCGGTTTGACTAATGCCCAGCAGTATTCATAGATTCAATGAATCGTGTGTTTAGATCCTTTTTAGATGCGTTCGTAATTGTATTTATCGATAATATATTGGTGTATTCTCATTCAAAGGTGGAGCATGAAGATCATTTGTGTACTGTGCTCAGAGTTCTACAAAAGGGAAGTTGTATGCAAAATTCTCTAAATGTAAATTCTGGTTGAACTCTATAGCTTTCCGTGGGAATATCATCTCGAGTGAAGGTATCCGGGCTGATACACAAAAGATTGAGGTAGTAAAGACTTGGCCTAGACCCACGACACCATTGGAGGTTTGTAGCTTTCTCAGTTTGGTAGGCTACTATAGGAGATTTGTAGAAGGATTTTCTTCCCTTTCAGCACCTTTGACAAGTTGACTCAGAAGGGAACAAAGGTTCAATGGACTGACGTTTGTGAATGGAGTTTATAGGCATTAAAGGATAGATTAACTTCAGCATCGGTTCTAACTCTCCTAGAAAGGACCGATTTATATATTGTGACGCTTCAGGCATTAGGCTGGGTTGTGTGCTGTTGCAACATTGTAAGGTTGTAGCTTATGCTTATAGACAACTAAGAAAGCACGAGATGAACTACCCGATCCACAATTTGGAGTCATTTGCGGTGATTCATGCATTAAAGATGTGGAGGCACTACTTGTATGGCATTCATGTTGATATGTACACGGATCATAAAAGCCTCCAGTATATCTTCAGGAAAAAGGAATTGAATTTACGTCAAATAAGATGTTTGGAGCTACTTAAGACTATGATGTTGACATTTTATACTATCAGAGGAAGGCGAATGTAGTAGCCGACGTCCCCAGTCGTAGGTCGATGGCTAGACTATATTTACAGCCATAGAAGAGGGGAATAGCCCATGAGATTCATCAACTGGCTAGTCTTGGAGTTCGATTACTAGACTCAGGTGATATTGGAATTACTATTCAGGATACAACAACATCCTCATTAGTAATTGATGTGAAGGAACGTAGTAGGAGGATCATGTGTTAGTTCATTATAGGGATGCCACCTCTTAGAAAGAGAAGACACTGTTTGAGATTACAAAAGATGGAGTCCTCAGATATCGAGGAGGATTATGTGTCCCTAATGTTGCAGGGCTGCATCGACATGTTATGGGGAAAACTCACTATTCTCGTTATACTATCCATCCAGGAGCGATAAAAATCTATCATGATATCAGGTGAGTATATTGGTGGGACGAAATGAAAAAGGGTATAGCGGAGGTTGTTGCTTAGTGTCCTAACTATCAGCAAGTTAAGATTCAGCATCAGAAACCCAGTGGATTATTGCAGGCTTTGGGGATTTCGACTTGGATATGGGAAGTAATCAATATGGATTTCATCGTAAGCTTACTTCGTACCCAAAATAAGTTCGTTTCGATATGGGTAATTTTTGATAGGCCTACAAAGTCAGCCTATTTTCTGCCCGTTTGGACTACATATTCTACAGAGGATTATGCAAGGCTTTATATTAAGGTGATAGTACGACTGATGGTGTCACTATATCTATTATCTCGGATATAGGAGCTCAATTTACTGCTAACTTCTGTAGGTCCTACCAAAAAGGATTGGGGACTCAGGTAAGTCTTAGTATATTATTTAATCCACCAGACAGACGAACAGGCTGAGCGTACTATTTAGACACTTGCAGATATGTTATGAGCTTATGTGATAGACTTCAAAGATAGCTGGGATGATCATCTTTCACTTATTGAATTCGCATATGTTAATATCTACCATTCCAGTATTCGGATGGCTCAATACGAAGCTCTTTACGGATGGATGTGTAGGTCGCCTATAGGGTGGTTCAATGTTGGGAAACAGCGTTAGTAGGACCATAATTGGTAAAACAGGCAATCGAGAAAGTTAAACTTATACAGGAACAGCTATTAGCAGCTAAAAGCCGTCAGAAGTCTTATGCAGATAATCGATGGCGAGAACTGGAATTTCAGGTTGACGATTGATATTCCTAAAGGTACGGGGATACTGTGTTAGTTCATTATAGGGATAACACCTCTCAGAAAGAGAAGACACCGTTTAAGATTATAGAAGATCGATTTCTCAAATATCGAGGATAATTATGTGTCACTAATGTTGCAGGGCTGCGTCGACAAGTTATGGGGAAAACTCACTATTCTCTTTATTCTATCCATCCAGGAGTGGCAAAGATGTATCATGATATCAGGGAAGTATATCGGTGGGATGGAATGAAAAAGGATATAGTGGAGTTTGTTGCTTAGTGTCATAACTGTCAGCAAGTTAAGATTGAGCATCAGAAATCCGGTGGATTATTTCAGGCCATGGATATTCCGACATGGAAATGGGAAGTAATCAATATGGATTTCATTGTAGGCTTAACTCGTACCCAGCATAAGTTCGATTCGATATGGGTGATTGTTGATAGTCTTACAAAGTCAACCCATTTTTACCCGTTAGGACTATATATTCCGTAGAGGATCATGCAAGGCTTTATATTAAGGAGATAATACGACTGCATGGTATACCTATATCGATTATATCTGATAGAGGAGCTCAATTTACGGCTAACTTCTGGAGATCCTTCCAAAAAGGATTGGAGACTCGTGTAAGTCTTACTACATCATTTCATCCCCGGAAAGATGATCCAGCGGGGGATTTGGTATAGCAGCTCAGGTTCGTTTTCGCTCCGCGTTCCCGCTGGACTAGGTTAACATCTCTCCGCCCTTATTAGTAGTAGCGAACATCAGGTAACTTCGTGCTGTAAAACGACAGATTGGTAATGAAAGGCAATGTACTAAGAAAGCGCAACTCTATTAGACCTTTATCTGGAAAAAGCTGGAAGAAAGGCGAGAACGAAAGGTTGCCTACTACTAATAAGGGCCCCATATTTCCTCTTTCAGGTTAGGCACCCTTTGCTCGAACGAAAGAGGGGTCTTTGCCGGGACCGATGCTAGTAGTTAGATTCGATCAGGGGAGATATGCCCCGGAAAGCAAGAAATCCCTAAATCCAGTTATTCTTTAGGGTAAAAGGCTGGTTTAGCTGGTGGCTTAACCAACGAAAGAAAGATGGAACCAGATACATTCTTAAAAGAAAGTGCTTTTAGATTTTATTTAATACAATACAATCTTTTCTTCTATATGAATCGATATTATTCCATTCCAAATCCTTCCCGATACCCAAGGAAAATCTCAAATTTGGATCCCAAATTGACGGGTTAGGTTGAGCTTATCCCCAGAGGTAATCCGGATCTTGAGTGAACCTCAAAGCCATGCTAGCCTGGAGCTATTCCCGACTCGAAATCCATAAAGGACTTTAAGACATGGCTCGAAACCGAGACCTCTGGTTAAAGACCGAAGTAATTTAGTATATAAGATATGGGTTTCCGGGTTTAGATCGAAATTATATCCCCGAAAACCAGGGCTGGAGTATTAGCGTACTATTCAGACACTTGAGGATATGTTACGAGCTTGTGTGATAGACTTCAAAGGTATTAGGGATGATCATCTGCCGCTTATTGAATTTGCATATAATAATAGCTACCATTACACTATTCAGATGGCTCCATACGAAGCTCTTTATGGACGAAAGTGCAGGTTGCTTATAGGGTGGTTCAATGTTGGTGAAACTATGTTAGTAGGACCAGAATGGGTACAACAGGCAATCAAGAAAAATAAGCTTATACAGGAAAGGATATTAGCAGCTCAAAGCCGTCAGAAGTCCTATGCAAATAATCGACAGCGAGAACTAGAATTTCAGGTTGACAATTGGGTATTCCTAAAGGTATCACCGATGAAAGGCGTTATGAGGTTTGAAAAAAAAGGAAAACTTAGCCCTCGGTACATTGGACCACATAGGATCATACGCAAGGTAGACCAGGCAACATATGAGTTGGACTTACGTCTAGTGGCCTCATTGAGCACAGCAGCATGGTTGACACATAGACTTAGATGAGCTGCATTTTTCGAGACGATCGGCATCCAGCAGAGTCTCTATAGAGAATAATAGTTCTTTTCTGTCCAACTGTATTCTGGACAGTTATCGTACTTTACTTTACTTCCTAGAAATTTGCTCATGAACTTATGACACCAGGTTCTGGGATGTGTATGGGATTACTCAATAGTTTTAAATTGTCAAAGGTACCACTATTTATTCAGTGAAATTCATTAATTATTGTTTAATGTATAAAAGAAATGATTTTAGAAATATTTAAAATGAGAAATTACTTGTTATTTGGTGTTGGATTGCCTAACAGTAGTGTCTGGTGCCATCACGACCCTTAGTGGATTTTGCATCATGACAGCATCGTATCACAGCACTAGGTTCCCTTTGGTCTCATGAGTCACAAGCAAGTCTAGTAGAGTCTTGCTGATCGGTACAAAGACATCTGCTCTTATCTTCGAGAGGCTACAATGCTGTTAAGAGCACTTCTCTTCTTGATTTCCTCATTGTGTGATTCGATCCCTTTGAGTCTTATGCCATCATTTCCTTTCCATTTAATTTTATGCGACGCGAAAATCTGGTTATAAATTGGGAAGTGAGTAATTATAATGGTACTACAGATGTGGTGCAAGATGTTTCTCCCTGTATGGTTGTTTGGGCAATTATCATCTCCTTGTGGAAGGATATTCTGCATTTCAACTCAGTAGTTTTACTTCTGAGAGTTTTGAGGTTATGCACAGGTTGCTATGATGCTTATGAACGGTTATAGCTCAGGATTGATGGGATGGTAGGATGCTTGCCTATGTGTTGGGTCAAGGAATGACTTAAAAGGAGATACTCGGAGCACCATTCAAAGATTTAGTTTTTATTTCCGACGGAGGAAAGTAATCGGACTATAAATGTTCGGGTTTGGGTTGGTAGAGTATCAATACTTGGTGTTTCAAGTGTAGTGGAATTTTCATCTGCGGCATAGTGTTTTCGTCCTCGATTGAATATGTTTAGTTTTTTGATGTTATGATCTTCTACAAATCACCTGTGGGGCAGGATATTGTGAGATAATATTGAAGAAATGGCTATCATAGATCGCGGGTATAGTGGTTCAGGATTGAATCGATGTTCTAATTTTGACTGCTCGAGAAAGGATAATCTTCGAAAAGGCTTAAAGTTAGCAGTGGTCTATTGGTTCAAATGCTACGGAGAAAGATTTTGATCAAAGGCATCAACTGAGAAGCAAAGGATGAGGAAGAACATGTGGGAAGTGCCATACTATGATTAAACTTCTGGAAGGCTAGGTGTAAGAAGCGGAAGTCGAGTAGTTTCTTAAAGAAGTGAGTTTTCCCAAAGAGGGAGAGTGGCAAAGTAGAAAATGGTTCAGTGGCAGGATAACTACACATCTTGAGTAAAAGTTTAAAGTGATTTGGGAATTTTAGTGGATGGTGATTGGGTCCACAAGCTTAATTTTAAATATTGGCTATTATACGGCGGGAGATTTTGATTAGGAGGATACAACATGAATTTGGATTTGGAGGTATTGTCGCACATTTAGTTGATGTCAATAAGGAGCTAACAGACTTGTATAGTTATTGAATGAGTATGGGCTCAAGATGGGTTACCCATTTTGTAGTAATTGTGCAGTGCAGCGTCGTTAGGAGATTTCGACGTATAATTTCCACATGTGGGTTATCTCCCATGAGTAGGTCAGCAGGTGTGTGGTGTTGACGGAGCTCTAATGAAGAATTCTAATGGTTATCCAGTAAGAGGTCCAATATGTGAATGTTGCTAGAGATTCAGAGTGTTCTTGAAATGCTATCAGAAGGATTTCGAGAAATTCGGCGGGTTGGTTGTGCAAGATCATGTCATCAATGAAGGAAGAATCTCGGTGGGTTCCAGAGTTGTGTAATAGTAGCTTCCAGCTAAGTGGGAGAGTCCCACCACCAACGATT
Source organism: Nicotiana benthamiana (assembly GCA_034376525.1). Classification (NCBI taxonomy): domain Eukaryota; kingdom Viridiplantae; phylum Streptophyta; class Magnoliopsida; order Solanales; family Solanaceae; genus Nicotiana; species Nicotiana benthamiana. The sequence continues at coordinate 13,625,889 of CM067331.1, read as the reverse complement.
TCGGTTGCATAGTTGTCTACTTGTGAGGTTTCGGGTTATTGGAGTATTGGTGATGTTATTATAGCTAATGTAAAAGAACATCAGAGGTAATTTGAACAAATGATTTGAGAAATGTGTAAATTAAATGGCCTGATCGATTCATGTTCGGACTTTAGGAGATTCATGATTTATTATTCGTATAGAGGTGATATACAAGGGAAGTAATTCAGTCAGGTGCTTCATTGAGATGGGTGTATCAGTTGAGGATGCATATATACGCAAAAGGAAGGTATGAGATGGTTCATGGGAGTTGAGACAGTATGATCTCGTGATATAAGGCCGCTCAGGATGAGTGGGGATTGAGTTGTTATGTGTCGACTGGAGATACTACTATTTCTAAGACAAGTAAGGATAAGTTAGAAGAAGTCAGGTCTGTTAGCCATGGTTTAACTGGCAGAATGGTGGCAGTGATCAGTTCCTCCAGCATGGCTAGATTATGCATATGATTTGTGAAGGTACATGTGACGCTTGACGGCCGCCATAATTGATCTTATTTGGAAATATACAAGTATCATGGCATGTTATGTGTAGGCGGATCTCGGAAGGGTTATGGTGGTTTAAACTACTACTTGAGGAATTGAATGTTCTACGAGTATGCTAATTTACTCATGTGTTGCAATGGTTCTCTTGGAATGAGTTAAGTAGAAAGTTTCTTTATGAAGAATTGTTTACCCTATTAGTGGTTCCGGAATAATGACAAAATTCTTGTACTATCACATGTTGGGCATGTTAGGTGCAGTAAGCAGTATGGAATTTGAAAGTGAGGAGCAAGATTGGGGTTCGGTATTGGCAAGGATGTTACGAGCTCGGATGAGCAAGAAAGGGATTTGGATGGTTAGAGTACGCTGTTATTTTATTCAGCATCTCTTGATGCCGGTGTTTTGTGTGAGGGCTTTGCTTCCTGGTTATGGATTCTTGATTTGCCCTACAGCGTTAGTGTGGCCATTGGTAAGGATGTGCATCCTTTATATCTAGTACGGGAGGTCGTGGGAGCGTGATCCACGGGAAAATTGCATAAGTATGTCATAGAGTCACTTGATTGATTGAAGATTTAAACCAAGTATGAAGATTGGTGATATCGCAAATTTGAGAATTTATGCCTGGAGGGCCCGTCGGTTCTTTTGGTTGTGGACTATAGAAGTTTGTTACGTTTATGTTGATTGTTCTTGTGTGTTATGGAAGAAAGGGTTATTATGAACCCGTGAAAGGTTATTAGCCTAGTTCGGTGCGATCAGAATCGGCTTAAGGTCAGTGGGTGGATTTAAATATGAATATGGGCTCTAGATCAGGCCAGGTGTGTTCATTTTAGCATAGCGCTCCTCCTGGAGGAGTATTCAGACGTTGGATATTGTTTTATTGACGGCTATCTTATGTAACATAATATTGTGTCGTGTGAATTATGAAGCGGCTTGGTAAATTTTGTAAGCGTAGAGGTTCCACGTAGCGATGGTGTTATATGAGCAGGATGACTCTCGAGATTCAGATCATATATTGCACCTTAGTTATCCTAAGTTTCGTAGCGCATGTTGCTATCTGTCTCCCTGGGATTTGTACGATACACTTCGCATGCTTATGATTGATGTTTGGGTATTTCGTAGGTGCGAGCATTTCAGCTCGTTAAGCATTTCCTTATAGATTACTATGTGTGGATTGGGTGACACGGCACCACGAGTATATTAATTAGATCGGGTTACACGCTGCAACAGTGTGATGTTGAGTACAGTCCCCTATATTACATTTTGTGTGTTTTGCTTCCCATCTTCTAAGAAAGGTTCATGACACCTTCTCGGTTTTCTAGTTATTTTCGTGGGTTGAGTAGTCCCTTTTAGAGTTCGTTTTCCTTTTGTATCATGTTCGAGTTGGTAGCCTATTGGCACATTGTGGCATTATATGAGACATTGTGTCATGTATGGAGTGGCTTATTTCCTGAGCATCTCATACTTAGTGAGATAAGATTGTTGAATCTAGGATCAGTACGATCGGATTATATGAAGTATATTAAAGAGCAAATACCATTATTTTCTTCAGAATGATGTAACGGTTCTTGACAGGAGTATAGCCTCAATGATTTGTTGACTCGGCAATTGGCTATGAATTTCTACACATCTCTTTTTCGTGGTGGTATTGTAAGAGTAGGAACATGACTTATATGTCATGGAGTGCATTGTGAGCATCAGATTCGGGAAATATCGGCTATTGTGATCAAGGAGTATTATTATGGTTTGTGAATGATGTGGTGCATGGTGTGAATTCAGCATGGGTGTGCATTCTTGTTCTGGTACAGCGTGTGGTGATTGATACAGTGTTCATTGGTTGGAAACAGGTCTAATAGAGAATTTAGGGTGATGAAGTTTGGTTCAGCTTATTTTCTTGAATAAAAGGGAATATCTTTAGATTTCTCAAGCTAATATGCTCAACTTAGTTGTGGTAGCATAGGTAGGTGCACGAGTCGTTTATCATTGATTGCACACAAGTCTAGCATAGTTCTTAGTACGTTCTAATATCTCATTCGCGGTTTGAGTCCAAGATCAGCTTCACTTTGGATATTATGACTTGTATACATGGACATAATTGAATTTTGGGAAGTTCGGAGTTGATTTGGAAGGAAATTCTCATAGCTTTAAGTTGGCAGAATTGGCTAAGATTGGATTTTTGAGTAAACGACCTCAGAATAAGGAATTAAAGGTTCCAACATATTCATATGATGATTTTGGACTTGCACATATGTCCAGATCAGGTTTTGGACGACCCGGGAGCATTTTGGTGCATATTGTGGAAGTTAGTATTTTGGAAGAATTTCATAAGTTTGGGTTGAAGTGCATTTCAATGTTATTGATGTCCATTTGGTATTTCGAGTCTGGTAAATAGCTCTACATGGTGATTCTGGTATTGGGAGAGCGATTGGAAGTGGACTTGGAGGTCCGTAACCCATTTTGGAGTCATTTGGCGGATGTTAAAAATTTGACGGTTTTTTAAACGTTTGACCGGAAGTAGACTTTTTGATATACGGGTCGGATTCAAATTTCGAAAGTTGTAGTAGGTCCATAATGTCTAATATGACTTGTATGCAAAATTTGACGTCAATCGGACGTGATTAGATAGGTTTCGGCATCAAATGTAGAAGTTGGAAATCTAAAAGTTCATTAAGCCTTAATTGGAGTGTGATTCATGGTTTCAGCATTGTATGATGTGACTTGAGGCCTCAAGCAGGTCTGTGTGATGTTATAGGACTGGGTTGTGTGATTGGACGGGGTCCCGGGGGAATCGGGTGTGTTTTGAAGTTGTTTCGGATTGAATTTGGATGAAAAGTTGTTGCTAGTTTGTTTATCTGGTTTCCTTCTTCGTGAACGCGAAGGGAGTTTCGCGTTCGTGAAGAGGAAGTTTGGAGGGTGCTAGATTTGGCATTCACGAATGTGAAGTGGAGGCTATGAACACAAAGGGGTTGGTTGAGTTTACGTAAATGCGAGCGGTCAATCGTGAATGCATAGAATGAAGGAGCGAATCTAGGCCTAAGGTTGTTGGCATACGCGAACATGAGGCCTGGAATGCGAACACGAACGGTCAGGGTAGCTCGGCTTCGCGAGAGAGATCATCAGGCTGCAAACGTGAAGGTTGTGCTTCGCGAACGTGAGGATATTGCCGCATTCGCGAAGAATAGCAGCGTTACGTAGTGAGTTGTTTTAAAGACAGGATTTGTCCATTTTCTTTCATTTTTCTCTTGGCATGGGAGATTCTTGGAGGGTTTTAAAAGGGGGTTTTCATCATCAGTGGCCATTTATTATGAGTTAAATACATTAATTAGTATATATTTTAGCATAGAAATTAGTGGAAATTGTGGGTTTTAGGTAAAATACCTAGAACTTATATTTTGGATTGTTACCACGAATTTTGGCATAAAATTGAGAGTAAATTACATATTTTAGTTTGTGAGGTTTTGGAAAAACTTTATCTTCGAAATATATTGGAAATCTGGGCACGTGGATCCGAGAGCAATTTTGTTAACTTTTCGATCAGGATTAGAAATTGTTATAAATTATATTATTATGAATAATTGAACATATTTTAATGGGTTAGCATAATTATATGTTATTTTTGGAGGGTTGTGCATCGATTTGAGTCTCCAGAAGGGCATGGAATGCCGGTTATTGAAATTTGGAGTGAGGTGAGTCTACTTTCTAACCTTGTAAGAGGAAATTATCCCCATATATGAATTAACTGAATATGTGTTCTATTTGTGCGGTCGATGTACACACGAGGTAACGAGAGTCCATGCGTAGCTATAATCATGCTTAAGTCCAGGTAACCTAGGACCTAAAAGCATGCTTTACTTGAAATACTTGTAACTTTATTGTCAATTACAATGGTTAGATCATATCAAACTTGGCAAATGAATTTCTAAAAAAAAAGTTAAACATCATTTTTCTTGACTATTAAAAGAGAAATTTCCTTTTCTTGGATAATTGCTCCTTGATGAATTATTGATTGACTATTTGGATATGTTTATATTTTGAGGAACGGGCCCAACGCCTCGGTAGACTAAATAGATGCATCTATGGTTCCTTCCATTCGACCCTCTGGCAGTGCACAGTTTAAATATTTATTGGATTAGGTCGTATGACCTCGGCATGATTTGCGCATGCTTGTATTACTTGAATTGCAAATTTATAAATGAGGATATTGCCTCCCTAGATTGAAAATAAATTTATAAATAATGAAAATGAATTTGAAAATTTCCTATTAATAAAAGAATTATTTACTTGCTTCATTCTATTGAGTCACATCCATGTTTATAAAAATCCTCGAATTACTATATTATCGGTATATTATTATTGGACCACTAGTAAGTGTCGAAGCCGGCCTCTTATCTCTACTTCTTCGAGATTAGGCGGGATACTTACTGGATACAAGTAGTTTTAGTAGTAATGCTACAATTATTGTGCATTTTTTTGTTGCACGAGCACATGTACGTCTAGTGGTCCCATTGAGCGCAGCAGCATGGTTGACACGGAGACTTAGATGAGCTGCATCTCTCGAGACAATCCGCAGCTAACAGAGTCTCTTTTAGAGTATAGTAGTTCTTTCCTGTCCAATTATATTCCGGACAGTTATCGTACTTTACTTTACTTCCTAGAAATTTTCTCATGCAATTGTGACACTAGGTTCTGGAATGTCTATGGGATTACTCGGTAGTGTAAATGTGTTAAAGGTACCATTATTTATTCTGTGAAATTTATTATTATTGTTTAATGTATAAAAGAAATGATTTCAGAAATATTTAAAATGAGAAATTATCATTTATTTGGTGTTTCCTTGCTTAACAGTGGTATCCGGCGCCATCATGACCCTTAATAGATACCGGATCATGATATTTTGCAGTTGCACGATTCCATACGCCGTCTGCACTTTTATTCAGCTTGAGAGGATTGGAAATCTACGGTTGCATAATTCTGGACTGCGGTCGCACTGCACTCTTTCTGCGGCCGCACAATTATTGTGTGGTCCGCACTTTTGATGGTCTTCAAATGCACAGACTCTCTGAACTTTGCTCCTGACCCATCTTATGCGGCTGCACAATTCTATACGGACTGCACTTTGCAACTTTTTCTGCTGGCCTTTCCTTCACAATCTGCGGCCGCAGATAATATTCTATGGTCCACATTTCTGAACTTCTGCGCCCTTTTGTGTTTTTGAGTTTAGATTACTCCTTCTTGAGTTGAATTTCATCTCGGGAGTTTACTTTTCAATATTTCTACAATTAAGCAAATTTTATCAATTTTTGGGAACACGATTAAATGCTTTTAGACTAAAACAAAAGCTAAAATGTACTAATAAGTAGTCAAAATCTTCACTTATCATATCCTTCGGAGTAGGTTCTTGTAGTGCAGCAAACAATTGATCCAGAACATAAAATATTTTTAGCATAGTGAGTAAGAAGATTATCTTATCCTTCCAATAAGTGAAGTTTGATCATCAAAGCCATCCAATTTGCATTAAAACAAAAGGAAAAAATAGTCATCTTCCCTGACACTCTCTCCGTCTTCTTCATAACATTCGAATGTCATTTTTCATAGTAATTTCAAATGCATCTTCCTCCCGGCAGCAATAAACACTGAAGAAATTAGGTTGACACTTTGATTAAGAAAGAGAACTAGTTGAAAAATTTTATCACTTGTCCTCTTCCTTTTCATCAGAATAATCGAATTGGTCGGAATTAAAGCTAAAAATACTTAACTTCAAGCCGCTGGTGCTTAGGAAAATCATACCGGCCTATGTTGCCTCCTCCATCGGCCAGTATAATGTTCTTTGACACCTTCCACAAGACAAACTCCAAATCAACCCCAAATTTAACAAACAAAAAAAGATTGAAGAAAAACAAGAAATCAAGCTTGAAAATTCGTTCTTCTGTGGGGAAAGGTACCACCGCGAAAGCAAGCAAGAAAGAGAAAATTTAAATGTGTCACTTGTGTAGCAAAGGAGTATCTAGATAAGATAAGGGGGGAGGGTAGCGACGGGGACGAAAGGGGAGGGAATGGTTTAGATAGAATACATTTTTCTTCCTTTCTATTTAAAATAAAAATATAAAAAAATAAAATTTGGACTAAATATTTAATTACCTTTGACGCGCTCAATTACACGCGCAGGTCACCTCATAAAAAAGGTATGCAAATGCTATACTCAAGGTTGAGTGTGTAAGGTGATTTTTGTCCGACAAAAGTGTGTAACGGGAATTTGAGTCATACTTTGGGTGGTAACTTATGAATTTTACCAAATAACAACAACAACATATTAAGTAAAATCTTAAAGTAGGGTCTGGTAAGAGTAGTATGTATGCAGCCTTACTCCTACTCAGTGAAGGTAGAGAGGCAGTTTCGATAGACTCTCGACTCTATAAAAGCATAATCGCAACAATAATTAAAAGGAAAAACAAAGCAGTAACAACAACAAGAAGAAAAATAAGATAACTGAAGCAAACTACTAACAGATAATAATTGAAAACTAAGAACTAAAAACAATACAGGGGCAGTAGTAATATTGTCGGTATGCAGAAGAGAAACGGGTGATCACTACCTACTAACCTACTATCTTAATCATCGACCTCTACGCCCTCCTATCATAGGTCATGTCCTTAATAAGCTGAAGATATGTCATATCCTGCCTAATCATACATTCTCAATACGTCTTCGGTCTACCTTTGCCTCTTTTAAGACCCACTATTGCCAACCTCTCACATCTCCTCATTGGGCATCTGGGCATCTCCACTTCATATGCCTGCAACACCTCAACTTCGCTTCCCACATATTATCCATCATAGAGGTCGCTGCCACTTTGTCTTTAATACTCGCGTTCCTAATAACATCTCTCCTAGTATGCTCACACATCCGTCTTACCATCCTCATTTCCGCAAGTGTCAATTTTTAGACATGAGAGTTCTTGACTAGCAAACACTCTGTCCAATACGACAGTCGATCCAGCACTCTGTATAACCTACCTTTAAGTCTTTGTTGCATATTCTTATCGCACAAGATCCTGGATGTGAGCCTCCATTTCATCGACCCCGCTCCAATACGATGTGCTACGTCGTCATCAATCTCCACATTATTACCTTGAACTATAGAACGAAGATACTTGAAACTTCCTCTCTTAGGTATCAAGCCTCACTTCCACACTGGCCTCATGTATTACATCACTGAACTTGCACCCTAAATGTTCTGTTTTAGTGAAAATTATTATCAATAGTGTTCTAGTTCGAAAGATGTTAATATAGAAAGATAAAGGAAAATAGATGAAGCAGAAAATTAAATCCGATCCCACAAATTTATTGTGTCTCCTTAAGGAATTATAATCCTTCCACAGTTGCCAAGAATAATAGGTTACTTTCTCCCAGGATAGAATAGAAAAATATTTCTGTGATAGTGGCAATACAGATCACAGAATTCCAACGAACTCAAAGATACGTTGCAAACATGACTTACTGATTTGTCTTGATGGAAAAGTGATGCAGTAATTTAGTTAGGAAGAGGGTGAGTTTTTGAGAGAGAAATCTGTAAAAAAAAAACTCAGTGTCAAAATGAGGCAAAGCCTCTGGAATTGATAGGAAATTATTGGAAGATGTGTGATGTTTTGTTTGGAAAAGGTTTCTGTTCACAAAAACGTGCCCTGCCGCGATCCTACCATGGTTATGCCAGGATCGCAGTCGGAGTAGCCTTCAGAAGTGAATCTGTCGCGGTCCTACTGCGGTTATGCCAAGACTGCAGCAATAGTGGCCTTCAGACACAGTTTCTGGCACGGTACAGCAACTAACTGACAGATATTTAATTAATTATTAAATAATTAATTAAATAAATTTTTCCAAAAAATAATCTTATCGATCGATCATTTGACAATTCCTAATCTAAATCAAAATCCAAAGCCAAAGTTGAAGCCGAAGCCGAAGTCGAGCCGAGCGACGACGACGGTGCGAAGGGTTTCCCTTTTTCTCAATCTTTTGAGAGATAGAGATTGTGTTTCTCAATATAAAGTCATATTGGATGGTTTCCCCATACAATGTGGGACAATTCACTTTTCAAGACTTTAATGAATTTGAATTTTTCATTTTCCTCCAAAAGTCATCTCCTCCATTTCCCTTTCACTCCACTTAATTAAAGACAAAGTATGTCTTCAAACTCCAACAATCCCCCACATGAATGGGGAATGGCTTAATAGAAGAAGATATGCATAAAAACTATGTGATTTGCAATTAAGGTTTAGCTGCATTTGGATAAGTAGGTTGCTCTTTGAACTTATCATAGTGAACTTATATCGGATATACTCGGTCAATCGGTAGATTTGATATCTTTGAACTGTCGAGATTTGGTGTATACCTAGACAACATAAGGCACACAATTAAGCCTGAAACGTCTTTGGTTCTCATTGTAGTGATCGTTTCAGCCATGAACACCTCCTGGTTTCATAAGAATATAGAGAATTTGGCCTTGCTAACTTCTCCTTGAAGCGGCTTACACTTCACACTTACATAGAATTTCTAAGTTATAATCCCAGAGATTACATTTTCTGATAATTCCTATATCATAATTAGATAATCATTAAAAAGCTTTAATCGTTTTATCCTTGTTTCCTAACATTGTCCTTTCATGAGGATGGATTATTTTGACAATGTTCCACTATCTTTCATAACTTTGTTTGATCTCCTTGAACCTAGACTTTGGGATCTCCAGCCTTCTAGGTAGAGTTACCGTTATGATTTACTTTCCATCGGCCACAGACCCATTCCCTTTGTTGTGAACTTAACTGCCTATCTAGTAAAGCCTTTTGTAAGCGGATCTGACACATTTTCCTTTGATTTTATGAAGTCAACTGAAATGATTCCTCTAGAGATCAGTTGTCTAACAGTTTTATGTCTTCGTCTTATATGACGACTCTTGCCATTATACATAACATTCGTTTCCCTTCCTATAGTTGATTGACTATCATAGTGAATGCAAATAGGTGTTAGTGGTTTGGACCAAAACAGAATATCTTCCAAAAATTTCGAAGCCATTCAGCTTCTTCACCGGCTTTATCTAAAGCTATGAACTCAGCCTCCATCGTTGAGCGAGCTATACAAGTTTGTTTGGATGATTTCCAAGACACACTTCATCCTCCAAGAGTGAAAATATATCCACTTGTGTATTTTGAGTCATGTGAGCCGGTGATCCAATTTGCATCACAATATCCTTCAACTACCACTGGGTATTTGTTGTATTGCAACACAAAATCTTGAGTATATTCTAGATATCCCAAGACACGTTTCATTGCCATCCAATGAGTTGGATCTGGATTATGCTTGTACCGGCTCAACTTACTTATGGCACATGCTATATCAGGTCATGTGCAATTTATTATGTACATTAAACATCCCAAAACCCGAGCATAATCCAGTTGAGACTTGCTCCCACCTTTGTTCTTTTTTTAACAGAAGATTCACATCAATAGGAGTTTTTGATACTCTAAAATTTAAGTGCTTGAATCTTTTAAGAACTAATTTGATATAATGAGATTGTGATAGTGCAAGACCTTGAGGAGTCCTATGTATCTTTATTCCCAAGATTACATCAGCAGCTCTCAAGTCTTTCATATCAAATTTCCTGCTTAACATATGCTTTGTGGCATTAGTTTTAGTAATCTCATTACTTATTATCAACATATCGTCTACATATAGACAAATAATTACTATATGATTTGGATTGTCTTTGATGTAAAAACATTTATAACACCCATTGATCTTAAAGCCATTTGATAACATTGTGTCATCAAATTTTCCATGCCAGTGGTGCTTGTTTTAGTCCATAAAGAGACTTAACAAGTTTACAAACTTTCTTTTCCTTTTTCGAAACAACAAACCATTCAGGTTGTTCCATATAGATTTCTTCTTTTAAATATCCATTTAAAAAAATATTTTCACATCTATTTGATGTATTTCAAGGCCATATACCACAACTAAAGCAATTAATATCCTAATGGATGTAATTCTTGTTACTGGCGAGTATGTATCAATGTAGTCAAGACCTTCCTTTTTTCTAAAACCTTTGACTACAAGTATTGTCTTATATTTGTCAACAGAACCGTCTACTTTCATCTTACTTTTGAAAATCCATGTCTAACCTAAAGGTTTATTTCCTGGAGGAAGATCAACTAACTCCTATGTATAGTTGTCCAAAATGAATTGAATCTCACTATTGACAGCTTCTTTCCAATATGGTGCTTCAGAAGAAGACATAGCCTACTTAAATGTTTGAGGCTCATTTTCTAGTAGAAAAGTTAAGAAATCTGGACCAAATGATGTAGACTTCCTTTGACGATTGCTACATCTTGGATTCTCCTCATTTTGCATCTCATCATTTGTTTCTTCCCGTGGACGTTTATTCCTTGGAATAGATGTATCACCTTCATTTTTATTTGGAAATATATGCTCAAAAAATCAGCATTATTTGATTCCATTACTGTATTCACTTGAATTTCTAGATTTTCTTATTTGTGAACCAGAAAAACGATATGATTTACTATTTTTTGCATATCCTATAAATTCACAACCCACAGTTTTAGGTCTTATTTTAACTCTTTTGGGTTTAGAAACTTGAATCTTTGCCAAGCACCCCCACACTTTGAAATATTTCAAGTTAGGACTTCTTTCTTTCCATTTCTCATATGGTATGGATTGTGTTTTTCTATGGGGAATTCGATTAAGAATTTTGTTTGTTGTTAGAACGGTCCCCCCCCCCCCCCCCCCGCAAATTTTATGGTAACCCAGAAGTTATCAATAAAGCATTCATCATCTCCTTAAGAGTTCTATTCTTTCTTTCTGCAATCACGTTGGATTGTGGTGAGTAAGGGGCAGTTGTTTGGTGAATGATACCATACTCCAAATATATTTCTTAAAATGGTGATTCATACTCACCCCTCCCCTATCACTTCTTGTCATTTTATTTTATTATTTGATTGAGTCTCTGTTGGAAACACGTTCTCAAGGCTTTATACTAAAATGTGTGTTCTTATGTGTAGGTTTTGATGAATGACAAACAAGCGCAAATTGATATATGACGAAGTTCAAGTACAAGCGCACAATTGGTGGATAACGAGATTCAAGCACAAGACAAAGTTTTATAGTTTAAATGAGTCGTTCTTAATTGTGATCCTGATCCGACAACTTGACTCATGACATGGCTTCTCTCGTAAAATTATTTTTACAAAACCATGCATATTTAATTTAATGCTAAATGATTTTAAATCATGCATATTTACTTCAGTCAAAATGAGTTTTAAACATGCCTCTAAAATCTGGACTAAGATAATCGATTATGTACTTATGATAATCGATTATGTTAAGCCAAGACTGCATGACAATCGATTGTGAACTAATGATAATCGATTGTGTTAAGGCAGTGAGCATCAGGTTTTTCAAACCTGCATGACAATCGATTGTGAACCTTATGACAATCGATTGTGATGAGGCAGTGTACATCAAAGTTTTTCAAAACTCAGAATAATCTATTGTGAAGCTAATGACAATCGATTGTGAAGAGACAGTGTCCATCAGATTTTTAAAAGTCACAAAATAATCGATTGTGAACATATGACAATCGATTGTGTTGAGGCAGTGTCTTCCGGACTTTTTCAAAATTATTAAATAATCGATTGTGAGTATATAACAATCGATTGTCAAGAGGCAGTGTCTAAAATGTTTTTCAAAGTCTGATAAATAATCGATTGTTAACATTGCACAATCGATTGTGAAGCTGACCGTTGTCGTAATATTTTCAAATACCGTCAGGTAATCGATTGTTCATTTAGTACAATCGATTGTTGAAATTAAAATCTGGAAAAGATTTTTGAACGTTGCTGAGTAATCGATTGTTGATTTTATACAATCGATTGTTGAAATTAAAATCTGGAAAAGATTTTTTGAGCGTTGCCAATAATCGATTGTTGATCTTGGATAATCGATTGTTAAGCGTAAAATCTGGGATTGATTTCTGGAACGATTGGCAAACAATCGATTGTGGCTTCTTGACAATCGATTGTCACTCAGTAAAATCAGCAACTCTTAATTGACAATTAGACAACGGTAATGCCAAGTTTTTCAACTATAAATACAGCTTCATTTCAGTGTTTTAAAAACAATAACACACAACAACTGATCATTCTATTGCTATAAGCTTGCATACTATTGTTTATCATTTTATATTTATTTCATAAAGCTTTTGAGAGCCAAAGTCTTGTCCATAGTTGTTGTGATCTTGAGCTTACTTCCTTTACTCATATCTACTCATTAAGGAGTGCTTTGTTTGAGTGTTTAGTGTTTTGTGCACTTGTAAGAGAATTGTGATTCTCTTGTTGTAAGGAACTTGTGTTTCCTTGGTTGAAGTCTTGGAGTGTTGTATCTCCGAGCAAAGGTGTTAAGGCTTGTGTCCTTAAGTTGTAAAGGTTGGTTAGGCACCCGTAAGCTTAACAGTGAAGTCTTGGAGTGTTGTATCTCCGAGCAAAGGTGTTAAGGCTTGTGTCCTTAAGTTGTAAAGGTTTGTTGAGCACCCGTAAGCTTGACAAGTTAGTGGAAAATCTCGAGAGAGTCTCTCGGGGACTGGACTAGCCACGTGTTGTGGTGAACCAGAATACATCGGTGCGTACTTTATTATTTATCGCACTTATTTACTTCCTGCAATTTTTTAATTCCGCAAAGTTTACGCTAATTTTTATTATAACGCTATTCACCCCCCTCTAGCGTTAAGCGTATTATCTAACAGTCTCAACTTCATTTTTATATTGCTTAAATGCATCTATTACTCATCCTTACTATTTAACAAGTATACATAATAATATCTTGTTCTATCGTCAATAAAAGTTATGAAATACTTTTTCCCACGGTGAGATGTTATTGACTTCATATCACAAATATTAGTGTGAATTAAGTCCAAAGGATTTGAATTCCTTTCAACCGACATAAAAGGAGGCTTAGCATACTTAGATTTCACATATATTTGAAACTTTATATTTTCACAGTTAAACTTAGGCAATATTTTAAAATTGATCATTTTTAACAATGCTTGAAGTTAACAGGACCTAAACGAGAATACCATAAAGAACTAGACTCAATCAAATAAGAAGAAGATTCAACTTTATTCATATCAATAGCTATTATATTTAGTTTGAAAAGGCCCTCATTTAGGTAACCTTTTCCTACATATAATTCATTCTTAGTTATTACAATCTTGTCTGAAAGAAGAATGCACTTAAATTCGTTTTTAGCGAGAAGTACGACACTAACTAAGTTCTTCCTAATATCTGCAACATGAAGTACATTACTTAAAGTAATTACTTTGCCATATGTCATCTTCAAGAAAATCTTCCCATAGCAGTTGCCCATTAACATGGTCTCGTCTGGACCTGCAGAATCATAAGAAGTAAATAACCCTTTGTTAGCACAAACATGTCGTGTAGCTCCTGAATCAATCCACCATTTCTTGGAATTTCTTACCAAGTTACATTCAGAGAACATAGCACACAAGTTTTCTATATCATTTTTCTTTTCAACAATATTTGCTTGTTGGGTTCTCTTATCCTTCTTAGGAGCACGACATTCTGCAATTTTGTGTCCATATTTTCTCACAATTGTGGTAGTTGACTTTGAACTTCTTCTTAGGCGGATTCTGCTTTGGACCAGATGGCTTCTTCCTTTTCTTGCTATTAGTTTGTGCCTCTTCAATAATATTTGCACCAGCAATGGAAGAACTTGCATGAGACTTCTTTTCTGATGCTTTGTTATCTTCTTCTATCCTTATGCGTACCACAAGATCTTCAATTGTCATTTCGTTGAATTTGTGCTTTAGTTAATTTTTGAAGTCCTTCTACAATGAAGGCAATTTTTCAATAGATGATGCCACTTGAAAAGCTTAATTGATCACCAAGCCCTCTGCAAGCATAAAATGAACTAGCACTTGCAACTCCTAAACTTGAGAGATAACAGACTTGTTATCCACAATTTTAAATTCTAGAAACTTGGCAGCAACAAACTTCTTAAATCCAGCATCTTCAGTTTTGTACTTCTTCTCAAGAGAGTACCACAACTCTTTTGAAGTTATACAAACACTAAAGACACTGTACAAACTATCTTCTAAATCATTTAGAGCATAATTTCGACAAAGCAAATCAGAATGTTTCCAAGCCTCAGTTACCAGAAATTTCTCGTTGTCGGGAGTATCTTCAGCCACAACATGTTTGTCTTCATTGATAAAACTTTGCAGACTGAGGGTTGTTAGATAGAAGAATATTTTTGCTGCCAACGTTTAAAATCAACCCCGATAAATTTACCGGGTTTTTCAGCTTTTGCATTTGTTGGAGAAGGGGCAACGTTTGGTGCAGCAGCCTGAGTAGAATCAATTTGTTTCCAGTGTTGGCAGAAGCATCACTTGTTCCATTCATCATTTTTTCTGAAAAAACAACACAAACCAAAGTTAGCAATCTGGTGAAGTTTTTAATTTTCAAACCCACTACTATAAAATAATTTTTTTAAATAACACAATCGAATTTAGCAATCCGGTGAAGTTTTTAATCTTCAAACCAATTACTACATATCAATTTTACTTGAGGAAGTTTTTATTACATTAAACCAAGCAAAATAAGAACACTGTTACAAAAAAATAGTTTATAATTCCTTAAGTTTGTTATCAATAGTGTTCAGATGTTTAAACAGAAAGATAAATGAAAATAGATGAAGAGAATATTAAATCTGATCCGACAAATTTCTTGTGCCTCCTTAAGGAATTATAACCCTTCCACAATTGCCAATAATTATAGGTTACTTCCTCCGAGGATAGAACGGAAAAACATTTCTGTGATAGTGGCAATACAAATCATAGAATTCTAACGAACTCAAAGATACGCTGCAAATCGCACGACTGATTGATTTATTTTGATGGAAAAAATATGCAGTAATTTAGTTAGGAAGAGGGAGAGTTTTTTAGAGAGAAATCTGTAAAAAAAAACTAAGTGTCAAAATGAGGCAAAGCCTCTGAAATTTATAGGCAATTATTGGAAGAGGTGTGATGTTTGGTTTGGAAAAGGTTTTTGTTCAGAAAAATGCAGCCTACCGCGGTTACGCCAGTTTCGCGGTCAGAGTATCCTTCAAAAGTGAATCAGTCGCGGTCCTACCGCGATTACACCAAGACCGTGGCAAGAGTGGCCTTCACACACAATTTCTGGCGCGGTACAGCGGCTAACTAATAGACATTTAATTAATTATTAAATAATTAATTGAATAAATCTAAAAAATAGTATTATATCCAAATCCAAGCCGAACGACGACGATTGCATGAGAGGTTTCCCTTTTCTCAATCTTTTGAGAGATAGGGAATGTGTTTCTCAATATAAAGTCATATTGGATGGTTTCCCAATCCAATGTGGGATAATCCACTTTTTATGACTTTAATTAATTTGAATTTTTCATTTTCCTCCAAAAGTCATCTCCTCCATTTCCCTTTTGTTAGGATTTATGCCCGTCACTAGAGGGGGGGTGAATAGTGAGGCACGAGAATATTGATAAATATTGCGGAATTAAAATTGCAGGAGTAAAGTAAATGCGGTAATTAAAATAGTAAGGAAAGAACACACCGAATTTATCCTGGTTCACCACAACGTGTGGTTAGTCCAGTCCCCGAGAGACTCTCTCGAGATTCCACTAACTTCATTAAGCTTACGGGTGCCTAACAAACCGTTACACTTGCTCGTAGATGTACACTCTACAAGACTTCAACTTGCTCGAGGATACCGCACCTCAAGACTTCACCTTGCTCGTGGATACCGCACCACAAGACTTCACACACTAAGATTAAGGGTACTTAGCAAACCCGACAATCAATGAGAAGATATGGTCTTCTCAAACACCTTTCTCTTTTACAACAAGAACTCTCTCAAAAGAGTAGATAAAGAGATACAATATTAGCTCTATGAACAACTCAAAGTTGTCTCTCAAATGGCTCAACAAAAGCTCTATAATGATGCACAAATGATATCAATATGTATATGAATAATGAGAGGTGTTGTGTATTACAATTCAGCTCAAAAGACCTCTATTTATAGGTGGTAGAAGTAGTATGTCCGTTGCTTAATTAGCAATCAATTATGCTGATTTTATGCCAAGATAATCGATTATCAGATTTGGATAATCGATTATCAGCTTACCGTTACAAAGTCGGAAGCTGATTTTATGCAGGATAATCGATTATTGTGATATGCATAATCGATTATGTTGTTACAGTGTTAAAAACTGGCAACGGATAGAGAATAATCGATTATGCTCTTGAGGATAATCGATTATTGACTCTTGCGAAAATTTCCAATAAATGGAATTTTCCAGAATAATCGATTATCACTTTTGCATAATCGATTATTCACAACTTACTTCAAAAACCATTTTGGTTAAAATGAAAACGTTAAAATCATTTTGTTTGAAGTATTTGAAATATGTTTATGATAAATATGATTTGATAAAATGATTTTATGCATATTTATGATGACCTATGTTGAGCCAAAAGACGAGATAACTTAAATGTTGCTCTTACATTGGTTCTACCTAACGACCTACGCCTTGGGTCTTCGGTCTTGAACTTTTGAGCTCGTCTTTGGCTTGTCTATGCAATCCATTCATCAATATGCTTCTCGGCATTCAATCTTGATTCTTTGCTAATCCATCTTCATTGTTTGTCATACAATAACATTGTTTAACAAGTTGACTTCATTGTTTGTCATTCATCAAAACCTATACCTGAAAATCATGCTAGTACAACCAAAGCGCACATATCATGGATAGAATGACAATTTTCCCCTTTTTGATAATGACAAACAACAGGAGATATGCATATTGGATTCCCCCTAAATTCATGCTATATCTCAACATACAATTCATGCAAACAATTCCCCTTAATGATAATTCCCCCTCAAATAAGGCATACTATAACGTAGATACATTCCCCCTTATTTGATGCATATCGCCTAAACTCTTCCCCCTTTTGGCATTAGCAAAAAGAGTATGCAAATGCTACTTTCCCCTTTCGACACTTCCCCCTTTTGGGTATATCAATTGTTAGTGTCAAGAATAAAATAGGAAATGCAATGAGGAATATACATTAACGATATTTAAAAAATCATACCAACATGAAATAATACCAAATGTTAGTAAAACCATAACAACCATAATAACAGTTATTTTTAGCAAATCATATTACTTAAAAATATATCAACTATTAATTTTTAACACACCAATAATTGTATTAAAAACACGAATCATTTATTTTTCAAGAATATATCAACTGAATAATATTCATCAAAAGATGAATCAATCATTATTTTTAACAAAAAATAATTGATACCAATTGTTATTCAAGATAAAAGTTATCAAAACATGAATCAACAAAAATAATTAATATCAATTGTTAACAAAGATATATTAATTGTTAACACATATCAACTATTATGTTTTTATCAAATATGATAACTAACCGAAATTCCCCCTCGATGCAATAAGGTTTCGTGCTTGGTGCATCTACTACGATATTGTAGTCTTCAAGCACACCTGCAAACGTACCTAAAAATAGGTTTTCGGTACCCAACTGCTTTTGGTTCCTTGGGGGTTAGGCAAATAATAATCATAGCCAAAAGGTAAATCTCTATGTTTTGCAAAACATACGAGCGCAATGTGTCCTACCCGGTTGCAATAATGACATATAACATTCGGTTTGTGCATATGTCTTGGTTGAGCCAAAAACGTTCTAGGTGATCTAAAGTCGTTATTCCTAGACGTATTGTGATTCCTAGAGTTATTTCTAGGTTGTCTAAAATGATTCATTTTAGACTCATTACCAAAATTCCTAGAGTTGTTTCTAGGTGGTCTAAAATGATTAATTTTAGACTCATTAGTCAAGTTCCTAGAATTATTTCTAGGTGGTCTAACTTCATTTCTATCATTCTTTCTAATATTCTTCTTAATTTCTTCAATTGTTTTAGGATCATCAACACTACGTTTTTCTAGTGTGTTCCTAAGTTCTATGTTCTCTATTTTCAAAGAATCGCAAGATGAACAATTAGAATTTTGATCAATTGAAGAATCTTCATGCATCTCCTTAATTTTATTTCTAAGATCAATATTGTCATTTTCCAAAAAATTATTTTTCTCTTCTAAAACTTTAATTTTCGCCTTGGCCTCTTTGGAGATTTTTGAAGACTTTTTTCAATTCATCATATAATTCTTGAAAAGCTTCTTGTAATTCTTCATAAGAATAAGAGTTAGAATTACTTACCTTTTCTTCCTCGTTAGCCATGAGGCATAGCGCGGCAGTTTCATCGCCCGAGCTGTCCGAATCCCATGTCATACGCCTTTGGTGTTTGTTTTTCTTCTTGTCCTTGGATTTTGGACAATGTGATTTGGTGTGGCCAAGTTTTCCACAATTTTGGCATGAAGGACTTGGTTCTTCCTTCTTTATTTCCTTCTTCATAAACTTATAAAACTTTTCAATTTTATCATTGGAAATAATATCGTCATCGCTTTCCGAATCACTTACCTCTACTCTTTTAGAAGATGAGGCTTTGAAGGCAATATTCGAACTTTTACTTCTAAGATAGGGATTAAGAATTATGCTTTCATAAGTTTCGAGGTAACCTCTTAGTCCATCAATTGTGACATCCGTGATTCCTATCGACTCTTGGATGGCATTGGCTTTGGAACGCCATTCGGGAGTGAGACTCCGTAGGATTTTTCGAACAAGATCTTTGTTCGTGTACACTTTCCGGAGAGCATGAAGATCGTTGACGATTTTTGAGAATCGTTCGAACATAATACCGATGGGTTCTTTCTCCCTCATTTTAAAGAGTTCATATTCATGAGTTAGAAAATCAACTTTAGATTCTCGGACTTGAGACGTACCTTCATAAGTGATCTCGAGTTTATCCCACATCTCCTTGGCGATTGTGCAGCAAGAAATCTTCCGATAGTCATCCGGATTCACCGCACAATATATTAAGTTGACGGCCTTTGCGTTATTTTCAACTTTCTTGACGTCCTCGGCATCATATTCATCTTCCTCCTTTGGAACCGTGGTTTCCCCAACTTTCTTTGTTGGCATTTGTTCACCGTTCTTGATGATTTGCCACAAGCGAAAGTTATTTAATTGGATGAAGATTCTCATCCACTCTTTCCAATATGTGTAATTTGTTCCGTCAAATAGTGGAGGCCTATAGGTGGAGTGTCCTTCGCTCATCATTCCGGCGTTCAATATTCTCAACAAAAAATATATATCGTTCTCTCAACCGGTTAAGGCGTTCAGAGAGTTAGGCTCTGATACCAATTGACCGTCACTAGAGGGAGGGGTGAATAGTGAGGCACGAGAATATTGATAAATATTGCGGAATTAAAATTGTAGGAGTAAAGTAAATGCGGTAATTAAAATAGTAAGGAAAGAACACACCGAATTTATCCTGGTTCACCACAACGTGTGGTTAGTCCAGTCCCCGAGAGACTCTCTCGAGATTCCACTAACTCCGTTAAGCTTACGGGTGCCTAAAAAACCGTTACACTTGCTCGTAGATGTACACTCTACAAGACTTCAACTTGCTCGAGGATACCGCACCTCAAGACTTCAGCTTGCTCGTGGATACCGCACCACAAGACTTCACACACTAAGATTGAGGGTACTTAGCAAACCCGATAATCAATGAGAAGATATGGTCTTCTCAAACACCTTTCTCTTTTACAACAAGAACTCTCTCAAAAGAGTAGATAAAGAGATACAATATTAGCTCTATGAACAACTCAAAGTTGTCTCTCAAATGGCTCAACAAAAGCTCTATAATGATGCACAAATGATATCAATATGTATATGAATAATGAGAGGTGTTGTGTATTACAATTCAGCTCAAAAGACCTCTATTTATAGATGGTAAAAGTAGTATATCTTTTGCTTAATTGGCAATCAATTATGCTGATTTTATGCCAAGATAATCGATTATCAGATTTGGATAATCGATTATCAGCTTACCGTTACAAAATCGGAAGCTGATTTTATGCAGGATAATCAATTATTGTGATATGCATAATCGATTATGTTGTTACAGTAATGGATAGAGAATAATCGATTATGCTCTTGAGGATAATCGATTATTGACTCTTGCGGAAATTTCAAATAAATAAAATTTCCCAGAATAATCGATTATCACTTTTGCATAATTGATTATTCACAACTTACTTCAAAAACCATTTTGGTTAAAATGAAAACGTTAAAATCATTTTGTTTGAAGTATTTGAAATATGTTTATGATAAATATGATTTGATATGATTTTATGCATATTTATGATGACCTATGTTGAGCCAAAAGACGAGATAACTTAAACGTTGCTCTTACATTGGTTCTATCTAACGACCTATGCCTTGGGTCTTCGGTCTTGAACTTTTGAGCTCGTCTTTGGCTTGTCTATGCAATCCATTCATCAATATGCTTCTCGGCATTCAATCTTGATTGTTTGCTAATGCATCTTCATTGTTTGTCATGTAATAACATTGTTTAACAAGTTGACTTCATTGTTTGTCATTCATCAAAACCTATACCTGAAAATCATGCTAGTACAATCAAAGCGCACATATCATGGATAGAATGATTTTCTACACCTTTCACCCCACTTAATTAAAGATAAAATATTTCTTTAAACTCCAACAAAAATAAGTTAGGAAAATACAATACAGCACTGCTTAAAACGAATATCTTCTATTTGTTAGTCCAAGATCCAAAGTACCCTTTCAGAAGCTAATTTAATTCGTTTCCAAGCTTATATGTATTTTAAAAAGCTATATAAACTTAATTTCTATACGATATAATAGTTTTCAGCTACGTCTTAAAGACGTGAAATCCTTAATGGATTAGAGAGAGCACATTTTAATTGATATAATTATGTCTGAAAACACCAACTTCAGAACATTATTTCCGCCAACTATTGAAGTTCAAACGTACATATATAGAAATACAGTTCAAGAAAACACACAAAAAAAAAAAGAAAAAGTAAACGTATAAATTAAAAATAAGAGTTCATCATGTGTCTTTGTTCTTCACTCAACTTAGAGTTGAAGTCTTGAAGATTAGAATTAGTAAAAAGACCGTATTAAGTCTTAGAGGTATAGTCGTACTTAGCACATGATGTTTGTTGAAGCTTGAGTGAGGAGCTGAAACCAATTCTCTTTCTTGGGAGGTCAAATACCAATAAATTCTCTTCTATTTGATGCCCTCCTATCACAATAGATGGTTCCCAAGTTTGGTCTTGACCTACAAATCCTAAACACATGACACTCTTTCTAACTTGTACCATTGAATTTGCCCCATAAATCCTCCAAAATGCACTCCTTTTATGCAAGACAAAATCTATGACAGGAACATCAGGTCCAACATTTGTGCTCCTAATGTTTTCGGAACTAAAGCAAGCTACAAATCGTTTCATCGGTGACTCTACCATTGTCACATTCTTAGGAATTAGCGCCTTGACGAAAGCAGTTTTAATAGCATTATAAATGCTAGTGTGCAAGATTGTGAAAGGTGTCGTTGTGCTTATTCTCGTCCCACCATGTTCTTGATTGTTAATGTAAAACAATGTTTTATCTAGAGGCACAGATTTCCCCGCGATTCGAATGGATGAAACTTGGATATGGTACTCTGAAGGTTGTAAAAATAGTGGATGGTATTTCCTCATGATTATTGGAGTATAGACAAGATTCTTGGAAATGTCAACCTTGGTAGGATTGTAAACAAAATATGGGCCAGAACCAATGAAGATAACTCCACGAGATCTTGTAGATGAGCTCAAGCAAATACCAAAACCTGTAATTCCTGTAATATAATTGAGTAATTATAAGTTACCTCACTCCAACAAATTAATATTTTAGACGAAGATCAAAGCAAGATCGAGGTCTTAGGTTCAAACCCACACGCGAGTGGCATGTTTATACATAATATGATTGAAACTAAAAGGTGTGCTCACGCTAACAGTATATGTACTGTGAAACCTTTCTATGTAACAGCCTCATTTATTCCGGATATTTTTAGATGTTATAGTGAATTATTGTTATAAAGAATATATATTATAATAAATTACATGAAATTTGGTTCTGGAAAAAACTTGGCTCTTATAGTGAAGTGTTATTATATAAGGATGTTGTTATATACAAGTCTGAGTATAATTCAATACCTGTAACTCCTTTTGCTAGGCGTCTCGTTAAATAGGTGTCAAGGCAACTGAAAATAAATCGTGGCCGAGTGACAAGAATGCCATGTTTTGAACCAATGACCAATACATCCTCAGCGATTTCTGCACCATATGTATAAGTCTTAATCATGGGATTTTCACCGATCATATGGCAAGTATTGTTGTTGCATCCAAGCTGTGGCCGAAGTCCGAAAAAACAGTAGTCTCCTCAGGAATTAGACTTGGCAAAAGTGCATGCTTTGGACTTACAGAGAGCTGGTTTGTAACTGTAGTTTTTTTCATAGTTTACCCATAAGCTCATGCCACCAAGATGGACTGTGAGTTTAATAGGGACTATAAAGGATTTCTTTGCCCTACTGTGATTATGTATTGTAGGGTTGATGAATCTTCTGTGACGGGAAGGAATAGGGTTGCAGGCAGTACTTTAGTAGTTGAGCATAAAGAAATAAGTGGAGGAGGAAAGTGTAATTGGAAGACAAGGAAAGTTTGAATGTTACCATGCTAGAGAAATAAAGGAAGTGCTATAACCAGAATACTACGCTCATGTTACAAAACTTAGCTCAAAGTAATAAACAAAAAGATAGACAACAAAGTAGAGAAAAAGAGAGAAGAGAATATATTTCTTCCATGTATCCAAGTGTATTACAAAATGAGTTTTCATCCTCTATTTATAGTACAACATATAGGTATACCAAAAGAATTTCATAAGTATGTCATTAAGTATTTGAGATCATGGAGGAAGATCATGAGCAAATTATGAAGGTATGGGAGTTACAACAATAATGGTGAGAAGTAGTGGGGATTATCTACATAATGGAGAAGAGTAGTGGGAGTAACTTCTTTAGGAGTTATAGACATCCACTACAAAGTATAATATTTCATAACACTCCCCCTTGGATGTCTATAGATAATGTGCCTCGTTAAAACCTTAACTAAAATAAAACCCAATGGGAAAAAATTCTAGAAAAGGAAAAAGAGTACACATATCTAACAAAAATGCATTTTTGTTGCCTCGTTAAAAACCTTGCAAGGAAAACCCAGTGGGACAAAACCTTGTAAGGGAAAAAGAGTGCAACGCGCATTAACTCCCCCTGAAAGAGCATCAATTCACATTCTTGAGCCTTCGCATTCCAATCTTGTGCACCATCTTCAAGAGATCGTTGGTAGAGATTTGATAAATAAATCAGCCATATTAACTATAATGAATATTTGCACCTTGAAATCATAACTCGTGGTAGATATATAATGTCTTCACAAATATCGTGGAATGGCTTTTCAATATCTCCATAAATGTATCATCGCTATCATATTATCATGCTTATAGTTATAGCAAGATACATTTGTGCATAAATTGCACTGAGGAAGTGGTACCTCAAGATCAAGAATTATAGATGCTTCAAGCAACTTAAATCCTTTATGGATTGTCATATAAGTTGAGTCATATAAGCCATATTATAGACTTTAGATGCATATCAAGTTTTCATGTCATGCTAGACGTATAAGATATCGAAATACTGATACACATACCATTGACTTTATACTTTCAAGTATTCGAACTACATGTCCAAAACTACATGTCTTTCATATGGAATCAATTCTATTTGAATTGTATCTCTTTCATTTGGCCAATATTTTGTTTGTATTCGACAAACTTAAGATCCTCATCGATATTTAGCGCTATCATAGATGTCGTCGACGAACATTTTATATCGGTTCCAGTAAATTTTCATAAAGACATAACATGGAGATCTCTTCATTCATATATTCAGGTACCTGAATCTCTCATGAGATTTTATGAAGTGTTATGTCATGTGATCTTCTAGATCACTTGCCTCCTTATTATGATCACTTTGATCATTTGCTCATCTTCTTTATTAAGAAGTTCTTTTTGAAACCGATTTGTCTATATGCTTTAAGAGTATCAAAGACTTTGTCCTTCTAGGACTTACATGAGCATTTGCAGTGAGAATATAGTTACTTTCTTTGGGTCAGCAAATGCGTGTGGCATGCTTTGCAATATGTTGCAATTGAATTATCTTTTTATGAACTTCAAGTTCATATTATGATATTCGAGAATCTACAACAAATGATAATTCGTTCCATGTAACTTTTTCTCAAGTGTTTATCATGTCTCCCCCTCATGTTAGAAAAACTAACTTGTTTCCTCAACTCTGGGAAATCATCTTTGTGCATTATCATGTTAATATACACTGCACATCAATAATAATAAGATGAAATTATTTGGTTCCTGACCCTGAACCACTTGTGAGGGGAGAATATAATATACTCTCGTGTATAACGTATATCAAATTGATATAGGTAACTTTGTTCTCATAAGCAATAATTTAGCTATTAAGTGGAGGCACTTAATAAATTATTTTGCTAAACCAACTATGATGTAAACCAACTTATCAAGATGAACTATCTTGAATAGAAAATCTGGAAATTATGCTCGAAATTAGATTACTGAGCAAGTTACCTCGCAAGCACCGGCCAGGTTGCAGGTTAATAATAATCGCACATGTAACCATATCATAGATGCATCATATGTGGTATACATGGCAGGCGAATGGGCCCATATTCGCCTTTGATATTTCCAGAATTTATGGGATTCAACCCCAACTTTAGTTGGTCAATTAATTAATGAGAACAAGTAATATAAGAGAATTCGTAAAGAACTTTCTAGTTCTTTAATATTTACCCATGTGAATTCTCTATTATTGTTGCACATCATACTTAAATTGATATGGCTAACCCGAATGCCTATTGAATAAATTATCAATATTGATAAAATTCAGGTTTACATCATTACATGTGCAGTTATCGATAAACTCTAAGTTTATTATGATATGGGTTTTTATATCAATAAACATCCACTTTATTGTGGCATTCTTTTGTTTGTATAGTATAAATTGGAGAATAAAGCTGGTAGCTTTTCACATGCATATTATCATGCTACAAGTTGTAGTAATAGAAGATATCAAATCTTTCTTTTATTTATAGTCTCAATATAATCAATCGCTTCGCATATACTTTGGAAACTGAATAAGTTTCTTTGAGACTTACTACAATACAATACCTTATTGGTAATCAATTATGTTTCTCCAAAATAATATAATTGGCTCTTAAAGTTGTACCATTATGGTCATGTCAAAATTATATGCAATATATGTTTCTTGCATTATTATTGTCCTTTAATAATCATATTGCCAAAATATTTTGGCGTACAATAGGTACGTGACCAATGACCATTCATGCCATAATAATGACATTATTTTCTTAAATCATCTCAACCCTCCTTCTAGAGGTGAGTGTGGTATATTCAATACCAATAGCATGTTCATATTCTTCCAATAATGAATATGTATTCATAAATCATATGTTGTCACATTCACACCATGAATGGATCATAATCATCTATATGTGCTGTATAAAATCACATGTCAAATCGATGACATATATTACTTTCACAGAGTGAAGGAATATTTTGATAATCCTTATTATTCTCATTATCACAATGATGACGATTATAATTTCGTCTATTGCCACGTCCATATCCATTGATACCTTCACGGTAATAATTTTGTCTTCTTTCAGACTTATTACATAGTGCTATCATATTTTCTGCGGGGATATGTAATTTTGTTATCCTTTTCAAATCCGTAAATGCGTCTGGCATTTGATTTGCTATTCTTTGCAAATGAATAATCTTTTGCACCTCTTTTTCACAAATAGAGGCACCCAGATCAAGATGAGATAATGATGGATTTTTTCACAAAATTTCCCGTTTGGTTTCACCACCAACTTCTCCCCCTAATTTTGTGAAAAGTGTCTCATCGAATTGACAGTCTGCAAATCGTGCAGTGAATAAATCCCTTGTCAATGTTTCGAGGTAGTGAATAATGGAGGGCGATTCAAACCCAACATATATTCCTAACCTTCTTTGCAGACCCATTTTGGTGCGATATGGCTGTGCTACAGGCACATATACTACACATCCAAAAATTCTTAAATGGGATATAATAGGTTCATGACCCAAAACTAATTGCAAATGGGAATATTTGTGATAATTTATCAGTCTGAGACGAACTAGCATTGTTGCATGCAAAATGGCGTGACCCCAAACCGAAGTGGGCAGCCTCGTTTTCATGAGTAACCGTCTTGCTATCAATTGCATACGTTTAATTAAAGACTCTCCAAGACCATTTTGAGTGTGAACATGAGCTACAGGATGTTCCACTTTTATCTCAATTAATAAGCAATAATCATTAAATGCTTGGGATGAAAACTCAGCAGCATTATCTAGTCTAATAGACTTAATTAAATTATCGGAAAATTGTGCTCGTAATCGAATTATTTGTGCCATTAATTTTGCAAACGCAAGGTTGCGAGATGACAATATGCACACATGAGACCATCTTGAAGATGCGTCTATTAAGACCATAAAATATCTAAACGACCCACTAGGTGGGTGAATAGGTCCACAAATGTCCCCTTGTATACGTTTCAAAAACGCAGGTGACTCAATTCCAACCTTTGTTGGTGATGGTCTAATAATTAACTTGCCTTGATAACAAGAAGTGCAAGAAAATTCATTATTTAAAAGAATCTTTAAATTCTTTAATGGATGCCCATTTGAGTTTTCTATAATCCATCTCATCATAATTGATTCAGGATGTCCCATTCGATCATGCCAAAGTACGAAAGTATTGGAATCAGTAACCTTTTGGTTTATGGTAGAATGTGCCTCAATTGCACTAATTCTTGTCCAATACAGGCCACAAGATAAAGATGGGAACTTCTCAATAACCCTCTTTTGGCCAGAGACATTCTTTGTAATGATGAGATATTCAAGATTATTCTCATCTATTGTCTCAATATGATATCCATTTTGAATGATATCTAAAAACTCAACAAGTTCCTCTTAGACTTGGAGGAGAACATTGCGTTCTCTATGATAAATATTGTTCCTTTAGGCAGAGTTATAGTTGCTCTTCTGGAGCCTTCAATCAATTTACTACTACCAAAAATTGTAGTAACATCTGCCTTACACATACTTAAATGAGAGAAATATTTCTTCTCTTTGAATATCGTATGTGTGGTACATGAATTAATTAAACAAATAGTTTAAAATAATATACATAGTCATTCCTTAAGTACTGATTCACAGTGACAACTTGCAATACATTCAAAGTTCAAAACGTGTTCATGTATTGTTAATTGACACCAAATATAGTTCTGTACATGTATATGTCTAAATGTGTTAATAAGAAATTTTACAATATTGCATACAATTTTGCAAAGTTTTAAGACAAATATGATTTTAGTTACAGCTTAGACAGTGCAACAATTCCATGTGAAAAATAAATGTGCCATAATATAGACTACACAAATAAATGCCATGGGTACAAAAACTGTTGAATATACACAAGCACAATACTTATAATTGTAAGCAATATAGTAAGGAAACAATTTGTAGTATTATAGTACAATGTCTTTGAAGAATGCAAAAATCACTGTAGTATACATAGATAAGATTACGACACTAGTTACTCATTGTACAATATTTTGCTATATGTACTGTTTTTGTCTAACATTTAACAAAGTCTGATGTTTTGATAAACGAATAAATTCTAGCTAGCACAGAACATTGACTTATGAAATAATCACACTAAAGCATATAGATAGTATGTGTAATCTAAAGTTATATATTTTAAAACCATAATACAGATTATTTGTCAAGTTGATAAAACTCTTAAGGTACATATCGATATTTGATCATTGATTAAATTGTTTTAATATTAATTTTAAAACAAAAATTAGGAGGAGAAAAAATACCTTAATTTTCTCAAAGAGATTCTTGAGATAGTAGAGCTTCGTGCTGATAACGTGTTACAAAACTTAGCTCAAAGTAATAAACAAAAAGATAGACAACAAAGTAGAGAGAAAGAGAGAAGAGAATATATTTCTTCCATGTATCCAAGTGTATTACAAAATGAGTTTTCATCCTCTATTTATAGTACAACATATAGGTATACCAAAAGAATTTCATAAGTATGTCATTAAGTATTTGAGATCATGGAGGAAGATCATGGGTAAATTATGAAGGTATGGGAGTTACAACAATAATGGTGAGAAGTAGTGGGGATTATCTACATAATGAAGAAGAGTAGTGAGAATAACTTCTTTAGGAGTTATAAACATCCACTACAAAGTATAATATTTCATAACAGCTCATATATATTTGCAAATTTATACTTATTTGCAGCTTCAAACCCCCACCCAATATCTTGTTATAATTATATGCAGCTTCAAACTCAATAATGGCTTCTCATTTCTTGTATCATAATTCATAACTTGACTTGGTCAATATGTGATCCAAACGAGAAATTTGGAGTTCTCCGAGGCACATGGCCAAGTTGACTATTTGTTGTGAATACTACTCTCTCCGTTGTAGTATTCATTTATATAATAAAAAAAATTTAATTATATTTTACAAAATAACTCTTATGTATATATATCTAAAAAGTTTTATTACTTCTCACATTAAATATTTAATTAGGGATAGTTTAGTCATACTATGTATTTTTGTATAGAATTTAATATTTTGTTAATGGGCGTGCTAAAAGCAAATTAGACACTTATTATGAACCGGAGGGATTTAGTATTATATATATATATATATATATATATATATATATATATATATATATATATATATATATATATATATATATATATATATATATATATATATATATATATATTTATATATATATATAATATTAAAAGCACGAAAGCCTTTTGCCGAAATATCGTTCGCTTTTTTTACCCTTTAAAACATAGAGTTCACATTGGACAATATAGTAATTTAAGTATTTCATTAATATTTAATAAAAATTAAACACTTTTGGAATATTTACGATATTATTTGGTAAATTATTGCCATAATTATTTGTTATTAAATTTTGCTTTACTTATTTGTTATACATTTTCTTCATGTTTCTTACACAAGGAAAGTTAATAAAAAAATTTTCCCTAAACTTTTGCTTTCATTGACACTTTAAATGACTTTTTTTGTTTGCATTAATTAGTTGGTAAAATTTTTCTTCACGTTCTTAAACAAGGAAGTAAATAAAAATAATTTCCTACAATTTAACTATTTGGTTCAATCACATTAACGTGTATTTGACTTTGGTTAAATTCCTTACTCTTTGGAATAGTAAATATTTGGTAATTTTTTTTACACTAGAATAGTTAATAACTTTTTTCCTTAATTTGTATTACTTTGTTCAACTCTCAATAATGACTTTATTTGTCATACAAGGAAAGTAAATACGCACGTACACTAGAAAATTTTGTAGTTAGATTGTCCACGAGTATATAATTTATTTTTTGTGTCAAATTATATACCAAAATACTTCTATAAAATAAGGTACAATGTCATAAATTAATCATCAAATTTCGCCCTATTCCAACACCGCAATTCCAGGTTTTGTTTCTTTACTAATATCAATATTTTTTGCTACTTCGTATTTTGCAAGCACGTTTGCATACACCAGTTTTCATTGTTGCATCAATAATTTATCTTTATTGTTGCGTTAACAACTTTTTATTATATAACTTTTGTTTCATATTTTGGACGTGGCTAATTTTACATCTCACTTACAATTTACAAATTTAATACATGCTATTGAACAATTACAATTAATTCATCACATAAAATCGGTTAGACATTCGATCTAAGCCTTATTACTTAAATTCGTATCGTTTTTTCTTTGTTGTATGATTAAAAATACTTATTTCTATGCCAGCTCAAGTTGATTATTTTAAATAGAATTAAAAAATTAGACTATATGCTTTAATTTTGTGTAATATTAATGATTTGTGTTATTTGAAATTACCATGCTTGAATCACTCAAATTTCAACAATTACATCCATTCAGTTAAACAATTTTCCTTATATCATAAAAATAATCAATTATTGAATTAGTCACCTTGATAACTTATAAAACTCTTATGCTTTATTTTTGGTACACCTGCAATGACCAGTGAAAATGAATTGTCAGACCAATGTGTCCCAATAAATAGTCTAAGACTATTTGATTCATGTTAGGTAATATGAGTGTTAGTGTTTGGGAGTAGAATAGTAAGAGAGTTCACTAATAAAACAAATCAAGGCACCCGAAAAATTATGACATTAGTTGACAAAGAGGTAATTATTATTTTATATTAATAATAATGTAGTTTTCATGTCTTTTCATATTATAGTTTTAACCATCAGATTAACTTAAAGTGAAACTTTTTACACCGAACAAAAATTCACGCTAATGATTATAGTGAGATGTGAAAAAGTTATTTACAACAAAATAAGATCTAAAAAAAGCACGAAGGCTCTTAGTGAAATATCGTTTTTCTTTTTTACCCTTTAAAATAAATATTACATCGGACAAAATTGTAAAAATTTACTTTCTTAATATTTAGGATCTTGAAATAAATTAAGATTTTAGTTACTAAATATCTCTTTATTCAACAAAGTAGGAAGTCCTAATATTTTAGAATTTTAAGTCAACTAAGATTTTATATATTACAAATCCGTTCCTTGAAAAGTTGGTTGTCCAAATATGAGAAAAAGAAAAATATTATTGAACCTAATTATAATAATTTATTGTAAAATTGAGGTTCAATGTAATTTATATTGCTGATCAAATTTCACTAATGAGTTATTCAATATAATTCAACTAAAATATTACATATTAAATTATTTCTTTATTTAAAACATACAATGAGCTAATATCAACAATTTGAATCAACAAAAAATTCATAATAATAGTATTATTGATTGTATGTAAATTATAATTACCATTGAATATAACAGCTATAATTATTCACAAAATATCACCGTATATGTGAAGTATTAATATTTAAATAATTAATATATTATTATTTCGATGATGACCACTTATCATAAGCTTTTCTTTTCCATTCCATAAATATGCTTTTCCAACAAGAGGGATTCTTACTTGTTTTGTATGCTTTGGAATTGGAGTGACAAATATACATAATTTACTTCAAAATCTTAAATAATAATTTATTCAAAGTTTACATTATAGATTAACCCTACAAATTGTAACTGTATTTAGTTAATCAGATTACATTTTTTTTTGGTAATTAAGGCTTTTCATTAATCACCAATAAAGTAACATTATAAAACCATAGTCTAGCTTCAACTCAGCTGACTATCTCTGAGATAACATATAAATTGTTTCTACTATCCTAACTAACTAGTACTACTATATTCGAAGGTGTTGTAATTGTTGTCTCGTGGGGTACCTCTAACATTACAATTATAAACTATGTCTCTCAATAAGGCTGTGTTACATCGAAATATCTTGTTGAAGACTCTTGAATTCCTTTCCACCCAGATAGTATATGCAAACTCAGCAGTTACCATTTCGACCCTTGGCTTTGCTTACTAACCACTGCATTTTCTGGTTCCAATCATTGGTGGGAGGATAATTCTACTGCAGCCAGTTCATTGTTCTTTCCCATAAGTCCACAGTGACAGGGCAGGACACTAGTAGGTGGTCTCTTGTTTCCGGGTGGTTTTGGCATAAGGTGCATTGTTGATCAATACTCATTCCCCAGCTGTGCAATCTGTCCTTTGTTGGGAGTTTGTCCTGTAAGAATAGCCATAGATTGAAGATTGCCTTTTGGCCTTGCATAGTTTTGTATGATTAAATTCTTCCATGGGACTCTCGTCGACTCTTGTATCTGTGACTGGTACAACTGTCTAGTTGAGCATCTCTGTTCCTTTCAGTGCTGGATCCTCTGTAGTATGTCTCTTGATTGGATGATCTTTCTAACCATCCAACTTGCCTGAGCAGGAATTGGAATGGATTCTATAGGTCTGTCTTTGATGTAGTACACAGTGATCCACCTAATCCACAGCTTGTCCTTTTTATGAGCTAGATCCCAGCAGGTCTTTGCAATGGCAGCTTTGTTCAAGAGCTTGAGATTAGTGAGATTCATCCCTCCAACTGATTTTGGGGTACACATTTTGTCCCAAGAGATATATGCTTTCTTAGTTACAGTGTTCATCCCAGACCAGATGAAACTCCAACAAATGCCTTCTATCATTTTCAGGACTTTAACAGGCAATATAAATAGTTGTGCCCAGTAAGCTTGGACCCCAAAGATGACAGATTGAACCAGTTGGATTCTCCCAGAGTAAGACAGTATTTTGGCAGTCCAGGAAGTGATCTTGGCAGTGATCCTATCCACTAGAGGTTGCCATTGGAGTAGTGTGATTTTTTTGGTGGACAGGGGACTCCTAGATACTTGAATGGCAATTGACCTTGCTCATAGCCAAGGTGGTCGAGAATCTGTTTCTGTATAGCCAGTGCTACCCCTCCAAAATAGACTGAGCTCTTGTTCGTATTAGCCTGTAGTCCAGAAGCTTCAGAGAATTGGGAGAAATATTTGGATAGGGCCATGACAGAAGTAATGTCTCCTTTGGCAAACAGCAGCAAATCATCAGCAAAGCACATGTGAGTGATTGCCAGTTTTTTACATCTGGGATGGAACTCGTATGCTGGATCATTGCACAATAGTCTATGCATCGCTACTGAAATCTTATGGTGTAAGCTCATGCACCATTTCAGTGAGGAATTTGATTTTTCAACTTATTAATCTTTCCAGATATTTCTTTTGTATTAATTTATAAAAAGTAGGCATGCAGTTAGAATTTTTATTTTATAGAGTAATTGTTTTTGTAATTTGATACAAGATATATTTTGTACAAATTTCATAATAATTGACACAGTATAATCGTGTGGATATCCAATTATTTTGCATTCAACTGTTAAGACAGCCGAATATACTTGCCATTCATCATTTTAGCTTGTATTATTTTTCTTAAAATTTAGATGTTATACATCACACGCATGTTTAAGTGGATATGATTTTTTTGTTTTTAAAATTGTATTGATTGACATGTAGGGTATACGTACATACCCAGAAACTAGTATATTAAAAAAACTGAGGTCAGACGATAACATTAACACATTTTATAGCACAAAAAATTGGTGGAAAAAAAAAAAGAAAAGGAAACAACCATAGATTTCACCTAAAGATAACAACCATACCGAAATAAAAAGGGAGAGGCAAAAGTAGGAAGGGTTGCCTTGTTGGGAAAATGAAACACCAGCATCAAGATGACAAAATATCAACCATCCAAATTCTAACCACAGGCCACAGCAATTGTAACTGGAATAATTGCATACATGGTCCAAAGAACATACAGGATGATTGCCACTACTGGACAGTAGCAACAAACACGAAAAGTTTAGATAGTCAGAAACTTTAACGACACATACTTATTTCCATCTAAATCCACAAGTACTCCAACGACAACAAATCCTTCTTCACGATAGGCAAAATACCCTCAGAACTTCAAAGTCAGACACGGGAACTGCCAAGACATCTACCGTAAACGTTTAATAGTAGGAAGTTGCTCATCATGGCATGTCACAACTCTTTTTGAGATCATTAAACCGTGTTGATTTAGTGTTGCTTCTGCTCCAACAAGATATCCACCACAGCCTAATCTCTCAGCCGCATAAAAATCAATCCAACCAAGTCAAGGTTCTTAATTTGAAAGCTCCCAATTCCAGCACCTACTGACATCGGTCTCTACTCAACCAGTTTGAATAGCTCGGCACAAGCTGCACCAAACCCACAACTGTCCATAAGATGACAACAGAAAAATTACGACATTTTTGTAAGCACAGGCAAATTAACATCGATAATCTTCCAGTACATTAACATTAACAACCTTGAAGTATTAAAAGAAAGGAAAAAGTCTGAACAGCTTTACATTGGAGTTAGGCAGTAAAGAATTGGACAAAGCCCTACTTATTCTGTTCCCTATTCTGCCAAGTTCAGAAGGAAAGAAATACAGGCATCCGGATCTAACTCCTTATTACCCAGACTCTCCAATGAATAACAGGACAACTGCCACCAGGAACAAGGGCACCGAGACATGGTATAGGCAAGTGTAGAGTAGTTCAAAGTAAATATATAATATTGGAAGAAAAGAAAACGGAAGAGGTTTCCAACAGAGATCTGCTGTCCAAAAAGAACCAATCCCCTGCTCGCTTGAGTATTTGCCCCTAACAAAGAAAAATAGAAACGGTTGGGGGGTGGAGGATAAAGAAATGGAGCCATTAGCTTAAGCCTGACCTGTGGCCCGTACTTCCTAATTGCTCAGGACAGGCGGAGCTTGTTCGAAAGCATCAAAAGTTAGCCTGAGGACCTACTCTTGTATGACTGTTCTGGACTTGGAATAATCAAAAGTCCGCCGACACAAACCACATGGGCACACTTTCAAACAGTTGTCAGAACGAGAGAAGGGGGGAGAGAAACGAGGAGAAAAGGCAGCGGTGAATACCTGCTCAACAGCGAGTGCCTGCAACATTCCAAGACCATCCATGCTGCAATAAAAATCATAATAACCTTGGCCACAATGCAATAAGATGGTTGAACTTCGTAGCAACAGGCTAGAGGACATTCTCCTCAGTAATTGTTAACCTGTACGGCATGGAACACAATTGAGAGAATGTATACTGTGGTATAATGAAGAACAGTCTGATTTGTTTCAGTAACTTTATAATTAAAAAGAACAAGGAAGATGCATTTCACCATCTAGTCTCCCTATCCATCACACAAGGTAACGATCTTGCCACAGGGACTGTCCTCGATACTGCTGAGGCAGTGCAACAGATTGTTGATTTGCTTTCTGAATATCTGACTGCATGTGCACAGAGGGCACCTGTTTCCCAGGGAAAGGGAAGCTAACCATCCCGACTAAGCTACCACTGTTGCTCACAGAGTGGTATGTTTGTGTTGAATGATTGTGAGAGTTGGTGTAACCAATGCTCTGATGTGTTGAAGGTAACTGATATCTGCTCAACCAGCTATAATCATCCATACGATTGATGGGATTGTTTTCATTCTTTAAGGTCAAAGCAGATGATGAGTCATCTACTTTCGAAGCAGCAAAACCAAACCCTGGAGGTGGACCCAGATGCCTAACAGGTCGGCTAACTGGATTTTTCTTCATTCCTGTTGAGACAACTGATGAAGATTTCATTGAAATGCTATCTGAACCAGCTACTGAGGATGTAAGTGAACTGAAGGTAGATGGTATAACAGCCTCTGGAACCTGGACATGAATATTATTTGCAGTGCTAAAATTCACTGACCGGGGAAAAGGGACTGAATATGCTGCAGGTGGAACCATTTCTGGATGATTTAGCAACTCAGGTTCTGTGGTTAGTCTATTTCCAATTAAGTTAAGGCCCCCCACCAATCCATTCATAACAGCATCTTGCTCTACAGACCACATGGAAGCACTTGTTTGGATTGGCTGCACATATTGGGTATTGGTATGAGCAATGCTTGTTCGCTGCCTTACATTAGCACTCCAAGCATTCTGCAAGCTCAATCCATCAAGTGCAGAAGAAAATGGCCCCATCTCACTACAGATATTAATAGAAGCCATGCTAACACCAGAAGGAACACTGGAAGCACTAATAACAGACACAGGAACTGCTAAGGTCATTGTATTTGAAGAGATGCCATTCACTTTTTCCATCACTGACGGCTTAAAAACGATAACTTCGTCTTCTTCCTCACATTCCACATACAATTGCTGCTTTGGCTGCAGATCTCCAACATTCATCAGTCCAGCATCTGGATTTTCCAGTTCAATACCACTTAATTTAGCAACTTCCCTGGAGCCATTAAGTTGATAATCATCAGAAGCTTGGGGCTCAAGGCCAATGACAAATTTCTTTCCCCTGGTGTCAAAATATATTCCCTCTTCTCCAACCCGGACTACATTAGCAAGAGCCTTTCCAGCTGCTATCATCCTCTGAAGACGTGCCTTCTTCTCTTTATTTCCACTATCACCACCAAAAGAATGTTTCCTTGAGAAGTCAAGGATAAGCTGAGCTGGAAGAAGAGGAACAAATCCTCTAAGTTCAAAGTCTTCCGGCAACGCAAGACGATTACCACTCTCACTTTCATCATACCTGCTCATATTGAAAAAACATGTTTCATCTTCATCTTCATCGACAAACTTAGACCCAGTCGCCAAGAGCTTATTAAAGAAAGTGATGCAGTTCTTCCAGAAAAAGGATCTAGCCCTTGCTTGTTTTTCTTCTGATTCATTACCAAGTGCAATATCTTGATAGCATGCCAACCATTCTACGAAAACCAAAACACCAGGCAATAAGAAGCTAGATGAGGGATCATTTAATTGGATACATCTCTCAACCACATGACCCATGAACTCAAAAGCAGCAGTAAATGCATTCTGTAGAAGAACTGATCTCTGTAGAATCTCAGAATATGATTGATTATCACTTTCCCTTATCACATTATGGATGGTGAATATTAAGATAGCGACGAGCCTCACAATTGCCAGTCTACAGTGTGCAGCATCTAAACCAAAATTATACTTCTCATCAGACCCAGAAGAGAGAAGCTCAAGCAGATCAACTTTAACCGATGACAGCACTTCTTCAAACGTCTCCAAGCTGATTAAAGATGGTAACAATATAGTGTCATCAGTTAGTTATGGTGTGTCCAAATAGCAGATATTTTTTTAGATAGGAACATACCTAGTGCGTGTGAAGAGGATACCATTCAACCGAACGAATCCCATCCTGAAGGTTTTGAAGATTTCAGATATACTCGAAGCTTTTTCCTTGGGTAAACTTGCTTCAACCTTCACATCTTTCAGAGGCTTCTTTGTTTCACATTTACCTCGTCCTTTTCCAGTTGTACGTGAAGGTTCTGCCTTGATGAACAAAGCCTTAGCATCCCTTGGAAGCTGGGAGTAACACTGACGATTCTGTATAACAGAGAAATCATTTTTTTATAAGGACCATAACAGAGAAATCATGACACTAACTCAAGTATACGACCCATTGCAACAGTAGAAACAGTCCAAATGAGAAGCACAGATGCCCAGAAAACTTTAACATGAAAGAGTCTTTGGACAGAAAAAACACTTGAAAAAGATCAACATACACTAGATAAGCACATCTTGGTCACTCCTTGACAACAAAAAGAATGGAAATCAAAGTTCCATCCCAGCAGCAACTGAAAAGATGTATATCGGAGTTCCATTACAAGATGTCAGGAGCTTCCTATAAATGTATTTAGGTGTCTATATTGCTTGATAACGAAAATTTCATAATGATATAATTAAAACGTCATCTACACCTTTGATTTATATTGTTCTTTTTCTAAGTAAAAATTCAATTTTCCTTTTTAATTTTATACTAACCATGGAAAGTATGTATTACTACTCTCAGGTTGGATCAATTTTTTCTACTTTTTCATCACCTATCAAGAATGAAACTTTCTCAACCCTGGATTTGACCATCTGTGATAAGAAAAGTCCTTAGTACGTTGATTCTTTTTTTTCGAATGAGTTAGTTTCATTGATGGCATCAAGAAGATGCGACAAGTACAAAAAGAAAGTCAGCTCCATTATATAGTATTATTGAATATATAATCAGTGATAACAAAATCCAAAAGTGGATCACTAGTATTTACAGAAGAGAAGTTATTCCAGCAAAAAAGAAGACGAAAACAACTAGCTTTTAGGAAGTGATTTGGAGTTGAAATTCCATCAAAACATTACGACTTCTTTCCATCCATAAACACCAAAAAAAAAAAAAAAATACTTGCAGGGACCATTTGCCAGATCTTTTAATTGATTTTCCAGCTTTCCCTGAACTCCAGATAAAGATATAAACAAAGACCAACAAGATCTTAACGGAACAACTCAATAAGCTGCTTACCTTCTCAAACGCAATGATTAAGTTGTCCCTTGCAGTGGTAAACGGATTCTCTACTGCAAGACTACGAAAATACCTATAGATTGCCACCAACTCATCACCGGAATAGGAAGCCAGTATTGCAAGCTGAGAAAACAGCACAATCAGCTAATCTTCGCAAATATAAAGAATAAGATACCAACTATTGAATAGGAAGATTACTCAATGATCTCTTCTTTCCATGCCTTAACCCCCCCCCCCCCCCCTCCCCTCCAACTCTTGGAGATAACTAAAGATTTCTCACTGATTATTTTAGAACAAAACCAATAAAAATAAGGAAATAAAATACCTGATGATGAGGATTGCCACTTGAAGGCCAAAGTGAAGAAGCTTGCAGGTAATAACTTGATGCTGCTGCAAAGTCACGAGCTTTAGATTCACCCTCACCATATAAGCCTTTGTACCGAGCAAGATCACCCAGATAAATCAAACAACGATGGCAGGATATCAAGCCTTTCTTCAACTCCATAGGTTTTTTGCCATCTTTAAAAGAAGGAATGTGATTCTCTGGATCATCAGAGAAACCTCCTAGTGGCAGGCCATACTTTGCCCTGATCTTCACCATCAAATCATGATAAAACCCAGTTGCTTCTGAGAGAAAAGTCTTTAACTGCGTGCGAATCTTTGTGATGTTATCTGACCCACTGCGAGGTGGACCTTTCCCGTTCTGAGAAGTGGTTGATCCATTTGAAGCTAGTGCAGCATTGAAGCGTGCACGGAGTTCCTCAATTCTTCTGTAATGTAACTGCCACAAGGCATATTCTATTTCATGCTGTTCAGAAAAAGCATGATCCTCAAGGATGATAGCTTCATAGTTTTCCCGCATTTGTTGCCATGCGTTCGGGTCAGAAGAAACTCTTGCTTGTGCTGCTTTTCTACGCTTATTCTCCAACTCAGCATTCTTCATAAAATAAGTGAAAAAATGTCACTCACATGGTCCAAACAAGCAGATATGTATTACTATCTCTAAACATTAAATGAACACAACTCAGTGCACTTGTACATACAGCACTCCAACTCTGTACGTGGGTCAATAATTTTTTCTTAATAAACTATGTATCTGGGTCTGTAATACATATCACTATACGGCTATTACAGTGCAAAATCATTCTAGACATCAATAACATAAATGGTAAATCATTGAGGCGAGAAAGCAAATACCAACCTTATTGAAGAGGCACAGAACGTGTTCCCGCGACGAATGATCTAAACTGTTATCCATTGGAATGGCCATCATATATCAAGCAGATATAAGTAGGCCCCTAAAAGTAATTTTAAAAGCAACACATTCAATCTGCAGGACCATAGCAGAATCAGATCTCCAAAGGAAAACATGAGAACAGAAAAGGTAAAAAAAACTGCAATCATTTACACATCAAGGAAAGATGCAATGCACAAACAAGAGTAGAACTCGGAAGTAAATCTAGTCATTACATTGCACAAAGGCTTTCAAAATGGTTAGGTATTGGTTTTTCTTGTTAGTAGAGATGTTATCAAGGCAGGTCAACCCTCATCATGCTAACACTTAAATTTAGATGCCCGTATACCCACTGTTATTAATGTCTTTGTCAATAGAAGAAGCATGACAGTTCTTCTCTGAGCAGATACTTGTCGCAATGAAATCGTTTCTTTTTTTTTTTTGATTGGTGAAAAATCCATATATAGTCTGAAAGCTTAAGCGCGCAAAATCCACGTATCAGCCCCAAAACCTTTGTCTCAAGTTTACTTCGAACTCCTACTTAATTAAGATTACTAAGAATCTAAATCCTCTCGAATAAGTCGAAGAATACATGTTAATTTACACTATACATATAAAAGAACAAAAATAAATGCACCCATGGCTTATTAGTCCTAGTGGCAAAGGTTGAGGGACTTGTGACTTAGGTCACGGGTTCAAGCACTTCCATATGCGAACTAAACCCAACATGTAAGTAGGGGAGGATAGAGGGGCAAGCCGATTATCCAGGAGTTTCAAAGGCTACGGTCGGTCCTAAGGGTTGGCCCCACACGGATTTCTCAGTCATCAAAGGGGGAGGGATAACTAGCATCAACGACACGGGCTCAATGAGAGCGAAACAGATATAGAGGATTACGTAGCGGAATCACCTAGTTTGGGATTGAGGCGTAATAATAATTGTTATTGTTGTTGACTACCGTCCTCTTCCCAGGCAGCAATACGTATCAACAGGATTGGATTTTTCCAAGTACACCCACATATTCCAGGTTAATATTTGTATACGTGACTATTTGTACTTCAATTGAACAGAACCCTACCCTAAGCCAGGCTCTACCAAGCTGAGGTAACTCTTTCACCAAAATTTACCTCATACTTTATGAGGGATATAACGAAAAAAAGCTTAATATAATGATCAATAAGGGAACAGCAAACAACCCCCAAATTTTTGTCAATACCCTAACTACCAGAACCCCCAAATTACACGACAACAATTTAAAACTCATAAAATTTCTATTCGATCAAAATTATCAGAATAAAAATATGAAACAGAAATTTCGCAAGACTTACCGGAATCCCTAGAGCAGATCCAGGGAAATCCTCAGATCCCCTTCGAATCGCCTCAATTCCTTCAATTTACTATAGTACCCTTTTATATTACGTATACCTATGCAAGTATGGGATATAGATGAAGAGAAAAAAGCTAGGGTTTGGAAATTTTAGGCCTAATCAGAAGCCATTAGTGGAAGAAAAGGAGAGAAACGAAGAGGAAGAAGAGGAAAAGACTTTTATTTATTCAATGGAAGGCTTTTGTTTTCTTGGTGGGGTCTAGGTGGTTTGACACCGTCAATGACTCTATCCTACCAAATTTCCTCCTTTTTTCTTTTTTTTTTTTTAATTATAGATTACAGTCAGAGTTGGAACCTTGACCTTGTGTGATATTTTTCCAAATTTATCCTAATTATTACTACTACGAGTGAAAAAATTAAAAATAATGTGTAACTACATCAACCTATATATATATCAACTAAGGTATTAAATATACAGTTAGTTGTCATTATTATTGGTATCAGGTAATTTTATTTATAAAGTTTAAACAAATAAAAAGAACTTATATATCCTCGATTTAGGTGGGGAAAAAACACATGTCATTAACTTCTTGTTATTTTCTTTTTAACTTGTAAATACCAATCAGAGTATAAAAAATTCTTTCGTGTACTATAACAGACTCTAAGAGAAGTTTTCTAGTAAACAACTATAACATGATAACGAAATGAAATGTAAAAGTCCCACAACAATTGTCAACAATCGAATCAAATTCAAACGCACGCCATTAAAGACGAATTACTGTTCTCTTCTGTGCAACCATGACTTAGGGGTGGAA
The DNA here is from genome assembly GCA_034376525.1 of Nicotiana benthamiana. Lineage (NCBI taxonomy): Eukaryota > Viridiplantae > Streptophyta > Magnoliopsida > Solanales > Solanaceae > Nicotiana > Nicotiana benthamiana. The sequence continues at coordinate 13,583,830 of CM067331.1, read as the reverse complement.
TTTTCGTCAATGCTGCAAATAATACTATTGGAATAATATAAGCTATTGTTGCCAATGGAAAGGTCTTGGGAGTCCTCTAAAATCCAAATGAGAGTTGGATTCTATCAAAAGTTAAATTAACTTTTTATTTTTCTACATTACAGTCAGACGGCCTTTCTATTACAATTTCATTTGTTCCGAATATTTTTGAATAGTATCGTAAAATATTATTATAAAAAATATATATTATAACATAATATAAAAATTGGTTCCAGAAATACTTGACTTTTATAGTGAATTGTTGTTATTTATAGATGTAATAGAGAGGTATATTGAACGCTAAAATGATAACTTTCCTTGACCAAAAGTACCAAACTGTTTAACTTTCCTACTTTGTGTTGTACATCTTAGCATTGCAACATTTGAAAGAAAACGTTATGTTATTGAATTTGTAGCAGCTGTTTGGGTTGAGCTAGCCAACGGTGGAGACTTATTTGCTCAATGTTTGGCTAAAAAGTTATTCGAAAACTTAACTAGTTTTAAAATAATAAAAAAAAATATGGGCTAATCGGAATCAAGGATAATGTGATTTAGAGAATGTTAGATGATAGAAATCAGTGATTAAAATGTAAAAATCGAGATGTAAGAGCAGTAAGACGTATAGCAGGCTTTTTGCACAAGAGAGAGAGAGTTGTATATTTTCATTAATGAAATACACATGAGTCTTTACAAAGGGAGAAGGTCCCCTTTATATACTAAGGGATCTTCCTCGAAATAATACAAAGAAAGTACAAGAGTTTGTGGCCTCGATATACGAATGTCAGAGCTTGATGTGACGTTACAGCGAGTCACATCACTCGGTCCGTTTATTGACTGGGGTCGGTCTTACTTAAGTCGACCATGATAAGGCCGCCTTCATTAGTGAGGCCGTATGTGGATAATATGTGGGCGTAGGGAACCAAATTTGCCCAATACAGATAGTCCCTCCGTTTATTGGGACGCAGTCAAAAGGCGTTTCCAATGGACGGACATGTGTGCTCGACGCCTATGGAAATTTGGTCGTTCCTGTTGATACCTCTGTGAGAGACGCATTTGTGTGTGAAGAGGTCATACCGTTGACATGTTACCTCCTTTTTTGGAATTTCTTTTTAAGGTTCATCGATCACATGCGTGATCATTACTTCTGCTCCAGAGGTGGTTCAGGTTATGACGTGACGTTTGAGTTTCCTGCGCCGATTTTTGAATCATACCCTTTCGATTTTCGTGTACCTTTTCTTATAAATAGGAGGAGAGTTGGACTAGGTTCATCTTTCGATCCTTTTAGTATTTTCTCAATCTTTTCCCTATCTTTTTCTGGTGCTCACTGTTTTTTTCTTTATCTGAAATTCTCATTGAGATAAAGACTGTACTAACAAAGACTGTGAATGCCACACGAACGGATTGGGCAAAGAAACTTGATGATGCACTATAGGCCTCTAGAACTGCGTTCAAAAACCCAATAGGTATGTCACCATACAAGTTGATATTTGGGAAGGCCTGTCACCTGCCTGTGGAGCTAGAACATCGAGCTTAGTGGGCACTGAAGCAATTGAACATGGATCCTGAAGCAGTGGGACAAAATCGACTGACAGAGTAGCATGAGCTGGAAGAATTTAGATATCAAGCATTTGAAAGTATGAGCCTGTACAAGGAAAGAATGAAGAAGATGCATGACAAACACATTGTGGACAGAAACTTCAAAACTGGTGACCGGGTATTATTGTATAATTCACGGTTGAGATTGTTTTAAGGTAAGTTAAAGTCCCGATGGCCAGGTCCATTTAGAGTAGTGCAAATATTTGCAAGTGGAGCTGTGGAGATTGAGTCAGAAGATGAGACAAACAAGTTCTCAATAAAGGTCAAAGGCTGGAACACTACCATGGAACAATTGATGAAAAATGGGGCACAGTGTTGACTAATTTAAGAACCCTAGTACGAGAATGAGGAGTAAGAGCTCCACTACTTGCATCGTGCCGCAACGTAAAATCAGACACTGTGTGGGAGGCAACCCATGAATGTGTTGTTAGTGTAATGTATACCTTCATGAAAAAGAAGAAGAGAAAAGCAGGAACAGACCCATAACACGGTCGGACCACGGTCAATGACCCTCTTTGATAGAGGTCTACCGTAGTCCCTGCGTAACCGCGGTAGGACTGCGGTCAATGACCTTCTATTATAGAGGTCTACTGCGGTCCCGACATAACCGCCGTAGGACCGCGGTAGACCAGATCGGGTCCAGGCCAGGTAAGTGCAGATTGTTTTTTAAAATTTTATTTTTCTTCCCTCCCCCTTTCTTAATTAACCTAACCTCCCTTTCCCAATTTCCCCACATATCAGACGCCCCCAAATCCAAATTCTCTTTCCTTTTCTCTCTTCTTTCTCTCTCTAACGCAAGTCTCCCCCCACCCCCCCCCCACCCCCCCCCCAAATTCCCCCATTCTCTTTTCTTCTCCAACTCACTTCCCATGCACACCCCCATTCCTTTCATTCGTCATCAAGGTGAGTTCTCTACTCTCTTCTCTTTCTTCAAGTAACTTAGCGTAATGAATAGTCTAATTTAGTTTCAATTAAACCCTAAGTAGTGTTTTAGTGCTATTTTTTTATTTTTTCCCTTTATTTTCTTGTTTTTTCTCCATTATTTGATTTTTTTGGCCATGATTGATGCTTAAATTGTTGGGTTTTGACTATGCTTAAATGGTGGGAGAGTTTTAGCATGTCTTGATGCCTACACAAATTTTTTAGGGTGAAATTTGATGGAGGAGCCTAAATGGAGGAAATCAGGGGTGTGTTTGTGAAATTTTGGAGCACTTTGTGCCTTTCTTATATTGTGGTGGTGGTGGAATTTGATATTATTCACTTGTAGAGGCTTGTGTGGGGTCTTATATGGTGGACTTGTAAAATTGATAATGGCGTGAGGACCATGATGGGGTTGTCAACTTTTGGCACCTTACTAGTTGGGTATAATGGCCTTGATTGAAAAAAAAGGGAACTGTTTGGTGCCGGCGGGTGGCAAAGTCTGAGTACCCATCCGACTGGCACATGTTAGGATGCACCTGATTGTTATCCTAAATTGCTTGCAGGTACTATGTCCCCAAGGAAGCGTAGGAATATGGCAAGCACTTCCCAAGTGCTGACGTATGATACCACCAGGTTCCAGTCACATGAGGCAGAGGGCGGGTTTCATGCCAAAGCCACTAAAAGCTTTGTCCCTGAGATTCGTATTGACAGGGCGGCCCTCCGTATAGAAAGACCATACATGTACGAGGAAATAAGACGGAGAGAGATGGAGTACTTGTTCGAGGAACCTGAAATGGCCAACCCAATGATGGTCCGGGAGTTCTACGCGAACTGCCCGGAATATCTGTGTCGTTCTATGATTGTGCGGGGCAAGGTGGTAGATGCCTCAATAAAGAAGATTTGTCATGTCTTGCGGCTGCCTCAGTTCACTGGTGACACTATGATTCGAACACTATGCTCAGAGGGACGAGCAGTATGGATCCACAATTACATGATACTGTACTCCAAGTCATTCACAAACGAGGCCAAGTGTTGGTTCACCATCAGTTGTAGCAGGTTATTTCCCACGGGCAACACGACAAATGTGAACAACTTACGGCTTTATTGACTTGGCGCTTTGTAAACAAGAAGGACTTTGATGTGGCGCAGCTCATTAAAGATGAAATGTTTCCGGTCGCCTCTGATGTCTTAGGGGTTTTACTACCCCTCACTGGTGACGAGGTTATGCGTGCTGGCTAATGTCCCGTCCAATCATACGGATATGGAATTTTGGCCCTAAAAGCATCATTCATAGTTGTGACGATCAGAGTGGGCACAGATGCGCCCACAACCATTGACCTGGAGGATGAGGATGATGATCCAGCACCCATGGCACCACCCATGAGATCTTATGATGGAGTCAGATCCCGTCGGCGACCCCAGACTGGTGTAGGGTTCTCTAGATCACAATCCAGCCGACCCTTGTTGCCTTCTTGGAGTAGGAGGTGACAGATTGTCGCACCTCGGTGGATGGCATGCATGTACATTTGGATTCCATGTCTAGAAGGCAGGCCAGGTCTGAGAGCCGGATGATGGCTTGGTTCCGAGTTATAGGGAGGGCGTGTCATGTAGACCCCAGTACCGTCTCTAACTCTGAGACATGATAAGGGAAGTCTTCTTACCCTTCTGCACTTTATATGTGTTATGACACGGGGACATGCCATATTTTTGTTGTGTAGGGTGGGAGACTTGATCTAGTGGTGTATTGTTAGTGTACATATACATTGAGCATGTTGTAGTTCTGTATTTGTGTGTTGGGTAGAATTGGTTGTATTTAACGTAGAAGTCATCGACTTGGCCCACAGACGGACACTTGTCGATGGGTCTCTTGAGGCCTTAAGCCGGGTAAAAAAATCATAAATAAAACTAGAAAATGTAGGAGACTTTTCCTGAGGACAGAACACTTGGACAGTAATCTTGAGGGAAGTAGTCTACTTAGATTTTTTCTTTTTATTTTTCTTTTTAGGTAGTGTAGTAATTCCTCCTTGGTTTTTCTTTTGACCACAATTCTTTTTCAAGGGCTTTCTTGAACCGGGTTAGGTAGATTTTCTTTAATATTTTTAGCATCCTTAGGACTATCTTGGACTAAGATGGGTAAGGGTAGGAATGCAACCCGTAATGTACACACCTACAAATAACTAAACGAACTTGAGGGTGCGACGTCTAGGCTCATTTGTAGACTCGTAATTTATGCCTTAATTTTACACAACTTGTCTTGCTTGAACGCTCATGTGAGTGTGTTGACAAACTAATTCGGAATGAGTTACATGCCAAGTGTGTGTGAGGTAATACCTGTATTCTGTGCTTGCATGCGATACCTAGAACTTGTCCGGTGTGTTTGCAAAGCGAAATAGAAGTTGTTTCGTCTAGAGATGATTTAGGCATTTCTTTGTGTAGCCTGTCTAATTATGAATCCACCTGTACATATTACCATAGTTAACCCCTTCGAGTCTGAAGCCTGTTCTTTGATAACCTTGCAATAACTCACATCCATATGTTGAATAGCTTGACTGTTTGAACCTTTTCTTCCTTGAAGTACTTGAATTGTTAAAGATTCTATAAAAGTCAAAGTGTGGGGTGGTAATGGGAGTGGGAAAAAAGAAAATCAAGAAAATACTTGAATGGTGCATGGTAGTTGAAAAAAATATATTGAATAATAGAAGAAGGACCTTGTAAATAGGTGGTCCTAAAATAGTGCATGGCAAGAAAAAGCCAGTTGTACCTAGGAAAGTGGGGGTAGTTTATGAAACAAGTGTGGAAGAATGACTGGACTAAACATGGAAATTGGAATAAAGGGAACAAATGTATAAAAAGTTCTTAGGGAGGTTAGTCACTATGTTCAAATATATCCTACTCGTCCCTTAGCCTATATTGCAACCAAATAAAGACCCCTTGATCTTGGACTGAACAACTCGATTAGTAGAGTATTACACTAATGGCAAGCTTATGGTTTATTTGTGTGGCATGTGAATGTTCTTTGTTGAGAGTGAGTGAATTCTTTCTATCTATAGTTCCTTGTTGTTTAATTTTATATGTGTGGAACTTCTCCTAAAAATATGATGTGAGGGCATGTGACTCAGGAAGAAAAAGTAAGTTTTCATCTCTGTTTAGAGTACATAGAGTAAGCATGAGGGTGGCATGGTATTAGAGTCTTTATCTGAGGTGTGGCTGTTGCATTGCTTAGGTTGTTCTTTCATAATGGCGTGTGTGACATAAAGGGGTAATGCATCGAATGATTAGGCCTAGAAGTGTGGTTCAACTTGCTCGAGGACGAGCAAAGATTTAAGTATGGGGTGTTGATAATAGGTGAATTAGACTATAATTAAACCCTAAAGAACTACCTTCTTGTATAGTTTCTATGATAAAAAGTAATAACAAAATGCTCTGATTAGTGTTTTTCATGCTTTGCAGGCTATATCAAGTGAGAGAAGTCAATGGAGTACTTTTGGGAGCAATTACGGAGAAAAAGAGGCCAATCTTACAATATCCGCAATGTTCACCAAGCGAAGGCAGGAAAACCAAAACTGAAGATAGCCTGCCGCGGTCCCGGCATAACCGCAGTAGGACCGCGACAAAATGTTGTTGCTGGTGTCAGAGAGGCAGTTTGGCCGCGGTCCTGGCGTAACTGCGGTAGGAACGCGACAGCACGCGGAAACTTCAGGGACTTAAGTGCAAAACACGAAATTTTTAACCCAAAAACCTATATTAACCAAGTAAAATCACTCAATGGAGCATGTAGTGTTTTAGAGAGTACTTTGGCAAGAGAAAAAAGTGTGAGAGATTACCCAAAACATCATCGTTCTTAATCTCTTTTATTTTTCTTGCTATTTATGATTATGAATCTTTTCGTAGTTTTTTTACCCATTGTTATGAGTAGCTAAAAACCTTAATATAAGGTTTTGTTGGAACCCGTTGGGAATGACTTGGTTTTTTTATTAATATAATTGGATTTGGTTATTAATCTTTATTTGTTCATCCATGTTTTGATTGTGGTTAGTTGAAAGGGCTTCAATTATCCATTTTTATTTATTATGTATCTACTTGAGAGAGTGTGCATATTTATGTGATTGTATGAACAACATCACTCCCGAAGTATAGACGAAAGTCATAACTGAGGGTAGAGGTTGTTTTAGAGATAACGATACATCAGGTGCAATCTAAGTGAACTGTATTGTGAATATAGCTAGCGTAGCTTGAGAGAGTGCGTTTAGTATATTATCATAATTACTTGAGAAAGTTTTATGATAGCCGGAGCGTTCATGATTGATTGAGATAACTAAATCATAGTTATAAGACATATACAACCAATAAAATTACCAACGTGAGAAACCATTACCTTAGACCTTATTCCAACTGTTTACACATCAAGTTAGTTAATTTTCAGCTATTAATTACTTTCAGTCTTTAGTTGTTAAAAATATCAACCATTATGAATCAGAAAGTTTGGAAAAAAGATTGTGTGAATTTAGTAAATCTGATAGTAGTAATTGATAGGTTAATTTCCTGTGGTTCGACTCTGAATAATAATACTCAAATTATATTTGTAACGTTCGCATAGTCTTTTGTGAGACTCAATTGATCGTGATCATGTATCTACTATGATTAATTTGTTAATTATTGATAGTTTTAAATTAAGACTTAGTAAATGTTGGGATTGTTTGGTAAAATAAATGAGAACTCACTAGTTGAATATGGTTGGCTTGCCTAATAACGATGTTCGTGCCATCATGACCTATAATGAAATTTGGGTCGTGACAATTTACTTCACATATTTTTACATAATTTCTCATATTTTTTTAATTATTTTTCTTTGTTTTTTTACTACACTTAACTATGTTATAGTTCTAATTTATCCAAAAAATTATACCATTTAATCTTAGAAAGAATAAGTCATCCACAAACTTTGCTTTAATGAATTATTCATTAAAGTTGAACTTTGTCATAGGATGAGGTTGTATGCAAACTTAACTACGTTAAAATAATAGATTACCTTTTAATATTTAAATAATATTCTTATTTTCCAACCTTTAGTTTTTGTGATTTCATATAGTTGCTCATATTTGTTATTTTTTTATTTTCTTCATTTTGTATAATTGTGCTATGATTCTAGTTTTGAAACTGCTCCTCCTAGTATTAGAAATAATAACTCATTAATAAATTTAGCATAAAATGAATAGTATCATTAAAGTAGAATCTCATTGAATGAGGTTATAGACTTGTGTTTTCCTTTTCTTTTGAATTATATTTATTTAAATTATGATGAAACCTTTTTTTTGTTATATTGTAATTTTACGTATATGTTAATTTTTTTCCTTTTGGATTTTGAGTAGATGTTATGTTTTTGGTTCAAATTTATTTGCTCTAGTAGTATTAACTTAATCATTCAAATTGCTTGGCATTCATTTTTAGTTAGAGTTGATATATTATTTTTTCGTAATATATTTGAATAATGTTATGACACTATATTTGTAAATATCAATCATATTATCAAGCATGCAGTTCATGATATTCTTATAAAATATGTACTTCTACCTTTTATAATTGATTAAAGTAAAATATTATTAATTGATAATATATATCAATTATTTTTACAACATTAGTTACAAATCTATGAGTGGTAATTAACATACTTTCAAGAAACAATATCTATCTTATATGTTAAATATAATATTATTAACTTTTAATTTTTGATAATTATCTTTATATTTAAAATTCTAATTTATCTTTATACTTACACTTGTGCAACTAAACAATTCACTTATTATTACACTATAACAAATAAATATGTCGTCGTAATTACAATACTGTATACTATTCTAGTAATAACACAAATTTTAATCAAAACAAGACTTTAAGTAAAATCAGAAGTGCTCACTTACGATAAATTTAAAGGACCAAATCTATTCAAAGGCATATTTAGAAACCATTTTAAACCTACCCATAACATAAGGGACCATTTTTATTTATTTCTCGCAATAAAATGCAAATCTACGACTATATTGAAAATTTGTGGGGGGTATATTAGACAATTCATACAGAGACGAGGCCATTTAGGTTTCATCAGACAGCTATATAAGAGAGATGGGGTTTTAGGTTAACCTTAAACTACTTGATCTTATCTGAGCAGTGGGTGGCGGCGAAGACGGCGACAAAGAATGGGAACCGGTGGAGTTAGGGATGGAGCTACCGCCCTATTTCTTTTAGGGTTTATGGCGGCTCATAAAATCTCTTTCTCGCTGGTCCAACCCATTTTTTGGGACCCCTTTTCCCTGCTTTACTGCGATGAAGTCTGTCCGCTATCTGAGCCATTCATTAAATCGGCGATGAAGGCTGTGCGGACTTCCCCACAGAAAAATAATAATCTATTTTTATGTGTTATTTGCTCTATGTTGATGCATTTTCTTGATTTCTTATATGAGTATTAACATTTAAACGAAACCCCGCAAAAAAGTTTTAATTTATATGTGCTATTTGCTCTAGTTAATGCATTTTCTTGATTTTGCATTCAAACGTTTGCTCTTTAAGCTGCTTTATGTTAATCTGATATAGAAGAAGAGGATATACTATTATTCATATACTGCTGCAATATCAGAATACCTCTTTCCTTTTGCATTCAGTTCTGCATTAAGTTAGTTTTGCTCAAGTTTGATGCTGCATTAACTTGAATCCATCCAAGTCTTTAGATGTTTCTCCATCTCCTAGTGACTTGTTATCTGTAATTTAGATTATTTAGTAGCACACATGTCCCTTCTTAGATTTTTATTACATTAAGTGGTTTTCTTCGACTCAGGTAGTATATCCTCTGTTGCTATTATTTGGTATTTATTCTTTATCTCTCCTTTTTTTTTCTTTTCTCTTCTCTCTTCCTTCCTTCCTTGCTTTATTCTTTTTCTTATTACCCTTCATGAGCCGAGTGTCTATTTGAATCAGCCTCTCTACTTGTTAGGTAGGATAATGTCTGCCTTTGTTGTTTAATCTAGATGATTTAGTTATGGAGTTGCTTCTTACTTGTTAACTCCTAATTTTATATATGGGGTATTCCTGTTTCGGAAGCATAGATTAATGTCTTTTGCCAGTATTAAACAACGTGATAAGTACATAATGTTGCATCGTGTTACCTGTCTTCTGGTACAACCCTTATGCTAACTATGCAATGTTATGGTAATTTGTATCTTAAATTTATCGCCTTCACATAGATGCATTGCCTAAGGCAACATTTAGCTTGACTTAGTTTATCAATGACAATACTTCAACAGTCTTAATGCATTTGCATATATTGGACAGCTAGGGCATCTAAGTTTAGGACATCTAAGTTTAGGACATCTGCATATATTGGAGATTTATTACGTGTTGCAGGGGAGTGCAACTATGTCATTGAATATCTATCTTTACTAATCTAGCTACTTTTTTTTCTTTCCATCCACTCTGTGACTACTGAGTTGTAGTACAAGTTGGTAGTTTCAATGGCTTTGTCCCACTTTGATGTGTTTGGTGTTCTTTGGATTATCCTTTACTTGTTTGTGGACAGCGTAGCTATTGGACTCCATGATCGTGGAGTTCTGTACTTACCTTTGCCAGTGGTGAAGCTAGAATTTTCGGAAGGGTGTTCAAACTTGAGAAACTAGAAATTTCCTAAAGGGTGTTCAAACTTGCAATGAGTCGAGAAAGTTCTTTGCAAAGTGTGTTCTATATATGTTCATGTATCTCTAAAACCTAATATATTACCTATAAACGCATTATAATTTTTCGTCGAAGCTTTGAGATATGTAACTTTGCTTTAATGCTGAAGGGAAATTGAGTTTGAAGCTTTGGCAGATGCAAATCATGGCTGAAGGCTGTGGATACAAGGCCTTCCTTTTGATGATGCAGACTATGCTTCACTTGCAAACTAATTGGAGTTGGTTATGTGAATCTTCTATATCAGTTCTGTTTTATTGAGGTCCGTCTGTGGATTTTCCTGGCCATAATTCATCTCTTTCCAGGAAGTGGATTTTCCAGTTTATTATCTGTTTCTTTGAATGTAGTCACCGTCAAGATGGCCAGTTGATATACTCTAGTATTTGATGCATCTTTAGTTTGTGAAGTATTGCAACGGAGGTGGTATTGTATGTTAATTTGAACGGCGTTGCTTATATATGTGGGAGATTTAATTGTATTGTCACAATTGCTACTTGAAACTGCGTTTTAAGGATTCAAATCATCGCCACATATCTATCCATCAATCAAATAGCACAAACTACACCATCTCAAAAAAATGAGCTCATAATAATTAGCCGTATTAACCAAGATTTCTTCCATTGACCTGGAAAAGTGTGTGCAAGACGTGCAATTTTATAAATACTTCCATCACTAAAACATGATCAAGTGCTGTATATTTTCACATTAATTCTTGATTTTTTGAATGTAAGCCCATGCTGGGAAAAGGAGGGCACATGTTCCCTGTTGCTCTGACTCAAACAAAGCCAAACATCATAGAAAATAGGTAGAAAAATCATATCTTTGATAGTACATATATCATTTTCATATCCTAGTCAAAAGGAAGGCACATGGTCCCTGTTGCTTTGGCTCGTACAGAGGCCAAATACCATAGAAAATATGTACGAAAACCACATCTTTGATAGTTCATATATCATCTTCATATCCTCTCCAACAACATTATATACATAAGAAAACACAAAATAGATTTACTAATGTCATCCACAGAAAGTGGCCGAGGCTTTGTTAGAAAGCCTCATTAGTTGGGGAATGAACTATTATCTCTTATATGTTCCTGAGCATCCTCCCATCAAGAGCTACACTTTTGGGTTTGAGTTAGGCCCGATGTCACTTTAATATTAGAGCTAAAGCCATCTCTTTTCCAACTTACTCAAATTTTGCTCCCCATGCTATAGAATCCACGCTCCATATGTCTGGTTGTGGGCGTGCCAGGTATCGTTAGAATGTCTCATATCGATCAAGGGAATGGACGGTTTTCTCCTAATACGGTCTTGAACAATTTTCAAGTCATGAGCTAACTTTTTTGGGTTTGAGTTTGGACAAACGTCCATTTACTAATAAGCTTCACTCTTTGAGCCCTGTTTCACCTTATGTGAAGTTGATGCAAGGGGAAGGGGAAGAGGAAGAGGAAGTGGTAAAGGGGGGAATGCATTTGGGTGAGATGAAGATGTTCTGCTTGTTTTGTTCGTCATATCTTCTTGTAAGGCAACAAGTACTGGTTCTTCTTGTTTTGGTGTGTAAGCAAAAGAGAGATCTTTGTTAGCAGCTAGTGCAAGTAGCTCTTTCTCCTCAAGCCCTTTAGCTGGTCCAAGGCTGCAACAATCTGCACCATACTTTGCCAATGCATCTTTGAATTTCTTGATCTGCTCCAGAATATCGCGGTTAATGTTGGAATACCACTCCAAAAGAGGATTATCATTTTTAACAAAATGAAACAGTAATAAAATGCATTAATTTCCTATAATGTCCAGAAAATCAAACTCATCACAAATCACATCTTGGCAAAGAAACAAGCACCATAAAACAGAACCAGCAAAAGAATGGATTGGTCTGCAGAAAATGCAGATGCAGATTATTTTACTGTGATCCAATAACCATCCAAAAAAATTCTAAATGCATCAGAACAATGAGATGGAAGAAAACATTACTACTACCTAAAAAGAAGGCAGCATATAACATCGTTAACAAAAATGCAGTACATTTACTATAGCAGAAGAAAAACCCGAAGCATATAAAGGTGGATGGAAAACTAACCGTGGCATTGGTACAGCTAAAGCTACAGAGACGGCCTTCAGCCCCTCTATAGAAACGGAAAAATGGGAGGACATGTACATTCAGAGAGTAACACATCGACTTGTGTTCCTCATAGTTCACTTGCAAAAACTGCACATCCGGATTCATCTCTGCTAACTGGCATATCTGCATTTTGCAATTTTACCAAGGCGGAAGTCATTAATCCTATCTTACTGAAATGGACTGAACGGAATGCAACATTATTTCAAACCACAAAAGAGTAACTTATGGATTTTCGATTGTCTTTAGACACGCACAAATACATATAACAAACAGTTTAGACAACAAGAATATATTACCTTTGGATGAAGGGCTTTGCAGCCTCCACAGCCAGGGGAAAAGAAATCAACAATCACTAGTTTGTCGCCGGCATTTACGAGGGAGTCAACGAGGTCTTGGGCACCAGTCACTTCTTTCATGTTAGGCTGAAGACCTTTCTCCCACCATTTTGGAGATTTCCTGATTCCAATGCTCATCTGTTTTTATGCATATGTAGCACGAGATGAAAAAAGTTGAATTTATTATATTCTATAAATCAAGGCTGCCAAATTTAAAAAGACAAGGATCATAGTACAAATTACTATACAGCAATGGATATCCAACTTATGCAAATGGCAACTTAACTAGTTATCCAAGTTAGTTACAAAATGGTTAAAAAAAAGTGAAACGCATCATTCTCTCCGGAGGTTATGGATTCGAGCCGTGAAAACAGCCTCCTGCATTAAGGCAGCATATAGATCCTTATGGCTCGGCCTTCCACGGGCATAGCATAAGCTTAGTTAAGTTCTTCAATATTAATAAGATATTGCAGCCTGGCCGTGCACCAGGCTGCCCTTTTTTTTTAATCGTTCTCTCGCCCTAAATGGCCAGTCATGCCACGTTCTTCAATATTAATAAGATCCTCTTTCATTTGGATTACTATAGTTGTTTCTGGTAATTTTGGATAAGGGATAAAAAGTAAGTAGTTTCATCAAATCAATTGCCTATTATTATATCTTCATAACTGAATTTTTCTACAGTCAACACTGTTCCTGATTAATAGTTTAAATCGAGCGAAATAATCTTAATCAATCATGCCCTAAATTTGACCTGAAAAACTCTGCTCCAAAACAGATTCTTTAACACAAAATCATGGCAAAAAGAAGAAAATTTTACATACTTACGGAGTGATAATTCCAAAAATAGCCACAACCCAAATTGAATTCAAATTAGAAAAACTTTTCTAACTAAAATAAAGGATTTAACCACGTATACGTTGATCAGAAAATTCTAAGAATATAAGAAAAGAAAAAAAACAAACCTGGGCAGTGGCAGCTGCTGATCTGGGATTTCTTATATTGAATTTGCGCATGCTTAAGGGCCCTCTTAGGGAAATATTACGACCAAAAAAATTATTACTTGCTGATAATGAATTGGGATTTATACCTTTCGATTTCTTGGAAAAAGCCCTATAACTCAAAGGTGATGGGATTAAAACTTTTGCCATGGATTTTACCATAAAATTTTTGATGTCTTTGATTTTCTTTTTTTTGGAAGTTTAAAAGTTGGAACTGAGATTGGAAATTGGGAATGTGAAAAAGGGTTCTTAGCTTTTTCTTCAATGGTGGAAAGTAAAGGGTATGAATGAAGGAACAAGAAAACGTTTGAAAATGGGACACCTATTTGAACAGGTGGCCTAATTTTTAAGGTACTTGTTTTTTGACCTGTCAGAACGATACATGTATTAACCGATTCCTTGGACGTCAAAGAACCTATATTTTGGGTTAACGTGTCAAATATTGGACCAAAAATATGTATATATTTGGATAATTGGATATACTGTAGTTTTCAATGTTTATTGAAACTAACATTGTGATGTTGGTAATGAAATGATTGAAATTCTTTCTAATTAAATTAAATGTTTTGAGTTTGAGTATTATATAATTTTTCTATCTCTGATATTTAACTGATGTGTATTCGGGCTAATCAAAACTGTAATTTTCCGATACCTAATTACTTAAAGAAAAACAAAATTCATGGCTATCACAACCAATACAAGGAAAATAAAAGGCTCCCAATTATTCAATTGACATCGCTTTATCCAATCAAATTTGTACGGTCACATATTCTTTGTTTGGTATGATAAGTTAAGGGAGCCAATCAAAACAAGTGGACTTCATCTACTGGATAATTGTATCTCATCCACACACATAAATATAGTTTTTTCCAAAAGTAGAAGGGAACATAAAAAAGTTGGCAATTTGGATCGAATTTTTTTAATTAGCTAGATATCTACTTTATGTAACGAATTAAATTTTTTCACATGCAATATTATGATGCCACAGCTCGTGTTATGGCATGTTTGGATAAGGAAGTCAGCTAAGCCTTCACCAGAACTAGGTGACAAACCTAGAATTTCATCCTTTATTAGTTTGAGGAATTCGAGTTATTGTGTTCTAAAATAAGTATATTAGAACGTCACAACTTATCAGCTTGGCATTTAGATGTTTGAGGGTAGCTGGAGAAGGCTTTGTTCTTTGCGATCGGGGAAGGCATCGCAATCGTGTTATAGTGATCTGTTTGTTCATCGTGTTCTCGTGGTAAGGGTTGGGAACGGGATATGTTAGCGGGGTTGCCTAGTTCGAACGGTTTCCCATCGTGATAATTTGCAATCACATGTTTTGGGTCTTGCTTTATATGGTTCTAATGAAGTAACATTAAATTTTGAAACATCAGTTAATCAGTCATATCCCGTGGTATTAGAAATAATATTCTATGTTGGATTTTTTATTGCTTTGAAGGAATTTTCATGAGGCTAGAAGGCTTTGGCCTTTGCGTTTGCGGAACAGGCTCGTGTTGGCGTTCGCGTAGGCTTGGCAGGCTGAGCTTCGCGAGCACGGGTGAGACCTCGCGTTCGTGAAGAGGGATTTTTAGTTAAAGCTGGTCTGGCCTATGCGATCGCGAGGGTGTTGCCGCGAACGCAAAGAAGGATGTCTTGGCGTTGTATAAGATTGCAAATCGGGACTTAGCTTTTTTATTTTTTTATTTTATTTATATCTTATTTCTCTCATTGATGCCGATTTTGGGGCGAATTTGGAGGGGCATTTTCATCGTCTATCACAAGGTAAATGAGTCCTACTCATCATGAATTTAATACATGAATTATATATAAATTCTAACATGAAAATTGATAGAAATTATGAGATTTTGGGAGAAAATCTCGAAATGGTAATTTTGAATTTGACAACGAAAATGGGCATGAAATTTGAAATAAGTTATATATTTGAGTTCGTAACGCTGTGGATAATATGTATCTTTGAAATTTTAAGAATCCAGGAGCGTGGGCTGGGGCGGTTGACTTTGTTGACTTTTTGCGTGGAGTTGAAAATTATTTCTAATTGTTAAGTTACGGGTCTTTGAGTATATTTTGACTGGGTTGCACATTTTTGAATAGTTTCAAATTGTTGGACATTGATTTGAGGCGTTACAGAGGTGTTGGAGCCAATTATCGAATTTTGAAGCGAGGTTGTCAAAACTAGCCCTAGGGTAGCCATTAGCCATTAGTGAAGAAGAAGAAGATTCTAGAGAGATAAAAATTATAGAACTCTTATTCAGTGTATTAAGCGTATGAACAGTGATTTGTCATATATATATATATATATATATATATATATATATTTATATATATTTATATTTATACATATAATAATGCACTCAACTAACCCCTATATATATGTGCTAATTAACTACTCTATCTACTTCTAGAAGTGTACACCTTAAATAGCTTACTGTAGAAACATTACTTACCTCTACACTCCCCCTCAAGTTAAGAATGAAAAATATTTTTCATTCCCAACTTGGAAACTAAAATTGCATGTTGACGATGCCCCAATGCCATTGTCAAAATACCAGCTGGTTGTTCTTGAATAGCTATATGTGTAGTCCTTATCAACCCTTCTTGTATCTTGTCTTTGATGAAATGACATTCAATGTCAATATATTTTATTCTCTTATAATATATGGGGTTCGCAACAATCTATAGAGCAGCTTTGTTGTCACAATATAAATCCATCAGCAACTTGACACTAACTCCTAGTTCTTTATCAACACCTTCAGCCATATTAGCTCAGCTACAGCGCGAACCATGCTTATATACTCTGCTTCAACTGAACTCTTGGACATGGTGCTTTGCTTCTTTGCCTCCCATGAGATTAGTGAGGTTATCAACTTGACATAAAAACTTGTAATTAACTTCCTGGACATGGGGCAAGAGGTCCAATCAGAGTCACAAAATGCCTCTACCTTTTCTTCACCTCTGCTTCACATTAGTAGCCCAAGACCTGGTTGTTTCTTAATGTACTTCACTATGTGTAGAGCAACTTCATAGTGAGATGCCTTTGGTGCATGCATGAATTGACTTAGGCATTGTACTGCATATGCAATATCTGGCCTAGTGATGTCAAGTATAATAACTTGCCAATGAGTCTCTGGAAGCTGTTTCTGTCCTCAATGGCTCATCTGCATTAGTTCTCTGCACACATTCATCATATTGTATGCTTGTTAGCTTCAAGTTTTGCTCCATAGGTGTGTCATTAGGCTTTGCTCCTGACAGTCCTGCTCCTGATATCATCTCTAGAGAATATTTCCTTTGACACATTAGAATGCCTTCTTCACACCTGGCAAACTCCATTTCTAAAAAGTATCTAAGCTCTCCAAGTTCTTTCAATTTGAAGATTTTATGGAGGGTACTTTTAGCTTGGTGTATATCTTCCAAGTCATTACATATGACAAGCAAGTCATCCACATAGACAAGAATAAGCACAACCTTGTTATTAGTGGTCTTAGTGAACAAGGAATAATCATGTATGCTCTGCTGAAAACCAGATGATAACAAGGCTTATGTCAGCTTCACATTCCATTGTCTAAAAGCTTGTTTTAAGCTATATTTGAGTAGTCTGCACACTTTATACCCCCTGACTACCAAATCCTAAGGAAGAGTCATATAAACTTCCTCAGCAAGATCACCATTGAGAAAAGTATTACGTACATCCATTTGGTACATAGGCCAATGTCTAAGGGTAGCATTAGCTATCAGTCCTTACTGTGGTCATCTTGGCCACAGGGAAAAAAGTATCATGAAAGTTAATTCCTTCTTGTTGGGTGTAACCCTTAGCAACCAATCTATCTTTAAATCTCTCTATAGAACCATCATCATTAAAATTTATTTTGTAGACCCATTTTCCAACTATGGGGACCTTACCAGGTGGTAAGTCAACCACATCTCAAATATGATTTTGTTCTAAGGCTTCCATCTCAAGGTTCATAGCCTTAATCCACTTATCATCTTTAATGACTTGTGAGTAAGAGGTTGGTTCAATATCAACTGAGAAATAAGTAAGAAAAGACTAAAAATGAGATAGGAGATGAGAGCAAGAAACAAAGTGATGAATAGGGTAAAGGCATGCAATAAAGGCTGAAGGTAAAGGAGGGTGAATATAATCAGTCAGCCAAATAGATGGTTTAAGTGTTCTACCAGATTGTTTGGGCAACACAGAATTAGTAGGAGGATCAATAGGAGGATTAAGAGGAGGATAAGAAGGATCAGGTAAAACATCGGAGGGACGAGAAGTATCAAGATCAGGAGAAGCAATAGGTGAACTACTGGGATGAGCAACATTAGGAAGGGAAATGATGTCATTGAAAATGGAATTGAGGGGGTCAGGTATGTAAGATATGTAGAGGATCAGAAATGGGAAAGAGAGGAGATGAATTAGAAGATGGATAAGAAGTAGCAAGAACGTTACTCCTGGGATGTTTGAAGGGAATATAGATTTTCATGAAAGACAACATCCCTGCTAACTATGAATTTGTTGGCTTCAGTGTCATATATTCTATATCACCTTTGAGTAGTAGCATAGCCCGTAAAGACACCAGGTACATATTTAGGGGTAGATTTATCATGAAAATATAGTTTTGTGGCATAGCAGAGGCATCCTAAAGTTCTGATGTGGGAGAAAATTGGAGGTTTGCCATGGAAAATCTCATAAGGTGACTTTCCATGTAGAATAACACTTTTGTAGTCTATTAATGATATAAGTAGCAGTAAGAATACAATCCCCCCGAACTTTAAGGTAGGGGTGGCAAATGGGCGGGTTGGGCTGAATTTGGGCGTGTCAAGATGGGTTAGGTCCATAAATAGGTCATTACTCAACCCAGCCCAAAGTGTATTTGGGTTAAGATGGGCTAAACAATGGGTCATAATCCAATCCGCCCAACTTGACCCATGCTCATCTTGCATAAAAAAAATCTTTTACCTTAAAATATAGAAGTTGACAAATATTTTATGGGTGGGAGTGAGGTTGGGATGGATGGATGGTGCAAAAAAATTGAAAAAATATAAAACAAAAAATAAAATAATAAAAAAGTAAAAAAATGGTAGGTTTTGCGCGCGGGAGGGGGGAGGGGGGTTGTGGGGTGATGGTGCAGAAAAATAAAAAATTAAAAATACAAAAAAAGTAAAAATAATTTTTTTGAGGGGGTTTGCGCCCGGGGGGTGGGTGGGTGGTACAGAAAAATTTAAAAAACAAAAAAAATGAATTTTTTAGGGTTTTGCGCGGGGGGGGGGGGGGGGGGGTTAAGGTAGGGTGGTGCAGAAAAATAAAAAAATAAAATCTAAAAATACAAAAAAAGTAAAATTTTTTGGGGGTTTGGGGGGGGGGAGGATAGGGTGGGTGGATGGGTGGTGTAAATTATAAAAAGTAAAAAATAAAAAAATTGGGGAAACTAAGTAAATTTCTAGATAAGTTGGGTTGAGATTATTTATTCTGGGTGTTTCATAGGTTTTATTTGGGCTGTTAAATGGGTCAGAATGTACTATTAAAATTAATAGATTAACTTGGGCTCAACCCAAATTGACTCATGAGCTAAAATATTTGTAGCCCAACCCATTAATCTCTGGGCTAGTTGGGCGGGTTAGATGAGTTTGGGCTCAAATTGCCACCCCTACTTTAAGGGTATGTTAGCCTGAAACCTCAAGGCCCTTCCTACTTCTAGGATATGTCTGTGCTTCCTTTCCATAATACCATTTTGTTATGGAGTGTGAACACAGCTACTTTGGTGAATGATCCCCTTGGTTTTGAAAAGATTAGAGCAGAGGGTGTTAAAGAATTCATGGCCATTATCTGATCTAAAAGCTTTAACAGTGGTTGAGAACTGATTTTCAACAAAATGTAGAAATTCAGTTAAAATGACATACGCTTCACTTTTTAATCTTAAAAGAAAAGTCAAAGTCATTCGTGAATAGTAATCATCAAGAGTAAGAAAATACCTGAATCCATTGTAAGTACAGACTCTATATATACCTCATACATCCATATGTACAAGTTGAAAGACACAATTAGACTTGGAACTACTAACATGGAAAGGTGGCCTATTTTGTCTAGCTAGTGGACATACAAGACAGTGACAAGTAGAAATGCATGACAACTGTTCATTTAGATCAATGATCTTTTTCAATACTGCAAAAGGTGCATGACCCAACTTTTGGTGCCATAATGCACTTGAATTTAACTGTATTAAAGCAGACACACAATTAGAGGCAGAAGCAATAACAAGTTTTGAGGGCTTTAGGATGTAGAGACCACCCTTGAGTTTTCTAATCCCCTTCACCATGCCATTGAAGAGTTCCTGAAAGACACAAAAATCATGATAGAAATAAACTGAGCTGTTTAACTCTTTTGTATATCTATAAACAGAGAGTAGATTAAATTGGAATTCAGGAACATAAAGAACATCATAAAGGATTTTTGAGTTAGGTAAAGTACATGATCCAGTATGAGTAACTATAGTACTATTTCCATTTGGTTAATGTACAGTAGGTCATTTGAGTTCAGGTACATGGTATACTGATGATAGTAGACGTAAGGCAGAAACAATGTGATTAGAAGCCCAAGTATCTACAATCTAAGGACCTTGGTTAGTGGTAGAGTTACCTGCCATGTTGGCTGAGGTATCAGGACCCTTCTCTCCTTATTCAGCAACTTGAGAATTTGTTGATATTGTTCAGTAGTGAAAAATTGGACAATTGGAACAGTATTCATATGCATACCAGTGTTAACTTACTCTTTAATAGTCACATTATGTGCTACAGATGTTGATTGTTCATATAATCCTCTTCTCGTGTTGTTGAATTTGAATCCAGATGGATAACCAATCAATTTGTTGCAACCTTCCCTTATATGGACTCTTTATTTTGCAGTAATCACAGTATAACCCAGCATTTGTCTTAGGCTTAACATTGAACCATTGGCAGAACCTAGTGCAGCATGATAAACATCCACATGAGCACTTCCTAATATACCACTCTGTGTTACTAACAATTGTTCTTCCTTTATATTTCTTCCTGAATAATTATGGAGTAGGCTTAATCAAGAGAATGTGTTGGATACATCATGAGAATTTGGCTCCTTTGTGGTGCATACACGTTATTTAATCCCATAAAAAAATTTATGAGTTTCTGTTGTCGTATAAATTCAATAAATGGTCCTGACGTCTTACAATCACAAGGTTCTAGAATCAACGACTCAAATTCATCCCATAAATCATTTTGGTTTGAAAAATATAATGATATACTAGAAACCCCCTGTATCAATGAGCTAATCTCCATATTCATATGATAATTTTTGGTTGCGTTTACCTTATCAAATTTGGTCTTCAACAAAATCCAGACTTTCTGTGCAATTGAGGAGAATTCCCTTTAGAAGCTCCTTCGCCACCGAGCTCATTATCCATGATCGAACAATTTAATTGCATCGATCTAACTGACGCAATTGGAATGAATTGTAGATGTACAAATCTCTAGTACATGTTCCATAAATAAACGCCAATTTATTCTTCCCCTGACATTTTCATAGATCGACTCCATTCTGAATAGTTTTCAGTTCCTATAAGCAATTGTGGGACAATCTGGAAACTAGGTGTGTAGGAGGGATGTACATATAAAGGATCATTGCAATCAATGTGTTGATTATTTGCATATGAAGATCCTACTGTGTTTCAACTGTATCATTTGCCTTTCAAGATAATTTTTGAAGTTTTGAGATTAAAAATTGAGCTTGAGAGGAGGTGATGAATTGAGAAGAATTTTAACTCAAAACTGAGAAAAATCGAAGAAGATAGAAAGGAGGTTTGAAGATCAGAGTCTGTCACTCAGAATCGTCCAGCACCGTGGCTCTGATACCATGTAAAACTAACCCTAGGGTAGCCATTAGAGAGCTCTGGTGTTAGTGAAGAAGAAAAAGATTCTAGAGAGAGAAAAATTATAAAACTCTTATTTAGTGTATTAAGCGTATGAACAATGATTGTGCATATATATAAGAGTTTAATATATATACACTAAATAATTAGAATATTTTTCTTCTTCACTTAATATATATAGAATCTTTATATATATTAATATATACAGAATTTTTTCTTCTTCACTTAATACACTAATATATTAAGCGTATGAACAATAATCTTAGTTAGAGTAGTTAATTGGCGCGCGCGCGCGCGCACACACACACACATATATATATACACTAATGCACTCAACTAACTAACAAACCCTATACACATGTGCCAATTAACTACTCTAACTACTTCTAGAAGTGTACACCTTAAATAACTCATTTTACAAATACTACTTATCTCTATAGAGGTAACTTTCTTGTCTAATTTTGTAAGATGAAATTTACCCTATTGATGTTATATTTGTTATGTGCTACGTGTTATGGGAGTCACACACGTGTAAAGTGACTGTCCATGCATATGCTAGTTGATTATGTCCGGATAGACTTAGACTCACACCATGATTTAATTGTTTTACTAAGTTATTATTGGATGTTTAAATGCTTTAAGTTATATTTTAGCCTGAGACTAGACTTATGTACAATATCGAACTTTGCTATTTGATTAGTCGCGAAAATTGTACTTTCTTTTAAGAATTCCTCCCGCGTTTCATACATTTGTCTGGAAGTTTCTGAAATTTTATAACTCATATATATATTTGTGATCGTGTCCAGTGATCCATCAAAGTTTCACTATTCCTATGGGATCGAGCTGAATACCTTAGCAGTACCATTAGAGGTCGTTTGGTACGTGGATATAATAGTATCGGGATTATAATCGCGGTACTAATTTATACCACATAAAAATGGAATAATATAATACCATAATTGATGGTATAAAGTGGGATTAGTGGGATAAGATTTGGGAT
Source organism: Nicotiana benthamiana (assembly GCA_034376525.1). NCBI lineage: Eukaryota > Viridiplantae > Streptophyta > Magnoliopsida > Solanales > Solanaceae > Nicotiana > Nicotiana benthamiana. The sequence continues at coordinate 13,561,233 of CM067331.1, read as the reverse complement.
TATGTTTATACCTTATTTAATTAGAGGTACAAATTTATCCCAGGATAAATTTATACCTCTCCAACTAAGCAAAATACAAATTTAATCCCAACTCTTATCCCACCTAATACCTCATACTAAACGACCACTATGGGATCTGGCCGTTTACCTCGGCAGTATTATGAGATGCATATATGGATCAAGTCGTACGACCTCGACATTGCACACTATTATTACGGGATTGGGCCATACGACTACGGCAGGATATTGTACCATTATTCACTCGTATGAGACCGGGTCGTTCGCCTTGGCATAATCGTGTGCATTATTTAATAAGGAGTCAACATACCTATGGGTATTTCTGACTTGAGATATGATATTTTACAGGTTATTTTTTTTACAGTAAAATTAAGCTTTCATTGATAACAAAGTATATGTACATCAAAGATCATGATAGTAGTTTTGGACTAACTACTATACTAATACAAGACTCCCATTACTCTATTTGCTATGTATATACAATCTGTGCTATAGTATGTAAAATCATAGGCTAAGGGAACTAGTTGAGCTGGCTAAGACTAATTTGCCATTTCTTATGTTTACTGTCTCGTATGTGTATCAATAGGGCAATCTCTCGGCATACCAAATCCTCCACATATGTGACACCATCAAATCGCATTTGGTTCCTCACTTTCCAGATGAGTGCAATTGTGGTTATGAATGCAGCAGCTGTTATCACCTTGTGCCATTGCCTGCTCTTGGCTATACTACATATCCAGTTGAGTTCAGACTCCCAGCAACCTATAGCTCGAGAATATCCCAACCAATTGCAAATTCTTTTCCATAAACTGTTTGTGCAAGGACAACCAAAGAACAGATGGTTAAAGTCTTCCACATGAATCTTGCAAAAAACACAGTCCATTGGAATTTGAACACCCATTACCAGCAGTCTATCCACTGTAGGAAGGCTATGATGAGCTGCAAGCCAGGCAGTGAACTTGTGCCTAGGAAGGACATTACCAATTAATAACAAATTCTTCCATGTAACCTTTGTAAAGCTGGGAAGCAGTGATGTATAAAGCTTCTGTATGCTAAACTTGTTAAGCTTGCATACACTATTCAATCGAACAGTGAGATCACCATGCAACTGAGGACATTCCAAGATAAAATTTCTGCATTCTAATATTTTCCTGATCACCCAAGATGCTGTTTTAGGGATGTTAACAGAAGAGATATTGCCTTGCTTAATGTAATAAGCATGAACCCATCGAACCCATAAGTAGTCTTTTTTGTTAGCCAAATCCCATAGCAGCTTTGATATGGCAGCCTTATTCCACATAGACAAGTCCAGGAGATTAAGCCCACCAGCAGATACTGGCTTGCATGCCTTATCCCAAGCCACCAATGCTCTTCTTGAAATACTTGCCTTACCAGTCCAAAGAAATGTTCTACACATAGCTTCAATGGTTTTTAGAACTTTTTTAGGCAGAATAAAAATTTGAGCCCAATAAGATTGAATGCCAAACACCACTGCCTTTATCAATTGGCTTCTACCAGCATAAGAAAGGAATTTGGCTGACCAACAAGTGATTTTTTCTGTTATCCTCTCAATAAGAGGCAAGTAATGTCTAATGGCCAGTTTCTTAGAATCCAGAGGGATTCCTAAGTATCTAAATGGAAGGTGTCCTTCAGTGAATCCCAGGACCCTAATTAACTGCTCTCTAGTATGCTGTTGTATCCCAGCTAAGTAAATAGCACTCTTGCTAATATTAGCCTGAAGACCTGAGGCTGCTTAGAATTGAGCAAAAGTGTTATGCAAGATTTGAATAGACATTTCATCAGCTCTACAGAACATAAGCAAATCATTTGCAAAGCATACATGAGAAATATTAAGCTTCCTACACCTAGGATGGAAATTGAAGTTTCCATCCTTATGTAGTTGCTGCAGTAGTCTATTTAAGTACTCCATGGCCAATACAAAGAGATAAGGTGACATAGGATCCCCTTGTCGAATACCCCTCTTAGCTTTGAATGGTTTGGTGAACCACCATTCATCACTAAGGAATAAGATACAGAAGAGACACAAGCCATAATCCAATGTGTGAACTTTGCTGGAAATCCCATATCAATGAGAACTTGTTGCAAGAATGACCATTCTAAGGTATCATAAGCCTTCCTCAAATCAACTTTGAGAACACATCTAGGTGATATACCTTTCCTAGAATACCCCTTGAAAACTTCATGACTTAATAGAATGTTATCAATAATACTTCTCCCCTCAATAAAGGCTAATTGTGCAGGTCCTACTAAATCACCAATGACCCCTTTCATTCTTCTAGTAAGTACCTTGGATATAATCTTGTATATTGTAGTGCAACAGGCAATTGGTCTGTAGTCTTTGACAGTGGAAGGTGATCTGACATTTGGAACAAGAGCTATGGCTGTTGTATTGATCATATAGGGAAGTTCAAATGAAGAGAAGAAATCCTTAGTAGTAGAAAGAATGTCATCCTTAACCAGTTCCCAGTTTTTAGTGAAGAACTCTACTGGAAAACCATCAACCCCTGGGGCCTTATCTGAAGGCATATCCTTAATTGCTGCAGTAACTTCCTCCATTGTTACCTCTCTAATGAGAAATATTTGTTGATCAAGAGTAAGACAGTTCCCTTCCTTCATAATCTGAGAATTCACACAGGGAAGTTCAGATGCACATTCTCCCATTAAAGAGTGAAATACCTTCAAGAATTCCTGTTCAACAAATAAAGGATCAGTTAGTTTTATTCCAGCTTCAGTATAGATGGATGTAATGTTGTTTTGCCCTGTTCTAATCTTCCATTGAGCATGGAAGTATTTTGTATTTGAGTCTCCACATTCAATCCATGTAGCTTTTGACTTCTGCCTCAATACTCTTTCTTCAATATTACTCCATTTTTCAAGCTCCTCAAGTGCCTTCTTTTCCTTATGGATGAGCTCCTGTGTGCAAGGGCTGTTTTGCATCTGAGTTTGGATGATATCAAGTTGTTCCCTGGCCTGAATAATATTGTGCTGGTAAGCTGCCATGTATGAATTGATCTCCTTTAATTGTTGTTTTAGACTCTTCAATTTCTGCCAAATCTGTTGGATAGGATTGCCCACATATTCTTGTATCCATACCTGCTGGACTATGTTAGGAAATTGAGGATGCTCCATGACAACATTATATAATCGAAAAGGTTTAGGATGCAAAGGTTTCTGCATTCCAAATTTAACAAGAATAGGGGAGTGGTCAGATATTGAAGGGTTCAAGTAATCTGCTTCCAAGTGTCCAAACTGCTGCAACCACTGATAGTTACCCAGTGCCCAATCAATCTTACTATATACTTGCTTATTAGACCAGGTGAAATGCCAACCTTTAGCTCTGATGGCAGTCAGCTGGAGGTCAGAAATAACTTCTTTGAAATCCTTCACTTCAGCATCAGTCACAATAGATCCAATCTTGTCATCAGAATTGAGTACATTATTAAAATCTCCACTAATTAGCCAAGCAGCTTGGTTAGGGATCTGGAATGATCTAAGGTCACTCCAAAGATGTTTCCTAAGTGAAGCAATGTTATGGCCATATACTACACTTAAATGAATACTAGTCTGACTTCTAATATCTTCCAATCGACAATGGATAAGCTGATCAGACATAGCTAGTATGTGCATTTGGATATGAGTCTTCCAAATCAACCATATTCTCCCATTTGTAGCATTTGAATAATTACACTGCACCATCCAGTTCTTTGCAATCTTCCCTAATATCTTCCTTGACTTAGGCTCCTTAACCCTGGTTTCAAGAATTCCCATGACATCTACTTTATTAATAGCTAAGAAGTTTTTCAACTCCTTTTGCTTGTGAGGCTGATTAAGCCCCCTTATATTCCAAGTTACTATGATCATTTGGAATGAGGCTCTACCCTGTAAGAGGGACCAGGGTCAATTTTGTAGCTACTACTTCCAGTCTCATTCATGATAGCCTTACCATTATTGCCATGATCAGTCTGCTGTTCACCATTAGCAGAATCAGCAATAGTGAATGCATTTTTCTGAACTGACTAAAGGACCAGGTTCAGTATGCATAATTTGCTGTGGCCTACTTGTAGCATGTCAATCTCCACATGAGAATGCTGCATTAACTGACCCTCTACAGTGTTAGCAGGAACCACAAGACTAGGCTGCTCAGCAACAATCTGCTTAGCAATCCATTCAGTTCTGAGGTGTTTCCCCTTCGGATTCCCCTGCTGATTCACTTTTCCTCTTTGCCTTGTAGGTTTGATCTGATCCTCCTTGCTCTGCACAGATTGATCATCCTTATAATACCAGCATTCAAATGCATCATGACCAAATTTGAGACAATGATTACAAAAGGAAGGTTTCCAATCATATTCAATTGTCTGTATTTTAGGGCCATAAGGAGTATCAATCTCCAATTGATCCGTAAGGGAGTAGGCAGCATCCACTTCAACAAGGACTCTAGCAAATGAAATCTTCTCATAACATGCAGTGAATTTGTCTGTATACAGTGGTTTACCAATAGCACTAGCCATCTTGCTAAGCACTTCAGTAGACCAATAACCAACAGGAAGACCTGGAAATCGAATCCAAATAGGCACAGTACTAAGCACATCACTCTGAAAATTGAAATCAACTTCCCATGGTCGGAGAACCATTGGCCTATATCTAAATGAATAGGGTCCTGATTGCATGATCAATTCCTTATCTTCAGAGCTACTGAATCTAAAAATACAGTAGCCATCTGCATGGATGAGTACCTGGGGTTTAGTGACAAAATTCCACACATGGATGACAAAATTCTCCATAGATTGCTCATTAGGTCGATCACCAATTACGAATCCAATCAATGTATTTTGCCAATAATCCACTTGTGGTTGCAGATCTTCAAAACTAATCTTAACAACTTTTTCTCCTCTCGCTCAATAGGAGGAACAAATGAGAGTTGTTTGCCCATTTGTCTGTTGCGATTGCCTCGCACCACATCCGCAACTGTTGGCTTTTCCACATGCATCTCCTTTGATACCTCCTCAGCAACAAGCTTTGCTTTCTCCGCATGCAACTCCTTTGAATCCTCCTCAGCAACTAGATTAGTGAATTGTAATCGATTTACAGCAACAGGTGATACTGCTTCAGTCTCCGTCACTGGGATCTCGCGAGTAACTGTCTCTGCATGGGTCATCGATGCCAACCCCTCGTCACTACTTCTTCGAGGTTAGGCTAGACATTTACTGGGTACACGTTGATTTACGTACTCATACTACACTTATGCAATAATTGTGCAGGTACTGAGACAGGTACATTCGGTGACCGTCTAGGCGTGGAGGCGCAAATGTATGAGGTGTGGGGAGCTGCATTCCATGTAACGATTCGTAGCATACGAAGTCCCCGTCCTATTCATTTACCATATTCTGTCTATTTTCAATTCCAGACAGTTGTTGTAGTAGTATTATTTATTATAGTAAATGTTAATGCACTTGTTACACCGGGTTTGAGGATTTATATTCTTGTTCTTGATGGTATCTCTGTTATAATATTAGAATTTATATTTCGAGCACGCTCGAACATTTAATATAATATTAGTACTTTTCTATAAAAAAGAGAAACTCTGCTTATTTCATCACTTGTTATAAAATGTGTTATGACCCGCTAATTATTGTGTTGATCAATCAAAAGAGTTCTCTATTCTTCTCAACATCAAAGATTCTTTTTTTTGTTAACTGTTTATATTCTGTACGTATGCTTTGAGAATCCATTGAGAAATAAAAATTCAGGAGCAACTGCTTTCGTTTCATCATGAGAAGTGATTGTCGATTGAAAACTCTCAGAATGTTATAGAATTACTAGTAAGTGATTGTTTTGATGATTATAATAAATTGGAGAGATGTGTCATTGGGGCTGCTTAGATTGTTCGAAGTTTGCTGCTTTGCATCTTATGGTACAAGCAAAAAAAATTGATTTCTACAGGTTGTTTGTTTTGAGCTTTTGACCACATGGCAAGGTTAGGTGTTGCTTGATTTTTAGCTCTTGTTGTTCGGTTTAATGAATCAACTATGTCTTTGTCCTAAAGTAAGTTAGCTATGTGCATCCTCTTTATCTGTTTCAGTACAAATAAATCAGAAATGTAGTCTTCTTGGCAGGGTCGGAGCCAGAGTGTGGGATGCTGGTTCGACAGAACCCACTAATTTTTGTTCATATTGTATGAATATTATATAAATTATTAATTTCAATTCCACTAACTTGAAAGGATAACTATTCCAAACTCATAAGATTCAAATTCTGGCTCCGCTTCTTTTGGAAGAGTACGACTGTCATTCTTTGTATTATGAGTGCCCATGACAGTGAGCTTTTCAGCTATTTTTCGTAACTAACTAATATAAATGAGTTCCTTTGTGTTCGTAGCGGCAACAAATCTATCTATTTTAGGTGAATAACTTCCCATGCACTCTATAAGTGGAAGTGTATGATTGCATTCGACTTTTATTAATCAACTATAATTTCCAAGTAAAAGGTTGATTCTCTCGAAGATTTAATGTACATAAGTTTTTGTATAGGGCATAATAATTAAATCACAATCGCCAACAACTATGTTTAGTTTACAATTGACTATACAGTGTATTTGATCACCATAACTTGGGGATATAGCCACCATAGAAAGGATCACTAGTACACACCTTTAAATTATTTTTACTCTATTAAACATGATTTTGCAGAGCGTCATATATCATAACTATCATTCGAAGCTCAAATTGCTCCAAGCCAGTGAAAACTACCATGTCCAGTGAACCCGTATAAAAGAAAAATGTCACAATGCCCCAAATATGAAATTCATCAATCTTAGAACGACAATATATATGGTCAGTCAGAACATATCATAAGGAAAGGTTTCATTCAAGGCACTATTATTTTTAAAATCCCTAAAGTCCAATCATATTTAAAAGCCCTCGAGCATTTTCATAATTGTAGGTTCGGTCCCTTATCCGCTACCATTTGTCCTTTCCGGCACTGGCTCGGTATGCCGAGTGATTTCCGGCTCGACCATACTCGGAGTTCTGTTTTCACTCTGAAGCTGAATTATAGTGACCTGTTGAGCCTGAAACATCTCGAATATTACCTGGAGACTAACTCCCCCGTCTCCTACGTCCTGTGTTCCTTGGACACCAGATCGGCCTTCCCTGCACACACTCCCTCCAGGGTCCACGCCTAAGTCCGCATTCAAAGAAATGTGTGAACTGACATCGACTAGATCGGCAACATGCACTTCCCCAGGGTTAATCGGTGACACCCCGACTCCTGGAGCAATTACGTTATCGTTTTCCCCGTGAAACCCAAGACCATCATAACCATGTTCGGGTGCGTTTTGCGAGTTTGACATGTTTTAACCTGAGAACAAAAAATCTTTGACAACAACAAGTGTGAAAATAACGTGTGTTATCAGAATAAGCATTAAAATAATCACTATTATCCGTAGCCCTACGGTGGGCACCAAACTGTTTACCCTAAAATCTGAGTAACAATTAAACTTATGGTGTGGTTTTAAAGATACGTGATTTAGTCCAATACTGATTGATAAACAAGGAATATAATATCTAAATTTAAAGAAATAAAATAAGTCGAACGAGTATGCGAGCCAAATCTTGACCTCGAGTTATGATAGCCTCGAGGTAGGTCGGTAAGAACAATAAAGTTATAACGCAATTCTGATGAATAATAAGCAAGAAAGTGAAGATGTTTATTCCTTTTTCAGTGAATCGTGTCTTACAAATGAATGGGCTCCCTTTATACAATAAGGGGGTTCCTAAATAAGATATATTTCTAATTATAATAGAAAATCTTATTGGATAGCTGTCTAACCGCCTAGTACAAATCCATTTTGGAATTTAAGCCGTGATCTTTGGGCCATTACGGAAATCTCTCTCTTTCGAGGTTGGTCATACTTGGCCTTGCTTTTCATCGAGCACTTCGATCTTCAAGTTCTATACTCCGCCATTGAGCTCGAGCCAGGTCTTCCTTGAGCCTATTTTTGAAGTAAATCCTCGACCCTACAAAATTGGGCATACTTGATTTTGGCCGCATACAGATGGTCCCCGCATTTCTTAGAATAAGATGATAAGAAACGATTTGAGCCTTAATTTTTCAGGGCCCCTGATGATGATACCTTAATTTTTCGGGGCCCTTAATTTTGATATATTCCATGTAACGTATGTGCTCGAAGTGACCAAAACGTCCCATCGGTTCACTTTCCCAAAACATTAAATACTTTCTAGGGGCGGTCAACCACTAGCGCCGCCAAATAGTCACAGTTTGCCTATAAATACAAGGCTCCTGATTTGAGTCAAAAACTTTACCCTTATCTTCAAATCACCTTCATACTTCCCGGATTTCACTCCCTCTTCATCTTTGTCTTTTACTACCTCTTATTCCCGCCCTTTTAGCACAAAAAAATATCAAACTCTGCCTCTTTCCGCTTCTTCTAACCTAAATCAATGGAGAAAACCTCCAAAACCGTTCCTCAAAAGGATAAAGATTCCTCCTCTTCTTCCCGTTATCGCCGGCCCTTCACGAGATCATTCCCGGCCCCTGTGTCATAAAGAAAGACTTCAAAGTTGAAAATCCCCCCCACAATTCCTAGCCGATATGAGCATATATCGAGGTATATTTGCTCTATAATGGAGAAACACCTTGAAGCCATGAAGAGGTATTGTGGATGGGGGGTGAAGTCGTGGTACCGGTCCCCACCCCCGATGAGAATATCACCACTCATGTGGAGGGGTTCCTAAGTGTTTACACTTACCCCTTCTCATTGGGTCCCACCAATCCAATCGTAATCGACTTCTGCAAGAGGTATCAGGTCACCCTCAGCCTGATGCACCCTTCTTTCTGGCGCATAATAATCATGCTCCATTATTTCTCCAGCAAGGCCGAGGGGATAGAGTTGACCCTCAATCATCTTATCCGATTGTACCGGCCTCAGCTATTCTGAGGGTTGATCAAGCTCCAACGCCGGTTGACCAAGGCCTTCTTTGCTAGCAACAACAAAGACAAAGATCAAGGCTGGATAAGCTGGTTCGTGCGAGTAAGGACCTGTGACATCATCCATGAGGAGAAAATTCCATTCCCAGAGGAGTGGAACCCCGATCGTAAGTGAAGTTTTTCCCTAGTAATCCATTGTGTTCTGTTTTTGCATTACCTGATGCCTTTATCTTTTTTGTAGCTGTCGCTTGGATGCCCCATGTGGTCCCCGACCTCAAAGACTAGGTCCAAAAACTAGACATGGCCTCCTTGTATGACGAACGCCGCTGGCGTGATTTGGCGAGGGGAAAATGTGAAGCCAAACACCACGGTAAGTTCTTCGTGTAAGTTTTTGATGCTTTCCTCTTTATTAGAGATGTTTCTTTACTCATACCTAATTTTCATTCATGCATGCATTGGAGATGTCTCTGAAATGAGGCCGGCCCTACCCGGGGAAGAGATCGAGTCCCTGATTCTGAAATCGGGAAAATATAATAAAAAAGGGTCTCGAAGCCCGAAGACCCCCAAGATAAAATGGATCCTACTTAAAGGCACAAGAGGAATCTTATCCCTGTGCATATAGACTCAGTCCACCAGCTGAGTGATAAAGAATAAGACGAGGGTGAAGACTCAGCGCTGGTGGCTCGAGTCAGGAAGCCGGCTGAAGCTTCCCAGTCCTCCGAACTAGAGACCCTTCCTTGTGGTGAGGAGGCTCCGAAGAAATATGAGGGCAAATCCCCCGAATCGCCTGAGGTCGATATTGTTCCTCGGCGACAAACGCACCATAGGGGAAAGTTTCTGAAGTCCCCAAGTCTAAACATAGCTCCTCGAGTGATTTGCTTGGGACCATGACAATAGGTCACTCCTCCATTTACCGACTTATTCTGAGGAGGCCATAAGGGAGGCTCTAGCTGTTCAGACGCTTGACTTAGGTGGAGTCCCCAGTAAAGAGGATCCCTTGCGAGATTGCTTTACCGGGGTTGATGATGCCACTGATATTAATGGCGCATCTACCCTCTTCGAAGAGGCACAACGCCTTTTATCTCGGGTAATCCTTAATTCCTATAATTTTAATTTTCCTTTGCTTATTCTTCTTTACTCTAACTTGTGTTCTTTTTTCTGTGTAGGCTTTAACCAGATTCAGGGCAGACTTGAGCCAATGCGAGGCCTAGCTCCAGAAGACCTCGGGTTAAAGGAATGCTTTGAAGATCCTTTGCAGTCAAAAAGAGGAGGAGCTCAAGGACCTTCGGGCAGATTTGGCCAAGGCTCGTAAGGATGAGGACGAGCTAGACAAGCCTTGAAAGAGTATGGTCTACTCGACCCAACTTGGGAGGCCAAAACTTTAGTGTCTCAGCTACAGCAAAAACTGGAGAGAATCGAGCTGCTTCAAGGAGAGGTTGATCATATCCAGGCCGACTGTAATCGATGGAAGGAAAATATGGACCGCCTTGCTGTGGAGAAGCAGGCTGTTTTGACAAAACTTGCATTGACTTAGGACCAACTTCGGGGCGCTAAGGAGAAAATTTTGGCCCAGGCCAAAAAGATCGACGAGCTCGAGGTTAAGCTTGCCGAGGCCAAGGCAGAGGTCGAAAAAATGAGTGTCACGACTAGCTCAAGGAGAGACGCACGAGGCTGATGCCAGATTTTTCTTCTCTGATGATGATGATGATTAATGCAGCAAAGGTGGGTTTGACAATGATGAGGGGCTCGAAGAGGAAGCTTCTCCCATGGGAGAAACTAGCCCCAGGCATAGTTAGGGTTTTATTAAAACCTCTTGTCGGTCTCTTGTACATATATTTTTTCCAATATATATATAAAAAACTTTCTTGAATGCCATCTCATTTTTTATGAACAAAATTTTAGCATAGTTTCATGCTTTAAACAGCGTGTTCGAGACTTTGTCTCGGATGGCTTCCCTGAAGTTTAAATGGTCGAGTTCGGATAAGGTTCGAATATTAGGGAAGAAACCCTTAAGGGCATGTGACAAATAACGGTGAGTCCCCGAGCCATAATCAAGTTATTATTTATTTGGGCTCGGGATAATCAAAACCTTGGATTTGAGTTGGATGAGAACAATATCTCGAACCTTATGTCTATTAGCCCTTAGGCTCTTTTAGATCGGGCCGTTATGGCCTCTAAAATATGGATATTGTTTACCCCTTTTGGCTTAAAAACACTTTGTATAAATTTCTTTATGCCTTAGTATGTATTCTTTAGCCATTGGTTTTTTGAGGGTCTGATGCCGATTGAGACCCCTTTGATTTTAGTGCCTTAGCAAGTTTGTGCTAAGATGATTTGATATATCTTAAGGTTTTTCGAGGGCTGATTTTATCGAAGCACCCTTTTTGATCATTTTACATGGTCTAGCCTTTTAACCGATTTTTTCAAAATATTTGAAGGCCTGTTGTTTATTGCGGGATTCGGATGTCTCCGAACCGCATTATTTCAGCTGTAGCCTTTACTTCGAGCTAGACTTTAATATGGCCATAGCCTTTTGGTATGCCTCTTGGAATTATTTCCCGATAACATTTTGAACAATTTCAAAATGTAAGTCCCCGAGTATGATGGCCTTGGATTTTACATAGAGGGGTGCCTCTTTGAGGTCTTGTGATTCCTAATTTAGATAATTTGGGCATGCAGCCCCCGATTGTTCGAGGTGTATTCGCGCTTGGCCCTTGAGCTATTTCTCACAAATTCATAAGTATGGAGTATAATAGCAAATTTTCTTTGAGACACAAAGTGTTGTCACGCCCCCTTTTTCTCGTGAAATCAGGTATATGACATTTGGAGGGACAACTTGGTCCTTTTGTGAATTGGGTTTTGCATTTGAAGAGTCGCCACCTAATGATTAAGGTGCATTAGGACTCCAATAGACATTCAATTCTAAGTTTTGTTTGAATAACCAGAGATTGGGTAAAGGTTTGAAATTATCCTAAGGGAAAGAATAATTGAAAGAAGAGTTTTTTAAAAAGGAAAAGAGTTATCAAATAAAGGGAAAGAGGGTCCTAGGTTTATATTTAATATGGATCACATCAATGCGATACCTGATATGACACTCTTCAAAAGAGGGGATACACGTGGTATTAGCGCACCAGTCATCATATCCATATCTACCCTTCCCACCATATTAAGGTATTAAAGTGCGGATCGATCTCGATTACTATTGCATGCTATTACCCATACCATTTCATTCAGTCCTGGAGGAGCTTAGGACTAATATTCCTATAGGGGAGGGATATTAGGATGATTGGTTTCAAAAGGTAAAAAAATCTTGGGCGACATACAAAACAAATAATACTGCATATTAGGGGGAAAACATGTAAGCAAGAAAGGCTCAGGTATACCTCCTCAAACAAAACACATATATAGCATGACTTGCACATACTTTTAGGTCTAATTAAATTACTATTGACAAGGGAATTTAATTATTTAGGTAGATTAGTTTATTATATAACTCAGGTAAGAAGTCCGAATCAGGCATGCCTCCTGGTTGTAGCAATTAACAAAATGGATTCAGTTTTACGATTATTACTCTAAGGCTTGCCTAAGTGTTTATACGGGGTCCTATAGGAATGATATCTGCTTATTTCAGAATGTGGTGAAATAGTATTGACTCAAAACGAATTGTTTGAAATCCTATAGGCATGCTTGCTAAACCTTGTTAAGTAAGGGAATTAGATTATTTAAAAACTGATTCAGAATAGACTAATATTAAAACAGATCAGTTTAAGATTTTGCAGGTGATGATATCTACTATTGTTGATTTAAAACCTATGGACATGATATCTAACATTGAATATGAATGGAAGGGACCCGATTTATTTAATAATACCTATAGGCATGATTTCTATATGTTACTGATTTCAATATTACGAACATGACACTTATTTATAACTGCTTAGAACCTAAAGCATGATTAAGTGGCATGCAGAATTTAAATACATCCTATAGGCAAGTTATCTAGGTGTGACATTGACCATGAAGAAATTGAGATAAACCCTATAGAAATGGTGTCTAAGATACAGAATGGAACATAAAGAATTTAAAGAGATTATAACTTCATATAAAAAGGGGTCAAGGGTTGGAAATCCATTGCAATGAGCCTATACACTTAGATAGGTGAGATTTGGGCGTGCACAACAATGAGAAGTGCTGACATGCCTGTAAATCAATAAAAACACACAACACATAAGGGAAACATGGAGGTTATGATCTAAGGGGAATCAGGTATGGGTCATGTAAAGCAATGTCCAATGCTGTCATGCCCAACCAAACACAAGTATTAAACACATTGGGATAGGGATTTAGGATTCACAAGTCATGATACATTAATTTAGAACAGGAAAAGGGAAAATTACATCATGTTTATTAATGGTACAAGGTTAAATACAAATAGTAGACTAACAAGGACGCAAGAAACAGTAAATAAGCATGTTGTTGTTGGTGCCGAAGCTTAATTAGGACATACTAGTAAGAAATGCATATGCAAAAAAATAAGCAAGTTTCCCACAGTCTAGCCTTGGCTTTCAGCCGGCTAGGTAAGACAGCAATATAGAAGTAACAGAGAAAAGAGAGAGATTTTGGAGTGTGTGTGTGTGTGTGAACTCAAGTGTTTTTATGCCTTGTGTTCGTGTGTTTGAAAGAAAAGAAGTACAAGGTATTTATAGTTTTGAAAACGAGTAAGAGAGAGGTAATAATCTACAAACATGGAAACAGTCATGATTCAGAATCAATTATGCAAGTGATTGCCTTTAATTAAGGTATCACTTGCTTAACATGCATTTACAGATTCAAAATAAGGAAAGAAATCAATTTGTCAGCAGGCCGACAGTTGCCATATAAGAAGTAGTAAAGTATTAAGTAAGAAATCGAGTCTAGGTATAGAAATACTCTAATTTTGGAAAGGATTCAGTAAGGCAAATCAGGAAAAAAATTAGTTAACCTTAATAGGCAAGTGAAATCAGAATTTTACAAAGAAAAAGTTTGAAATCAGTCAAAATTTGAAAATCAGTCAAAGAAGGAGACTCAACATTTAAATAGGGTGCATAAACACTATACATGTGAGGCCTGGTCTGTTGGCAAAAGGAAATAGCAAACAATAGTAGCACAAAAAGAAAATTCAATATATAGCAACACTCGAAGCATGCTAGTTAATTGAATCCGTATTGAAGAAACGTTGAATATCAAAAGCATGCGAAGATCTCATAGTAGCAGGTGAGGAAAACCCTTTTGAAAAATTAAGGTTTCGAGCATAATTGAGTATTAGAGGAAATAGAAACCCAAAATCAAAAGAATCACACAAAAGAATAGGGGTTTCAAAATAAAGAACTTTAAATCGAGTCATGTACTTAAGCTAACAATCTCAGATCTAAAGCAATAGGGTTTTCAACAATAAAAGAATTTTAAAAGATGTATAAACAAACAAATCAGACAAAACTCAAGCAAACAAGCGTTTATCTAATAAACAGTCAAAATAAATTAGGGCTTTTAACATGCAAACTCAGGTAGAAGAACGATATGAGCAAACATAGAAAAACATGTCAAAAATCAAATAAAAGTTTCTTGGAATAACTTAACAAGAACCCTAAGCGAAAAGATAAGGAGTTTTAAAAGCCGAATTTTTAAAGAAACTTCGAGAAAAGTTCTTAGAAGTTCAGAGCAAACATAGATATGAAACTGATCTAAGAGAAATAGAAAGAACCTTATAGGTTAGGGCTTCAGAAGAACCACAAGTGATGAGAAAGGCCTTGAAGACCATCGATATAAGCAGGAGATGCAAAAGACTGACTCGAATAGCCATAGCTGGCCGGAGAAAGGTTAGAGACAATCAGAGAACAATCATCGAGCAAAGACTGGACAAAAACCCTTCATGATCTGGTCACGAAACCACATAATTGAACACGTAGAAGCCATGAGAGGTTGATACAAGTCTCCGATGACCTTGGAAACCATAGATTTGGGAGATATTAGGGTTATAATTTGATGGCGGCGGCTAGGGTTTGTAGGATTTTCAGAGAGAGTTGAGAGAGAAGAGTATTCAAGGGTGACGGTAAGTAAGAAATGATTTAGTTTTAGGGGTTAGTTTGGGTTAAAAAAGGAAATGGCAGCTGGTAGCCGTTGATCTAAATGATCAACGACTAGGATTTAAATGGTTAGGCGGGTATTTGGGTATAGTCCAGTTTAATCGAGTTATGAGTAGGAATTGGGCTGGGTAATTGGATTTAAATTGGGAGTTAAATTTAGGCTATACTTGAAATACAATTGGGCTAGATGTTAAAAAACACTTTTCCCTTATTTATTTTAATAAAAATAGCAAATTAATTTATGAAAACAAAGTAATAGCAACAAAATGTTTTATAATCTATATTTATCAATTTAAAAACACTGGGCGTAATTTTTATAAATATAAACGCAATTAAAATAGGCTAATATAGAAATTATATGCAATTTAGTTTAAAAATGCTAAGTAAATATACAAAAATATTCAAAAATTGTATTAGGTATATTTTTGCACAAATGTGAGAATCAAACAAATGAGTCACCAAAAATATAATTTTAGAAATAATTATTGGATTTGTATGGATAAAATAGGGTAATAAATTGATTTAAAAATTAAGAAAAAATAATAAATATTTGTACATACTTATATATGCATTCATTTTCTATTTTGAAAGTATTTTGAATATTAAAAATATATAGGGAAAAATTGGGTATCAACAATTTTCCCGCTTTACCCGGGAAGGATGAAAGAGTTATCGGATAAAGTTATGATGACCAATTTCGACTGAACAAATGGTTCGAGGAGGTTTAGGCCGCACCCTGGCTTTCAAGCTACCTACATATCCCTTCTCTTACAAGAATCAGGCCATATGTAGTTTCGGGTCCGTCAGCGGAGTGTGCCGATGGACACTTCCCAAGAACGGACGCAATATTCAGGACAGGGGAATGGTTAAGGTTTGACATGGCTACGGGAACTGGAGCGGGATCACTACTGCCAAGATGGACTTTGCTCTCTGATTTACCTACAAATAAGCATATATTGTGCATGAATTTAAACATGATGCATGTTCCCATCGGACCATAAATATCGTCTTCGGACAGTTAGAATGACGTCCTTAGACCATGATGTACCGGGCCATGAAGCGTATAGTAAAGGATTCACATGCCATGAACTGATGCTCTCGGGCTATGAAGATGATGCCTTCGAACCATGATGCCTTTGAATAATGATATGCAAAAGATTAAAAGGGGTCCTCAGGCCATGACACGGTGTTCTCGGGCTATGAAAATTGTGCATCCGAGCGATGATGCCTTCGGATAATTTGCCGATATTTCAGCCGATGCAATGTAGATGAGGTGGTGATCTTTCAGCCCATGCAATATAGATAAGGTGGCGATCTTTCAGCTATGCAAATAAAGTAGGTGGTGATCTTTCAGCCATGCAAATGTAGATGAACTGGCGATCTTTTAGCCAAGCAATGCAAATGAGGTGGATATCTTTCATCCATGCAAATGCAGATGAGGTGGTGATCATTCAGCCATGCAAATTTAGATTAGGTGGCAATCTTTCAGGTCATTCAATGTATATGAGGTGGCGATCTTTCAGCCATGCAATGCAGTATGTGGAAATTTTTCAGCCATGGAAATGCAAATAAGGTGGCAATCTTTCAGCCATGCAAATATAGATAAGGTGCAATCTTTCAGCAATGCGATGCAGTAGGGGGCGATCTTTCAGCCATACAGATGCATATAAGGTGGCGATCTTTCAGCCATGCAAATGTAGGAGGTGACGATCTTTCAGCCATGCGAATGTAAATAAGGTGTGTTGATACCCAATTTTTTTCCTACGTAATTTTATATCCAATATAATCCTAAAATAGCATATGTGCATATATAAGCACATCAGAGGATTTTGGCATTCTTAATGATTTTTAAACCAATTTATCACCTATTTTTATACCATAAAATCCAATAATTATTTCTAAAATTATCATTTTGGTGGATAAATTATTTGTATTCACATATTTACACCAAAATATGGCTAACATGATTTATTTGCATATTTTTACAAACTTATTTAGTATTTTTGAAACTAAATAACATATAATTACAATATTAGCCTCTTTTAAGATTTAATTGTAATTATATTTATAAAATTGGATCCAGTATTTTTAATGATAATTATATATTCTTAATTATTTTATTACATTAGATTTAATTCCAATTTTTTTTTGCTTTTTTATTTATTATAAATCAAACAAGGAAAAAGTGTCTATTTAAAAGTTAGCCCTTTTGCATTTCAATTTTAACCCAAATTGACCCCAAATCCCTACCCAATTTTCTAATTAACTCTACCCAATACCGAACTGCCCGAACCGGCCAGTGTCCCTTTTGATATGAGCCGTTGATCATTTATTATCAATGGTCCAGGCTCGCCCTTTCCATTTTTAATTCTAAACGACCCAACCCTATCCCCATTCTCTCAAACCCGCCTCCTTTGGTTTTCCTCGTCTCTCAAACGCTTTAAACCCCTGAAATCCTGATAGCTTACTACCCATCTTCAACCTCGAATCACCAAAATCCATGGCTAATCTAGCCATGGACGAACTCTACTCACCATCTACTGCTCCCACACACCTTTTCACTGAAGATTTGAGTCTAGACCTCGAGGGTATTCATCCAGACCTTGGTCGATGCGATATTCTTTGGCTGTTTTTGGCCTTGCTCCGGCATACCTTAGCTTCCTGAGCCTGGATTCGACCTTATCAACTCAGATCAGCTCTCGTGACTTCCAAGCCTTTCTCGTCCTTTAGGGTTATTGGAAACTCTAGCCTATTCAAGGTTCCTTTTCATTCTATTCTTCTAGATATGTGCTAGATCTACACTGTTGGTAATATTTTAGAGTTTTTCCCCAATTTTCCCTTTTCAAAACTGTTCAAATAAATTTTAGGGTTTTCTGAAAAGTGGCTCATATAATGTTTTCTGATTCTTTTACTCTCGTTTATGTGTGCTTATGCTCGTTTGTTGTACCTCCTATTATGTTCAAGTCCATTTTCTTGTTTCTACCTGATTGATACAGAGAGTCTCTCTGTTCTTTGTTCACATGCTAGCCTAGGTTTGATTCTCGTTCTTTGCGATATGTGTGCAAACTCATGCTTTAATTTCTGGTTCTAAGTTCTGTTGATCATTTCTTCTTGCTTACCCTTGTCTTACAACTCGTAGTTTCTATATTCTTGCTTGTGTATGTCTGCTTATCTCTATGGTTTTGAATGGCTTCTCATCTCTGATCTATGAGAAACCCTAAGTTTTGGGTATTTTTCCTTCGAGTAAAGGGCATCAGGGTTTCACTCTGAAACCCTAGGTTTACAGTCTCATGACGAACCTGTAAATCAAACTCGAAGTCCTACTTGCCTTTGGATCTGACATTTCTCATTGTAAGGCTCTTCTTTGTTCTGAACTGCATGCTTTATATATAAACTTCCCTTTCGAAGATTTATTATTTGAAATCCCATTAATCAGGCTGAATGATTTGTCACTGATTTTTTTTGACTGAATCTCTTTCACCTTTTTGATGTTTTCCTTAAATAATTAATCTTGTACGTGTGTGAAACTTTACGAACGTTTGAATGATTTAATTCCTTAGTTACTTTAGGTTTTGTGATTTTTCAGTTGAATTCGAGATCCTTTGATTGATTTTCAAACTTATACCTTATTTTCCACACTATTGTGCCCTCTTTCCTCAAATACCAACTATGTACTTGACCTTATTTATGCACTATATGGATTCTTTACCCTAATCAGCCTAAGTAAATTGATTCTTTCTTCCTTGTTCTAGCTTGACTAGTCATTTGAACTAGATCTCTTAATTAAAGGAGTCTGATTGTTCTGATTGATGCTAATTTATTGAATTTCTGTAATTGTGCACTCTTTGCCTACCTCACTTGTTTTCAGAAAGCTGTATAAAGGGCTTAACCCTCCCTTTTTTTAAAAAAAAGAATCAGTCGAGAACAATTACTCTCTCTTTCTCACTAGTACACAAACTAGTTCGATGCACTACTTCTCTTTTCTTTCTCAAATACATTAAGTTTTCTCGAGTGTTCTGCTGAAGTCTTGAGTTGATTTTCTCTATGCTGCGGCTGCAAGTGATCTATTTGTCTTTTTCTATTACTTCGCAACTGATATGTCTATCTTATTTTATATACTACTCTCCTCCTATGTGTTTTATATTTCAGTTCTGTTTGTACTTCCTATTTACAGCTTTCTGCAATGCTATCACTCTTATTCTTATGTGAATCGTTTACCCTCCTACACCTTTATGTGTAAGTTATGGTTCAAGGCATGACAACACTCTAATATTGTTGTCCATGCATCTGGGCTGGATTCTTTGAATCCCAAACTCAATCAGTTCCCATTTCCTTTCCCTTTTATGTGTGTTTGAGCCTTAGACTTGGGTCTGGCAGCGTCCTAATCACTGTCCAGACCCTGGTCTGACCTTCAAGGGTCTGCTCTTAATGTGTTTAACCAAGTAGGTGGTCAGGGGTGTGCCAGCCTATTTTGTGGTTAGGTATGACCACCACCTGTCATGGCTCCCAATTCCCCTTTCACTTGCACTTACTCTTTGCTATTAAGTTTTGCCCCTCTCTTGCAAGCCATGCTTTAGGACCCCTGAGCTCCCTCTGAACATGGATGCCTGAGATCTGGCTCTTCCACACTGCACTGTTTCTAAATCTAATGGTATCTTGGGTGTAAGCAATGCCGGGAATCCTTGAGATTTCTTGGAACTTTGAAACACCTTGGATAAAGAAAAGGCTTTGGAAATCTGGATCTCGAAAATGGTTCAATCGCATGTTATTAGACACTAAGTCTGATTTAGGTACCTTGGATGCAACTGTTGGTTCTAATGTATCGTTTTTATATTTTTTCTGGTCTGTAATAACTTATATAAACTCGGGGAACATAGTAAAAGGGTGTGGGATGGATCTTTACTTTCTTGTATTAAAAGGGTAGAAATCATGATTTTAGGACTTTATTGTTCAATCACCTAGAAATCCTGCCTATAGGAACATTTATTGTTATTTAAACACATAGAAAGCATGTCTATTGGACTAACACTTAACTTTTTGCAATTAATCATATAGATATCATGACTATAGGGATCTGCGTTCTTTGTCACAGTACATAAAATTTTAGGATTTATTAAACAAGAATCCGTCCACAAGCTTATCAAAAGATTCTGTAATCAATAGTTTGTAGATATCAGGCCTATAGGAGCTTCTGTCAAAAATCAAACTCGCTTCGTCTGTTTTAAAAGCAATAACAATTGGTTAACTAGTTCTTTTGTGCCTGAATCTGTATACATTTCTAATCATATCTTTTGATAAAACTCTCTCCCAAATCAGCGCATACTTTTCTAAAATCCATTTCTCTAACTTGCATATCTTTTTCTGAAATTGCCTTTTTTCTAAAACTCCACCTAAATGTTTTTTTTTCGCCTTTAAACTTATCTCTTAAACTAGTTCTGCAATTCACTTTTTCTTTAGATAACTCTGTCTATTCTAGAAATTTTATAACCTCTCTATCTGTGTTTAATTGTAACTGGGCAATCTCCTTTCCTCCTGAAACTCATTTCTAAATGTTTTCCTAAGTCTGCAACATACCTTTTCTTTCAAAACTCTTCGGCATAGTTATCTTCTATAATCAATACTTCTTAAACCAACTCACGCTAATCTAATGCTTTAAACCTTGACAACTGTATCCGAGTGGCCTAATACAGATTTTGTGTCCAAATATATGTGTTGAACCAGTCCGCTCACTGCTTAATTTTAATCTAAGACCAAATCAGTATTTTTCAAGGCATGCTAAACTACATGATTATCTAAATTTAGGGGTTTATCTGAGCCTTATATTACTTGTCCTTCCCTCTACTTGATATTTTTTTTGAATGTCGAACTAGAATTTTATCCTTTAAGCTCCATAAAATCCCCCATGCCTTTCTCCCCCTTAGGATTAGAAGTCATAATTCTCCTGGACTGATAGGATTGGGACGAGTACTAGCATGCAATAAGTAAACGAGACTAATCGCGCTTTAATACCTTAACGTGGTGGGAAGGTAGAATATGGATATGATGATCGATGCGCTAATATCTCGTGCGACCCCTCTTCTGAGGAGTGATTGCTGGATATTGCATTGATGTGATCCATATTATGTATAAGCCTAGGACCCCTTTTCCTTTTATTTGTTATGTTCTTTTAAACATTCTTTCTTTTAAACTAATATTCTAAAATCTCTCGTTTTCTTCTCCTCTTTTAAAAAAAACTTTGAACTTGTTTTCAGCTTTTATGTGAAAATCTTATTTGTTTCTTCTTCCTTCTAAAGTCACAATTGTAGTATGGTCGGGAACCACATTAGTGGATCTTGAGGAGTGACTAACATCTTCCCCTTGAGATAATCTCAAGTCCTTACCCAACTCTGGTTCTTCTTCTCAATTTTTTCCTTTAGAAGTGTCCTAATGCACTATATTCATTAGGTGGCGACTCTTCAAATTCCAAAAATCCAATTCTTGCAAGGGAATAAAGAGTTTTCCTCCCATTATGTCCTATACCGATTTCCGGTCTTCCGTCCGTGATGGAAAAAGGGGCGTCGACATCATGGAGACTCTGCTGGAGATTCTTTAGGCTTTTACCATTACATGCTATTTGTGACTTTATTAATTGCCTTCATTTCTTGCCTTTTAATTATTTCATTGTGAAAACTAACTTGGCTCTTCATATCATTCCTTTCCTTTAACTGCTTTCCTTTACTGCTTTGTTATTTCAATATCATTGTAATTTCAAGCATTTATTGTAATCATTTATCTTATGCACGTGAAAATACATGTCAATTTGTTTCGTTCTTGTAAATTGCATCTTCAAACATCGTACTCCACTCATACCAAAATACTATTGCAACGCTTATAATGAGTGGTTGCGCTCTTCCGATATTATCACCCCTTAAATTTGGCAAAGGCATATTTGCGGTAAAACCAGTCGATCAACGGTGTAGTCGACTGTTTCACGCCTTTCCCTCTTGAGTTGTCCGCTCAAGGGTACCGATCTAGCACTTCAAAATAGAAACCTTACTCTGCTAAATTATACATGCATCATGGTCAAACCTAGCTTAGTCAGTTATGTTGTTCGCATAATGACTCATTAAGATAGCCTAGTCCAAAGTCCATCGGGTTTCCCTAAAATCCAAAACGGACACCTCCATGTTCTGTGCATTTATTTTGAGAACTAAATGCCTATTATGCTAATTGTTGATTTAAATAGTCGAGTCTAGGTCTAAACCTTTGCTATGCAAAAACTAAGGCACGAAGTCCCCAGATTCGGTATAGTAACCAACATTCACCAAAGGCTGCTAAACTGGTGGGAGGACCTTCATGCCAGTGATTAGACCATTGTCCGCAAATACTTAGGGAATTTACCTTCACTTATGGAAATCCAGCTTGACAACAAAATGGTATAGGCTGCAACTTTGTTGTGGGATAGTGATTGGTCAGTGTTTCGCTTCGGGTATTGTCTAGCTAGTATTCCTTGGGAGACTCCGGGTCTGCTTATGCCGGAAAATCGCAAAGCTAGAGTCTTTCTTAAGATGATGGGACTCAAGAAAAACCATATTTGACTTGTGTGAAAGACTCCTACATACCATTTCACAACTTGTACGAGATGTATGGCAATAGCAAATCATACCGCACCTACACTAACGAATTTTCCCTTACCTCTTTAGGGCATATCCATAAAAGGGGCTTCGTCTTCACGTTCTGTTTTCTGGGAATGATAATCTTTCCTATGAAGCAGGCTAGAATCCATACCAGACTAGCCATGGTATCCAAGACCTTGATGGAAGGGATTGACGGGTAGTCTTTCAGCATAGTGCCAATGATCGTCGCTGAGATATATTTAGCCCTGGAAAAGTGTCAAAAAGGGGCCAAACATTTCAAATGTTGTAATCTGTTGCTTCAACTCTGGCTTATAAATCAACTTTAGAAAAGTGATTACCGGCGGGAAATTATACACAGAGACTGGGATGTTCATATCATTTTTCACCACCCAAAGTGAATGAACTTCATGCCTAACATGTTCGCCCAACCAGAAGACGCCAGAGGATGGGTAGAGTTATTTGAGAATTTGTAGGAAGATCAAGTACAGTGGATGTATGAGTGGTTCCTAACAGGGGAGTTCATTGTTCGTTTTCCGGATGCACCATTCCTTATATTCAGTGGTCTGAGGGAAACTTATCATTATGTCCCTCTCTGAGCCATGATGCAAGCAGGCAGGAAGCAAATCATACCAAGGGTAGACAAAATGAGACTTCAGGGTTGACTTTCAGGACGATGATAGCCCTCACAGATGTCATGCTCAGCACATGTGGCATTGCAAACTCGTCTTGGGGAGAGAATCTATCGAGCCAGACAATATCATGCCGGCTATGTGCCGCACTACTCAGGTTGGTTGGAAGAAAATTACACTGGTTTGGGTCATCCTAGGTTCATCCGAGGTCACATGCTTATCGACGAAAAGGCTGAAGTGCAAGTTAAGTACAATCAATTGCGCAAAAGAATTCGGGAATGAAAAGATGAGCATCGGGAGATACAAGAAGCTCACTAGAAGATGATCAACGAGTGGAAGGATACGGCTATCAATGACAAAAAGCGGTTAGGGTATCTGGAATGAGGTCTAGTAGAGCTGGAAGGAAAGTTCTTGAAAAGGATTGAAGACTGCCAAAATGCCGAGGGAAATGGAGGTGGACATCTAGCCCGAGCCTATCTGCTTCTAGGACTGCACGAGTTAATGCAGCTACACGAGGGAGGCAAGAATACCGAATCTGGGAAGGTACTTCTGGGACCAAGTACTTAGGATCTTGTATTTCCTGCTTTCATAATGTAATGAGGTCACTGGCCATTAGTGACATCTTTATTTCTGTTATTTTAAGTTATTTTTTATACTCGTCTTATTTTTATCAATAAAATGAGGCATGACATATAAGTTCTCCAAAGTTAATTTGTCTCTAGGCCTACCTCGGGCATAATGAGACACCCAAATTAGGACACCACTTAGATTCTTGCACATTGTGTTTAAATATTGCAAAGTTCTCTTTCTCAGAATCTGCACTAACTTTTTACCTTTTATTTTTCTTTTATTTTTATTCCCCTCTCCAAGGGTTAATTCCTCCATTCTTGCACAATCAGCATACTCTACAAGATCCAAATGGCCTCTACCTCCTCCTCATCCTAGTCCTATCAGAAACAAAGGCAGAATGGGAGATGCAAGTGCTAGAAAGGAGATTGAAAGGGAGGAAACTTCTTAGGCTACCCCAATTGATAAAGGAACTGCTGCTCAGATTGAACAAAAAACTTCTGAAATTCCGGGAGGAATTGGACCAAGTTTGGAACTTGGCAAGCCTATCATTCTCTCTTCTGCTCCTGATGCCAACACCCAAAACCCCGTACCTCCACAAAACACCCCACAACCACAAATGTAACCCACTCATGCTCAAACCTTCTACACATGACATGCTCCCAATAACACTCCACTACTCATTCTTGAACCGCCAAACACTACAAACGACCACCTCCACAACACTCCTATCTTCGTGGACACTATACCCCACTACAGTCAACCAATATCAAGTGCTTCTGAATCAAACAATAAAGACTCTCTCATTGGGAACTTGGCAGCAAAATTCCAGAAGTTAACTAGCCGGGTCCAAGGTGTCGAAGGTAGCAAAGGCATCGAGGGGCTAAACTATGAAGATCTTTGCATTCAGCTGGATGTTGAACTCCTGGAGGAGTACAAACCTCCCAAGTTTGAGATGTTTGATGGTACAGGTGATCCCAGGGTTCATCTAAGGACATACTGTGATAAGATGGTTGGAGTTGGAAGGGATGAGAAAATTCGCATGAGCGGTTCATGAGGAGTATAAAAGAAGATGCCTTATCTCGGTATATCAGCCATGCACAAAGAAATGGACAAACTGGGTAGGTATAGCATCCGACTTTATGGACTGATTCAGGTTTAACACAGAGAACACACCCGATGTGTTCTATATTCAAAATTTGAAGAAGAAATATTTCGCGAATATGCTACTTGTTGGAGGTCAGGCAAGCCTTAGAAGAGTAGCAAATGAACAGACTCTTTGTTCGGGCTCAGGATCCACAATACTATGATAGGTTGATGCTAATAAAAGGCCAGAAATTCTCTTACATCATCAAGTTGTGAGAAAGAATTGAGGAAGGTATCAAAGATGGTATGGTCACTAATCTTGAAGCATTACAGGACACCAACAAGGACTTACAATCTGGTGGAATGTCAAAGAAGTAGGACATGAATTCTATAATGGTTGCATAGAGAACCAAATCTCCAATGAAATACCAAAAATACCTCTTAACTCCACTTACATATCAGTCTTCCCCGAATTACCAAGCACCTTCGCCCACATACCAAATTCCACCACCCGCCTACCAATCATCTCCACCTCCCACATATCTACCCACTTCACCAAGATATTCTCAACCCACACCTATATACCAAGCCTATAATTCCCAACCTTCTCACTACCAATCTCCACCCACTCGCCAAAACTTTCCTAGACCCAGACCGAACTTTGACCATAGACTCCCAAACAATATACAACCATCGCCGAACCGATTGAATAACTATATGAAATACTCAAAGCAGCCGGTTACGTTACTACTATCCCATCCATAACTCCAGAAAATCCCTTCCAATGTGTCAATCTAAACAAAACCTGCGCATATCATTCCGGAATGAAAGGCCATACCATCTACGAGTATCGCTCGTTGAAAGATAAGATTCTGACCTTGATTAACAATAAGGAAATTATAGTAAAGGAGTACGCTCCCAATATCTACAGAAATCCTATGCCAGATCACAAGGGTGGGGGCATTCACATGATCGAGATTGAGGATGATTGGGATCCCAAAGGGTCAATTGAATTGATTGCCGAAGGGGATGAAACAAAGAAGCCGGTAGTCACGCTCAACCCTATTGTTGTCCAAATCCATCTCTCTAAGGGAGATGAGGTGAATATGTCTATAGCTCTTGAGTTCGAAGCACCTCATCTGAAGGCACCGAGACCAATTAAGGTTGAGTTTGGAATTCCAAAGGCACATGCACCATTTGAAGTTACTGCGTTACCTCCAAGGGTGTCTATTCCAGTTAATATGATAGATGTGACCCCGTTCAATTGCCATACTATGGGATTACACAACTGAAGCTAGAAGAAAAGGGAAAGTCAAAACTGGAAAAGCAATTGCCTCATAGGGCATGACCAGAACAGGGAGGATATACACTCCAGAACACTTAGCTGAGTCCAACAAGCAAACCTCTGGGCGGCCTGATAAACTTGGGCCCGATGATCTTTGGAGAAAAATATAGGCTAAAGAATACTCGATTGTTGAGTAGTTGAACAAAACACCAGCGCATATTTCCATCCTGGCTCTTCTGCAAAGCTCTGAGGCACACAAGAATGCTCTTATGAAAATATTAAGTGAATCTTATGTTCCCAGCAACATAATTGGAGGTGAAATGGCAAATATGGTGGGACAAGTGTTGGAGAGTCACAAGATTACTTTCCACAAAGATGAGCTACCACCGGAAGGACTAAGTCACAATAAGGCATTGCACATCACCGTGCAATGCAAAGATTACTTCTTCACCAGGATCCTGGTAGATGGAGGATCCAGCCTTAATATTTGCCCACTGATAGCTCTCAGGATATTGGGAAAATGTTTGCATGAGATCAAAGATGGGGCTATCAGTGTTAAAGCCTTAGATGGGTCCCAAGGATCCACCATTGTGGAAATTAGCATGTGCTTGCAAATGGGACCAACATGGTTTGATGTTGATTTTCAAGTAATAGACGTCCCAGAATCATACAATTTGTTGTTAGGACGACCCTGGATCCACGCCGCTGGAGCTATTGCATCAACCCTGCATCAGGTAGTAAAGTTCGAATGGAAGCATCAAGAGATAATCATTCATGGTGATGGTAGCAACCCCATATACAGTCGCCAGACCATCCCAATAATTGTAGGTAGAAGAAGAATAGGTAGAGAAACCTACCATCACATCGAGCAAGTCAATGCTGTGGACAAAGATAGATGGTGGGATAACAAGATTGAGAGCATCCTGAACATGTGCGGGTATGAGCCCGAAAATGGACTTGGGAAGAATCTCCAGGATATAACCAAGCCCATCAAGCTTAAGAAACACTGTAATTTTGTCCTGGGTTACGAGTATACATGGAAGGAGTTTGATGATTGGTCACCACCATGGCACGACCCAGACTATCCACTGGAGTACCATATACCTCCTCTAGAGAAAACCTTTCAACCGAAAGAATTCATGTATGGATCAGAGGAAGATCAGGCATTAGCGGCGATGAAGAACCTGTTTCTGGAAGATGATATGGACTGTTGTGTTATCTTCGAGGAGGAGGGGGAAGAAGGCCCTTCCATAAAAGTTGTGAATCGAGGGGAAAACCTCACTAATTGGTCGATCAAAACCACCAAGGCCCGAAAAGCTTCAGGGTAGCAAGGCTAAACGACGCACCATGCATCGCATTTTACTTTTTACTAAGTGATTTTACTTTTCCGCAAAGTCTTTAATTTCAAAAGAAGCTTTGATGTTCCAAACTATTATGAATTTAATCAATGCATTTTCAGATTATTATATATCTTTCTCTTATTATTTTCCTCTATTATTTACTTTATCTACATAGCATTACTATTACCTAACTTTATAATGAATAAACAATTGTGACTTGCAACGAGACAACGCAACAAACAGATATAGATTCAGAAGAGGATGATATACCAGAAGAGGTTGTCAGAGAGGTTGAGAACTTTGAGAATAGGCCTAAATCCAACTTGGACAAAACTGATATTGTTAATATTGAGAGATGCCGAGAATGTCAAGAAAACACATATTAATGTGCATTTTTCACCATCAGAAATGAAAGAGTACACACAATTCTTAAGAGAGTATGAGGACATCTTTGCCTGGTCTTATGATGATATAACTGGTCTCAACACATCCATTGTAGCTCACAAGTTACCAATAGACCCGACATGTCCACCAGTAAAACAGAAGCTTAGAAAGTTCAAACCCGACATGAGTTTGAAAATCAAAGAAGAGGTTACCAAGCAAGTCAAAGCCATGGTTCTCAGGTGGTAGAGTATCCAACATGGTTAGCCAACATCGTGCTAGTAACGAAGAAAGATGGGAAGTTTAGAGTCTGTGTCGACTACCGGGATGTCAACCGGTCCAGTCCCAAGGACGACTTCCCCTTGCCAAACATACATATCCTAATTGTCAAATGCGCCAAGCATGAGCTGCAGTGATTTGTTGATTGTTTTGTTGGATACCATCAGATATGGATGGATGAAGAAGATGCAGAGAAAACGGCTTTTATCACGCCATGGGGGATGTGCTATTATAGAATGATGCTGTTCGGTTTGAAGAATGATGGTGCCACCTACATGAGATCCATGAATACCATCTTTTATGGCATAATACATACAGAAATCGAGGTATATGTTGACGACGTATAAGAAAAAGAAGGATGTAATCAGTTTTCTGGGAAGACTCAACTGCATCATCCGGTTCATAGCTCAGTCCACTATTATTTGTGAACCTATCTTCAAGATGCTGAAGAAGGATGTTGCCACCAAATAGGCTGAAGATTTTCAAAAATCTTTTGACAGGATTAAGGAATACTTGTCTACACTGCCAGTCTTGGTTTCGCCTGAACCAGGAAGACCTCTTTTGCTTTATCTTGCAGCATTGGATGGAGCATTTGTTGTGTTTTAGGACAACATGATGAAACGGGGAGAAACGATCAAGCTATTTACTACCTCCGCAAGAAGTTTACCCCGTATGAGGCCTGGTATTCTCTGTTAGAACGCACCTGCCGTGCTTTGACTTGGGTGGCTTAGAAATTGAGGCACTATTTTTGTGCTTTCACTACTTATTTCATATCCATAATGGATCCGTTAAAGTATATCTTCCAGAAGCCCATGCCTACTGGCAAGCTCACCAAGTGGCAAATCCTGCTAAGTGAATTTGATATTGTTTACATCACTCAGAAGGCAGTCAAAGGACAAGCTTTGGTAGATTATCTCGTCGAGAAACCTGTGGGAGGAGAATATGAACCTCTAAAGACGTATTTTCCTAATGAAGAGGTATATTTCATAGGAGAGGACATTGCAGAATCCTATGATGGTTGGAGGATGTTTTTCGAAGGAGCCGCGAATTTCAAAGGAGTTGGCATATGACCAGCCCTTGTATCAGAAATTAGTCAGCATTACCCGGTATCTACCAAGCTCAAATTCCCATGCACTAACATCATGGCCGAGTACGAAGCCTTCATCTTGGGGCTCAAATTGACCGTTGACATGAATGTTCAGGAGCTACTAGTGATCGTAAATTCAGACATACTCATACATTAGGTTCAAGAAGAGTGGGCAACCAAGAACTCCAAAATACTCCCTTTTCTGCACCATATGCTGGAGTTGAGGAAAACATTCACAAAGACGGAATTTCAGCATATTCCCAGAATACAGAATGACATCGCTGATGCACTAGCTACTTTGTCATCCATGATCCAACATCCGGATATGAATTTCATTGATCCCATCCAAGTCAAGATTTATGACCAACCAACTTATTGTGCTCACGTTGAGGAAGAAGCCGATGGGAAACCATGGTTCCATGACATTAAAGAATACTTGACCATAGGAGAATACCTAGAGCTTGCCAATGCTACTCAGAAGAGCACACTTCGGAGGTTAGCTAACAATTTCTTTCACAACGGAGGGATCCTGTACAGGAGGACTTCCGATTTGGGATTATTATGATGTGTCAAAGCAAGCGAAGCAACCAAACTATTGGATGAAGTGCACGCAGGGACCTGCGGACCACACATGAATGGTTTTGTCTTAGCAAAAATGATACTCCGAGCAGGATGTTTTTGGATGACTATGGAAACAGAGTACATCTAGTATATCTAAAAGGGTCATCGCTGTCAAATACATGTAGACATGATAAAGGTACCTCCAAACGAGCTTACTGCATTGAGCTCACCATGGCCATTCGCCGCTTGGGGAATGGATGCTATCAGACCAATCAAGCTTGCCGCATCAAACTGACACAGGTTCATCTTAGTGGCAATTAATTACTTTACCACATGGGTCGAAGCAGTGTCGTACAAAGTAGTGACTAAGAAAGTTGTGGCAGATTTCATCCGGGACCGTATCGTTTGTCGATTCCGAATTCCGGAATCAATCATCACTTATAATGGTTCCAATCTCAACAGAGACCTGATGAAAGCAATGTGTGAAACATTCAAGATAAAACACAAGAACTCTACAACCTACAGACCTCAGATGAATAGAGTTGTGGAGGCAGCCAACAAGAATATCAAAAAGATACTAAGGAAGATGATTAAAAGGCACAAATAATGGCACAGGAAGTTATCATTTTCCTTATTGGGATACCGTACCACAGTCCACACATCAACTGGGGAACTCCCTACATGCTGGTTTATGGTACGGAGGCGGTCATTCCCACCGAGGTAGAAAGTCCCTCCTTGAGGATCATACAAGAAGCAGAGTTGGATGATGCATAATGGGTAAAAAGTCACTACGAGCAATTAGCCCTTATAGACGGGAAAAGGATGAATGCAGTTTTCCATGGTCAATTATATCAAAATAGAATGTCCAGAGCTTTTAAAAATAAATTAAAGCAAGAAAGTTTACACCAGGGCAGCTGGTGTTGAAGAAAACATTTCCACATCAAGATGAAGCCAAGGGGAATTTCTCTCCCAATTGGCAGGGTCCATACATGGTTTACTGGGTTCTAACTGGAGGAGCCCTTATTCTTGCAGAAATAGACGAAGAAGTCTGGCCATAGCCAATCAATACTGATGCAGTAAAACGATACTATGTGTAATTATACGCTTTCTTTTCATGTTGTAATTTGAACTACATTTAAACTGATTCCCGTTTAAGAGGGGATACGTAGGCAGCCCTATGGATTTGGTCACCATTTAATAAAATTTAATTTTCCCCCGCTATTGGAACTGGGGCAGAATTTTGAGGAGGACCCTCAAAATTCCGAAGTCAGTTTTCAGCCTTTTTCATTACCAGAAGTGCCAACCCAGTAAACTGGGCCAGAATTTTGAGAAGGACCCTCACCATTCTAAGGTTGCTCGTTTTCAGTCATTCAGTGCAGCCTTCAAAAGCACCAACCCAGGAAACTAGGGCAGAATTTTGAGGAGGACCCTCAAAATTCTGGAGCAAGAGAGGTTGCTATGTCTTGAACCACGTCGCAGTCATTGGTTCATTAAAAGTAAATCATTTTCGATTATATACTTATGTTATATTTAGTAAATCATGCATAACTATCATCTGAATCGCTGTTGTTTAGCAACGCTACCCCAAGGATACGCGACGTCAGGAGCCATAGGATATAAACTAACCTCTCCCCCTCTGCAGAACTCACAATTTTTCTTTGGATGCAGGCACCCAAGACGCAAATCGTCTAATATATTTTACTTTGAAGAAGTGAAACTTTCAGAACAATTTCTTATTTACAAATCGCTATCTGCACACAACATCCCCAGCAGCCACAATGATGCAATCAACAATCAGCTATCACCCATCAGCTAAGAGATTTCATTACTATTCGCCTTTTATTTCCTGCATTGCATAAAGCTACCTTTCTGCTTTTCGAGACTAAGCACTATCTCCATCCTGCATTTCCGCATATGGCTACTTATCTGCCTTTCAAGACTATGATCTGTCGCCATCTACATTATCTTGCATAAGGCTACTCATCTGCCTTTCGAGACTAAGCCTTGTCTTCATCCTGCATTTCTGCATAAGGCTACTTATCTGCCTTTCGAGACTAAGCCATGTCTCAATCTGCATTATCTTGCATAAGGCTACTCATATGCCTTTCGAGACTAAGCATTGGCCCCATTCGCATTCTGCATAAGGCTACTTATCTACCTTCCAAAGTTAAGCTTTACCTCCATCTGCATAAGGCTACTTATCTGCCTTTTGAGACAAAGCATTGTCTCCATCTATATCTACATAAGGCTACTTATCTGCCTTGCAAGACTAAGCATTGTCTCCGTCTGCATTTTGCATAAGGCTACTTATCTGCCTTCCGAGGTTAAGATCTACCTCCATCCTGCATAAGGCTACGTATCTGCCTTTCGAGACTAAGCATTGTCTCCATCCTGCATGGCTGCAATATCGTCACCTGCATTTAAATTCTCACTTTGGCTGAAAGATCGCCACCCTTTGCATTCATTGGCTAAAAGATTACCACCTTCTCATAGGCTAAAAGATTGCCAACTTATTCAAAGGCGTCATAATTTAGATGCACCATCTGCATAGCCGAGAACATCATTTCATGGATTGCGAATCTTTATTTATGCTCTTCATGGCCCAGGACATCATAGTCTGAGGACGTCATCCTAACCGTTCAAAGAGAAGCATTCGTGGTCCAACGGGAATTTGCATCACGTTTAAATTATGCACAATATACATTGTAGCGCCTATTTGCAGGTACACCGGCTAGCAAACAGCCGTCTCATCAGGAGCGATCTTGCTTTGGTTCCCGCAAGCCTATCCGACTCCAAACACCCTTTTCGAATCTAAGCATCGCGTCCATTCTTTTCAAATATTCATCGGCACACTCCGTCAATGGTTCCTGAACTACTTATGGCGTGATTTCTGTATAACTAGGGATAGGTAGGCAGCTCGGAAACTAGAGCTCGGCCAAAATTCTTTTCAATCGCCGCTTCTGGTCAAAATTGACCATCTTGTCTTTACCCGACAACTCTTTCATCCTCATCGGGTAAAGAGGGGCAGCAGTTGATACCCAATTAGTTCCCTACGTAATTTTATATCCAAAATACTCCTAAAATAGCATATGTGCATATATAAGCGCACCAAAGGGTTTTGGCATTTTTAATAATTTTTTAAACCAATTTATCGCATATTTTTATACCATAAAATGTAATAATTATTCCCAAAATTATCATTTTGGCGGATAACTTATTTTTGTTCTCATATTTACACCAAACTATGGCTAACATGAGTTTTTCATATTTTAACAAACTTATTTAGTATTTTTAAAACTAAATTGCACATAATTGCAATATTATCCTCTTTTAAGATTTAATTATAATTATATTTATAAAATTGGCTCCAATATTTTTAACTTGATAATTATATATTATTAATAATTTTAGTATGTTTGATTTATTTCCAGAAATTGTTTTTTTATATATAATTTAAACAAGGAAAAAGTGGTTATTTAAAAGTTAGCGCTTTTGCATTTCAATTTTAACCCAAATTGATCTCAAATTCCATACCCAATTTCCTAATTAACTCGACCCAATACCCAACCACCCGAACCGGCCCGTGTCCTCTTGACTTGAGCCATTGATCATTTTTTATCAACGGCCCAAGCTCGCCCTTTCCATTTTTAATTCTAAACGACCCCAACCCTATCCCCATTCTCTCAAACCCGCCGCCTTTGGGTTCTCTCATCTCTCTTGAACGCTCTCAACCCATGATACCCTAATAGCTGCCTACCCTTCTTCAACCTTGAATCACCGGAATCCAAGGCTAATCTAGCCATGAAGAACCTCTACTCACCATCTACTACTCCCACACGCCTGCTCACTGAAGATTCGAGTCTAGACCTCGAAGGTCTTCATCCAGAACTTGATAGATGCGAGATTCTTTGGTCGTTTTTGGCCTTTCTCCATCATACTTTAGCCTCCTAATCCTGGATTCAACCTTATCAAGTCAGATCCGCTCTCGTGACTTTCAAGCCTTTCTCGTCCTTTAGGGTTCTTAGAAAACCCTAGCCTATTCAAGGTTTCTTTTCGTTCTATTCTTCTATATCTATGCTAGATCTATGCTGTCTGTAATGTTTTAGAGTTTTTCCCCAATTTTCCCTTTTCAAACTATTTATATCAATTTTAGGGTTTTCTGAAAAATGGTCCTAAAATGTTTTCTGATTCTTTTACTCTCTTTTATGTGCGCTTATGCTCGTTGTTTTTACCTTCTATTATGTTCAAGTCCGTTTTCTTTTTTCTTACCTTATTGCTACAGAGAATCTCTCTGTTCTTTGTTCACCTGCTAGCCTAGGTTTGATTCTCGTTCTTCGCTATATGTGTGCAAACTCATGCTTTAATTTCTGGTTCTAAGTTTTGTTGATCATTTTTTCTTGCCTACCCTTGTCGTAAAACTCGTAGTTTCTGTATTCTTGCTTGTGTATTCCTGCCTATCTCTGTGGTTTCAAATGCCCTCTTTTCTCTGATTCTATGAGAAGCCCTAAATTTTGAGGGTTTTTCCTTCGAGAAAAGGGCATTAGGGTTTCACTCTAAAACCCAAGGTTAATAGGATCATGACGAACCTGTAAATCAAACTCGAAGTCCTACTTGCCTTTGGATCTGGCATTTCTCATTGTAAGGCTCTTCTTTGTTCTGAACTGCATGCTTTATATATAAACTTCCCTTTCGAAGATTTATTATTTGAAATCCCTTTAATCAGGCTGAATGATTTGTCACTGATTTTTTTTATTGCATCTCTTTCACCCTTGTGATGTTTT
This sequence comes from Nicotiana benthamiana, assembly GCA_034376525.1. Taxonomy (NCBI): domain Eukaryota; kingdom Viridiplantae; phylum Streptophyta; class Magnoliopsida; order Solanales; family Solanaceae; genus Nicotiana; species Nicotiana benthamiana. The sequence continues at coordinate 13,526,514 of CM067331.1, read as the reverse complement.
CCTTAACTAATTAATCTTGTACCCTCTGTGAATTTGTACCAATGTTTAAATGATTTATTTCCTTAGTTACTTTAGGTTTTGTGATTTTGCAGCTGAATCCGAGATCCTTTGACTGATTTTCAAACTTATACCTTATTTTTCACACTATTGTGCCCTCTTTCCTTAAATACCAACTATGTACTTGACCTTATTTATGCACTATATGGATTCTTGACCCTAATCAGCCTAAGTATATTGATTCTTTCTTTCTTGTTCTAGCCTAACTAGTCGTCTGAACTAGACCCCTTAATTAAAGGAGTTTGTTGTCCTGGTTGATGCTAATTAATTGAACTGCTATAATTGCACACTCTTTGTCTACCTCACCTATTTTCAAAAAACTAAATAAATTGCTTAGCCCTCCCCTTTTAAAAAAACAAGAATCAGTCGAGAACAATTACTCTCTCTTTCTCACAAGCACACAGACTAGTTCTGTGCACTACTTCTCTTTTCTTTCTGAAATACTTTAAGTTTTCTCAAAAACTTCGAGTGTTTTATTGAAGTCTTGAGTTGATTTTCTCTATGATGTGGCTGCAAGTGATCTATTTCTCTTTATCTATTACTTTGCAACAGATATGTCTATCTTATTTCAAATACTACTCTCCTCATATGTGTTTTATATTTCAGTTCTGTTTGTTATTCCTGTTTACAGATTTCTGCAATGCTATCACTCTTATTCTTATGTGAATCCTTTACCCCATACCCCTTTTGTGTAAGTTATGGTTCAAGGCACGACAACACTCTAATATTATTGTCCATGCTTCTAGGGTGGATTCTTTGAATCCCAAACTCAGTCAGTTCCCATTCCCATTCCCTTTTATGTGTGTTTGAGCCTTAGACTTGGGTCTGGCAGTGTCCTAATCACTATCCAGAACCTGGTCTGACCTTCAAGGGTCTTCTCTTTATATGTTTAACCAAGCAGATGGTCAGGGGTGTGCCAGCCTATTTTGTTGTTAGGTATGACCACCACCTGTCATGGCTCCCAATTCCCCTTTCACTTGCACTTACTATTATTTATTAAGTTCTGCCCCTCTCTTACAAGCCATGCTTTGGGACTCCTGAGCTCCCTCTGAACTTGGATGCCTAAGAGCTGGCTCTTCCACACTACACTATTTCTAAATCTAATGGTATCTCAGGTGTAATCAATGCCGGGAATCCCTGAGATTCCTTGGAACTTTGAAACACCTTGGATAAAGAGAAGGCTTTGGAAATCTGGATCCCGGAAATGGTTCCATCGCATGTTATGACATTAAGTCTAATTTATGTACCTTGGATGTAACTGTTGGTTTCTAATGTATCTTTTCTATATTTTTCTGGTTTGTAATAACTTTTATAAACTTGGAGAACATAGTGAAAGGGTGTGGGAGTGATCTTTACTTTCTTGCATTAAAAGGGTAGAAATCATGATTTTAGGACTTTATTGTTCAATCACCTAGAAATCCTACCTATAGGAACATTTATTGTTATTTAAACACATAAGAAAGCATGTCTGTAGGACTTAACGCTTAACTTTTCTCAATTAATCATATAGATATCATGACTATAGGAATCTGCGTTCTTTGTCACATTACATAAAATTTTAGGATTTATTAAACAAGAATCCGTCCACAAGCTTATCAACAGATTCTGTAATCAATAATTTGTAGGTGTCATGCCTATAGGAGCTTCTGTCAAAAATCAAACACGCTTCGTTTGTTTTAAAAGCAATACAATTGGTTAACTAGTTCTTATGTTCCTGAATAAATATGCGTTTTCGAAACTTAACTTTTGATAAAACGCTTTATCAAATCAGCGCATACTTTTCTAAAATCCCTTTCTCTAACTTGCATATCTTTTTCTGAATTTGCCTTTTTTCTAATACTCCGCCTAAATGTGTTTTCAGTACTTCATAAACCAACTTGCGCTAATCTAATGCCTTAATCCTTGACAACTGTATCCGAGTGGCCTAATGCAAACTTTCTGTCTAAATATATGTGTTGAACCAGTCCGCTCACTGCTTAATTTTAATCTAAGACCAAATCAGTATTTTCCAAGCCATGCTAAATGACATGATTATCTGAATTCAGGGGTTTATCTGAGCCCTATCTTACTTGTTCTTCCCTTGTCTTGATACTTGTTTGAATGTCGAACTATAATTTTATCCTTCAAGCTCCATAAAAGGCCCCATCCACTTCTTCCCCTTAGGATTAGAAGTCCTAATGCCCCGGGACTGGTAGGATTGGGACGGGTACTAGCATGCAATAAGTAAACGAGACTAATCGCGCTTTAATACCTTAACGGGATGGGAAGGGACGAATATGGATATGATGACCAGTGCGCTAATATCTCGTGCGACCCCTCTCTAAGGAGTGATTGCTGGATATTGATGTGATCCATATTATGTATAAGCCTAGGACCCATTTTCCTTTTATTTGTTATGTTCTTTTAAGCTTTCTTTCTTTTAAACTAATCTTGCAAAATCTCTCATTTTCTTCTCCTCTTTTAGAAAACTTTGAACTTGTTTGCAACTATTATGTGAAAATCTTATTTGTTTCTTCTACCTTCTAATATCACAATTTTAGTATGGTCGGGAACCACACTAGTGGATCTTGAGGGGTGTCTAACACCTTCCACTTGAGATAACTCAAGCCCTTACCCAACTCTGATTCTTCTTCTCAATTTTTTCCTTTAAAAGTGTCCTAATACACTATAATCATTAGGTCGCGACTCTCCAAATTCCTAAAACCCAATTCTCGCAAGGGAATAAAGAGTTGTCTTCCCATAATGTCGTATACCTGATTCCCGAACCCCTTGCCGCGATAGAAAAAGGGGGCGTCTATAAGGTGGCGATCTTTCAGCCATGCAAATGTAGCATGTGGTGATCCTTAATCCATGACAAATGTGGATAAGGTGGTAATATTTGAGCCATGAAAATGCACATAGGGCGATATTTAATACATGCAAATGTGGATAAGGTGGTGATCTTTGAGCCATGTGAATGCACATAGGGTGATCTTTCAGCCATGCAAATGCTGTAGGCGACGATCTTTCAGTCGTGTAGATGCAGCAATGGTAGCGATCTTTCAGCCATGCAAATGTAGAGGAAGGTAAAGCTTAACCTCGAAAGATAGGATGGTAACCTTATGTAATGCAAAGATGCGGATGAAGATAGTGTTTAGTCTCGGAAGGCAGAATGGTAGCCTTATTCAATGTAGAAATGTAGATAGAGACAACGTTTGGTCTTGAAAGGCCGAATTGTATCCTTATGCAAAGAAGAGATGCAGATGGAGAAAATGTTTGGTCTCGAAAGGCAGAATTGTAGCCTTATGCAATGTAGAGATGCAGATGGAGACATCGTTTAGTCTCGAAAGGAAGAATGGTAGCATTATGCAAGAAATGAAATGGCAAATGGTAATAGAGCTCTCTTAGCTGATAGCAAGTTGTGATTATGTGACTCCTGGAGACATTGTGATATACGAAATATCATTGGTGTGTGCGGATAGCAAATGTTGGTAAGTGCGATAGTTTTGAGAGTTGTATTATTAAACAATGTATGTCTCGTGAGTGTATAGTATGTCTGATGCTTTCGTAATCCAAGTGCCGGCATCTAAAAGAACCGTGAGTTTTTTAAAGGTAGAGGTTAGTTCGTATCCTTTCCGGCTCTTCTTAACTTGCATGGTTTTGATCTGGTGATAATATGTGTATCATTGGGGTAGCGTTGTTAAACAAGGCAGATTTCAGTAACAAAAATGCATGATTTCGTGAAAATATGACATAAGTAGGTAATTAGGAAACAACTTTTAGGTGAACCGACGACTGTGACATGGTCCAAGACATTGCAACCTCTCTTGATACGGAATTTGAGGGTCCTCCTCAAAATTTGGCCCCAGTTAATGGGTTGTTGCTTCTGATCGTTGCTCCCGACGAATGGCTAAAATTACTTCGGAATTTTGAGGGTCCTCCTCAAAATTCTGCCCCAGTTTCCGATTGGGGGGCGGAATGAAAATTTTGTTGAATTGTGACCGAACCCATAGGTTTTCCTATGTATCCCCTCTTAAATGGAAATTAGGTCAGGCGTAGTTAAATTTACATTTATGAGGAAATAATGGAAATTACACATTGTAACGCTTGACTGCATCTGAATTAATCAGCTTTGGCCAGACTTCTCCATCCATTTCTGCAAGTATGGGGGCTGCTCATGTTAGAACTCGATGAATCATGTACGGACCCTGCCAGTTGGAGAGAATTTCCCCTTGGCTTCATCTTGATATGGAAATTTTTTCTTTAACACCAACTGCTCCGGTGTGAACTGTCTTGGCTTGTCCTTTGTTGAAGGCTCTAGACATTCTGTTCTGATAGAGTTGACCATGGCAAACTGCATTTATTCCTTTTCTGTCTATAAGGGCTAGTTGCTCATAACAACTTTTCACCCACTCTGTGTTGTCGAGCTCAGCTTCATGTATATTCTTCGCGAGGGAACTTCTACCTCAGCGGGAATGATGGCCTCTGTACCATAAACCAGCATATATGGGGTTTCCCCGATTGATGTGCGGACTGTGGTGTGATACCCTAGTAAAGTAAATGATAACTTCTTGTGACACTGCTTATGCTTCTCTATCATTTACCTCAATACTTTATTGATATTGACTTCTACAGCTTTATTCATTTGAGGCCTGTAGGCTGTGGAATTCTTATGTTTAATCCTAAAGGTTTCATACAAAGCTTTCATCAAGTCACTATTGAGGTTGGAGCCATTATCAGTAATGACCCACTCTGGGATCCCGAATCAAAAATAATACGGTCGCGGATAAAATCTTCCACAACTTTCTAATTTACTGCTCTATAAGATGTTGCTTTAACCCATTTGGTGAAATAGTCGATTGCTACCAGGATAAATATGTACCCATTGGAAGCGGCATGCTCGATTGGTCCAGTGACATCTGTTCCCCAAGCGGCGAATAGCCACCGGCGAGCTTGTTGCATTAGTATCATTTAGAGCCACTTTTATCATGTCTGCATATATCTGGCAGCGGTGGTATTTCCAGACATACTTGATGTAGTCAGTTTCCATAGTCATCCAAAAGTAACCAGCTCGGAGTTTCTGCTTTGCTAAGACAAAACCATTCATATGAGGACCGCAGGTCCCAGCATGAATTTCCTCTAGCAGCCTGGATGCTTATATTGCGTCGACAAACCTTAGCAGTCCCAAATCAGGAGTCCTCCTATATTGTGAAAGAAATTATTAGATAACCTTCGAAATATGCATTTCTGAGTAGGATTTGAAAGCTCTGTTATTCGCCTTTTGCCAAATATTCTTTGATATCATGAAACCAAGGCTTTCCATCTGCTTCTTCTTCGACATGGGCACAATAGGCTTGATAATCATGAATCTTTACTGGAATGGGATCATGAAGTTGTTGTCTGGATGTTGTATCATAGATGATAGGGTAGCCAATGCATCGGCGAATTCCAAGTGGACTCTAGGAACATGCCGGAACTCTGTCTTCGTGAACCTTTTCCTCAATTCCTATACATGATGCAGATACAGGAGTATCTTGGAGTTCTTGGTTTCCCATTCTTCTCGTACTTGGTGTATAAGCAAGTCTGAATCTCCGATCACTAGCAACTCTTGAATGTTTATGTCGACGGCCATCTTGTGCTCTAGGATGCAGGCATCATACTCGGCCATATTTTTAGTGCACGAGAAACTAAGTTTGGCAGACACCGGATAATTCTGACCAGTTTTTGATACTAGGACGGATCCTATGCCAACTCCTTTGAAATTTGATGCTCCATCGGAAAACATTCTCCAACCATCATATGATTCTGCAATGTTTTCTCCTATGAACAATACCTCTTCGTCAGGAAAATATGTTTTCAGGGGTTCATATTCTCCTTCCACGGGATTTTCAGCAAGGTGATCTGCCAATGCATGTCCCTTGATCGCTTTCTGAGTTATGTAGACAATAGGATTGTCACTTGGTTAGCTTGCCAGTGGGCATGGTCTTCTGTAAGATATACTTCAAAGGATCCATCCTTGATATAAGATATGCAGCGTAGGAACAAAATTAGTTCCTCAGCTTTTGGGCCACCCAAGTCAAAGCACAATAGGTGCGCTCTAACAGTGAATACCGGGTCTCGTACAGGGTGAACTTCTTACTGAGATAATAGATGGACTGCTCTTTCCTCCTCGTTTCATCATGCTGCCCTAGAACACAACCAAAAGCTCCATCTAGTACTGCAAGGTAGAGTAACAGAGGTCTACCTGAGTCGGGCGGGACCAAGATTGGTGGTGTTGATAGGTATTCCTTAATTCCGTCGAAAGCTTTTTGGCAGTTATCAGTCCATTTGGTAGCGGCGTCCTTCTTCAACATCTTAAATATTGGCTCATAGATAATTGTAGATTGTGCTATGAACCGTCTGATGTAACTAAGCCTTCCCAAGAAACTCATCACATCCTTCTTGTTCTTTGGCGCTGGCAATTCTTGAATAGCTTTGACTTTTGATGGGTCCAGTTTTATTCCTCGATGATTCATAATAAACCCAAGTAATTTTCTAGCAAGAACCTCAAATGCACATTTAGCGGGATTCAATTTTAGGCTGTACCTTCGTAGTCTATTGAAGAACTTCCTCAAATCTTCCATGTGATTGGTTGCTTTCTTGGACTTGATAATGACATCATATAAATATATCTCAATCTCCTTGTGTATCATATCGTGGAAAGTGGTTGTCATGGCCGTCATGTAGGTGGCCTCTGCATTATTTAAACAAAACAACAACATCTTGTAACAATACATTCACCATGGTGTAATGAAAACCATTTTCTCAGCATCTTTTCATCCATCCATATCTGATGATACCTAGTGAAACAATCTACAAGGGATTGCAACTCATGCTTGTCGCAATTATCGATCATGATATGTATATTTGGCAAAGGGAAGTCGTCTTTCGGACTGGCCCGATTGACATCCCGGCCGACACAGACTCTGACCTTCCCGTCCTTCTTTGGTATATGCATGATATTGGATAACCATGTTGGGTATTCTACTACCCTGAGAACCATAGCTTTGACCTGCTTAGTGGCTTCTTCCTTAATTTTCAAATTCATTTCAGGCTTGGACATTTTGAGCTTTTTCTTTACCGGCAGACACGTCGGATCGGTTGGCAATTTGTGAGCTACAATAGATGTACTCAGACTAGTTATGTCATCATATGACTAGGAAAATATATCCTCATATTCCCTTAGAAATTATGATGGTGATAAGTGGACGCTGCTTCATGTTTCTTTGATGTTTTCTACATTTCCCAGGTTAACAATCTTAGTGTCGTCCAGGTTGGACTTTGGTTTGTTCTCAAAATTCTCAACTTCCTTAACAATCTCTTCTGGTATGTCATCTTCCTCTGAATCTATGTCCATTTTTTGCGTTGTCTCATTGCCTGTCACAGTCATCGGTTCATCAAGATAAGTAACAGTAATGTTGTATAAGTAAAGTAATGAGAGAAAAGTAATGATGAGTGTTCATTCATAGGAAAAGTCAAAATGCTTTGATAAATTGCATAACTGTTTTGGAACATTGGAGATCTTATTGCGGTAATTAAAATGAGGAAAGAAAATCATTTAGTAAATAAAGACAGTGTATGATGCTTGTTTTAGCCTTGCTACCCCGAGGCCCGTCGGACTCTGGTTGTCCTGATGGTCCAATTATTGAGGCGTGCTCCTCTTCTTATAGCCTGTATGGAAGTGCCTTCCCCCTCCACCTCGGGAACAACACAACAGTCCATGTCATTGTCTTCTAAGAATAAGTTCTTTACTGTTGCAGGTTCTTCTTCTTCTTCTTCTTCTTCTTCTTCTTCTGACCCTTAAACAAATGTAAGCCTATTGGAAAGTGTGCTCCAAATGTGGGTTGTCTGCTCCAGCGGATAGTAAGCACCGCACCATGGTGGCGACCAGTTGTTGAATTCTTCCCTGGTGTACTCACATCCCAGGCCGAAAGTGGTGCCATGTTTCTTGAGTTTTATGGGCTTAGCGATTCCTTGGAGATTCTTGCCGAGCCCTTTGCCAAGTTCATACCCACTCCAATTCAATATACTCCCCATCTTGTTATCCCACCATTTGTCTTTGTCAATAGAATTTACCCATTCAATATGATGATAAGTCTCTCCGCCTAGCTTCTTTGTTCCTTCGATTGCTGGAACGGTCTAGTGACTGTGTATAGGGTTGCTCCTGTCGCCGTGAGTGATCACCTCTTGATGATTCCATTCGAATTTCACTACCTGATGCAGTGTTGATGCTACAGCCCTAGCAGCGTGGATCCATGGCCGTCCCAATAACAGATTGGAAGATTCTGCCACATCTATTATCTGGAAATCAACATCGAACCAGGTTGGCCCCATTTGCAAGCATATACTAATTTCCCCAATATTGGACCTCTGGGAGACGTCGAAAGCTTTCATATTGATAGCTTCGTCCTTTATCTCGTACAATACTTTACCCAACTTCTTGAGTGTTACCTATATGCATATGTTGAGACTGGAACCTCCATCGATAAGAATTCTGGTGATGAAATAGTCATATAATTGCACGGTGATGTGCAGTGCCTTGTTGTGTCCCAACCCTTCGAGTGGCAGCTTATCCTCATGAAAAGTGATCTTATGACTTTCCAATACATGTCCTACCATGTTAACCATTTCCCCGCCAGTGACGTTTCTTGGCACGTATGCCTCACTCAACACCCTCAATAGAGCATTCTTGTGTGCCTCATAATTTTGGAGCAAAGCAAGTATGCAGATTTGTGCCAGTGTTTTGTTTAACTGATTGATGACCGAGTATTCATTTGCGTGTATCTTTCTCCAAAGATTGTCTGGACCTGTCTCAATGATGGTTGATCGATTGGAGGCCTGCTTTCTTGGCTATGTTAGATGTTCCGGGGTATAGGCTATTCCAGTTCTTGTCATACCTTGCGCCGCAATAGTTTCTTCAAACCTAACCTTTCCTTTCCTCCTTGCCTTGGCTGTATAGTCCCATGGTATACACTTTGTATGGAATGGTGTCATGGTCAACATCGCCACTGGGATTGATGTGGTTGTCCCTATTCTGATGTAGCATGTGCCTTGGGTGGCAAAATTGTAACTTCAAACGGTGTGGGTGCATTTGCTGGAGACATGAATTCGACCTTAATTGGTGTTGGTGTCTTTGTAGGTGATGTTGCTTCAAACTCTAGTGGCATAGACATATCTGCCTCAGCATCCCTAACTATGATCTGATTAAGAGTGATTATTGGCTTATTTGGGTCATCACCTTCTGTGATCAACCCGATTGATCCCTCGGGATCCGAATCATAATTTATTTCAATCATGTGGATATCTCCACCCTGTCTGGTAGAGGGTTATTGCAGACATTCAGAGAAGTTTCCTTTGCCACAATAATCTTGTTGTCAATTAAAGTCTGGATCTTGTACTTCAAAGAACGACATTCGTCGATAGTGTGTCCTTTCATGCCGGAGTGGTATGCACAGGATTGGTTTGGGTTAACCCACTGAGATGGATTCTCAGGAGTTACAGCAGGGATGAGGGTGACATAACCAGCAGCTTTGAGTCTCTTGTACAACTGGTCAATGGGCTCAGCAATGGCTGTGTATTTTTTTGGGGGTCTGCCATCAAAATTTGGTCGAGGTCTAGGTAAGTTTCATCGGGTAGAAGGTGATTGATAGTGGGACAGATTAGCATTGTAGGTTTGATAAACATGTGCAGGTTGGGAATATCTGGGTGAAGTAGGCTGATATGTGGGAGGTGAAGGTGTTGAAACACGTTCTCAAGGCACTAAACTAAACGTGTGTTCATATTTGTAGGTTTTGATAAATGATAAACGATGCGCAATTGACATATGACGAGGTCCAAGCACAAGCGCGCAAATGTCACGTAGCGATGTTCAAGCACAAGACAAACAAAGATCAAGATTAAACAAAGTTATACATGAGTCGCTCTTTAATTGTGATTTTGATCCGACAATTTAACTCAAGACTTGGCTTCTCTCGTAAAAACATTTTTATCAAATCATGCATATTTAATTTAGAGCAAAATGATTTTAAATCATGCATATTTATTTTAGCAAAATGATTTTTAAACATGCCTCTAAAATCTGGACAAAGATAATCGATTATGTACTTATGATAATCGATTATGTTCGGGTAGCTGCAAGACAATCGATTGTGTACCTTATGACAATCGATTGTGTTGAGGCAGTGTCCATCAGATGTTTGAAATCTGCATGACAATCGATTGTGTACCTTATGACAATCGATTGTGTTGAGGCAGTGTCTATCAGATTTTTCAAAGATACAAAATAATCGATTGTGAACCTTATGACAATCGATTGTGTTGAGGCAGTGTCTATTAGATTTTCCAAGACTGAAAAATAATCGATTGTCCATATAGCATAATCGATTATGTGAATGACTGTTGCCAAAATATTTTCAAACTCCGTCAGATAATCGATTATAGGATTTTAATAATCGATTGTTTGAAGTAAAATCTGAAAAAGATTTTTTGAACGTTGCCAAGTAATCGATTGTATATTTCTGATAGTCGATTCTTTGAAGTAAAATCTGAAAAAGATTTTTTGAACGTTGCCAAGTAATCGATTGTATATTTCTGATAATCGATTGTTTTAAGTAAAATCTGGAAATGATTTTTTGAACGTTGCCAGTAATCAATTATACGTCTTAGATAATCGATTATGCTGCGTAAAATCTGGGAATGATTTTTGGAACGATTGGAAAATAATCGATTGTGCCAATTAGACAATCGATTGTCGTAGCACAAAATCAGCAATTCTTAATTGGCAATTAGGCAACGGTTATGCATGTTTTTGACACTATAAATACATCTTCAAATCAGTCTTCTAAACACAACAACTGATCATATTATTGCTAAAGCTTGCATACTCTCTTATTCATCATTTTCTATTCATTACATAAGTTTTTGAGAGCCAAATTCTTGACGGAAGTTGTTGCGTTCTTGAGCGTATTTATTTTACTCATATCTACTCTTAAGGAGAGTCTTGTTTTGAGTGCAAAGTGTTTTTTATACACTTGAAGGGAAGTGTTAATCCCTTGTATTGTAAGAAGGAACGTTGTGATTCCTTTGGTTGAAGTCTTGAAGTGTTGTATCTTCGAGCAAAGGTTGTTGAGGCTTGTGTGACTCAAGTTCTCAGTTTGTAACGGTTTGTTAAGCACCCATAAGCTTAACGAAGTTAGTGGAAATCTCGAGAGAGTCTCTCGGGGACTGGACTAGCCACGGGTTGTGGTGAACCAGGATAACATCGGTGCGTTCGTTCTTTATTATTTACTTATCGCACTTATTTCATTCCTGCAATTTTTAAATTCCGCAAGTTTACGCTGTTTTTTTATTATAACGCTATTCACCCCCCCCCCCCCTCTAGCGTTAAGCGTATATTCTAACAATTGGTATCAGAGTCCAACTCTCTGAAAAACTTAACCGTTTGAGAGAAACAATCCATGGCTTCTACTCGTGATTCTTTTGCAGGAATAGGTGAAGGACAATGCTCCACCTGACCACCACTATTCGATGGCACAAACTATACGTACTGGAAGGAGAGGATGAGAATATTCGTTCAATCGAATAATTTTCATATGTGGAAGGTTATAATGAAGGGAGAACAAATTCCAACCAAAAAGGTTGAAAATGAATGGGTTCCAAAATCCGAAGATGAATACGATGCGGATGATATCCGAAAAGTGCAGAACAATGCTAAAGCCATCAACTTATTATATTGTGTTGTAAACGCTGATGATTACAGAAAAATATCATGTTGCACAACGGCGAAGCAAATGTGGGATAAGCTGGAAATCACGTACGAAGGTACGGACCAGGTAAGAGAGGCTAAAGTTGATTTTCTAACCCATGCATATGAACTGTTTCACATGAAGGAAGGCGAAAGGGTCGATGACATGTTCGAACGATTTTCAAAAATCGTTAATGACTTACATGCTCTTAAGAAGACCTTCACGGATAAGGAACTTGTCCGAAAAATTCTCCGAAGTCTCACTCCGGAATGGCGCTCCAAGGCCGACGCGATTCAAGAGTCTATTGGCGTTTCAAATGTCACCATCGACGGATTAAGAGGCAACCTTAAAACTTATGAATCTACTATACTTAACCCTCTTGTTAATGATCAAAGGAAACAAAGAATCGCCCTCAAGGCAAGCACAAGCCAACCTCAAAATAACGAGGACGGAGATAACGAGTTCGGACTAGTTATTAAGAGATTTCAAAAGTTCATGCGAAAAGAGTATGAACGAAAAGGCAAACAACAAGGAGATCAAGTAAAGTGCTATGGGTGCGGAGAAATCGGGCACATTAAATCAAATTGCCCAAATGTCAAAAAGGAGAAGAAACCCTTCAAGAAACAACGAGCATACATAACTTGGGGAGGCGACTCCGGAGACGAGTCGAGTGAGGAAGAAGAAGACGAAACCGCAAATCTCTGTCTCATGGCTCACGAAAACAATCAAGAAGAGGTATGTCAAATTTCTTCCAAAAACTTCTATTCTCTTGAGGAAATGCAAAATGCCTTTGATGAGTTGTATAGTGAATTCATTAAAGCTTCCAAAACTGTTAAAAACATTAAGGAAAATGCTTCTTTGAAAGAAAAAGATTTTGAAAAACAACTCTCTTTGAAAGAAAAGGATTTGGAAAAACTGATTTTGGAAAATGAGAAGTTGAAAGAAGAAAACAAGTTTTTCGGCAAAAGAAGCACCGACAAACCCGAGAGTTCTAGTAAAAATTGTACTTCTTGCATGAATCTAAAAGATGAGGTAGAAAGACTTAAGGGCACCTTAGATAAGTTCAATTCTTCTCATAAAAATTTGAATGAAGTTCTTGTTAATTTGAAATCGACCAAACATGGGATAGGTTTTAAAAACGAGCCAAAAGAAAAAGTTGAAGCCAAACCCCAACCACCTAAGGCTCAACCTAGGACAAATAAAACAAATGTTCATCCTAGAGATAACAATCCTAGAATCAACATGCATGCTAGACCAAACACTAGAAGAAACTTTGAACATTTTAGGACACCTAGAAATGGCCTTCAACCTAGAAATAACTATTCTAGAAATGATGCATATCCTAGACCAAACACTAGAAGAAACGTTGAACATTTTAGGACACCTAGAAATGGCTTTCAACCTAGAAATAACTATTCTAGAAATGCTGCATATCCTAGAACAAATAGTAGGAGAAATGATTTTCATGAAATGCGCAATAGTCATATTGTCGAAAATAGAGTAAACAAATTTCGTCCGTCCAACTACTATCAACCTAGATGAATGCATAATCCTAATGTCATTTGTCATTATTGCAATCGAATTGGACATACTGCTCCTTATTGCTTCACTAGACATAGACACTTAACTGTATGTCAAGCACAACAGCATGTTACACCTAACTCTCAAGGACCCAAAACAGCTTGGGTACCAAAGACTTATTAATTTGTCTTGTAGGTATGTTTGAAGGGATCAAGTGTACATTGGTACCTTGATAGTGGATGCTCCAAACACATGACCGGAGACGAATCCAAGTTCCTTCAACTAGAACACAAGGAAGGAGGAAGCGTTATTTATGGAGATAACAACAAGGAAAAAATTATCGGCATTGGATCGGTCGGTAAGGATGAACCTTCTTCCATTAAGCATATATTGCTAGTTAAAGGTCTAAAACATAATCTCTTGAGCATAAGTCAATTATGTGACAAGGGAAATCTTGTTTTATTTGATTCGGATGAATGCTTAGTTTTTCACCGTAGCGATTTTAAAATTATCCTTCGTGGTTTTAGAATGGATAACATCTATATGGTTGATCTCGAAAATTCTTCATCTGAGTATGTGAATTGTCTTATGAGCAAAGAAGATGATATGTGGTTATGGCATCGTAGAGTAGCTCACATCAACATGCATCTTTTAAACAAATTGGTTTCAAAAAATTTAGTTATTGGTCTTCCAAATTTGAAATTTGAAAAAGACTCCATTTGCGATTCTTATCAAAAGGAGAAGCAAACAAAAGCATCTTTTAAATCGAAAAATATTGTTTCAACTACTAGACCATTGCAACTTCTTCACATGGACCTTTTTGGACCATCTCGCATTGAAAGTCTTGGTAGAAATCGCTATGCTTTTGTTATTGTTGATGATTATTCTAGATTTACATGGACACTATTTCTTGCTCATAAAAGTGAAGCTTTTCACAATTTTAAATGTTTTCTTAAACGTGTTCAAAATGAAAAGGACACAACCGTCACTTCAATAAGAAGTGATCATGGGGGAGAGTTCGATCACAATCTCTTCGCGGATTTTTGTGACGAACTCGGTATCGAGCACACCTTCTCTGCTCCACGCACACCACAACAAAATGGAGTGGTGGACAGGAAAAATAGGTGTCTTGAAGAGATGGCTAGAACCATGCTCGATGAGGCTAAGATTCCCAAACATTTTTGGGCGGATGCCGTGAGTACCGCATGCTACGTTTTAAACAGAGTAGTCATAAGGCCAATACTCATGAAAACTCCCTATGAACTCTACAAGGGAAGGAAACCAAATATCTCCCATCTTAGAGTATTCGGTTGTAAATGTTTTATTCATAACAATGGTAAAGATAATTTGGGAAAGTTTGATGCCAAATCCGATGAAGGAATTTTTATTGGTTATTCTTCACGTAGCAAAGCATATAGAGTATTCAATAATAGAACCGAAACTGTGGAGGAATCCCCTCATATTGTGTTTTCCGAAAATAATGCTCGCTTGGCGAGAAAGGATTCTGGTTTTGAACTTGCAGGTAGTTTAAACTCAATGAGTCCTCAAGACAAAGTACAAGAGGAAACTCCTAAGGAAATTCAAGATGAAATCTTGGAACAATTATCGGAGGAAGCGCCACAACTGGAAAAAGAAACGAAACTGCCTAACGCGTGGAGGACAATCAAAGACCATCCTCTCGAACAGGTAATTGGCGACATTGAACAACAGGTAAGTACTTGAAACACTCTTAAGAACACCTTAGGACATACTGCTTTCGTTTCTCAAATTGAACCTTCAACCATCTCCGAAGCAATTGGGGATGAATTTTGGACCTTGGCAATGCAAGAGGAGCTTAACCAATTCAAACGAAATGACGTTTGGGATTTGGTGCCAAGACCCGAAAATTATACCATAACTGGTACGAAATGGGTTTTCGAAATAAACTAGATGAAAATGGCGTAATCACTAGAAACAAAGCTAGGCTTATAGCAAAAGGCTATAATCAAGAAGAGGGAATTGACTATGAAGAAACATATGTACCCGTAGCAAGGTTAGAAGCTATTCGTTTATTGCTTGCTTTTGCCTCTTCTATGAATTTCAATTTATATCAAATGGATGTAAAAAGTGCTTTTTTAAATGGTGTTATTCAATAAGAAGTTTATGTAGAACAACCCCCGGGCTTTGAAGATTTTAAATCTCCCAATCATGTTTTCAAACTTAAAAAAGCGCTTTATGGTCTCAAACAAGCTCCCCGAGCTTGGTATGAACGATTGAGCAAATTTCTTTTGGAAAATGAATTCATTAGGGGAAAAGTTGACACCACTCTATTTGTTAAGCATAAAAACAATGATATTTTATTAGTTCAAATCTATGTGGATGATATTATTTTTGGTGCTACTAACAATGCTTTGTGCAAGGAATTTTCTGATTTAATGACAAGCGAATTTGAGATGTCTATGATGGGTGAGCTAACCTTCTTTTTGGGGCTGCAAGTAAAGCAAATGGAAGAAGGAACTTTCATTTGTCAAGCTAAATATTGCAAAGAATTGCTAAAACGATTTGAAATGAGCAACGCAAAAGCAATGGCCACTCCCATGAGCACATCCGACCATCTAGACAAAGATGAGAAAGGTAAGGAAGTCGACACCAAGAAGTATCGAGGTACGATTGGATCTCTCCTTTATCTTACTGCTAGTAGACCGGACATCATGTTTAGCGTGTGCTTATGCGCTCGTTATCAATCATGTCCTAAGGAGTCTCACCTAACTGCGGTAAAATAGATATTGAAGTATCTTGTTGGTACTGTAAATGTGGGTCTATGGTACCCCAAAGGTTCTTCATGCCACATTGTTGGCTATTCCGATTCCGATTTTGCTGGATGCAAATTGGACCGCAAGAGCACTAGTGGCACTTGCCATTTGCTCGGTATCTCTCTAGTTTCTTGGTTTAGCAAGAAACAAGTAAGTGTTGCGTTGTCCACAACCGAGGCTGAATATGTAGCCGCGGGGAGTTGTTGCGCTCAAATTCTTTGGATGAAACAGCAACTCTTCGACTATGGCCTAAGTATCGATCATATCCCTCTTAGATGTGATAATACTAGCGCCATATGCTTGACGAAGAACCCCGTTCTTCATTCAAGAACAAAACACATTGAAATTAGGCATCATTTTATAAGAGATCACGTTCTCAAAGGTGATGTCGAAATTGAATTTGTTGAAACCAAAGATCAATTGGCCGACATCTTCACAATACCTTTAGAGAAAGAGTCCTTTTTCCGAATTCGTATTAAACTCGAGATTCTTGACTCCATATTGATCTAAGTCATGCATTGCATTTTCCCTTTCACATGATTACTAACTTGAGCGTCGGAGGCGTCTAACGTATTTTTGCAGGTATCGCCCTAAAAGCAGGGGGAATTATAAAGACTGGTGCAGAATAATCGATTCCTCTTTAGAATAATCGATTTCTCTTTAGTATATAATCGATTATCAAGTATCAATAATCGATTATGTTGACATTATTTGCTTTATTATTCCTTTTATGAAGTTGAAATTTTTGATTAATCAATAAACAAGTTATTTACCAATTTTTTTGCTAATGTCAAAAAGGGGAAGAATAAGGGCTATGCACTTAATACTTATTGGCACAAATTGAGAGGGAATTCATATGTTGAGGGGGAACTAATTGCCTATATATATACTTGTCTTGGATTGTCATTATGAATTACCTAATATGCATATCCTGATTAAGGTTTGCCATTATCAAAAAGGGGAAAATTGTTGAAACACGTTCTCAAGCCACTAAACTAAACGTGTGTTCATATTTGTAGGTTTTGATAAATGAAAAACGATGCGCAATTGACATATGACGAGGTCCAAGCACAAGCGCGCTAATGTCACGTAACGAAGTTCAAGCACAAGACAAACAAAGATCAAGATTAAACAAACTTATACATGAGTCGTTCTTTAATTGTGATCTTGATCCGACAATTTAACTCAAGACTTGGCTTCTCTCATAAAAACATTTTTATCAAATCATGCATATTTAATTTAGAGCAAAATAATTTTAAATCATGCATATTATTTTAGCAAAATGATATTTAAACATGCCTCTAAAATCTGGACAAAGATAATCGATTATGTACTTATGATAATCGATTATGTTAGGGTAGCTGCAAGACAATCGATTGTGTACCTTATGACAATCGATTGTGTTGAGGCAGTGTCCATCAGATGTTTGAAATCTGCATGACAATCGATTGTGTACCTTATGAAATTCGATTGTGTTGAGGCAGTGTCTATCAGATTTTTCAAAGATACAAAATAATCGATTGTGAACCTTATGACAATCGATTGTGTTGAGGCAGTGTCTATTAGATTTTCCAAGACTGAAAAATAATCGATTGTCCATATAGCATAATCGATTATGTAAATGACCGTTGCCAAAATATTTTCAAACTCCGTCAGATAATCGATTATAGGATTTTAATAATCGATTGTTTGACGTAAAATCTGAAAAAGATTTTTTGAACGTTGCCAAGTAATCGATTGTATATTTCTGATAATCGATTGTTTGAAGTAAAATCTGAAAAAGATTTTTTGAACGTTGCCAAGTAATCGATTGTATATTTCTGATAATCGATTGTTTTAAGTAAAATCTGGAAATAATTGGCAATTAGGCAACGGTTATGCATGTTTTTGACACTATAAATACATCTTCAAATCAGTCTTCTAAGCACAACAACTGATCATATTATTGCTAAAGCTTGCATACTCTCTTATTCATCATTTTCTATTCATTACATAAGTTTTTGAGAGCCAAATTCTTGACGGAAGTTGTTGCATTCTTGAGCGTATTTATTTTACTCATATCTACTCTTAAGGAGAGTCTTGTTTTGAGTGCAAAGTGTTTTTTATACACTTGAAGGGAAGTGTTAATCCCTTGTATTGTAAGAAGAACGTTGTGATTCCTTTGGTTGAAGTCTTGAAGTGTTGTATCTTCGAGCAAAGGTTGTTGAGGCTTGTGTGACTCAAGTTCTCAGTTTGTAACGGTTTGTTAAGCACCCGTAAGCTTAATGAAGTTAGTGGAAATCTCGAGAGAGTCTCTCGGGGACTAGACTAGCCACGGGTTGTGGTGAACCAGGATAACATTAGTGCGTTCGTTCTTTATTATTTACTTATCGCACTTATTTCATTCCTGCAATTTTTAAATTCCGCAAGTTTACGCTGTTTTTTATTATAATACTATTCACCCCCCCTCTAGCGTTAAGCGTATATTCTAACAGAAGGTGATTGATAAGTGGGCTATGGAGTTTGGTAGGAGGGTAAGGGTGCTTGATAGTTTGGAGTAGGCTGATATGTGAGTGGAGGCATTAGGTAGGTTTGGTATTTGATGGGAGATTTGGTTCTCTGTGTGACAATTACGGCTCCTACGTCTCTTTTCTTGGACACACCACCAGACTGTAAGGCTTTATTTGTAGCTTGAAAGGCCTCGAAGTTTGTAACGATACCATGTTTGATGCCTTCTTCAATCATTTCACCCAGCTTGATAATGTCAGCAATCATCATTAGCCATTCATAGTACTGCGAGTCTTAAGCCTGGACGAAGAATTTGTTCATTTTCTCCTCCTCTAAGGCAGGTCTAACTTTAGCAGCTTCAGACCTCCAGCGAGTAGCATACTCGCGAAATGTTTCCTGGGCTTCTTCTTTGGATTCTGAATATAGAACACATCAGGTGCATTCTCTGTGTTGAACCTGAACCTGTCCATAAAGTCGGACGGCATGCCTACCCAGTTTGACCACTTCTTTGCATCTTGGCTAATTTACAAAGACAAAGATTCTCCTTTCACGCTCCTCATGAAAAGCTTCATGCGGAGTATCTTGTCTTTCCCTACTCCAACCAACTTGTCACAATATGTTCTCAAATGCACCATTGGATCCCCTATACCATCAAACATCTTGAACTTAGGAGGTTTTTACCCCTCGAATAGCTCGACATCGGGTTTTATGCAAAGATCTTCATAGTTCATCCCTTCAATTCCCTTGCTTCCCTCGACACCTTGAATCCAGCTAGTCAACTTCTTGAGTTATTCAGCCACGTTCCTGATGAGCGAGTCTTTATCATCAGACTCGGGTGTGTTTGAGATGGTTTGGGTGGAGTGTGGCATAGTCTCCATGTAGATGGGGGTGTTATGTTGGGTGTAAAAGTGGTCATTCGTGGAGTTTTGGAGTTCTGGGATGAGCAACGGGGTATTGTTTGAGGTATGGCAGGTGTTGCAGTGGTGGTGAGGAGTGAGATGGTTTTGTTGCTTTGGGATATTCTGTGAAGGTGTGGGGTTCTGGGTATTTGGGAAATTGATATATGGAGTGGTGAGGGAAAATTACAGATTTGCAAGATTCCGAACCTGATCAAGTTCTTCTTGGAATTTCAGCAGCTTTTGTTCGAGTTGGGATGAATTTTCCTTAGAAACCTGAGTACTATGACCATGAGTGACCTATACCGTTTAGCTGAGTTCTCCTTTATGACGTTGCTTAAATCTTCCATCTTACCTTTGTTCTTGTTTTTGACAGGACTAAGAGGAGGAGTGGGTGGAGGGCTCCTGTATCTCGTGGAATAAGATGATGTTGCTAGAATGTACGAACTAACTTTAGGGGAGAGGGAATAATAAACAAAAAGTAAAACAGAAAGGTAACCAAGTTAGTGAGGATTATAAAACGCATTGCGATATTTAAACACAGAGTGCATAATGTAAAACGCGTCCTAATTTGGGAACCTCTTTGTGCCCTAGGTAGGCCTAAAGACAAATTGATTTGGATAAGTTAGGATGCTAAATGCCTCATTTTATTAATAAAAAGTAGACGAATACCAAATTGACACTAAATGGACAGGAAATAAAAAATCACTAAATGGCCTTTGGCCTCATTACATTTCATAAAGCAAAAAAGAGAAACACCTATCTATTTGGTCCCAGAAGGACCTTCCCCAGATTCGGCATCCTTGGCTCCGTCGAACAGCTTTCCCAACTCGCAAAGTACCAGCAATAGGTAGGTCGTGGCTAGATGTCCGCCTTCATTTCCTTCAGCATTTTTGCAGTCCTCAATCCTTTCGAGGAATTTCCTTTCTAGCTCCACTATGCCTCACTCCAAGTAACCTAGTCGCTTGTTGGCACTGACAACCACATCTTTCCACTTCTCAATCAGCTTTTGGTTGGCTTCTTATATCTCGCGTTGTTCACTCTCGCCTTCACGGATCCTTTTGCGCAACTGGTCATATTTGACCTATGCCTCGGCTTTCTCATCTATGATTATGTGACATCGAACAAACCCAGGTTGGCCTAGACCATTATGATTATCCTCCAACTAGTCGGAATAGTAGGGGGCACAACCAGCATGGTATTAGTCTGGCTCGATGGTATCTCTCCCCATGACAATCTTGTAGTGCCACATATGTTGAGCTTGGCACTTGTAAGGACTATCATCATCCTGGAAGTCAGCCTAGAAATGACTCATCTTGTTGACCTGCTTCCTACCATCTTGCCTCATAACTAGGAGAGGGACGTAAGTATATGTTCCTCTCAGACCGATTAATATAAAAATGGTGCATCCCTGGATCGGGCAATGAATTCCTCAGTTGGGAACCACTCAAATATCCATTCTACCTGGCCCGCAGTTAGATTATCAAATAGCTCTACCCATCCTTTGGCATCTTCCGGCTGAGCGAACATATTGGGCATGTAATTCATTCCCGTCAGATGATGGAAGGATATATGATCATCCCAGTCTCTTCGCTGAATCTCTTGTCGGTATTCACCATTTGGAGATACTACACGAGCCAGAGTTGAAGTAACAAATTGCAGCCTTCGAAGTGTTTGGCTCATTGTTGACACTTCTCCAAGGCTCGGTATATTTCCGCAATGATCATTGGCACAATGCTGAAGGGCTTCCCACTAATTCCTTCCATTAAAGTTTTAGTTACCATAGCCATCCTGGTATGGATTCTTGCTTTCTTCATTGGAAACACGATCAACCCCAGGAAATAAAACATGAATACAAAGTCCCTTCGGTGAATATGCCCTAATGATGTGATGGAGAACTCATCAGGATAGGTACGGTAGGATTTGTTATGACAGTACCTTTCATACAAATAGTCAAAAGGGATGTAGGGTTCTTTCAAACACGTCAGATCTGGATTCTTCTTTAAACCCATCATTTTTGAGGAAGCCCCTACCCTTGCGGTTTTCAGGCATTAACAAACCCAAAATTTCCCATTCTGTACTGGCCAATCCTCTTATTTCTTCTAGCAAGGGTATCATTTCAATGTCCCCGAAGCGGAATAAAGCCCTCTCACAATTCCAGAATAAAGTAGCAGCTTCGATGATCTTGTTGTTGGGTTGGATCTCACGGAGAGAAGGTACGTTGCCCAGATATTTCCAGACGAGAGTTTGATAACTAGAGTTAAGATCCTCCCACCAGCTTAGAAGTTTTGGGTGGATGTTTGTGACCATGCCGAATCTGAGGACTTAGTGCCCCATATTTCTGTAAGACAAATAAGGTTAGGCCTTTACCCCCACCGGACTCAACTATTTAATATCAACAATTGGCATAAAAGTATTCAGTTCTCCAAATAAATGCACAGAACCTGGTGATGTCCGTTTGGGTTTAGGGAAAACCAGTGGACTTTTGGACAAGGCTATATTAAAGGATCATTATGTGGACAATATAACTGACCTAGCTAGGTTTGACTATAATGCATCCACAGCTTAAACAGAGTAAGGTTCATGGGGTTTTAGACTGGTACACTTGAACGGACAACTCAGGAGGGAAAGCGACAGAACCGTCGACTACACCATTGATCGACTGGTTTTATTGCAATTATACTTTTTCTGTATTTAGGGGGAATAATATCAGAAAAGAGAAACCACTCATTATAAGCATTGCTATGGTATTTGTTTGGCACGAGTGGAATATGATGTTGAGCATGATTATGCTATAACTAAAATCATGTTGGCACGTATTTGCACGTTAAGAAAGTAGTAAATAGAGTAGTTTCGTAATTTAAAGCAATAATAAAGAGAAGAAACAAAAGACAAGTCAGTTTGCTATTGAAAAGGGAATTGAATGCTTAAAAGAATTAAACAAGTAGTTGCACATAAAGAGGAATGAATTCACAATAATAGCCTGAAATGGTAAAAGCCTAAAAATTTCCAGCATAGTCATCATGCTGTCGCGCCCCCTTTTTCTCACGAAATCGGGTTTATGACATTAGGAGGGACAACTCATTCCTTTTGGGAACTGGGTTTTGCTTGAAGATTCACCACCCAATGATTAAGGTGCATTAGGACACCAATAGAGATTCAATTATAAGTCTCATTTGAATAACCATAGATTGGGTAAGGGCTTGAAATTATCCTAAGGGGAAGGTGTTAGGCACCCCTTAAGATCCACTAGTGTGGTTTCCGGCCAGACAATTTATTTGCTAAATTTACAATAATTTCCTAAGTGTGGGAATAGGGATGAGTGCAGTGTGGGAATGCCAGCCCTTAGGTGTCTAAGTTCAGAGGGAACTCAGGGGTCCCAAGGCAAGACTCACATAATAGGGAGAACTTAAGTTTGAGAAGATAGTGAAAGTGCAGAAACAAAGTTTTAAGAACTGAGGGAATAAGGGAGAGGGAAAGGGTGGTGGGGATACAACCATTAGCATTTCAAAGAGTTAATAACATCATATAAAAGAGAGTCAGGGGTTGGAAATCCATTGCAAGGAGCCTATACACTTAGGCATATGCGAGCTTTGGGAATGCACAACAATGGGGAGTGCTGACATGCATGTACATCAATCAGAACATACAACATATAAGGAAAACATGGGATTATGATCTCAGGGTAATAAGGCATGGGTCATGTACAACAATGTCCAATGCTGCCATGCCCCAACCAACCACAAGTATTAAACACATTAGGATACGAATTTTGGATTCACAAGTCATGATACCTTAATTCAGAATAAGAAAAGGGAAAAATTACAACATGTTTAATAATGGTACTGGGTTAAATACAAATAGTAGACAAACATGGATGCAAGAAACTGTAAATAAGCATGTTGTTGTTGGTGTAGAAGCTTAATTAGGACATATCAGTAAGAAATGCAAATACAGAAAAATAAGCAAGTTTACCACAACCTAGCCTTGGCTTTCAATCAGCTAGATAAGGCAGCAATGTAGTAGTAACAGAGAAAAGAGAGATTTTTATGAATTGTGTATGTGAACGCAAGCGTTTTTATGCCTTGTGTTTGAAAGAAAAGAAGTACATGGTATTTATAGTTTTGAAAATGAGTAAGAGAGAGGTAATACGCTACAAACATGAAAACAATCCTGATTCGGAATTAATTATACAAGTGATTGCCTTTAATTAAGGGATTACTTGCATAACGGGCATTGACAGGTTCAAAATAAGGAAAGAAATCAATTTGTCAGTAGGCTAATAGTTTCCATAAAAGAAGTAGTAAAATATTAAGTAAGGAATCGAGTCTAGGTACAGAAATACTCTAATTTTGGAAAGAATTCACTAAGGAAAAATAGGAAAAGATATCAGTTAACCTTAACATGTGATTGAAATCAGAAATTCATAAAGGAAAAGTTTGAAATCGGTCGCAAGTTTGAAAACCAGTCAAAGAAGGAGACTCAGTATATAAATAGCATGCAAAAACACTATACATACGAGGCCTAGCTTGTTGGCACTCATCATATAAATGGCATGCATAAACACTATACATGCTAGGCCTAGTCTGTTGGAAAATGGAAATAACATACAATGTAGCACAAATAGAAAATTCAATAGATAGCAACACTCGCAGCATGATAGCCAATTGAATTAGTAGTGAAGAAACATAGAATATCAAAAGCATGCGAAGATCTCATAGTAGCAGCTGAGAAAAAGCCCTTTCGAAAAATTAGGGTTTCGAGCATAATTGAGTTTTAGAGGAAATATAAACCCAGAATCAGAAGAATCATACAAAGGAATAGGGGTTTCGAAATAAAGAACTTCAAATTGAGTCGTACCTAAAATAACAGTCGCAGATCCAAAGAAATAGGGTTTTCAACAAGAGAATAATTTTAAAATATGGATAAACAAATAAATCGGACAAAACTCAAGCAAAGCAGCGGTCGTCTAATAAACAATCAAAAGAAATTAAGGCTTCTAACATGCAAAATCAGGTAGAAGAATGATATGAGCAAACATAGAAAAACATCTCAAAAATTAAAAAACGTTTCTTGAAATAACTTCACAAGAACCCTAATAAAAAAGATAAGGAGTTTTGAAAGTCGTATTTTTAAAGAAACTTCGAGAAAAGCGCTTCGAAGTTCAGAGAAAACATAGATCTGAAACAGATCTAAGAGAAATCGAAAGAACCTTAGAGGTTAGAGTTTTAGAAAAACCACAAGTGATGAGAAAGGCCTTGAAGACCATCGATCTAAAAAGGGGAGTCAAATTCTGACTCTAATAGCCATGGCTGGCCGGAGAAAGGTCAGAGATGACCGAAGAATAGTAATTGATCAAAGACTGGAATAAACCCCTTCATGATCTAATCATGTGACCAAATAATTGATCATGTAGAAGCCATGAGAGGTTGATACAAGTCTCCGATGACCTTGGATGCCATAGATTTGGGAGATATTAGGGTTTTAGTTTGATGGCGGTGGCTAGGGTATGTAGGAGTTTCAGTAAGAATTGAAAGAGAAAGGGATTCAAGGGTGGCGGTGAGTAAGAAATGATATAGGTTTAAGGGTTAGTTTGGGTTAAAAAAGGAAAGGTCATACGATAGCCGTTGATCTAAATGATCAACAGCTGGGATTTAAAATTTTAGGTGGGGATTTGGGTATGGGTTAATCGGGTTGGGGGTCAAGTATGAGTAGGAATTAGGCTGGGTAATTGGGTTTAAATTGGTGGTTCAGTTCAGGCTATAATTGAAATACAATTGGGCTAGATTTTAAATAGCCATTTTTCTCTTATTTATTTTAATGAAAATAGAAAATTAATTTAATAAAACAAATTAAAAGCATTAAAATGATTTATAATCTATAATTATCAATTTAAAAATACTGAGATTAATATTTATAAATATAAATGCAATTAAATCTTAAAAGAGACTAATATTTTCATTATATGCATTTAGTTTTAAAAATACTAGATAAATTTGTAAAAATAAGAAAAAATTATCTAAGCTATGTTTTAGCACAAATGTGAGAATACAATAAATGAATCACCAAAAATAATAATTTTGGGAATAATTATTTTGTTTTTATGGACAACATAAGGTAATAAATTGATTTAAAAGTCTTTAACAATTAAGAAAAAATAATTAAATATTTGGACATACTTATATATACATGCCTATGCTATTTTAAAATTATTTTGCATATTAATAATATAAGAAAAAATTGGGTATCAACAAGTGTTTGATATAACTCAGCAATAATATCATTTGAGTAGCGATATGTTCCAATTGTTTGGCAATTGAATCGTTACAAGTTTGTAAGATTCTTTTCTGATGACACCACTGACTCAATATGGTCCTTTCCAATTCGAGTCTAGTTTCCCTTCATTTGGGTCTCGAGTATTGAGGGTGACTTTCCTTAGAACTATATCCACGATTCAGAAGTGGCAAAGGTTGGATCTTCTATTGTAATATCTCTCGATTCTTTGCTTCTGTGCAGCCATCCGGTCAAGCACATTCTCGTTTCTCATCCAATATCTCGAGGCTAGTATTTATAGCATCGTGATTTGATTCCTTTGTTGCATGTCGAAATCTGGCACTATTTTCCCTGACATCAACTGGGATTAAGGCCTTGGAGCCATATAATAAGGAGAACGGGGTTGCCCCCATGCTGGACTTTGATGTCGTTCGATACTCCGAAAGGACTTCGGGTAGAACTTCTCTCCATTTCCCCTTAGTGTCGCTCAACCTATTCTTTAAGTTTTGGATAATAGTCTTGTTCATTGATTCAGCCTGTCTGTTTGCACTTGGGTGATACGGCATTTATAAGATCCTTTTTATTTTGTGTTCTTTGAGGAAATTTGTTACCTTGATGCCGATGAATTGCTTTCCGTTGTCACAAACAATTTCAGTAGGTATCCTGTATCGACACACGATGTGATCCCAGATGAAGTCTATAAATTCTTTTTCTCTGACCTTCTCGAAGGCCTTTTCTTCCAGCTATTTAGAAAAGTAGTCAGCCATAAAAAAATGAATTTAGCTTTACCTGGGGCCGTTGGCAGAGGGCCGATGATATCCATCCCCCATTTTATGAATGGCCATGGGGATAGGACTGAATGAAGTTGCTCTCAGGGCAGATGAATCATCGGTGTAAACCTTTGACATTTATCACATTTTCGGACAAACTCCTTAATATCTTTTTCCATGCTACCCCAGTAGTTCCCTGCTCTAATGATTTTGTGAATCAAAGAATCAGCGCCGGAGTGGTTCCCACAAGTTCTTTTGTGGACCTCTCATAAAATATAATCGGTTATCCCCAGCCCTAAATATACCACCAATGGCACATCGAAAGTCCTCCTGTATAACGTTCCATCTTCATACAATGTGAATCAGGCGACTTTGACTCGTAGGAATCTTGAGTCTTTAGGGTTCGATGGGAGCTTTCCATTCTTCAACTATTCAATATATCTATTCCTTTAATCCCAGGTCGAGCGTGTAGAGTTTATCTAGGTGTGACCCTCCTCAACCACAGATCTCGATAATTGGACGACAGTCCCCGGGATAATATCGTCTTCTTTGACTAAAGATACCAAATTTGCAAGTGCATCGGCCTCACTATTTTGTTCTCTAGATACGTGATATAGAGACCACTCCTTGAAGAAATGCAATATTACTTGTAACTTGTCCAAATACCTGTGCATTCTATCCTCTCGAACTTCGAAACTTTTGTTACTTGGTTCATCACCAATAAAGAGTCACACTTGGCTTTACTGACTTCTAAACCCAAGCGTTTAGCTAGCTCGAGACCTGCAATCATGGCCTTGTACTCGGCCTCATTCTTATTCAATCTAGAAGTTTTGATAGACTGCCTAATAATGTACCCATGGGTGGCTTCAAAATGATGCCCAACTTTGACTCCTTCACATTAGAAGCACTATCTGTGAAGAGGGTCCATACCCCTGATGACGTGCCCAATTTTAACAAGAGTTCTTTTTCAACCGTGGGCATGAGGGTTGGCATGAAATCGGCCACGAATTTCGCTAGTATATGAGTCTTGTTGGTCATTCGGGGTTGATACTCGATATCGTACCCACTGTGTTCGACATCCCATTTGGCCAATCGTCCCGAAAGTTCAGGTTTCTGCAAAATATTAAGAAGTTGTAAGTGGTTAACACACATATGGGGTGACATTAAAAGTATGGTTTTAACTTTCTAGAGGCGCTTATTAATGCAAGAGCTAATTTCTCTAAGTATGGATATCTAGTTTCTGCCTCCCCTAAGGTCTGACTTACATAATAAATGGGAAATTGCATACCTTGGTCTTCTCGAACTAGGACAACACTTACCGCGATTTACAACACCATCAAGTACAAGTAAAGCTTCTCATATGCTTTTGGGGTGTGGAGCAATGGTAGGCTCAATAGGTATCGCTTTATTTCCTCTAATGCTTGTTGACACTCTAGGTTCCATATGAAATTGTTCTTCCTCTTGAGTAAATAGAAAACCTATGGCTATGATACGATGACCTCGAGATAAATCGACCTCCCAGTTAGCCTCTGCATGACTTTTACGCTGTCCACAACGGTGATGTCTTTGATGGACTTGATTTTATAGGAGCTGATCTCGATCCCCTGATTTGACACCATGAAGCCTAGGAACTTGCCCGAGACGACCCCGAGAGAATATTTCTCGAGATTGAGTTACATGTTGTATTTCATTAAAATCTCGAGCGTTTCTTGCAAATGAGCCAAATGGTCCTATGCATGCAGGGACTTAACTATCATGTCATCAATATAAACTTTCATTGACTTACCTATTTATTCTTCAAACATCTTATTTACTAGGGCGTTGGTAAGTAGATTCTATATTTTTTAGATCGAGGGGCATTACATTGTAACAATATGTCCTGTACTTAGTGATAAATGAGGTCTTTTCCTTGTCTTTCAGGTTCATCTAAATTTGATTGTACTCAGAATAGCATCAAGAAAAGTAAGAATCCCATGATCGGTTGTAGCATCAATCATGCGATTGATGTTAGGCAGTGGAAAAAAGTCTTTAGGGCATGTCTTATTCAAATCCTTGTAGTCTACACACATTCTAAGTTTGTTCCCTTTTTAGGGACTACGACTACATTGGCTAATCGTTCATGGTATTTTACCTCCCAAATGGACCCTATTTTGAGAAGTTAATTACCTCGTCCTTTATGAATGCATGATTTACCTTGGACTGGGGCCTTCTCTTATGTTTTACCGGCTTGAACTTGGGATCTAGGTTTAGCCAATATGTTGTTATCTTCGGTGGGACCCCTGTCATGTCTAAATAGGTCCAAGCAAAACAATCTATGTTACCGATAAGAAATTGAATAAGCTTTTTCCCGAGTTCGGGGGTTAAACCCGTTCCCAGTTATACCTTTCGCTAAGGCAGATGCTCGATCAATATAACTTGTTCCAGATCCTTGATAGTTGATTTGGTAGCGTCGGAGACTTCAGGAACAATAAAGGTTCGAGGGGTCAGAAAATCCTCCTCATCCTCTTCTTCTATCTCCCGTTATTGCTATTTGGTTTCCTATTTGACTTTGATGCTCGAACTCTCCAAAGTTGATAAAGTCGATACTGGTGTTACCTCGTCAACTACAAATATTCTCTTTTCCACATGCTACTCCCCGTACATTGTTTTCACACCATCTGATGTCGGGAATTTCATCATTTGGTGGAGAGTCGAAGGAACTGTCCTCATGTTGTGAATCCAGAGCCTTCCGAGTAGGGCATTGTATCTCATGTCGCCCTAGATCACGTGGAACTTAGTACTTGAATGGTTCCAGACACGTTTTCTAGTAAAGTAATCTCCCCTTTAGTTGATTTACTGGCCATGTTGAACCCGTTTAAGACCCGAGCTTTGGGCACAAGTTGATATTGTAGGCCGAGCTGCTCCATGACCCTCGATCGTATGATATTTATTGAACTTCCCGGATCCACAAAAACACGCATAACTTGAACTTTATTTAACAAAAGAGAAATTACCATAGCATCATTGTGTGGTTGAGAAATGTCTTCTGCTTCTTCGTCGTTGAATGATAAGGAGCCCTAGATCACATAATCCCGGGTCTGTTTCTCCCTGGTATTTGATACCTTAGTGCGCTTGAACACAAGCCTCTGTGGAATATCTACCCCACCAACGATAATATAATGACATGTTGTGGTTCTTCTTGTTCATTTTTCTTGTGGCGTCTCTGTCTCTGAAATGATTCTTGGCCCGATCACTAAGAAAATCTCGAAGATGGCCCTCATTGAATAGATGGGCTACCTCCTCCCTTAATTTCCTGCAATCCTCGGTCTTGTGACCATGCGTTCCATGATACTTGCATATCAAATTTGGGTTTCTTTGGGAAGGATCGGTTTGTATGGGTTTGGGCCATCTAATATCCTTGATTCTTCTGATTTCCGATATAATGCCTGATGCGTCGACGCTAATGTTATATTTCGATAATCGAGGTGCCTCCACGAGATCGACATGCTTATCAAAGCCATTTTTGCTCATAAGTCCCAGAAAATTTGGTCCTCGATCGTTTCTTTGATCATTCTGGGATGGATTGCGTCCCGAGCCATTATTCCTTCGATCAATGGTATATGGTTGATATCGTTCCTTGTTTGACCTTGGTTCCCTGTCGGTATCCTTGAGGGCTTTAACTTCCAACTTGTTTGGATGAACTGAACCCGAAGGGGCTCCTAACTAGTCGTCCTCGACCCTGATCTTCGATTGATATCAATTGTGCACATCTGCCCAAGTTACATGTGGGTACTCAATCAGATTTTGCTTCAACTGTCATAATACTATCGAACTCTGCTCATTCAACCCCTGGGTGAAAGCTTGAATGGACCAATAATGTGTGACCAATGGTAACTCCATACATTCCATTTGAAATCGAGATACGAACTCTCTCAACATTTCATTGTCCCTTTGTCTTATCTTGAAAACGTCCGATTTTCTCGATGCGACCTTTATGGCCCCGACATGCGCCTTCACAAAAGAATCTGCTAACATGGCAAATGAATATATGGACGTGTCAATTTGTGAGATAAATCATTACTCTCTTTGATAGAGTTTCCCCAAAATTTTTCAACAAAACAGACTCAATCTCATCATCTTCTAAGTCATTTCCCTTTATCCCGGATGTATACATAGTTATATGTTCATTAGGATCACTAGTACCATTGTATTTCAGTATATCTGGCATACATAACTTCTTTGTAATGGGCTTTAGAGAAGCACTCTGAGGAAAAGGCTTCTGCACAAACTTTTTCGAATTCAAACCCTTCAAGATCGGGGGTGCCCCGGGTATCTGATCAACTCGGGAGTTATATGTTTTCACTTTTTTGTCATTATCTTCAATTTTCTTTTTTTTTCCGACTCAATTCTTTTGGTGAGCTCCTCAAGCATTTTCATAATTGTAGGATTGGTCCCTTATCCTCTACCATTTGTCCTTTCTGGCACTGGATCGGTAAGACGAGTGATTTCTGGCTCGACCACACTCGAAGTTCTGTGTTGACTCTGAAGCTGAGCTATAGCGGCCTGTTGAGCCTACGACATCTCGAATATTACTTGGAGACCAAATCCCCCGTCTCCTACACCCTGTGTTCCTTGGCCACCAGATCGGCCTTCCCTGCGCACACTCGCTTTGGGTTCTACACCTAAGTTCACATTCAAAGCAATGTGCGAACTGACATCGACTAGTTCAGAAACAAGCACTTCTCTAGGGTTAATCGGTGGCATCCCGACTCCTGGAGCAATTACGTTATCATTTTTCCCGTGAAAACCAATACCATCATCACCATGTACTGGTGCGTTTTGCGAGTTTGACATGTTTTAATCCGAGAAAAAAAAATCTTTGACAAGAACATGTGTGAAAATAACGTGTGTTATCAGAATCAGTACTGAAACAATCACTATTACCTTAATCCCACGGTGGGAGCCAAATTGTTTACCCTAAAATCTGAGTAACAATTAAACTTATATTGTGATTTTAAAGATAAGTGATTTAGTCCAATACCGATTGATAAAAAGGATATAATATATAATTTGAAGAAATAAATCAAGTCGAACCGGTATGCAAGCCAAGTCTTGACCTCGAGTTATGATGGTCTCGAGGTAATAAGAACAATAA
The DNA here is from genome assembly GCA_034376525.1 of Nicotiana benthamiana. Taxonomy (NCBI): domain Eukaryota; kingdom Viridiplantae; phylum Streptophyta; class Magnoliopsida; order Solanales; family Solanaceae; genus Nicotiana; species Nicotiana benthamiana. The sequence continues at coordinate 13,494,822 of CM067331.1, read as the reverse complement.
AATTATAAGGAAATTCAGATGAATAATAAGCAAGAAAGTGAAGAATATCTATTTCTTGTTCAAGACACTAACGACAGTGGCATGGATGATCCAAATAAAAATTGAGTCATTAGTCAATAATGACATAGATGAGCCATTTTTTTAACGACAATGGCATGAAAATAACACTTTTTTAACGGATGGCATGGATAAACCATTTCTGAAAGTTGAGTGGCATTTTCAGACTTTTTTCATTTTTATTATTATTTTCCCGGTTTCAATTTAGATGAATTATTTAACTCGACACGGAATTTAAGAAAAAAAAAGACTTTTCAAACTTGTGGTTTTAAAAACTTAAAGGGTAAGTATTTTATGGGGCTATGACATTTGTGTGGCTATAAAAGCTTCTCACTGAGGGTAAAATAAAAAAATTTAAAGTTGAATTATTTTAATTGTCGAAATATCTCATTCTTTTTGGACAGACTGATATAAAATTCGTGTTATGTAAAAACTTGTTTAGATGGTTGTTGGCCATTTTATCATATTGTATTATTTTCCTAGAACAATGTTTGTTTTGATTGTTTAGTTAAAATTGGTTGTATTGTTAAATCCATTATTCCGGAATAATAAAAAGTCCTATTTTTTGCAACAACTAACTTGGTGTGGTGGGATTGTTTTTTATTTTTCTTTCTAATTATTCCCTAACTTATTACTTTATAATTCTATTTGCCCTTTAATTTTTTTAAATAATAAAAAAGTCTCTTTCTCATATAATTCTATAATAGAATTCTACGTGAAGTCTAATAAAATATATAAAACTTTTATACTATATACATTAAGTTATGCCGATGGAATGCACCCCTTTTTCTTCCAAAAGTTTTAGCCATCCTGGGTCACAAGGTGATTAAAATGTGACAGGAAATTTATACTAGAAAAAAACATTCCTAAAGACCTGAATAAAACTTATGTTTGTTTGATTCCAAAATTTAATAATGCAAACAAACTCCAAAACTTTAGGCCTATTAGCCTTTGCAATACTTTGTACAAAGTAATTATTAAAATAATGGTAAATCGTATAAAACCTTTCTTAAGCTACTAAATTAGTGAGCACCAGACTAGCTTCATAAATAATAGGAGGCTTAAGTGACAATGCGATCATTATCCAAGAGGTCCTAAAATAGTTTAATAACCGGAGAGGAAAAGGAAATTGACTACTAAAATCGACCTAGAAAACGCCTTCGATAAATTAGTATGGTATTTTATCCTCCAAGCCCTGGGCTTCCACAATTTCCCTCCAAAAATTACTACCTTGATAATGAGTTGTATCACAACTAGCTCAATCTCAATTCTAGTCAATGGCAATAAAAATGACGAATTCTTGCCATCAAGAGGAATCAGGCAGGGGGGCCCCCTTTCCCCCTATATATTCATCTTATGTTGAGACATGCTCTCAAAAAATATTGAACACCAAGTCGACACTCTTAGTTGGGATCCCATCATTCTAAATAAAAATAGCCCCCCTCCCCTATCCCACTTATTCTTTGATGACGACTTAACCCTAATGGGTAGAGCCAACAGGAAAATAGTCTTAACTATGAAACAAAATTTGAAAACCTTTTGTCGCTTATCTGGACGAAATATTAATAAAGGAAAATCCAAATTTCTTCTGTCTAAGAATTGCCCAAATGAAATGGGAAAATGGATAATCTCCACATTAGACATCAAAGCTAGCAAAGAATTTGGAACCTACCTGGGTTTCCCTATGAGTAACAAGTGTCTAAGACATATGTATTACTTGCTTTTAATTGAAAAAATGAGGGCATGACTAAATATTTGGAATGCTTCTTTTTTGGACGGACTGATAAAAAATTCGTGTTATATAACAGCTTGTTTTGATGGTTGTTAGCTATTGTATCGTATTGTATTATTTTCCCAGAACAATATTTGTTTTAATTGTTTAGTTAAAATTGGTTGTATTGTTAAATCCATTATTCCGGAACAATGAAAAGTCCTATTTTTTGAAACAACCAATTTGGTCTAGTGGGATTGTTTCCTATTTTTCTTTCTAATTATTCCCTAACTTATTACTTTATAATTCTGTTTTACCCTTTATTTTTTTAAAATAATAAAAAAGTCTCTTTCTCATATAATTCTATAATAGAATTCTACGTGAAGTCTAATAAAATATATAAAACTTTTATGCTATATACTTTAAGTTATGCCGATGGAATGCACCCCTTTTTCTTCCAAAAGTTTTGGCCTATCCTAGGTGACAAGGTGATTAAAATGTGATAGGAAATTTTTACTAGAAAAAAACATTCCTAAAGACCTTAATAAAACTTATGTTTGTTTGATTCCAAAATTTAACAATGCAAACGAACTCCAAAACTTTAGGCCTATTAGCCTTTGCAATATTTTGTACAAAGTAATTACTAAAATAATGGTAAATCATATAAAAACTTTGTTAAGCTACTTGATTAGTGAGCACCAAACTAGCTTCATAAGAAATAGGAGGCTTGTGACAATGCGATCATTATCCAAGAGGTTCTAATACAGTTTAATAACCGTAGAGAAAAAGGAAATTGGCTACTAAAACTAGACCTAGAAAGGCCTTCGATAAATTAGAATGGTCTTTTATCCTAAGCCCTGGGCTTCCACAATTTTCCTCCAAAAATTACTACCTTGATAATGATCTGTATCATAACTAGCCCAATCTCAATTTTAGTCAATGGCAATAAAACTGATGAATTCTTGCCATCAAGAGGAATCAGGCAAGGGGACCGCCTTTTCCCCTAAATATTCATCTTATGTCGAGACATGCTCTCAAAAAATATTGAAACACCAAGTTGACACTCTTAGTTTGGGACCCATCATTCTAAATAAAAATAGCCCCCTCCCCTGTCCCACTTATTCTTTACTGACGACTTAAACCTAATGGGTATAGCCAACATGAAAATAGTCTTAACTATGAAAGAAAATTTGAAAACCTTTTGCTGCTTATCTGGACGAAATATTAATAAAGGAAAATCCAAATTGCTTTTGTCTAATAATTGCCAAAATGAAATGGGAAAAAGAATAATCTCCACATTAGACATCAAAGCTAGCAAAGAATTTGGTACCTACTTGGGATTCCCTATGAGTAACAAATGTCTAAGACATAATGATTAATTGCCTTTAATTGAAAAAAATGAGGGCACGACTAAACTTTTGAAATGCAAATTGGCTTAATATGGCGGGAAGGTGTACCCTTATAAAATCTACTTTAAACACCATTCCTAATCACCAAATTCAACTATCAATTCTTCCAAGTAAGACTCTAAAAGAAATTGATAAAATCCAAAGTATTTTTTTGTGGGGTACCACTAGGGATGAGAAGAAAATGCACTTAGTGGCATGGAAAGTAGTAATCTTACCAAAGGAAATGGGGGGGGGGGGGGGGTAGGTATTAGAAATGCTCAATCAAAGAACCTATCCCTACTAACTAGCTTGGTTTGGAGACTGCTAAATAACCTCTCTAGTAATTGGGTTCGTATCATTACTAGTGCTTATGGTCAAACAAAGACTACTAAAAGAGTCTCACATACATGGAAAAGCCTCCTAAAATGATGCCATCTATGTAGAGAAAGTATAAGATGGTCTGTGGATAACAAGTCCAATTTGTTCATATGGGATACCAACTGGATCCCTAAATTTGGAAAGCTAAGGGATATTATAGTGGTCCTCTCATAAACAAAGAAAGTCAGCTGAAAATAAAAGACATTATCAACAATGGATCATGGGATTTTAACAAAATTTCCTTCACACTCCCTGACAACATAAAAAATAGTATAAACTCACTAACCACCAATATCCCTCAGGCAAATACTCTCATTTGGACACAAAACACAAATGAAATATTTACAACCTCGTCTTGCTATAACCTAATCGACAAATGCAACTATAATGATAACAATAATATTTGGATATGGAGATTAAAGTGTCATAGGAAGTTACAATTTTTCATATGAAAATGCTATCACTTACGAATCCCCACTAGAAAATACCTAAGGAAAATTGGCATAAACATATATACAAATTGCCCAAAATTGTAAGGTAAATGAATCACTGATCCACATCTATTGGGAGTGCAAAATAGTAAAAAGCTTTTGGGCTTCTATATACAAGCACACTTAGGATAAATGAACATTGGGTGGATTTCCTAAGAAATATATATTCCCCAAACTTATCAAATAACCTCATAACTTGGGAAAGAGATTTTCCTTTTGCACTATGGTCTATTTGAAAAAATAGAAATGATAACAACATATAACAACACTGCCAACACAATCAACACTACAAAAGTGGTAAAAAAATGCAATGAAATTTCTCTTCCTAGCTAGTAAACATACCACTAATAATGCAATTATTAAAGTCCAAATAAAATGGCATCCACCACCCCAAAACTGGTATACGATCAACATTGATGGAGATCTCAAAGAGGAAATACTCACTGGAGGAATAAGTGGCATAATAAGGGATAATAGAGGCGCATGGTTACTAGGATACTACAAAAAACGTGCATGCATGACTGCAATACAAGCAGAACTACTGGTATTCCAGCAAGCTTTGAAGATAATCATGCAAGGAAACTTCATGCCACGTGAAATCTAAACGGGCGCTACAGAAGTAATAAGGTACGGAGGACGACTATCCTACTTACACAAATTTACTTACTGAATGCAAGTACTTCCTGGAGAAGCTAATGGAGAGGGGGAGATCAAGCTGAAGCATAACTTTCTAAAGGGAAACAAAGTTGTACATTAACTGGCAAAAGAAGCACTACTTGATCCTAGCTACAATATTAACTATTTTGCGGAGCCTCCTAATTTTGCTTTGAATATGTATTCAGCTGCCAAGGATGTTTGTATTAACTGTCGCACAACTAGTTTATTTGCATGTACTAGTTTGGCTTTACTATACAATGATAATGCCTTAGGAGGCATAAGACAATTATGTATTAGCATCAATTCAGGGGACAATGTCCCTAGAAAATATCGTGAACCTATTACTACTGTATAATATAAGTATATTTAACCTTAAAAAGAACTTTAAATTATGAATTTTATGTCATGTTGTTAGGAATATTACTTATTGTCTAAATTCTGAATGAAGTCACATTTTATTTTTATTTTTTAATTATATGATCTAATTATGAATATAATGTATTTATTATTATTTTTAATATTATTAACCTGTTCAACTAATTTCGATAGAATTTGCATGAATTTAATTGCTTAATTTATATATATGATATAATTGGTGATAAATCAGTAGAAAGAGATTTTTTAAATTAATTTTTATGTGTAATTCTTCATAAATTAAATATTTAAAATAATTGAAGGCATTTTATTAAATTTATCAATTACATCACAGTACGATACAGTCAAACCAAATAATAAAATATTAATATTATATTTATAATATTATTTATTATACAACAATGGGGTACAATAATCCAAACAAAGTGTAAATTTGAACATAGTGAGTACTATTTTTTACTTTGAACCTAAAACCACTTTTGTCATTTTGTGGTAAATTCTGTTTCCCAGTGGCAGTTTAGATGTCCTAGAAATAGTAAACGCAGCTCTGTACTGAAATGAATATCCCATATCGTCACTCAAACCCTAGACACACACACATTCTCTCTCCCCTCTCCTTCACTTTCTGAAGGTCAGTCGGATCTTAATTTAGTTCGTTATTATGTGTTTAGGAGTAACAATCATTGGTAATTCGTGCTACTCTTGAGCTGTTATTGAATTAGGGGGTTGTAAAACTCAAGTGTTTGAAGAATATTAGAATCACTAACTTGTGTTATTGGTGGGTACTATATGGTTAAGTTTGATAAAAATAAACTATTTCTTGGGCATGTCTTAGTTTTGTTGTAATTGCTAGGGGGCTTTATTAATAGCTTAAAGTGTTTAATCAGCAACTGGCATAAGTTAGAGGCTTTAAACTTTTTCTGCTCTCTGTTTCTGTGGAGAAAGATGTTTTATATGTGATGTTAGAGAACAAGTATTCTTCTTTCACAACAACCAAAATCAATCAACTACACGTCAATCCCAAATTAGTTGGGGTCAACTCTATGAATTAGGAGGTATATGCACTTGTTCATGATGAGTAGTTAAGCTTAAATGGAACTACTGCTCTATTTAGTAAGTGGAGGAATTTTCAGTGATCCATAGATGGTCTAAGCCTGAGGTTGGAACTAACTAAGCACTGAACCTGGATACCATTTAATGTACCGTAAAATATGGATGAAGCATTTAAGGGAATACTTTTTAAAATAAAAAAATGGTATTGACCTAGGGCTTTGGTCTAAGTGGCAAGAGCATAGATCGTGATGTGTGGGCTAGGCGCACGTCACGGTTTTGTACCCTAGACAAAAGCCTGATATTTAAATGGAGAAGGATACAAGGGCCGACCCATTATCCACCAAGTTTCCTACTGTGCGCCACAGGCCCTCGGGGATTTGTCGGTTATCTAAAAAAAAAGGTATTCTGCCTAAGTCATCTGTGGAGCAAAGATGTTTAAGGGTCACTGTCACTGCTGGGAAAGGGGGTTTGGTAGTGAATTACTTATTACCGAAAAAAAGAAAAACATGGGTGCAAGCAGCGAAAGGGCAAGTTCATACCAAGGGTGTTACACTTTTTGAAGAATTGACTGGAAAATAAATACTTAAAGAGCATAGTGATCAGTTGGCACAAACCTGATACTTGTGGGTGATGTATTTGAGCTACTGGTATAACTGATCTATGCAGTGTATTTGGCAACTGTATTTAGTTATTTGCATGTGAAAAATATTGACAACTTCTATATGTCTATTATTTAAAGTGACTAATTAGTGCGATTCATTATTTTTATTCCTTCAGGTTTCTTTTAAAGAAATTAAATGTTTTGGTAACAATGTAAATTAGTCTTAAGATTCCTGTTTAGGCTGAATGAGTTGGGTTCAAAGGGGAGTAATCCATGTCACGCTAAATCCTTACTAAGATCCATAGCTTCACCACTATTCCTTAATAGCTGAATTTCTTATATATTTATCTTCTTTCTTACTCGTTGATTTTCCATTACTAACAAAATGAACAAAGGTTTAGTTTTGTTAGTAAACTTGGTGTTCTTACTTCATAGGTCTGATCATTTTCTTAATTTCTTTTCCCATTGATACTTTATTCTTGCACGTATGTAATCATTCTTCAACACAACATGATTTTGAGTAGTCTATTTATTTCAATGGCATTCATTTGTTTTTGTTATTCAGGTAAAAAATGACTGATCCTTCAAAGGTGATTCACGTTCGCAATGTGGGCCACGAGATCTCTGAGGTAGATATAAGGATTGCATACTGAATAGTTCCCCCCCCCCCCCACCCACACTTTTGCTTTTTCTTTCTATTTGTCTCTTAGATAGGCATTTGTTCTTATGAGTTCAACGCGTTATTTCTGAGCTCCAAGTATTCACGCACCAGATTTATTCTTCTTTACTATGTTCGCATTACTCTCACGGCTGCATTTGTCGCATGACTGCTCTATCAAAAGCAGAGTACTTCTAGTATTTTCCTTTTTGTGTTGTACTATTTCGAAGTTTGAGATCAATCACGTGACTAACTAAAAAAAAATTAGTGCACCTGATGTGCATGGAAGAAATATGCAAAGACGAACAAAAGCTTCTTAATAATGGAGGAAGTTTAAGATAAACAAAAAACCCAGTGTAATAAATGATACACAAAAAGATAGGAAAATATGTGATAAATGACTCAAAAGGACTGCCTGCCACGTGCTAATGCCCATTCTTCAGAATTGCCCTACCAGATTTCCCAGAGTGATCGTTCTTGCTTTTTATTTGAAGAGATTCTTCTAGAACCTGCGGTTGCAGGTGGAAAGCTCAACATCGTGATCTGGCAATTTGGTCTTGTTTTTCTGTGACCGTCCCTGGATTGCTTTAGCGTTGAATCATTAATAGTTTTGTGGTTTTTGTGTGTGTGTGTGTGTGCAGTGAAGCGTTTAAGTCATTCTAACGGTCGGCTTATGTTTTCTTTTTAGCTTCTCGCCATTTGTTTCCCACCTCAATTTGAATTTCTAAAAGAGGAGCAGTTAGCCTTATGCCGCTTTTATTTGGTGTTAGTGTTAACACATTTTGAAAGATGGATTCACTTTGTACTTTGAGGCAGTAAATATTCAAACCTGAGTGGAGCAGCAAATCCTTCTTGTTGCATTCACTTGGCTGGCATCAATTGGATTCCTTTCTATTATTAGTTTTCTTTTCCACTCTATCGTGACAAGAAGGAAAGTGATGTTATAGGCATGCAATGATTCTTATGTTTTTTCTTTCCAGAATGACTTGCTTCAGCTATTTCAACCCTTCGGTGTCATTACCAAACTTGTAATGCTTAGGGCAAAAAATCAGGTGCTTTTTTCATACATTTATTTTGAATGGCAGAATGATTCGAGTTAGTTGATGTTTCTTAAATTAATTATATCTTATGTAATACAGGCTCTCTTGCAAATGCAAGATGTTCCATCTGCTGTAAATGCATTACAGTTCTATTCAAATGTTCAACCCAGCATCAGGTATCTTTTGAGACAAAACTTGTTTTTCCAATTGGAGAGCTGTATGTGAAGCTTTTCATATTACTGTGTTTGCTAAGCTTTCAAGAGACTAGACTTTGCTACATCTTTTTGTTTGCCTTGATTGGTGGCTCATTTTGCGTGTCCAACAGGGGGAGAAATGTTTATGTACAATTCTCATCTCATCAAGAACTGACAACCATGGATCAGAACTCCCAAGGGCGAGGAGACGAGGTCGGTGATTTTTTTAATAAGAGGTGGCCATGTGCATCACTTATACTGAACTCAATATTAATGGTGTCCCTCGGTGACACACTCACAAACATCCAACCTGCAGACTAGAAAAAATTTCACGTATAATTTGTTTGCTTTTAGCCCGACATGCTTTATAGATGTGCTGCATGGTTGAAAGAGTTATTTCTATTGATTACTTGTTATACAGGACCACTAAGGAGTACACAGTTCACTTCCAATTCCTTATTAGTTGCTAATAACTATGTGAAGTGCATAGGATGATAAATGACTTCGCTCGTCATAAAAAGGAACCTTTCGAGTTGTGTGTATAGATGTATTCAAATGACTAGACTAATGCTATCTCAAATTTGTAATGAGTAGTTGAGCATGTCACTATAACTAGTGTGTAAACATATTATGGAGATGTCAAGAGAAAATTTGTCATTTCACCGATCCCACTGGATGGAGAAGACGAACTAAGCATTAAGCCGCTTGTCTGTCAGGTTATGCCTGGTTCCTATGGTGTTAAAGGTCTAAGAGTCCATGTTTTGGAAAGATCGTAAGTTTCATTGTCCAGGAAACTCTGCTCTTCTCGATAACTTGAGAGAGAAAACAGGTCACTGAAGGGTAGCTCCTTCTTTGACTGAGAATTAAAGCGAGTGACTAACCTGCCTTCGTCACCAGTTTTTGTGTCTCCCCAACATCCTTTACAGTCTTTATGTACTTTGACTGTCATAAAGCATCGAGAACCAACATTAGCACTCATGTCAGTTTGTAGCTGATTAGCGCTTAAGAGGCCCTCCCTATACAGAATTCTTTACTATAGGCAAAGATGGGATTTTTTTTTGGGGGGGGGGGGGGGGGGGGCAATTTGTGCTTTAAATAACCGAGCGCCATATCACGAGGAGCTAGAATACCGGGCTATAATGTAGAGGTCAATTTTTATTTACTTAGCCATGTATTTTCTTGCTTTTTTTCATGCTTTCTGGTCTGTGTCTTTAAACCTTTTTTCTGCTTTGCTAAGATGAAATGTTGCTTAAATAATTCCTCCGTTTCGTCATCTATTCCTCTCTATTCATTCTCTTCTGTCTCTTCTGTCTCTATGCTGCTCTGCTGTTCGGCTCTCTGGACTCTCAGCCTAATCGAATTCTCTTAGTTACGATACATCACGTGCTATATCCTATAACTGTGGAAGTGCTGCATCAAGTGTTTTCACCTCATGGAATTGTTGAAAAGATCGTGACATTTCAGAAGTCGGCTGGTCAGCACCTTCAAGTTTTCTCTCTCTCTTTCTCTATATATATTGTGTGTGTGTTCTAACTTCTTGTTTTGTTTTTCATTCCGGAGTTAAATATTGGATTGAATTTATGGAATTTGATCATGGGAGGAAGTCTCTGTCACTTCTTTGTTGTGTTATACGACTCTAATCTTGGATGTAACTCGTTTGCTTTTTGCTTCAACTGTTTCGTGGAGCATATGTGAAATCGTAGTTATGAGACTTGCATTCTTCTTTCCATATCTGCATAATCTTTTATTGCTACTGATATTTGCTATGAACTTTGTAGGTTTTCAAGCTTTGATTCAGTACCAATTACCTCAGAATGCTGTTTCTGCTAGGAACTCTCTCCAGGTATGCTTTGTGTTACGTAAAGTTGTCTTGTCGTGAGAGCATTATTTTGTGCTGCTTTATTTATCTTAGATGGTGAAGCTTAGTGCTTACAATTTTTTTAATAGGGGCGTAATATATATGATGGTTGCTGTCAGCTTGATGTACAATTCTCAAAGTAAGGTTTTAAATCCTTATTAAATTGTGCTGCTTTTGTGTTTGCATGGACATAATTTGCATCTTTTCTCTTATATACTATGATGGGTATGTTTACCATGGCTTATTTTGTGATTCAGCCTTGATGAATTGCAAGTGAACTACAATAATGAACGCTCGAGGTAACTTGTTCATTGCTTTCTCTCTTTCCCTCTTATACATGTCGAAAATAGTTTTTATTCTTCAGTTTGTGGGGAAAATATTCATGTAATGCATTATCTATATGTGCAGGGACTTCACCAACCCAAATCTACCATCAGAACAAAAGGGCAAATCTCCTCAAGTAGTTTCCATTGTTTATTTTTCTTACTTTTTAGCAGGAATAAGAGTTTTCCAATATGGGTTATGTTCAAACTTTGTCATTGTGTAACAACAGGGATATGGAGATGCAGGGGGCATGTACTCCTTGCAAGGTTCCGGGCCTCGTGGAGGTGCTTAAGTTAACACTATTTTATTATGTTTATTGTGAAATATTCTGATCTAGATATTCCTAACTGTTTTCTCCCTTTGTTTTTGTCCAGTTGGATTTCCTCAGGTGTGCATCTGACTCATCAAGTTGGAAGTATTTTAACATCTCTTGGTTATCTGCCACTCTGCTGTCAGATCAGGCAGTTGAGTGTGAAATGGATGCTTTCTGTCTCTGCGTTTGTTTTTCTTGCCACTGCATCATCTCTGTTTTTGCTATCAGTATTAGCTACTAAATGCAGTGGATTAGGATATTTGTTTTTTATTTTATCTTCAATTTTATTACTACATGGAAATTTTGAATGATCAATGCTGGTGAAGCTGTAGTTGCTGCTTCGCATGCTACATTAGCCACATCTTTTCCTGATGCTTTCTTGCTCGCTTTCTCGTGTTTACACATAAATCTCCATATTGTTCTAAGTGGGTTTTTGCAATTATTGGAGTAGATGGGAAATGCTGCAGCAATTGCAGCTGCCTTTCCTGGTGGTTTGCCTCCTGGCATAAGCGGGACAAATGACAGGTGTACTGTTATTGTATCTAATTTAAATCCAGATGTAAGATTATCTCTTTTATTATTACCATGTTAGCCCTTTTAGTTTCTCTTTTTATTATTTTTCTGTTTTAATTAAATCATAAGGTTTGTGGCTCCTCATCCTGATGTTTCTCTTCTGGTTGCTTTTCCCTATTACAGAGAATAGACGAGGACAAGCTTTTTAATCTGTTCTCCATTTATGGAAACATTGTCAGAATTAAGCTCCTAAGGAATAAACCAGATCATGCTCTGGTTCAGATGGGTGATGGTTTCCAGGCAGAGCTAGTTGTGCACTTTTTGAAGGTCTGAATGGTGATATCTGTATTTCCTTTTTTTTTCCTTTCCTTTTATGGATTTTTCTTTCTTTTGCCTCATTCTGGTGTCAGCAACCTTGCTGCTGCCACATAACCTTTACACACAATTTTAAAATGGAAATAATATACTAAAATCTAATTCAAGTATAAACTTAGCACCAAGCTGCTGCCGCATAAGCTTTGCTCAGAGTTTTTAAAATGGAAACAAGATAAAATCTTATGTCAAATTAGCGTAGACTGGTTTCTATTGTCTTAACTAAGTAAACCAATCATATTGCTCTTTGTTACTCGTGTTTCTCAATTTTTGTATATGGGGATGTTCCAGATCAATAATTTTTTTTTTTTACTTCAGTTGGTTTCCCTTTGTTTGTCATGTTCATCTACTTTTTGTTTATAGGGATGTTCCTCATCCGATCAATAAAATTATTTACTTCATCAATCAAACATGACATTTGATGACTCCAAAGAAATAATAACTACCAATACAACTATACTTTTAAACCATGCATCTGATTACTAGATACTACCTCGTTTCTTATCAGATAAAATTTATAGTTTCTTAACAACCAGCAGTCCTTTTTTTCCTTGCTTGACTTTTAAAGCGTGATATCCCTTGTATTCCCACCGGTGGCAGAGCCAGGATTTTCACCGGAGGGGGAGGGGGTCAAAATATAAAGAAGTAAACCCATGAAGAAGTCAAGGGTAGTCAATGTATAGCATACATATTACAAAAAACCTAGATACACTGTAATTTCCGTCCCCTCGAATACATATGGCTCGGTTTCCCACTAAGCATAGATTCTGAATTTCAGTGAGTCTAGATGGCATGAGTTTACACCCAGTAAAAGATGGTTAGTAGATTTATAGGAGTTAAGCAAGTTTGTTCTGTGCTTATTTTCAAATGCCTCTGATATATAGATCTTTCAACATATGATCTATTGATGCAGCAAGTTTACCTTGTACCAAAGTCCATGCATATCTTTTGCTTCATTCAAGCATCTATCTATTTGCGCTGTTGTTAATTTCTTATGGGATTTTGGATATAGGGTGCCATGTTATTTGGTACGCGGTTGGAAGTCAACTATTCAAAGCACCCAAATATTATCACTGGACCAGATACACATGACTACTCAAACTCAAATCTCAATCGTTTTAATCGGAATGCTGCCAAAAACTACCGGTATTGTTGCTCCCCTACCAAAATGATCCACCTGTCAAGCCTGCCCCAGGACGTGACGGAGGAAGAGATCGTGGCCCACATGGAGGAGCATGGTACCATTGTCGGTACAAAGCTTTTTGAAATGAATGGAAAGAAGCAGGCTCTCGTTCTTTTTGAAAATGAGGAGCAAGCAACTGAGGCATTGGTGTGCAAACATGCTACATCGCTTGGCGGCTCGATCATTCGGATTTCCTTTTCTCAGTTACAAAACATCTGAGATGCCTTCCTTGATGCAAATATTAAAGAATACTATGGTATTGTAGACTCAGTATTGACAATTGAACACTGTCTTTAACTGTGGTTATAGCTTGAGTGTCTTCTAATATTCTTCCTTTCCTCATCCATTATTGTACTTCTCTTTTCTTTGAGCTCAGGGTATATTAGGGAGATTGAAGAGTTTTGTACTAATAGGGTAGTCAAAATTCTGTAATAGAGGTGTTTTCTTCCTTCATCGCATATCACTTGCTGTCCATCTTCCATTCTTCTTCTATTTCTGATTTAACTGAATTTTCCTTTGTTCTTCCTATTCATCTTCCTCTATCGCTGAGTTCTTCTATTTTTGGTTTTTTGTGTGTGTATGTGTGATTAAACATTTGTGTGGGCTCTGTTGGATCATTTGAGTACAATTATCTTGAAGATACGTTTGTTGCACTTGCACATAATTTTCCTTCAGTATAATTTACACGGCTTCACATTATAGGTTATGCCATTCTACTTATTCCTTACCAATAATAATAAAAAACCTTTGATACCTACTAGTTGAGTGACTTGAGTCTCTCTCTAGTTAAGGCTATTTAACATCTGGATCAAAGGCGAGGCTTACGAGTAAGAGACAGAAACCCCATTTCCTGACATATTGTTGGTTGCTCTTTGGGCAAGATCTAACAGGTAGAAGCAAACTGCCTATTAGCTCCGAATGTCCAAGTAATTTTAGTCGAAAGTAGTGAGTTCAGTCGATCTGGTTCAATGTGCTCTATTCGATCCTATGGCATTCCATGTATTAAGTATTCAAGTTTCTAAAATTTAGATGCATGTCTAAACTCTAATGTAATGTAGAAAAGAAACTCATTTGAGGATTCTTGGGTTTGACAAGAAAAGTCGAATGTGCATTTGATATTGTGTAGTCGTCGACCTCTTTAGAAAAGAATTCGCCATGATATACCTGATCCATGCATAATATCATGAAAAATGGATACAAATTTTTGACTGCTATTTAGTATTGGCAATAAATCTGAAAAAGTATCTAAAAATATCAAATTTAGATATTTGTACCCTGTCAAAGTAAGGAAAGGGATTTACTTTGACGTGGTCTACATGGATTTGTTAAATAATTGCAAAGAAATTCAGATATAGGAGATAAAAGGGAAAAAAAGAAAGTTAATTGATTGAGCATGAAGTTTAAAGGGAACGACTTTTTTTTTTTGAAATTTTCGCGACTGTAAATTATGTCCCTGTAAGAGTAAAATAAAAAATTAGAATTAAATTATTATTAAATATATAAATGTATCATTATCTTTTCAACTGATTACAAAAAAAAGTGAGATAAATTGGAATAATGGAGTAATTGTTATAAATAGAATCCTATTTAAGGTGAATGTCTATATTTAGAGAGATTAGGGTTTACTACTTGGTGGCTAAGCCACCACCTCCCTATAAATATAAGGGTTCTATTCTATTGTAAATCATCCCAAAAGTATCAACAAGAATACTCCTCTCCCTACTTTTCTCTCTATTGTTCTTGTTCTTGTTCTTATATTATTTTATAACACGTTATCAGCACGAGACTCTACCGTCTCAAGAATCCTCTTGAGAAAATTAAGGTATTTCCCTTTTTCCGAATTTGGTTTTAATTATTTCTGATATTATGAAAAGAAAGTTCGTTGCCCTTGAAATTTCGGGCAAGAACTATATGACATGGGTATTGGATGCTGAAATCCACTTAGATGCTATGGGTCTTGGAGACGCCATTAAAGACAGAGATAAAGCATCCACCCAAGACTGTGCTAAGGCATTGATTTTCTTGCGCCATCACCTTGATGAAGGTTTGAAAATTGAATATCTCACAGTCAACGATCCACTCATCTTGTGGAACGGCTTAAAGGAGAGATATGACAACCTGAAGTTGATCACTCTGCCACAAGCACGATATGATTGGGCTCATCTGAGGCTCCAAGACTTTAAGTCTGTTTCTGAATATAATTCTACAATGTTCAGAATTACTTCTAAATTGAAACTCTGTGGAGATAATATCTCTGATTATGATATGCTTGAGAAAACGTTTACAACGTTTCATGCCTCCAATATGGTACCGCAACAACAGTACAGAGAGAAAGGTTTCAAAAAGTACTCTGAACTGATTTCTCTTCTCCTTGTGGCTGAGCGAAACAATGACCTGCTCATGAGAAATCACGAAAATCGACCCACTGGGTCTACACCATTGCCTGAAGCAGATAAGGTGTATTCTCATTATGCCAAGCATGAAAAAGGCCATGGATCTAGTCATGGTCGTGGTCGTAATCGGGGTCATAGCCGTGGACGTAGACAAGGAAGAAATTTCCCTGATGTCCGTCACCCCCCAAAGAGAAATAACCACCAAAAGCAGAAACGGGATTATGAGAATCCAAAGGCAAATAGTTCAGAAACTATATGTTATCGTTGCGGTGGAAAAGGGCACTGGTCAAAAGCTTGCCGTGTACCAAGACATTTGGTTGATCTTTATCAAGCATCTCTAAAGAATAAAGGCACTGAAACAAATTTTGTCTCTGACGACAATTTTGACATCACCCACCTGGATGTGGCAGACTTCTTTGAGCAACCCGAGGGAAAAATAGACCACTTAATCGGTGATGGATCTGTGATGAAGGAAGATGGAATTGTTTGATTTTATTTTACTTATTTGTATTAGTTAGTGAATAAACTAATAGTCATTAGTATCAGCTCGTATTAGTTAGTTTATGATATAATGTTAGTATTAGTTCTTTAGAATGTTTTAATATGCTTAAATTTCAAAGATATTTTTATTTTTCAGTAGAGTTAATCGACTAACCTAACAGTTAGTCGATTATCTAATATTTCGCATTAAAACTGCAAAACAATCGATTATATACTTGTTAACAATCGATTATATTAAGACATAATCGATTATGTATGTTTAACAATCGATTATATTAAGACAGTGTGATCTGAAGTTTTTCAAAATAGCAAATAATCGATTATGTATGTTTAACAATCGATTATATTAAGACAGTGTGATTTGAAGTTTTTCAAAATAGCAAATAATCGATTATGTATGTTTAACAATCGATTATATTAAGACATAATCGATTATGTATGTTTAAAAATCGATTATATTAAGACAGTGTGATCTGAAGTTTTTCAAAATAGCAAATAATCGATTATGTATGTTTAAACAATCGATTATATTAAGACAGTGTGATCTGAAGTTTTTCAAATTAGCAAATAATCGATTATGTATGTTTAACAATCGATTACATTGAGACAAACGGATTGAATTTGTTTATTCTCATGTTCGTGTATTTTCTTTTGTATGTCAAACCATGGGAAAGCAAATATGGATATCTCACAAAGCAAACTTGGATCAAATATTTGTTTAGTTGATTCATGTACTACACATACGATACTCAAAGAAAAGAAATATTTCTCTCAATTAAGTATGTGTAAGGGAGATGTTACTACAATCTCTGGTAGTAGTAAATTAATTGAAGGCTCCGGAAGAGCAACTATAACTCTGCCTAGAGGAACAATGTTTATCATAGAGAATGCAATGTTCTCCTCCAAGTCTAAGAGAAACTTGTTGAGTTTTAAAGATATACGGCGGAATGGCTATCATGTTGAGACAATAGATGAGAATAATCTTGAATATCTCATCATTATAAAGAATGTCTCTGGCCAAAAGAGGGTTATTGAGAAATTCCCGTCTTTATCTTGTGGCATGTATTGGACAAAAATTAGTGCAATTGAGGCACATTCAACAGTACCAAAAGGTTACTGATTCCAATACTTTTGTACTTTGGCATGATCGATTGGGACACCCTGGATCAATCATGATGAGACGGATTATAGAAAGCTCATATGGGCATCCGTTAAAGAATTTCAAGATTCTTTTAAATAATGAATTTTCTTGCACTTCTTGTTATCAAGGCAAGTTAATTACAAGACCATCACCAACAAAGGTTGGGACTGAGTCACCTACGTTTTTGGAACGTATACAAGGGGACATTTGTGGACCTATTCACCCACCTAGTGGGTCTTTTAGATATTTTATGGTCCTAATAGACGCATCCTGTAGATGGTCTCATGTGTGCCTGTTGTCATCACGCAACCTTGCGTTTGCAAAACTAATGGCACAAATAATTCGACTACGAGCACATTTTCCTGATAATCCAATCAAGTCTATTAGACTGGATAATGCTGCTGAGTTTTCATCCCAAGCATTTAATGATTATTGCTTATCAATTGGGATAAAAGTGGAACATTCTGTAGCTCATGTTCACACTCAAAATGATCTTGCAGAATCTTTAATTAAACGTCTGCAGTTGATTGCAAGACCATTACTCATGAAAACGAGGCTGCCCCCTTCGGTATGGGGTCACGCCATTTTGCATGCAGCAATGCTAATTCGTCTCAGACCGACGAATTATCACAAATATTCCCCGTTGCAATTGGTTTTGGGTCATGAACCCAATATATCCCATTTAAGAATCTTTGGATGCGCAGTATATGTGCCTATAGCACCGCCATACCGCACCAAAATGGGTCCGCAAAGAAGGTTAGGAATATATGTTGGGTTTGAATCGCCCTCCATTATTCGCTACCTCGAAACATTGACAGGGGATTTGTTCACTGCACGATTTGCAGACTGTCAATTTGATGAGACACTTTTCCCAAAATTAGGGGGAGAAGTTGGTGAAACCAAACGGGAAATTTTGTGGAAAAATGCATCATTATCTCATCTTGATCCACGTACCTCTATTTGTGAAAAAGAGGTGCAAAAGATTATCCATTTGCAAAGAATAGCAAATCAAATGCCTGACGCATTTACGGACTTGAAAAGGATAACAAAATCCCACATCCCCGCGGAGAATGTTCCAATCCGTATTGATGTCCCTGTTGGACAATCATCTAGTGTCATATCCAATGAGTCGAATGCACGCCTGAAGCGTGGCAGGCCATTAGGTTCCAAAGATCGAAATCCTAGAAAGAGGAAAGCAAACGATCAAAATGACACTACGAAAGAATCTCATGAGAAAATTCATGATTTAATAAAATCTGAGATTCATGAAGAATCCTTTGAGCCCGAGACTCAGGAAAATAAGGAACTATCCATAAATCCAATCGATATTGAGGCAAATTTTAATCGAGTGGATATAGTGGTGGATTATGTCTTTGCTTTTAATGTCGCATCTAGCATTATGCAAGAAAATGAGGATCTTGAACCTCAATCTGTTGGAGAATGTCGAAAAAGACATGATTGTCCAGAATGGCAAGAAGCAATTCAATCAGAATTGAATTCGCTGGCAAAACGTGAAGTTTTTGGCCCTACAGTTGAAACACCTAATGGTGTTAAGCCTGTTGGCTATAAATGGGTCTTTGTACGCAAGAGAAATGAGAAAAACGAGGTACAAAGATATAAGGCACGCCTTGTTGCACAAGGATATTATCAAAGGCCTGGTGTCGATTATGAAGAGACATATTCGCCTGTAATGGATGCCATAACTTTTCGTTATCTCATTAGTTTTGCTGTCCTTGAAAAGCTTGACATGCATCTAATGGATGTGGTTACTGCCTATCTTTATGGCTCACTTGATAATGAGATATACATGAAAATTCCCGAGGGACTCAAAATGCCAAACGCTCATAATTCAAAGTCCCGGGAAATGTTTTCAATCAAATTGCAAAGATCCTTGTATGGTCTAAAGCAATCAGGACGAATGTGGTATAATCGTCTTAGTAAGTATTTATTAAAAGAAGGCTATATAAATGATGCCATTTGCCCGTGTGTTTTTATAAAGAAAACAACATCGGAATTTGTTGTACTTGCCGTATATGTCGATGACATAAACCTTATTGGAACCCCCATAGAACTCCAAAAGGCAATTGATTATCTAAAGAATGAATTCGAGATGAAAGATCTCGGAAAGACAAAATTGTATCTTGGTTTGCAAATTGAATATTTGGCAAACGGAATTTTTGTTCATCAATCTACCTATATAGAAAAGGTACTGAAACGGTTTTACATGGATGGAGCACATCCTTTAAGTACTCCGATGGTTGTTCGATCACTGGATGTGAATAAAGATCCATTCCGACCGCAAGAAAGGAATGAAGAGCTACTTGGTCTTGAAGTACCATATCTTAGTGCAATTGGCGCACTAATGTACCTTGCAAATACTACAAGCCGTGGCATAACCTTTTCAGTTAATGTCTTAGCAATGTATAGCTCGGCTCCCACAAGGAGACATTGGAATGGGATCAAACATATATTGAGGTACCTAAAAGGGACTACCGATATGGGCTTATTTTATGGCAATAATTGCAGTCCTGATCTTGTTGGTTATGCTGATGCTGGATATTTATCCGATCCCCACAAGGCTCGATCTCAAACGGGTTTTGTGTTTACCTGTGGAGGCACCGCCATATCTTGGCGATCGACTAAGCAATCAATTGTGGCTACTTCATCTAATCATGCCGAGATAATCTCTATTCATGAAGCAAGTCGGGAGTGTGTGTGGTTGAGGTCTATCATACATCATATTCAAGACAAATGTGGTTTGAAGTGTAACAAACTACCCACGACTTTGTATGAAGACAATGCAGCATGTATAGCTCAATTGAATGGGGGATTTATAAAAGGAGATAGAACAAAGCATATTTCACCAAAGTTATTTTTCACACATGATCTTCAAAAGAATGGTGATATCAATGTGCAACAGATTCGTTCAAGCGATAATATGGCTGATTTGTTCACAAAATCTCTACCAACGTCAACCTTCAAGAAGCTAGTTCACAAGATCGGAATGCGAAGACTCAAGGATATGAATTGATGCTCTTTTCAGGGGGAGTTAATGCGCGTTGCACTCTTTTTCCCTTACAAGGGTTTGTCCCAATGGGTTTTCCTTGCAAGGTTTTTAACGAGGCAACCAATAGGCGCATATTCAAACATGTGTACTCTTTTTCCTTTTCTTTAAATTTTTTCCATTGGGTTTTGTTTTAGTTAAGGTTTTAACGAGGCACATTATTGAATAGACATTCAAGGGGGAGTGTTATAAATAGAATCCTATTTAAGGTGAATGTCTATATTTAGAGATATTCTAGGGTTTACTACTTGGTGGCTAAGCCACTACCTCCCTATAAATATAGGGGTTCTATTGTATTGTAAATCATCCCAAAAGTATCAATAAAAATACTCCTCTCCCTACTTTTCTCTCTACTGTTCTTGTTCTTATATTATTGTTCTTGTTCTTATATTATTTTATAACAGTAATTTGTTACTTGTTAGATCAACTTCATTTTATTTAGACCGTTTCGTTTCAATTTGACAAGCTTTAAATCTACGCCGATCTGGCAGTGTCACTCCCAACTATAATAACTACCAGGTAATCCTAGGGTTTTTCAAAGCCACACAAATCCCACAGTTCCAAAATGTCATTTGATTCAACGCCGCCGGCGGTGGAGAAGCTCACCCTAAACGCCACCATCGTAGATGAAGCCAAATTTTCCCAGCGCGTCCCGATCCGTTCAATCGTCGGCCGTCCCGACGGCGGAGCTGGACTCGCCGGAAATGTGGTCAAAATCGGCGGCTGGGTAAAAACAGGCCGAGAACAAGGCAAAGGTTCATTCGCTTTCCTCGAAGTGAACGACGGTTCTTGCCCGGCGAATCTCCAAGTAATCGTCGATGCTTCAGTTCACAAGCTCGGTGATTTGGTACTTACTGGTACTTGCGTACACGTGGAAGGTGAATTGAAGGTACCTCCTGAAGGCGCGAAGCAAAAAGTTGAACTTCGTGTCCAGAAGGTTCTATCTGTCGGTACTGTTGATGCTGCCAAGTATCCATTGCCGAAAACTAAGTTAACGCTCGAGTTTTTAAGGGATTTTGTTCATCTTCGCCCCCGAACTAACACGGTATTTATCTAATCTCTTTTTTTTTTTTTGCTCCTCTCTTGATGTCCAATAATTTATTTAACAGGCGGGTTATCGATTTCTAGGGATTCAGAGTGGACTCGGAGTATATTTGTTTATTTAATGAGTTTAATTTGTATAAATCAGAAAAAATTTATACTATCAGGTTACCCGGAACATATCTACAGGTATACTCTATAAAAAGTGGAATTTGTAATTTGAAATAAGATAGATTATGTACTAAAACAGGTAAATGTGACATGATATTGTTAAAATAATTATTGGCCTAGGTGGATATTAGTTAAACTCTTATTTAATTACTTTGTTTATATATGAATATGGTGGTATGAGACAAGCATTGTACTTCCACTATTCCACTTCAATACATGGATAACTCTGTCTATAAGGTTAGACATGGAAAGTAATGACCTAGTTTTTAGGTGGATTCGTCTCCCTTGGTTTCCACTCTAATTGTTAGGCCACAGCCTTGGATGCAATTTAGTTCACATATAAAAATGTTTTTGCGTAAAGAAGTTGTTTTGGTTGAATGTTCATGTCCTTCTTGGGTTTAGCACATGAACTTTTCCATTCAAACTGCCCCTTCCAGAATTTATCTCCAGGTGAGGTAGATTGTGGACTGTTCTCATTTTGCCAAAATTTTTGTTCAAACCTTGATTTTGCACTGTCAAAAATTTTCCATTCCATCAGTATCTTTTTGCTGACGGCACTGAATGGTTGGATTATTTTGAGTATGTATGTAAATATATTTGATTGTAATCCAGCATTTTTCATTTTCAGATTTCTGCCATTGCAAGAATCCGTAATGCCTTAGCTTATGCCACCCATACATTCTTCCAGAAGAATGGGTTTCTTTATATCCACACTCCAATCGTCACAGCAAGTGATTGTGAGGGTGCTGGTGAGATGTTCCAAGTTACTACTTTAATAAATGAAGCTGAAAAATTGGAGAAGGAGCTGAAAGAGAATCCTGCTCCTTCAGAATCTGAGATTAAAGCTGCTGAGCAACTTGTCAAAGAGAAAGGTGAGGCAGTTGCTCAGTTAAAAGCTAATAAGGGAAGCATTGAGAAAAGTGGTGCCAGTATTGTGGACATCAACAAGCAAATCAGTGCTGCAGTTGCTGAGCTGCAAAGAGCTAAAGAGAATCTACTGAAGTTGCAAGAGAAATTTAAACTGGGAGAAAGGTGTAGACTCTCTGGTGGTATTCCCAAAAAGGATGGAAAGGTTGATTACTCTGAGGATTTCTTTGCACGGCAAGCTTTCTTGACTGTGTCTGGCCAACTCCAAGTTGAAACTTATGCCTGTGCACTTTCTAGTGTGTATACTTTTGGACCAACTTTTCGAGCCGAACAGTCCCACACTTCTCGGCATCTTGCGGAGTTCTGGATGGTGGAGCCTGAAATAGCTTTTGCAGATCTCCAGGTATTCATGTAGTTATTGCATCATGATGTTATATAGAATATTTCTGGAGCAAAATGTTTGGACAGTTAATATTTAGCTACCAGAAGTTTCACTGAGACATGGAATAGAGTTAAACTCTTGGCACCTGCCATTCTTGTTCATAGTGGTTGAGAGAGTCCTCTTCATGCCACTAGGTCAAGAGTTCAAGGCTGGTAGGCTGCCTTGACAAAATAATAGATTTAAACTCTTGGTCTCTTACATGATTAAATTTTGAGTTCAAATGTTAAATATGAGCTATACATGTATGGCAATTAAGCAGAGGTTATGTCAGATACTGCGTGTAACACTCTCATAGAGTTTCTGAAGGGGTTCTTTTGGCCGGATTTCTTAAAGTTTTTTCTTTCAATTAATCAAAATTTGTATTCCTTTGGCAGGATGATATGAATTGTGCTGAGGCATATGTGAAGTTTCTGTGTCAGTGGTTACTTGACCATTGCCTTGATGACATGGAATTTATAACTAAATTTATAGATAAAGATGCTCTGAGTAGACTTAGAATGGTTGCCTCATCAAACTGTTACCGAATAACTTATTCAGAAGCCATAGCCATTCTTGAGGTAGCAGCCAAAGTGAAGAAATTTGAAAATAAAGTAGAATGGGGTATTGACTTAGCATCTGAACATGAAAGGTACTCTTTGTCCGCTGTCTACTTGTTGGATCTGCTTTGTGTATTCCTACAGCTATTCTGATCCATGATTTGCCTCTGATAATAGATATTTGACCGAAGAGCATTTTAAGGCACCTGTTATTGTGTTCAACTACCCAAAAGGGATTAAAGCATTTTACATGAAGGTGAATGAAGACAAGAAGACAGTTGCTGCCATGGATCTGCTTGTACCTAAGGTAGGCTTGTTGAATCAGCTGGCCTGGTGGAAGAAATACCTTTTTACTCTTATAATATAGAATCCCTACAGCATCCACCCACTGGCAGGTTGCATTTCCAAAATGTCTAGATGAATGATGCTTTGATTTATTTTGATGGCTAGTAGCTCAACTTATTGCTGCTAATGCATATAACTCCTGTTAGAAAAATCAGTAAGCTCAATATCTGTTTGAAATGGCATGGGATCTATTTAAGGTGTATGTCCATGGAAATTTTTTGAAACCTTTCGAATAGCTTTCCAGTGTTTGTTTAAGCTTTTCAAGAAGTTTTTGCCGATTATTTTTGAAAAGGTGTTTTTACCCACATATAGACCCCCACCCCCAACACACACAAATATCTAATCCTTTTTGTTTCTCAAACCTTTTTCTAATAATTTTCGGAAAAATCTTTTCCCTAATGTTGTCCAAATGGTATGGAGTTGCTATTTCTTGATTTCACTAGAATGTTGTGCTTGAAGAAATGCAATTTTTTTGGTGCTAAACTAAATCAAGCACTGTTGCCCAGCGGAATGAAGCCATCTTTTAGATATAGGGAAAAAGATTGTCTGTCTGACCAGGCCGCATGCCTTAAGCTTTACACGAGAGTTAGTTGGAGCCAAAATCAGCTCTGTTTTTTTATAAAAAGAAACAGATACGCTTTACCTGCAGTAGGGCACTTACAGTCTCTCACACTGCCCCCCCCCCCCCCCCCCGGCACTATCCAATTGTCTTTCAAGATCATGAGTAATTTGTCTGCTACTGCATGAACAAATTGTTGGCATTCCTCTGCAGGTGGGAGAACTAATTGGAGGAAGCCAAAGAGAAGAGGATTATGAGGTCCTCAGAACAAGGTATGACAAATTTGCTAGAAGAGAGTTAGATTCTGTTTCTGCTTCACATATTTGGTGATTAAATTCCAGTATTTAACTGTTTCTTTGGCCTACTCTTTATTGTCCTTAAGGTGAACTGGGATGAATTAACTTAAGGTAATTGCAATGAATTAATGATGGATTTGCACTGGGTATCTTCCATTTTTTAATTGCAGGATACTGGAGATGGGTTTACCACTAGAGCCATATGAGTGGTATCTAGACCTGAGGCGCTATGGTACTGTGAAACACAGTGGTTTCGGTTTAGGCTTTGAGCGAATGATTCTTTTCGCCACTGGGATAGAAAACATTCGGGATGTCATTCCCTTCCCCAGATATCCAGGAAGAGCGGATCTCTAAATGAAATTGATAGTCAAGGGACGCCTAGTTTTTGGAAATTATGACACCATTTTCTAGCATTGTAATTGTTATTACAAATGTCAATCAAATTCAGATACAGGAACCTATATTATCTTAAGATAATCTCGTGAGAGAGGCATTTGGTTGCTTTGGTTTTGTTAGGTATATCTCCTTAACTAGATGTTTGGATGGACGCCAACACATGTAGACGTTCATGTATCTTGACCGGCATGAAATATATCTGTTTCTGATAATGCTTTGTTACTTACGTACGTGACCTTTATTGCGTTGATTATACTATTAGGTCAAAATTCCCAGAAGTTGAAAAACATTTGGTAGGATCTGCTAGTATTGTGGTGTTTATAATATTTTCTAAACCATCTTTTTTCTTCTCAAAAATTATATTTCGGATGTTTATAATATTTACCAATAATCCAGTATCGTAATTGACAAACTTATAAATTCATTATTAATTGATTTGCATCTAATCAAAATCGTAGGGTGTTAAGGCAAAAACAAGTCATTTACCCCTTCACTGAATTCCCTTCCTCCCATGCCAAAGTCATGTGTACGAATTTAATGCCAAATAATTGATTTTAGCACCATGAAATGTGGCGAAATAGTTGAAATTTCCTCATAATTAACTCGAGGTCGTAAGTTTAAATCATAAAAATATAAAAGAATTCGATAGGAAGCACATTAGATTTCTATGTGCCTATTCATGGATTCAAATTAGCCAAATCAATGAGCTTTTAATATATTTAAATGAAAAAGGAAGTGATCGATTTTGAAAAAAGATGTATTTAAATTGTTTCCTCTAGATCTACACTTCTGGAAAATAATTAGTAGTAAGACCTAAAATACTGCAAATATTTTTATAGAGACGAAATTACGTGAAAGTTGTAACAAATATGTTTAATTGCTGCTAAACATATTTCAAAACAACTGAAAAAAAAAAAAGAACCAATAAAAAAAATGAAGATGACTCGAAACTATTTGGCCATAAAGTCTGATTAGCTTATATACATTAAAGAAAAGCAATTTGTTTAGGAATGCGTAAACTTAAATTTAAAAAGGGGAAAGGGGGACAGAATACCAAATAGTGTTGGGTTTGGGTTGAAATAAGCTAAAAAGTCTAATGGAAACAAACATAATACGTATGCTTAGAAGGACCAAGCATTAATCCTGTTTTGGTTTAGAGCCAAACCTAAAAATACACCAGTTAGGTTTAAGTCCTTTAATGTCTTATTATTTGTCCCTTTTTTTTTTGTGTGGTTATTTTTAATATTGCCTGGTGATAGGTTATAATTACGTAGTTATTTATTACATTTAAATTTACTGTACTTTAATTGAGTTTGAGCTTTAATCGTTAGTGTCTTACACTAATTTTGTATTTTATGCCTTGTTGGAGTGATTTCAAGCTATGTAAATGTTATGGAATGAATTCAAGTGATTTAATTTTTTGAAGTCTGAGTAAAAATCTAAGGAATTAAGCCGGAATCGTGTTCGGGGATCAACGGATGATATTAAGAGCGAACGAAGAAAGAGTAGGCATATTGCGCGATGTCTAGTAAAATGCATGTAATTTTTCATTCAGAATTTCGTTTGGGCTCCACAATATATGGTTAGAAAGATAACTTAAAAGGTTACAACGTTCATGTTTTATGTTTTTCCAAATTTCCAACAGAACAGGGTGAAAATGTGCTTCAAATGCCCATCCGCGCTCGTCAGGCAGAATCAAAGTGGATATGCACGGTCTGAGCACAGTCCAAGCACGGCCACACACGTCCTGTCCGGAAAATGTGTCATTTTTCATGTAGGAGAATGTATAATTGTTTGGACCCAATCCTACTTGGTATATATTTATATATATATATATATATATGTATATATAAGAAAAACGGTATTTTGAAGAGGTTGGACAAATTTGAGACACAGATTCGACCTAAGGAGGCAGAGACACAACGGGAGCAAGGCGGGAAATTCTTCTACGAAATTTTCCTTCCTTTTCCTATTTTCGTTGTTGGTTATGACATTTAGTATTGTAGTTTTACATACTATTATGAATAGCTAATTTATTGTTTAGAGTATTGATGGAATCTTTTGTAGGATAAATTCTTGTTTTATATAATTGAGCCATAGTATTTTCTCTATTTGTTCAACTATATTATTCTTGTGGTTGATTGAAGGGCCCTCAATTAGCTGTGCCTATTTAGTACGTATTACTCGGGATAGAATGCATATTTAGGTAGTTGTTGAACAACACCACTCCCGACGTACGTAAAGAATCAATAACCAAGGGGTTAAAGGTGGGATTAGGAATAATAAAACCTTGGGTGCGATCTAAGTGAGTTGTAATTAAAGTCAGCTAGTGTAACTCGGGAGAGTATGTCTAGTAAATTATCGTAATTACTCGGGAGAGAATTATAACACGCAGAGCGCTCATGATCGGTAGAGAATACTTAGGTGAAATTATAGAAGACATAGCGGGAAGGATTCCGGTAATTGGGGAAATCATAATTCTAGACCTCCTTAATCTTTTCTCCACCTGTAGTAAGTGTTAATTTATTATTTTCATTTGTTAGTTAGTTAGTTAAACACAAGAATCTTAATATCTATAAGTTAGGAATTGTTCAAGCTTGTATTCTTGGTGATAGTGAACAACTGTTTAAGTCGTAGTTCTCTGCGAGATTCAACTCCGGACTTGTAAACCCAATTACATTTGCAACGTCCGCTTTACTATTTTTATAAGGTATAGTTGAGCATGATTTAATTGTACGATGATTCCATTGCTAATTGTATTGTTCTTAAGTAGTTTCATGCTTAGATTATTTATATGTAAAAGTTGTTGTATATTAAGTATAAAAAAAATTGAATACATTACAGCCTAAAATACTTTATTCTAGAAAATTTAACACAAAGATTTTCATAACTATTTTATTTTGTAATCCCTGAGTCTTCCTCGTGTGATAACCAATTTCTATTTGGATATTTCTCATTGTTACTTTTGTTGGATTTTTTAAAGGGTGTGTATATGAAATAGAAAAAGCATTTTTTCGATTACCCCTCCTCATCTCATCCTTTCGTTACCTATAAACACACAGTCATTATTTAAGATTTTTGACTACCAATCAGAAAGTTTTTGCATATTTCTAAAATTAAATACAGTATGTATTGTGTGAGTTATTCCGTTATTTGAGTTTGTTGAAGTTTAATTATTTAAAGTATTTATATAATAGTTTCTCATTCTATCTTGGGAGAAATTATCCAAATACCTTAAGAAACAATAAAGGGATTAAATTACTTAATAATTCATAAGAAAATCGTGGGAAATTATTTTTGCATTTTCTATTCTAACCTTCGATTTTCTAATTTTCTGAACACAATGTACTATCAACTTTAGATCTACTTCAGGAACAATGCATATAACTTGCACAAAACATGCAAAAACAAATTCTACTATCAATTCTCTCTCTTAATAACAATTTCACTGACTGTCCTTATCGGTTTTTAATCTCTAATGAAAAATTTTCCACAAAGCCAATTACATCACTTTTCCACCATGAATGCTCTCAAACATCTATTCTTTCCTTTGAATGGATTAGAAACTCAATACCTTAAATAAAATCAAACACTTCCTTTAACAATACATGCACAACAGACCTACAAAATCATACCTTAATCATATTGGTATGCAAATCGACCCTATTTGTCCTCTTTGTCTTCGAGGATATGAGACTACCACCCATCTTCTCCTTTACTACCCTTATGCAACTCATTTCTGGCATACTGTTGGTCTTAACACTAACACCCTAAATATTAACACTCACTGGCTCAATGCCTTAAGGCCGACTTCCCACCCTATCCCAAATCCCTCCTTAACCTGGGAAGAGTTCCTTCCCCTTGCTCTATGGCTTTTATGAAACATTAGGAATAACTGTTGGGGCATATATTATTAACCATGCATTTCAATATAGTATATTTTAATAATTATCATGGCTAAAAGTATAAGTGGGAGATTGTTGGGATATATACTATTAACCATATTGTTGGTTTAGATATAGTATTTATTACGAAATAATTATATATTCAATTTTAATAAAATTTTAAATGGATCATATATTAGTCTGTGTCATTTTCTTATATATTAGATGATTTAATGTATATAGTTTAGCTTATACACGGAAGATTAAATCATCAGTTCTTATAAGTATAATATTTGAGTTCACAATCTAATGATGGAATTGGACAAACCATCTGGAATGATTGTAGCACAAGATTAAATATAATTTATCTTGATTATGGGAATGGTTAATTCCATATTCTTGTGCTAGTACATTTTATATTTATTGAACGGACCAGGTAGAGATAAGTATTGTATACTGACTTAATAAAATAAACTCTCTAGCCATTAATATACTTATGCTCTTAATCTTGATATAATTATTGGTATATTATTATTATTTTGATTTATTAAAAGGTAAAATTCTTTCGTGGGTCAATATGCCTCATAAATTGGATAATAATAATAATGTACATTGACGAAGCAATATTTAGTTGAGTACTTCCAACTCAATAGTAATAGACATGTATAATGATATTGAAGGTAAGAAATCCCAATATACTACACAGTAAAGCTATAACAGTATTTTTTACCCTTTTTAACAGTATAAATCCCAATAAGCAGTAACAGGTAAAGAAGATAAATGTAAATGCATGAATGCAATGCAAAATGCACATGAACACTACGGCGCGTAGCCCGATCCATTTGGGTAACCGCGCTCACTGTGGGGGTTCAGACTCCGAAGGAGCTCCACTACTACAAATAAGACCTTTAGCGGCTATTATTTAGCGTCAATACGACAGTTATTGCTAATAAATTCTTTAAGCTGAAAAATTAGTGGCATATGAGCATAAGCCAGTAAAATATATCTTTTTACCGGCAATAAAAATATAATTATCACTAAAAATTACTAATTTAATTTAAATTTCATTATTTTAACGTTTCCCTCCCCCACAAAAATAAAAACATCGTTCCCTCCAAATTTTTGGACGAAAATTATCGTTCCCTCCTCCGATTAGAAAGTTGTAGGAACTAGGAAAACATATTTTCCCTTTAATAGATACTGATACGGTCAATTGAGTAGGAAAACCTAAATTGTTGTTGCGTCAATTCCAGTACCTTATCGTGATTTTTTTCCAAGTAAGTTCTCTTTTCCCCCTGTTAATAGGTTTCTTGCAATCGTTTTGCAATACATTGTTGATTGATGCTGCTCGATTTTTATATGGATTGAACGATAGAAAAACCTAGATTGCTGTTGTGCCAATTTCCAGTACCTCGTCGTAGATTCTTTTCCAGGTAATTTATCTTCTTACCCTATTAAATTGGTTGCTTGCAATCGTTTTGCAATACATTGTTGATTGATGCTGCTCAATTTTTATATGGATTGAACGATAGGAAAACCTAGATTGCTGCTCAATTTCCAGTACCTCGTCATCGATTCTTTTCCATGTAATTTCTCTTCTTCCCCTGTTAAATAGGTTTCTTGCAATCGTTTTGCAATACATTGTTGATTGATGCTGCTCGATTTTTATATGGATTGAACGATTTACAGTTGATTGATGCTACTTGATAGTGTATTTGGACTGATGTACAACGGATTGATGTTTTATGCTTCTCGATTGATTATATGGATTATTTTATAGTGGATCCTTTTGCTCGATTGTTTATATAGATTTATATACAATTTTATTTACAATAGTTGTTTTTGGCTAAATTCTGTCATTTAATTCATCCGGTGTTTTAGGCTTACCTAGTCTTAATGACTAGGTGCCTTCACGAGCTCCTACTGAGGGAATTAGGGTCGTTATTGTAATATTGTAAATACTCTTTATAAGCTCTACCTATAGTTGTTAATCTGCGCTCTACTAATGCTCCTTAGAATTTTAGTTGAAACTATTAGTCCATATATTTGTTATTACTTTTAGAAGTCCCAGTAAGGACTGTTAACCTGTGTGTTCTAGGGGGCAAGACCTAAGTTAAAATTAATATTTTATTAGTCTAATTAAAGACCGTTAAGGTAGATGCATCGATGTCCGTTAAGGTAAGGGAGTGTAGCTCTTCTTACTTAAAGATGATTTGATTTAGTTCAGAAGTCTGTAGTTCTAATTGGAAAATGGGGCTTTTGCTTAGGTTCTCACTGGAGTCTTTTATATGTTGTGTTGAAATTTTAGATGAGTATGATTGTGAGCTTCTTTGAGGTGTTGCTTAGCTCTTCTTCGCGATCAGACCTTATTGCTCCAACTATGTGGTAGCTTTCACTTCATCTATTAGCTTAGACGTGAAATTAGGATATAACGATAGTAGATTTAAAGTTTGTGTGCTATAATCTACATACATAGAAGCATATTTATAAATGATTGAACCGAAAGTAATGATTTCAGTTAAACTCGTATAACCTGCCCTAGATCTGCATCTATCTTTCCTTGACTAACCTGTTTGAAAGGTTTAGTAGCTCCCCTGAGCTAAATGGTTCTTTAAGATCTTCTATTGTATCTGAATTGAGTTCTAATCGGCACAAAGTCAGCAGAATATCTGTTTTACCTTTGTTTTTCCATTTGGTCATTTCTAAATTCTAGTTTAACAGTATGCTTTCTAGGCGATAGTAGATATTCATTCTTATTAGTTCATGGAATAGATTACTGGACATGGCCAAAGCTGAAGTCTCAAATATCATATGCGTCGTGTCGTTTTACAGAGGGAAACTTACTAGTGCAAGAAAATGCACACAATCTTCAATTCTTGTTCAAAGATCTCTCATTCACTTCAAGTTATATGCCAAAGTAGTTTAGAAATGCAGGATAATCTATGAGGTAGAAGGTTGTACAACTTTCAGGTAATCAGTTCTGTGACTCCAATATTAGGTTCTGTGGTATAACGTAATTTGCATGCGATGGCACTTCATGGAAAATCCATGTAAGTTCGCATCCTGCTCAGAAGCATTCATAGTAGATTATTAGGAACCAGGAAGTAGATACAGGTAGGAGCATTGTCCGGACAATTGTTTTAAATGTTGTTTTTCACAATATTTGCCTTACGTTCTCCATTGGCAGTTCTTTAGGCCCTCTTAAGTAGCTGAAGATGTTTAGGTCCATGTTTTGATCTGAATTGTAGAAAATGTTGGCACCTTCAATTGAAATCTCAACGGTAAAGAGGGGGAAATGATGAATTATGGGGTTTGGTGAAAGAATCTGAATAATGTATAAACCCAATTCAATGTAAAATGCATTTACATTCAACTTTATCTTATTATCCATGTTTAGGGTATGATTTCAATTCAAGAAATCTTTGATCAGTTCCAGTTTTACATTTCTTCATTCTTTCAAGGTACTTAACATTTTGAGATACGAGACGCAATAATAAGATCAGTGCTCATTGCAAAAGCATGAGAGGTGAACTTTAACATATAGATGTTAAATGTTAAGAGAAACTATCTAATAGGAAAAATATGGGAGTACAACAAAATGGGTTAGAATTGTGTACAGTACTCTAGTAAAAGCAGAAAAGATGTGAGAAAGATTAATGCCACCTTCAAACAAACTGTTATGTTCATTAAATAATCATTGTTCCCTTGAATATGTCAAAAATCATCTGTTTGTTACATCTGGGGAAGGGTACAATGACAAACACCACAGATTTTGTATACTCAAAATTCAGATACAGATCAAATCTAAGGGAATTGAAGGTGCTTTCTTTGACCTTTAGAGGTTATATTGATTTTGAGTTCTGCGATTCGTGTGTCTTGAAGTTGTAATCTACTGTTTCCTGTGATTGGATCCATTCTTGTGATGTTACATTACAAATATACATTAAATTATTGCTTCTCATTACAGTCATGTTCCCCGTTTTTGATTGCCAAAAGTTTCATTCACTTGGATAGGGACCAAAATTCTGGACAGATTCTGCTTGCCTATATTGTGATGTAGTTGATGTTTGTGTGACCTCATGCTGTTTTGTGTGTTATCAATTGCTTGCAACCTTACTTGGGTTGCCAGTTGTGATACATCCAACGGTGATACTTCCAGTGGTGTATTAATCATCTGAACCTGATCATGACTATTATTTGTTTCTTCTGATATTCCACTACCTATATTTGCATTGAAAGTTCTTTCCACCTATTGTGCCGCGGACTCCTTAGTATTAGGTACTTCCTTGCTCTTGCTTTTAGGAGATGAATTCACTCGAACATTAGAAGAACCAATCCCAGATGATTCGTGTTAGTGAGACAAATACTACTTTCTTTCTGCTTATTTCCCATTAAACAGCTTATTCTAATGTGAAGCAATCTTGTCTTTCCAAATGGATAAGATTCATCCTATATCAATTCGTAGATTATTGATGATCACACACCCGTCAGAGAAGTATATCCACAGAATCTCCACCAGATCTTGTTTATCAATTCGTAGCAGTCTAGATAAATCATAAACTTGAACTGTATAAGGGACTGGGATGTTACAAAGATTAAAAATTTCACCAACAGAGTTGTAAGTGTGATTATCCAGGAGGATACTTCTTTTTTATTTTCTTCTGGATTTCTAACTTCTTCCTGTAGACAATACAAATTATGAACAAACAATCTACAATTTTTTTTTGTTTTGGACAAGGAAAAGCTGTAATTACAGTCTACAGTTGAGATCCTGTTCAGTTCTTTGACAACTCATGAAAGCCTTTGTGGAAACACCTCGAGTATAACTTACTAATCACATTGTTTTGAAAACTTAATTTTCGTTTACATATCAATTATGCAAGAAATTCTCTCTCTCTCTCTCTCTCTATATATATATATATATATATATACATATATATATATATACATATATATATATATATATATATATATATATATATAGTTTGAACAAAACCGCAAATTATATCCTAGGAGACTACGCCAACCTTCTTGTGTATCTCTATGTCTACCTTTCTTCCAATTTCTTTGCCTCGGAATTTTCCAACTTGTAAATATTCTATATTTTGAAATGCCAAAAATGGAATAAACAATTAACAAGGTACTCTCGGCGCACGTTAAACAAAATGTGCTCTCGGCGCACGTTAAAGAAAATGTGCTCTCGGCGCATGTTACCAATAAAACAGTAAATTTCTGGCGCACGTTATCAAGGTGCTATCGCCGCTGGAAATGGCTCGCCGCCGTCGCCGACCACCAGTCACAAACTCGGACATCGTTACTCCAGATCCTGGGGTAGCTAATGAGCTCGAACCGATAACTCTGGGTGACTTTCTCCCACCTTCATTGCAACCGCAACCGACAGATCTACAACATGCAAAGGAAGCTGGTACTGGAATGCAACATATGGATAGCCAAGATGATGACCTTGTGAGGAGATTGCAATTTTCAGACATTGGGGAATCTGTAGTCTCACCTCCAACTGCTGCTGATGTTGTTCGAGGAAATCGGAATGCTCAAAGGGGAAGTTCACTGTCATTTGTTCCTCCAGTCAGCAGGGAGGGTCGGAAGGTTGTTACCACTAGTGAGGAGGATCTTAAACCACAGGTGGAGTACTGGAAGAACTCTCTAATTGGCTACATTATTGGTGATAACCCTACTGAAAAGGCTATGGAGAGCTATGTTATGCATGTATGGAATTTTGTCTCTAAACCACAAATCCTAGTCCATTCTGAAGGGTATTGTATTTTTCGGTTCTTGAACAAAAGGGATATGGATCTGGTTCTGCAATCTGGACCATATACCTACAGAAACAAGCCCATGGTGTTGAAGCCTTGTGAAGCGGATTTTTCTTTTCAGAGTGACATTTTGAGCACCATTCCTGTATGGGTTCGCTTCCCTGGTTTGCCAGTAGGATACTGGTCAGCAGAGGTGTTAAGCAAGCTTGCAAGTGCTGTTGGGAAACCATTATACACTGACAAAGTCACAGCTCACTTTGAGAGGATCTCCTTTGCTCGTGTACCAGTGGAGGTTGATGCATCTCAGCCACTACCTGACCAGATTGACATTGATACCCCCTATGGTTCAAAGATCCAAATGATTGAATATGACTGGAAGCCCAGGTTTTGTAACCATTGTCTAAAGTTTGGACATGACTCCCTAGACCGCTGGTATAATGTTAAGAAGGATGGTGACACAAACTTGGAACCACTAGAGGGACTTAGGAGGCAGAGGTAACCTGCAAAAACCACAAGGCAGAGATGGACTGTTAAAAAGGCCCCTGCTGTTGAAGCACCTCAAGACACTGTGGCAAACCAAACAGCAGTTGAGGTGAATGCTGAAGAACCAAAACAACTTGTGGAAGATCAGGAAGCTGATGTCGTGCTGGCTACTCCTCAGCAAGCACAACTACTGCCAACATCTGGAGATCAAATAGGCAATACACTGGATGCCAGAAGCAATATTCACAGTGTAGCATAGGCTGATAATTGCAAGAAAGGAAAGGCTATCAATGAGGTTTTAGATGCTGGTAGGAAAGGCCAGCAGATTGACCCTGGCCCCTCGTGTTTATGATCATTGTTACATGGAACATAAGAGGGCTGAACCTAGCCCATAAACAGAAAGAATTGAAAACCTTTCTGAATGCTAATAAAGTTGATGTATTGGGGTGTCTTGAAACTAGAGTCAAGAAACATAAAGCCCAGAAAATCCAAAGAAAGGTTGCACAGGGATGGAAGGTGTTTTGCAACTACTCAGAGGCAGTGAATGGGAGGATCTGGCTGCTCTGGAAACCACACATCCAGGCTACTATATCCTATGCTTCTGATCAATTTGTGCAGTGCTACATAGAGGATCCCTCTAGCCATATCAAAACTCACCTTACTATTGTGTATGCTCAAAATACTGCCTGCCAAAGAGAAAGATTGTGGAGTGACCTTAAAGGGATCTCTATTCCTAACCAAGATACTTGGTTAATTAGTGGAGACTTCAACACTGTCTTATCTGCTGAAGACAGGATTGGCTCTACTGTTACTGAGGCTGAAGTTAGAGGATTTAAGCAGTTCATTTATGACTTGAACCTTACTCCCCTTAGGAAGAGAGGATGGAACTACACTTGGACAAATAAGCAACACACTTCAACTAGAGTTTATAGCAAGATAGATTGGGCACTGGGAAATTTCCAGTGGGTGCAACAGTATGGGCATATTGCAGCTGAGTTTTTAAGCCCTTCAGTCTCAGACCATACACCAATTCTTATCAAGTTGGGTGGCCAGAAGCTTTTGCATCCAAAGCCTTTCAGGCTATATATTGGTATCATGGATCTCCCACAGTTTCAAGATACAGTCAAGCTTGTATGGAACCAGGAATGCAGAGGCAATGCTATGCAACAGGTATGGACTAAACTGAAGCTCTTGAAGCAGCAGTTAAAGGAGGTTAACAGTCATATGACATCCTACAATCAGAAAATTATCCAGGCCAGAGAATCCCTTGATATTATTCAAACTCAACTGCAGATCACAGGACTTACTTCTTGAGGAAAGGTCAGCATTGGCAGAATTAGAAAAATGGAGCAGTGTGGAAGAACAAGTGATGAGGCAGAAGTCAAAGGCCTCTTGGATTGACTGTGGAGATGCAAATACTAGATATTTCCATGCTCAATGGAAGATCAGGAATTGTCAAAATACCATCAACTCAATCTGCACTGACACAGGAGTTAAGCTCTCTGATCCAACAGATGTGGAGTAGGAGTTCCTTTTAGTTTTCCAAGGCCTGATGGGAGTATGTGCAGAGGAATTGCCATGTGTGGATATTGCTACTATTAAAACATGTAAATGCTTGTCCTTAGCTCAACAGAGGATGTTAATTAGGGATATCACTATCGAGGAGGTTTCTGCTGCTTTTCATAACATGCCAAAGAACAAAGCTCCTGGAGTGGATGGGTATCCTGTGGAGTTCTTTACTAAGAACGATGTCTTAGCTGCTACAAGGGATTTTTTCACTTCCTGCTCTATGCCACGTATGATTAACACTACAGCCATTGCATTGGTTCCCAAGATCAGCTCTCCTACTACTGTCAAGGACTACAGACCCATTGCATGCTGCACTACCTTGTACAAGCTTATATCCAAGATCATTACCAGAAGATTAAAAGGTGTTATCACTGATCTAGTTGGCCTAGCCCAGTCTGCATTCATAGAAGGAAGAAGTATTGCTGATAATATCCTCCTCAGTCATGAGATATTCAAAGGATACTCTAGAAAGGGTGTCTCTCTTCGATGTGTACTGAAAGTTGACTTGAGGAAAGCTTATGACACACTGGAATGGCCCTTCTTGCAGCAGATTCTGATAGCTTATGGTTTCCCAGCCAAGTTCATTGACTGGATTATGGCTTGTACCACTACTGTATCCTTTTCCTTAGTAATGAATGGAGGCTTCACTAAACCATTCAATGCCAAGAGAGGGATAAGACAAGGTGATCCAATGTCTCCATATCTATTTGTACTAGCTATGGAGTATTTGAACAGAAGCATGGAACAACTCCACAGAAATGGCAATTTCAATTTCCTTCCAAAGTGCAGGAAGCTAAATTGTACCCATGTCTGTTTTGCAGATGATCTACTTATGTTCTGTCGGGCAGACACCATTTCCATTCAGATCTTACACCAAACTTTCCTCAAGTTTTCTAAGGCTTCTGGTCTGGAAGCAAATGCAAGCAAGAGTGCCATCTACCTAGCAGGGGTACTATAGGAGGTTAGAACAGAATTGATAGAACTCTTGGGCTTCAGTGAAGGCAAACTTCCTTTTAGATACCTGGGCATTCCCCTGGATTCTAAGAAACTCTCTATACATCAATACCTGCCTCTCATTGAGAGAATCACAGCCAGGATCACCTGCTGGTCTGCAAAGCTACTATCCTATGCTGGTAGGTGTCAGTTAATTAAGACTGTCATCTTTGGCATACAAGCCTATTGGTCCCAGGTCTTCCTCCTGCCAAAGAAAGTATTAAAAGCTATTGACACAATCTGTAGGACTTTCCTCTGGACAGGAGCTGCTAGTGTATCAAAGAGAGCCCAAGTGGCTTGGGATAGAGTATGCAGACCCTTAACTGCTGGAGGCCTAAATATACTGAATGTAACCATCTGGAACAAAGCAGCAATCACTAAACTACTTTGGGACCTTGCTAGGAAGAAGGACTACCAATGGGTCCGATGGGTTCACTGCTACTACATCAAAAAAGCTGATATTGGCACAGTAAATGTACCCAAGCAAGCAGCCTGGGTCATCAGGAAAATCATACAATGCATAGATGATCTTATGGCAAACCAGCAGCTGTAAGGTTTCCTTGCTGACAGATTCAAGGCTGTATGCTGCCTCGACAAACTTCAAATCCAGAAAATGTATATCAGTATGCTCCCTAGATTTGATAGAGTCGACCGGAGGAACTTACTTCTGGTTCAAAATGTCCTGCCTCGACATAGATTTATTGCTTGGCTGGCTGCCCAAAGAAGATTACCTACTGTGGATAGATTAGCAAATTATGGTATTCAAATCCCTTCACTGTGTGTGTTTTGCAAACAACAGGTGGAAACTTTCCAGCACCTCTACTTCGAGTGTTGCGTTACTAAGAGTTTATGGTCTAGAATTGGTTGTTGGCGGGGCAATTCGAGACAAATCCTTGACTGGAACAGTGAACTGGAATGGATATGCAGTAAAACTCGTAGTCGTACATGGAGGAATGCTATCACTGTTGCTGCCTTTGTACATGTCGTAGCTTTAATATGGCAGTCGAGGAACAAAATACGATTTCAGAATATGGCATACGATGAAGATAGAACCACTAGAGAGATTGCATTACTTCTTCACATTCGTGGGAGACATAGTAGAAGCTGGCAGGTCGGTCTACGTCAACTCAACTGCTTTCCATAACTTCTTTTTGTCGTTACTTGTGGGAACTCAAATACATATGATTTTGCGCTTCTTTTGCTAGTTACATAGAAATGAAATGTAAATAGAATTAGTAGCTGACTGTCCAATCAGCTACTAGTAGTAACATTTGTACATCTTTTGTTATATATGAATACCAAGCTTTAACTGAAAAAAAATGCCAAAAATGAAGTACACAACCTTCCTCGAGTATCAAAGACAAAAAAAGGCCTACTTTTTAAAACTGAGACGAACTTTCTCAACATTACTGCAGATGACGATATTCAGGGTGCAGGGGAGGAGGGAACAGAAACTTCCATGCCAAAATTCTTCATCTGTCCATTTCTTTGTTCTCTCTTTTCCTTCTTCTTGTGTCTCCTTTATTTTTGTCTTTGTTGGACTTTACTTCTGTTGCCATTGTTCTTATCCATGTAAATAAAATGTATCTTCTTCTAAATTAAAGCTAATTGCTACAGCTACTGTTTCTTCCATTTTATTCCTCTGCCTAGGTTTAACAATCTTCACTTAGCCTATCGTTTAGTATTACAATGGAATTCGAAAAATGGAATCCATACCACTTTACCATGGCAGACAAAATACAGTTGATCTTCCATGCTACCCTGTTCCATAATCACTTCCCTTGGAAAGAAAAAATCTTCATGTACTTTGATTGCCTACAAAAAGAGAAGAATTGGTGAGGCACCCTTCACTGCTATAGACTTTGCATTGTCGCTACTACTGAATATCAACTTCAGATGTAGGATGATAGTAAACAACAGGACATCCTTATTGGCGTCAACATGAATCACAAGAATTGGCATAGTCATTTGTTAAATAAGCACAAAATTCTTGAATAAGGTAATATTTAAAGGAAGGAAACAACAGACAAGTGGCAAATATTGAAACCAAGCACACGATAGCTACAAATAGAAATCATATAAAGCATTTTTGTGCAACATCCCATTTGATGGTGTTGGTTTACCTGAGGCTGCTGTTCTATGGTGAGTCGATGCACGATTTACTCCATTCCCTTTATGAAACTCAAAATTCATATTGCTGCCTCCTCCTACAACCTCTTGCTTTTTCCATAGTTCAAGCATCCGTTGTTGTACAATGAGTCTGCCCTGCACCAAAAATCTGGGCAGTATTTTCTTGCATCTCCAGTGGTCTAGATTCCTTATATGTACCTTTATGAACATGCAGTATTTTCTTGCATCTCCAAGGCTTCTTTCATAACTGCATAGAGATATGGTAAATGCTGAATATGAGACTCTTCCACTATGTTATCTTTGCCCACAACAGTCTCTAGTTCCTATTGTAATTTCCCCTGTACCTCTGGTTTGTTCATAATTTCAGCCATGGAAAACTCAGCCGTGTTGGAGGTTATGTCAGTTCCACCAACAACCATATCCTGTTCATGATATTTGTAAAGTTATTATCATGTTCTTCCGTAGAACTGCATGTTGGAATTCAGTTCAAGGTTCACTGTCTTAATACACAGTTAAGTCTCTATTTGTTGTATGATACTAATGTTTCCGACTCTTTTCTTACTGCACTCTAATAACAAGGTAGCAACCAATAGTTCCGGACATCAATAAATGATTCATCTTGTATTTGTTTCTTATATGCCATAATTATTTCTTTTATTTTTATCGTAGTGTGTGATGGTATTTCAGGTCCTTTAACACAATTATTTTATAATTTCAAGCCATACAATCTAATGTTCGATAATTTAGCGGCGGAAAAATTCCAAAATGATGAAAAGCTGCGAAAATCATTTGAAGACCATCATTCTAGACTATTATTATTATTATGACATTAGCTATTTAATCCAAAATATATATTTTTATTTTTTAAGTTACTATGATATTTATGTTAGTACTTCCTTTTGATTGTTAAGATTTTATGAGATATCTTACATTTTTTTGAATTATAATAATATATTTTATTATTTGGGTCATATTTTGTACAAATGTTGTAACTATTATTAATTTTTGCCAATTTATTGATATTATCGCTAGTGAATTTTAATGATATTGATTTTTAGCGGCAATTTAGCCAAATATATTAGCTTTTAAAATGGACGCTAAAAGGGCAGACTAATTGCCGTTAAAGATGCGGACTTTTTAGCGACAATTATTTTGAATTTAGTGGCTATAAAAATGGATGGTAAATAAGTATAATTAGCCGTTTGGATTGGATTTAGTAGCTATTATAATTGCCATAAACAATTTCCGTTAGAGATGTGAACTTTTAGCGGCAATTAGTTTGAATTTAGTGGCTATAAAAATGGATGGTAAAGAATGCCACAAACAATTGACGTTAAAAATAGGAACGTTTAGCGGTAATTAATTTGAATATAGCGGCAATAAAAATAGCTACTAAAGAAGTATAGATGGTCGTTTTAGATTGGATTTAGTAGCCATTATAATTGCCGCAAATAATTGCCACTAAAGATAATAATTTTTAGCGGCAATAGAACATACCTTTTACTAGCTTTTGCGACAAATGCCGCTAAAGCCTTTGCCGACCGCAGCATCAGCGGCGAAAGACTGATGGCTGGTAAAGGCTATAGAAGCTATACTTATTGGTGCTAAAGCTGTTTTGTATTGCCGCTAAAGGTAGGTTTTTGTTGTAGTGCTCCTACAGCCCAAGCACAATATCATAGTAACATATCAGTCCAGCTACATGAATGCAAGCCTCACACGCATAAATAATTTGCTATTTTTAGTTATGTTTATCATTAATTATAGAATTAGGTGTTTCAAACCTCATAATTTTACCTATCATATTTAAACAATGTTATAGCTCAGGACTGATATCATAAAAACATGTTATAATTCATAGAAAACATTGATAAAGATCTTCACGGGATCCAAATAACCGGCACGCATCCCAAATATATCCACAACCATCCAAGTAGGAGGTTTACCGGCTCATTAATAGCCAACAACACAGTACAATGCCAATCGGTCGGACTAAGCCATACTCCCCAATCACAATCAAACCCGCACCCACCGTAGAGTACGTGTCTCGCCTCAATACAACGTCACAGTGTGAACCGGCTCTGAAACTAGTCCACTTTGCCTTTCCCTCTAGAATCAACCTCTGGGGGTGCCAAATCTGATAAAAACAAATAGAAATATATCAAAACAGGCTAATGGAACATAACGCAATCGAAATAACTCGAAATACACCCAAAAATACGAAGTTGGCAAAACCTGAGCCCCGGCCAACTTCTTGAAGAATTACGAAATTCACATTTTCAGAATCCTCATCTCGCCACGAGTCCATAAATATGGAGTTTATTTAAATCGAAGTCCAATAGCCCCTTCAAATTCCAAATTTTCAATTCAAAAAACCAAGCCATAATTTCCACCCAATTTTCAGAGATTTGCATGATGATTCTTCAATAAAACCATGTAATTAGCTCATAAGACTTACCTCATGTCAAAACCTAGGTGAGATCCTCTTACTCTCTCGTCTAATAGCTCTAAAATGTGCTCAACAATGGTGGAAAATGATATATGCTCGCGGACAAAAAATGATAATTTAACCCTTCTGCCCATCTCGATTTCCACTTCAGCGGTCCTTCCTCTGCTTACGTGACTACCGCTTCAGCGACCCCTTGACCGCTTTTGCAGTCCAACTATTTCCTCCTGGGAATGCTTTTGCAGTCAACTACCACTTACGCAGTCTACCCCTGGTCTCCGATCTGCTTCCGCGATCAAGCCATCCTTTCATTCTCCGCTTTATTAGCTCACCCACCACTTCTGCGGTCGCCGCTTTAGCTGCTCCCTTTCCGCAGAAGCGGAAACACCAGAAGCCACTCCTTGTTTTCATGCAACAAACTCCAAAACCTCCGATCAACCATCCAGAAATACCCCGAGGCCCCGGGGACCCCAACCCAAAACCACCAACCTATTCCAATACATCATACGAACATGTTCCAATCATAAAAACACAACCTTTAACACAGAAATCATCAAATCGCGACGGATTCAAGCCTAAGTTTCAACTATAACTTCCGAAACTAACATTCGATCAAAATTCCGATCAAACGACGTCCGATTGACCTGAAAATTTGCATACATACCCAAAATCACCTAACGAAGCTATAAAAACTCTCGGAATTCCATTCCGACCCCCAGATCAAATCTCACATATCAACTAGAATTCACCGAAATTCAAACTTAGCCAATTCAAGCCTAATTATACACTGGACCTCCAAATTCAGTTCCATCTTCACTCCCAAGTCATAAATCACCACCCAAACTAGCT
Source organism: Nicotiana benthamiana (assembly GCA_034376525.1). NCBI lineage: Eukaryota > Viridiplantae > Streptophyta > Magnoliopsida > Solanales > Solanaceae > Nicotiana > Nicotiana benthamiana. The sequence goes on along the minus strand of CM067331.1, from coordinate 13,451,779 downwards.
GAATTGTCAGAAATCCATTCCGAGCCCTGTAACTCATGAGTCAACATCCGATTGACTTTTCCAACTAGCCTTCTCTTAATGAGACTAATTGTCTCAATTTCAACCAAACTCTGCCTGATTCACTTCAAGCTCTCCAAACACATATAATGAAACATGTAGAAGTACAAAATGGGAAAACGGGATAGTAACTCACGTGACAACAGGCCAGATCGTCATACAGTGGATTTTATATCCGACACATGAAATAAGTTAAGAAAAAGTCTAAACAAAATAATCAATAAATTATATCGTCAGTAATTTAATTTAATTGATTAGTATCTGAATCTTAACATGGGGAGTTAAATAAGATTTAATGGATGAATTTCGAAATTGGATAAGGAGTGCAATTACGGATTTTTAGTGGAATAATTTGTAATTAATTATGGAAGATATTAATTTTGAAAATTAGAAATTAGTACCATAATTGGAGCCTTGTTAATTAAATTTTGTGGTTCCTACTGTGCCTAAATAATAGGAAATAAAAGAATCCTTTTTCTGGTGGAAAAGGAAACCCAACAAGTTTTGGAAAAGGGTCTTAACCCTTAAAACTTGTGCTATAAATACATAAGGTTTTTGTGATGACCCGGCTCTTCGTCTCATGTGTTACCATCCCATTTTCCCCGTTTATTGCTTCTTCATGTTTCGTTGTCGGTATGTGGTGTGTTAGAGTTGATTTAGATTGGTTCGATAAGAAATGAGACACTTAGTCTCTTTAAGGAATTGGAAAAGGAGAGCAAATCTTGACTATTGAGTTAGATTGCTTGGATGTGATTTTCGGTGGTTCGGTTAGCTTCGGAAGGTGATTTGTGACTTAGGAGCATGATCGAAATTTATTTTAGAGGTTCTGTGTAGAAATAGGCTTGAATTGGCGATGTTAGTATTTTGGCGAATTCTGGTTGATGGGTGAGATTTTGATCCGAGGGTCGAAATGGAATTTCGAGAGTTTCTGTAGCTTCGTTGGGTGATTTTGGATATGTGTGCAATTTTCAGGTCAGTCGGACATCGTTTGATCGGGTTTTTGATTGAATGCGAGTTTCACAAGAATTTGAAGAACTTAAGCTTTGATTTGATGAAATTTGATGACTATTGATGTTAACCAGAGTGTCTTGATGATTCGAGAAAGTGTGAATGGGGTGTTAGAACACATAAGTGTTTTTGGTCAAGGTCCCGGGGGCCTCGAGGTGATTCTGGATGGCCAACGGGACGAAAATTGGACTAAAGGTTGCTTGTATCTAGTGTTTTCGCACTTGCGGTTTTGGAGAGGGAATCAAGGCCCATAAGTGAGGTCCGCATAAGCAGACATAGAACGCGGATATGGAGGTTTCAGAAGCGACATTAGTACTGCAGAAGCGGAATTTGCCTGGTCAGTTATATTTAATTCCATCTTTACGAATTTTTGAAAGAACCCAATATTTTCACTTCGGACTTGTAGGCATTGGTGCGATTTTGGAGAGGGAATCAAGGGACTTCATTGAGGTAAGGAATTCTAAGCTTAAAACCGAAATCCTATGTGTTATTACATGAATGAAAGGTGAAAATCAAGGAAATTAGAAGTCAAAAGTGGAAGTTAGGGCTTGAAACATAAGAGAATGAAATTCTGGAGTTTGGGGGAGCAGTTGAGCTCCGATTTTGGTAAACTTGATGTATATGGACTCATGGAGAGACGAATAATCCGGTAATTTGAGTTTTGTAATTTTTCGAAAAGCGGGCCCGGGGCTCGAATTTCGCTAGTTTCGAGATTTCTATTATTTCTCAATTGTTTTCCATTGGGTATTATACCCTTGGCATATTGTAATGTATTCGCTCTATTTTTTGTTAGATTCGACGTGCGTGGAGGCCAAAGGCGTCGCGAGCTAGAGATTTCACCGGTTCGAGGTAAGTGACACTTGTAAATAATATCCTGAGGGTATGAAACCCCGGATTTGCATATCATCGTATTGTATTGTGGTGACTTGCACACCATGTATGAGCGTGGGGTAGAGCACCGTTGAGGATTGTGACTTGGTCCGTCCTGGTTGTTGGTTTTACTGCGTGATTTACTGAAACTACTTGATGTTGTAATGATTTGGGCTGATTGCCATGATTTGGGCCTCGTGCTGATTATTTGAATCATTCACGGATTGATATTACTGTTCTTGCATTACTGTGCATATTATTTGATCTCGGTCCAAGGTTTTAAATACGGTTTTGCAAACTCATCCATCTTTCTAAGATTTGAAAACTTAAATGATATTTTACTAACGTATTGAGCTAAGAACCGTTATTTTACTATTGCACAAGGGGCTTATGTATATTTTTGGACTAAGCATGGATCGGGCTGAGCACTGCAATAGTGTTAAGTGTGCATTTTTGGACTGAGGATGGATCGGGCTGCATGCCGCAGTGGTGTGATATTGATATTGCGCTTGGGCAATAGGAGCCCCTCCAAAGTTTGAACCCCCACAGTGAGCGCAGGATACCCAAATGGGTCGGGTTGTACGCCACAGCGGTCATGTGCATTGCATTGCATTCACGCATTAATTCCTGTTTGTACTACGTGGCATATCTTTTAACACTCTCATATCATTGGCATCCATGCTATTTCTTGCATTGAATACAAACTACCAGGGTGTTATTTGTTAATAGAGTGTTGTGCCCGAGTGGCTGATTTGTGTGCGGACTTGAACTACTTGATATCGCATTCATATGCTTAACAGTTAATAAGTAAAGAAAGAGATGTTTTCAAAAGAGGTTTTAAACTAAGCCAGATATTTTATAAAGGATTTTTATGGAATTTCTATTTTCTAAAAAGGGTTGTACTGTCTTATATACCATGATGAAGTGTTCTTACGTGATTTTTTACCACTCAGTTATTTACTCTTATTACCATTGAGTTGGAAGTACTCACTTTACTCTCTGCACCTCGTGTGCAGTTGTAGGTACTGTTCACCCGATAGCGGGTTATTAGCAAACTAAAGGTATACTGTTGTAGCTGAGAAAGGTGGCCGCCAGTGTTCGCGGCACCGGACTTTATCTTTTGCTTCTAATCTTGTTTTGTACATAATATTGGCTCTATAGTGGTGTTCAGTTTTTATAGATGCTCGTGACTTGTGACACCCCGGTCGGGTTGAGTTGGGTTGTAGTTGACGGTATTTAGCACCATTAAGTTGTATATTCTATTCATTTATGTTTATTAACTATTAGAAAGACAATTTGGGTTAGTTGGCTGGACTTGTCTTCACGAGAGGCGCCATCACGACCGGGTTTGGGAACTGGATCGTGTCAAGTTGGTATTAGATCCTAGGTTACTAGGTCTCACGAGTCATGAGCAGGTTAGTAGAGTCTCGCGGATCGGTACAGAGACGTCTGTATTTATCCTCGAGATGCTACAGAACCTTTAGGAAAAACTTCACTTCCTTGGAATTCTTAGTGTGCGTACTTAATTCAGCTTGATATATAACTCTTGAAATTCCTTCAACACATCTGTATGACCGCATGAGCGCTCAGTATTGTATGTGCCTTGATGGCTTGAGATTCCCCGATCGAGGGGCGAGATGTGATCTTCGTGAGTTTGTTGGGCCAGTCTGGAGGACTTAAGGCCGGATCTTTGCTTATGGATTGAGCACCGAGGTGTTGATTTTGTGAGCAAGTGTTTTGAACTTATATGTTCATTATTGTACTTATTAACTAGAATGGCAGTTGGATATCCATGTGATCAGTATGATAGTTCTGCGAGGTGTATTTATATGACTTGGTAGTGACGAAGAAGCCTGATGGATAATAGAGGAACTGTTAAGTGATTCGTTTCCTATTGTAATTTGTTGGGTAGCCCCGAATTATGGGCGCGTGAAGAATATTTTTGTATCTCCTAGTTGGGAAATGAAGTGCATTACATGCGACGGTATGAGTTCATACTCAGGAAGACTAATGATTGTGTAACATATACAATGGTGGAAAGCATGCTGAAATGCTAAATTGAGGCGAAGCAGATGTGATATCTCCTGCTGAGTATTCTTATGTGGTATTGGGTGCGTGTTGAAATTGAGAATCTGGGGTCGCTTAAGAGAGTGGACTCAATTGATGGAGAGATGAATGCAAAGTTTGCTGAGGATTCAGTACTAGATAATTTGTGTTTCCACAAAATAGTAGATGATTTGAGTTTAATATCACTATATATTTTGGCATCATTAGAGTAAAAGTATTATGGGTTATTAAATCTCTCCTGATATGTGGCTTCGAGCCAAGTTGGGGAGGTTGTTGTTGATTAGATGATCGCATGGTTATGTGCTATGTTGTTTCCGTTTCGAGGTATGGTGACGGTTCAGTCCATATTATAGAAAATATGCTGAGGAGGTGCGGGTGGAGCAAAATTTTGATAAAGGTTACATGGTGCTTCGTAGATGTGAGAAAATGCTTGGATGTCTTGAGTTGTTGTTGATAAAGAATGCTCAGTGCATAGAGAAGGAAGATGTCCTTTTGCATTGGAAAGAGATCATATCCTACATTGCCAGAGTGCTAATAAGGCACGAGATGTTCTGTTCGTTAAGTCAGATAATATACAGTTGTATAAGAGTGAATGACTCTTGAGAATGGTTTACTGTGTACAAGATTTGGCATGTAATAATCATGTGTTTTAAGGTTATGTATGTGGTTAGAGACAGGGTGTACATTGGAAAAATGTCAAGGCTTGTGGTATTTTTATTTTAATTATGGGATTATACGTATCAGGAAAAATAAGGGTAATGGAGTTGGATTCACATGAAGTTCTTCCTGGTAGATTACTTTGGGAATATGGAGTTCCTGAGAACATTTGAGAGAGTATTCAGTGGCTTGTGGGTCTTAGACAGTGTGGTCTTGTGCTTGGGTCTCGTGTAGTGAGCCTGAATTGGGGAACTGTGGTGCTTCAGCAAGAGGAATATCAAGTTGATGATGAATCAGAGGAGAAACTAGATAGACAGAATAGTTTGAGGGTAAACCGAATCGGTATGGTAAGGATGTGATTAATTCTTTGTGTGTGTTCGAGGCAATGAGTTCGTATAGGTATTTTGTAGCAAGCTCTTGAGTTCTGACAGCTTGTGTAGCTTGGTTCGGGTAGAAGGATCCAGTCCTGCCAGCTTAGCTTGTACAAATGGAATTGGCAGAGATGTTCTTGTTGGGGTTTTACCGTGGTTTGGAGATGAATATATTTTCTATGGGTATGCGAAGCATGAAATGTGTAATAATTTTTCTTCTAAATAGGATCAATAAAAGTGTTTGACTAGTTGAGTGCGTCGATGTCTGCGGCGCGAAAGGGAGATAAAAGTTCTTATGTTATCCAAGTTTGGTATGGTATATGCGATATGTCGTGGAGGATTGGGATTTGTGTGTGTAAGACTCGTTTCAGTTCGGAATGGAAAGTCATTAAATTCTTAAGCAGCACAGGCACTTGCAGGTGATTTAAGAATCGACCTTCATATGATTAGGGTGAATGATCCTCATATGACAAAGGAAATGGTGTTCCTAATCATAGTGATTTGACGAGGGTATATATTTCAAAAAAAGGGAAATGTGATTAAGTTGATGGCACTTTGGTAGTGCTGCGGCATTTTCTTAATAGATAGACTGTTGATATCTGAGTTTGTTTAGTGGCACAGGTGGGATTTTGGAATATCTTTTGTGGAATGATTGGGTACTCGACGTGTAATATGTATTTATACTGCAGAATTTAGGTATAATAATTTGTGTGCAATGTGGAGCTGGAGACTGGGAGTTCTCATGTTTAGGCTATGTACTGGTTGTGGATAGTGTGTACTGGTACCGTTAGCGGCTATTGGGGGTCCGGACTCCCGAGTGGATCTTTCTTTGATTGGTATATTAAATTCTAGATATGATATTGGGGTGTAAACTGACTGTCTTAATGTTGGGTTATTCTAGACGATTGTGCTATGGGTTATGTCGGAAAATGCCACAGGTTGTGTGGCGAGGTGCATCAGACTGTGTTCTAGCAGAATGGTTGTGATCCAAAGACCAGTGGATGGCTGGGAAGGATTGTTTTCCTTAATTGGGCCTTTGAGGCGGATGTCAATGTAAAGGTTTCTACCATTGTTTTGGCTCCGACATGACCTATAGTAGTGAAAGAAGCAGCTTCAGGCTTCTTCGTAGCGAGTTTGTTAGTAAGCTGATTAGATACATATTTAGCTTGAGTGGCTTGGTTAGTCCCAAATTATATTGATGAAGGATAGGTTAATTCGATCGTTATTGAACCTGCTAGTAATCCACGAAGATCTATGAGTTGTTTTTCTGTGCTGAGAGGCGTTATGATTTTCGGATTTTGGTTGTGTTTAGTGCGGTGCTATCGAGATTCATGGTGGAAGTTTAGTTTTGTAGCTTACAATGCGATAGATATCATTATGGGCTCGCTATTTTGTCATTATAAGCAAATTTAGCTCAATGTGCATCTCCCTATGTGAGACATTTGTGTGGATCGAGTGGCACGCGGCCACGGGTATGTTATTTAGATCGGGTTGCACGCTGAAATAGTGTGATGTTGAGAATAGTTTTCCATATGTTACTTTGTATGCCTTGCTTCCTAGTTTCTGATGAAAGTCCGTATTGGGAGTTGCTCGGTGAATAACACATCGATTGTGTCCTTTTAGGATTAAATGGTGTATATTACTTGCTTCACCGTGGGTGTGATGGATTGCTTGGTTTCAGGCATCAATATGTGCACAACTGTCTATTTTGAGCATGGCGACTTGAGGTGCTTCATGTGTAATAATGTTTAGATGGGATCGCGCATTGTGGCGAGGCCACGTGAAGTTATGACCTTTCGAGGAGGATTCAGGTATTCTAATTCTATGATGTGAAACGTGGTCTCAGCCTTATGTTGTGATGGTACTGATGAGCTTGAGGTACAGCTCTTTCATTTGAATCATTTGCCATGATTTGAGTATGTTCGGGCCGTTTCTTATTGGTGCGTGTATGATACAAGTTGTGTCTTGGGCCTGTGTAGAGGTGTCATATCACTAGTGTGGGGTACTGGATTTGAGGTGATCATTGGAGTCATCAATGAATATGAATAGATTCGATTTCAGCTGGTTAGAAGGATAATATCGCGGTTTGGCCCAAAAATCTGTTGTGGTACTCATCAAAAAGGAATTGGCTTCATGTATAGATGATCTGAGGAATGGCTACGGTTTATCGGGCGTTCTATTTATCGTTGGCAGCATATGAAAGTGTTGGAATAAGACTCTAATAAGAGGTTTCCTATCGGTATTTGGTTATTGTGGGTAGCTGCTGTGAATAGAGTCTATCACTTTGAGTGTTGGATTGTGTGGCATGTTGTATGATTTCACCTTAGGTTGCAGGTGTGGGTTGCCATAGCTGGTTCGGGTTTGTTCTGGGTATGATTTCGGAAGTGCAATGTGGTTCTACGATTTATGGTCTAGATGGATTGTTAGATTTCAGCAATGTTTTGTTATCGGACCGAGCGAGATAGGGTGAAGTAGGATCTCTTCGGGTATATGCTTGGTGAGGTCATTGAGCTATTGGGTTGCTTCTAGTACAACTCTGGGTACGCTCGAGGACGAGCATTTGTTTAAGTTGGGGAGGATGTGACGACCCGGCCTATCGTCTCATGTGTTACCATCATGTTTTCCCTGTTTATTGCTTCTTCATGTTTCGTTATCGATATGTGGTGTGTTAGAGTTGATTTGGATTGGTTTTGATAAGAAAGAGACACTTAGTCTCTTTAAGGAAAGCTTAAGTTGTAAAAGTCAATCGAATGTTGACTATTGAGTTAGAGGGCTCGGATGTGTTCGGTGGTTTGGTTAGCTTCAGGAGGTGATTTGTGACTTAGACAACGATCAGAAATGATTTTGGAGGTTCGATGTAGAATTAGGCTTGAATTGGCGATGTTAGTATTTTGGCGAATTCTGGTTGATGGGTGAGATTTTGATCTGAGGGTCGGAATGGAATTCCGAGAGTTGTTTTAGCTTCGTTGGGTGATTTTGGATATGTGTGCAAATTTTCAGGTCATTCGGACATCAATTGATTGGGTTTTTGATTGAATACGAGTTTCGGAAGAATTTGAAGAACTTAAGCTTTGATTTGGATGAAATTTGATGACTTTTGATGTTAACCGCAGTGTCTTGACGATTCGAGCAAATGTGAATGGGGTGTTAGAACACATCTGTGTTTTTGGTCGAGGTCCGGGGGCCTCAAGGTGATTCCGGAAGGCCAACGGCAAGAGAATTGGACTTGTGTGTTGCTAAAGGTTGCTGGTATCTGGTGTTTTCGCACCTGCAGTTTTGGGACCGCAGGTGCGATATCGCGGAAGCGGATGGGCAGGCGCAAAAGCAAAAATTTGTCCATGTCAGATTCCGCAAAAGAGGAAGTTTAGACCGCTTAGGCAGTCCTGCTGGTGCGAAATTTGGGCCGCTGAAGCGATCGAGGTCCTTAAGTGAGGGTCCGCAGAAGCGGACGCAGAACGCTGATGCAGAGGTCGTAGAAGCTACATTAGTGACGTAGAAGCGGAATTTTCCTGGTCAGTTATATTTAATTGTATCTTTGCGAATTTTTGAAATAACCCAATGTTTTCACTTCGGGCTTGGAAGTTTTGGTGCGACTTTGGAGAGGGAATCAAGGGACTTCATTGAGGTATGGAATTCTAAGACTAAAACCTAAATCCTATATGTTAGTACATGAATTAAGGGTGAAAATCAAGGAAATTTGAAGTAAAAAATGGAGGTTAGGGCTTGCAACTTATGAGAATGAAATTGTGGAGTTTGAGGGAGCATTTGAGCTCCGCTTTTGGTAAACTTGATGTATATGGTCTCATGGCGAGACGAGGAATCCGGTAATGTGAGTTCCATAATTTTTTGATAAGCGGGCCCGAGGCTCGGGTTTTGCTAGTTTCAGGATTTCTATTATTTCTCGGTTGTTTTCGATTGGGTATTGTTCTCTTGGCATATTGTAATGTATTCGCTCTGTTTTTTGTTAGATCTGACGCGTGTAGAGGCCGAATTGAGGGGCAAAGGAGTTGCGAGCTACAGATTTTACCGTTTCGAGGTGAGTAATACTTGTAAATGATATCTTGAGGGTTTGAAACCCAGGATTTGTACATCATAATGCTGTATTATGGTCACTTGCACGCAAGGTATAAGCGTTGATAGAGCACCGTTGGGGATTGTGACTTGGTCCGTCCGGTTGTTGATTTTACTGCGTGATTGACTGAAACTACTTGATATCGCATTCATATGCTTAGCTGTTAATAAGGAAAGAAAGAGATGTTTTCAAAAGAGGTTTAAAACTAAGCGAGATATTTTATAAAGGATTTTCATGGAATTACTGTTTTCTAAAAAGGGTTGTACTGTCTTATACAGCATGATAAAGTGTTCTTAAGTGATTTCTTACCATTCAGTTATTATTTACTCTTATTACCACTGAGTTGGAAGTCTCACTTTACTCCCTGCACCTCGTGTGCAGTTGCAGGTACTGTTCACCCGGTAGCAGGTTATTAGCGAACTAAAGGTATATTGTTGTAGCTGAGAAAGGTGGTCGCGAGCGTTTGCAGCACCGGACTTCATCTTTTGCTTCTAAATCTTCTTTTTTATATAATATTGGCCCTGTAGTGGCATTCAGTTTTCTTTAGATGCTCGTGACTTGTGAAACCCTAGTCCGGTTGAGTTGGGCTGTAGTTGATGGTTTTTAACGCTATTAAGTTGTATATTCTTTTCATTTATGTTTATTAATTATTAGAAAGACGATTTGGGTTAGTCGGTTGGCCTTGTCTTCACGAGAGGCGCCATCACGATCGGGTTTGAGAATTGGGTCGTGTAAGTTTTCCATCAAGAGGGGGTAGTACATGGTGGCTGAAATTTTCAGCTAAGTTTTTCTAGAAATTTCGCCCACACAAAATTGCTATTTCCGAGTATTACTTTGTAACACCGTAGAAAATCGTGAACGTTCGAAGAGCACGATTGTGCGGTGATGGAGATTCCATTGAGAATTTATGGAACTGAAGGTTCACGTAGTAGAAGAGATATGTTCGCGCTTTAAGAGGTAACCCATGAAATCCTGTATATGCTAGTTGTCTAGATTACATGCGATTTCAATACTGGGATTGCTTCCGCTGCTTATTATAATCCAACAATTGGTATCAGAGCCCACTCATATCTAATTAGATAACTAAGTTTTTCATGAAACAAGAATATGGTGTTTATGTGCATTTTTTGAATTACATGTATATGTGGTTTTCTGAAAAACTACACTGTTGTTTTATGAATTAACTGTGTAAAATTTTTGGATTATTCTTGTAATCATGAGATATCTGTTTTCTTATTGATATTTTATTGAGATTATCTGAATTTTTTTGAGCAAACCCTAGAAAAATGCAAAACCTAATTTTGACCGAATAACCGGTATTTTTGGAGGTCAGCGAACTTGACGGACTCCGATTGAGCTAAAATTTGGTGGGTCCATCGGAAACGATGTGGTGAGAAAAACTCACTCAATAGCAGTGAATCATGGTGTTTTTTGGCGTTTTGAGATCGTTTGGACTGTGTTTTAGACATTTTTCTATTTTTGGAAACTATTTCTTAATAATTTTAATTCCTTTTTAATTCAATGGTGATGGGATGACTCCCCATGGTCCCCATTTCTAAATACTAGTCATATAATAGGTTTACTCATTGACTATTAGGAAATAGACGTGTTGTTGTATTAAATTCGATAATAGAGGTGTAGAATTTTATTGACTAGGTCTTACAAGGTATAATTGATATTGTATGATGATATAATTATTTTGTAAGAAAGTAAAATTCTCTATTTGATATCATGGATGACTAATGATTGGAGCGTTTGGCATATTTGTGCATAAAAAATCTCAAATTTAAGTTTATATTTTCATGCCTTACATGATTACTAGTTTGGATTTTCGATGAAGAATCTTGTTCTCTGATTGGAGGTTCTAATTAAGTGAAATATGACGGTATTTTGTATGAGTTTATATTGTTGGTATGGCTTTTAAGCTATGGTATAATATAAAATAATTTTATGAGCTAAATATATATTCACTTGTAAATTGAAAATTTTATGAGTAATAAATAGTTACCACTGAAGTGGTTTGTTTATTTGAACTCATGAAAAATTCTTAGTAAATTTGTACATATGAAATTATATCTATTCATGGATTGAGCATTATGATTATAAGTAGGATCCAGAAAATGGTCTATTTTGTTTGAGTCATTGAAATATGTTTAGTATACCATGTGAAAATTATCCTTGACAAATGTACATTAATGGTGGAAGTTCTTAACTAGAAAAAGAGTTTTATCTTGGGTACTAGTGAAACTAACTCAACTCATGTGAAGAGATACTGGGGTTTTCACCAAACAGGAGAAAATATAATATCTCGGGTTCTTGTATATTTAATAAAATAATAATTTATTGCAATAGGAGATATTATATATCCTAGAAATAGGAAGAACATAATATATGTCTTGAGCTCATAGTGTAATTATAATGAGAATGGAAATCAGTATCATATTTATTTCAATTCATGAAACTACTTAAAACAATTATTCTCCGAGTTTGGTTACAGGCTGGTGGTCATGAACTTGACGGACTCCGAATTTGGATTTCAAGCAGTTTAATAAAATCAATTTGTCATAAATATAAAAAATTATTCTTTATATATCGGCTATATTTGTGTTAAATCTGAAACATGATGGTTTAACTTTATATGATATATATCAAGAATACAAATCATATGGATTTAACCTGACTACGCAAATATAAATTATTCGAATTTGGTCTAGTTTTTGGCGATCACGAATTTCACGATCTCCGAATAACCTGAAATTGAGTAGGATCATCGGAAATGATTGTTTAAGAAGAACTCACTGTTACACTGTGAATCACATCGTATTTTGATGATTCAGGATCGTTTAGATGAGTTTTTTTGGAGATTTGACGGATTAAAATGCGGTTTACATACGAAAAGTCATTATTTTTATCATTTTATTTATATCTAACATGGAACATGATAACACATGTTGATATGACATGAATTGGTATATGATAAAGAAAAATGTAGGTCATATTTTAAATTCTAAAGAAAATGCTTAAAATGATAATTTCCCGAATTTAACTATCTCCGATTGATATGAAATTTGGTACGTTTATCAGAAACAGTCCAGTGAATAATAATCATTGATATGCAGTGTAAAATGTTAATTTTAGTATTTTTAAGACTATTTAAATGGGGTATTGAGCATTTTTTTAAAATTATGGAACTTAATCCTTAGAAAAATGTGTGTGGATGTGATAAAGTGGTGATAGGAATTAACCCCTATGGTCTCCATTTTTTATTTATAGTGAGATAGTAAATTTACGCGTTGACATTAGGTCTTTTTCCATGTCGGATAAATTTATTATGAACTCACTGGATATAGTTACTAGTTATGTTAACCTGTATCGGCTTTCTATCTAAGTTTAAAGGTTGAATCTATCACGACCCTAGTTTACCAATTGTAAATACGTCATGACGGCACCCAGTCTTCACGACTAGGTAAGCCTAACACATTGAGGAATTTAAAAATATTTATAGAAATAGTAACAGAATATCTAATAACATAAGAAAATGCATAGATTTGCCGCCTGGCACATGCACTTCAATACAAAATACTGAAACAACCTCCAAGACCCGGAAACCCACGGGCAACACAGGCTATAAGAAATCTTACACTGTTCTAGTCACCAGAATAGACTAATACAAAGAGGGATCTAATTATTATGGATAGAATAAGAAGGAGACTTTGCGAATATGCGGACGTAGCAGATGTATACTTCAAGTCCCCAATACGCTGTTCGACGGCTACAGGCGGTACGCCTGCTCAGAAGTACCAGGATCTGCACATGAAAAACATGCACAGAAGAGGTGTGAGTACACCACAACGGTACTCAGTAAGTGCCAAGCCTAACCTCGATTGGGTAGTGACGAGGAAGGTCAAGGCCATACTGAGATAAACATAAAAATAAATATTAAATGAATAGACAGTATGAGTACCATGTATATCGAGTGTTTAGCAAAATAATAAGTAAGACGGAAACAAATTACAAATACAATCTATGAATAAAAGAACAATCGCTATAGGCTATTTATCATCGGGGATCTCCTGGTATCCCGAGGATCTCCTGGTATCCTCATCACATATACGAGGAATCTCCAAGTATCACGAGGACCTCCTAGTATCCTCCATTAAATCGCGAGGGATCTCCAAGTATCCCGAGGATCTCCTAGTATCCTCCATTTAAAATCAATCATGTGCCGGATAAATCTTAGTATCCCGCGCTTCCAATCCTAGAACATAGTACGTACAGGGGAACTCCCGGGATGCCGTCCCATAGACCTAATCGTAAACACATCACAACAATTCAATATTGTACAAAAAGCTAAGTATATATAGCAGGTAAGATCAAGAGTCTAGCATGCTTCACGGAAAACAGATATCGCAATTTAGTCAAATAGAGAAAGTAAGTTAACTAGCATGCTTTCCCTAAACTAAAACAAGTCAAATTGCATTTTTAACAGTTAAATACGTGAAGAAACACAGCCTAAATAAGATAAGTGAGGTGAATTTTCAACAATTAGCACAAGTACACACTTGTCACCTCGCGCACAAGGCATTTAAAACAACAGTCAACATATCCTAAGGGAAGAGGTCCCCGACACAAAATTAGACAAGTCACTTACCTCGAACCGGTACAAAAATCACTAAGAAACGATGCCCTTGCCATGAGTATTTGACTCCGAGTGGCCCAAATCTATTCAAACCAATTACATATTGTAAATAACATCGCAAGTAACCAATTCCACTATTAAGAATAAAGCTAAGGCGTGAAAATAGGTGTCACGACCCGAATTTCTCACCATCGGGAGTCGTGATGCCGCCTAAACGAAACTAGGCCAGCCAAAACATTAAACATTATTTGATAACATCTCAACAATATCAAAATATGAGCAATTAAATAAATGCAAAAGACTTTAAGGTTATAAAAATTGAAATCAAAATACGGAAGTTTAAAACTTTTCTCTACCCAAACTCTGGTGTCACTAGCTCACGGACTGCTAAAGAGTACTACAATCAAGTCTAAACAAATACATATGACAGTTTGTCCCGAATACATGGAACAACATGATAAAGTAAGGATCGAGAAGACGTCGGGCCCGCGGACACCTGCAAGCTACCTCGATGTATCCTGGATCAGAATGCTAACACATGCACCACTGCTGCTACTGCTGGTCGAATCATGTATCTGCGCAAAAGAGCGCAGAGTGTAAAATCAGCAAAAGCGACCCCATATGTTGGTAAGTTCTTGGCCTAACCACGACAAAATAATGACGAGGCTAGACAGGTATGCCGTATAAACATGTGCATTTCAACATATATGGGCAATATAAGAGGATACCAAAATTTAAACAATTAAGAGGGAGGGGAGCAAGCTATGGGGGTGAAGCAGTTCAGATATAATATCAACAGTTAGAAAATGAAACTGTACAACAACAACAATCCACAGAAGCAGAATAATCAACAGTTGCATGACACCGCCCATCGTGCTTTTACTCTCGTCCTAACAAAAATAACACGGCATCACCCATCATACTTTATAACTCTTCCTCACCCAATAATTAGTATAAAGTATGTCCATGGTTACACGGCATCACCCATCGTGCTTTATCACTCTTCCTCACCTAGTCCATAGTATAGAGTAAATCAATAGTTACACGGCATCACCCATCGTGCTTATCACTCAGCCTCACCCTAGCAATAATAATAAGTAAATCAATGGTTACACGGCATCACCCATCGTGCTTTATCGCTCATCCTCACCCAAGCAATAATTACAAACAATAGGGCGAGGGTATCAACGAAATTGTAATAATAATCCAAGCAAGGGAAACGCCAACAACAGATGAGCCCCGACAAGGGTACAACTAACAGCTCCAAATGTCCCGGCAAGGGAGAATTCAAGTAATACCTAAATTCCGGCAAGGGAATGATCACAATGCTGTCTCTTGTAAACACTTAGCTTCCAACAAGTTCTAAGTCGAGCCAATGCTCCAAAATCTTAAAAATCACTATTTATCCTCAACCGTTCATATCATGTGAACTAAATCAACTCAAATAAGAAACCGTATCATATTAATCGAAATAAAGGCAATTAAGACCCACGGTCATGCTAGACTCGGGTGCATAGATAACCGTCACCATACCTATACACTGACTCCACATAGCACATAGCAAATATTGTCCTAATCCTATTCCCTCAAGCAAAAGATAGATCAAACACTTACCTCGTAAGCTCCATACTCAACTTAGGCCTCTAGAATAGCTTCACCCCTCGAATTCGCGACAAAATCGCTCAAACCTAGTCACAAGTTACCCAAATATATCAACAAATGCTAGTTAAATCAATTTGAATGCATAAAAATGAATTTTCCCAAAGTTTTACCCAAAAATTCCCCCGGCCCCACGTGGTTAAAACCCAAGGTTCGAACCAAAACCGGGTTACCCATTCCCCTTTCATATCTATGATTTGTTTTGAATTCGGTCCTCAAATTGAGGTTCAAATTCTCAATTTTAGAAAAACCTAGGTTCTACCCCAAATTTTCATTTGTAAAAACCTTTGATTGAAGTTGAAATTATGCTAAAAGATGCTAAGGAGTAGGAAAATTAAGTGAGAAATCACTTACCAATCGTTTTGGAGAAGAAAAGTTGTTTGGAAAATCGCTCCTTAGGTTTTGGGGTTTTGAAAAGTGGAAAAATGGCTGAAATTTTCGTACTTTTATACCTTTCTGATGACCGGATGCGGATCGCGCAAAAATATGTTGTGACCGCGCCGAGTGGAATGAAAACTGGGGCTTCTTTGAACCCACCCAGCGCGGACCGCACAGTTTTGGTGCGCGGCGGCGCTGGTTAACCAGTACTCTACCATGACTCAGCCACGCAGACCACACAGAAATGCCTCACGGCCGCGTGGTTCCAACGCGGACTGCACGGAAATGACTGCGGGCGCGCTGGTGTTTGCAACACCCGAACTTGCTTTCTCTCTAAGACTAATACTACCCGAACCTTACGCAAAACTCACCCGAGCCCTCGGGTCTCCAAACCAAACAGTCACATTAACTCAAAAACATCATACGGACTTACCCGTGCGATAAAATTGCCAAAATAGCATCATTTACATAGAATCAAACCTCAAAACATATGATTTCTCCAAACTTTCCATAAAATTCTTATCTCTCATTTTCAAGTCTGAAACAAGTAAAATGTCATCCGTTTTCAAGAAAATTTTACTGATGGCGCTTAACGCTCATTTAAGACCTGTACCGGGCGTTGGAACCAAAATACGAGCCCGATACCATCACTTTCTAACTCGTTTTCATTTAAATTTTTTCATATCATTTTCAGATAAACAATTTCCTTCAAAAATTCCGTACTCAGACCTCGGACCTCAGATTTCGATTCAAGAATATGCTCGGGCCCGATGTTTTCCTACAGACCCTCCGGGACCGTCACATCACGGGTCTGGGTCCGTTTACCCAAAATGTTGTCCAAAGTCAACTATATAAATATTATTATCAAAATTCATGGTTTTTAACACAAAATTCATATATTTCTACATAAAAAATTTTTGCCTTCGCTCCCGAATTGCGCACACAAATCGAGGCAACCAAATAAGAGGTTTTCAAGGCCTCGAAAGTACGAAGAAAGGGAAAATTACGGTGATGACCCTTTGGTAGTCACATCCTCTACCTCTAAAACAATCGTTCGTCCTCGAACGGACAAAAGAAAGAAGTGCCTGATTCAGGGAATAGATGGGGATAACGGCTCAGCATTTCAGACTCGGACTTCCAGGTCGATACCTCAGGAGGCTGACCTCTCCACTAAACACGCACGGAAGGAAAACTCCTCGACCTCAACTATCGAACTTGTCGGTCTAAAATAGCCACCGTGTTCTCCTTATATGAAAGATCCTTGTCCAATTGGACAGTACTGAAATCTAAAATGTGGGCGGGATCGCCGTGATACTTCTGAAGCGTAGATACATGAAAAATCGAATGCACGCCTGACAAGCTACGCGGCAAGGCAAGTTGTAAGCCACCTTCCCCATGCGATCGAGAATCTCAAATGGGCCAATAAACCTAGTGCTAAGCTTGCCCTTCTTCCTGAATCTCATCACGCCCTTCATAGGCGACGCACAACGCAATACTCGCTCACCAACAATGAAAGCAACATCCTTGACCTTACGATCTGCATAAATCTTCTGCCTAGACTGAGATGACCGAAGTATGTCCTGAATGACCTTGACCTTATCCAAGGCCTCCTATACTAGATCTGTACCCAATAACCGTGACTCTCCCGGCTCAAACCATCCGATTGGGACTGACACCGCCTACCATAAATGCCTCATACGGAGCCATTTGAATGCTGGACTGGTAGCTGTTGTTGTAGGCAAACTCTGCTAAAGGCAAGAACTGGTCCCACGAGCCTACAAAATCAATTAGAAATACTCGAAGCATATCCTCAAGAATCTGAATAGTCCTCTCGGACTGACCGTCCGTCTGAAGGTGAAATGTTGTACTTAACTGAAACTAGGTGCCCAACTCATGCTGTACCTCGCAATAGAAATGTGAGGTAAATTGCGGACCATGGTACGAAATAATAGATATGGGCACCCAGTGAAGGCGAACGATCTCTCTGATATAGATCTTAGCATATCTCACGGACGAATAGGTGGTGGCAACTGGAATAAAATGCGCTGACTTGGTCAGCCTATCAACAATAACCATATAGCATCAAACTTCTTACGAATCATCGGAAGGCCAGTAACAAAATCCATGGTGATTCTCTCCCACTTCCACTCGGGAAGCTCAATCCTCTGAAAGAACCGTCGGGCCTCTGATGCTCGTACTTAACCTGTTGACAATTCAGACAATGAGCCACATATGCAACAATGTGTCTTTCTTCATTCTGCGCCACCAATATTACTGCCTCAAATCCCGATATATCTTCGCGCCGCCTTGATGAATAGAATATCGAGAAATGTGGGCCTCCGCTAAGATCGACTCCCGAATACCATCCACATTGGGCACACAAGCTCGCCCCTGCAATCTCAATACACAATCATCTCCCAAAGTCATTTTCCTGGCACCTCCCCGATGTACCGTGTCCCTCATGATGCAAAATCAAACTGTCGCTCCCGAATACGCTCCATCAATAATGAACGAGCAGCCGTGAAAGCTAATACCATGCTAGGCTCCAAAATTTCCAATCTCACAAATTGATTGGTCAAGGACTGAACATCCAAAGCAAGCGGTCTCTAGCTGACCGGAATATAGGCAAGACTACCCAAGCTGGCGGACTTCCTACTCAATGCATCGGCCACCACATTAGCCTTTCCTGGGTGGTATAAGATAGAAACGTCATAATCTTTCAATAACTCCAACCACTTCCACCGCCTCAAATTCAACTCCTTCTGTTTGAACAAGTACTAAAAGCTATTGTGATCCGTGTACACCTCACACGTCACCCCCTACAAATAATGCCTCCAGATCTTCAAGGCATGAACGACGCCTGCCAATTCTAGGTCATGGATTGGATAATTCTTCTGGTGGATCTTCAACTGTCTCGAGGCATATGCTATAACTCTGCTGTTCTGCATCAACACTACACCAAGCCCAATCCGAGAAGCATCACAATAAATAGTATAAGGCCCAGATCCCGTGGGCAAAACCAATACCGGTGCGATAGTCAGAGCTGCCTTGAGCTTTTGAAAGATCGCCTCACACTCATCCGACCACCTGAACTGGGCACCCTTCTGGGTCAATCTAGTCATCGGGGTTGCAATGGATGAAAACCCCTCCATGAAACGTCGGTAGTAACCAGCTAACCCCAAGAAGCTCCGAATCTCTATAGCTAAAGCTGGTCGAGGCTAGTTCTTGACTGCCTCTATCTTCTTCGGTCCACCTGAATACCCTATGCTGATACGACATGGCCTAGGAATGCAACTAAACTCAACCAAAACTCGCACTTCGAGAACTTGGCGTACAACTTACTATCCTTCAGAGTTTGAAGAACCACTCTAAGATGTTGCTCCTGCTCCTCCTAACTGTGGGAGTATATCAGAATATTGCCAATAAAAAAATCACGAACAAATCCAAACAAGGCCTGGACACTCGATTCATCAAATCCATGAAAGCCTATGTGGCATTTGTAAACCCAAATGACATCACCAAGAACTCAAAAGGGCTGAACCGAGTGCGGGAAACTATCTTAGGGACACCGAATACCCCAATCCACCATCGATGATAACCGGATTCCAAATCTATCCTTGAAAACACCTTGACGCTCTGAAGCTAATCGAACCATATCCTAAATCCTCGGTAGTGGATATTTGTTCCCAATCGTCACTTTGTTCAATTGCTGGTAATCACTGCACATCCTCATCGAACCGTCCTTTTTCTTCACGATAACACTGGTGCACCCCAAGGCGAAACATTGGGCCTACGAAACCCTTATCAAGCAAGTTCTAAAGCTGCTTCTTTAACTCTTCCAACTCTAGCGAGGCCATGCGATATGGCGGATGGAAATGGGCTAACTGCCCGGTGCCAGATCAATTCAAAATTCGATATCCCTATCAGGCTGCATGCCCGGCAGGTACAACAGGAGCAGTACCAATAGACGGGACCTCAGTGCTGGAGTCGCGAACATAAGCCAGATAAGCGAGACACCCCTTCTCGACCATACGTCGAGCCTTGACATACGAAATAACACTGAGGGTGGCATGACCTGGGGTCCGTCTCCACTCAATTCGGGGAAAATCTGGCAAGGACAAGGTCACAGTTTTGGCGCGGCAATCCAAAATAGCATGATACGGGGACAACCAGTCCATCCCTAATAGGAATGACCAAAAAGGGTGCAAAAAAGGACGATACATATGAATACGTAGATTTAGGGTCAAATAGCCCTGAAACATCTCTAATACAAATCATAACAGTACCTATAATGTCTGCATCTGAAGTTTGAACCTCCAAACTGGTCGCTGGCTAATCCCTATAGCTAGCGGTCTAGACTCCACCTGTAAGACCTCTACCCCCCCTCTAGCCGGCTGGGTAGGCTGTGGAACCTCCGGTGCCCGGAGCCAAGCACGATAACTCTGATACTGAGAGCTGCTTAGAGCTCTAGGGAAAAATCTGACCATGTGCCTCGAATCACCACAAGCATGGCAGAACCTCGACTGCTGCAACCGAGCACCCCTCAGCCTCGGACAGGCCCTCCCGAGGTGACCATACTCCCCGCACCCATAACATCTATACACACGCTGCAGCTGAAGAAACTGAGGCAGGCCTTATTGACCTGAAAGCTCACTTGAAGTACCATGAGTGACAGGGGAAGCCGACTGCAAGGGACTGGAAGGATGTCCTCTACCATAAGAACCTCTACCTCCAGAAGAGGTACCACTGAATGTGCCTGCACGATGGGGCCTCTTATCTGATCAATGACTGCCTCCCTGTGGCAATACCTCCTCCAATCCACGGCCCTCATTGGCCGTCTCCTGTGAAGGGATCTCACTCCTAGCCTGAACTGTTGCACCCAGCTGATCTACCACCGCTGGCTGAGACCTTGGAAGCAAACCCGCTCGAATAACACCCTACACAAGATCCACTAATCTAACTAAAGCTTCCTAAATAACTGGGGTGGCTATGAACCCCTCTGGGACCCGAGCTGGGCCGATCGAAATGACTGGAACTGGAACGTCCTCATCGTAGTCAACATGAGGCTCCACTTCTAGGACAGCTGCTCTGGGCTGGGCTCAGCCTCAGCCTCTACCCCTGATAGGGGCTGATGGTGGAGACTCGAGCTACTGCATAGTAGAAGATGAGGCACGTGTTCTCGCCATCTGCGAAAGAATAGAGTAGAAATTCAATAGGTGTTTGAGGAACGAAAAATGCACGACCAGAAAGAACAAAGTGAAATTTTCCTAAATCTGTAGCTTGTGAGGAATAAATACAGACGTCTCTGTACCGATCCCTCAGACTCTACCGAGTTTGTCCGTGAGTTGTGAGACCCAAAGTAACTTAGTGCTCTGATACCAAATTGTCACGACCCGGATTTCTCACCATTGGGAGTCGCTATGGCGCTTACTAACGAAACTAGGCCAGCCAAAACATTAAACATTCTCTAATAACTTCTCAAAAATATCAATATACGAGCAATTAAATAAATGCGGAAGACTTTAAGTTTATAAAAAATGAAATCAAAAATGCGGAAGTTTAAACATATCTCTACCCAAAATCTGGTGTCACTAGCTCACAGACTACTAAAGAGTACTACAATCAAGTCTAAACAACATACGACTATTTGTCCCGAATACATGGAACAACAGGATAAAGTAAGGATCGAGAAGATGCCGGGCCCGCGGACGCCAGCAAGCTACCTTGATGTCTCCCGAATCAGAATGCTAACACCTGCACCACTACTGCTACTGTTGGTCGAATCCTGTATCTGCGCAAAAGAGCGCAGAGTGTAGAATCATCATAACCGACCCTATGTGCTGGTAAGTGCCTGGCCTAACCCTG
Organism: Nicotiana benthamiana; assembly: GCA_034376525.1. Classification (NCBI taxonomy): domain Eukaryota; kingdom Viridiplantae; phylum Streptophyta; class Magnoliopsida; order Solanales; family Solanaceae; genus Nicotiana; species Nicotiana benthamiana. The sequence continues at coordinate 13,430,136 of CM067331.1, read as the reverse complement.
GCGAAGTAGTGACGAGGCTAGACAAGACTACTATATAAACTTGTGCATTTCAACATATATGGGCAATAGAATAGGATACAAAAATTTAAACAATTAAGAGGGAAGGGAGCATGTTATGGCGGGTGAAGCAGTTCAGATATAAAATCAAGAGTTAGAAAAATGAAACTGTACAACAACAACAACCCACAGAAGCATAATAATCAACAGTTGCACGGCACTGCCCATCGTGCTTTTACTCTCGTCCTCACCAAATAATCAATTAAAGTGCATGGCATCACCCATCGTACTTTATCACTCTTCCTCGCGCAATCAATAATATTAAGTAAGTCCATAGTTACACGACATCACCCATCGTGCTTTATCACGCTTCCTCATCCAGTCTATACTATGGAGTAAATCAATGGTTACACAGCATCACCCATCGTGCTTGCCTAACCATAACAATAATAATAAGTAAATCAATGGTTACACAGCATCACCCATCGTGCTTTATCACTCATCCTCACCCAAACAATAATCACAAACAATAGAGTGAGGGTATAAACGAAACTATAATAATAATCCCAACAAGGGAAACGCAAACAACAGATAAGTCCCGGCAAGGGTACAATTAACAGCTCCAAATGTCCCGACAAGGGAGAATTCAAGTAATACCTAAATTCCGGCAAGGGAATGATCACAGTACTCTCGCTTGTGAACACTTTGCTGCCAACAAGTTCTAAGTCGAGCAAATGCTCCAAAATCTTACAAATCACTATTTATCCTCAACCGTTCATATCAAGTGAACTAAATCAATTCAAACAAGAAACCGTATCATATTAATCGAAATAAAAGCAATTAAGACCCACGGTCATGCTAGACTCGGGAGCATAGATAACCGTCACCATACCTATACACCGACTCCACATAGCACATAGAAAATATTGTCCTAATCTTATTCCCTCAAGCCAAACTTAGATCAAACACTTACCTCGTAAGCTCCAAACTCAACTTACGCCTCTAGAATAGCTTCACCCCTCAAATTCGCAACAAAACCGCTCGAATCTAGTCACTAGTTACCTAAATGTATCTACACATGCTAGTTAAATCAATTTGAATGCATAAAAATGAATTTCCTTAAAGTTTTACCCAAAATTTCCCAAAATGCCCCCCAGGACCACGTGGTCAAAACCCGAGGTTTGAACCAAAACCGGGTTACCCATTCCCCCACGAGTTCATATATATGATTTGTTTTGAAATCGGACCTCAAATTCAAGTCCAAATCCCCAATTTTTGGAAAACCTGGGTTCTACCTCAAAGCCCAAATTCTCATTTCTGAAAACCTTTGATTGAAGTTGAAATTATGTTAAAAGATGCTAAGAAGTAGGAAACTTAAGTTAGAAATCACATACCAATAGTTTTGGACAAGAAAAGTTGTTTGGAGAATCGCTCCTTAGGTTTTGGTTTTTGAAAAGTGGAAAAATGGCTAATATTTTCAGACTTTTATACCTTTATGATGACCGGACGCGGATCGCACAAAAATGTGCTGCGGTAACGCTGAGTGGAATAAAAACTGGTGCTTCTCTGAATCCACCCAGCGCGGACCGCACTATTTTGGTGCGCAGCCGCGCTGGTTAACCAGTAACCCGTCATGACTCAACCACGCGGACCGCACAAAAATGCCTCGCGGCCGCGTGGCTCCAGCGCAGACCGCGCGGAAATGACTGCAGTTGCGCTGGTCTCTGCAACACCTAAACTTGCTTTTACTCTAAGCCTAATACCACCCAGACCTCACCCAACACTCATCCGAGCCCTCTGGGTTCCAGACCAAACACTCATACTAACTTTAAAATATCATACGGACTTACTCGTGCGATCAAATCGCCAAAATAATATCATTTACATAGAATCAAACCTCAAAACACATGATTTCTCCGAACTTTCCATAAAATTCCTATTTCTCATTTTCAAGTCCGAAACATGTAAAATGACATCCGTTTTAAACCAAATTCTACTGATGGCACTTAACGCTCATTTATGACCTGTACCGGGCGTCAGAAACAAAATACGAGCCCGATACCATCACTTTCTAACTCGTTTTCATTTCAATTTTTTCATATCATTTGCAGATAAACAATTTCCTTCAAAAATTCCGTACTCGGGCCTGGGACCTCGAATTTCGATTCCGGGAATACGCCCGGGTCCCATATTTTCCTATGGAACCTCCAGGACCGTAGCATCACGGATTCGGGTCCGTTTTCCCAATATATTGACCAAAGTCAACTATATTAATATTATTATCAAAATTTATGGTTTTTAACACAAAATTCATATATTTATGTATAAAATATTTCCGACTTCGCCCCCGGATTGCGCAAGCAATCGAGGCAACCAAATAAGAGGTTTTCAAGGCCTCGAAAGTACGGAGAAAGGAAAAATTATAATGATGACCCTTTTGGTCGTCACAATAGGTATAATAACCAAAATTCCCCTTAGGCCAACGTCTTGGAACCAAATAATTTACACATTTTCAGAAATCTCGTACTCTCACGAGTCTAACCATATAAAAATCTTAGAAATCAGAGGTCGAATGCCCCCTCAAAACCCAATAGTTTAGTCAATAAACTTTCACCCAAATTCTTTCATTTTTGATCCTTTATTCGAATTTAAATGATGGATTTAACTACTAAAACGATGGAATATAACTAAAAGGGATCATAGAAACGTTACCCAATAATTTTCTCTTCGAAACCCTTTCAAAATCGCCTTTGCCCAAGCTCAAACTTGATTTTTCCCACTTTTGAATTTAAGCCTCAGATAAAACCCTTAACATCACAATCAATTTCTCTTTTGCGATCTAGGGACCGCTTCTGCGTTAAAACCAACCGCATTTGCGGTTTTACTTAAGGCCGGAGTCCACTTCTGCGGACATTTTGCCGCATGTGCGGATAACTGACCGCTTCTGCGGTCTCAGAGGAAAAGGGGCCAACTTGCTTTTGCGTTCGAAGGCCGCTTATGCGGCGCCAATTCTGCGGTTCCCATGCCGCAGAAGCGAAAACAACAAAAGGCCTGCTGCAAATTTCATTCTAACTTCCAAAACTAACCCGTCGAACATCCAAAACACATCCGAGGCCCCCAGGACCTCAACCAACAACACCAATACCACTCTATACCTTGCTCAAACTTACACCAATCCATAACATACCGAAAACAACACCGAAACCTCGACTAAATCAAAGATTCAAGCCTAAAAGCTTCAAGTTCATCCAAAATAATCTTTCGATCCAAAACCTAATCAACATTCGTCAGATTGAACTGAAATTTTGCACACACATCCCAAATGACATGACAGTGCTACAACAACTTTTGGAACCCCGTTCCGACCCTCGGATCAAAAATTCACTCTCAGACCGGAAACCTCCAAATTCTAACTTTCGACATTTCTAGCCTAAATGAGTGACGAACATCCAAAATATATTCTGAACACGCGCTCAACCCCAAAATCACCTAACGGAGCTAACAAAACCATCAGATTTCCATTCCGAGGTCGTCTTAAAATTTTTCCGATTACAAACCATTTTCCTACACTTAAGCTCTCATTTAGAGACTAAGTGTCCCAAACACTCCGAATTCTATCACCGAACGTCCTGAAAAATCAAAATAGAAGGAATAAACTTAGGGGAAACAGTTAATGGGGGTAATGGGGCATAAATTCCAAAGATGACCGGCCAGGTCGGCACATCCTCCTACACTTAAACATTTGTTCGTCCTCGAACAAGCATAGAGAACATACCTGAATTGGTGAAAAGATGAGGGTATCAGTTGCGCATATCCCGTTTGGTCTCCTAAGTCACCTCCTTGGCCGGCTGACCCCGCCACTGAACGTTTACTGAATCTATATCCTTTGATCTGAGCTTTCAGACCTGCCTGTCAAATATTTCCACTGACTCCTCAACATAGGACAAGTCATTGTCCAACTAGATTGAAATGAACTCCAACACGTGAGACGGGTCACTATGATACCTCCGAAGCATCGAGACATGAAATACTGATGAACTCCGGCCAAACTAGGAGGTAAGGCAAGCTCATAAGCAAGCTCCCCAACTCGCTTCAAAATCTCAAATGAACCAATGAACCTCAGGCTCAACTTCCCTTTGTTCCCAAACCTCATAACGCCCTTCATAGGCGAGACCCAAAGCAGAACCCCCTCACCAACCATAAAGGAAAAATCACGAACCTTCCGGTCCATGTAGCTCTTCTGTCTGGACTGGGCCGTACGGAGTCTATCCTGAATCACCTTAACCTTCTCGACCGCATCCTGGACTAAACCAGTGCCCAATAGCCTAGCCTCACCCGGCTCGAACCAACCCACCGGGGATCTGCATATCCTACCATATAAGGCCTCATACGGCGCAAATCGATTACTGGAATGATAACTGTTGTTGTATGCAAACTCAACCAATGGCAAGAACTGATCCCAAGACCATCTAAACTCAATCACGCACTCACTGAGCATATCCTCAAGAATCTGAATAGTGCGCTCGGATTGTCCGTCCGTCTGAGGCTGAAAAGTGGTACTCATAGTCACCAGGGTACCCAACTCCTACTGGACGGCTCTCCAGAACCGTGATGTAAACACTGCACCCCTGTCCGAGATGATAGAAATTGAAATGTCGTGCAAACAGACAATCTCCCTGATATAAATCCCTGCTAACCGCTCCGCTGAGTAAGAAGTACACACTAGAATGAAATGAGCGGATTTGGTCAGCCGATCCACAACAACCCAAATAGAATTAAATTTCTTCACCATCAGAGGGAGACCAGTTACAAAATCCATAGTGATCTTCTCCCATTTCCACTCCAGAATCTCCATCTGCTGGAGTAACCCTCCCGGTCTCTGTTGCTCTGCTTTTACCTGCTGGCAGTTGAGGCATCTAGCTACGATCTCTGCTATGTCTTTCTTCATCCACCTCCATAAGTAATACTGCCTAAGATCCTGATACATCTTTGTGGCACCCAGATAATTGGAGTACCACGAGCTGTGGGCCTCTGTCAATGTCAACTCCCGAATATCATCAACATTGGGTACACAGTTCACACCCTGCATCCTCAATACCTTGTCATCTCCAATAGTCACATCTCTAGCATCGCCATGCTGAACTGTGTCACTGAGGACAAGCAAATGAGGGTCATCATACTGCCGCTCCCTGATATGATCAAACAATGAAGATCGAGAAACCACACAGACTAGAACCCGACTGTGCTCCGAAAGGTCCAATCTCACGAACTGACTGGCTAAAGCCTGAACATCCCTCGCCATAGGTCGCTCTGAAGCTGGTAAATATGCGAAACTAACCAAACTCTCATCCCGACGACTCAAGGCATCGGCTACCACATTGGCCTTGCCCGGGTGATAAAGAATAGTAATATCATAATCCTTCAATAGCTCCAACCACCTCCTCTGGCGCAAGTTCAGATTTTTTTGTTTGAACAAGTGCTGTAAACTCCATTGATCCATGTAAATCTCACAAGGCACGCCGTACAAATAATGCCAGATCTTCAAGGCATGAACAATAGCAGCTAGCTCAAGGTCATGGATATGATAGTTCTTTTCATGTACATTCAACTGTCTGGACGCGTAGGCAGTCACCCTACCGTCCTACATCAACACCGCTCCAAGTTCGACTCGTTATGCATCATGATAGACTACATAGGACCCTGAACCAGTAGGAAAAATCAGAATATGGGCTGAAGTCAAGGCCGTCTTGAGCTTTTGGAAGCTCGCCTCACACTCGTCTGACCACTAAAAGGGAGCACCCTTCTGGGTCAATCTAGTCATAAGGGCTGCAATCGATGAGAATCCCTCTACAAAACGACGGTAAAACCCCGCCAGGCTAAGGAAACTACGAATCTCTATAGTTAAGGAGGGCTTGGGCTAACTCTGCACTGCCTCTACCTTCTTCGAAACTACCCGAATTGCCTTACTCGATACCACATGGCCTAGGAATGCCACATAACTCAACCAAAACTCACATTTTAAGAACTTTGCATATAATTTCTTTTCCCTCAGGGTCTGAAGCACTGTCCTCAGGTGCTGCTCATGATCTTCCCGACTTCGGCAGCATAAAAAAAATATCATCTATGAAAACAATGACAAACGAGTCGAGATAAGGCCTGAATACATTGTGCATCAAATGCATAAAAGTTGCTGGGGCGTTGGTCAGCCCAAATGACATGACAAGGAACTCGTAATGACCATACTGAGTCCTGAAGGCAGTCTTCCGGATATCCAGCTCCTGAATCTTTAGCTGGTGATAACCTGAGCACAAATCAATCTTAGAAAACACATGTGCGCCCTGAAGCTGGTCAAATAGATCATCGATACGAGGCAAAGGATTTTGGTTCTTCACTATTACCTTGTTCAACTGACGATAATCGATATACATGCACATAGAACCATCATTTTTCTTTACGAACAAGACATGAGCACCACATGGTGAAACACTGGGTCGAATAAAACCCTTGTCAAGCAATTCCTGTAACTGATCCTTCAACTTCTTCAACTCAGGAGGAGTTATACGGTAAGGAGGGATGGATATGGGCTGAGTGCCCGCAATAAATCAATACCAAAATCAATGTCCCGATCGTGCTACATGCCCGGAAGATCAGCTGGGAACACATCGAAGAAATCTCATACCACTGGAATAGAGTCAACATATGGGGTATCAACACTGACATCTCTCACATAGGCTAAATACGTGGCACACCCCTTCTCAACCATACGACGAGCTTTAAGAAAAGATATAACTCTACTGGGAGTGTGATTAAAAGTACAACCCCACTCAATACGTGGAATACCTAGCATAGCCAGCATCATAGTCTTAGCGTGAAAATCAAGAGTAGCATACTGGGCGACAACCAGTCCATGCCAAAGATAATATCAAAATCAACCATATCAAGTAACAAAAGATCTGCCCTTGTCTCAAAACCACGAATAGTAACCCAACATGACCGATATACGCGGTCCACAACAAAGGAATCTCTCACGGGAGTAGAATCATAAATAGGAGAGCTCAAGGCCTCTTGGGTTGTACCTAAATACGGAGCAAAATAAGATGACACTTAAGAATAAGTAGATCCTGTATCGAATAGAATCGATTCCTCTCTATGACTAACCAATATATTACCTGTGATAATAGAATCGGAGGCGACAGCCTCGGCACAAAAGGAATAGCATAGAATCTAGCCCGGCCCCTCCCTCGAGGGTGACCTCTATCTCCCCGATCTCCGCCCCAAGCTGGCTGGGCAGGTGGGGGTGGCAACTGGAGCTGGAACGATGGCCTATATCCCGCTAGGCACTCTGCAGTTGAGAATGATGTGGAGGTGCACTCCTCCAAAGCCTAGAGCGATTCTTCACTACATGCGGGTATCCTCGCACTCATAACAAGCTCTGGGAGGGTGCGGTGGCTGTGACTGACTGGGCCCACCCCTGCTAGACTGGCTGGAGTACTGCTGGATGAAGGAAGAGCTGATTGAACTGGGCGACCCATATAGCCCCTACCCTGGCATCATGCTGCTGATGTACGGGTACCAGAGAAATGACCCGACTCTTGAGACCTCTTGGCCTTTCTCTCCTATCGCTCACTGGCGTGCATCCCATCTATCATCCTGGCTATACTCATTACCCGCTGATAGGGTATATCCATCTCCAACTCTCGAGCCATGACAGACCTGATGGGAGGAATAAGACCCTCAATAAACCGGAGAAACCTCTCACGAACAGTAGCCACTAAAGCTGGAGCATGTCTGGCCAACCTACTATAATGGATGGCATACTCAGAGACAAACATAGGGCCCTGACACAAATACTCAAACTCCGCGCACCATGAATCTCAGAGGCTCTGGGAAACAAACTCCCTCTTAAACATATCTGAAAACTGAGCCTAAGTCAGGGAGGCAGCCTCATCCGGACTGTCTAACTCAAAGGTGTGCCACCAGTCATAGGCGGCTCCCCGAAGCTGGAAAGCTGCTAAAGAAACCCCGCTCGAGGCAGTAATACCCATGGTGCAAAAGAATCGGTTACAATCCTCCAAAAACCCCTAAAACATCATCTATAGCTAGTCCGCTGAAAATAGGAGGATCATACTTCTTGAACCTCTTTAGTCTACGTTGTTCATACTCCGAAGCAGGTGCCTCATCCCCGGGTTGAACCGTCATTGCAAGCTGGATGGGATAATATCTAGAATTTTTCCCATATGCACCCTCTACTCTAAAGTGTGGGTTGTGGGAGTCTGGGCTCCTCCCCCGGCCTGGGACGTGGCTATAGGAAGGGGAAGCAACCCCGCCTGTGACAGCATAGTATTCATGCTCATAAACTATGCCAATGCCTCCTGAACAGCTGGAGTACTGGTGGTTGTGGGCGTGCCAGGTGCCTGAGTACTGGTTAGATATGCTGGTGGTACCTCGGCGGCCGCTCGCGCAAGTGCTCTAGCTGCACCCCGTGCGCGTCCACGACCCCTGCCTCTAGCGGATGCAGGAGGGGGTGCGGGTGCCTGATCGTCCTAGGTCGTGCGTGTCCTCACCATCTGTAAGACCATAGAAGATAGAAGTTTAGAGTTGATGTAAAAAATATAGCACGACAACAAATTCAATAAAGTGAAGATTTTTCCTAAACAGTTACATAGCCTCCCGTAGATAAGTACAGACGTCTTCGTACCGATCAGCGAGACTCTAATAAATCGGCCTGTGTCCCGTGATTCCTATGAACCTAGAGCTCTAATACCAACTTATCATGACCCTAGTTCACCAATAGTGAACACGTCATGGCGGCACCCAGTATTCACGACTAGGTAAACCTAACACATTGCGAAATTTAACAATATTTACGAAAACAGTAACAAAATACCAAATAACATAAGAAAATGCATAGATTTGCTGCCTGTCACATTCACTTCAATACAAAATACTGAAACAACATCCAAGACCCTGAAACCCACGGGCAACACGGGCTATAAGAAATCTTACACTGCTCTAGTCACCAGAATAGTCTAATACAAAGAGAGATTGAAATAACATCTAATAACTATGGATATAAGAAGAAGGAGACATTGCGGATCTGCGGACGTAGCAGATGTAAACCTCAAGTCCCCAATACGCTCTCCGACGGCTACTGGCAGTACGCAGCTCAGAATTACCTGGATCTGCACATAAAAAACATGCGCAGAAGAGTCGTGAGTACACCATAGCGGTACTCAGTAAGTGCCAAGCCTAACCTCAGTTGGGTAGTGACGAGGAAGGTCAAGGCCATATTGAGATAAACATAAAAATAAATATGAAATGAATAGACAGTATGAGTAACGTGTATATCGAGTGTCTAGCAGAATAATAAGTAAGACGAAAATAGATTACAGATACATTCTATGAATAAAAGAACACTTACGGGCTATTTATCATCGGGGATCTCTTGGTATCCCGAAGATCTTCTGGTATCCTCATCACATACACGTGGGATCTCTAAGTATCCCGAGGATCTCCTAGTATCCTACATTTAATCACGAGGGATCTCCAAGTATCCCGAGGATCTCCTAGTATCCTCCATTTATAATCAATCCTGTGCCAGAGATCTTTTAGTATCCCGAACTTCCAATCTTAGAACATAGTACGTAAAGGGGAACTCCCGGGATGCCGTCTCGTAGACCCAATCGTAAACACATCACAACAATTTAATATTGTACAAAAAGTTAAGTACAGACAACAGGTAAAATCTAGAGTCTAGCATGCTTCACGAAAAACAGATATTGCAATTTAGTCAAATAGAGCAAGTAAGTTAACTAACATGCTTTCCCTAAGCTAAGACAAGTGAAATTGCATTTTCAACAGTTAAATACGTGAAAACAAAACAATCTAGATAAGTCAAGTGAGGTGAATCTTCAATAATTAGCACAAGTACAGGCTCGTCACCTCACGCACAAGGCATTTAAAACAAGAGTCAAGATATCCTAAGGAGAGAGGTCCCCCACACAAAGTTAGACAAACCACTTACCTCGAACCGGTACAAAAATCACTAAGAAACGATGCCTTTTCCATGAGTATCCGACTCTAAGTGGCCCAAATCTATTCAAACCAATTACATACTATAAATAACACTGCAAGTAACCAATTCCACTATTAAAATTAAAGCTAAGGCGTGATAATACTTAAAATGACCAAAACGTCCTTCAGGCCAACATCTTGGAACCGAATAATTTTTACATTTTTAGAAACCTCGTACTCTCACGAGTCTAACCATATAAATCTCGGAAATCGGAGGTCGACTGCCCTTTCAAAACCCAATAGTTTAGTCAACAAACTTTCACCCAAATTCTTCCATTTTTGATCAATAATTCGAATTTAAATGGTGGATTTAACTACTAAATGATGGAACATAACTAAAAAAGATCATAGAAACGTCACCCAATAATCTCCTCTTCGAAACCCTCTCAAAATCGCCTTTGCCCGAGCTCAAACTTGACTTTCCCACTTTTGAAATTAAGTTTCGGATAAAACCCTTAACATCACAGTGAATTTTGCTTTTGCGATCCAGGAACCGCTTCTGCTATCCCGCTTGTGCGGAAAAACCAACCACATTTGCGGTTTTACTTAAGGTCGGAGTCCGCTTCTGCGGACATTTCGTCGCATGTGCAGTTCCGCATGTGCGGATAACTGACCACTTTTGCGGTCTCAGAGGAAAAGGGGCCAACCCGCTTTTGCGGTTCAAAGGTCGCTTATGCGGTGCCGCTTCTGCGGTTCCCAAGCCGCAGAAGCGAAAACAACATAAGGCATGCTGCAAATTTCATTCTAACTTCCAAAACTAACCCGTCGAGCATCTGAAACACACCCGAGCCCACTGGGACCTCAACCAACAACACCAATACCACCTAATACCTTCTTCAAACTTACACTATCCTTAGGACACCTAAAAAATACCGAAACCTCAAATAAACAAGGATTCAAGCCTAAGAACTTCAAGTTCATCCAAAATATGCTTTCGATCCAAAACCTAATCAACACTCGTCCGATTGACCTAAAACTTTGCACGCACGTCCCAAATGACATGACGGTGCTACAACAACTTTCGAAACCCTGTTCTGACCCTCGGATAAAAAATTCACTATAGGACCGGAAACCTCCAAATTCTAAGTTTCGGCATTTCTAGCCTAAATGAGCTACGGACATCCAACATACATTCCGAACATACTCCCGACCCAAAATCACCTAACGGAGCTAACAGAACCATCAGATATCCATTCTGAGGTTGTCTTAACACTGTTCTGATTACGGACCATTTTCCAACACTTAAGCTCTCATTTAGGGAGTAGGTGTCCCAAAACACTCCGAATTCTATCACCGAACGTCTCGGCACGAAGTAGTAGAAATGAACTTAAGGGAAATAGTTAATGGGAAAATGGGGCATAAACTCCAAAGATGAACTGCGGGATCGTCACAACATCAATTCTGTAACTAAAATACAATTATGATTAAATGGTGATAGAATTATATTTCTATGGGCTTTCACTATTAATTTCAAGTGAGTAATAAATTTACGCGTTGACTTTGGGTCTTCCTCCATATAGAATAAATTTATTGTAAGCTCACTAGGTGAAATACTAGTAATTGATATCGTGTACTTACTCTACATCTGAGTATACATGTTGGATCAATGGAATTAGAACTATTAAAAATGATGTTAACTTGACTTAAATTAACAGTATTCTCTCCATCTGAGTTGGTTTAGTTTTAATTATTGGAGTAAATAATCTGGCATTGCATATTTATGTTGCATGAGTGGTTCTTTTTCTATTTAAATTGCTATTCAAGATGCATGGCATATATGTGTAGTGTATTTAAAATTTTTGTATTAAAAAATTATATACAATTGACTGAAAATAATAGTATTCTTTCTATATGAGTTGGTTCTATTTATATTTTGATTGTACAATTCTTGCATTATATAATATACTTGGCATGAATGATTCTTTTCCCATCAAAATTAGTATTCCAGATGCATGTATGTATATAAATATTGAATGCAGTCTGAATTTTACTATTAAGTATTTGACTTATTATGATCTATCTAATTTTTTTATTTCAACTCCACAATGATTTTATGCAATTTGTCGTATTACTTGTTAAAATTTTTGTTTAGTGATAAGAAATTAATTTTAAGGATGCAATATATGTACTTTTGTTAGAAGGAATTTAATTCCAGTTTTTGCGCAAATTAAGAGATGGATATTTATTTTACTTTTCGAATAACTCTTGAGTTATAGGGCTTAATAAATATTTTATCTCTTGTGGTACATGAATGCATGGTCTTGTTATTGTATATTAATGTCTCTCATGAACAGAACAATATTAGTCTATCTCATAAGAGAATATATTCTTCAAAATTGAGTAAAACTTATATGTGCACTTTTGTCTAAGTCATATTAATCTGGATAGAATTTCAAGTAGGTCAAGGATGGACCTTAAGGTTCATTGAAAGTAGAGGCACTACCAACTTGTGGATCCTGTTTGGAAGGAAATTTGACTAAAAGATGTTCTCCTTTAAAAGGAAATAAAACTAGTGACAAGCTATAATGAATCCTTTCTGATTTGTATGGTTAAATGAACATACTCGTAAGAGATAGATTTTGAGTATTTTGTGACATTCGTAAATGATTACTCAAAATAATAACATATTTATTTGATGCACTGTAAGTCTTAATGAATTAAGTAATTCAAGGTTTTTAAGACTTGAAACAGAGAAGCACCAAAGAAATATATTAAGTTAGTACAATTTGATTGTAGTGGCGAACACCTCTCTAAAGAGTTTTTTAGTTACATATCAGAATAAGGTATAACATCTCAATTGACTACACCATAAACTCCAAAATAAAGTGATGTAAGTAGTAGAAAGTTGAAATAAGTCTCTTTTGGATATGGGTAGGTTAATGACGTGTTATTCAGATTTGCCTTATTTGTTTTTGGAATATTTCCTGGAAACTGCAACTTACATTCTGAATTTAGTTCCTTCTAAGTTAGTACCTGAGACATCTATAGATTTGTCCCGCATATGTGTTGAAAGGAAAAGCAGATATGTAAAGAATAGATAGGTGCGTGTTTATCGAATATCCAAGAAAACAAATGGAGCTTTATTTTATTGTCCTAAAGAAAATAAGGCAATTGTTAAAACAAATGCATTTTTCTGGATAAAGACTGTTTAATAAAACATGTTCCTAGGAGTAAATTTTTTTACAGGAACTGGGCAAAGAAATAACTAGATGTTCAAGAACATCAAAACTCACACGTCAGAATTGACGTTCCATTGTATTTAAGTAGCGGGAGAACGTTAATAGACATGATATGTCTTTTATCGAGTGAGAGTGATGTTTGAACATTGAACACTATAGTAAGAAGTCACTAATATTTTAATGTCGTGAACTAATGAATATAATATTAGTAGTACTTCGTCATAGTGGGAGAAAGCTAAAGAAAATCATAGTTCGATGTACATTCTTGGGATAGTTTCGGTAACAGGATCACTTATGAGTTTAATACCAAACTAGATAGTTACGAAAAAACACTAATGGATAAATATTGCATCAGATATAACTTGGCAAGATTCTTTAACAAAACCTTATTTGGTGAAGACTTTTAATAGTCATGTAAAAGAATGCCTGAGAAAGTTGTAGATGCATGGTTATGAGTTTAAGTGGGAGATTGTTGGGGCATATACTTTAACCATGCATTTGGATGTAGTATATTCTAATAATTATCATAGTTAAAAGTCTAAGTGAGAGATTGTTGGATATATACTATTAACCATGATTTTAGTCTAGATATAGTATTTATTATGAAATAATTATTTTTTCAGTTTTAATAAAATTTTAAATATATCATATATTAGTCTGTGTCATTTGCTTATATAATAGATGATTTAGTGTATAGAGTTTAGCTTATACACGAAAGATTAAATCATCGGTTCTTATAAGTATAATGTTTGAGTTCACAATCTAATGATGGAATTGGACAAACCATCACGAATGATTGCAGCACAAGATTAAATATAAGTTATCTTGATTATAGGAATGGTTTAATTCCAACTTCTTGTGCTAGTACATTTTGTATGTATTAAACGGACCAAGTAGAGATAAGTATTTTATACTAACTTAATAAAATAAACTCTCTAGACATTAAATGTACTTATATTGTTAATCTTGATATAATTATTATTAGTTGTGTATATTATTATTGTTTTGATTTATTAAAAGATGAGATTCTTTCGTGGGTCAATATGCCTGATAAATTAGATAATAATAATGTACATTGACGAAGTAATATTTAGTTGATGGAATCCATGTATCGGTTTAGAGATTGATGATACACCTTTATGAAAGCTTATAAGTTTTCATGTGCAAACCGGATGGAATCCATGTATCGGTTTAGAGATGGATTTTATATCTGCCACATGAAATAAGTTAAGCGAAAGTCTAAAGGAAATAATCAATAAATTAAATTGTCAGTAATTTAATTTAATTGATTAATATCTGAATCTTAACATGAGGAGTTAAATAAGATTTAATGGATGAATTTCAAAATTGGATAAGGAGTGCAATTACGAATTTTTAGTGGAATAATTCGTAATTAATTATGTTAGATATTAATTTCGAAAATTAGAAATTAATACCATAATTGGAGCCTTGTTAACTAAATTATGTGGTCCCTACTATGCCTAAATAATCAAAAATAAAAGAATCATTTTTCTGGTGGAAAAGAAAACCCAAGAGGTTTTGGAAAAGGGTCTTAACCCTTAAAACTTCAGCCATGTTTTTCTAGAAAATTCTCCCACACGAAATTGCTATTTTCGGGTATTATTTGGGTAACACAGTAGAAGACCATGGAACGTTCGAGGATCACGATTGTGGAGGTGATGGAAATTCCATTGAGAAGTTATGGAGCTGAAGGCTCACGTAGTAGAAGAGATATATTCATGCTTCAAGAGGTAACTCGTGAAATCCCGTTTACGCCATTGTCTAGATTACATATGATTTTGATAATGGGATTGCTTCCGCTGCTCATTATAATCCAACAATAACAATATCTTCAACCGTAAAAACAACATCCTCTCTAGTCATCTTGTTTATGCACGAGCCCTAAAATACAATCACTGTGCAATCAGCCCTCCTAGTAGAGCTCGCTCCACTACTCGCTGGCAACCCCCTACTAATCATATTAAGCTTAATATTGACGGCTCCCTCCAGAACAAATACTCAATAGGTGGTATTGGAGCAATCTTCAGAGACACCCAATAACAATGAATTCTTGATTATAGTAAGGCCATTCTGGGCCTACCCCGATTGCCTTAGAACTCCATGCACTAAAACATGGACTTCAATTAGCTATGGAAAAAAATTGGACGAACCTTGTGATTGAAACAGACAATACCAATATCATAGACCTTCTGCACTCGAATACGTTTAATCCTCATGCTAACAATAACTTTGATGGTAGGTATTGGATAAGGAAGTTGGGGAATCCACCAATCCAACACATCTACCGTAAAGGCAACCAAGTAGCATATAAACTTGCGAAGCAAGCATCACCCTAAGCCAATGTCAACTTCTCAGCCATGTTTTTGCAAATGCCAGAAGCACCGAAGGACTTTGTACTTTTTGATATCAATGCCACTACTACTACATCTACAATTAGTACCAATGTCAATGTATCTATCACTCAACACTACTACAGTCCCGTGCTAGCCCTAACTTAATAGTTAGCACCCCAGTAACTAATTCTCCCCCGATTAATCAAGATCATAGTCCTTCAAGGACACTCCCTTGTAACTACCCTCAATAGTATTATATTTAGTATTTTTTGTTTTAAAAAAAAGAAGATATAACATAACATATAGCTGTATGTTATATTTGTCTATGTATAAGACAAAGGCAAACATGGAGTATTAAGCCGATAAGGTTTAGGTATAACTACACTCACAATTCTTGTATAATAATATGCAAAAACTAAAAATATTTTTAAATATGTGTGAATATATATTTCAAGTAGGAGGTAGAGACCGGTACATTAAGCTTTCGCTATATGCAGAGTCCAAAAAAAAGACAAACCATAAGAGTACATAATATTATCCTACATTTCTGCAAGAAACTATTTTTACGACTCGAACCGTAATCTTTAGTCGCAAATGAGTTTAGAATAGCTAGATGGAAAAGATAAATACATTAGATATACAGTAAATAGATAATCAGATAAGAGTACATCAGATTACAGTAAATACATAATCAGATACAGCACAGGTACCAAAGTAGTAATACAGGGCTCCATACAACACACAAATACACACATACACACACAGTCCTCCGCCCACTCATTATTAGTATTTCATTTCATTCAATCAAATTTCCCAAAATCCAAAATTTTGCTCACCGAATGTAACGTTACTTCATCCTTCGTTCAAGCTAAACACACCTTATCATCATCCCATATACACTAAACACCAAACCAGCTTTTTTTCTCCTTTTCTTTTTACAGATAAGATTTTTCCTTTTCTTTTTCTTTGAACTATCCCATGTGTTTTTTTGTTGATTTTATCTAAAGATCTGTTTTTGATCGGCGATTTGAAAACCCATTTTTCTTCCTTTAAATTTGTTGATTTTTGTTCTATTTCACACCGATCCCTTCTGGCTTTTGCTGTTTCTGAGGTAAAGATTTGAATTATTCTATTTTTATATGATTTTCTTGCCTTTTCCCTTTGTGGGGTTCTTGTGTTTCTGTGGAAATGTGCCTAAAATGCTCAGTTTTTGTTGCTTGTTTGATGATCGGTTGAGTTACATGTGATGTGATGAAGGTGATTCATTTGGGTTTTCTAAAGATTATTATTATTTTTTATATTTTGTAATTTCATTGTATAGGAGCTTTTTGTTTGATTGGTTTGATTTTGTTTAAATTTATTCCACTGATGCTGTTTTCCTTTGTATAATTTTCTTGATTATACAGTTTAAAGCTTTCATTTATGTTGCAATCAAGCCTCTAGGATGTTAGTTTTATCTTGAAGTTTAAAGTTATTAATTTTTTGATGTATATATACTTCCAGTGTCACTTTTTGTTTGGAAATAAGGGAAGATTCGTGAAGCTTTGTAATAAATAGTGAAGTAGATAGATGGGAACAATAGAAGAGAAACGAGCTAATTATAGAAATATAGATGTCACTGTTATAATCGTAAAGATATCTTTTTCTGCATAATCTGGTCCTTTTTTGTATGCAAGAAATATCAATCTTCTTATGTTAGTTAGCTTAATTTTGTTGGATAAAAAGGAACTTTTGGGAATTAATGTAAATATCATGTTTGATACATAGAAACTGTGATTTTCTTAGATGCTGGTGTGTTGAGTGCCTCGTCTTTTTTTTTTTTTTTTTAAATTGGTTTCTATTTAATGTCCACGTTGTTGTTAATACAGGATTCTTGCATTCATTGTTATTGTTGTCTTTACCACCAGATTTTCTAGGCAAGGTGGGTGAACCAAGTTGAGTGTGATTTGCATGGGTGATGATGCCAGAGTTGCGTAGTGGAGCAAGGAGATCAAAACGGCTTGGTGATCTCCAGCCTGCCGCCCCTCAACCTGTCGGCCAAGAGGAAAACTTGGTTTTGCCACCTACTCAGAACAGAGGCAGAAGAAGAGGTGGTGGTGGAGGAAGAGGAAGGGCTAATGCTGCAACGGCTGTAGGAAAAGGGCCTTCAGGGACGACACGTGCAAGGCCAAGTGGTGCTGGTAGGGGTAGAGGGATTAGGTTGATAGATTTGGACCCAGAGACGCCGTGTGAGGTTCTTCCTCAAGCTGCTCCTCTTGGGGTTGCTGAGCCAGCGTTTAATAGAATTGCGGGTGCTGCAGATAAACATATTGCAATGGATGGTGGTGGAAGTGCAGACAAGGTAATGGGAGTCGAAGAAGAATCAAGTGCAACTCCTGTACCTGAGAGGGTATCTTCCTATTTGCTCTTAAGTCTCTTTCTATTTGTGTTCTATTAACTTTTGCCTTGAAAATTCCACCAGCTGCCTAGGAAATACCTTGACATCATTAATGTCATCGTGTAGGCTAAATTTCTGCAACATCGTATATATACTCTTATTGTAAATAGAATTCTTAGAAGAATGCTTTCTATCTTGATGCAGGTGCAAGTGGGTAATTCTCCTGTATATAAAACAGAAAGGAAGTTAGGTAAGGGTGGGTTTGGGCAAGTATATGTTGGTCGAAGAACAAGTGGGGGAACTGAGAGAACAGGACCGGATGCTGTTGAGGTACTGCCTATGACATAGTGGATCTTTTACAAGCCTTTCTGACATTATTTGGATTATAATACAGCGATAATGATTCTCACTAGGTTGCATTGAAATTTGAGCATCGAAATAGTAAGGGTTGCAACTATGGCCCTCCTTATGAGTGGCAGGTGTACAAGTAAGCGTGAATCCTTATTTCTTTGTATTTTTCAGGCTTCAGATGTCTTACTTATTATCCAATTATGAACTTCTTTTTGGCCTTGACAGCACCCTGAATGGATGCTATGGTATCCCATGGGTTCACTATAAGGGTCGTCAGGGAGACTTTTACATCTTGGTAACTTTTGGTTTTCATCTTTTTGTAAAAAGAATTTCTTGTTCTATCATTTTTGTGTTACTGATATTTCCTGGAAATATTTTCAGGTCATGGACATGCTGGGACCTAGCTTGTGGGATGTCTGGAATTCTTTAGGCCAGTCGTAAGTTTCCAACTTTTTCTATTTGCATTGATTTTTCCTGCACATACATAGGAATGCCGACAAAACAATGTACCACGTATAACTTTTTGTGGGCATGCATATGCTGTAGCCTGTATTATTTCTCTCTGTTTGATGATTATTAACCTTGCAACAGGATGTCGCCGAATATGGTAGCCTGTATTGCGGTGGAGGCAATATCGATTCTTGAAAAACTGCACCTTAAGGGGTAACTGTTATCTCTCCAGCAATACATATGTTATTTCATCATTTATTCATGATATTCTCCTCTGGCATATCACTTTGCTTGATTGTTCGCTTTCATTTCACTTTCAGCACTCTAAACTCAGAAGTCAGGTAGTATCAGTGACCTATTTTTTTTCCCGATCTAATTCTTTTTTCTCACTTTAAGGTTCGTGCATGGAGATGTGAAGCCGGAAAATTTCTTACTTGGTCTGCCAGGAAGTGCTGATGAGAAGAAGCTGTATCTTATTGATCTTGGTTTGGGTAAGATGCATTATATTATGATCTTTTCTGTTTATCGCCCTATCTTTTTCTTGGAGTGTCCATTTCGTTTTCTTTCTATTTTATTGTAAAGCATCATTAATCCTATCAATTTGTTATCACACATTGAGAAATACCTCTGTCGGATCAATTCTACTTGTGGGTCTACTACACCTGAAGAATACCATTTCTTTTCGTTTGATGTTAATCTCGAGTAATGTTCTTGATGATATCGATCATTGCTGCAGCATCTAGATGGAAAGATGCAGCATCTGGCCTGCATGTTGAATATGACCAGAGGCCAGATATATTCAGGTTTGTTCATTTGGAATGTAACTTTAATAATCTTGGGCATATAATTCAAAAACCCTTTTGAATGTGGGCTCATACGTATGCTTTGACAGGGGAACCATAAGATATGCAAGTGTGCATGCACATTTGGGTCGTACGGGAAGTAGAAGAGATGACCTTGAGTCACTAGCATACACATTAATATTCCTGATAAAGGGAAGGTTACCGTGGCAAGGATATCAGGTTGGTTGGTTATATGCTTCTGTAAGTGTTTGTAGAGGCTTAATTTTGGCTTACAAAGTTTTATAATTCTCTTGTATTTGTTGTTTTGAATTGTGATAGGGTGACAACAAGAGTTTTCTTGTGTGCAAGAAAAAAATGGCCACTTCTCCAGAGTTGATGTGTTGTTTTTGTCCGGCCCCATTCAAGCAGTTCCTTGAGGCAGTGACAAATATGAAATTTGATGAGGAACCAAATTATGCCAAGCTTATCTCTTTCTTTGAGAGTCTTATTGAGCCAGTCACGTCACTACGACCAATAAGAATTGATGGAGCTCTTAAGGTTCCTATGCATATTCGTGCATATATGTGTGGTGTTTGCATGACAATTTTGCTCCTCTACTAAGCTGTCACCTCTTGTCGAATCAGGTTGGGCAGAAGCGGGGAAGATTGCTAATAAACTTGGAGGAAGATGAGCAACCAAAGAAGAAAGTACGACTAGGTAGTCCTGCAACACAATGGATTTCTGTTTATAATGCACGACGTCCCATGAAGCAGAGGTACATTGCTATTAATAAAAGTGTGATTATGAGTTTTGACATGTTCAGCTATTAATAAAAGTGTGTGTTAGATATGTAAATATAGTAGAACTCTAGTTATAGTAGAACTCTAGTTATAGTAGACCTCTAGGTTATGTGTATTATATATAGGGCTCATTGTATTATGTTTAATCTCAGTTATATTCTTCTCCCGTGCTTTCTCACATGGTATCAGAGCTTTGGTGAGATAATTATCGTTGTGCGTCATTCCAACGACATCCGGGAAGAAATAACTCGGTCACCGTGCAATTTTCCGGTGACCTAAGTGACTAATTGCGTCAAAGTCACTAATTATCAGTGTTGTGCAAAAACCAACACCACCACAAGACTCGGAATATAATTCCGACCAAACCCCAGAAATTTCTCCGGCAGATACCTCCACACGCGCCACCACAGCTGTCGGCGCGTCAGACCACGCGCCGGCGCGTGGAGCCTTTTCCGGCCAGTTTTTCACTTCGCTCCAGAAGGACAGTTTGGTCGGCCTTATTTTCCGACCCTACCCATCCTTGTTTCGTTCGATTCCGACAACTTTCAGTTTTTCCAGCGACTTTATTGAATTTTCCGGCAGCTACAGTACTTTCCGGCCAGAATTTCTTCAGGACAGTTTGCTCAACCTCAAATTCCGAGCCTACCCATGTTTTTACTTTTCAATTCCGACAACTTTGAAGTTTTTCCGGCATCTACAGTGATTTTTCCGGCATCTACAGTGATTTTCCGGCAAAAAAAAAAAACAGTTTTCCTTCATCTGTTTCAGCAAATTTTCAACGATGTCTTTGGGAATCGATGCTTTCGGGTCTAGAAACCTGGGTTCGATGTTAAACTACATATGTAACAAGCTCGGTACATATGATTTATATGCACCAGCTTGAGGGGGAGTGTTAGATATGTAAATATAGTAGAACTCTAGTTATAGTAGAACTCTAGTTATAGTAGACCTCTAGGTTATGTGTATTATATATAGGGCTCATTGTATTATGTTTAATCTCAGTTATATTCTTCTCCCGTGCTTTCTACTTTTGGGGTTGAGTTAGGCCCAAGGTCCATTCTTATCATGGTATCAGAGCCAGGCCCATCCCAATTATTGTTACCGATGTTGGACCCCCATTTATGTTGTCCACGCTCCAGAGATCTGGGCGTGAGGGGGGTGTTGAGTTGTCCCACATCGGAGGGATTTGAGGTCCTTAGTCTCCTTATATGGCGTGGGCAATCCTCACCTTATAAGCTAGCTTTTGGGGTTGAGTTAGGCCCAATGTCCATTCTTATCAGTGTGATTACGAGGTTTTGTTGTTTCCATTATTGTAATTCCTTAAAAAGGTGCCCCAAGTGCTTGACTTTTATTTTGTCTTGGATCTTATCAAAAGTATCCATCGAACTCTAGACATCCAAATAAAGCCTTTTTAATGTTTTAATTAGTTATGCATCTGAGATGCCATAAAATTGCCGCTCAGACATTCGTATTTGGTGTGTTTCATAAATTTAGCTTGTATAAAAGTTCAAGTGCACTTGCTTGTTGTTTCATGTCATCTGTTCTTGTGTCCTTTCCCAATTGGACATACAATAGGTTTGAGAGATTACTTATTTCTAGGACAGGACTAGGTTTACTGTTAAGGAGGACGATTAGTTTTACTAACGAAAATCGGACTTACTATTCACGTATACGGTATATAAAGCAGGAATCCAAGTAGGTTTGAGGATTTAACATTTAAGAGAGTATTTGATTTTATGATTCTTGGGTTGGCCGTTTTGTGATAATCTGGCCTATGGGAACCTTTGAGAATCATTCCCATGCATTAATCACTGCATCTCTGTTTGTGGTCACTTTATTTTTCTTCGAGTTTGAATTGAAACTGATTTTCTCCTTAATACAGGTATGCGTTCTGTTTTGTTTGGATACATGCCTTATGCTTTGGTTGATCGGTTCATATTTCATGTAGTCTAGATGATTTAATGTTTAGAACTTCCTTTTGCCTCATGTAGAAAATTCGTGAGTTCATTATTCTTATTTTTGGGCAGTAAGCTTCTGGGGTTGAGCAGGAAAAATGATATGGCTAAGTTAATCGAAGCATAGGATTAACTTTCGAAAATTGGTAGGAAATGTAATTGTGTTATATTTGCATGGATGTTTTAGGTACACGCCTGATTATGTTTACCTCTGTTTTATCCCTTAAGGGAACAGAAGGAGATCTAATGTCTGAATACCCTTTCATGCAATCTTTTTGGCGCACCTCTGAAAATCTTTGACTCCTATTTATCTACCTTCTATCTTTGAATGGATCATATTATAGAATCTGGTAAGACGGGCTACATTCTTGTATAAACTGTTTGACTTGGTAGGTTTACATGAGGACTTCAAGTGTTATCTCACTTTCTTTGCTTACATAAACTATCGAGTGTTAAATGCATGGATTTTCATGTTAAATTATCTTCTTAATGCATGTGATTTTTATATTAATGCCAGTTGCTGATAGAAAATTATTAATGATGATCTTGCAGATACCACTATAATGTAGCAGACTCTAGGCTCCGGCAGCATGTAGACAAGGGAAATGAGGACGGTCTTTACATAAGCTGTGTGGCCTCAGCAGCCAATCTGTGGGCCTTAATCATGGATGCAGGAACCGGTTTCTCTTCCCAGGTTTATGAGCTTTCAGCTGTCTTCCTCCATAAGGTTGTTATCATCTCAATCACCTTATCTCTATCATATTCAGTGATTATCTTTATCTCTTCCTTTTCTTGGGATATGCTCAAATAATTGTGATTCTTTTGTGGATTCGGTTCAGGATTGGATAATGGAACAGTGGGAAAAGAACTACTACATCAGCTCAATAGCTGGTGCAGCTAACGGAAGTTCCTTGGTCGTCATGTCGAAAGGTTAGATATTAATGGAAACTGACCTGATTGATTCACAATTGGAGGTGTTTACTGAAGAATCAACTGATGGACTGCTCCTTGTGAATGATATTGTTTCCATCTTGCCATTTTGGGTGGGAGATTTTCTTTATTAGTGAAAGTGTTTATGCTTTGACAAAACCAGCATATATATATATATATATATATAATAATTGTATATGCGACATACTATGCAGTTATAAGAATATAGCTTGAAGTGCATATAGATCAAACACGGATCTTGTATTCATTACCAGTGATCCTAAGTAGTATTAATTTTAACAGATTAATTCAGTCTGATACTTATTTGAAATTCATGGAACCTGTACTTCAATGTTTCTTCACTTTATTGCATTAAGCTTTCACAGATCTGGTCTTTAGTCAAATAAAAAAGGACGGAACAGAAATACTACCTTTTTTGGAAGAGGTCCGGATTGATTTTCGCTGTTCAAGAGTGTTGTTATTCCTGCTTGTTGGTTTAAGCAGCTTTAAATACGAGAAACAGAAAAGGTCGAAAGGGGACAGGTGTTGTGGTACTAATGAGCAATGGGGATATTCATGCGGTTCAGTCTAGGTATCTTTAGCATGTGAAGTTTCCTGGTACAAGAGTGACCAGGAGGTGAAGTGGGATGTTCATACAGTTCTAATAACAACAACAATAGGGATCTTAAAAAAAACTTTGTCAAATGTAGAATTATGCCCCTTATAAGGGTAGCCTGGAGCTTGATGATTAGCTCACGCCTTTGAGACCTTTTCCATACTTCAGCCATCTACGAAATGTTTTCGAATGTGAGTTGCCAAGTAGCAATTTACCAAACTTTCCATTAGTTAGCTTCTGCAAAAGTAGGGCAAATTTGGTAAGGATGCATGGATTGGTGCATGTCATGAGTTCAGACCCTGTCACTGATACGAAGCTTGGTATTTAAGTAGGAGCAGGGTAGAGAGGTGGGTGCATACTCCTCCGAGTTTTGAACCTGTGAACACAATTGGGGTTGGACCACCTAACTCATAGGGATTTCTTGGTCATAAAAAAAAAAGGAAACACGTTTAAGACCTCAGGCTGAATTATTTACCTATTTTCACCACCTGCCTAGTGTGCTGACACTATCTCTTTGTTGGCCTTAGTGTGCTGCTTCTTTTGAAATCATTTCCTACCTTTTGGTTCTTTGATATGGTCTTTTACCTAGTCTGCTTTTTATTTGCTTGTTTCAACTTTTGGCATGTAAATAAGATATAGATGGTTTAATTTCTGTTTTATTAGGAGTAATCCAACTTTATGTATATGCGGTTAGCGAGCTGCATTTTGTTGCTAAGACTATCCACTGCAGATTGCTTACCAGGAATGGACTTGCTGTGAATCAATTTGATTATGATTTATTTGTTAATGGTCCTATGAACAATCTATTAATTTCTGCTAGTGTTTGATGGTCAGGAACTCCATATACGCAACAGTCTTACAAAGTGAGTGAATCTTTCCCTTTCAAATGGATAAACAAAAAGTGGAAAGAAGGTTTCCATGTCACATCGATGACCACTGCTGGCAGTCGCTGGGGTGTGGTCATGTCCCGAAATTCTGGATATTCAGAACAGGTGATTAGTTTTTACTCAGTCGTTACTTCCATTTCTTACTTTCCTCAACAATAGTGGCTTAAAGCAGATAACCATGTAGGTTGTTGAGCTTGACTTCCTTTACCCAAGTGAAGGAATACATCGACGGTGGGAAAGTGGTTATAGAATAACTTCTATGGCTGCTACTGCCGATCAAGCAGCCTTCATATTGAGCGTACCAAGACGTAAAATGATTGATGAGACTCAAGAGACTTTACGGACATCTGCCTTCCCAAGTACCCATGTAAAGGTAACTAGTGTTTTCCTTAATCCTGAATGTTACCTGTTTGCCTTGCGTTTTCCTTAAATCTAACAGGTTCAAGCTGTGATGGGAATTTACAAACTACTCGTTGTGATCCAGTTTCTATGATGTTTCCTTGACTGGAAATGGAATTTAAGTTGTTTTTGTTGCTTGGTTATTGTACTAGTCGTGGGAGAAAATATCAAAGTAATGGTTAAAAAGTTAGTTTGATAGAGAAATTATCACATCAACGTTTTTAAAATGAATTTGATTTCTTGAACGCATTAAAAATTATATGAAACAAATGTTTGTAATAATGAAGCCTCAATTGACAGGAGTTTGTGGAATGCAATTTGCTTATTTGTTATGCATGTCCTCTTTTATATCTTTTCCCTTTGTAGCTTCAACATTGCACTCTCATTTTGCAGGAAAAATGGTCTAAAAATCTTTACATTGCATCAATCTGCTATGGTCGAACTGTCTGCTGACGTGGACTGGTTTGTCAATTATTGTAGTCTCTTGTAATTGATGAGAGATGGAGGATGAATTCAGCTGGTCCTGTTGGGTGATTGCCTTGTCAAGTCAGTCCTCATTTTTCTTCATGTAAAAATCATTGTGTTGTGTTGTGTACAACTGTGTAATGCGAAAGAAACGGATGAGCTCTAGGGCCCTGCAAGCTTGGGCTAGTAACACCAATTTCGTCAACGACATAATATTTTTGTTTTGGCAATTAAGGTAAAGAAATGGTGGATTGCTTGAACCTTAAAATTGGAAGGATGTATTTATTCCATTGTTGCTGCATGTTAGGCTTTTCTATGGGAGAAATCAAAAGAGATGTCCTCCCCCGCGGTACCCCCCCGTCCTTTTTTAAGCTTTTGAGTGCTGGCCCTCTGCAATAAGGTGAGCCAAAAAATGATCTGGTTATTCCTTACCTTGGGATGGTAATAAGTGTCCTTGAGCTATTCCGATAACCTTTGCTCGAATTATTGCTCCAAGGTGATTCACTTGTTTAGGTTTACACACTTTTGTATTGCAGCCATTTATGTTAATGCATGCACTTAGCCAATGAATACCTAAACAAGGTTAGTCCTAGTTTAGAAATGGCAATGTATTATACTATTAGTAATTAGTTACGGATAAATCTCTATGTTAAACATTAAATAGTAATAATCTAATAAACTAATTTGGAACAATAGGTTATATCTACGGAGTCAGTATAGAAAATCTTCAACCTATCTACTGTTTCCTCTCTGCTGTAGTGATGAAGTTGCCGCCCTTTGATATTTCAGTCTCTTTCCATAGCTAGATTTTATTGCATGGAATTTAAAAAAAAAAATTATAATACGACTCTACGGTATATTTCTTTAAGAATTTTCGGTGAATAATAACCATGCATGAATCCTGGAGTAGCTGCATTATTAGGTCAAAGCGTCATAAACACAACTATTATTAAAGTCATTAGCATATTAAATTGTAGTCCTTCAAACCTTTTACTGTAAAATTTGTAAATCTTTTATATGGAAAATATGTTACTCCTTCTCATCGGAATGTAGCCGATTCCGACTTTGCTTGAAATCGAGACGTAGTTATTGTTGTATGTTTGATTTAGAGCAAAGGGAGTTAAATTTAGCAAGTTAACACACAAATCAATTGGGATAAATGATCATTAAAAGCAACTAGTGTTGGTAACATAATATTTACAAATTACCAAGTGCTTTTCATTGCTGTAACAAGCAATACATTCATAATATTAACATCACATACATACACACATTCACCAAGATTCATTCCTACATACATTTCACCAAAAATCAACCTCAAGATTATAAGAAGAAAAAAAAAGACTTCTCAGGCTATTTTAGCAGAGCTGAGCTCAAACTCGGATGTCTGAAATAATCACGAGTGGCTTCAAACCCATACTTCAACATTAATTCAACTTAACCCGCCCCGCCCGGCCCTACTAATAATCTAACCTAATTAATAATAACCTTCAAGCTATCGATCTAATATGTTATCATGATGCTTATAAAGGTATTCTTTACTTAATCTTGAGCTAGATTTATTAACATGAGGAAATGGTGGATGAAGTTGTTGCAGATGAAGTTCTAGGAGATGGTGATGCCTGTTTCAAAATGACTGGGGGTAATATTGTAGTTTTCCTACTTTCTTGCTCTTTGATTAATTCACCAGCAAATATTTCCAACTTATCCAAATTTGTGTATTCCACTAATTTCTTCCCTTGAAATAACACAGATTCCACATTCTTCTGCTTTAGCATTTCTTCAGATATGGCTATTGTCTTGCTCGTGGATTCGTGTTTTTTCCCAACAATTCCATTTCCCTGTACTCTAACATAGTTACTCTTTCTAAATTGTCCAAATGCCATTGCTACAGCTTGATCTACCTGCATTTTGTGTAGGGTTACAACATTAGTCGTAGTCCAATAATTTGTATATTTACTTTTCTGTCACTTAATAAAGATGGATAATTTATTGTTCGATTATTTAGTTAAGATTCCAAATTAAAGTTCTTAATATATTAGTATATCGTTAGGTGCACTATTTAATCACTATTTAATATGTACAACTTTTCGTTTGTTGCCTCTTGAGTATTAAATACGAGGTCCCAGGAAGAATTTTTAAAAATAAAACTCATTAAATCCAAAGTACCAACTTCCATAATTACGAACTATTCTAACGAAAGCAATTTTAAAAATTATTCACCTTTTTTCTTTCTTTGATAAAAAATATTAAACATATTTTGCATTTTTAATATTTTGCATGAACAAAAAAGATAAGCTTACCATGTCGGCGGCTCCATCTCCGGCAATCTTAACAAATGCCGCCGGGGATGACATCACATTTCCGGTACCGGAATCGGATTCTCCATTACCCAAAGAAACCACTAACAAATCTTCAACTCCATTAGCAAAGGGAAACTCTTGTTTATTGTTAAGTACATGAGTGATTGCTGCAGCCGTGGGATTATTCATCGTAACCCCACCACCAACGGCTGTGATCTTCCTTCTTCCATCAACTGACTTCACTTCCACCGCATGATCAGCCCCTGTGGCCTCATATACGTCCGCCAACTTAAAATTACAACCGTCCATCTCCAACGCATCAGTCCGCGAAAATAGAAACGGTGATCTCGTAGTTAGGTCGTAGCAGGGGATTAAAACCGGTTTAACCGTATCTTTTAAAGTTAAACCGCTGAATAATTTATCAAACACCTTCGCCTGCCGGAAAACACGCCGGCAAAATCCACGGTTAGAACAACGTGAAATTTTCCAATCACTCTCAAGAAGGAATTTAAGAGCTTCCTCTGCAGTAAACATCGGAACCCCATCTTTCCCACGCCTGAAGAGAAGACCGGCGAGGACACCACCGGCGCCGGAGCCGGCGACAACATCGAAGAAATCGGCAATATGGGCGTTTTTCTTTCCGGTTTTACAACGAAGGGTTGCTTCCAAATGGGCTAAAGATTTTGCTGCTAGAATGCCATTAGTGGAGCCACCGCCGTCAATTGAGAGAATTCTGATTTTTCCGGCGCCGACATTTTTTGTTCCGGCAAAGGGCGTTAACGTATTAGTACAGTTTTGTTTGCATGTAGGAGAAAGTGTCGGGTCATTATAACCAAAGAGGAATTTGTTTTCAAGAATGGAAAAAATTTCGTAGGTGAGTTTGTCAACTTCCATTTTGTTGGAGTCGATCATTGAGATTGTAGAAATTGTAGCAGCTGCCATCTTTTGTGTTTTATGTGTTGTTTCTTCTTCTCTGGGAAGAAAAAAATGAGAATCACTTATTTGAGAAAGTGAAAAGAGAAGATTGAAGATGAAAAGAACAGGTAGACAAGTGTGTATATATAACATATATATGGATAAAGACATGCAAAGTAGCGGTATACAAAGGAAACGACAAACCTAACCAAGTGGATAATCCGAGTCAAATTGAGAAAAAAAAACCCGACCATAATTAGTTGGTTTGATTTTAATTAAAGAAAGTCAAACCGGAACCAAACCAACCCGACATTATATATATAGAAATAGATATATTTAATATATAAATATACTTATTATGATGTAATATATAAATATTTCTTAAAAAATTTATAATTTTATCTTTTAAGATATTATTCAAGGTTAAACTTAGAATTTTTGAGTGTTTCAGTAAATTTTATAGCTATTAACATTAATAAATTAAATTATGCTAACAAAAACCCAAATCAAATCAAATCAATACTTTTTGCAGAGTATTTTAAATTGTTGTAAGAATGTATATATATCTTAACTAGTAGATTATTAACTTATTAACTTATATAGTAGCATACCTTGTCATAAACGGTTTTATGTAAGATGGTTTGGTAGTGTAAAAAATATTTATACTGTCAGTTTATAAAAATTGTAATTATTTGGTGTTCAAAATCAACTGATCACGATTAATCCAGATTCACATTTAGTAAAATTCATTAAAAGAAAAAGTATTTTTACCAACAACCATTTCAATCTCAACGTCTGAACCCGAGACCAGGACAAAGTTTTTAACTTAAAATTAATTGATTCAAAAATAGAGGCTTTAGATTCCCAAATTATTAAGATTGTGTCACTCTATTGTGCCTGTAGTCTAAGGTTTTAAAGTTCAGGTTGGGACAGTATGGAATCCGAAATCGTTTTGTTTTTGATGTTAAAAAGAGTTATTTTTATATGTATTTCGCACTATTTTACTGTAATTTCATAAAAAAATATTTTTAAAAAATGTAATTCGCAGTAATTTACTGTGAATTACGTTTAAATTATAATTTTTATTAAGCAGATGTGCCAGGAAAAAAATAAAGAGGCAATTCGTAATGAATTACTGTGAAATGCTAATTCGCAGTAATTTACTGCGAATTACCTCTTTATTTTTGGCCCCACCTAATTATTTTAATTGACACAACAACAATAATTCAAAAAATATAAAATGCAGTATTTTATTGCGAATTCATTTGAAAAATTGTATGCCCCGAGCTCGGACTTGTCTTATTTATAGGCGTTTCATTTTCATGAACATTCATTCAATAAACTTCTCTCTTCTTCTTATCAATCTTTTTTACAATGTCTGAAGTGCAGAAAATAAGGGTTTCTCTATATTGGGGTGGTGAGGTTGTGCTGGAGAATAACTCTGTGAGGTACAGCTCACCTCCACAGTGTCACGTTAAATTGCCGCTTAATATGGAGTATGATACATTGGTATTGTTGTTACGTAAATAAATGAGTGAGAGGAGGCGTTCGGTTAACTTCAAAGCAACCGATAGATTTCCGTTTTCAGTGACTCCGCAGGAGTTTGCTTATTATTCAGAGTTAACATCGAGGATGATGATACTCTTAGAGATTTTTGTGGATTCCGGAGGAATACATGGAATTTATTGTAATAAAATTAATGGAAATGTACGTCAAGGTGGAAGAGGGCATGCATAACATGGATAACCCAGTCATCGGGTGGTTATTTTGGAGCAATTTTTGCCGGATAGATTGGTGAAGAAAGATCTTGCATTGATTTTAACTTGTCCCACCGGCAAATGAGCAGCCACAAAATAATTTGTCGACTTTATATAATCAACAAAAGGACCGGTAAACTTCAATTTTGCTACGCGTTAGCGTTGTTTAGTTTATATTTGAATTGGATTTGTATTATCGGTCATATTTTTCATAGGGGGTACCGTCCAGATAAGAATTTTATGAGTTATGAGCCGACCCCTAGTTGAAATATGCGTAGTTCTGGAGTATAGGAACACGATGGTCCATCCGAGAGTCATCATCAACAAGAAATGTCAAGACAATACGACTTGTAGGTAAAGTGATATAGCTATATGTAAAGTACTTTTTCGGAGTATTAGGTAACTTATTTTTTTGGTCTTTCGGTGCAGTGAAAAACAGCTTCTTGAAGCTCCTGACCTCACACAGCTTCCCATAGAGGATATATTTACTCGTGATTTGGCAGATGCGCAGAGTCAGGAAGATAATAATGATTACGATAATAATGCGGATGCGTCTGGGGATGATACACCTTTCCCCTTTGAGGTTGGTAATGAGGAGGAGGAAGTGAATGTTGAACCTGAACCGGTGAGGAAGCATGTTCCTCCACCTCCCGTATGACCTAGAGTGTATGAGTCTCACTCCATTTCATAAACGGAATATCCCCTACCTTGATAATTTTCCAAGCATGCCGAACGTGGATGCCCTCACAAGGGATGATGATGAATTTCGGTCACAAATGTGGGATGAGTCCAGGCTATCTGTTCTGAATAAGGGAATGTATTTCCTCGATAAAGATCGCCTAATTAGGGCTGTAAAAATCTACAACATAAAAGAGTGTTGTGAGATGACGCTACACGAGTCAACCATGGAGAAATGGAAGGCTGCAAGCCGTAGATTTTTTATGGATTGTCACTGGATGTTGCGTGCCACCAAGAAGAAATCAGGTTTGTGGAAAGTGGGTAAATTTATTAGCGAGCACAGATGTAAAATGGAACATACAATGAGAATTACTTTAACTTGGATGTCGACTTAATTTCTCTTGTCTTGATTCCATATTTGGAAGTGTCCATTAGGTACAAGATTAAAGTTTGTATTACATCCGTCCATCGGGAGTATGGTTGTACTGTAACGAAAAGAAAGACATATCACGGTCGCAAAATGTTCCTTTGAACTTATTTATGGTGACTGGGATAAGTCTTTTTCAAATCTGCCCAGGTACATGGCCGCATTGCAACCCTTTAACCCCGACACTGTTGTTGAATGGAGGCGTGAGCGGAGTCTGGACAGACACGAATATATTTTCAACTATGTGTTCTGGTCATTTATACCAGCAATTGATGGTTTTGTGCATTGTCGTCCTGTTATTTCCATAGACAGTACTCATGTCTTGGAAAGTATGATATTAAGCTTTTGATTGCAGTTGCTGTAGATGCCAAAGGGTAAATATTTCCATTAGCTTTTGCCATGTGTTCTAACGAATGCGAAGAAACATGGCCACTTTTTTTGAACCACTTGAAGCAGCACATTGTCAAATGACGTTCAGGTATTTACCTAATATCTGATCGGCATGGTGGTATTTTAAGTTCTGTGCGCCACTTGCCTGAATGGTAGCAACCATATGCATACCACCGTTACTGTGTGTGGCACCTGAAGGCCAATTTTTAGAAGAAATTTCCTGACAAGACCTTGTATGACTTAATGTGGATGGCTGTAACTGAGCACCAACAATGTAAATTCACTAGGAGCATGGAAGCGATCCGTCAGATATAACCAAGAGCCTACACTTGGTTGATGGGGCATGAGCTTCACATCTGGACATTGCATGCTGATGGCGGCAGATGATGGGTAGCCCTAACTACAAACGTGTCAAAGTCATTCAACGGCTTGCTGAAATCTGCCTGTGGACTGCCTGTCACTGTCATGGTCCGCATGACATTCAAACAGAGCTCGGAGAGGTTTGTTGAAAGGCATGCAGCTGCCTCAGCATTGATGGACCGGGGTGTTGAATTTATGCCAATACCCATGAGAAGATTTGAAAGGTCCAGGAGGCGATCATAGGGGCATTTATTTCTTCAGTACGATCATGAACGAGGTATTTTTGAAGTTAAGACAGCTATCAGCAAACACCGTGGGAATAATTTACATACTGTGAATGAAAATAGAAGGTTGTGTTCGTGTGGGAAATGGACCATCTACCACATGACGCGCGCACATGCGTTGAAGTGCTTTCAGCAAGTTGGATATGGGTCAACAAACTATATTGATAGGCAATACAATGTTGCTGCATATGTAGACACACAGCCATTAGATGCTGAGAATTATTGGCCTCCGAAGCCTTTTAATATGGTATGTAACAAGGACTATTTGCGCAAGCTGCAAGTGAAAAAGAGAATGCGTATACGAAACCAAATGGATGTTGGTGACACCGTTTATGCGCGTAAATGTGGCATATGCTCGCAAACAGGAAACGACCGTCGTAAATGTCCTTCAGCTAGTGTGCGTGGCGGTGGTAATCCCGGTGCAAGTTCCTCTAACGTACCCAACTATCAAGGAAACCGCTAGTATTTCATTTTGATTTTTTTAAATTCATGTTTGTACTAGCGTAAGTTTCAATTTATATGAAATAAAAGAAAATTCCAAAATCTCGTTGCATCTTATTTTTTAACGTTATATTTTGATATGGTTGTTACAATATTAAACTTGTTTGTGTTGGAAAAGCAGGTGAAAAGATAAATATGTAATTCGCAGTGAAATACTACGTATTGTTGAGTTGTCATGTCTTTCTACAAAAGCTGAAAACCGCATGTGAAAAAAGCAATTTTTTCAGAATTGAATATGTAAAATGCAGTATAATACTCCGTATTGTATGAAATCTTGACTATAAAAAATAGTTGCACGCTACTTGTTTTTTGCACTTAACAATAAGCAAAGTTTCTCTTTACGAAATGTATGAACAACCAGTTTATGTCCCAAGGTGCTATTACGGAGAAAAATGCAGTTTGTTCAAATCGTTGCCAGATGGTGGACGCCGCACTGGGGTTGGACGAACAAGCTTGACGAGCAACCAGACAAGCCCACATGTGAATTTGATGTATGGTTTGATGAAGAGTGTAGACAAAAGCATTACAAAGAGTGTATTTATGATCTTCATTGTACCTGTACGAGGCAAGCGATACACGAGCGCCAAACCAACCAACAAATTGATGAGTTGAAGGCCAAACTCAATGAGGTAGAAGAAGAGAAAAAAAAGTTGGAAGACCAACTCGAGTGGTTGGAGAAAAATGTAGGAAGCGGATCGTGATTAAGCATTGTCTTCTACGTGATAAGCATAGTAGTTTAAATTTATTTTTAACTTGTATGACGTTTTTATCATTTGTACTGTTACTATCTTTACATTTCTTGTGTTTGTGTTTACCCGTTTTAAATAAGAATGTTGCTCAAATTCTGTTACAATTTGCCTTAAATAATGTGCATGTAAATCACCATATAATATTGCGTATTGTTGAGATGTCATGTTATTCTCCAAAGGAGGAAAACCTTGTGAAAAAGCTGTTTTTGACTTAAAAATGTGCATGTAAACCGTCGTAAAATACTGCATATCGTTGAGGTGTCATGTCATTCTGAAATAGATGAAAAATATGTGAAAAAGCTATTTTTGCCTTAAATAATGTGCATGTAAATCATCGTATAGCATTGCGTATTGTTGAGCTGTCATGTCATTCTCAAAATGAGGAAAACCATGAGTAAAAAAGCTATATTTGCCTTAAAAATGTGCATGTAAATCGTTGTATAGTACTGCGTATTATTGAGGTATCATGTCATTCTGAAACAGATTAAAACCATGTGGAAAAAGCTGTTTTTTGCCTTAAATAATATGCAAGTAAATTGTCAAATTATACTGCGTACTGTTGAGCTATCATGTCATTCTCAAAAGGAGGAAAACCATGTGAAAAAACTATTTTTGCCTTAAATAATGTGCATGTAAATCGTCGTATAATATTACGTATTGTTGAGCTGTCATGTCATTCTGAAACGGATGAAAACCATGTGAAAAAGGCTGTTTTAGCCTTAAATAATGTCCATGTAAATCATCATATAATACTGCGTATTGTTGCAACTTATTGCCTATAAATAAAGATCGGATTCTTGTTATTTTCTACCGATAACCGAGATTTTCCATGAACTATGACTTCATTGAAGAAATGTCTCCATTCGAACCCTTCGTGCCCCAAATTGCGAATATGGAACTAAGAGCATGATGTATAATGACTAGGAAGAAGCTGGATGGCGCTATTCGGGTTGTATGAACACGTTTTATAGGCATCCCGACGTATCTATATGCAATTTTAATGTATGAGTTCACAAACCATGTGAACAAGAATACTACAAGGACAAGATATATCATCTTCATGATGTTTGTACGAGCCAGTGGCAAATAGAGCGCCAATCCAGGAAAGAAATTGAAGATTTGAAGGAAGGCCAAAGAGGTAAAAGAAGAGAATAAAAAATTGGGAAAAAAGTTCCAGAAGATGAAGCAGAGATTACTACGCGATAGTAACTAAGCAATGGCATTTACGTATTGAGTGTTGTAATGTATCTTCATGTTTCCTTTGTCAAGTGATTTCGTTAGGTCTACTGTTTGTTTTTGTTTTAGGTTGTCAATGTTTGTGCTTGTGATGTACTATTTAAGTAATATTGCTGTTCAAACGCAATTAAAATAAAATTGGTCTACAAATATAATTATTAACAGTATTTACATAATGCACTATTTACCTAAATTACAAACTAAGTAAATCAATGCGTCCCGCAGCCAGTGTGCTATAGTGTCGCTGTTGGCCTGAGTTGCATCCCCGTCGGTCGGGTACACTATCTGGATCATGGTCATCTAGCCGCCTCTTTATGGGAGGATGTGCAGCCGCATAATAGGCCGTAGGGCCGTCAACAACCTACAAAACAAGTTACAAATTAACTATGAAAACAATATTAGTTTGATATTTGTGTTAAGTAATAAATTATTTTCTCATTGTGGTCTCCTCGGCCTTCTGGGTATATGCATCCGTGATATGCTCATCACCTACTGTAGTTGCCTCGAAGATGGGCTGGACGAAGACTTCATAAGAAAATTAAAGTTAATCATTGATGTCATATTAAGGAAAAAAAAACAAACTGAAATTTTAAAGTAATACAAGCATACCGTCGCATGTGATAGATGCACCTGAACCGCCGGGGATGGGCAACCTGCGTCCTCCATCCACGTCCCGGATCGGCCGATCGTCAGCTACAGAAGATGGGCATGCGAAATACTGATCTACATCCGCGTCAAATGTACCCATGAACGACAACGCTCCTAACGGGGTGACCTGAAATACTGGCAAAGATAACTGAAGGCTATACGAAGGCATGCTACTGGAAGGCTCGTCTGCATCAGGCATATAACCCTGCTGATCATCCATGTCCAAGCCCCTAGGGCCTCAACATGACCCTCTGCAGGTGGGTCGACAGGTACCTCAACGCCACCTTGCTGACCACCTCCTCATCG
This sequence comes from Nicotiana benthamiana, assembly GCA_034376525.1. Taxonomy (NCBI): domain Eukaryota; kingdom Viridiplantae; phylum Streptophyta; class Magnoliopsida; order Solanales; family Solanaceae; genus Nicotiana; species Nicotiana benthamiana. Next base: position 13,393,966 of record CM067331.1, on the reverse strand, counting down.
TCCCCCGCGACCCCGTCTGGCACCCCTAGCTCGTGGGGCACCCCTCCCTCGTGGGGCACCCCTCCCTCGTGGGACCGTCCTACCCCGCTAGTAGGCCTCTGGCGCTGCATACTGAGCCTCGTGTTCCAACCTCTCGACATCTCTCACCTGAAATAGTGTCAAGCCAGCCATCTGTTCTACCTGCCGACCAAAGTCAACCAATTCAGGGATGTTGGTACGCTGCTGCATCTGCTGTCCCAACTGGTAAAAGCGATGATGACCAATAGCATGTGAATCATTTAAAGTAGTAATTAAATAATGCTATATCAATATTATAGCATATTAAGAAGCCAAAAAACATACCAGTTCCTCGTGCCTCCTGGCGTACGGTCTGTAACGCTCGCCCAGTACATGCAAAGGGTTCCCGATCATCAGTCGGGTCTGACGGCGGTACCACTCAGGATACAGATGAATAGTTCCCTCCTAGAATATCGTAGGTGGTGGTAGAATATGCTCAGCTCGCTCGTCCCAACCAACTATCTGCTGCTATAGCCACTCTGTATACTGCCCATCCATGTTGCCACGATCGTCACGCTGATAGTGTGTGGCAACCCATATAGGTTCCCTCGGTATAGTCTGGGGACGGACAAACTGTTGAAGGACACGCTCCGTGGCATGATACTCAACGTAATCTAAGAATATCATTGGGACGGAGGTGCTCCAAATAAGCCAGTCCACTGAGCAACAAGCTGGTAGCTCAGCAAGCAACTTGGTGCATTATGGCATCCAGATGAACTACCAAATAATAACATAAATGTTAGTATGCAAAATACAACTCAATTCGGAAAAACCAACTGTAGGTACATATTTACCTGTCCATCCACCAACATATCTAAGACACCCTGAGGAGGGGCAGATTATGGTGAGCCTCATTCCCTCAGTATTGCCAACGCCACTCAATCCACCTGCGTATTGTATGAAATCTTGACTATAAATAGTGGTTGCAACTTTAAGGTATGGGTTGATAAGCCATGTGATCAAGAATACTACAGAGACAAGTTGTACTATCTTCATGGAGTGTGTACGGGGCAGTGGGACAGAGAGCGCCAATTCAAGAAAGAAATTGAAGACTTGCAGGTGAAAATTGAGGAGGTGAAAAAAGACAAAAAGAAGATCGAAAAGAAGCTCGAGCAGATGAAGGCGATAATACTACGCGGTCGTTCCTAAAAAATGATATGTTAAGTGATTTCGTTAGTGAATCTTTATGTTTACGTTTGTTAAGTGCATTTGTTAGTTCTACTGTTTGTTTTTGTTTTAAGTTGTCAATGTTTGTGGTTGTGATGTACAGTATAAGTATAATTGTTGTTCAAACGCAATTAAAATAAAATTATTCTACAAAATAATTTTTTGTCTTAGTTTAATAAATTAAATAATTAATTATGATTAATATTGGAGAAGATAGTTATGTATGTGTTCCAGACTTGATTTAAACAGCCCGGTACCACCGAATTATGTATGGGTTCAACATTTTTAGAATTTTCTTACCTTACAGATTTAAATTAAAAATTATGATTAATATTAGAGAGAATAATTATATATGAGTTCCAGGCTTGATTTTATAGGCCCGGTAGCAGTGAGTTATCGTTAATTATTATGCTACTCAATTTCAATATTTTTAGAATTTTCTTACCTTATTGTAAATTCTTGAATTGACGAGAATAATTATGTATGTGTTCCAGACTTTATTTTTTAGGCCTGGTAGCACCGAGTTATCGTTAATTATTATAATTCTCAATTTCAACATTTTAAGAATTTTCTTACCTTATTATAAATTTTTGAATTAGAGATAATAATTATGTATGGGTTGAAGGCTTCATTTTTTAGACCCCGTAGCACCGGGTTATCCTTACTACGCTACAAGGCTCTATATTTTACTATGGTCAAGGCTCTAAAAAGCTCTATATTTTTACTATGCTAAAAAGCTATATTTTACTTCGCTAAAAGGCTATATTTTACTACGCTAAAAGTCACTATATTTTACTACACTACAAGGATATATAGTTATCACAAAAAATAACATACTTTCAGGTATATACATCAAATATAATACATAAATTCGGGTATCAAGTATATCAATCAGGGTATATTAAAGAACACAAACATAACATAAATTCACATGTAAACATACTAAACAATACTAATATGCATAAATATACGAGTTTTGACATAAAGTAAATTGAAATACCTCGATGTAAATTTTTTCAATATGTTTGAATTTGAAATTTTGCACCCGAAACACGGAATCGTAACCTTCTTTTGTGTGTGAGACTTACGCTCCTTGTTCTTTATGAAAGGGGTGGGGCCAAATTTGTTTTTTAATAAACAACGTGGGAGGGGGAAGAACGGGGGAGAAAGGTATTAAAAATGGTGGATATCTCGGTTAAGGAAGATGACCGGGTATTTTTAAATGGGCATTTCGTAGTAAATACTGCAAATTACCCTAATTCGCAGTATTTTACTACAAAATGCACATTTAAAAGTGGCCTTGCCCAGCTTTTAAGAAGACGCCTCGTTCAAACGTAAATCGCAGCAAATTATTGCGAATTACATTTTTAAAAAATAAATTTTTATGAATTCACTGTATTTTATTGCGAATTACGTTAACGAAAAAAATTTCGTTAATCTAATTCGCAGTAAAATACTGCGAAATACATATAAAAGTAACTTTCTTTTAACATTAAAAATGACTTCTGAGTCTACTTTATTATCATTTCGGTTTCTGACAGTATGCAACCTTTAATTTATGGGTTTACGCTAATAGTTTTTCAAAATCTTAATTGGTTTGGATTACTTCAACTTGCGTATTAGATTTTGTAAAAAGAAGAGACACTTGTTTAAATGTAAACTTCAGTTTTTCTCTGGCGTAAGGTTTAAGCCTAACAACAAATGTTAAGTACTCCTTCATGCATCATTAACCAAAAGTTTCGAGTTTGAATTTTTAGATATGTATTGATCTTTGTAAGGGAGCAATTTACTTTCAATGTGGAATTTTTCGATGCGAATTCGAATTTAATCGGGCTTTAATATGAATATCGAATATCGAATATCGAATACCAAATATCGAATACCGAATACCGAATATCGAAGGAGAAAAAAAAAGTTTAAGCCTGAAGGAAGGATTGTATATATGTTGCTATTAATATTTCCTACTATAGAAATGAAGTGATGACATTGTTTTGGTAACAAAATTTTGGGTGAAAAACGTAGTTATCAATGAAAAATCAGGAGGTAGGGACTTGTAAAGATATCATGCGTCGCGGCCAGGTACACCTTAACTTCGTTCATCTTTCTTCTTCTTCTTGGCAATATTTTACTCTCTTTTATGCACCCTGTTAGAATATACTTTAAGCTATGCATATTGTTATAATATTTTTTATGAATAATTATTTATTTACTTATTTAAATTTAATAAAATTTCATTTTAAATAGATTATGTGTTGGTTTGTGCGTCAATTGCTTATATAGTAAATGATTTAGTATATAGAGTTTAGCTTATACACAGAAGATTAAATCATCGGTTCTTGTAAGACATAAAAGTTAATGTTCACAATCTAATGATGAAATTGGATAAATCATCGGAATGATTATATCATAAGATTAAGTATAATTTATCTAGATTATGAGAATGATTTAATTCCAACTTCTTGTGCTAGTACATTTTGTATGTATTGAACGGATCAAGTAGAAATGAACATTTTATACTGACTTTATAAAATAATTTCTCTAGTCCATTTAATGTACTTATACTCTTAATCCTGATATAATTATTATTAGCTGTGTATGTCACTTGTTGTTTTAACTTATTAAAAGGCGAGATTCTTTCGCGAGTCAATAAGCCTGGTAAATTGGATAACAATGATATACATTGGCGAAGTAATAATTAGTTGATGGAATCCATGTCTCGATTTTGAGATTGATGATACTCCTTTATGAAAGCTTAGTTTTTATGTGTAAGCCCGACTAGTGGATTTTGTATCCGACACATGAAATAAGTTAAGTGTAAGTCTAAAGGAAGTAATCAATAAATTAAATAGTCAGTAATTTAATTTGATTGATTAGTATCTGAATATTAACATGGAGAGTTAAATAAGATTTGATAGAAGAATTTTGAAATTGAACTAAGGAGTGCAATCGCGAATTTTTAGTGGAATAATTCGTAATTTATTATGATGGAAATTAATTTCAGAACTTTAAAATTAATATCATAATTGGAAGCCTTGTTAATTAAATTATGTGGTCCATACTGTGCCTAAATAATAGAAAATAGTGAAAACTGTTACTTAATGGGAAAGAAAACGTGGAAACCGTCCCTTAGTGGGAAAAAGAAATCTAATAGGTTTTAAAAACAGTTTTGACCTAAAAAACGCAGCTATATATATGGATATAGGGGTTGGACGTTTTTACACAATTCTGACTGTGGTTTCTACTAGAATTTTGCCCACCCAAAATTCTCTATTTTCGGTTATTGTTTGGGTAACACAGTAGAAGACTGTGAAAATCTGCTGGTGCATTTTCAACTAAGGAACTGGAGAACGACATAGAGTTGTTGTGTTTACGCTTCAAGAGGTAATCCTAAAATCTCCACACGTGCTAGTTGTTTAGATTACACGTGAATAAGATTCTGTTATTGCTTCCGCTGTGGTATATATCCCAACAATTGGTATCAGAGCCTACTCACACCTAATTAAATAATTAGGATAAACCATAAGGATTAATATCATGTTCTATATGCAAGTTTTGAATTACATGCAAAGTTTGTTTTTCTGAAAACCTGCACTGTTTTGGTGTGATTATCTATTATGGGTTGTATTGATTATTCTGAAAACTTGATGTATCCTTTTAATATTGGTGATTTTGAGTTAGAATAACCTGAAAGTCGAATTTTATCATGTAAAACGGAAAAATAAGTTTTGCCGAATTAGGGCAGAAAATCGGAGGTCAAAAAGTTGACGGACTCCGATTGACCTGAAACTTGGCGGGTCCATGAGAAACGGCTCAGTGAGCAATACACATGGATTTCATGCATGACTGAAGTCGTTTTTGGGCTTTCGGGGTCGTTTAGATAGTGTTTTTGCTGTTTTTTCTAAAATTCTAAAATATTTAGTTGTTTTTAATTTTAGTAATTGTGGAGATCAATTCCCTTGGTCCTCAGGCTTAAAAATTAGTGATATAATATTTTTACATGTTGACATAGGCTTCTTCCATATCGGATAAAAATATTATGAATAATCACTATGTTATATTAGTATTGATTATTTGTATTTACTCTCCATCTGAGTATGTATGTTGGTTCAATGGGGCTAATATATGTTGAATGTTGATATTCACTTGACTTAAATTAACAGTTTACTCTCCATCTGAGTATGACATGTTAAGTTTATGGAGTGAAAATTTGTCATTATATATGTATATTGCAAGAATAGTTTCTTTCCCATGGAAATTTGTTGTTCAAGGTGCATAGATTTTATATATATATATATATATATATATATATATATATATATATATATATATATATATATATATGTAATGTGTTCTGAATTTTAATGTTCATAATATAAACTGATTTGATCTAGTTAAATATTTAATGTTTCCCAGATTGACAATGACTGCTTTCAATCCTCTTACTGCCATTCTTACCCAAAACAAACTTGAGGGTCCAAATTATATTGATTCGAAACAAAATTTGGATATTGTTCTAATTGCTGAGAGTACAAATTTGTGCTCGATGTGGTATGTCCAGAAAAACCTGGAGATGATGCCAAAGATGATGAACAAAAGTCTTACCACAAATGGATTAAGGCTGATGAGATGGCGCGGTGTTACATTTTGGCATCTATGTCGAATGTTCTGCAACATCAGCATCAGTCGATGGAGTCTGCTTATGACATTCTGGAAAATCTCAAAGAAATATTCGGAGATCAAAATCGTGTGGCTAAGTAGATTGCCATGAAAGCCCTTCTGAATACAAAAATGGTTGAAGGTTCATCGGTCATGGACCATGTTCTGAAGATGATGAGTCTTCTGAATGAATTGGAGGTCCATGGAGCTAACATTGATAAGGAAACGTAGGTTGAAATGATCATGCAGACTTTTCCTGACAGTTTTCAGCAGTTTCGCCTGAATTATAACATGAACAAAATGGATTTGTCCCTTGCGAAATTGTTGAATGAGCTATAGTCGGCAGAGACTATTATCAAGTCCCAAGTTCCTCCCGTGGCATTGAATTTTGAGGCAGGTTCTTCTTCTAAGCCGAGAGGTGGCAGAAAAAGAAAAAGGCTCAAAAACCCTCTGTTGGTGGCGCGACTGCTGGTGTGAAAAAGGCTAAGGGCAAGTTTATCACTGCAAGCTGCCCGGACATCATAAGAAGCAGTGTCCAACTTATTTGGCCAAGCTGAAAAATAAACCAGGTGATATACATCTACTTGTCATTGAAATATTTTTAGCGGATGTTTCTACCATGTCATTGTGTGTAGATTTGGGAGCTACTAATCATATCAACACTTATTTGCAGGGGTTTTAAGTAACGTGGCGGCTAAGTAGATGAGAAATCAATGTTTATCAAGCAGACGGTTCAACAGCCCCAGCTTTAACAGTAGGAAATATTAGTATTTCGTTTGGTAGTGGTAGTGTTTAAGCTTTAATATACACTTTATATGTACCTTCCGTTAGAAGGAATTTAATTTCGGTTTCTAGCACTATGAGAGATGGTTATGATTTTAATTTTCATTACGTTGATAAATATGTTATTACTCATAATAAGCATTATCTCTCTTCAGCTACATTGATTAATGGTTTTTTTGTTGTTGACTCTATTTCTAAACAGTTTCCACCTAAAGAACTGAATAATGTTGATTTACCAAGTAAGAGAAAATGTTCTCCTGAATTGAGTGAAACATATTTATGGAACTTGCGTTTGGATCACTTAAATCTAAACAAAATTTCCACGTTGGTCAAGGATGGACCTTTAAGTTCATTGAAGTGGAGGCACTACCAACTTGTGAATCTTGTTTAGAAGAAAAAATGACAACACGAAATTTCCCCTCAAAAGGAAATCGGGCAAGTGATAAATTAGAGTTAGTTCATTATGATTTGTGTGGTCCAATGAATGTCCAAGAAAGAGGTGGTTTTGAGTATTTTGTGACTTTCACATATGATTACTCAAAATATGGACACATTTATTTGTTGTGTCGAAAGTATGAATGTTTTGAAAAGTTCAAAGAATTCAAGGCTGAGACTGAAATGCGATATAATAGACATATCAAGACACTATGATTTGATCGTGGTGGGGAATACCTCTCTACAGACTTTATTGGTTATTTATCAGAATGTGAATTACATCTCAATTATCTGCACCTGGTATTCCATAACAAAATAGTGTAGCTGAAAGAAGAAATAGGACTCTTATGGAAATGGTTAGATCAATGATGGGTTATTCCGATTTGCCTTCGTCCTTTTGGGGACATGCCTTAGAAACAGAAAATTATGTTTTGAACTTAGTTCCTTCGAAGTCAGTACCCTTGACCCCTACAGAATTGTGGACCGGGCGCAAGCCTAGTCTGTGGCATATTCGAGTTTGGGGTTGTCCGGCACATGTGCTAAAGGGGAAAACAGATAAATTGGAGGCAAGAACGGATGTATGTGTGTATATAGGTTATCCAAAAGGGACGAAAGGTGGTTTATTCTATTGTCCTAAAGAGAAAAAGGTAATTGTTAGCACAAATGCCAAGTTTCTAGAAGAGGACTATTTGATGAACCATGTTCCTAGAAGTAAACTCGTTTTAAAGGAACTTAGCAAAGGAATGGAAACTCAGTTATCTGAAAATAAAAACGACCATATCCAGACCATGGAAGCCGATTTTGACATGCTATTGCACTTTAGTAGAGGGAGAAATGGTAATAGACATAATGTCCCACAGGAACAAGTGCCCGAAGTCATACTACCATAAAGTAGTGGGAGTCATGTTGAGCAGACTGCACAACAGGAAGAAGTCATTGATAATCCTGTGGATAACATGGAGACTGAGGTTCCTGATGATGTTGTGGTTCAACAACAAAATCAAAGAGATGTAGTGCGTATTCGTAGTGGGAGAGAAATAAGATAGCCAGTTCGTTATACGCTCTTGGGAGAATCATATGATAGGATCCATGAGGAGCCTACCTCTGAACATGTCAATTACGACCAAGCACTACATGATAAGGATGCCGATTAGTGGGTTGTTGCTATGAAATCAGAGATAGAGTCTATGTACTATAATCAGGTCTGGGATCTTGTAGAACCAGCTGATGGGGTTAAACCCATTGGATGCAAGTAGATCTATAAGAAAAAGAGAGGTGTAGACTGTTAGATAATACGCTTAACGCTAGAGGGGGGGGGGGTGAATAACGTTATAATAAAAATTAGCGTAAACTTGCGGAATTTAACAATCGCAGGAAATAAATAAGTGCGATAAGTAAATAAATAAGAACGAACGCACCGATGTATCCTGGTTCACCATAACCCGTGGCTAGTCCAGTCCCCGAGAGACTCTCTCGAGATTTCCACTAACTTTGTTAAGCCTACGGGTGCTCAACAAACTGTTACAACTTGAGGACATAAGCCTCAACAACCTTTGCTCGGAGATACAACACTCCAAGACATCAACCAAGGAAACACAAGTTCCTTCTTACAACACAAGGGACTAACACTTCCCTTCAAGTGTACAAAAACACTTAGCACTCAAACAAGACACTCCTTTAAGAGTAGATATGAGTAAAAAGAATATGCTCAAGATCGCAACAACTTTCGACAAGAATTTGGCTCTCAAAAGCTTATGTAATGAATATAAAATGATAAGCAATAAAGTATGCAAGCATTAGCCATTGTATGATCAGTTGTTGTGTGTTGTTGTTCTTAAAAGACTGAATTGAAGCTGTATTTATAGTTGAAAAACCTTGTATTACCGTTGCCTAATTGCCAATTAAGAATTGCTGATTTTACTCAGTGACAATCGATTGTTTTCCAGTTCTTCCAAAAATCAATCCCAAATTTTACGCATAACAATCGATTATTTAAGACTCACAATCGATTACTGGCAACGTTCAAAAAATCATTTCCAGATTTACGTAAAACAATCAATTATAAGAAATCAATAATCGATTACTCAGCAACGTTCCAAAAATCCTTTCCAGATTTTAATTAAAACAATCGATTATAGGAAATCAATAATCGATTACTTAGCAACGTTCAAAAAATCCTTTCCAGATTTTAATTAAAACCATCGATTATAAGAAATCAATAATCGATTACCTGACGGTATTTGAAAACATTTTGGCAACGGTCAGTTATACAATCGATTATACTAAGTTAACAATCGATTATATATCAGTCTTGAAAAATCAATTTAGACACTGCCTCTTGACAATCGATTGTTATAGGTTCACAATCGATTATTTAATAACTTTGAAAAAGTCTGGAAGACACTGCCTCAACACAATTGATTGTCATAAGTTCACAATCGATTATTTTGTGACTTTGAAAAATCTGATGGACACTGTCTCTTCACAATCGATTGTCATTAGCTTCACAATCGATTATTTTGAGCTTTGAAAAACTTTGATGGACACTGCCTCATCACAATCGATTGTCATAAGGTTCACAATCGATTGTCATGTAGATTTGAAAAATCTGATGTTCACTGCCTTAACACAATCGATTGTCAAGTTCACAATCGATTGTCAAGCAACTGACTTAAACATAATCGATTATCATAAGTACATAATCGATTATCTTAGTCCAGATTTTAGAGGCATGTTTAAAAATCATTTTGACTAAAGTAAATATGCATTATTTAAAAATCATTTTGCTCTAAATTAAATATGCATGATTTGTTAAGAATATTTTTACGAGAGAAGCCAAGTCTTGAGTTTAAGTTGTCGGATCAAGATCACAATTAAAAACCGACTCATATAAAACTTAATCTCGATCTTTGTCTTGTGCTTGAATCTCTTTGGCTTGTTCATGCAATTCTGTTATCAGTATGCTTCTTGCCATTTGATTGATTGTCATACAATATCGTTGTTTGACACTTGACTTCATTGTTTGTCATTCATCAAAACCTATACCTGAAAATCATGCTCATACAACCAAAGCGCACATATCATAGATATACATGATTTCCAACAATTTCCCCCTTTTTGATAATGACAAACAACGGAAGATATGCATATTGAATTCCCCCTAAATTCATGCAATATCTCAACATACAATTTATGCAACCAATTCAATTCAATGTAATTCCCCGTTAATTAAAGCATGCATATCGCCCATATTCTTCCCCCTTTTGGCATTAGCAAAAAGAGTATACCAAAGGTTATTTAAACCATTGACGATACCAATCGTTATAGACAAGATCATATAAAAAGTTAGTAAATGGCATACTAATAATAACGATCATTTTTCTCAACTATGCCAATTGTTATTTAAAAAAATATTCATCAAAACATGAATCAATCATTTATTATAAAACCAATTGATACAAATTGTTATTAAAAAAAAAGACTTGTTAAAGCATGTATCAACCAAAACTGATATAGATTATTTGCACATATCAACTCATTGCGTTTTTATTCAAAATACGATAACTAACCGACGTTCCCACTTAATGCATTAAGGTTTCGTGCTTGGTGCATCCACTACAATATTGTAGTCTTCAAGCACACCTGCAAAAAGAACCTAAAAATAGGTTTTTGGTACCCAACTTCTTTTGGGTCCTTGGGGGTAGGATAATAACAATTATAATCAACACATAAATCTCTATGTTTAGCAAAACAAAAGGGTGCAATGTGTCCTACCCGATTACAATAGTGACATATAACATTAGGATTGTGCATATGTCTAGGTTGAGCCAAATGCGTTCTAGGTGATCTAAAATTGTTTTTCCTAGAATCGTTGAAATTCCTAGAATCATTTCTAGGTGGTCTAAAATCATTTATTCTAGACTCATTTATAAACATCCTAGAATTGTGTCTAAGTTGTCTAAAATTATTCCTTCTGGACTCATTCATAAAATTCCTAGAATTCTTTCTAGGTGATCCGACCTCATTACTATCATCCTTTTTGATAACTTCAATTTTAGGACTATCAACACTACGTTTTTCTAGTGCGTTCCTATTTTCTATGTTCTCTAATTTTAAAGAACTACAAGAAGAACAGCTGGAGCATTTATCAATTGAAGAGACTTCATTCAATTCCTTGATTTTAATTTTGAAATCAACAGTGTTATTTTTCAAAAATTCATTTTCTTTTTCCAAAACTTCAATCTTATTTTTCAGAAAACCATTGTCATTTTTAAAACACTTATTTTCTTCTTTCAGCTTCTCATTTTCACAAGTCAATTTTTCAAACTCTTTTTCTTGCAAAGAAAGTGTTTTCTGAAAATCTGTTTCTTGCAAAGAAAGTGTTTTCTGCAAATCTTTAATAGTTTTGGAAACATTAACAAACTCACTGTATAATTCATTATAAGCATTTTGCATTTCTTCAAATGAGTGAGAGTTGGAAGTACTTACCTCTTCCTCTTTGTTGGCCATGAGGCATCGGGCAGTCGATTCATCACATGAGCTGTCCGCTTTTTGCGACGTGCTTTCATACGTTACCTCAAGCTTATCCCACATCTCTTTGGCAGTTTTGCAGTGGGAAATTTTTCGATAGTCTTCCTGATTCAAAGCGCTATACAACATATTGATTGCCTTGGTGTTGTATTCACTTACCATGGCTTTCCCAACTTTTGTCGTCATTTGTTCACCATGCATGATTATTTGCCATATACTAAAGTTGTTTGATTTGATGAAGATTATCATTCGCTCCTTCCAATATGAGTAATTCATTCCATCGAAAAATGGAGGCCAAGTGGTGGATTGTCCTTCATTCATCGTTCCTGCGTTCAATAATCTCAACAGAAAAAATATATATTGCTCTCAACCGGTTAAGGCTTTCAGAGAGTTAGGCTCTGATACCAATTGTTAGATAATACGCTTAACGCTAGAGGGGGGGGGGATGAATAGCGTTATAATAAATATTAGCGCAAACTTGCGGAATTTAACAATCGCAAGAAATAAATAAGTGCGATAAGTAAATAAATAAGAACGAACGAACCGATGTATCTTGGTTCACCACAACCCGTGGCTAGTCCAGTCCCCGAGAGACTCTCTCAAGATTTCCACTAACTTTGTTAAGCTTACGGGTGCTCAACAAACCGTTACAACTTGAGGACACAAGCCTCAACAACCTTTGCTCGGAGATACAACATTCCAAGACTTCAACCAAGGAAACAAAAGTTCCTTCTTACAACACAAGGGACTAACACTTCCCTTCAAGTGTACAAAAACACTTAGCACTCAAACAAGACACTCCTTTAAGAGTAGATATGAGTCAAAAGAATACGCTCAAGATCGCAACAACTTTCGACAGGAATTTGGCTCTCAAAAGCTTATGTAATGAATATAAAATGATAAGCAATAAAGTGTGCAAGCTTTAGCAATTGTATGATCAGTTGTTGTGTGTTGCTGTTCTTAAAAGACTGAATTGAAGCTGTATTTATAGTTGAAAAACCTTGTATTACCGTTGCCTAATTGCCAATTAAGAATTGCTGATTTTACTCAGTGACAATCGATTGTCAAATTACCACAATCGATTGTTTGCCAGTTCTTCCAAAATTCAATCCCAGATTTTACGCATAACAATCGATTATTTAAGACTCACAAGCGATTACTGGCAACGTTCAAAAAATCATTTCCAGATTTTACGTAAAACAATCGATTATAAGAAATCAATAATCGATTACTCAGCAACGTTCAAAAAATCCTTTCCAGATTTTAATTAAAACAATCGATTATAGGAAATCAATAATCGATTACTCAGCAATGTTCAAAAAATCCTTTCCAGATTTTAATTAAAACAATCGATTATAAGAAATCAATAATCGATTACCTGACGGTATTTGAAAATATTTTGGCAACGGTCAGTTATACAATCGATTATACTAAGTTAACAATCGATTATATATCAGTCTTGAAAAATCAATTTAGACACTGCCTCTTGACAATCGATTGTTATAGGTTCACAATAGATTATTTAATAACTTTGAAAAAGTCTGGAAGACACTGCCTCAACACAATCGATTGTCATAAGTTCACAATCGATTGTTTTGTGACTTTGAAAAATCTGATGGACACTGTCTCTTCACAATCGATTGTCATTAGCTTCACAATCGATTATTTTGAGCTTTGAAAAACTTTGATGGACACTGCCTCATCACAATTGATTGTCATAAGGTTCACAATCGATTGTCATGCAGATTTGAAAAATCTTATGCTCACTGCCTTAACACAATCGATTGTCATAAGTTCACAATCGATTGTCAAGCAGCTGACTTAAACATAATCGATTATCATAAGTACATAATCGATTATCTTAGTCCAGATTTTAGAGGCATGTTTAAAAATCATTTTGACTAAAGTAAATATGCATTATTTAAAAATCATTTTGCTCTAAATTAAATATGCATGATTTGTTAAGAATATTTTTACGAGAGAAGCCAAGTCTTGAGTTTAAGTTGTCGGATCAAGATCACAATTAAAAACCGACTCATATAAAACTTAATCTTGATCTTTGTCTTGTGCTTGAATCTCTTTGGCTCGTTCATGCAATTCTGTCATCAGTATGTTTCTTGCCATTTGATTGATTATCATACAATATCGTTGTTTGACACTTGACTTCATTGTTTGTCATTCATCAAAACCTATACCTGAAAATCATGCTCATACAACCAAAGCGCACATATCATAGATATATATGATTTCCAACATAGACAAAAAAGTACAAACTTTTAAAGCAAGGCTTGTAGCGAAAGGGTTTACTCAGAAAGAAGGGATCAACTATGAGGAAACCTTCTCGCTGATAGCCATGCTGTAGTCTATAAGAATTCTCTTATCCATTGCTGCTCATTATGATTTTGAGATTTGGAAAATGGATGTTAAGACAACTTTCCTTAATGGAAGTCTTGATGAGTGCATCTATATAATGCAACCAGATGGTTTTATGGAAAGTGACAAAGAACACATGTTGTGTAAGCTTAAAAGGTCCATGTATGGACTAAAACATGCATCTAGTGCATGGAACACTTGTTTTGATAAGGCAATTAAAACTTTTGGTTTTGATCAGTGTCTTAACGAATCTTGTTTACATAAAATTCGGGATGGGGACAAAGTGGCATTTTTGATCTTATATGTATATGACATACTGCATAGGAAATAATATGGGCATGTAGAATTCAGTTAAGCAGTGGTTGTCCACACATTTTGATATGAAAGATTTGGGAGAAGCGGCTCATATCCGTGGGATCAAACTCTTGCGAGAACGCAAGAAAAGGATATTAGGCATGTCCCAAGGTCTTATATTGATACAATACTCTCCAGGTTTAGCATGCATGATTCCAAGAAAGGATTTCTTCCTTTTAGACTTGGAATTTTCTATCTAACAATCAGTCTCCTAAGACTGATGAAGAGATAGAAAAGATGAAGGCGGTCCCTTATGCATCAGCTGTGGGGAGCCTCATATATGCTATGTTATGCACTAGGCCTGATATCTGCTTTGCCGTTGGCATTGTAGCAAATTTCAGTCTAATCCTGGGAAAGAGCATTGGATGACGGTTAAACATATAATCAAGTACATAGGAATTATAGGTTGATCTACCATTCGGATGACCTAGTACCTATAGGGTATACTGATTCTGATTTCCAATCAGACAGAGATTCTAGAAAGTCTACCTCAGGTAATGTGTTTACTCCTAGAGGTGAAGCCATAAGTTGGAGGAGTATCAAGAAAACTTGTGTTGCTGATTCCACCATGAAAGCAGAATATGTGGCAGCTTTTGAGGCAGCCAAATAGGCAGTTTGGATTGGTAACTTCCTGAGAGAGTTGGGTGTGGTTCCCTTGATTCAAGCGCAAATTATGCTTTACTGTGATAATAGTGGTGCGCTTGCACACGAAGCCATAAGAAGGCAAAGCACCTTGAGCGTAAATATCATTTAATTCGTGATATAGTGGAGGGGATGTAGTGGTCACCAAGATTGCTTCAGAGAACAACTTGGCAGATCCGTTTACTAAGAGCTTACCACAGAAGACTTTTGATAAGCATGTAGAAGGAATATGTGCCAAAATTATAGACGCATGGTTATTAGTCTAAGTGGGAGATTGTTAGAATATACTATAAGCCATACGTGTTGTTATAGTATTCTTTATGAACAATTATTTATTTACTTGTTTAAATTCAATAAAGTTTTACTTTAAATAGATCATGTGTTGGTTTGTGCGTCCATTGCTTACATAGTAGATGATTTAGTGTATAGAGTTTAGCTTATACACAGAAGATTAAATTATCGGTTCTTGTAAGACATAAAAGTTAATGTTCACAATCTAATGAGAGAATTGGACAAATTATCAGAATGATTGTAGCACAAGATTAAATATATTTTATCTAGATTATGGGAATGGCTTAATTCCAACTTCTTGTGCTAGTACATTTTGTATGAATTTAACGGATCAAGTAGAGATGAGTATTTTATACCGACTTTATAAAATAATTTCTCTAATCCATTTAATGTATTTATACTCTTAATCCTAATATAATTATTATTAGCTGTGTATATGACTTGTTATTTTGATTTATTAAAAGGCGAGATTCTTTTATGAGTCAATAAGCTAGTAAATTTGATAACAATGATATACATTGGCAAAGTAATAATTAGTTGATGAAATCCATATCTCGATTTTGAGATTGATAATACTCCTTTATGAAAGCTTATAAGTTTTCATGTGTAAACCCGACCGGTGGATTTTGTATCCGACACATGAAATAAGTTAAGTGTAATTCTAAAGGAAGTAATCAATAAATTAAATAGTCACTAATTTAATTTGATTGATTAGTATCTGAATCTTAACATGGGGAGTTAAATAAGATTTTATGGAAGAACTTCAAAATTGAACTAAGGAGTGCAATTACGAATTTTTAGTGGAATAATTTGTAATTTATTATGATGAAAATTAATATCATAATAGGAAGCCTTGTTAATAAATTATGTGATCCCTACTGTGCCTAAATAATAGGAAATAGTGGAAACTGTTACTTAGTGGAAAAGAAAATGTGAAAACCGTCCCTTAATGGAATAAGGAAACCTTACAGGTTTTGAAAACGATTTTGACCTAAAAAATGCAGCTATATATATGGATATAGGGGCTGGACGTTTTCACACGATTCTGACCGCGGTTTCTACTAGAATTTTGCCCACCCAAAATTCTCTATTTTCGGTTATTGTTTGAGTAACACAGTAGGAGATTGTGAAAATCCGCTGGTGCGTTTTCAACTGAGGAACTGGAGAACGTCATAAAGTTGTTGTGTTTACGCTTCAAGAGGTAATCCTAAAATCTCCATACGTGCTAGTTGTTTAGATTACACGCTAATAAGATTCTGTTATTAATTTGGGTGTGGTATATATTCCAACAACCCAAGTGGATTAGTGACTATCTCATAACGAGGGTTAAAAATTATACAATCTCATATTTTTTGAAATTCAGCAAAGGGAAAAATATTAGATAACTTTTTCCTAAGTTTTTATGAACAAAATTATTCAATATCTGTGCTGATAAAAGATGTAATTGGTACCAAAAAAATTAGTCGCGGGTAAGTTGGCCCGATCTCTATGGTTAAACTTTATTTTATAAAGGAAAAATATTTCTAAAAGAAGAAAGAACAGTTGCCTTGTTCCTAGTTGTACGGTTCATGTACCGACATCTGAATCTGCTACTCCTACTTACTACAAATAGTTTACTACCACTTCGTGTTCTCATTTTCTTGTTTGTTTTTCTTTTGGTGTTTCTATATTCATTCGGGTAGCAACGAAGTTAGGATGTAAAGTTATCATTCTTGAATTTTTCTTGGAACCCATAGTTGTCTTAGTTACTGTATTGGTAATTAAATATTTATATATATTTAATAAATTTTTTAATATAAATATAATATTTAAACAAAAGTAATTGTGTTCGGGCGAATACGCACCTAATAGGCGAGCTCCTCCTTTGCATTTGGGCATATTAAATTTGGATTCATGCCGAAAAATGAGGGTTAAAGCATTCTCTAATAAAGACAATTTTGTACCAAGACTCAATCTCAAAAGCTCTAACTAACAATGAAGAAATACTTACCACTTTTATCACCATCATGTTCTCCATTTAGTATGCCTATGAGCTCGTTTTCCTTTTTTATTGTCTTTTTTTTTCCTGCAATTACTGCTGCAGTTGCACCAGCTAGCTAAGTAAGAATCTACTACTAGTATATTTACATACGTAAATAACCCATAATAAGTAGAATTGGTGATCTAAAAAATAAGACATAATATTTTACGATCGCACAAGTAAATTGCATTGATAGTACTATATAAGTACATTTTACTTCACTGTTACTGTTAGTAGTGAATATAAATTAAATCTACTCTAAAACTAAATGAAGGTCAAACGGTAGAAGTATGAGCTCATAAATGAATGGATCTTTTCTCACCTACACACAGATATATATAAGACCCTAGCAATAAATGATCATTGGTAAATATATTCCACAGCCCCGTTTATTGCATTTTCACACAAAAGTATATGATATTTCTTTTCTGTAGGTCTGATATATATATGTGTAGGGGTCCTCCACAAGTCACACCTAAGAGTACTGTATTGGGCAAATTTGGTTCCCTACGCCCATATATTATCTACCTACGTTCTTGGTGAAGAAATCGGCATAATTATGGTCGACTCGAGCAAGGCCGACCTCAGTTAATAGACGGACCGAGTGACATGATTCGCTGTTACGTCGTTTCAAGCTCTGACACTCGTACATTGATGCCACCAACCCTTGTACTTTCCTTTGGTTATTTCAATATAAAGGGGACCTTCCCTTTGTAAAGACTCATGTGTATTTTACTATTGAAAAATATACAACTCTCTCTCTATCTGGTTCTCTCTTTTCTCTCTCATGTGCAAAGTTTACTGTTTATCTTATTGCTCTCATCACGAATCATTGACACTATAATCACAAATTTTCGTCACCTTAGGCTCTCTAGCTCATATTACTCTTGATTCCGATTAACCCATACTATTTTTGATTGTTTTAGAGCTATTTATGTATTCAGATAACCTTTTAGCCAAACAATTTGGCGCCGTCTGTGGAAATTTCGAGAATCAAAGATGTAGTTTGTTTCTAGAGTTCCTTAGAAAAACCACTCCCCACAACCTAAAATGGCTGAGAAAAATGCGAGAATGAAAGGTATCTTGGATGTCAGAACAGATCTCACAGGCACTCTCAACGCAGCTGCTGAAGGAGATGCCCTGCACACAAGCCCAGTACCTTGGTAAGCGTGGAACGCCTACCTTCCCCGTCAGAAGATCTGGTGGTTCCACGAGAAAGAGAGGCTTCAACGTCTACAACCAAAGAAGCACTCCCGGAGGTAAAGAAGTTACTGGAAGAGTGGTTGACAAACACTCTAAGCAGTCTAACTAAGAAGTCGCCTCAAAATAACAGATGCACCCCAGCAACAGATCACGTTGCAGCAGAAGATGAACTCGAAGTCACGAGAACGAACAACGTAACCATCGATGCTCAAGCTAACAGTGGCACACTCACAGCCATCCTAAAAAAGATGGAAAAAATGGAAAACGAAAATAGGTCGCTTCGCGACCAAATAAAGGAGCACCAAGAAAGGGTGGATAAGATTCCAGGCGCGCCCAAGTTTCTACAAAAGCGAGACATGGGGAGGTTCGTCGAACAACCATACACAGAAGAAGCTGCGCCTTACCCCATCCCAAAGACCTTCAAAATGGCCCCTACTTGAAAGTATATGGCGGGACCACCGATCCCGAGGACCACCTGATCCACTATGTCGCAGCCGTCAAAGGAAACAATCTATCAAAAGAACAGGTACCATCCGTACTTCTGAAGAAGTTTGGCAAAACACTGACAGGAGGCGCCCTAACGTGGTACTCACAGCTACCGGCCAAAAGCATCTCCACATTTGAGGAGATGGCAGATAAATTTTCCACCGCCCATGCAGGGGCAAGAAAGGCGGAAGCACTGGTCAACGACATTTTTGCTGTATGAAAGACCCTTGGAGAAGGACTCAGGGAGTTCCTAGCCAAATTCAACTGGGTCAGAATGAGCCTACCAAATGTATCCGAAGTTATGGCAGCTGCGGCCTTTCATAACTGACTCAACAGAGACAGCTCGAGGGCGACCAAGAAACTGCTCAGCCGTCTTCTGAAATATTCCCCACCACCTGGGAAGAGATACACAACGCCTATTGCGCCGAGGTACGTTGGGATGATGACGACCTTAACGGACCAACCCGACGGTTGACGACGGTGCACCTAAAAATCTGAAGGGACCGGCGCAGTGAGGGATGGCGGGAGCAAGTCCTACGCCTCAACAGGGAAAGACACCAACCACACATTAGGTCCTCACATCCGCCGCTGCCGAGGCATGAAGACGCCTTACAATGACATGTATCCCTACTAAGGAACGACAGAGGTATGCCCCCTTCATTATATGCACATAACTTTTGTGTATCTCCTTCAGAAGTAGTGTACGCACTGGAGAAACTGCTCATCAAAGTACAATGGCCAGCAAAGATGAAGTCCGACCTCGCCACCAGAAAGTCAAACGCCCTGTGCGAGTTCTACCAAGAATGGGGGCACGGAATGGAGGACTACATAGGTCTCCGACAGGAGGTGGTACGAGCGCTAAACCAAGGGTTCTTGAAATAACTGCTCAGCGACAAAGGAAATCTCAACTTCGCATGCGGGCGGGAACAACACCACGGCCCTCCAAGGCCACGCTGACCAACATGCACCATAAACATGATCATTGGAGACGTCAATGATTCGGCGATCAATCACGTCAAATTCACCACCACCCACAAGCTGAAGCGAACCATCGCTCACGAACGGTATGACAACTTCGAAGATAGTATCACCTTCAATAAGTCTGAAGCCAACGGTTTGTGTTTCCTCATTATGATGCCTTAATTATTACTTTACACATAATAGATATGATGTTAAAAGGATCATGGTCGATGATGGAAGCGGCCCATGTATCATTCATCAAAGAGCCGTTGCACTCATGAGACTTAAGGATAAAATAATTCCACGCTGCATAACACTAACAAGTTTTAATAATGTAGTGGAAAGAACCTCAGGCGAGGTGACGCTGCCCATTATGGAAGGAGGGGTTACGATGGAAACCACTTTCCACGTAATGAACCAAGAAACGGCATACAATGCCATTATCGGACGCCCATGGATACATGCCATGAGGGCCGTCCTTTCCAGTTTCTATCAAGTGATCAAATTCCCAACCCCATGGGGAGTGCACAACATACAGGGAGAGCCCCGCACCTCCCATGAATGCTATAAAATAGCTCAGGATTACACGCACACCAAGCAACTTAAGGTAGTAAGGGCTGAAGCATAGCAATCAACCCTGTTGGGGACTAAGGTCCATCCGACAGAAAATGCCATCAAAGATCCCGAGGACGTTGAGGCTAGCAAGGCTACGGTCGAAGACCTCGACCCTGTCCAGTTAAACAACAGCGACTTCAAAAGAAAGCTTACATAGTCCACGTCCTATCAAATCCAGGTCAGTACCGTGAATTTTTATCTAACCATACAGACCTATTCACTTTTTCCCATGCAATATGCTGAGAATTCCACGAGAAATTGCCTCCCACAAACTCAACGTCGACCCATTATACCCGTCCGTGCGGCAGGTAAGAAGAAAATTCAACGCCCCCATCAATGAAGCAGTGAGTGAAGAAGTAGACAAGCTGCTAGCAAATGGCTCCATCAGGGAATCCAAGTACCCGGAATGGGTCGCATACGTCGTAATGGTCAAAAAGAAAAATAGGAAGTGGCGGATGTGTGTAGATTTCACTGATCTAAATAAACCATGTCCAAAAGACTCGTTCCCGCTACCCAATATCGACCAGCTGATAGACACAACGACAGGACATGAGCTGCTAAGCTTCCTTGATACGTACTCTGGTTTCAATCAGATCATGATGGCCGAAGAAGATCAGGAGAAGACAACTTTCATCACTCACCAGGGGACGTATTGCTATAAAGTAATGCCTTTCGGGCTCAAGAACGCAGGGGCCACTTACCAAAGGCTGGTGACCGCAATCTTAAAAGAACAACTCGACAAAACAATGGAGGTCTACATCAACGACATGTTGGTCAAGTCATCAAAAAAGGAAGACCAGACCTCCAACGACATGTTGGTCAAGTCATCAAAAAAGGAAGACCACCTCACCCACCTGAAGGAAGCCTTCAAAATATTAAGGAGGTACGACATGAAATTGAATCTCGAAAAGTGTGTTTAGGAGTAGCTTCGGGAAAGTTCCTGGGATTTTTGGTATCATAAAGGGGCATCGAAGTCAACCCTGACCAGATCAAGGCCATAGAAGCCATCCCAGAAATGTTGAGTAGCAAAAAGCAGGTGCAGAAGTTGACAGGCCGGATAGCCGCCCTCTCCAGGTTTATCTCACGCTCCTCCGACAGGAGCCACAAGTTCTTTGGTGTATTAAAAAAAACCAGGTACTGCAGTGGAATGGAGAATGTGTAGAAGCCCTGAAGAACTTAAAATAATACTTATCATCACTGCCCCTACTGGTGAAAGCCAACCCCGGTGAGCCATTAATGATATATTTGGCCGTATCAAAAGTCGTAGTCAGCGCCGCCCTGGTGCACGAAAATAAAGGTACGCAATCTCCTATTTATTATATTAGCAAAACTTTAGTGGAATCCGAAACCTGGTACCCCCACCTTGAGAGATTAGCCTTAGCACTCCTAGTATATTTACGAAAGCTACGATCATATTTCTATGCCATCCCATAAGGGTAGTAACGACCTTCCCTCTAAGGAGCATCCTACACAAACCCAAACTCTCAAGGCGACTCACTAGATGGGCAGTCGAGCTCAGCAAGCATGATATTACGTACCTCCCAAGAACCACCATCAAGTCGCAAGTCTTAGATGACTTTATCTCCGACTTCATCAGAAGTCCTGCCAAAGGCAGAACTCGAGGCACAACGCGCATCCTCCAAAAATGACCTATGGGTCCTTTATACGGACGCCACCGCCAATGCATCAGGATCGGTACTGGGACTCGTTCTTGAGGTCCCCACAGGTGAAACAATTCGCCAGTCCATAAGATGCCCGGAAATGACTAACAACGAGGCCGAGTACGAGGCCGTTATTGCAGGCATGAAACTGGACACCAAGTATGGGGCTCGCCGAATCCTCCTCCACTGCGACTCCCAGCTTGTGGTCTACCAGATCACTGGGACTTATCAGATCAAAGAATAGAGGTTACAAAAGTCCTAGTCAGAAATCCACAAACTGATGACTACATTCGATTAATGACGCTTCGAAAAAATTCCCAGAGCACGGAAAATAGAAGCGGACGGCCTGGCAAAGTTGGCTAGCGCCACCAAAAACATCAACAAAGAAAGTGTGGTCACACTCCTCCACTCGGCTATTGACCACACTAAGTTATTTTCCTTAAACTTGACTTGGGACTGGCGCAACCAGTTCATATCTTATTTGTAGGACGGGATACTACCCCCCCCCCCCCCCGATAAAAAGAGGCAAAAAAGCTTCGCATACAGGCTGCCCGGTACTGTATGATCAACAACAACCTTTATTAAAGGACGGTCGGTGGTCCCTTAGCCAGGTGCTTAGGGCCACAACAGAAAATACCGATACTCGAAGAAGTACACGAAGGCCATTGCGGCGCTCATACAGGCAACCGCGCCCTCGTGAGGTACATCATACGCGCCGGCTACTACTGGCGCACCATGAAGAAAGCAGCTGAGTATGTCCGCTGATGCAAGCAATGCCAAAAGTTTGCCCCAATGATACACCAACCAGAGAGCCCCTCCATTCCATCACCTCCCCCTGGCCATTCATCAAGGGGGGAATGGATATAATCGGCCCGCTACCCTCAAGACGAGGAAAGGTACGATTTTTTCTTGTTTTAATTGACTATTTCTCCAAGTGGGTGGAAGCAGGTGCGTATGCACAAATATGCCAACAATAAGTCATCACCTTCATATGGAGGAACATCATATGCCATTTTGTCATCCCCAAAGAAATCAACTGCGACAACGGGCGCCAGTTCATTGGTCAGAAAATGATCGAGTTCTTCGAAAAATGGCGCATCAAAAGGATACTGTCCACGCTATATCACCCCGCCGCCAACGGTCAAGCGGAGTCTTCCAACAAAATAATTCTAAACATACTAAAAAGGAAGCTCGATGATGCCAAGGGGCTATGGCCGGAACTACTACCTGAAGTCTTGTGGGCGCACAGAACCACATCCAAGTCCAGCACTATGGAAACCCCTTACTCGCCGGTTTATGGAACCGACGCTATCATACAGCCTAAGGTATTCACACACCAGCGAGATAGAAAACAATATCAGCAGACTCCAAGTTCTTGATGAAGCCAAAGAAAGAAGAGAAATGGCCCACATCAGGATGGTAGACCAAAAACAACAAGTCGAAAGATATTACAACAAAAGGGCAAAAATAAGGCCACTCAAAGTAGGGGATTACGTCCTCAAAGCCAAGTATTTGGCCTCAAAAGACCTAAATGAAGGGAAATTGGGCACAAACTGGGATGGACCCTACAAAATCACGCCGGGGGCCGAGAAAGGAGCATTCCAGCTAGAGACAATGGAATTAAAGACACTCTAGAACAACTGGAACGTCGCTCACCTCAAACATTTCCACTTTTAAAAAGGTGTCACCTTGAGTCGTACTCTTTTCGCCATACCAGAGTTTTGTCCCAATTGGGTTTTCTCGGGAAGGTTTTCAACGAGGCGGCAAAGGGATCACCTGGAGATGTTTGCAGCACAAGTGCATCATGTCCGCTTCTCCATGTACTCTCTAAGCCATACATGATACAGGGACTAGATTAGTGTCATCTCCAGATGTATAGAAAGGTTACGACCATCTCCAGATGTATAGAAAGGCTACGACCATCTCCAAATGAATGAAAAGGCTACGGCCATCTCCAAATGAATGAAAAGGCTAAGGCCATCTCCGAATGAATGAAAAGGCTACGACCATCTCCAAATGAATGGAAAGGCTACGGTCATCTCCAAATAATGAAAAGGCTACGACCATCTCCAAATGAATAAAAAGGCTACGACCATCTCCAAATGAATGAAAAGGCTACAACCATATCCAAATGAATGAAAAGGATACGACCATTATTTTACATGGCTATGGCCATCGTTTTCATAAGGCTACGGCCGTTATCTTATATGACTAATGCCATCAGGCTACGACCATTATTTTACATGGCTATGGCCATCGTTTCCATAAGGCTACGGCCGTTATCTTATTTGACTAAGGCCATCAGGCTACGACCATTATTTAACATGGCTATGGTCATCGTTTTCATAACGCTACGGCTGTTACCTTATATGGCTAAGGTCATCAGGCTACGACCAATATTTTACATGACTATGGCCATCGTTTCATAAGGCTATGGCCGTTATCTTATATGGCTAAGGCCATCGAGCTACGACCATTGTTTTACATGGCTATGGCCATCGTTTTCATAAGGCTAACGCTGTTTTCTTATATGTCTAAGGCCATCAGGATACGACCATTATTTTACATAGCTATGGCCATCGTTTTCATAAGCCTATGGCCGTTATCTTGTATGTCTAAGGCCATCAGGCTACGACCATTATTTTACATGGCTACGACCATTATTTTATATGGTTAAGGACATTATTTTAAATATCTATGGCCATCGTTTTCATAAGGCTATGACCGTTATCTTATATGGCTAAGGCCATCAGGCTACGACCATTACTTTACATGGCTATGGCCATCATTTTCTTACGGCCGTTATCTTATATGGCTAAGGCCATCAGGCTACGGCCATTATTTTACATGGCTAAGGCCATCAGGCTGCGGCCATTCTTTTATATGGCTAAGGCCATCAGGCTACGACCATTATTTTACATGGCTATGACAATCGTTTTTATAAGGATACAGCCATTATTTTATATGGCTAAGGACATCAAGCTACGACCATTATTCTATATGGCTAGGGCCATCAGGCTACGACCATTATCCTACATGGTTAAGGCCATCACGTTTAAACGACTAAGGTCATCGAATTTTATAAGGCTAAGGCCATCATTGTTTTACGCGGCTATGGCCGTCAAGTTCAACAGCTACGGTAAAAAATACAACAACGTGCCAAAAAGTAGAAAAGATTACTTACAAAAAACTTATATGTTTTTATCAAAGGGGACAGACACCCATGATACAAAAATCAGTATTTACAGGCATATTTGCAAGGATCCTAAAAGTCCACTACTTATCCTGCCCGACCTGGCTTTCAGGTGGCCCGTCCTCATTTCCAAGAGGGTACGCTTTAGAAGTCCAAGAGATGGATTCCAAACGATTGACATCTGCAGAGTTGCCCCTCTCCCGAGACGGCGATTCAGGACTATAGCTGACCGCTTCACGAGTGACTCTAACCAGTTGGCCTTGGCTCTCAACTTCCGCTTCAAATGCTCGACCAACAGCCAGAAATTCCTCAAGCACGACCAGCCTGGCCTCCGCATACACCCACATCTCGTGCGCTTCACGAGACATATCAGCCTGTGCACGAGCTCGCTTGAGTTCCTCGACCTCGGCCTTCGTGGCATTGAGTTTCTCCGTTAAAGCTGCAACCTGGGTGCGTAATTCTGCCACCTCCTCCGCCACCACATGGCAAAGCTACAACTCCTCGTCCTTGGCTTGATAAGGACCTCCATCTCCGCGGCCCGAGCAACAGCGGCCATGAGCTGTTCATCAACTTTCTCCAGCTCGGCCACTCTTTTCTTCAACTGCTCCCCAGACTCCACGAGGCCCTCACGAACAACCCTAAAGTTAGGGTCCTGTTTATACATATCGACCAAGGTCCAGTGCGCCTCGCGCATCTTGTTATACTTTTGCACCACCCTGTTGTATCTGGCCATCTTCTCATTCCGACTGATCCCTCTGCACCTCTAGGACAAGAGTCTGGAATAGAAACCAAGTAAATACGAGGAAATATAATCCTCCACTAACACAAAAATAAAGGTCATCGAGCAAGGCAAAGGCATACCTGTAAGGCCGCACCTTCCACCCTTTGGGCCAAGACTTTGTCGCTAAGTTCTGCCATGGTCGCATGCTCGGTGCCATCACACAAGAGCGTCATACTGTTGACCACCTCCTCACAATTCTCCAACAGATTATAGTGACTTGGAATCACTATGCGACGAGAAGACTGGCCGACCACCATCTCCACCCGGTCCAAGGACCCACCTCATCTGCCCGTGTCTTCCGTGGCGGCCCCAGGGCCCGCCAAGTCCATGCCTTCACTCCTTCTCTCCGTGACCTCCTTCCTAAGAACGACCCTCCCTGAGCGAATGGCCTTCGCCATGAAACCGGCCTTGATCCAAGGCGGGTTGGCTTAACCTTCCTCGTCTGAGTAGTCACGGCCTTGCCGGTAAGAATTCGACGTTGCCTCATCTCCAATGTCTCCTCCTCCTCACGGTCCCCCTCTGTGGGATGTAGAGTGGATTCAGAGGGAGTCGGTTCAGCAGAGGACGTCCTTGTGGGGGGCAATCTCAGGAATAGCCGTTGGTACAACTATAGGCATTGTCTCAGGTACGACCCCCAGCACGACCTCATGTACTGTCTCTGGAGCCTCTTCTAAAGCAACCTCTTGCCTTGAGAGGGGCCTGGATGTACCAACAAGGATTAAGTCTTCCTCAGGGCCGGATATCGCCCTAGAAAGGCCAGTCGTAGTCTTCTTCTACTTCTTCTGCTTCATCTTATTCGGGGCCTTTTTAGAGGCGTCCCAACCTGCTAAAACATGTATGAGATGGGAAATATATGGGGGGCCCCTAAACCATAACAAAAATTAGGTAAGACTGTTACCAGCCGGGCCATGGATTCTAAGGAATTCAGGCCATGAATTTCATTCTTCTGCAAATGGTATCAACGCTTGCACCCATAACCTAATGTCGACAACCCTTTGAGGAGGGCGAGCTACCACTGCATGAAAGCAAAGGGAAATTTTCAACGGTGAAAACCAGCAAGGTAAAGTCTCCATAGTAAAAGTTACGCACAGTAATACTACATGCATCGTTCCACACCTCTGGAAACCCTTCAGGATCGGACACAAGGTGCTCGGTACGCACGAAGAAGAATCTCGTCCAGAATTTGCGATTGGCCTTGCCGTCCACAAACGACACGAAGCTTTTCTTTCCCCGACTCCTTAACTGGAGCATCGAGCCCCTCATGAAGACTGCATTAAACATTTGTAGAAGGTGATGAACGGTAACCTCCTTCCTAGCCTTCGCCGCGTAGATGGTAAGCAACCTACACACCTTCAACGCATACGAATTAAGTTAGGCCAGGCACGCCCCAAACCAGCTACAGAGCTCTTCCGACAAAGAGTTAAGTGGGAGGCTATACCCGATTCGAAAGGCATACTCATAAAAAGCATAGTACCCGGGCTTGTACACATTAGCGTGGTCTAGCCCCGTAGGGACCATCTCAACATGATTAGGGATATTATACGACTTCCTGAGAGTGGCCAAGTGAGACGACATCAGATCACTGTGCTCCCAAGGAGGGAGTTTACACTTATTCTTAAAGTCACTCCTTTTACTCATATTGAGTGGGAGCAAGTTAGCCGTTGATAACGGAACAAAAACTTCCTCGGCCTCCCTGTCATCTGAGGATGACGAAGCCCTAGAGGAAGCAACGTCCTTGGTCCTGCTATCATCATGACGACGCTTGACCATAGCGGATGTTATAAGAAAATGGTGTTTCCGGTCACCAGTTCGATCCCTAAGAACGAAAATTTCAGAGAAGAAAGAACTATAAGCACCAGAAAAAGATAGGGAAAAGATTGGGAAAATACTCTCAGAAAAGCTTCGAAAGATGAATCCAGTTCAACTCTCCCTCTATTTATAAGAAAAGGTACACAAAAATCGAAAGAGCATGATTCGAAAATCGGCGAAGGAAACCCAAACGTCACGTCATAACCTGAACCGCCTCGGGTGTAGAAGTAATGATCACGCACGTGATCGATGATGTCATCTTAAAAAGAAACTCTAAAAAGGAGGTAATATGTCGACGGCTTGACCTCTTCACATATGAGCACGTCGCTTATAGGGGTATCAACAGGAACAACCAAATTTCCATAGGCGTCGGGTATGTATGTCCGTCCATTGGATACGCCTCTCGATTGCATCCCCAATAAACGGAGGAACAATCTTTATTGGGCAAATTTGGTTCCCTACGCCACATATTATCTACTTACGTCCTCGGTGAAGAAAGCGGCCTAATTATGGTCGACTCGAGCAAGGCCGACATCAGTTAATAGACGGGCCGAGTGACATGACTCGCTGCAACGTCGTTTCAAGCTCTGCACTCGTACACTGAGGCCACCAACCCTTGTACATTCCTTTGGTTATTTCGATGAAGGTCCCTTAGTATATAAAGGGGACCTTCCCTTTGTAAATGCTCATGTGTATTTGATTATTGAAAAATATACAACTCTTTCTCTATCTGATTCTCTCTTTTTCTCTCTCTTGTGCAAAGTTTAATGGTTATCTTATTGCTCTCATTTCTCGAATTATTGACACTATAATCACAAATCTTGGTCATCTTTGACTCTCTAGCTCATATTACTCTTGATTCCGATTAACCCATACTATTTTTTATTGTTTTAGAGCTATTTAAGTATTCAAATAATTTTTAGCCAAACAAGTACATTTACCAAGCAGTTTGCCAAACAAATTTATGTACTGTAAAATAAGTAGGTTCATCATATGTCCTCTTCATGAAAATCAACTAATGCATGACTCATGACTAAGATTTGTGAGCCCCAAATATTTATAACTTGTTTTATCATCTATATATTATGTACATATCATTAGATTTCTCTTGATTTGCACTCCTTGTCACATCGTTTGGGTTTCTTGATACTTTCAGAAAGTAAAAAGGATTAAATGCCTTTGTGATGGAGTATTCTGTTAATATGTAAATGCAAATAATACTTAATAATTAATTAAAATTTAATATTGTCAGCTTCTTTTCTAATGTCAAATTAGTATTTCTGATACGTTATAATTAATTACGTAGATTTTAAAGAAACTCTGTTTGAGCATAAATGGTTAAGAGTTGCTGGCATACTCACCAAAATACTTTAAATTTAGAAGAGCATATATAGATATTTACCAAGTACCCATTGATGTCCCTGGCTGAACAAGTAGTTGTTATATATCCATTACTCTCTTACCACAATAAACTCATTAGCAGTAGCACCAGCAAATTAGGGCGGAAGTAGTGTTTGAGTGCCGGGTTCATATGTACCAGCACTTTTGAAGTGGAATATAAATTTATGTATCATAATTCTTTAAAATTGAAATAAATAATAGATATATGAACACTTTTAAAACATAATGAATTAGATATGAATAATATTAAAGGTTGAACTCACAACGGTTAATTAAATTCTGGATCTACTTATAGTAACAATGCATTTTACTTACCAATAACGATGTCATCTCATTTTTTTGGTTTTGTTTCTCACTCGATATTCGATACTTGCATTAGAATCCGTCTATATCCGAATTCGCGCCGGACATTCAGTGGTAAGGCTGATGCCAAGATTTTTCAATCCCATTCATCAACTGGAGTTTGCATTATAAGGCTCTCAATGACTGCACTAACCCACATTATTAAAATAGTTCACCAGGTAGGAATGGGTGGGGGACGACCTCAATGGCTCAATTCCTCTTTCCTTAGAGTCATCTGTATTTTTGCATGCATATCACATGTGCTTTTTCTTACGTTACGCTAATCAATATTTTGTCTCTGTATTTTTAACTCTTTTCACACGTATTAAGTAATCCATCTGAATAGGGTCAAATTTGGCCTTCAACGTCCCCACGCCAACGTGTACACTCACTGGGTAGACACCGGCCAGAGTGAGGGTACGACCCAGGCGTGGGGGTGAATGCGACGTCGTTTAGAACTTAACTTCTTCACTAAGCGGGAGCCACCTACTTTTGTACTTTTTCTTTGATTATTTCGAGGAAGGTCTCCTACTATATAATGGACACCTTCACATTGTAACAGGTAGCATTATTGTTTTTGAATAATAGAACTTCTCTCTCTATCTCTATCTCTGTCTCCGATAATTGCTTCTCTCATAAGATAAGATTATTTTCTTTATCTTTGAGATCTATAACTACGATAAGATTATATTCTTTATCTTTGAGATCTGTAACTACGATATCGTCCGTTTATCTTCTATGTCAAATTATATTTGATTACGACCTGCCCTTGTTATCTTTTGATTGTTTTCTAAGCTAACAAAGTATATCGATAATTTTCGAGCCAAACAATTTGGTGCAGTCTGTGGGGATTTCGAGAATTAAAATCATAGTTTGCACCTAGAGAACAACCAACAACGACTCTCCACATCACATGAAAAAAAATGGCTGAAAACAATGCAATAATGAAAGCGATACTAGATGTTGCAACCAACCTCATCGGTCCTCTCAATGAAGCTGGTGAAGAAGGTGTTTCGATTACAACCCCTATCACCACAACGAGTGGGGAGATCCCACATCCCCCACCTGGGGATCTGACGATCTTGGGGGAAAAGGGTGCTTCTACATCTACAACCGAAGAGGTACCCCCGAAAGTCAAAAAGCTACTGCGAGAATGGCTAGCAAATGCCGTAAGTGGTCTGATAAAAAAGTCACCACAAGGTAATTTCATATGTGCACCGAAAGTTGATCTCACCGCTGGCATGGCTAAACCTGGAATGGCACGAGCAAATGACATACCGGGCGAGGTACGGGCCAACGATGGCACACTTATAGCCATTCTTAAGAAGATAGAATAGATGGAAAATGAAAATTGATCACTTCGTGATTAGATGAAGGAACACGAGGAGAGGGTAGAAAAGATCCCCAGTGCCCCCAAGTTACTGCCAAAACGCGATATGGGAAGATTTGTTGAACAACCCTACACCGAGGAGGCTGCCCCGTGCTCCATTTCGAAAACCTTTAAAATGCCGCCCTACCTGAGAGTATACGACGGGATCACAGACCCGAGGACCATTTGATCCACTATGTCATGGCTGTAAATGGCAACGACATGTAAAAGGAACAGGTACCGTCAGTTCTGCTAAAAAAGTTCGATGAAATGCTAACAGGAGGAGCCCTGACGTGGTACTCCCAGCTACCAGCTAAGGTAATTTCTACGTTCGAGGAAATGTCAGACAAGTTCGTCACCGTCCATGTAGGAGCAAAGAAAGCAGAAGCAAGAGTTAACGATATCTTTACCATCCGTCAAACCGCAGGAGAAGGACTCGGGGACTTCCTAGCCAGGTTTAACAGGGTGAGGATGAGCTACCCAATGTATCGAAAGGCATGGCGGTGACCTCTTTCCAGAATGGACTAAGCAGAGATGGGTCGAGACGAAAAAGCTGCAAAGCCGTCTCATGAAGTAACTTCCTACCACATGGGAAGAAATCCATAATGCCTACTGTGCCGAGGTAAGAGAAGATAAGGACGAACTCAATGGGACTACCCAATAGTTGACGACAATACATCCAGAAATTAGAATGGATCTATGCATCGAGGGACAGAGGGAAAAAATTTTCGCGTATCAACAAAGAAAGGCACCAGCCTTGTGTCAGATCCTCCCATCCGCTGCCACCAAGACACACGAATGCACTACAGCGCCATGTCGCTCCATTCCGAAACGAAAGAGGTATGCCTCCTTTATTATCCGCCCATAACTTTTGCTTGTCTCCTTCAGATATAGTGTACGCACTAGAGAACTTGGGTAGCAAGGTATAATGGCTGACGAAGATGAAATCGGACCCCACCACAAGGAAATCAAATGTCCTATGTGAGTTTCATCAAGAACGAGGGCACAAAACTGAGGACTGCATAGGCCTGTGGCAAGAAGTGGTCAGAATGCTGAATCACGGGTACCTGAGGGAGCTACTCAGCGACAAAGGGAAATCCAAGTTTGCACGCAGACGTGAGCAACCCCATCAGCCGCCGAAGCAGCCCTTCCCGACATGTACAATTAACATGATTGTCGGAGGTGGTGACGACTTAGCAATCAACCACGTCAAACTCACTACAACGCACAAACTGAAGCTAACCATCGCCCACGAAAGGTATGACGACTTCAAAGATAGTATCACTTTCGATAAGTCCGATGACGACGGTTTGGCTTTCCCTTACTATGATGCTTTGGTTATCACTTTATGATGTTAAACGAATCATGATTGATGCCGGAAGCGGCTCCTATATTATCCACCCGACGGTCCTCATGCAAATAAGACTCGAGGATAAGATAATACCGCGCTGCATAACACTAACTGCTTTCAATAATGTAGTGGAACGGACCTCTAGGGAGATATCCTTGCCCATTTTCGCGGGAGGAGTCATGTTGGAAACAACTTTCCACGTAATGATCCAGGAAACAACATACAACGCCATCATAGGACGCCCATGGATACACGCCATGCAAGTGGTCCCGTCAAGATTTTGTCAAGTGATCAAATTCCCTACTCCGTTGGGAATATTCAACATCCGAGGCGATCCACGCACCTAAGGGAATGCTAAAAAATAGCTCAAGATTGCGCCCACTCCAAACAACTTAAGGGGGCGAGTGCAGAGGCATAGTAATCAGCTATGTCGGGAACCAAGGTCGACCCTACAAGGGACGCCATTAAAGAACCTAATACAATAGAGGCTTGTAAAGTTACGGTCGAAGATCTCGACCCATTCCAAATGGATGACGCCGACCTCACAAGAAAGCCTACAATGGGCACGTCCTCGCTAATCCGAGTAAGTATCATGAATTTTTGACTAACCATGCAGACCTATTTTGCTTTTCCCCACTCAGATATGCCAGGAATATCGCAAGACATCGCCACTCACAAGCTAAACGTTGACCCACTACACCCACCACGGCGGTAAATGAGGAGAAAATTCAATGCCGATATCAACGAAGCGGTTAGTGAGGAAGTAGACAAACTATTGGCCAACAACTCCATCGGGGAATCAAAATTTCCCCAATGGGTCGCTAATGTTGTCATGGTCAAAAAGAAAAATAGGAAGCGGAGAATGTGTGTGTACTTCACCAACCTGTATAAGGCTTGCCCAAAGGATTCATTCCCATTGCCCAACATTGATCAACTGATCGACGCTACTGTAGGATACGAACTGCTAAGCTTCCTAGACGCTTATTCCGGCTATAATCAGATCATGATGGCTGAAGATGACCAGGAGAAAACAACTTTCATCAGCCACCAAGGGACATATTGCTACAAGGTAATACCCTTCGGGCTAAAAAATGCAGGAGCTACGTACCAAAGACTGATCACCAAGATGTTCAAAGAACAATTCGGTAAGACCATGTAAGTCTACATCAAAGACATGCTGGTAAAATCAGTAAAGAAAGAGGACCACATCAACCACCTGAAGGAAGCGTTCGAGATATTGAGGAGATACGGAATGAAGCTGAACCTTTAGAAGTGCGCCTTCGGCGTGGCCTCAGTGAAATTCTTAGGGTTTCTCGTATCACAATGAGGCATCGAGGTCAACCCATACTAGATCAAGGCGATAGACGCAATACCTGAGGTATTGAACAGAAAAAAGCAGGTACAAAAGCTAACATGGAGGATAGCCGCTCTATCTAGATTCATCTCGCGGTCCTCCGACAAGTGCCACAAATTTTTAAATATGCTGAAAAAAGACCAAGGGTTACAGTGGAATGAGGAGTGCGTTGAAGCCTTGAGAAAGCTAAAAGCGTACCTATCCTCACTGCCCATGCTAGTCAAAGCGAGCCTAGGCAAACCCTTGCTTGTGTATCTGGCCACATCCGAGGTATCTGTTAGCGCAGTCTTGGTCCGCGAGAACGAAGGTATGTAATTTCCTATTTACACAGTAGCAAAACGTTAGGGGATGCTGAAACACAGTATCCACATCTTGAGAGATTAGCTCCGGAATTGGTCGTGGCTTCACGCAAGCTCCGTACCTATTTTCAATGCCATCCCATAAAAGCGATGACGAACTTCCCATTGAGAAGCATCCTACAAAAGCCTGAATTATCAAGCCGGCTCGCCAGATGGGATATTGAGCTCAGCGAGCACGATATCTCGTACCACCCAAGAACCGCCATAAAGTCGCAAGTACTTGCCAATTATATAGCGGATTGCAGCGCAGGAATCCTGCCAGAGACGGAATGTGAGGCACAACGTGGTTTCTCTAATGCCCCAACCTATGGACTCTCTATACTGACAGTGCTGCCAATGCATCAGGATCGGGACTAGGACTCGTCCTCGAGGTTCCCACGGGTGAAACAATTCGCCAGTCTATACGATGCCCCAAAGTGACTAACAATGAGGCCGAGTACGAGGCCGTTATTGCAGGTATGAAACTAGCCATCAAGTGTGAGGCTCGACGAATCATCCTCCATTGCGACTCCCAAATTGTGGTGAATCAGGTTGCTGGGACTTACCAAATACAAGTCAGAAATCCACAAGCTGATGGACGAGTTGAATGAGTGCCACTTCGAGAAAATTATGAGGGCAAAGAATGTCTAAGCAGACGTCGTAGCAAACCTTGCCACGGCCGCCTAAAAACTGAACAAAGAGAGTGTGGTCACCCTCTTCCACTTAGCCATCGACCATACTGAGTTATTCTCTTTAAATCTGACTTGGGACAAGCACAACCAGTTTGTATCCTACCTGTAGGATGGAACACTTCCACTCGACAAAAAAGAGGCAAAGAAACTCTATGTACAAGCTGCCCGGTATTGCCTGATAAACAACGTCCTCTACAAAAGGACGTTCGACGGACCCTTGGCCAAGTGTCTAGGGCCCCACCAAATGAGGCAGTGCTCAAAGAAGTGCACGAGGGTCACTGTGGTGCCCATACAGGTAATCGCGGCCTCGTACGATGCCTCATATGGGCCGGCTACTACTGTCCTACCATGAAGAAAGAAGCAGCGGAATACTTCGCCTGTGCAAATAGTGCCAAAAATACGCCCCCATGATACACCAACTAGGAGACCCTCTCCACTCGTTCACATCCCCATGGCCTTTCATCAAATGGGGAATGGACATAGTCGCACCCCTCCCGCCAGGACGAGGAATATACGATTTCTACTAGTTTTAACTGACTATTTCTATAGGTGGATGGAAGCATGTGCGTACGCTCAAATACGCGAACAAGAGGTCATCGCCTTCATATGGAAAAATATCATATGCAGCTACGACATCCCCAAGGAAATCAACTACGACAACAGACGACAATTTTTCGGTAAAAAAATGACAGAATTCTTCGAAAAATGGCATATCAAGCGAATACTCTCAACGCCGTACCATCCAGCCCCCAATGGACAAGCAGAATCCTCCAACAAGATAATACTAAATATACTAAAAAAGAAACTTGAGAAAGCCAAAGGGATATGGCCTGAGCTACTGCCAGAAGTATTATGGACCCATCGGACCACACCCAAATCCAGCACAGGGGAAACACCATACTCACTGGTCTATGGAACCGACGCGGTCATACAAGTCGAGGTCGGTGAACCAAGCTTGAGGTACTCGCATACCAGCGGAACAAAAAATGACATGAACATGCTTCAAGGCCTCGACAAAGCCGAGGAAAGGATAGATATGGCCCACATCAGAATGGTGGCCCAAAAACAACGTGTAAAAAGGTACTACAAAAAAGAGAGCCAAGATAAGACCAGTCAAAGTGGGAGACTATGTCCTCAAAGCCAAGACATTGGCATCCAAAGACCCAAGCGAAGGAAAATTGGGCACTAATTCGGATAGACCCTACAAAATCATAGCATCAACAAATAAAGGAGCATTCTAGTTGGAAACAATGTAAGGAAAAATGCTACAAAATAATTGGAATGTCGCCCACCTCAAGTATTTGCATTTCTGAAAGGTGTCTCCTGAGTTGTACTTTTTTTCCCATATCCGAGTTTTGTCCCAATAGGGTTTTCTCGGGGAGGTTTTTAACGAGGCAGCAGAGGGGACACTAGGAGATATTTGCGGAACAAGTTTATCATATCAACTTCTCCATGCGCTCTCCAGGCCGACATGATAAAGGGACTAGACTGGCATGATCTACAATGTATAAATGGCTACGGCCATCTCCAAGGGCTAGCATGATCTACAATGTATAAACGGCTATGGCCATCTCCAATGTATGAACGGATACAAACACCTCCAATATATAAACGTCTATGGCCATCTCCAATGTATAAATGGCTACGACCATCTCCAATGTATAGACGGCTATGACCATCTCCAATGTATAAATGACTACGGTCATCTCTCATACGAAAATGGCTATGACCATCTACAATACGCAAGCGGCCAAGGTCATCAACTTAATTCAGGCTAAGGTCGTCGAATTATATGGCTAAGGCCATCTACACCAACAGTCGACCCAGTTCGACTACGGCAAGCAAGTGATTCGACGACAGTTGAAATCACTTATATGGCCAAGGCCATCAAAAGTTTATGACCAAGGTCATCAACTTAATTCAGGCTAAGGCCGTCAAAATTATATGGCCAAGGCCATCACCGCCAATAGTCGATCCAGTTCGACTACGGCAAGCAAGTGATTCGACAAAACTCGAAGCCACTCATATGGCCTATGCTATCAACAAGTAATGACCAAGGTCATCAACTTAATTCAGGCTAAGGTTGTCGAAATTATATGGCTAAGGCCATCGCCGCCAACAGCCAATCCAGTTCGACTGCGACAAGTAAGTGATTCGACGACAGTCGAAGCCACTCATATGGCCAAGGCCATCAACTTTATTATGGCTAAGGCCATCGCAGCCAACAATCGATCCAGTTTGACTACGGCAGGCAAGTGATTCGACGACATTCGAAGTCACTCATATGGTCAAGGGAATCAACAAGTTATGACCAAGGTCATCAACTTAATTCAGGCCAAGGCCGTTGAAATTATATGGCTAAGGCCATCGTCGCCAACAGTCGATTCAATTCGACAACGGCAAGAAAATGATTCGATGACAATCGAAGCCACTCATATGACCAAAGCCATAAAAATGTTATGACCAAGGTCATCAACCTTATTCTAGCCAAGGCCATCGACCTCATCATGGCTAAGGCCATCGCCGCTAATAGTCAACCAAGTTCGACTACAACAAGTAAATGATTCGACGACAGTTGAAATCACCCATATGGCCAAGGCCATCCACAAGTTATGAAAAAGGTAATCAACCTATTTCTTGCCAAGGCCATCGACCTCATTATGGCTAAGGCCATCGCCACCAACAGTCGACCCAGATTGACTAAGGCACGCAAGTGATTCGACGAAAGCTGAAGTCACCCATATGGCCAAGGCCATCAACAAGTTATGGCGAAGGTCATCAACCGAATTCTGGGCAAGGCCATTGACCTCATCATGGTTAAGGCCGTTGCTGCCAACAGTCGACCCAGATCGAACATGACAAATAAGCGAGGGACTCGACCACAGTCGAAGTCACACTCACGGCTAAGACCATCGAAATTATTTTTGGTAAGGCCATCCACGCTATCATTGGTCGAGGCCATCAAGATCAGCTACGACAAATTAATGACCCGGCATAGGTCGAAGACACATGTATGGCTAAGGCCATCGATGTTAAAATAGTGACCAAGTTCGCAAACATAGTTCAACGGTAGCATAAAGCACTTGAACAGTAAAATAAAACGCAGTAAAAGTCCAACAAGTAAATGAGCACCAATTATATGGAGACGGTGCACCAGAGAAACAAAAGAGCAAAGAAAAAGAATAAATTAGCAGAAAATCTATGTTTCATTATCTCCAAAAATACATGTACATCTGACCCTGAAAAAAGGTCCTGGTTACATCCAAAATAGAGGAGAGAGAAAAATATATACAAATCCTAAGAGCCATCGCTGCTTCGGCCATCATGCCCCGCTTGGCCGCTATTTTGTCCGCCATCGCCCCTGGGGTTGTAAGTCTTTGAGATCCAGGAGCTGGACTCTAGACGATTGACGTCTTCAGAATTGTAGCCCTCCCCATCAGGGGAATCAGAGCTGTAACTACAAGTGGTACGGGTGACACGGGCCAAGCGCCGTTGCTCCTCAACCACCGCCTCAGTGGATAGAACGGTAGATAATATTCCTCGAGTACGACCAATCTAGCCTCAGCATACACCCATATTTCGTGCGTCTCACGATGTGCGTCATCTTCGAACATTCACAAAACAGCCCACTCAAGGGCCTCAACCGACAGCAAGCTCAGCGGTCAAAGTGGAAACTCGGGTTTGCAACTGAGCCGCCTCCGCTGCTACCCCACGGTTGATCTCCAACTCCTTTTCTTTTGATTGAAGGAGAGTCTATAGCTCGATATTTCGAGCCAAAGCAGCCATCAGTTGCTCATCGACCTGCTCAAATTCGGCCACCCTCCGCTTCAACTGAGCCTCCGATTGTTCAAGGCCCTCACCGAACACCCAAAACTGAGGGTCCTGCTTGAACACATCCGCCAACGCCTGATGCGCGGCACGTCATTGTTTGTACTTTTCTTCAATTTTGTGGAAGGTGGCCGCCTTCTTCTGCTCACGTCGCCTCCTCTCCACCTCTAAGTCAAGGGTCTAAAAAGAAGAGGAAAGAAAGGAAACACAAGTCAATATGTAACAAAGTCACCTTTACGACCCATAAAAGGAAAACTAAAAGCTACCTGCAAGGCTGCACCATTGATCCTTTGAGATAGGTTCCTGTTACTGACGCCCTTCGGCGTTTCACGCTCTGCATCTGCACATAGCAGGGTAATCCCCGATGCGGCTTGTTTGCTGATCTCCAGCAAATTATACCCTCCCGGGATCGAAATTCGGTGGGTAGACCTACCCGCCCTCATCTCCACGCGGGTTGGATCCCCTCTTACATCTCCAAGAGCGGCCTTACGGCCCGTCCTCTCAATATCAACGCCCGCTTCCCCAATTGCAGAGGATGACCCGCCCTCTTGGACGCAGGCTGAGCTGGCAACAACGACATTTATCCTTTTAGGGAGCCAACCTCCCTGAACTGATGGCCTCGGCCATAAAAACTGTCCTTGGTTCTCGACGGGGCTCGCTAGTCATCACGTCCTCAGTCGCAATCCCCTTACCGATAGTCAGCCACCGCCTCCTTCTCTCTAGCGGCTCTTCACCTTTAGAAGCCTCCTCCACAGGCTTCGGTGACAGATCTAAGGGAACCACTTCATAAGCGGGTGCGGCCTCAGGCACCATCACATGCACGACCTCATGTGTCGTCTCTAGCACAGCTTCAGGCTCCGACTCAGATACCGCCAACGGCATAGCCCCCTGCTGAGAACCCGCTGGAGCGCTTGTCATATGAGTCGACCTCCCCCCTAAACGCCAACTACGGTCTTATTCCCTCTTGAAACAACCTGACCTGCCAACACAAGCGAATCAGGTAACGAAAATTTAAGGGGCTTTCAAAACTGAAGCCAAAATAAGAAAAACTACCTAGCGGGTTGTACTGGTTACGGAACGCGGGCCAAGTGCGGCACTCCTCCGCATAGGGTATAAAACTCTCCATCCACGATCTAATCTTTTCGATGCACCGAGATGGAGTCGCCGCCACTACAAAAAGAGAAAAAGAAGTCACAACAGCTGAAGAGTCATGACTCTAATTAATCACGA
This sequence comes from Nicotiana benthamiana, assembly GCA_034376525.1. NCBI lineage: Eukaryota > Viridiplantae > Streptophyta > Magnoliopsida > Solanales > Solanaceae > Nicotiana > Nicotiana benthamiana. The sequence goes on along the minus strand of CM067331.1, from coordinate 13,354,045 downwards.
AACCCACACAAGAATACTTACATTCTGAGTTCTACCTCTCTGAGAACCCTTTAGGATCAGACACCAGGTGCTCCGTCCTGATGTAGAAATATCTTTTCCAGAAGCCGCGATTGGTCTTATCATCAGACTTCTGTACAAAGCTCTTTGTACCACGACTCTTCAAATGAAGCATGGTACCTCGCAAGTAGCTTGAACTGAACATCTGCAGAAGATGATGAACCGAGGCCTCGGTCTTCGCCCTGGCCGCGTACGTAGTAAGGATTCTACACACATTCAACGTATAGGGCGTGAGTTAGGCCGGACACACCCTGTAAAAGTAGCAGAGCCCCTTCGCTAAATGATTAAACGGTAGGTTGTATCCGATCATAAAGGATAGTCATAAAAAGTACAAAACCCAGGCCTATGCACACGGACATAGTCCATATCAGCAGGAACCATTTCTACATGGACTGAAATGTTGTACGTTGATTGGATGGTGTCTAAGTGGGACTGTAGCAGTTCACTGTGCTCCCAAGGAACTAATGAGATCTTCGTTTTAAAATCACTTCGAACATGCATCTCTTTCGGGAGCACATGGTATACCGAAAGAGGAACTAGGGCCTTTTCCACCTCTTCTTCTTCACCACCGAAGGAAGGCGGAACCCTAGAAGGAGCTGTGTCCTTAGTTTTTTTGCTGCTCTAACGGCATTTTTCCATATGAAATGGTTTTGAAATACTAGTGACGGGAAATACAACGATAAAAAAATAGGGAAGATCTGACATAAGATATCTATTATAAGAAAGCAAGACAGAAAATGGAATAAAAAACTATTTAAAGGTTCGAAAGATTAATCACTTTGAACCTTTCCCCTACTTATAGGATGAATTTACACGGAAATCGAAAAGGTATGATCAGAACGGGCAAGGAAAATTAAAACGTCACATCACCGCCTGAACTACCTCGGGAACAAAAGTAATAATGATGTATGTGGGCGATGACGTCGTCCTAAAAAAGAAATCACACGTTAACGGATCAACAACGTTGGGAAAATCACGTCGTTTGTGTTGCCGCCTGAGTACGAGGTCAAATTCTCCAAAAGACGAGGTTCGCAATTATGGTCCATCGAGCACATCTCCAACAAATGGAGGGACTAACTGTATAGGGTCAAATTTGGCCCTCAACGTCCCCACGCCAACGTGTACGCCCAATGGGTAGACACCGGCCAGAGTGAGGGTACGACCCAGACGTGGGGGTGAAGGCGACGTCATTTAGAACTTATATTCTTCACTAAGTGGGAGCCATCTACTTTTGTACTTTTTCTTTGATTATTTCGAGGAAGGTCTCCTACTATATAAAGGAGACCTTCATATTGTAACAGGCATAATTATTATTCTTGAATAATACAACTTCTCTTTCTATCTCTATCTCTATTTCTGTCTCCGACAATTGCTCACTCATAAGCTAAGATTATTTTCTTTATCTTTGAGATCTATAACTACGATATCGTACGTTTAACCTCTAGGTCAAATTATATTTGATTACGATTTACCCTTGTTAACTTTTGATGGTTTTCTAAGCTTAAAAAGTATATCGATAACTTTTGAGCCAAATACCATCGTTTAGCATTAATTAGCAATAAAATTAACTACTCCATCCATAATAAGTGACCAATTTGATTTGGGTACATCCATTAACAAGATACTAAATATTAGACAAAAATAATTAGTGTGACTAAATTACTTTTTATTAAATGTTGCAACATAGTTATAGTACCACTTACTTCTCTTCTCAAAGGTGAGGGAGGAGTAAATGACTTTTAAGTAGTACTTACATAAGGGTAATTTTGGAATAACAAATTGATTTTTTTATTATATAAATGAACACTTGTTTTGGACAAAATAAAAAAGTAAATTGTTCACTTGTTGTGGATCCGAGGGAGTATATCAACCTTAATTTGTTCATTGAATATACTCTTTACTCCAGGAGCAACTTTGAAAAAAATTAGTAGTTAATTCTTTTTTGATATCTAAAAAAATAAAATATTGTGAACCACAATAAAATCAATTAAAGTGGATCGGAGGAAGAACTATTCTTTTACTGCTATTATTACATGTATATTTAATAAAAAAAGTTAATTATTATTTGCTGGAAAAAAGCAGTTAACTATAGTAATTCGTTTCACATAGAATATAGGCATAGCTTAATCACACTTGAGATTTTTTGTTTGTTTCTCCTACTATGTTCGGTATCCTTTTAATTTAAGACTCTTTATCCGACCGATTTTTTTTTACTTTGGACGATATTTTTATTACGACAAAGATTTAAACGATAGAAAGGAGAAAAGTCAACACATTTCAATTTAATGCGGTCAATAACTTGTCATTTAATTTTAACTGGTTTGCGACCTGAAAGAATTTATTTTACTCGTTAATTTACAGTTACTTGCATAAATCGATCTTTTAATTTGTAGGTCATCAAATGACAAGACAAGTAACATGCATTAATGGAATATTTACACAAATAGCCGACTATATCTTTTTTTTTTTATTTTTTTCTAGCTATATTAATTGTACGTTAATCATACATAATTTTATATAATATTGATGTTGGACATATTTTTGTATGTTTTAATGCTTCACCCATATTTTAACAGCTTTTTGGTGCTATAAAAATATCCAACATATATTAATTATTAATTTTATGACTAATTAGGTTGTGTGTGATGATTTAGGATATTTGAAGTGCAAAAATATGAAGAAAAAATGCTTCAACTAAAGGAGAAGAGGGTGGATGCATCGCATCCAACCTTGGAAAGAAGGCTAGTTGGTTCACCCTTAGCACTAACGTTGGGAGAAGGCATGCACCCGGGCACCGCAATGTTGAGGGAACAGAGGGTGGATGCCGCAATATCCGATGTTGAGAACGTTCAAGCTAGCATCAATTCCTGAAGCTGTTTCGGAAGAGGAAAAGGAAAATTTTGGCCAACAGACTTCTTTGCCAAAAACACTTCTTTTAGGTCATGAACACACTTTTTGAAGGGGATTTGACAAGGAGAGAGAACAGAGCCGCCGGAAAGGCCGTGTTTCATCTTTTCTTCCACCAAACTTAGTAAGTTTTATGTTTCTTTATATGATTTGTTGTTTGGCTACCATGTCTTTGTGGAGCTAAACTTCACGTTCTAGAGTTGTAGTTCTTTTATGACTGTTGTTATTCAGATATTGATTTTGATTCTTAATTTTTTTGTATTAGTTTATTTATTCAATCTTGCGCTTAATTATTTGATCTTTTGATCGCCAATTGAATACTATCTACGAATCTACAATTGAACTCGAAAGTGGGTAGATTGCACGTAGGATTAAGCAGAGCAATAGTTCTTGAACATGGCCATCGGGTAATAGATTAGTGGTTAGGATAGACATATACCTAATTGCGTTGCTTGATTGATGTACATGAATAAAGAATGCATTCTTGCTAGTTCTATGTCTATAGACATATAGGCATTAGGTTAGCTTGAATAGGGGAGTAAAAATTCGACATATTCTTATGAGCAATATTAACCCTATCAACCAATAAGCTAGATGATTAGTTAGTCAATACAATCGAAGAATACAAAAGGATTATTAGATAACCTATAAGCCGAGATCTTTTTCATTACATTGATAACATAAAATATGCTCTTCTTTTCTTTAGAATTCATATTTGTTTTTTTCTTCTTCTTTAGTTAGATTAGAGTCATATACTTTTAGGTATAATTTTTGTTTAGATAATTAGGATAGTCTAATTTAATTAATAGTTAATCACAAGTTCTCGTGGGTTCGAAATTTTATCTTATTACTTTATTACTAAATGATCACGTTTACTCGCGTGTGCACTTGACTGCAACAAATACATAAATTATGTGTATATTATACCCCATCAAATCTACAATAAGTGTTAATAATGTCATCTAATTTGTAATTAGATATCCTAGAACTCTCACTTTAGCGTGGTCAATGTAAGCGTTTTTCATTATTTATTTTATTTTTTACACTCGCTAATAGTTAAGAAAGTACGGAAGACATAATTGAACAGTTGTGACCAAGAGATTACTCCCATCAGTATAACATTATTTCAATTTGACTTCTAATCCCAAATGTTAGTAAAGGATTAGGCATGGATCACCGACGGCCATTAAGTCCAATTCAGACAACAAATGCGTTAAACAACAATAACAACCCAGTATAATCTCACTTAGTGGGGTCTGGGGAGGGTAGTGTGTACGCAGATCATACCCATACCCTTGGGTAGAGAGGCTGTTTCCAAATAGACCCCCGGCATCCTTCCCTCCAAGAACTTCTCAACTTGCTCTTGGGAAGACTCGAACTCACAACCTCTCGGTTGGAAGTGGGGGTTGTTTACCATCAGAGCAACCCCTCTTGTCTGGCACAACAAATGCATTAAACAAAACATAAATTAAAAGGAGCCACACATTATTCAACAAGATTTTCATGTGGGGGCACCGCCAAATTATTAAGCAGTAGGTAGAAATGAGCTCAAACTCCATAATTAGAGGATTATACAACCAGAAATTAAAATAAAAAAAGTGGAGAGAACAAAATGGTGCAAATCGTACAACAAAAATTACATCACCTACAAACCTTTGACGGACCATTGCCTTCAAGGTGAAGTTTAATTTCTTTTTTTTTTTAACCAAAAAGATGTAAGAAAAATCTTGATAAGCGAGCTAATCCAAGGTTTGATCGAAAATTAAATTCACTCTCGACAATGAAACTTAATATAAGGATAAATTTATCCCACATCAAATTACGCTTGTACCCAACTATTGGTATCCTAATCATGCATCGCTGACACTTTAATCATTAGAGGTGTTAGTTATATTAATAAATCATTCTGTTTTTTGGCCCAAAGGGGTTTTAATGTTCAACATATTAAAATATTCACTTTTGTCTGATGTTTAACACTTCTGGATAAAAGACGAGAGGGGTTGCTCTGATAGTAAGCAACCCCTATTTCCAACCGAGAGGTTGTGAGTTCGAGTCTCCCCAAGAGCAAGGTGAGAAGTTCTTGGAAGGAAGGATGTCGGGGTCTATTTGGAAACAGTCTTTCTACCCAAGGGTAGGGGTAAGATCTGCGTACACACTATCCTCCCCAGACCCCACTTAGTAAGATTATACTGGATTGTTGATGTTATTGCTTGTTAACACTTGTGGATAAAAGCGAATAATCTTCTTCCTACTAATTGCTTACATACCTTTATTTTCTTCAAATTTTAGCTATGAGATTTATTGATGTAATATTATAATATATTTTTACAATCACGAATTAATCTTAGACAACGACATTTACTGAAGTAGGGGAAGGGGAAGCAAAGGAATGAGGTCCACCACCTACCAGACATGAGTATGGTACGAGATTCTCTTCAATTTCCTTAGCCCATAGCAATACCATATTATTAGTAAAAGAAAGAAACCTTTGGTGCGTTGCATTCCTAATGTATATATTTTTCTATTTAGTACATTGAAAACAAACTCAAATATATAAAAATAACTCAAAATGCCATTGAGAGTAAACTAATTGAATATATAAAGATGAATAAAAAACATCATTATGTAACTTGATGCTTAAGAATGAAAATTGACGAAATATTAGTGCTAAAGTACGGCTACTTAAGGCGGATTCAGGATTTTAATTGAATTTGTTCTATGATAAAAAGGTGGATCTTATCATGACCCACTAACTTTTAAAATTATAGGTTCAAAATTATATTCTTTTTGAAATTTTAATAATTTTCACTCACACACTCACAAAAACAAATTGGGATTTGAATTGTTAATTTCATTCATAGAGGTACACCGAATAATAATTGCACCATAATGGTCTTTGATTATGAGTTCACACATATATATTTAAGTAATTTTGAAGAAATATGACATTGTTATATATAATTTAGAGAGAGGAGTATGGGCTCACGCGAACCCAACTTGGATACGCCTTTGCTTATAATGACCTCAAACTATTATTATATATATATATATATATATATTTGAAATTTCTTAGTAGATATACAATATTAAATAAAAGTTAATACAAAATGTATGTAAACGGAAAATTTTAATTTATGTCTCATACAACTGATACTAGTTGTATGGGGCAATTTTTTTGTCTCACAGTTTTGTGGACCTATATTTTTGTGGACCCAAAAGTATAAGATTGGAGTCTATAAATTTATGAGACAAAAAAAAATCTCATACATCTAAATTTTATGAGACACAAAATAAAACTTCTCTAGTACGTGAACCAATGAATTCGCTCCTGCTTCGAAATGATCAAATCCCCATTAATTTGTTGTTGTTGAGTACTAGATAAGACATATAGTGTTCTCTATTCTATACCTAATATCATTAAATTTTCGTAGTACCCTACCAAATTGGTAGGGGTCATATGCTACGTTACTGATGCAAGGTAGTTTCATGATATATATTTGACATGTATATATTTTTGTCTTTTACGATACTAAATAAGATGTACTAAAAAAATTAATATTATAGAAAAGAAGGGATTGAGTTTCCACTGCTGAACAGAATTTAATATCATAAGGATAATTAAGGTGCTCTGATCATGATACATATATGCGTAAGAAGTTAAAACCTAATCAAACCAAATTAATTGTTTTCCAATCAACCAAAATACAAAGTGCTAATCTCATTACATTTTTTAGTGTTTGACGTATGTCTAAAATAAGCCCGGGCCAACACTATTTGTGGAGAAATGGAACAACATTCGTCCCTTACAAAGTAGAGTGAGTCCTTTTTATATGGGGGGAGGGGGGGCTCGGCTACAAGTACATGAGCACTAATTAAAAAGTATGGAGATGGGATAACTTGACGTGACGCCTCAGCATAGGCTCTGGATATGATGACCTTATTAGACTTAGTCTACCTTGGGAGCTTAACCTTCTGTCCTCGCTTCGATCTTGTCACGACCCAATTCCCGAACCCGATCGTAATGGCGCCTCCCGTGAAGTAAAGGGCAGCTGAACCGAAACACTTCTTTAAAATAATTAATAACATAAACAATTCTACAACATGATTAAAATAACTATAATTTGTGGAAACAACGATAATAACAAAGGGAACCATCCCGACACAGCCCAAACCGAGGTGTCACAAGTCATGAGTAATTAAGAAATCCAATACAAGTCTACGAAATACTGAATTCGATACAACAATGTCTAGAAACATGAAAGGATAAGATAAGGGAGGCACGAGGGTTGCGAACGCTAACAACTACCTCGTGGTCTCCAAGTCAATTTTATATACTGGAAAGATCAGCACTCAGGTGCGGACTCTACGATGTCTGAATCTACACACACGGTGCAGGGAGTAATGTGAGTACTCCGACCTAGTGAGTAATAATTATAAATAATGGCTGAAAGCAAGAAAATATGTAAAGGCACAAAACAATTCTATATCAAGCAGTAAAAATCACTTAAAGCGGTGAAACAGTAAAAAAATCAATGAAATATCTTTTGAAACATGTGAAACAGATAATTTAACAAGTAAATAGCAAGTAAAAATCTGCGCCCGGGCTCAGTATCAATCGCTAAGAACAGTATCAGTCCCCCCCGGGTTCAGTATCAATCACTCAGCATAGTATCAACCCTTCGGGCTTACTCTCAGATCATATGGGTAGCCACGCTCATTGTGGGTGCGCAGACTCCGGAAGGGCCCTTTACGGCCCAAGCGCTATATCAAGCCAGCTCGTGGCATCATCACTCGGCACTCGGCCTCACATCACTCAATTTTTTAGATGGCAACAATTGCTCTTATGCTGTTTTGTTGTAGAGACCTTTTAATATGTGGCCCGAAGTCTTGCTTAGTTTTCTACAATGGCTTTTATGCTATTTTTGCCTGTGGGTTTTTTGTAGGCTTTGTTTTCCACTCGTTAAGGTCTTTTGAAAGATTTTTTCCTGACTGTCGTTGGTCCTGGAAGAACCTCAATTTCAAGTCGTTATCGGTGATGTTTCGAGCACCTACTAAGTAAGTCAAAGCCTTTTGATTTGGAGTTGATATGGTCGAAGATCATTTTTGCCTATTCGGAGAAGCCTGTTTTAACCGATTCTTTCTGAAGTATATTCGAAGTTGCGGCATGCGATTTTGTTTAGCGACGATCGGGCATCCCTGAGTCGCGTTAGTTTGGTTGTATCAGCCGTTTTGACCGTAGGCATATGTGTTTGTCCGTAGCCATTTTTTTATCCTGAGTGACAGTCTAGGCGTCAATAGCGGGGGTATGCCCTTTCAGGATTCTTACAAATGCGTCGTATAGCCTAGACTTAGGGATTTTCATGCCTGTTGAGGTAGTTTGTCATACCTATTTAGGTTTTACAACTTTTGTTGTAACGTAGAGTAGATTGGGTTAAGCCGAGTCTGCCCACTAGGGGTCTTATAGTTTTGGGTTTTGCAGCGCATGGCGATTGGCGATGAACGGCAGTCTCCGAGTCATCGAATTTGTATAAGTGTGAAGACCGCTTTCGTGAGCTCAAAGTTGCCTTTTAGGGGCTTTATAAGTGCGGAGTTCCGACATGGGATCATGCGAGTGCTGACGCTATGTCTTCGAGTATCTCGGGACACTTTTTATGGAGAGGCCCCTGTCGGGGGTATACTTGAGACTTCCTTGTCTGTATATTAAGATGCCGAAAAGATATCCTTTTATTGCTTGGTTGCAGACATACATTATTTATGAGCTCTGCCCGCATGGGCGCGGCTTTTCGGACCATTCGATCTGGTACATATTTCCCAATTGAGGTTTAATTTGCTTTTTCTCGGTCCTCCCGTGGGGACGGTGCCCTTAAAAACAGATCATCGCTTCGTCGTTGGACAGTAGAAGAAGGCCTGCGACCTAATAGGATCCTTCTCTAGGGGTACGTTGCTCCTCTAATAATCTTGCTGACAAGGTATTCTTTGGGAGGAAGCCTGATTGAGGGGAAAGAGCACGGTGCCCCCTTTTGTAAGGCCTCGGGGTCTCCGGGTAGAGTTATAACCTCCGAGTATCCTAGCAAGCTGTCCGCATACATGTTTAACGAAAAAATAACAAGGGAGTAAAGCAGTTGTTCCTTACTGCGGGATATATAGGCGATGTTTTGAGATTTGGTATGTTCCAATCCTTTCGGTGCATGAGCCCTGGTTCATCCCTCCATCGTGTCTTATCAGGCTTGGCCGAAGATGCGATTTGCTTACCCTATGATCTTTCCGAGGGTGGGGGCATTGATGCCGGCGATGCATTATATGGTAAAGAAATTCCTCTTGTCACGTATTTATTCTTTCCCGACTTATTTTAGTTCTATCCTTTGGGAGGGATTTCATTTTTTTGCGAGAGAGGGCTGACGGTGTCCTCGGCTAGTGTGCCGACGATCGTCTGGATAAGGCGCCCATGCTTTGCACCTCAACTGATGGTGTAGAGCTTGACATCCTGTCTCGAGCTTAGACGGGCTATATCAAGAGAATGGCCTTTATGTGATTTGTCATTTTGAATCTGCCAGGGATTCGGGATTCAGAAGAGATTTGGTTAGTTAGTCCGGACTGCTCCATTGACTTTGGTCCGATATCATTGTTGCATGTGACCGAACCATCTGAATTCACGAATATATGTTTTATTTAAGATAAATCAAATGGGGGAGAGGGTAACCAGTGCGTCAGTATGATGTCGGGGCGGAGCCTCGGTGCCTCTTTCTTTGGTTGTAAGGGTATCCTCCGAAATATTTCCATGGGCCCATTTTTCTCTGATGTTAATCGTTTTCACTTCCCATGTTATGAGTCCTCGGAGGGTGTCACCACTCCTTTACTTTCGTGGTAATAAGTCTTGTCTTCTTCACTTCATTCTCCCTGGTTGCCTTCCTTCCATGGGGCTGAACCCGAACCTGACCGCTTGATGGTAATCGGCGGTAATTTTCATCGAGTAACACAACTGTCCTCTTTCTGAAATATGGGTCATTTTTGACCCTGTGGCTGAGTAGCCCTGCGGTTTCTGCATCGGGTTGTCGTTCTTTAAAAAGTTCCTGGTCAAATAGGCCTGAGTCGCTCAGCGTCCCTGTTTTGGCTTATGGTGATCATGGTATTCGGTATAGCAATGTTGAAACCGTACCCTACTGGGAGGGGCTACTCTACCGGTTGTGCCTCGTCAGATCCGATTCCACTAAAAGATCCTTGAGGATGTTGCCCTCAAAATATTTCCCTACCGTTGTGAGGTAGTTTCATCTTGTGGCATTCCTCCCATTCGTGGCTCATGGATGGTATCTCAATCTATTCGGCATTAGTTTCTTCACTGGGAGCCTGGTTGGGTATCTGACTAAGCATCATTTGAATAGACCTGGAGTCGTCGGGCATGCCTCGCTTAAACATCAGGCAAAGTCCTGTGTTTCCCAGTCATCCGAAACCGGGGACGATCTCGCTAATCCTGTCGGGGAATGAGGCGTGACTTCCTGCGGTATTTAATTCTATGTTTTTCAGCCTTCGATGCATCGGGCTCTTCCGTTACTGCTTTTATTGCATCGGTATGTACTTCTGTTGAGGAATCTGTTTGTACAGTAAGCGAGTATGTGAGGCCAGGCGCTAGGCTGCAGCGCCACGACATGGTTTTTTTCGAGAGTGTTTCTCCGAGCCTCTTCAACAAGACGGGCTCGAACTTATCGTCTTGAAGGTTGCCGACTTTCTCTACGCATGTGTATGCGGTAGTGCACTCATCTGGATCTGAGGTCCTATCGCGCCTCGGAATTCTGGCATTCCAGATTTCCGTGAAGTGGGTTCCGGGACGGCTTCCCTTGGGGAGAACTGTTGCATGAATCTCCACTTACCTGACTAGATCCTTTTGGAGAGATCCCCATGCATCTTCACTATGGCGGGGTCTATTATCGATCCATCGTTGCTTGGTCTTTCAGGAACTAGTTCAACGCAGGGAGCTGTTTTCGGTGCTGCTGTGCTAGGAGACTTTGTATGGCTCCATAGCTTAGCGATAGCCAACTGCTCTACCTGCAACATTTCAAAGATATCGTGAAGGCTAACTTCCGGTTTTTCCCGAGCCTGGGTTTGTTGGACTTCTTGTTGGTCGATATGCTGAATGGTCATGTCTGTGTGAGAGGTTTCAACTACTTGTTGTGTGTCCTCTCAATCTACATCCCCTTGAATCAGTCCGGGTGCGTTATCGGGATTCTGTAGTGGTGCTCCTACGGCCAGGACAGCCACGCCATTTTCCCCGTGATTTTTGAGGTTGTCGTTCTCAATTCTGTTTACCGAGCCTGACATTTTGACCTGAAATCAAAGGATCTTGGACAAGAAAAACTGTGAAATATAATGTGCAATTGTGCAATGAAACTAGCAAGAAAATAATCACTATTATTTTTAGCCCCACGATGGGAGCCAAACTGTTTACCATAAAAATGGTGGCAGTAATTAAATTTGTAAATGACATTCTAAAAATATCTGACCTATTCCAGAGCTAGTTTTTAGAGCCGTTGATGCTAATAATGGAGTTTAAAGATTAAATACAAGCTAAACAAGATAATAATCTAACCGAACGATCTGCTGCCCGGATATAGGTCTTGTTGATATGAGACCTCGGGGTCGACATCAGGGCCGAGCTCGAGTTATCGAGGATAGTCGGGGATAGACTAACAGTTGAAGATATAATTAAATAAGGATCTTGATAGACACTATTAAGGTATATGATAAAGAATAAATAAGAAAGCGATGAATACCAAGGTGACTTCGGGCCAGCGAGAACGAACAAGTTAGAAAGAAAAGAGAGAGAAAGATATTATTGCATTTGTAGAGAAATGGAGCAACATTCGTCCCTTATAAGGTAGTGTGAGTCCCTTTTATTGAGGAGGGGAACTCGGCTATAAGTACATGGGAACTAATTATAAAGTATGAAGATGGGATGGCTTGACGTGACGCCTCAGCATAGGCTCTTGATAGGCCAACCCTATTAGACTTAGCCGTGTGCCTCGGGAGCTTTCCCTTTTGTCCTGGCTTCAATCTACATCTTCTCTGAGTTGGGCCTCGACGAGTCCGGAGATCGGGATCTCGGTCGTGTCTTCCCGTCCTCGGGGTCTCGAGGCATTCTTCCGAAATGACTTGATAGCGAGAAATCAAGTTCTCTGATTTTGCCGCATACACATTTCCCAAGGAGGAGTATTTGCAATACGTAATAAGAACTTCTGCGTTTTACCATTGGAGAGATAAAACTAATATCTGATGATTTTTGCCACAAAAGTCTGATGAGATAGTATTTCCTAAGCAATGAAAAAATATATCAGGATATGAATGGAGTTGGTATCTTTTCTGCTGAAAGTATAACAGTGTATACTTACTAATGGGTTGACAATTATTGACCTGCATTGCAGTAGAATATGATTCAAGAAATTAAGAGGTCAATGTACTTATGCTTATAGTTCATTCAACAACAAAGATAACTTGGTGTTGCACTCTTTTAGCTTTTTTGGTGCAACTATACATTCCAAATGTAAATATTTCTTACAGAGGCATAAAAGAATATATGTAGTGCATAAAGCAAAAAAGAAGAATAGGAAATCTGTAAATACTTCAAAATTGCAGAAACTAAACATGACAGTATTGAATTCACCAGTGATGGGTAGAACATGTGATATAGTCCCTTCCTGAAATTGTTTCACAAACCCATAAAGAGTCCATTAACTTAAAGAAAATAGGATTGGCAAACAATATACATGAAAAATGAGATAGGAACAAAGGCAGTTTAATTCAAAATGCTATATATTTTATGTGTTGCTTATAGTTGGAACAAAGGCAGCACAAACTTTTTAATTCCCATTGGATTAAGTTTCTTCAGAATCTTTGTAATTTGCATGAATATTATTAAGTCAAATATCATTTAATTGTTCAATGGTTGCATTATAATCAATTATTTGCTCGAACTTCCTAATGTTAAGATTTCTATTAACATTAAAAGCAATAAAGTATATTCGGTGCAGAGTTAAGTATTTGAAGATCATTAGAGAACTAATCATCAAATCGAAGTGGTTTTGTACTCATGTACCCTCATTTTATGTTATGAATATCTATTAAGTTCCTGTAGAATTGAAAATTGAAGTGACTTATGCTAGATTTCATGATTCTCCCAATTTAGATAACTAATTAAGAGAACCAGACATGTTTTAGCAAGCTGAACTAAATGCAAATTATTGTTTGCATTTAATTAATTTCACAAGCAGATTTCGAATATTGTTTAGACAACAAGAAAATAAGATAGGGTAGTATAACTCAACGAAGTAAAACACTGGCTACCAAATTAAGTAAAAGCTATTGAACAACAGATTCCCCTATAGTAGTCTTCCGAAGTCAATCATGAATTCATTTGGCAACATTTAGAATAAATAGATGTAAATCATACAGAGAAAACTACCCAAATGCTATTGACCCATTCATTCGATGTGGTTTCAAGATTTTCATACACTTGATCAGGAAAGATGTCACATCCAGTCAAAATTCACGGAGGCAGCAATGGATAAAGAGGAATTCCAATCTACAATGGCCAACTGATGCATTTTATGATTAATATATCCTTAGCTTTCTCTATGTTGACTAAATTAGGGAACAACAAAATACCAAGATGATTTTATGTTACTATATACCAAGACGATTTTATGTTACTATACTATAACAATGTTCAAACAAAAATAACGATAAATACTACAAATGAAAGTGCCGAAGCAGGTCTTATAGAGAGAAGGTGTTTAACTTTGGGCCTATTACTACAGGAATCCAATCCTCTTTCTGGATTATTGAGGACGAAGCAGATAAAACTTCAAATTTTATCGATTTCTCAAATTCCCAAACCCTAGCACCATCCACCAACTTTTTCCAAAAAAAAAAATGTTAATCTTACATTACATTACACCAAGACCAGTCCTTTCACACAGGAAAATGCAACAAATTATACAACTGACAAATCTCATGATACAGAAATTATGAGAGAGAGATGTGATCAAATAACAGAAAAGGCAAGTAATCGAGGAAAACCTATATTAACAATTATGGTACAACTCTGCTGTGTGAAACTCACGCAAGCAAGTGCGAGAGAAGCGGAGCACGAAGCTACCGCTTCACCCGACCGACTAAAATACAACAGTCGCGACCTACTTTGATTCAAAAGAAAGGCGAAGGGTTTGGAAACAAGCAAACGGCTTTCTATCATAGTTGCAAGGGTTCCAAACATTAACTACTTAAGTACCAAAGGCTGCTTTCGGTTGGTTTCATAATGTGGCTGTTCACTACAAGCTATCAGCGCTCAGCGCTGTCTTAGATTGAACGTTGACTTATCTGTCTTTGCTGGTAGATAGATGCGCTTAATTAGTTACCTGAATTAAAGAGGACTCTTGAATAAGTTGACTTCGCCTGGGCGACGTCGATTCCCAGGATTTTCTGGCTTCCCTTCAACCAGCCACAAACCCAATCTCGACGAAAAAAGGAAAAGCAAGTACATCCTTAACGGCCTCTGTCTTTGAAGAAAGAGAGGAGGGGGACTAGTTTAGGAGTCTCATTTTTGAGATTCATTCATTCATAAGGTTGTATGATAAGAAAAAGTAGTCAAACCCCTTGCTGGACAAATTTGTGAAAAAAAAGAACATTTACCTGTGTAAACAATATGTGAACCTGTTTGACTAGGTGCGGGGTTTAAGAAAAAATGAAAGACTTTTGGAATTTGTAGTCCTAAGCAAAGCAAAAAGAGGCACAGAATATTTGTGTGGTTATAAAAGCTTCTCAATAAGGGTAAAATTGTAAGCTAAAGCTAAATTGTTACCAAATTCAGAAAGGAGCCATTATTTTTGGAATAGACTAGAAAGAAAATATGTTCACATAAACTGAAACAGAGAGAATATAAATTTTTAGCTAGATTAGCACCATAGTTACCTCCATCTGTCAGGGGAAAAGTCCACGTGCTCTGCTCTAATACACTGGCTCAGCAGAAGAGGTGATACAATTTAAGTGTCCATCAAACTATATAGAGAATCGGGTTCTATATTTGTTTCTACAAGATGCACGCATACTGTTGTAAGTAAATGACACAGAGGAATTTTACGTGAAAAATTTCCAGCTCACGGGATAAAAAACCACAACCTACCCATGTAGGATTTTAACTTTACTGCTGGGCAACTTTAGATTACAACCTATGTAACCTAGAAATTAATCTCTTAATCCCTTACTAACTTGTAACACTCTATTACAAGTCAATTTGTAATAACTCTAGTACAAAGACTTTACAACTCGACTAACTCTAGCCTAGACAAAAACACAAGGATTTCTGATTTATAAATGGTTTCATACGCAATGCTTCTAACTAAGCTACGTAGGAACTACAAGTAAAGAACTTCAACAAAGGTACAACACAACTAAGGACATATAATAACTCAATACAGGGAACTTGTCCATTGCCATGTTGTTCTTTGTTCTTGATGCCCTAGAGAGTCACATACAAGATTTATTGATGACTTAAGAGAATACTTGATCAATTCTTTAATATGCAAGTGACTTGTTTTACCTTGCTTCATCTTAATAATCCATTTGTGACATCACTTTGAAAGATGTAAGCAAGTTAGGTAAATGACATTTTCCATAAGTTGACTTCTGCATTGTTTTTATCAGGCAACAACTTTACCGTTGGGGTAGTTGATGTGTACAGTATCCTCTGGAACTGGTAGCTATCTCTTCTCTCTGTTGTTCCTTTGACACTCAAGAGTTGAACTGAGTCCCCAATTGGAGACTTGTTGGTCTTTAAGTTCTTGAGGATGTGTATCAGGTTCCTGATCTTGTTCTTATTATAAGTTTGTTATGTCATCCAAACATAACAGAGATAAACATATAACCTATCAATTTTTCCCTTTTTTATGATGTCAAACTTTATAATTCAAGTTCCTTAAGAACCAGCATGATATTGGTATTTGGTGTATTTCCTCTAAATTTATTTCTCGTCATGTTCCCCATAAATTATTTATTCCCCTTTTGGCATCATAAAACTATCAGTAACATGCTTTAAGTAAAGAGAGGTCTAGCTTTGAGTTAACTCAGGCCACTTATGCATACAACATGATAAAAAATAGAGCATAAAAGTAAGGCATATACAGCAAAAAGGGAAAAGCTTCCATTAAACAATTTGGATTTTAAAACAGGGAGCAGATTCAATGTTGCTAATAACCATCAATAATTCAAAACAAAAGGAGAAAACAAGTACCAAATATATCATCATAAACTAGCATAAGAGACGTACACTTAAGACTTGACACTAAGGGGACACTATCTAGGGAGCACTGGAAGGAGAGGGCTTAAAGGCAGAGGCAAGGGTTTGGAGGACTAGATCCATTCGAGCATTCACCGACATTTGCACATTGAGCAGTTTCTTCTTTATGTCTTCTACTTATTTCTTGAGCTCGGTATTATCCTTATTTAGACGGGAAACCTTTGAGCTTTGAAAACTACGAGAACAAGGTGCCTCTTGAAGCTGACTGAGCTGACCCTTAAGAATAACATTCCTTGCTTTTAATGTTTTTATCTCCTCCGTAGCACTTTTTTTAGCGTTGATCAGCTGAGAGATGGTAGAAGTGCTTCCAACCATATCAACACACTCACATTATTCGAGAGTAGTCTTGGAGAAAGTTTTCTTCCTAGTGCTCATTTTATCTTATCCGAGAGGGACCTTGAATAAATCAAAAACCTTGGTGAGAAGGAGCCACATGGCAACCCATGATTACCATCTTTGAATTCTACCACTTTCTGCAGTGTTCAATCATAATCCCCGGCAAGCTCTGGATGCCATGGACCTTCTCTCAGCACGGGGGAGCAAAACCTTATTCACCATCTCAAATAGCAATTGGTACACTGGAAGGAGAGCCTTCTTGTGCACTTGTTACCCATACTGGAGTGCCTTATCCTTAACTATGGAATTTCTAAAATTCGATGTGATGAACCGGCCGGTTGTTTATGGAATTTATGCTCTGTTTCTCCATTAACTATTTACCCTAAGTTCATTTCTACTATTTTATTTTGGCGGGATGTTCGATGTTAGAATTCGGAGTGTTTTGGGACACTTAGTCCCTAAATGAGAGCTTCAGTGTTGAAAATTGCCTGTAATTGGAACACAGTGAAGACGACCTCGAAATAGAAATCTGATGGTTCCGTTAGCTCCGTTAGCTAATTTAGGCTAGAAATGTCGAAAGTTAGAATTTGAGGTTTCCAGCCCGATAGTGAATTTTGATCCGAGGGTCGGAATGATAGTCTAGAAGTTAGCTCGTCATGTCATTTGGGACATGCGTGCAAAAGTTCAGGTCAATCGAACGAGTGTTGGTTTGGTTTTGGATCGAAAGTGTATTTTGGATGAACTTGAAGTTCTCAGGCTTGAATCTTGATTTAATTGGGTTTCTGGTGTAGTCTTAGATGTTTTAAGGATTTGTGCAAGTTCAAATGAGGAATTAGATGGTATTGGTGTTTTTGGTTGAGGTCCCGGGGAACTCGGGTAGTTTTGGATGGCCGACCGATTGATTTCCTAAAATGTGCATCAGTTGAACTTTTCTCTTCTGGTATTTCCGCTTCTGCGGCTTGGGAACCATAGAAGCGGCACCGCCATAACCGGCCTCTTCATCTCAGAAGCAGTTTTGGTAGCTCTTCAGGAAAATTACAGAAGTAGTCTTACGTCGCACATGCGGTTATTGGTCCGCAGAAGCGGACCATGGTCGTTTCAAGTGGAATCGCAAAAGTGGTGGTTTTTCCGCACAAGCAATCCCTCGACCGCAAAAGCAAAAATCAGTGTTCTGATAAGGGTTTATCCGAGGCTTAATTTCAAAAGTTGGAAAATCATTTGGGAGCTCGAGAAAATGGCAATTTTGAGAGGATTTTGAAGAGGAGATTATTGAGTAACGTTTCTATCATCCTTCCTAGTTATATTTCATTATTTGGTAGTTAAATCCATCATTTAAATTCGATTTGAGGATCAAAAATTGGGTAAATTGGGGTAAAGTTCTTAGACATAATTGTGAGGATTGGAGGGGGCATTTGACATCCGATTTGGGAGATATTTATATGGTTAGACTCGTGAGAGCATGAGGGTTCTGAAAATATGAAAATTACTTGATTCTAAGATGTTGGCATGAGTGGCATTTTTGTCATTTTACCTATTTTCGCGCCTTAGGTTTAATTTTAATAATAGAATTAGTTACTTGAGATGTTATTTATATTATATAATTAGTTTGAATAGATTCGGCCATTTGGATTTTGATACTCGTGGCAAGGACATCGTTTCGTAGTGATTTTTGTACCGGATCAAGGTAAGTAGCTTGTCTAACATTGTGTGGGGCACCTCTCCCCTTAGGACTTTTTATTTGCTGATTGAAATGCCTCGTACATGAAGGTGAAGAGCGTGTACTTGTGCTAATTATTGAAAATCCACTTTACTTGAATTATTTAAACTGTGTTTCTTTTGTTTATTTAACTGATTGCACTATAAGATCAATTTGTGTTAGTTAGAAAAGCATGATTAGGTAGAATCAACTGCTTATTGATTATTTTTCCTAAGTTGTACTACATGAAGCATGCTAGGATATTTTTGCCTAATTTTTGGTGTTCCATGTATATCCTTGGTTGTGGTTGAGCATTTAAATTGGGACTACGGATGTAGGATTCCGAGAGTTCCCTTTGTTTGTTTATTTTGGGACTACGGATGTGGGACTCTGGGAGTTCCCCTTGTTATTTATTTTGGTACTACGGATGTGGGATTCTGGCAACTCCCCCTGCACATTGAAAGTTGGAATACGGGTCGGTATCCCGGGACATCCTTCAGATATACATATACGCTGGACTATGGGACAGTATCCTTGGAGATTTACTGGACAGTTGAGAGAAGGACTACAGGACGGTATCCTGGGAAATCCTCATGGCACCTTGATATTGAGTTGTACCTTGTTGTGTTATTCCTTACCTTGCTTATTTGTTGTTGGCTTGTAACTTCTCCTATTTTATCGTTGTTTCATTACTCATATATACCTTACACTGTTCATTATTATTAACAGTAGGGCCCCGACCTTCCTCGTCACTACCTGACCAAGGTTAGGCTTGGCAATTACTGAGTACCGCTGTGGTGTACTCATGCCTATTTTGTGCATATTTTTCATGTGCAAATCCAGGTACCTCTATACATGCGCATTATCAGTAGCTGCGGGGAGCATTACAGAGATTTGAGGTATACATCTGCCACGTCCGCAGATACTAGGAGTCTTCCTCCATTCTACCTTAAGTTAGTTAGTGGTTATCCCGTTCTCCTTTGTATTACACTATTCTAGATGATTAAAGCAGTTTATGTGATATTCTTAGCCTGTGTTGCCCGTGAATTTTTGGGTCTTGGGAGTTTTTCTAAACTTAATTGGTAAAGTGTATGTGCCATGCGGCATTGTATACATTTCTCTTGTTATTTAGTAATTAGTTTGCTATTTTCGTAACAGTTGTCGCATTTCGCAATGTGTTAGGCTTACCTGCTCATGAAGACTACGTTCTGTCATGAAATATTCACAGTTGGTGAACTAGGGTCGTGACATTTGAAGTGCATGAACCTTGAATGGTTGACAAATCTTTAGCAGGTACATTCATAATAGATCCCAACACCACACAATCCATCACAAAATCCACCCCATTCACCATCATGCAGATATGGTCAATGATGGATATAAATTATTCTTGTAATTTCATATGAAAAAAATGAGTTTTAAAAAAAAATATGAATGTTAATATCCTATCCTTGCATATTTTCTAACAAATCTTGTAGGAAAAAGAATTTATAAAAAGAAGGAAAGATGATAAAAGACAAGAAATGAAACAAAGCCACAGTTGCACACATCATGTTCATATTCGCAAATGTAGAATATACATATGGGATTATGAAAAGAGACAATTAGAGATGCAAAGGAGAATATTTGTATTTGTGGAATCTATATACGCAAAGTCACATTCACATACATGAAACCTACATTTGCAAGTCTAACCCATGAAGTCATGAATGGATGCAAAAGAGTCATATATACATGTGTGTAATCTATACTTGCAAAGGTCACATTCCCATACATAGAATCTATATTTTGCAAGACTAACTCATGAAGTCAAGAGTGAAGCACAAGTGCCATAGTTGCATATATGGAATCTACATATATAAAGGTCACTTCACATACATGGATTTTACATTAGCAAAAGTGGAACATGATAAAAGATACTCATCTTTTCCTATAAATAGCAAGCTATTTTTGTATAAGCATATCCAATCTTACAAGAAATAGTCTTGGTCCTTCTTTCTTTTCTTTCCTTATAGTAAAAATATTTCTAGTCTTCTAATAGCTTTTCTTACTCCATAATGGAGTCATTTATGTTTGTTGGGATAGTTGATGAAGCTTGATATATTTTATAATATTATAGTAGTTTTTATATTTTCTTGGCTTGAAACTTTTTATTTACATTTCATACTTGGCTGAAATGATGGTTTTTAATTATTCTATCATCACATCTACATATTTTATCTCTAAGTTATTCATATATTAATTTTTTATTTCTCGCAGAGTAAAATTAATATATTATAATTGACGAATAAAATGACAGTATGAAAGTAATTTTTTAGTAAACTATTATTCCAAGTCAGTAATCTTACTTGCCTCAGTTTTAATTCTCACAGAGAAATTGTTGTAGGTAAGATTATTGATCCTTGGTAAAAATATTCTCACAAAGATTTTACTTTTTTTAGCACAATTCAAGCAAATTCCGAATCAAATCTCTTTAGAAAGAAGATCTTTTGTCTCATGGTAGCCTGCTCCAGTCCCCTTACGAAACTTTCGTTATTGGGTTAGCCATACACTTCACATGTTTCTAGCGATTCACATGGCATCATCAAATGATACAAGTCTTGGATAAGATCCTACAACGCACTAGAACGCCCTTGTTGACGATCCTTTACTCTGACAGTATCTAGGGTTCCTCGAACAATGTCATATCTCACACAGGGTAAATCCTTAACCCTTCCCCCTCTTACTAAGACTACATAATGTTCTTGTAAATAAAAATGTATTTTTGTTTAAACATCACTAGTCTTAAATTAATTAATTAATTAACATAATTCTCATGGAGTGTTATTAATTGGTTGTTTCATAGTGTTCGAACTATAATTATATTAGAAATAATAATCATTCTTTAGAGAAACAAATATAGAAATTGAAATTTTATTATAGTGATATTATCAAGTGAATTCAATGATTCCCAACTCTTTATTATAAATTATAAATCTTCCAAAAATATTTGTTTTGTTTAAGTAATTAACAAGTTTTAAAATTCACTCACTTTTCATCAATTTGATTCTCTCAAATAGTAGTTAAAATATTACAAATCTGTAGCATAGATTATCCAGTATCCGTGGGGCGTTGTCTTAAATTATATTAGAATTTGACAGAGTACGAGCAAAAAATTCCAATACACATTGGCCCGTCAGTCATCTTTATCCTTGAAGAAGTCAGCATAGCAGCTACACACTTCCTCCTCATATAATGTGGGAGCATCTCCTATGAACAAGTGTGTCCACTGTTGAAACTCACAAATTTCAACAAATTGTCGCATTCCAACCTCTTCCAAAATTTCAGGGGCAAATGTGCAGCCCCATAACACTTTGGGATTATTCATGTTCTCTTTCCCCACACTCTGACGATCCTCGACTTTGGCCTTATTAGAGGAACCAGGTTCCTCGTCAGTATCATCTTTCCTTATTATAGATTTGCGAGCACTTTTTCCCTTCTCAACAGGCTTCACAGACTCAGTCTTCTCAAATAAATTTTTACTTAGTTCTTCCACCACCTTGTCACTGTGAGCACGTGATTTTTGCCCTATATATTAATTATACCATAAAATTCAAACAAAATAACTTTTTCTTTATTTTTACAATATTTGGGAATTTTGTTGTCATTTTGTGTTAATTGTTTGCATTTTATTTGTGCATGTTAATTCATATGAAAATACAAAAATATACATTTACTTTTAGGAATTAATATCATATGTTTGCGTTAATTAGAGGTTAATTTATTTTATCATAAAATATGAAAAATAACAAAAAATAAATTTACGTTTTAATCTTTTATTTGGAATTTATCATATAATAGATGTTACCATAATTTTAGGAATTATTTTGGTTAGTCTAAATATATTAGGACTTTGGTGTTGTTGCAATTTTATAAAATTAGAAAAAATTTAAAAAATAAACATAATTTTAAAACACAAATGAAGAGAAGGATAAAAAAATAATTGAAAAACAAAAAAGAGAAATATAAATTGAAAGAGGAGGGCTGCCCAATTGGTCCATTTGAATCGATATTCCAGCCCAAATCGGAATCCCCAATCCGGCCCAAATAATACCCGACCCAGTCAAGTTCAGGGACTTAACCAAACGGCGTCGTTTTGATAACTTTTGATCCTAGCCGTCGAGGTATGGTGATCCAATGGCTGAGAAGTCACCATCCCTTACTATATAGCTGTCTGAAATGCCCCTCATACCCCTCCATCGTCTTTTTCGGAGACCCTCCATCCATGAACCCTAAAATGCCGCCCTAAATTTCCCAAGCCGCCGGTGCCAGCACCACCTTAAATCCCTCCCAAAATCACACCCCGGAACCTCCTCAATTCCCTCAGTCCGGATATGTAAACATTGACCAACGAATATCAGCCAAGAGTCTCGAAAATTAGACAAAAAACTCGGCTAAATCACAAACTCATCCAAACAAGTCCAAATTGGTACTGGTTTATCTTTGGGTTTTTCTCACCTCGAACCCAAGATTGTTTCGCTTCAAATCTCAGTGGGCCGCCCTCAAGTCCATCTAGGGTTCATCGGCTTTGGAGTTGTTTAGGGGTTTTTCTTTTGTAGTAAGTTTTCTTTTAATGATACGACTTTAATTAGTATAGTTAATAATTTCTTCTTCTTCTTCTCCTCTCTTAATTTGGTCGTAGGGGTTTTTTAGTTGTGAGTTCTACTCTTTTCTTTAGCCTTTCATTTATTTTCTTGTTCATCTTGTTTCTTAGTAGTGGGCTCATGAAGAAGTTGTTATTTGCTCGTTCAATGCACCTCGATTCGTTTAAGTGTTTAACCATGTTTAGTTAGTATAATTCGACTCAATTAGGTTTTATTCGTCTTAAATTCAAATGTCGTTTTGAATTCTGCCATAGTTGATTTCTGTATCTTGTTCTTCTCTTCTTTCTGATTCTCAAATTTAGCCCGTTAATTTTAGGTTATCCTTATCTCAGTTGGCAATTGTCTTGATTGGTTTGACTGTGTTTTGCTCAAGTTTGCCTCATTTTTTTTTTGAAATCATGGCCTAAGATTTTGTGTATTCTGGTTGTCAATTTCTTGAATGCTTCTGCTAAGCTATTGTTGATTAGAAGTGAGTAGGTTTCTTTCTTTAATTTGGTTTAGTAATCTTACATTTCAGTTTCAGTATGTGTCTTGAATATTGTTAGATTTCAGTTGAATTAATTTGGTTCTTTCAGTTTGTTTGATAGGTTTATTTGGGTTTTAATTCAGTATTAGTAGGGTTAATTGGTTGTTTGGTTATAGCTGACTAGCATAGTGATGGATAACCTTACAAGAACAACAACCCAGTATAATCCCACTTAGTGGGGTCTGGGGAGGGTAGTGTGTACGCAGACATTACCCCTACCCTGGGATAGAGAGGCTGTTTCCAAATAGACCCACGACATCCTTCCCTCCAAGAAATTCCCACCTTGCTCTTGGGGAAACTCGAACTCACAACCTCTCGGTTGGAAGTGGGGGTTGCTTACCATCAGAGCAACCCCTCTTGTCTCTGATGGATAACCTTAGATAGTTTAAATGGGGTAAGAATTGGGTGTATTTAACTAAGGCAGTAATTTTAGGGTCTGGTCAAGGGCTTTTTAGGCATAGAAAAGGATAAAATCTTTAGGTTTTGTAATTTTTTAAAAAAAGAAAAGGCTAACTTAGGAATTGTATACCTCAAAGAGCATCCTAGATGCTTTTAGATTGGGTGAAACTGTAGCTTTAAGTTTTTGGTAGTACTTACTTGGGTAGCAAGTTAGAATTATAGGTTTTAAATAAAAAAGGGAATAGGACTGATGTGCAAACCCTTGGGCTGAAGTTTCTTTCTTCTTTGCCTATATAAAGGCATCAATTGCCTTGTAAAAGAAAAAAAGTGGCTCAGCCTAGAAAACAACAATACAAAAATCTCTGCTATTTTCTTATCTTTTTGGAATTTTGAGCCAGTTTTCTAGTTTCAAAAAGCAAAAATCAAAAACAATAAAAAAAAATAGAAGACCAAAGAAAAAGATGACTGTTCCATTGATTTAAGTATAGTTTCAGTCGAAATCTCTTGTTATTTTTGTTGTTTTAAGTTTCAATTTCAAGCTGCTTGCATCAGAGTTCAGGGTTCTTATAATCTATGCTGGGTTCTAGCTGTTTTGTGGGTTTTTCTGGGTTATCTACTGGTTTTCAAAACTTTCTGGGTCAATTCTTTCATCTGGAGGCTTATGTGTTTCTTGTTGCTGTGTTTTTGGTTATACGAAACTGCTGATGACCTCTGTCTTCCCTTTGTTACCTTGCTTTCCAGGTAATTGTACTGCTTCTCTTGTGAACTGTGAAAGAGCATGTGAATCTGATTTGGAGTTTGAATGACAAAGTGAAATTGGATAGCTGATTGAGTGGGTTGTTATATCTGTTTAGTCTAATGTGTTTATTAGTTTAATTCAATTGGAGCTTATATGAATGGACTTGGGACTATATTAGGACCTATGGAAATTGTTTGAACAGTTTGATTGCTCTTGGCTTGTAATGTGATCCTATTAATTTGACTCTAATCAAACTTGTTGTTGACTTAGATTAATTAGTGTTCATGAAGTATGCTTCGAAGCCTATGAGTATTTAAAAGATTAGATTCAACATATTTGACATTGTTAAAAGCAACGGTCCAACGTTTTGTTAAAACCCAGTGTTATAATTTCATGTGAGTCAGTTAGTTAAAAGTCAGCTAAGTTCAATCCCACTCTTGATCTTATTATTCCGTGGTGTGAATTAATTTGGGTAAAAATAAATGAAATGGCTGCTGCATTAATTTGTTTGGCATGCGCATTACCTGAATACGCTCGAAGTGGAAATTCCAGCTGGGTCTTTCTATGGACATGGATTCGAACCTGTATCCCTTTCACCCACCCATGATGGCCCACCATCGAGATAGTTTAGTTTGGGCTGACCATGGGCCCATTCACGTGCAGAATGATTCAGCTCATATTGGGCTTGTTTCAAAATTGTTCAACCCAAAATTAAGCAATAATTTAAGTTTGGGTTTTGAGTTAGGTAGCGAGTTTTAAACTAAAAGGCTCGTCCTTTTTTGGACCCGGACTTGAACTCGGGATCCAAGTTTTAATAATATAATTAGGACCTTTTCTTTTCTTTTAGAGACAAAAGCACGAAAAGAAATAGAAAACTCATAGTCACTTTTTAGGCTTGCCTTTTAAAATAAAATGAGACGAGCCTCGCTCAACAAAAAATGCAAAATTACGGGGCCCTCAATAAAGGTTTGAAAAATATGTTAGAAATCGGGAAGGGCCGTTTAGCGAATTTCACAGCCCTCCCAAGAAATTACAATGGGTTAGACTCTATTAGGCGATGCTTTAATAAATTACATTCCTAAATAAGGGTGGGCATTTTATGCGGCTCAAATGCAAATCCGAAAATATTGAATAGAGTGTGTCTAGGATTGCGGGTTCATTTGATGCGGCACAATCCAAAAAAACATTTTAAACGATGTTCATTTTCTTAAAGAAATATCATATTAAATAAAAGTGGTTATGCATAAATTGGCACATAGGCTCTTCATGTAATAAAATCAGAATTTAGCCATTCATAGCAATTTATGCGACCGTGCTAGAACCACGGGATCAGGGGGTGCCTAACACCTTCCCTCGGGTCAACAGAATTCCTTATTCAGAATTTCTGGTTCGCATACTCCAATTGGGAAGTCCAACATTTTCCTCGAATTGGGATTCAAAATAAACTGGTGACTTGGGACACCAAAAGGCAAACTTATCCCAAATGGTGACTCTGAAATAAACAATCCTGATCCGAATATTTTTACTTAAAATTGAAAAACTCCCTTATACATCATCCTTCGGGATAGATGCGAAAACAAGGTGTGACAGCTCTGGTGAACAGAGTCATCTTTTCCTCGGTTCGGGATTCAATCGGTGACTTGGGACACCATTAATCTCCCAAGTGGCGACTCTAAATAATTAATAACCAAATCCCATTCCGATTGTCCTTAAAGTGGAAAAACTCCTTTACGCCCTTTGCGGGGGTGTATAGCGGAAAAAGGAGGTGTGCCAGCTCTGGCGACTCTGTTTGGAAAAAGAACCCTGAACGTTTTGTTCAGGGTTAAGAATTCGAGCTTAGAATAATTGTTGTGTATGCTTTATCCGATTTTGGTACATGATATGTTCTTAATGTGCTAATTGATTACTTTTAACTCTTTGATATTACGTGAACGGTATATAAACTGTGTCGAAACCTATCTCCTCTCAGAGTTTTCTGAATTGGGAAGAAGAGTGTATGGTGAACGACTTATTTTCTGTCTAGTGTCAAATCCCAATTTAGAACGAGGTTTGGATAAGTCGCAAAGCCGGCAAAGCTTCTATATTCTCGTATTGCCGCCTCCTCCTCGGCTCGAGCTGCCCGCTCGGGTAAGCCAGGTCTAGAACAAACAACAAGGTTTCGAACCTAGAATAACTCAACTTCATGTCGGATCCCTAGTAGGAACGCTTATCTGCATCATGTGCATATTGACTTAGCGGACTCAACACAGGGGTTGGGTCTGTCTGGGATTAGCAACCTGAAATGGAAAAGACCATCCTGATTCATCCTACTTATTTTCCGTGCATTTATTTGTTTCAAACCTGCATGTTGACTGGCTTTTGAATCTCAGGAATGTTATAAAATTAAAAAAAAGAGAAAAATAGCAGTTGGAGAGTTAATTGATTATTTTGGAAAAACCAATGCCCAAGTACTGTTGGAACTCTCTAGTTTGATTTTTGAGTCTGTAATCATTAAGTTGGTCAGTTTTGTTGCTATTATGAAAATGGAAACTTCCAAAAAAGGTTTTATTGTCATTTACCTTTTATTTGCAAGAACTACGTGCGGTGTGATTCATACGGGGTCATGAGACGTAGGCAATCTCCATAAGATTCTACCACAACTAAAAAAGAAAGAAAAAAAAGAATAAAAGAAAAAGAAAAATTAAAAATAAAAAGAAGAATTGGATAAAATATGGGAAAACATATTGTTAATAATGAGGACCGACTCAATCCATTCTATCATGTTTTGTTTTGAATTGTGAAGAAAGTTGAGGTGGTTGGTTTGTGGTAACTTATCCATACAACACAAGGTCGAAAAACAAGACAGTCATGGCGGGCAAAGAGTTGAACACAGGTAATACTGATCCGTCTAGGGGCATTGTTGAATCAAAATCTGAGCTGAAAGAAGAGGTTATGAGGTTGAAAAGACAGATAGTCGGAATGCACAAATCTTTGGCCAGTGGGTGTCCTCCGCCATCAGTCCCTGATACCGAACATTACGTTTCAGAACCAATTTTCATGGCCTCGAGTCCATACCATCACGCTCTTCATACTGGGTCTCCCGATGGACTATGAAGCTTGCTAAAACTGTGGAGTGGAATGAGATATCCAGAAAGCTGGAAGGGATTAATATGCCGAAGTTTAATTAATATGATGAGCGGGGAGATCCAGTGGATCATTTGAGGGATTATTGCAACAAAACGAGGGATGTCAGCAAGGAAGATGGGTTGTTTGTTAGAAAATACGCTTAACGCTAGAGGGGGCAGGGGTGAATAGCGTTATAATAAAAATAGCATAAACTTGCGGAATTTAAAAATTGCAGGAATTAAATAAGTGCGATAAGTAAATAAATAGGAACGAACGCACTGATGTATCCTGGTTCACCACAACCCGTGGCCAGTCCAGTCCCCAAGAGACTCTCTCGAGATTTCCACTATCTTCGTCAAGCTTATGGGTGCTTAACAAACCGTTACAGTTGCTCAAGGATACCACACCTTAAGACTTCACTTGCTTGAGGATACCTCACCCCAAGACTTCAACCACTAAGACTTTGGGTACTTAGCAAACCCGACAAATGAGAGGATATGTTCTTCTCAAACAACTATTTTTTTTACAACAAATATTCTCTCAATATAGTGGATAAAGAGAAACAAAATAAGCTCTATGAACAACACAAAGTTGTCTATCAAATGGCTCAACAAAAGCTCTAAAAAGATGCTTGAAAATGATCAATATGTATATCAATATATGCAGGAGTTGTGTGTTTAAATTCAGCTCAAAAGACCTCTTTTTATATGTGAAAAAGTGGTGCTGACCGTTGCTTAATTGATAAATAAAATCCCTGATTCTGTGCTCAGACAATCGATTGTTTGGAGTAGACAATCGATTGTTTGACTAACGTTCAAAAAACATTCCTGATTTTAGGCTAAACAATCGATTGTTAACCCTGAATAATCGATTGTTCTTCAACGTTCAAAAATCAATTTAGGATTCTGTGGGAACGGTCAAAAAATAATCGATTGTATGAAAATGACAATTGATTGTATATGAATATAATCGATTGTATGAGAAAAACAAACGATTGTTTAGATGTTTAAAAACTTCGGTTGCACACTGTCTCAAAATAATCGATTGTTAAAAGTAGACAATCGATTGTTTGCTATTTTGAAAAACTTCAGATCACACTGTCTTAATACAATCGATTGCTAAAACTGTATAATCGATTGTTTGCTATTTTGAAAAACACAATCGATTACGGAGCATATAATCGATTGTTTAGGTCCAGATTTAAAAGACATGTTTAAAAACCTTTAACATCATTTTGTTTTAACACAAAGATGTATGTTTATGAAAGATATGATTTAATAAAATATTTTATGCATGTTTATGATGACTTAATGTTGAGCCAAAGGATAAGATAATTTAAACGTTGTCCTTACATTGGTTCTACCAAACGACCTACGTCTTGGGTCTTCGGTCTTGAACTCTTTGGCTCGTTCATGCAATTCCGTCATCAGTATGCTTCTCGCCATTTGATTGATTGTCATATTATATCGTTGTTTGACACTTGACTTCATTATTTGTCATTCATCAAAACCTATACCTGAAAATCATGCTCATACAACCGAAGCGCACATATCATAGATATACATGATTTCCAACAATTTCCCCCTTTTTGATAATGACAAACAACGGAAGATATGCATATTGAATTCCCCTAAATTCATGCTATATCTCAGCATACAATTTATGCAACCAATACAATATAATCAATTCAATATAATTCCCCCTTAATTGAATATTCCCCCTCAATTAAAGCATGCATATCGCCCATATTCTTCCCCCTTTTGGCATTAGCAAAAAGAGTATACCAAAGATTATTTAAACCATTGACGATACCAATCGTTATAGACAAGATCATATAAAAAGTTAGTAAATGGCATACTAATAATAACGATCATTTTTCTCAACTATGCCAATAGTTATTTAAACTAAAAATATTCATCAAACCATGAATCAATCAAATAAAACCAATTGATACTAATTGTTATTCAAAAATAAAACTTATTAAAGCATGTATCAACCAAAACTGATATAGATTATTTGCACATATCAACTTATTGCGTTTTTATTCAAAATACGATAACTAACCGACGTTCCCCCTTAATGCATTAAGGTTTCGTGCTTGGTGCATCCACTACAATATTGTAGTCTTCAAGCACACCTGCAAAAAGAACCTAAAAATAGGTTTTTGGTACCCAAATTCTTTTGGGTCCTTGGGGGTTAGGATAACAATAGTCATAATCAACACATAAATCTCTATGTTTAGCAAAACAAACGGGTGCAATGTGTCCTACCCGATTACAATAGTGACATATAACATTAGGATTGTGCATATGTCTAGGTTGAGCCAAATGCGTTCTAGGTGATCTAAATTTGTTCCCCCTAGAACCGTTGAATTTCCTATAGTCATGTCTAGGTGGTCTAAAATTATTCATTCTAGACTCATTTACAAAAGTCCTAGAGTTGTTTCTAGGTTGTCTATAATAATTAATCTTAGACTCATTTGTGAGGTTCCTAGAATTCTTTCTAGATGGACCAACCTCATTACTTATATCCTTTTCATTCTCTTCAATTTTAGGACTATCAACACTATGTTTTTCTAGTGCGTTCCTAAGTTCTATGTTCTCTAATTTTAAAGAACTACAAGAGGAACAATTAGAACATTTATCAATAGAAGAGGCTTCATTCAATTCCTTGATTTTATTTTTGAAATCAACAATGTCATTTTCCAAAAATTTATTTTATTTTTCTAAAACTTCAATTTTATTTTTAAGAACACCATTTTCATTAGTCAATTTTTCAAAATCTATTTCTTTCAAAGAAGAGGATTTTTCAAAATCTTTTTCTTGTAAAGAAAGTAATTTCTGAAAATCTGTTTCTTGCAAAGAAAGTGTTTTCTGCAAAGAAAGTGTTTTCTTCAAATCTTTTATCATTTTGGAAGCATTAACAAATTCACCATACAATTCATCATAGGCATTTTGTAATTCTTCAAACGAGTGAGAGTTAGATGTACTTACCTCTTCTTCGTTTGCCACGAGACACAATGCGGCGGTTCCATCGCCTGAGCTGTCCGAATTCCGTGATACGCGCCTATGGTGTTTCTTCTTTTTCTTGTCCTTCTTCATAGACTTACAAACTTTTCAATTATATCATTGGAAATATTTTCATCATCCCTTTCCGAATCACTTACCTCTTCTCTTTTAGAGGATGAGGCTTTGAAGGCAAAATTCGAATTACTTCTAAGATAAGGATTAAGAATTGTGCTATCATAAGTTTCGAGGTTACCTCTTAGTCCATCAATTGTGATATCCGTGAA
Organism: Nicotiana benthamiana; assembly: GCA_034376525.1. Lineage (NCBI taxonomy): Eukaryota > Viridiplantae > Streptophyta > Magnoliopsida > Solanales > Solanaceae > Nicotiana > Nicotiana benthamiana. Next base: position 13,323,003 of record CM067331.1, on the reverse strand, counting down.
TTTTATCGACTCTTGGATGGCATTGGCTTTGGAGCGCCATTCGGGAGTAAGACTCCGTAGGACTTTTCGAACAAGATCTTTGTTCGTGTAAACTTTCCCGAGAGCATGGAGATCGTTGACGATACTAAAAAATCATTCAAACATAAAACCAATGGGTTCCTTCTCCATTTTAAATATTTCATATTTATGTGTTAGAAAATCAATTTTGGCTTCTCGGACTTGAGGCGTACCTTCATAAATGATCTCGAGCTTATCCCACATCTCCTTGGCGATTGTGCAGCAAGAGATTTTTCGATAATCATCTGGATTTACCACACAATATAGTACATGAATGGCCCTTGCATTATTTTCAACTTTCTTGATGTCCTCGGCATCATATTCATCTTCCTTCTTTGGAACCATGGTTTCTCCAACTTTCTTTGTCGGCATTGGTTCACCGTTTTTGATGATTTGCCACAAACGAAAACTGTTTGCTTTGAGGAAGATACTCATCCGTTCTTTCCAATATGTATAGTTTGTTCCGTCAAATAGTGGAGGGCAAGTGGTGGACTGTCCTTCATCCATCGTTCCTGCGTTCAATATTCTCAACAGAAAAATATATATTTCTCTCAACCGGTTAAGGCTTTCAGAGAGTTAGGCTCTGATACCAATTGTTAGAAAATACGCTTAACGCTAGAGGGGGGGGGGGGTGAATAGCGTTATAATAAAAAATAGCGTAAACTTGCGGAATTTAAAAATTGCAGAAATTAAATAAGTGCGATAAGTAAATAAATAGGAACGAACACACCGATATATCCTGTTCACCACAACCCGTGGCTAGTCCAGTCCCCGAGAGACTCTCTCGAGATTTTCACTATCTTCGTCAAGCTTACGGGTGCTTAACAAACCGTTACAGTTGCTCAAGGATACCACACCTTAAGACTTCACTTGCTTGAGGATACCTCACCCCAAGACTTCAACCACTAAGACTTTGGGTACTTAGCAAACCCGACAAATGAGAGGATATGTTCTTCTCAAACAACTCTCTTTTTTACAACAAATACTCTCTCAATAGAGTGGATAAAGAGAAACAAAATAAGCTCTATGAACAACACAAAGTTGTCTATCAAATGGCTCAACAAAAGCTCTAAAAAGATGCTTGAAAATGATCAATATGTATATCAATATATGCAGGAGTTGTGTGTTTAAAATCAGCTCAAAAGACCTCTTTTTATAGGTGAAAAAGTGATGCTGACCGTTGCTTAATTGATAAATAAAATCCCTGATTCTGTGCTCAGACAATCGATTGTTTGGAGTAGACAATCGATTGTTTGACCAACGTTCAAAAAACAGATTCCTGATTTTAGGCTAAACAATCGATTGTTAACCCTGAATAATCGATTGTTCTTCAACGTTCAAAAATCAATTTAGGATTCTGTGGGAACGGTCAAAAAATAATCGATTGTATGAAAATGACACTCGATTGTTTATGAATATAATCGATTGTATGAGAAAAGCAATCGATTGTTTAGATGTTTAAAAACTTCGGTTGCACACTGTCTCAAAATAATCGATTGTTAAAAGTAGACAATCGATTGTTTGCTATTTTGAAAAGCTTCAGATCACACTGTCTTAATACAATCGATTGATAAAACTGTATAATCGATTGTTTGCTATTTTGAAAAACACAATCGATTGTACGGAGCATATAATCGATTGTTTAGGTCCAGATTTAAAAGACATGTATAAAAACCTTTAACATCATTTTGTTTTAACACAAAGATGTATGTTTATGAAAGATATGATTTAATAAAATATTTTATGCATGTTTATGATGACCTAATGTTGAGCCAAAGGATAAGATAACTTAAACGTTCTCCTTACATTGGTTCTACCAAAAGACCTACGTCTTGGGTCTTCGGTCTTGAACTCTTTGGCTCGTTCATGCAATTTCGTCATCAGTATGCTTCTCGCCATTTGATTGATTGTCATATTATATCGTTGTTTGACACTTGACTTCATTGTTTGTCATTCATCAAAACCTATACCTGAAAATCATGCTCATACAACCAAAGCGCACATATCATAGATATACATGATTTCCAACATTGTTGATGTCGCATTTCAATGAGAACCTGACTGGGGCAGCCTTGGAATGGAATGATCGTCAAGATGTCATGAAGTGGCACATGTTGGGCGACATGGCTCAAGGTTTTGTGTGACATTTTTAGTACAATAAAGACATTGTCCCAAACCATTCCTCCCTATCTCCGACAGAAAAGAAACCCAAGGAACGTTTCAGAGAATTTTGGGTCAGATGGAACGAACAAGTTGATCAGGATAAAAAAAGATATTGTTGAGTCAGGCCAACAACAGATCCCAGTGGTCGTTCCTGCCAAGCGTCTTCAACCTCAACGCCAATCCCAAACATGTCCCGGAGCCTCGCCTAAGCTACCTCAGCATTATCCTCCAGACAATGGCCGGTCAGGTATCCAAACACTAGGGCTACTCCCTCTGCCAACGACACGGCCCGGTGGTCATTCTCGGTAAATGCTTTCAGCCTCAATACCGACCCCGTGAACATTCCCAAACTCCACAAAAGCCACCTCAGTACTATCCGCCGAACAATATCCAGTCATATGTCCAACCACGTGGTCATTCCCTCCACCAGAAACAGGGTCCAGTGACCGTTCTTGCTAAGGCCCATGGATGTCCTTGTGCACCATTTGATCCGCGCTGATGTTACATCCCTGGATCAGGTTTTTGGCCAAATCAGGCAATAAGGAATAAGAAATTGCGAAAAAAAAAGAGATCCTACACTCCTTTGGGAGAGTCATACGCCAATATGTTCCAGAGGCTAAAAAGTTCGGGCGTGATGAAGCCTATTCAGATAAAAATACCACGCTCTCTTTCAAAGAAGTTGTATCTTCCCAAAGGTGCGCATATTTCTCAAATGCTCCGGGAGATGACACTGAAAACTGTTGGACGTTGAAAACTGTTGTGCAGGAGCTTATTGACACAAACAGGATCAAGGTTCAGGCCCCAGAGGCACCAAACACTGACCCGAATCCACTGCCAGCTCACCATGAGGCTCACGTGATCGAATTAAGGCATAAAGGAGGAAAACCTAAGAAACCTTCGCAGACAGTAATCCGTTCTAGCAAAACCAATTTGAACGAAAAGTCGACCAGTGAGAAAAGGGTGGTCGAGTTGAAAGGGGTGGATAATTAGCCGTTTCCGCAAAAGGTTCTTGGGTTATTGAATGGTGTGGATGTAAAAGTGGGAAATAGGATCAAAAGGTTATTTACTGAGGTAAACATGGTCGAAGCAAAGGAAGGGGCAAGCATGGCAAATGCGCAGTTCGCCTGACCACGGGCAAAAGTCAATGATTGGAAGTTTTGGTAGTGGGTTTTTGTTTTTCTTTAAATTGTCTTGACTATTCCAGGGTCTTTAGTCTAGATACTGTATTCCGTCCATTTGGGTGAGTTAAAACCCTATTATCTTTTCCTTCAATGAAATGCAATTCTCTTTCCTTCTTCTTAATTTTGTTTCAGTTTGTTTTTTTTCTTTGTACAATTCTTTTTATGATGATATCAATAGCATGACATGCATGAGGAATCTTCGGCCCAGTCTTGAAAACTGGCCATATTCTAAATAATAATACAAGAAATCGAGTGTGATAATGAGTTGGAACATGATGGCGATTTCACCCGCCTTGAACAATTTGGTTTGATAAATGAAAAGAGATTAGTATCAGTGCGTCATAGCTAATTGTACCAACAAAAATGGCAAAAGCGTACAACAAGAAAATGTGCCTAAGGAAATTCGAAGTCGGACAGTTAGTACTGAGGCGGATTTTGCCTCATTGGGCTGAAGCAAAAGGAAAATTCGCCCCAAAACTGGCAGGAGCCACTTGTGGTAACCAGAGTGTTGTCTAGTGGTACATTATATCTAACAGATGTGGAAGGAAAATGTGTAGAAATTGTCATCAGTTCTGATATGGTCAAGATGTACTTTGTATAATTTCTTTATTCTGATCATACTTGGCATATTTGAAGATTGAAATAACGAAGGCGTTTTGCTCTGTTATCTGAAACACTTTTCCTTTGTCACCCATTTTGAGCCGTACTTATTTTCTTTCGTACCCATCTTTTGGAATCAATGGAACAATTAAGAAACACAAGTGCCGAAGACGATTACATAAAAGGAAAGAAGGAAGAAAAGGAAAGAAAATGAAGAAAAGAGAAAAGAAGGAAAAAGAAAAAGAAAATAGGAAAAGAAACAAAAAAAAAGAAAAGAAAAGGAAGAAAAGAGAAAAGAAGGATAAAGAAAAGAAAATAGGAAAAGAAACAAAAGAAAAGGAAAAGAAACAAAAGAAAAGGAAAAGAAAAGAAAAGAAAAGAAGAACAGAAAAGAAAAGAAAAAAAAGTTCACAACAAAGTAATCTATTAAGTGAACTACGTTTGACTTGATCCTGAAAGGGTACGTAGGCAGCCTCTCCGAGGTTCAGTCATACCAAAATAAAACTCCAAAAGTCCCAAAGCAAGAAACTGGGGCAGAAGTTGTGATTGATGAAATAAATTGGATTCTCAAAGTTGTAATTTTAACCCATTTTGAAATCGTTTTGATATTTTATACCCCTTCTTTCCTAACCCATCCAAAAGCCTACATTACAGTCCAAAGAAAGACCTTCTGATCAGTTTTTGAAAAATGTCAAGTTGAGCAGGTTGAAGTAATTCATGACAGGGGCAACACTCTGGTTCAAGCAAGAAGAACAAAGTAAAAAAAATGAGAGAGTCTTATTGGTGAAAACCTTCACAGGCATCATAAGGCGACGGGAGCTGAGAGAAAAAATAAATAAGGGAGTATTATTGGAGAAACCCTCATGGGCACTTTGAGGAGAAAGTGAGTTGAGAAATGGTTAATTGGCAAAAGGTCTATTGGTGGAAAAATGTTCCAAGGCATCGTAGGAATGAACAAAGTCAAGGTTTGGGTAAAGTAATCAAGTGACAGAAATTTTTGGGCAACAAAGTATGGCAATTGAAAGCTGGTTAGTTGGACAGATTGGGCCGATTAGTCCGAAATGCATGCCATGACCATTGGTGCCAGCTATTCCGGTCAGATAAGATATCTTCTTTTTCCTTCTAACAGTCATCTGGTTTTGGATTCTTCATATCCTTATCTCATAAAATCATTGTATTTCATTGTCTTTTAGGGGTTTTATCTATCTAAGATGTTCCGATTGTAGTTGTGTTCAATGCAAGTTGAAAGAATTTCAAAGCTCACTGCTAACTTCCGAAAATGGTAGAGCATAATGTGGTCACACCATGCCAAACAACAACATGATGTAAAGTGGGGTATGGGAAGTCACCGGAAGTTTCATCGGTGGAATAATTGGGAAATGTTGTGGGAAATGTAAAGGTTCAGACAAAGGGATCAGAGGTATGAAACTATAGAAAGGGTACGAAACATCCGGGTTGTCAGAGGTTGGGGAATTTGAAAGTTGCTCAAAACGTCTAGCGGTTCAGGGATAGCTCAAGAACGATAGAGGAAACAAAGCAATGCAGTGAAGGATTTTTCAGCAAGAATGCTATCAACTAACCACCGTTTTAAACTGACAAAGTTTTCTTTGATTGAAACAAGGGTAGAAAAATTAGTTGTTCAAAAGGAATTCTCCATAAAGGGGAAACAAGCAGTAATCAGTTTTGACCGCAAAGTGTGGTGTGATTAAAATGCAAGAATACTTGGTAATAACATGGGGAATGAAAGTCGCATGTTTCGAGTAGAATTAAAGTAGGAGCGGTCAGGACCTTCCTGAGTAATAGGATGTATTTCAAAACCTTGTAAATAGCATAACGTAGTGGGAGCAATACTTCTATAAAATGTAAATCAGGGTTCATAACTGGTAGGAATTGTCAGGACCTTCCTGGATAATAGGAGGTAGTTTAAGTCCTTGTATATAAATGATGTAGTGAGGGTAATATGTTCGTAATTGTTAGAAGTTGTCAGGACCCCCTGGATAAGAAGACTTAGCTCTCAAATTCTTAGTAATAGTTGGTTTTTGATTCAATAGCACTCACCCATGTGCCCAGCTACCAAATTGGGGCAGGTAATTTTCCTTTTTCGTATTCTTTTTTATATGTCCTGGATAATGAAGGAATACATTTTCAAGTTATGAAATCAGGAGCCCACCTGAAAAACGAAGGTATTACAATTCGAGTATTAGTGTTCAGTTCTTATTAACTGCCCAGCAACATGTACCCAGTTTCCAAACTGGGCAGAAAGTTTTCTTTGTTTTGTCTATTTCTATGAAGTCGGAAGCCCACCCGCATAACAAGGGAATACATTTAAGTTCAAATTCAGAAGTCGGGAGCCCACCCGCATAACAAGGGAATACATTCAAGTCCAAATTCAGAAGTCGGGATCTCACCCGTACAACAAGGGAATAAATTCAAGTTCAAATTCAAAGGTCGGGAGCCCACCCGAACAACAAGGGAATACATTCATGTCCAAATTCAGAAGTCGAGAGCCCACCCACATAACAAGGGAATACATTCAATTTTGAAGTCGGGAGCCCACCCGCATAACAAGGGAATATATTAACATTCAAATTCAGAAGTCGGGAGCCCACCCATACAACAAGGGAATACATTCATGTTCAAATTCAGAAGTCGCGAGCCCACCCGCATAACAAGGGAATACATTCAAGTTCAAATTTAGAGGTCGGGAGCTCACCCGCATAACAAGGGAATACATTCAAGTCCAAATTCAGAAGTCGGGATCCCACCCGTACAACAAGGGAATATATTCAAGTTCAAATTCAAAGGTCGGGAGCCCACCCGAGCAATAAGGGAATACATTCAAGTCCAAATTCAGAAGTTGGGAGCCCACCCGCAAAACAAGGGAATACATTCGAGTTTGAAGTCGGGAGCCCACCCGCATAACAAGGAAATATATTAAAGTTCAAATTCAGAAATCGGAAACCCACCCGTACAATAAGGGGATACAGTCAAGTACAAATTCAGAGGTTGGGAGCCCACCCGTACAACAAGGGAATACATTCAAGTTCAAATTCAAAGGTCGGGAGCCCACCCGTACAACAAGGGAATACATTCAAGTCCAAATTCAGAAGTCGGGAGCCCACCCGCATAACAAGGGAATACATTCAAGTTCAAATTCAGAGGTCGGGAGCCCACCCGCATAACAAGGGACTACATTCAAGTCCAAGTTCAGAGTTCGGGAGCCCGCCTGAAGAAAAGAGGTATTACATTTCAAGTTTTAGTTTTCAATTTCGTATTAGTATCCAGTAACAAACACCCAGTTTTCCAAACTGGGGCAGAAAGCTTTCCTTGTTTTATCTATTTTTGTGAAGTCAGGAGCCCGCCTGGATAATAGAGGAATACATTCATGTTCAAGTTTATTCAAGTTCAGGAAGGTGGAGAGAAGGAACAACATTTCAATTAACAAGTTGAAGTAACGGCAATGAATTTCACCAAGGAAAGACAAGATAACAAGGCAACAAGGAAGTACAAGATGCAAGTTTGAAGATTTTAGATAGGACTTTTGTAATTCATAGTTCATAGCTTAGGCTATCTTCTTTTATTTTGATGGTGTAATAAGGAAGGTCAACAAGCAGTAGCAGCAGCAATCACAGTGAAATCACAGCTCCTGGTAGTCCCAGCTACCAAACGCTCCCGAACTACACTGACATGATTCCTGTTTAGCCCAGGATATGTAAGCAACCTCTAAGGCAGGGTACGATCAAAATTTTTAAAATCTTCGCAACGGAATATTTGAGCGGAAAAAAATCGCTCGTATTTGCTCACTTATCTTTGCACGAAATCCCCAATCCAGCCCAAATAATACCTGACCTAGTCCAGTTCAGGGACTTAACCAAACGACGTCGTTTTGATAACTTTTGATCCTAGACGTCGAGGTATGGTGATCCAATGGCTGAGAAGTAATCATTCCTTACTATATAGCTGTCTGAACAGCCCCCATACCCCTTCATCGTCTTATTTGCAGACCCTCCATCCATGAACCTTAAAATGCCGCCCTAAATTTCCCAAGCCGCCGGTGGCGGCACCACCTTCAATCCCTCCCAAAATCACACCCCTAAACCTCCTTAATTCCCTAAGTCCGAATATGTAAGCATTGGCCATCGAATATCATCCAATAATCTCGAAAATTAGATCAAAAACTCAACTAAATCACAAACTCATCCAAACAAGCCCAAATTGGTACTGGTTTGTCTTTGGGTCTTCCTCACCTCGAATCCAAGGTTGTTTCTCTTCAAATCTCAGCATGCCACCCTCAAGTCCATCTAGGGTTCATCGGCATTGGAGTTGTTTAGGAGTTTTTCTTTTGTAGTAAGTTTTCTTTTAATTTTACGACTTTACTTAGTATAGTTAATAATTTCTTCTTCTTCTCCTCTGTTTATTTGGTCGTTGGGGTTTTTAGCTGTGAGTTCTTCTCTTTTCTTTAGTCTTTCATTTATTTTCTTGTTCATCTTGTTTCTTAGTATTGGTCTCATGAAGAAGTTGTTATTTGCTCGTTCAATGCACCTCGATTCGTTTCAGTGTTTAACCCTATTTAGTTAGTATAATTCGACTCGATTAGCTTTTATTCGTCTTAATTTCAAATCTCGTTTTGATTTATGCAATAGTTGATTTCTGTATCTTGTTCTTCTCTTCTTTATGATGCTCGAATTTAGCCCGTTAATTTTAGGTTATCTTTATCTCAGTTGGCAGTTGTCTTGATTGGTTTGACTATGTTTTGCTCAAGTTTGCCTCGTATATTTTTTTAAATCATGGCCCAAGATTTTGTGTATTCTGGTTGTCTATTTCTTGAATGCTTCTGCTAAGCTATTGTTTGATTAGAAGTGAGTGGGTTTCTTTCTTTAATTTGGTTTAGTAATCTTAGATTTCAGTTTCAGTATGTGTCTTGAATATTGTTAGATTTCAGTTGAATTAATTTTGTTTCTTTCAGTTTGCTTGATAGGTTTATTTGGGTTTTAATTTAGTATTAGTAGGGTTAATTGGTAGTTTGGTTATAGCTAATTAGTATAGTGATGGATAACCTTAGTTAGTTTAAATGGGGTAAGAATTGGGTGTAGTTAACAAAGGCAGTAATTATAGGGGCTGGTCAAGGGCTTTTTAGGGATAGAAAAGGGTAGAATCTTTAGGTTTTGTAATTTTTAAAACAAGAAAAGGGTAACTTAGGAATTGTATAACCAAAAGAGCATCCTAGATGCTTCTAGATTGGGGTGAAACTATTGCTTTCAATTTTTGGTAGTACTTACTTGGGTAGCAAGTTAGAATTATAGGTTTTAAATAAAAAAGGGAATAGGGACTGATGTGCAAACCCTTGGGCTGAAGTTTCTTTCTTCCCTGCCTATATAAAGGCATCAATTGCCGTGTAAAATAAAAAAAAGTGGCACAGCCTAGAAAAAAAATAGTACAAAAATCTATGCTATTTTCTTCTCTTTTTGGAATTTTCAGCCAGTTTTCTAGTTTCAAGAAGCAAAAATACAAAAACAATAAAAAAAATAGAAAACCAAAGAAAAAGATGATTGTTCCATTGGTTTAGGTATAGTTTCAGCCGAAATCTCTTGTTATTTATGTTGTTTTGAGTTTCAATTTCAAGCTACTTGCATCAGAGTTCAGGGTTCATATAATATCTGATGGGTTCTAGCTGTTTCGTGGTTTTTATAGGTTATCTACTGGATTTCAAAACTTTCTGGGTAAATTCTTGCATCTGGAGGCTACTGTGTTTCTTGTTGTTGTGTTTTTGGTTATTTGAAACTGCTGCTGACCTCTGTCTTCCCTTTGTTACCTTGCTTTCCAGGTATTTCTACTGCTTCTCTTGTGAACTGTGAAAGAGCATGTGAATCTGATTTGGAGTTTGAATGACAAAGTGCAATTGGAATAGCTGATTGAGTGGGCTGTTATATCTGTTTAGTCTAATGTTTTCATAGGTTTAATTCAATTGGAGCTTGTATGAATGGACTTGGGACTGTATTAGGACCTATGGAAATTGCTTGAACTGTTTGATTGCTCTTGGCTTGTAATGTGATCCTATTAATTTGTCTCATATCAAACTTGCTATTGACTTAGATTAATTAGTGAATTGGTGATTAGTATTCACGAAGTATGACTCGAAGCCTATGAGTATTTGAAAGTTTAGATTCAACATATTTGACATTGTTAAAAGCAACGGTCCAACATTTTGTTAAAACCCAGTGTTATAATTTCATGTGAGTCAGCTAGTTAAAATTTGGCTAAGTTCAATCTCACTCTTGATCATATTGTTCAGTGGTGTGAATTAATTTGGGTAAAAATAAATGAAATGGTTGCTGCACTAATTTGTTTGGCATGCACATTACATGAATACGCTCGAAGTGCAAATTCCAGCTGGGTCTTTCGTATGGACAGGGATTCGAACCCATATCCCTTTCGCCCATGCTGGCCCACCATCGAGATAGTTCAATTTGGGCTGACCATGAGCCCATTCACGTGCAGAATGATTCGGCTCATATTGGGCCTGTTTCAGAATCGTTCAGCCCAAAATTAAGCAATAATTTGAGTTTGGGCTTTGAGTTAGGTAGCGGGTTTTAAACTAAACGGTGCGTCCTTTTGTTTGGACCTGGACTTGAACTCGGGATCCAAGTTTTAATAATATAATTAGGACCTTTTCTTTTCTTTTAGAGACAAAAACACGAAGAAAAATAGAAAAATCATAGTCGCTTTTTAGGCTTTCCTTTAAAAATAAAACGAGACAAGCCTCGCCCAACAAAAAATGAAAAATTGTGGGGCCCACAAAAAATATTTTAGAAATGGGGAAGGGCCATTTAGCAAATTTCACGGCCCTCCCAAAAGATTAAAACACGCTAGACTCTATTAGGCGCTGCTTTAATAAATTACATTCCTAAATACGGATGGGAATTTTATGCGGCCCAAATCCAAATCCTAAAATGTTGAATAAAGTGTGTCTAGGATTGCGGGTTCATTTGATGCGGCGCAATCGGAAAACACATTGAACGACTTTCATTTTCTTAAAAAAATATCGTATTAAATAAAAGCGGTTATGCATAAAATTGGCACGTAGGCTCTTCATGTGATAAAATCAGATTTTAGCCATTCATAGCAATTTAAGCGGTCGTGCTAGAACCACAGGATCTGGGGGTGCGTAACACCTTCCCTCGGGTCAACAGAATTCCTTATTCAGAATTTCTGGTTCGCAGACTCCAATTGGGAAGTCGAACATTTTCCTTGGATTGAGATTCAAAATAAACTGGTGACTTGGAACACCAAAAGCCAAACTTATCCCAAGTGGCGACTCTGAAATAAATAATTCCGATCCAAATATTGTCACTTAAAATGGAAAAACTCCCTTAATCATCATTCGGGATAGGTGCGAAAAGGAGATGTGATAGCTCTGGTGAACATAGTCATCTTTTCCTCTGTATGGAATTCAATCGGTGACTTGGGACACCATTAATCTCCCAAGTGACGACTCTGAATAATTAATAACCAAATCCCGTTCCGGTTGTCCTTTAAGTGGAAAAACTTCTTTACGCTCTTTGCGGGGTATAGCGTAAAAAAGAAGTGTGACAGTCACCAGACTTTTCCACTAACTTGACACCAGAAATATCACCTTCAACTATCTTGTTAATACATTTTTTATCCAAATTTTCACAAGAGATAACATCATCACGCTTGTTTGGACTCTCAACACTTACAAAAGATTTTGTTTAGACTTGGAGAAAGAGTGTTTTGTAAGAGTTTGTGAGTCAAGTAACGAGGTTCCTCGTCCACTTCATCATCCACAGTGACAACAAGAACTATCTTTTTCATGCAAAGCCTTTCCATCCTTCATCAATTTCTTCCTATTTTGACTGACTTGGCTTTTCTTAAGAGAAGACTCAAAAGCCTCCACCCTGCAACACTCTGTGCATTGATAAGTTTTTAGTAGTTACACTTGATTGGCTATTTGATATTTTAACTTATTTATACGAGTTTGATCCGTCACCTTATAATCTCATTCCCCTATTTCCCCTTTTCATATCCCAATTTTTTTAGAAGAGGTTCATAATATTGGACAATACTTGTAGTTGTAGTAACTAGCAACCAATCTTTCTAAGGAAGATTCAGTACTATATTGTATTAAATTATCGTATAAGATAGTGAGAAAATCTCATAAGTAGAATAGTTTAATTGATAAAAATTAACATGAGTCGATGCTTTTTATGATAAGTTTAATTTCTTTTGCAGACGTATGCAGAAACAGATTCAGAATGAAAACTTTATTATTATTAAAGTGTTAAGATCCAAAATTTCCATCGTACGGATCGTGATAGCTCCTAATATTTCACTTGCCAGGCAAGCCAACGTTAGAATATTTTTTTTAAATCCATTTTAAATAGTTTAAAATTAATTAATGAGAAAGAATTGAAACTACCACAGTAATCTAAAGTAATTATGCGGAAGCTAAAAAAGTCAAATATTTAATACATTCCTGGACCTGGTGTCATAAGGCACGAGCTACTAGAATAGTACAAACAAAGGTCTAAAATAACATAAAGATGTCTGAAAGGAAAGTACACAGCCAAATAGAAAAAGAAGGGGACTCTAGGAGCTGCGGTGTCACGACCCTAGTTCACCGTCCGTGAATATATCATGACGGCAGCTAGTCACTATGAATAGGTAATCCTGAGAGTGCGGAAACATCATCATTTTCGGAAATAATTAATTAAAACTGGATAACTTAAGGAAAACGATAATATATAGTGTCGCTTGGCATATACAACTCAACATCACAAGACTAAGCAAAATCCCAAAACCCATAAACTCACAGGTAACACAGGCAATAGAAATGTGTCATAATGCTCTAACTCCAGAATGTCTAAACAACTGAGAGAAAAAGAAAAGCTATCCACTACGGCTGGAATCAGATAGGGACTCTTGGTCTACAGACGCAGCAGATGTACCTCGAAATCTCTGCTTAATCTCTCCACCTCGGGGATAATACGCCTGAGTGGAGGTACCTGGATCTGCACATAAAAAACATGCGCAGATGAGGCGTGAGTACACCACAACGGTACTCATTAAGTGCCAAGCGTAACCTCGGTCGGGTAGTGACGAGGATGGTCAGGGACCTACTAAGATAAAATATAATAATTAATAATAAAATGGAAACATTTTAAATAAATTCCACAAACGAGAATCTAAACCGAATAAATAAGGGAAAATAGTAATAGAAAGCAGAGGTAACAATATAAGGAATACTGCTTACAACAAGAAATAATAATCGGGGCTCACTTGGTATCCGAAGGATCTCTTGGTATCCTCATCATATACGCCAGGAATCGTTTGGTATCCTGAGCATCTTTTGGTATCCCCATCATATTCACTGCGGATATCTTGGTATCCCGATATATAGAAATACATGTGCCGGGGATCTCTTGGTATCCCGCATCCTCAATTCAGAACATATCAAGTACAAGGAGATCTCCTGGGAAGTCATCCCATAGTCCCAAATTAAACACACAACAACAATAACTCATAATCTCAGAATAAATGCTAAAAGCAGAACAAGTAATAGTAAATTCTAGCATAACAAGCTTCACATAGCACAAATAATACAGTTAAATAATTAAGAAAGTAAGTCAGCTAAACATGCTTCTCTAAGCTAGCACAGGTTAAACTTACAAATCTAAAATGAACAAGTAAAGTGGAATCTCAATTTAAATATTTCAAGTAGAAGCGGGTTTACAACAATTATCTCAAGTACGCGCTCGTCACCTCACGTACGAGGCATTCAAATATCAAAGATCATGTCCTAAGGGGAAAGGATTCCCCCCACAAGGTTAGGAAAGCCACTTATCTCCAACTGGCTCAAACTCAACTAGGAACCACGCCTTTTCCACGAGTATCCGACTCCAAATGGCCTAAATCTATTCAATTCAATTACATATCGCAAATAACAATTCAAACAATTGATTCCGCTATTAAATTTAAAGCTAAGACATGAAAATAGTTAAAATAAGTAAAACGCCCCTCGTGCCAACGTCTCAAATCGGTTAATTTTCACATTTTCAAAACCCTCGTACTCTCACAAGTCTAACCATATAAAAATCTCCCAAATCGAAGGTCAAATGCCCACTCAGAACTTAATAGTTCAGCCTATGAAGTTTCACCTAATTGTTTCAATTTTTGATCCTCAATTCGAATTTTCACCATGGACTTAACTACGTAATAATGAAGTATAACTAGAAGAGATCAAAGACACATTACCCAATAATATCCTCTTCAAAACCCTCTCAAAATCTCCCTTCCCCGAGCTCAATTTGATTTTTCTAACTTTTGAAAACTAACCCTCGAATTTCTCTTTTTTCTGAAAAGGGAATTCCGCTTCTGCGGTCCCGTTTATGCAGAAATCAAGCTGCTTCTGCGACATTCACTTAAGGCTCTAGGTTCCGCTTCCGCGGACACATAACCACTTCTGTGGTTTCGCTTTTGCGGGATTTTGACCTCTTCTGCGGTTCCTGAGGGGATGCCCAAATCTCGCTTCAATGATGGCCATGGCCACTTCTATGGTCCCCAAGCCGCAGAAGAATAAATACCAGAAAGGCAAAACCAGCTACTGCAACACTTCAATAATTCCTTTGTTAACCATTTGAAATCTTCCCGAGGCCCCCGGAACCTCAACCAAAATCACCAATAACACCTAATACCTTATTAAAACTTGTACAAATCCTTAAACCACATAAAACAACGCCAAAAACTCGAATTCAACAAGGATTTGAGCCTAAGAACTTCAAAAATTTTCAAAATACGCTTTCGATCAAACACCTAACCAAAACACGTCCGAATGAGCTCAAATTTTGCGCACACATCCCAAATGGTATGACGAAGCTACTGCAACTTCCGAAATTCCAATTCGACCCTCGAATCAAAACTCGCTATCAGACCGAAAACTTCAAAAATTCAAACTTCAGCATTTCAAGCCTAAATGAGCTTCGGAATTGTAAAGTACATTCCGAACATGCTCCCAACCATAGAAAACATCATGAACCTTCTGGTCCGCGTAAATCTTCTGTCTGGATTGGACTGGACTGTACCGAGTCTGTCCTGAATTACCTTAACCTTCTCCACCCCATCCTGAAATAAATTTGTGCCCAATAGCCTGGCCTTACTCGGCTCAAACCAACCACCAGGGATCTGCATCTCCTACCATATAAAGCCTCATACGGCACCATCTGAATGATGGACTGACAATTGTTGTTGTAAGCAAACTCTGCCAATGGGAAGAACTGATCCCAAGACCCTCCAACCTCAATCACACACGCACGGAGCATATCCTCATGAATTTGAATGGTGCGCTCGGACTGTCCTTCCTTCTGGAGGTGAAAAGTTGTGCTCATCGTCACCCGATTACCCAAATCCTGCTGAACAACTCTCCAGAACTGCGACATAAAATGAGTACCTCTATGTGAAATAATAAAAAACTAGGATGCCATGCATACGAACAATCTCCCTAATATAAATCTCTACCAACCGCTCTGATGAATAAGCAATGCACACAGGAATGAAGTGCACAAAAATCGTCAGCCAATCTATAACAACCCAAATGGCATTGAGTTTCTTTGCACTTTAAGGGAGTCCAACTACAAAATCCATTGTGATCCTCTCCTATTTCCACTGTGGAATTTCCATCTGCTGAAGTAACCCACCCGGTCTATGGTGCTCAGCTTTCACCTGCTGACAGTTGAAGCATGTAGCTACAAAATCCTCTATGTCCTTCTTCATTCGCCTCCATCAATAGTGTTGTCACAAGTCCTGATACATCTTCGCAGCACCCGAATGGATGGAATACCGCGAACTATGAGCCTCTATCAATATTAACTCCCGAATATCATCAACATTAGGTAAACATATCCGACCATGCATCCTTAATACCCCATCATCTCTAATGGTCACATCCCTGGTATGATCGAACAATGAAGACCGAGAAACCACACAGGCTAGAAACCGACTGGGCTCCAAAAGATCCAATCTCACAAACTAGCTGACTAAGGCCTAAACATCTATGCCATAGGCCTCTCTGAAGCTGGTAAATATGCCAAACTCTCCGCCCGGCGAATCAAGGCATCGGCTACCACATTGGCCTTTCCCGGGTGATAAAGAATAGTAATAGCATAATCCTTCAGTAGCTCCACCACCTGCTATGATGCAAGTTTAGATCTTTTTACTTGAACAGGTGTTGTAAACTTTGAATATTCGTGTAAATCTCACAAGGCACACCGTACAAATAATGACGCTATATCTTCAAGGCGTGAACAATAACAGCTAACTCAAGGTCATGAAAAGGGTAATTCTTCTCATGTATCTTCAACTGTCTGGACGCGTAGGCAATCACCCTGCCGTCCTACATCAACATCGCTCCAAGTCCAACCTGTGAGGAATCACAATAAACTGTATATGATCCTAAACCAGTAGGCAATATCAAAATAGGGGCTGTAGTCAAAGCTGTCTTGAGCTTCTGAAAGCTCGCCTCACACTCCTGCCCACTGAAATGGGGCACCCTTCTGGGACAATCTAGTCA
This sequence comes from Nicotiana benthamiana, assembly GCA_034376525.1. Lineage (NCBI taxonomy): Eukaryota > Viridiplantae > Streptophyta > Magnoliopsida > Solanales > Solanaceae > Nicotiana > Nicotiana benthamiana. Next base: position 13,306,419 of record CM067331.1, on the reverse strand, counting down.
TAGGGGCTGCAATCAATGAAAAACCCTACATAAAATGACGGTAATAACCCGCCAGGCCAAGGAAACTGCGAATATCTATAGCGGAGGAGGGCCTAGGCCAACTCTACACAGCCTCCACCTTCTTCGGATCCACACGAATGCCCTCACTCGATACCACGTGGCCCAAGAATGCCACAGAACTCAACCAAAACTCACATTCAAAGAACTTTTCATATAACTTCTTCTCTCTCAGGGTCTGAAACATGGTCCTCAGTTGCTGCTCATGATCTTCCCGACTCCGGGAGTATACAAGAATATCATCTACCAAAACAATGATGATCAAGTCGAGATAGGGCCTGAATACACTGTGCATCAAATGCATGAAAGTCTTTGGGGCATTAGTCAGCCCATATGACATAACAAGGAACTCGTAATGACCATACCGAGTCTTGAAGGCAGTCTTCGGGATATCCGCTTCCCGAATCTTCAACTGGTGATAAGCTGAGCGCAATTCAATCTTAGAAAACACCTAAGCGCCTTGAAGCTGGTCAAATATATCATCAATACAAGGTAAAGGATAACGGTTCTTCACTGTAACCTTCTTCAACTGACGATAATCGATACACATGCGCATAGAACCATCATTTTTCTTAACAAACAAGACAAGAACACCACATGGTGAAACACTAGGTCGAATAAAACCCTTATCAAGCAATTCATGTAACTGATCCTTCAACTCAGGATATGCCATAAGCTACGGAGGGATGAAAATGGGCCAAGTTCCCGACAACAAGTCAATGCCAAAATCATGTCTCTATTAGGTTGCATACCCAGAAGATCAGCTGGAAACATATCGGGATTATCCCATACCACTAGAACAGAATCAACATAATGAGTATCAAACACTGACATCTCTCACATAAGCTAAATACGCAGAGTAACCCTTCTCAGCCATACGTTGAGCTTTAAGAAAAGAGATAACTCTACTGGGAGTGTGATCTAAAGTACCACTCCACTCAATACACGGAATATTTGGCGTAGCAAACATAACAGTCTTGGCGTGACAATCAAGAATAGTATGATGGGGCGACAACCAGTCCATGCCCAAAATAATATCAAAGTCAATCATATCGAGTAACAATAAATTCGCTCTGGTCTTAAAACCACAAATATTAACCAAACATGACCGATAAACGTAGTCCACAACAAGATAATCTCCCATAGTAGTAGAAACATAAATAGGAGAACTCAGAGAATCTCGGGTTATACCCAACTGAGGAGAAAAATAAGATGACACATAAGAATAGGTAGAGCATGGATCGAATAGAACCGATACATCTCGGTGACAAACCAATATAATATATGTAATGACATAATCAGAGGCAACAACCTCGGTACGAGCAGGAATGGCATAATATCTGTCCTAGACTCTCTCTCAAGGGAGACCTCTACCTCCCCGACATCCGCTCCTAGCTGGCTGGACAGATGGGGTAGCAGTTGGAGTTATGATCATAACCTGAGAACAATGAGAAGTACGTTGTGGCTGAGCAGTCTGTGGAGGTGCACTCCTCCCAAGTCTAGGGCAATCCCTCAGCACATGACGGTTGTCACCACACCCAAAAAAAGCTCTAAAGTCGTGGTGGCTATGACTATCTAGGGACAGGTTTGCTGGACTGACCTCTGAAAGCACCCCGTGCAGGAGGAGCGCTAGAAACTGGAAGTGGATAGTAAGGCTCCTGGGGTCTAGGAGGAGCTGGAGCACTGCTGGCTTCTGGAAAGGCTGAATGAACGGGGTGACCCATATAACCCCTACCATGTCGACCTGCTTATGGTGTATAGGCACCAGACTAATGGCCCGACTCTCGAAACCTTTTGGCCTTTCTCTCCCCTCGCTCCCTAGTGAGCATACCCTCGATCATCCTAACAATGCTCACTACCTACTGCTAAGGAATGTCCATCTCCAACGTTTGAGCCATGCTAGATCTGATGGGTAGAATAAGGCCCTCAATTAACCGGCAGACCCTCTCACGAACAGCAGCAACGAAGGCTTGTGCGTGCTTAGCCAATCTGGTGTAATCGATGGAATACTCGGAAAATATCATAGCACCCTAGCACAAATGTTCAAACTCTATGCACCATGAATCCCTGAGGCTCTGGGGAACAAACTCTCTCAGAAATATATCAGAAAACTAGTTCCAAGTCACTGAAGCAGCCTCGCCCAGGCTGTCTATCGCATACATGTGCCACCAATCATAGGCAGCTCCCTGAAGTTGGAAGGCAGTAATGGAAACCCAGCTAGACTCTACTATACCCATAGTGTGAAGAATACGGTGGCACTCCTCTTGAAATCCCAAGGCATCCCCTGATGCTAAACCGCTGAATACAAGATGTTTATACTTCTCAAACCTTTCAAGCCTCAGTTGCTCGTCCTCTAATACAACTGACCCATCCTCGGGCTGAACTGGCACTGCAGGCGGTACCGGAATAATCTTTGGGACCTGCTCCATATGCACTCTTTGCTCAGGAGTGCAGGCTGTAGGAGTCTGGGCACCTCCCACGGCCTGGGAAGTGGCTGCAGCGAGGGGAAGCAACCCCGCCTGAGTTAAGGTGGTGTACATAGACATGAACTAAGCTAGTGTCTCCTGATGGGCTGGAGTAGTAGTAACTATAGGCATGTCAGGCGCCTGAACTCCGGCTGGATCTGCTGGTGGTACCTCAGGGGGGCAGCTCATGCTGGTGCTCTGGCTGCACCGCGTGCGCGTTTACGGCCTCTACCTGGGCCCCTACCTTTGACGGCTGCAGGGCGCGGGTGCATGATCATCCTGAGTAGCACGTATCCTCACCATCTGTGAGATAATAGAAGATAGAAGTTTTAGAATTGATGTCAAAATATAGCACGACAAGGAATTAAATGAAGTGAAGATTTTTCCTAAACAGCTGCATAGCCTCTTGTAGATAAGTACAGACATCTCTGTACCGATCAGCGAGACTCTAATAATCCGGCTTGTGTTCCGTGACTCCTATGAACCTAGAGCTCTGATTCCAAATTTCACAACCCTAGCTCACCGTCCATTAAAATGTCATGACGGTACCTAGACACTATAACAAGTAAGCCTGAGAGTTCAAAAACATCATCATTTGCAAAAATAATTAATTAAAACTGGATAACTTAAGGAAAACGGTATATAGTGCCGCTTGGCATATACAACGCAACATCACAAGACTAAGCAAAATCCAAAAACCCATAAACTCACGGGCAACACAGGCTATAGAAATGTGTCATATTGCTCTAACCCAGAATATCTAGACACTGAGGGAAAAAGGAAAGCTATCTACTACGGCTGGAATCAGATAGGGACTCTTGGTCTGCGGATGCAGTATATGTACCTCGAAGTCTCTTCTTAATTTTTCCACCTCAGGGATAATACACTTGGGTGGAGGTACATGGGTCTGCACATAAAAAACATGCGCAGAAGAGGCATGAGTACACCACAATGGTACTCAGTAAGTTCCAAACCTAACCTCGGTCGGTAGTGACGAGGATGGTCGGGGCCCTACTGAGATAAAACATAATAATTAATAATATAAGGGAAACATTTTAAATAAAGTCCACAGAGAGAATATAAGCCGGATAAATAAGGGAAAACAGTAATAGAAAGCAGAGGTAACAATATAAGGAATATTGCTTACAACAAGAAATAATAGTCGGGGATCACTTGGTATCCCGAGGATCTCTTGGTATCCTCATCATATACACCAGGGATATCTTGGTATCCCGAGGATCTCTTGGTATCCCCATCATTTACACTGCGGATATCTTAGTATCCCGATATATAGAAATACATGTGTCAGGGATCTCTTGGTATCACGCACCCTCAATCCAAAACATATCAAGTACAGAGGGATCTCCCGGGAAGTCGTCTCGTAGTCCCAAATTAAACACACAACAACAATAACTCATAATCTCAGAATAAATGCTAAAATCAGAACAAGTAATAGTAAATTCTAGCCTAACATGCTTCAGATAGTACATGGGTCTGCACATAAAAAACATGCGCAGAAGAGGCATGAGTACACCACAATGGTACTCAGTACGTTCCAAGCTTAACCTCGGTCGGGTAATGACGAGGATGATCGGGGCCCAACTGAGATAAAACATAATAATTAATAATATAACGAAAACATTTTAAATAAATTCCACAGAGAGAATATAAGCCGGATAAATAAGGGAAAACAGTAATAGAAAACAGAGGTAACAATATAAGGAATATTGCTTACAACAAGAAATAATAGTCGGGGATCACTTGGTATCCCGAGGATCTCTTGGTATCCTCATCATATACATCAGGGATATCTTGGTATCCCGAGGATCTATTGGTATCCCCATCATTTACACTGCGGATATCTTGGTATCCCGATATAAAGAAATACATGTGTCAGGGATCTCTTGGTATCCCGCACCCTCAACCCAAAACATATCAAGTACAGGGGGATCTCCGGGGAAGCCGTCTCGTAGTCCCAAATTAAACACACAACAACAATAACTCATAATCTCAGAATAAATGCTAAAATCAGAACAAGTAATAGTAAATTCTTGCCTAACATGCTTCAGATAGTACAAATGATACAGTTAAACAATTAAGCAAGTAAGTCGACTAAACATGCTTCTCTAAGCTAGCATAGGTTAAACTTACAAATCTAAAATGAACAAGTAAACGGGAATCTCAATTTAAATTTTTCAAGTAAAAACGGGTTCAAAATAATTAGCTCAAGTACGCGCTCGTCACCTCACGTACGAGGCATTCAAATATCAAAGATCATGTCCTAAGGGGAAGGGTCCCCCACACAAGGTTTGACAAGCCACTTACCTCGAACGAGCTCAAACTCAACTAGGAATCATGTATTTTCCATGAGTATCCACTCCAAATGGCCAAAATCTATTCAATTCATTTACAAATTGTAAATAATATTGCAAACAACTTATTCCACTATTAAATTTAAAGCTAAGGCGTCAAAATAGGTAAAATGACCAAAATGCTCCTCAGGCCAACGTCTCGGATTCGGTTAATTTTCACAGTACTCTCACGAGTCTAACCATATAAAATCTCCCAAATCGGAGGTCAAATGCCCACTCAAAACTCAATTATTTAGCCTATGAAGTTTCACCCAATTTTTCCAATTTTTGACCCTCAATTCGAATTTTAACGGTGGATTTAACTACATAGTTATGAAATATAACTAGAAGGGATCAAAGAAACGTTACCTAATAATCTCCTCTTCAAAACCATCTCAAAATCGCCCATCCCCAAGCTCAATTTGATTTTTCTAACTTTTGAAAACTAACCCTCGAAATTCTCTTTTTTTGAATATGGAATACAGATTCTATGGTCAAGGACCGCTACTGTGGTCACACTTATGCAGAAACAAAGCCACTTCGGCGACTTTCACTTTAGGCTCCACGTTCTGCTTCCGCGGACACATAACCGCTTATGCAGTTTCTCTTTTGCGAGATTTTGACCACTTTTCCAGTTCCTGAGGGGATGCCAAAATCTTTCTTTTGCGATGGATATGGCCGCTTCTGCGGTTCTCCAACCGCAGAAGCAAAAATACTAGAAAGCCAGAACCAGTTGCTGCAAGACTTCAAAAATTCCTCCCTAAACCACTCGAAATCATCCCGAGGCTCCCGAGACCTCAACTAAAAGCACCAATAACACCTAATACCTCATTATAACTTATACCAATCCTTAAACTACCTAAAACAACGTCGAAAACTTGAAATCATCAAGGATTTGAGCCTAAGAACTTCAATTTTTACCAAAATATGCGTTCGATAAATAATCGAGCCAAAACACGTCCGAATAAACTGAAATTTTGCACACCCATCTCAAATGGCATGACAAAGCTACTGCAACCGGACCGGAAACTTCAAAAATTCAAATGGCATGACACTGTTCTGACTACGAATACTAACGGAACCATCAGTTTTCCATTCCAAGGTCGTCTTCACACTGTTCTGACTACGAATACTTTTCAATACTTAATCTCTCATTTGGAGATTAAGTGTCCCAAAACTCTTGGAAACCCAATACCGAATGTCCCATCAAATCATAATAGCAGAAATGAACTTAAAAAAAGCAGTTAATGGGGAATCGGGGTGTAAATTTCAAAAATGACCGGTATGGTCGTTACATGAGGGCTCTGAGCAACTATCTCTCAAGTATCCACAAGTTGTCCAATCGGAACACGATAATACCCGCCACCGGGACCGACTCCAAAATCTACACAAGAAGTGCAGAGTGTAGTATGAGTACAACTGACCCCATGTACGTTATAAGTACCGATCCTAACCTCGATGAAGTAGTAACGAGGCTAAGTGACGAGTGCCTAGCAAATATAAAATTCTAACTCCTACTTTGTCAAATAATAATATAGAAAGATGTCAAACAAATATTGGTTTATCTATTCTACAGACATTTCTTGATTTGATTACTATTTAAGAAAATAAAAAATAGTTGAGTTGTGACTTAGCTAACTAAAAATGCATGAATAGAGCAATAGAAAATATTTTGCTTTCCACAAATATAATAAAAACATGTTGGGATGTTGACTTCACTTGTTATTTCTATTATATAGCAAAATTAGTATTCCTCAATTTTATTTCATAAAAACATATAAATACCTCTCATGATTATAAATATATATTATTGATCAAGTTGAATAATTAATTATACTCCTCTCGGTTACACAAATTAATTTTTAAACTAGTAATACTAAAGAACCAGAAATACATGATTGAACTAAAATATGCTCTTCTTAGTAAGTCCCGTTTTGTTACTCTACTTGTTATAACTGATTATTACACTATTCGCCTCTCTCGATTATAAGTAAGTGAAAAAATTAATTATAACATAAAATAGATATATGATACTAAATAAATATTAACATCTATCAATATTACAATTAACTATATTATTTCTTCCGCCTCTCTCGATTACATAATTAATAAATAGTTAATATATATATTACAAGATGGATAGATGTTCATAAATCAGATAATGTCTAACTGTAAAAGCAAATAAAAGTTTAAATAAAAAGTTTTAACTCAACCATGTGAATTTGATGAATAGTATCTACTATTATATAGAAATATTAAAATCTATATTTCTCTCAACACAAAAAAGTTATTCCATATTGGAATTGGTACTAACAATAAAAATATTCTTGTCCATTAAATGAGAAAATAGAAAGAAATATTCAAGGAGAATAATTCTCCTTATTTAATTAAAAGCAGAAACTAGAGTAATTTCATACAATGAAATTTATTTAGAAACAACAACTAAACCACTATTGTGATTTAAAATAAAAGATAAGTCGATACTAGTAAAAGAAATAAAACAGAGAAACTTATTAAGAATTTGGATTCAGATTTCTAGCTCTAAGCTTTCTATCTACTAGATAGAGTTAGAAGGGAAAAAACGTGCTATACTTTTCTCTAAATAAAGCAAGATGCATATATTTCTAATGACATAATTTAGTAAAATTAAATGGAATAGAAAATTAATCAAATTAATAAAATTCAAGTCCTGAAATGAAAACTCTTACGATATGTAATGCTTTTTTTGGTCGAAAAGACGTACTTATATTATAGGGAATAAAACAGGTACATGAGTACATTTTACAAGATGCATGAGAGGCATCAAAGTTACTAAGATAGAGTTTCCTACAAAGACCCTCGTGAGGGAGTCATTACTAGAAAGAAAGTTAGTACTAGATAGAACACCACTATTAGTACTAGATAGAACATTACTATTATACACAGTAGTTGCAACAGAGAGCGGTTATGTTGAGTTACTGGAGTTGATTTTAGTGAACATCTTTTGTAGTGTTCCCTTATGATCTTGCTGGTAAGAAGGCTCTGCAAAAGATGATGGTCTCCTAAAAAGTATGCAGCTCTCCTTTGCATGCATGGCTCCATGTTTGGCTAAACATCTGCAACATAGTTTTGCTCTCTGTAGATATATTATATAGGAAGTCTACCCAGTTGTAGAAGTAACAACCTACAATCGTTAATGATATTAGTGTAGTGCATATTAGTTTATTTAAGCATATTGATGATTTCATGTACGTCTGTCTCAATGATGATGGGTTTGATATGCTATTACACAACAAGTTTCAGTCCCATGAGTAGTGCAAGGAGTTCTGTCTTAATACTTGTACCTAGGTTGGATTTGCTTGCAAATCCCATGATTGATTTGCCTTGGTGGTTTCGAAAAACTCCACCAATACCATATTTTGCTGGATAGATAAGCAAGACCCGTCAATGTTTAGTTTGTAGTTAATAGCATTTGGTGGATGCCATTTTGATGCATAGAGGTGTTACAAATTTGTTTTTTAGTTTTTTATATGTTGAAAAGTAACATTCAGTTGCCATATTTAATATAAAGGGAATATTTAAAGGAATTCGTTGATGATATAAAATATTCTTGTTTCTTATAATCCAAAGAAGTCATAGTGTAAAAGGTAAAAGTGTTGTAGATGAAATTTTATTAGGATTGGATGGTAATGGTATATGGATAAAGTTGTGTAACCAATGTGTATTATCAGTTTGTGATATGGTATAACTCTTAGTTGGAAATGAGAAGTTGAGGACAACCCATAGCTGAATTGTATTAGAGCATTCTAGAAAGATATGGATGATTGTTTCAGGAGCCATATGACATTGTGGACATATAGGGGAATTGAGGTTACCTAATCGTGAAAGGTACATAGCAGTTTGAAGTATGTTGTAGCAAAGTAACCAGAAAAAGAAGAATATTTTTGGTGGAATGGGGAGTTTCGAAATCCACTTATAGGTGTATTGTGAAGTTGTGTTATTTGTTAGAGAAGTGTAAACATGTTGTACGGAGAAAATGCCATTTGTTGTAAGATCCCATTAAATTTGATCATAGGTTATGGGTGAGAGAGGTGTGTATATATCTCTGAGAGTGGTTTGTAAGTAATTTGGTAGTATGAAAGGTAATTTCTCAAAATGCCATTTGTGATTGTAATAGTAGTCAGAGACAAGTTTTTGCTCGTCGTGACGTGGGAGAGGTCTAGTTATGCAAGTGCAAGTTGTAAAATTTTGTTTACCCTAAGGATCAGACTAAAACTTGACATGTTGACCCTATCCAGCCTCCACAAAGCATATGCGGACATAGCCGCTCCATCGTCGGTCTGAGCCCATGTACTCGACTAAACTGCCACTGCTGGCTGCACCACTGGAATCAGAACCTGAGAAGCTACCTGCTCCGTAGTACGTGTAGCAGAAGTCTGAACCCTTCCCCAGCCTGAGAAGTACTGGAAGCAAACCTGCTCAGGTGACGCTCTCCATAAGTCCTACCAATCTGACCAAAGCGTCCTGAAGAACTGGGTGGCTATGAATCCCTCTAGGACCTATGCTGGGTCCACAGGAGCTGCTGGAGCTGGAACCTCCTCGTCATAATCAATGTGAGGCTCCACCTGTGGGGATACTGCTCGGGGCAGAGCTCTGCCCCTGCCTCGGCCTCGCCCTCTGCCCCCTCGTAAGAGCTGCTGCGTGGTAGAAGAGAAATCATATGTTCTCGCCATCTGTGAAAGAACAGAATAGAGAGATAATCAGTATTTTAGAAACAGAATCGCACGACAAGAAAGAAAAAAAGTTAAATTTTCCTAACTCTGTAGCCTCTAGGGGATAAATACAGACGTCTCCGTACCGAACCCTCAGACTCTACCAAGTTTGTCCGTGTGAGTTGTGAGACCTATGTAACCTAGTGCTCTGATACCAACATGTCACGACCTAGATTTCCCACCCTCGGGAGTCGTGATGATGCCTACTAATAGGATCTAGGCAAGACAATTATTTATTACCTCTTTTAGCAAACATCGACATTACTATAAACAGCGAAACATTTAATAGAAAAGCGGAAGTCTTAAATGTGAATAAACTGAAAATAGTGCAAAATTTCAAATACAACTCTACCCAAGAACTGGAGTCACAAACTCATGAATGTCTAGAGAATGCTAAATACAAAGTCTGAATAAAAGCATAATTCTGTCTATTCTGGTACAAAGGATAAAAAACTAAGTAAAGATAGAAGGGACTCCGAGCCTGTGGACATCGGCAAGGCTACCTCGATATCTCTGGACTAAAGTCAGCTCCCAAATCCACAATTGTTGTCCAAAATTTGTTGCTCCGGCACTCTGATATGTGCAAAAAGATGCACAAAGTGTAGCATCAGCACAACCGACCTCATGTGCTGGTAAGTGCCTGGCCTAACCTCGCCGAAGTAGTGACGAGGCTATACCGGACTATCAAACAAACATGTGTAGTTCAATATATATGCAAATAGAAAGGAATACATAAATTAACCAGTCAAGAGGGAGGGGACCATGCTATGGGGACTATAACAGTTCAGATCTAAAATCAAATAATAATGAATGAAACTGTACAACTACAATATCCAGAATAATAGGAAAAGTCAACAAATTGTACGGCACCATCCTTCGTGCTTTTACTCTCGTTCTCACCAAGACAATCATATAAAGTACACGTTATCGCCCTTCGTGCTTTACCTTACAAAATGATGGCACGGAATGACCCTTCGTGCATAAACACTCATATCATGGAACATAATGTTCTTTCATGCATTAGTAATCATATCATGGCACGGAATGTTCCTTCACGCATTAGTATTCATATCGCAATCGTGCACGGCATCACCCTTCGTGCTTCATCACTCGTCCTCACCCAAACAACAATAAAAAATAATGGGGCGAGGGAATGGACAATCAAAATAAGAATCCCGGCAAGGGAATAATAATAACAATTTCAATATCCCGGCAAGGGAGAAAAGTCCACCAAACATCAAAATATCCCGGCAATGGAATAACCAATAACCCATTAACTTTCTTTCGTTTATCATTTCATATCTCACTTTATCACTTGAGTCAATGCTTCCAAGAATTTCATAATCTCATATACCTTTTCAATTCGTATCACAACCGAGGTAATACTAATCAAATGATCATAATGTTTTTCACAAGTTCTTTACAATTGATAGAAATCCTCAATTTAATATGGAATTCACCACAAAATCATGTTAATCACATTTTAAGGACTCACAACCATTCTAGACACCAATGTATAGACACTCGTCACCATGCATATACATCGTACTCGATAATTAGCAAGTAGCAAACAAGACTCAACTCTTATTCCCTCAAGCTAAGGTTAGACTGAATACTTACCTCAACTTCCACAAATAAATCAATCCACAACGATAGCCTTCCCTCTCGAATTCGGCTCCAACTCAATCAAATCTATGAAAGAATGACTTTACAATATTATATAAGCTAAAAAATCAAACCCAATGCTTAAATATAGTTTTCTAAGCTTTCTTCCCAAAATTTCAAAAATCGACGCCAGACTCGCTTGGTCAAAACCCGAGCTTCGAACCAATTTTATATCACCCGTTCCCCCAAGAGCCCGGATATACAATTTGTTTTCAAATTCGACCCCAAAACGAGGTCTAAATCAAAGAAAATTGAAAAGTCCTAACTCTACCCAATTTCCCCAATTCCCACCCTAGCCTATGTAATTTAAACCTAGAAATTCATTAATTAATGAAGCAAATGAGAGTGGATTTGCTAACCCAATAGATGTTGAAGGATGGAGGCTTGAATGGACTCAATAGAACTTGAGTAAAAAGAGAGCTCATGTGAAATTTTGATTAAAACCTGTATGCACTATTCTGAAACTATTACAAAAATAACTGGGAGATTTTATTCTATGCGTTCGCGACATGGGAGTCGCATTCGCGAAGAATGGGGAACTGGAAACATTGCGTTCATGATAGGGGTTTGCGAACTCGTAGAGTCAATTACTGGGGTCACATATTTTGGCTTATGTGAATGCGTGAATGAATACGTGAACGCGTTGAAGGGGGAGGGGAGCTAGCACTACACGAACACGTGAAGTTGAAAGCGAACGCGAAAAAGGGGACACCACAGGCAGAGCGAACGTGAGCTGGAGGCCGTGATCGCGATGAAGAAAAAGCATGTGCAAAAATTGCAGAAAATCTGATACTTAGCTTCAAAACATCTTGAAACACCTCCAAAATAATCCTGAGCCCTCGGTTCTCCTAACCAAACACACACACTAACTCAATAACATCCTACGAACTTAATCGTGCGATCAAATTGCCAAAATAACATCATAAACGAGGATTCAAACCTCAAAATCATCACTTTTTCATCAAACTTCTTAAACTTTCAGTTCTTTTAGATATTTAGGTCCGAAACACGTCAAATGACGTCCGATTTCAAAAAATTTCATAGAAAGCACTTAAACCATATATAAGACTTGTATCGGGCGCCGGAACCAAAATACGGGCCCAATACCACTACTTTCTAATCCATTTTCATTTCAAATTTCCATATGAATTTCAGAAAAATAATTTCTTTCTAAAATTTATTTCTCGTGCTCGGGACCTTGAATTTTGATTCTGGTCATACGCCCGTGTCTCATATCGTGTCTCATATTTTTCTACGGACCCTCCGGGACAGTCAAATCATAGGTACGGATCCGTTTACCCAAAATATTGACCAAAGTCAACTTTACTCATATTAATATCAAAATTTATCATTTTTCACACAGAATTCATATGTAATCTTTCCATCTATGTGCCCATACTTCGCATGCAAATCGAGGCGATTAAAAATAAGGTTTTCAAGGCTTCGAAAGCACGGAAAGAGAGAGAAAGTAGGTGATGACCCTTTGGGTCGTCACAATGCATGTAGCACCGCCATATCACACCAAAATTGGTCCCCAAAGAAGGTTAGGAATATATGTTGGGTTTGAATCGCCCTCCATTATTTGCTATCTTGAAACATTAACGGGGGATTCATTCACTGCTCGATTTGCAGACCGTTGATTTGATGAGACACTTTTCCCAAAATTACGGAGAGAAGTTGGTAAAACTAATTGGAAAATTTTGTAGAAAAATCCATCATTATCTCATCTTGATGCATGTGCCTCTATTTGTGAAAAAAGGTACAAAATATTATCCATTTGGAGAGACTAGCAAATCAAATGCCGGATGCATTTACGGATTTAGAAAGAATAGCAAAATCATGTATCCTACAGAGAATGTTCCAATCCGTATTGATATCCCTATTGGACAATCTTCTAGTGTCATAGCTAATGAGGTAAAAGCATGCTTAAAACGTGGCAGACCATTAGGTTCTAAGGATCGAAATCCTAGAAAACGAAAAACAAATGATCAAAATGACACTACAAAAAAATCTCGTGAAGAAATCCACGATTTAATAAATTATGAGATTCATGAAGAAACCATTGAGCCCGAGACTCAAGAAAATAAGTAACTATCAATAAATCAAATCGATATTGGGACAAATTTGAATCGAGTAGATATAGTGGTGCATTGTCTTTGCATATAATATTGCATCTAGAATTATGCAAGATAGTGATGATCTTGAACCTTAATCTGTTGGAGAATATCGATAAAGACGTGATTGGCCAAAATGGCAAGAAGAAGCCAATCAGAGTTGAACTCACTTGCAAAACGTGAAGTTTTTAGGCTTGTAGTCCAAACACCTAATGGTATTAAGCCTGTTGGCTATGAATGGGTTTTTGTACGCAAGAAGAATGAGAAAAATGAGGTACAAAGATATAAGGCACGCCTTGTTGCACAAGGATTTTCACAAAGGCATGATGTAGATTATGAAGAGACATATTCACCAGTTATAGATGTTATAACGTTCCGTTATCTCAATAGTTTTGTTGTCCATGAAAAGCTTGACATGCATTTAATGGATGTGGTTAATGCCTACCTTTATGGCATACATGATAATAAGATATACATAAATATTCACAATGGATTGAAAATGCCAAAATGCAAATAATTCAAAGTCCAGGTAGCTATTTTCAATCAAATTGCAAAGATCGTTGTATGGTCTAAACAATCAGGACGAATGTGGTATAATCGTCTTAGTGAGTATTTATCAAAGGAAGGCTATAAATAATGTTATTTGCCCATGTGTTTTTATAAAGAAAATAACATTGGAATTTATTGTACTTGCCGTATATGTTGATGATATACACCTTATTGGAACTCCTACGGAACTCCAAAAGACAATTGATTATTTAAATAAGAAATTTGAGATGAAAGATCACGGTAAGACAAAATTATGTCTTGGTTTGCAAATTGAACATTTGGCAAACGGGATTTTTATTCATCAATCTTCCTATATAGAAAAGGTATTGAAACGGTTTTACATAGATGGATCACGTCCATTAAGTACTCTGATGGTTGTTCCAGGACTTGATGTGAATAAGGATCCATTCCGACCTCAAAAAGAGAATGAAGAGCTACTTGATCCTAAAGTACCATATCTTAGTGCAATTGGTGCACTAATGTATTTTGCAATACTACAAGGACTGGCATAATCTTTTCAGCGAATGTCTTAGCAAGATATAGCTCTGTTCCTACAAGGAGATATTGGAATGGAATCAAAAAGATACTGCGGTATCTAAAAGGAGCTACCGATAAGGGCTTATTTTACGGCGATAATTGCAGTCTTGATCTTGTTGGTTATGCCGATGCTGGGTAATTATCCGATCCACACAAGGCTCGATCTCAAACAGAATGTATTTACATGTGGAGGCACTATAATATCTTGGCGATCGACTAAGCAATCAATTGTGACTACTTCATCTAATCATGCCGAGATTATTGATATTCATAAAGCAAGTCGAGAGTGTGTGTAGTTGAGATCTGTAATACAACTTATTCGAGACAAATGTAATTTGAAATGTGACAAACTACTCACGATTTTGTATGAAAATAATGCAGCATGCATCGCTCAATTGAAGGAGGTTCATAAAAGGAGATAGGACAAATCACATTTCACCAAAGTTATTTTTCATACATGATCTTCAAAAGAATGGTGATATCAATGTGCAACAGATTCATTGGGATGCAAAGGCTCAAGGATGTGAAATGATACTATCATCAGGGGGACTTTAATGCGCGTTGCACTCTTTTTCCCTTACAAGGTTTTGTCCCACTGGGGTTTCCTTGCAAGGTTTTTAACGAGGCAACCAAAAGGTGTATTATTAAACATGTGTACTATTTTTTCCTTTCTAGAATTTTTTTCCCATTCGGTTTTATTGTAGTTAAGGTTTTAATGAGGTACATTACTTATCGAGTATATATTCAAGGGGGAATGTTATGAATAGAATTCTATTTAGAGTGAATGTCTATCTTGTACATAGTTTTACTTTGTGGCTAAGTTATTTTTCCCCTATAAATAGAGGGGTCTTACCCCATTATAAATCATATCAAAATTCAATAAGAATTTTTTCTCTCTTTCTCTCAATATTATTCTTGTTTTTTTATTGTTTTATTAAAATATAGTGTTTTTATTTTTTTGGGTTAAGATAATTATATTTAGTAATATAATTAAGGGCCGTTGCTTTCACTCAGTTAAAATCGTTTGGTACTCGGTCAGCAACGGCTACCGTCACACTGCCTAAAACCTGGGAAAATCACAGAACCTGACTAGAGTGCCTCCACTTTACTACAGTTTCCATATTCATAAATTTGGAAATTCCAACTTCATATTTCACAGGTAATATCTTAATGAAGGGTAAAATAAATTTGCATTCTTGTTTAACTTGTCTATTAAGTAGCTTTCTCCAAAATGTGTTCAAATGATTGTTTCTTGCTTTATGTGCATGTTTCAAGTGGAGCCTGACTAGAGTAAAGCTGCACAAATCCCTTCAATTTCTGAGTGAGTTCACATGAAATGTAGCAACTAGAGTTTGTAGAAGTGCTCACCATTGGCAAATTTAATGGACTAAAACTACTCAATTAAGGATATAGTTAAGGGACCATTTTAGGCCTACCCACACATTTTTGTCATTTTCTCAAGAAAATTACCAAGATAGTGAGATCCCATTTTCACTGGAGAAATCGATCCCATTTGGTTGATACCGAAGCGTTTGTGTTTTTATTGGGGTATAGAGATTTAGAAACTAAAGCGTAGCTACATTTACCTTTCGTTTGGGATATATTTAGACTATTTTGTAACGTTAGTTTTTGCAATGTCATGCTTACCTTCTTATGCCTTTAACTTGATTTAAGTGTTATTCTTCATCTATGAAGTTTATTACAAATATCAGAAGATAAAGGGGAAGATTCTTGAATTCTCCAAAATCTTCTTTCCTTTCATCTGTATTGAAGTAATTGGTCAATGAAAATCATTTTATAATGCATCAACTGCTTAACTGTATGGCGAAGTCAAGAATTTTGCTAAGGGTGTTCAAAGTTTAATATATATGTAGAAAAAGTAAATTTTGATCTTTATACACAGTATAATTTTTATATATAATCATTGTAATTTTCCGATGAAGGGTGTTCAACTGACCAGCCTTCACTCTATGGGGCTACGCCACTTAACTTGTGTACTGCTCTTATTAATTTCTCGCATTTTCATGTGTTACTAGGAAAGACGTAGGGTGCTATTTCTTGATGTCTACAGTGGGCAATCCTGCAAATATATTCTGGCATGAAAATCCAGTCGGTAAGGCAGAAAGGGAAAAGCTGCTTAACCAACAGGGATGTGTTGTGTGGATCACAGGTCTCAGTGGATCAGGTTGGTGTTAATATGAGTTGTTGCTTATTAGTTGTCTGTTGTATCAGCTGTGTCGAATTAGTATAGTTTGGACGTGTGTTTAGAGGCAGAGGACAAAATACCCTCCCATAGTCAGTTTGAAATTTAGTTTGAAGTCTGAACTATTATTATAAGGTGGTCAAAAGTTTCAGATGCTCACTCTTGCAACATATTTTTACCGTTTGTTTTCAAGATTCAATCTGAATTTGTGCAGGAAAAAGCACACTTGCATGTTCCCTTGGTAGAGAATTGCAGACGAGGGGAAAGCTTTCGTACATTCTTGATGGTGACAACCTTAGGCATGGTCTGAACAAGAATCTTGGGTTCTCAGCAGAAAGCCGTTTGAGAATATACGTAGGACCGGTAAGTGTATTCATGGAAAATATAAGTACAACAACCACGAGTTAGTAAAGTTGTCTATTAGTGAGACTTGTGATGCAAACAACTTAAGCAAACAATTTGTTGCATAGCTGTTTACATATGAATCAATAGATCAATTCTAGAATTGGAAGCAAAATCCAGGCTTCAAAATCTCTCCAGTCTCCAGTCTCCAGTCCTCCAGGATTTATTATTTCAAAATTTTAAGCTCAAAAATGACCTGTAAACACTTGGAGAACGTGATGGTTCTTTTCACCTTCAAATTTAAGTCCACACTCCACTTCAGTTACATGAAAATGGAGTGTATAAAGACGGTGATGGAGTGGGAATAGCTGCAGCTTTATGGGAATTGCGTGTATCTCGGGCTTTAGGCTCAGTGGCATCCTGAATAGGAGTAGTTTAGGGGTACCTTTTTATTTTCTCTTGGACTAATTGAATTACTCTAGATACTTATCGGTTTGGTACGACACATATTGGTAAACTGTTTGTGTTACTGATTATCTGTACTATCTATAAACTTGATCAGGGGAAGTTGCAAATCTCTTCGCGGATGCTGGATTAATTTGCATTGCAAGCCTGATATCTCCTTACAGAAAAGATCGAGATGCTTGTCGCGTGCTATTGCCAGATAAAAAGTTTATTGAGGCAAGTCTAATGTTCAACAATTTATTGTAGAATCTTTAGCATCATCTAATGTTCCTTTTCTTGTGATTTTCCAGGTTTTTCTGAATATGCCTTTACAATTGTGTGAAGAAAGAGATCTAAACGGCCTCTACAAGCTAGCTCGTGCAGGAAAGATCAAAGGTGTGTTTTAGCTTTAGGATAGTAGCCCATATTACTTTTGATATCTGTAATCCGGAACCAGAGTGAATTATCTCATTAAGTAGTTGGCATCATTTACTGTAGTACAGTGGTTTATATTTGCTTAATTGGTGGTGAAATGATATCTTTGACTTTATTACTGAATGAAATACTTCAAATTCTTATTTGCAGGTTTTACTGGAATAGATGATCCTTATGAACCACCTTTGAATTGTGAGGTATGTATTATATTACTTCTTTTGGAAACAGCCTCTCTACCCAAGGGTAGGGGTAAGGTCTGCGTACATACTACCCTCCCCAGACCCCACTAAGTGGGATTATACTGGGTTGTTGTTGTTGTATTATATTACTTCTGCTGGCTGCTACTAAGCTTTGAAGAAATTGTTAACTCCCTAATGGTTTTCATAATCACTTGTGTTCATATATGATATCTTTCACTTTTTTCTTTTTGCTTCTCTTGTTAGATTGAAATACAACAAAAAGATGGACTACGTCCTGCACCAAATGAAATGGCTGGGCAAGTAGTCTCTTATATGGAGGACAGAGGCTTTTTGGAAGCTTAGTAAGCGCGGCGTGCTTGCTGCAGATACAAGAAAAGACTCAGCAGATGGAATTGCCAAGAATTTTTAGTTCTCTCCATCTGTTTCTACCATTACATTTGCTGTTTGATATCATCACTATCTACAGGGTTAGGAGGTCAGAGTACGGCTGGCTTGCTTCTTCTGATTAGTTAGATGTGTTACTTAGGAGGTCAATTTGCCACTTTCTTGAAGACAATGTTGAATGCCATCGTCTCCTTGTAAGAGAAAACAAGAAAGTCGGCATTCCATGTTTTTATGGAGAAGCTACACTACCAAGAAGGTATTATTGTTGAATGCTCTTTAGTGATTTATTTGCTTTTCACTTCTCGGGAGTGAAATGATATCAAAGATATTATTGCTTCTACGATCAATTTTGATGCTAGTAATGACTTTGATGTCATTGACAATATTGATCGTGACCTTGATACGAAGCTGGGACTGTTAACTAGAATGAATGAGATGCTGGAAATAGACCTATTTTATATGGTGTCACACCTTCAACTTCAACTTCAAGAATGTTATGACATGTTTGGTAGTGAATTGACAAAAAATAAGATATACTGAAAAGTTCCAAACATAATGCCAATACTGTTTGTGTTTGCATGTTATCTGAACTTGTAAAATGTATGTTCAGCTCCACTTTTTCAAAAGGAAGCTCACCAGTGGAGTAATTCTTTACTTTTATTTAATGATGTGAAACAACAACAACTCTCAGGATTAGGCACACATTTACTGGCTCTTATTACTTTATTGACTGATTATTAAATCACAAAAGAATAAAGAAAGACATGTTAAGTGCCGTCGAAAAGAAAAATATATAAAAATAAGAGCTGTTTGCCAAATGTAAATGGCCTACGTCACTAAACCATCCACTTGGCCTCCAAATTGATTTAAAAAGATATGACGAAATCAAAACCTAAAAGCAAAAATCTCAGAGAAAGAAAAGCAATGGTTTTTAACAGTCCAGTGGTGGTGAGTGTGGCGAATTTATCTGCAGATTTTTGGCAATTTGTAGCTTGCAATCCGGAAAGACTAAGCAGTGATCAACTTCTTTATCTCCTCTTTTGTTACCCTTTTCAACAGCTTCATCGCTTCTCACTCTGTCTCTGGACTTTCTTTTGTTTCCCTCTGCCTAACTCATATCTCTCTTTCCCCTCCACTGCTCTCTTTTAAATATCCGATACTTACTGGCTTGACTAATCTGGGGAAGTAGAAGGCTTTGCTAAAGGGCGGAGGGATATCCCATCAATCCAGTACGCCCCTTGGAAGTTTCTGGAATAATGCTAATACTTGTATGCCCATATGTAGTACTGTGTCTGTAATAATGATCCTTTTTTCCCCTTACTCAGGAATATGTCATTTTGATCGTCTTACTATGATTTTCTTGTAACTCACTGTTGGTTATGCGCAAAAGATTTTATGGATTGGTTATGATATCTAAATTGGTTAAACGTTAAATTTTGGGGCCCTTTTTTCAATTAAATGATTAGTTAATTGTTGTTGTAGATTGATGAATAATTGTGTTGTTGCTTTAATTTGTTGTGTAAGATTTGTTAGCGTAAAAATTCTTTACACAAAGCATAGGCAATTTTATATGTGGAAGTAGTAATAGTTTCAGGTAATCTGATCAAGGAATTTATTTTTCAAAAAAATTTCTTGGTCAAGAACCATTTTTGTCTGGTCATTTCAATTCTTGGTTAACATGACCTACTTGAAGGAATACTTTGATCAACTTATACAGATTTATGGGTTCAAATTCATAATTTAATAACCTTTATCTAATTTACTGGGTTCAAAAACTATTATTTATATATATTTAGTGGATATTTGACAAATATATGTGGTCTAAGCCGAAAGTTATGGCTTGTTTACCGGATACGCCCCTGAGCTTATATGAGTAATACTATCACAGAACAAGACAACCCTCACAGATAAGGACAAGACGGGTTGCTCTGATAGTAAGCAAACCCCCACTTCCAACCGAGAGGTTGTGAGTTCGAGTCTTCCCAAGAGCAAGGTGGGAAGTTCTTGGAAGGAAGGATGCCGGGGGTCTATTTGGAAACAGCCTCTCTACCCAAGGGTAGGGGTAAGGTCTGCGTACATACTACCCTCCCCAGACCCCACTAAGTGGGATTATAGTGGGTTGTTGTAGTTGTATCAGAACAAGACTGAACAGCATGTAAAGCATACAAAAGCACCTAGAATGGCCTAATACAATACATTATTGAAATAGCAGTGTTATTATCTTTAACCAAATTCCAGTATTACATAACATATGACTTTACTACAAATTGCTAATTGAATAATCTGGGAATTAAGTCCACTATATATACAACTGTATATAGTATTCCTATGTTTGGACACTAGGATCGAATATTGAACTGTTAAATTCATTCATGAGACTGATAAACAGTCTTGAATGTGCTCCAAGGAGCTTAATATTAACCCCTCAACGTCTGTGATGTGTTTCTTGGTTATCGGAACTCCTCTTACTCCACAAATTGCTTCATTCAATTTTGTTGGCTGCTCATCCACTTGCTTCATTTTCTGTAGTTCCACATATATATAACACTTTTGTTAGATCAGTGAGTTGATAAGACTGCAGATGCACATGATGAATCATAATTGATAATATCAGTGTATTTCAACCTATTGCGCCAAGTTGTCTATTCTATTTTTCAGGTTACCATATCAAACTTGTTATAAAACGTTGGTTTCCCTAAACAAAAGTTGCTTTTAGGAAAGTTTTCTTAATGATCAATCCATAAAACTTAGGCCAAAAAAGGGAAGGCATACCGTATTTACGGAGGGTCCAGGGAAGGACCACGCTTCAAAGAGTGTGACGTGGACAGCCTACCCAAATCAAGGACGGATCTAGAGTTCAACATATGGGTTTACGGGATCCAGTAGCTTTTTGCTCAGACTCTGTTTATATATTGAAAAGTCCACTAAATATCTATAAGTATTTAAATGTAAACCAAGAGGTTGTGAGTTCGAGTCTCCCCAAGAACAAGGTGGGAAGTTTTTGGAGGGAAGGATGTCGGGGGTCTATTTGGAAACAGCCTCTCTATCCAAGGGTAAAGGTAAGGTCTG
This sequence comes from Nicotiana benthamiana, assembly GCA_034376525.1. Lineage (NCBI taxonomy): Eukaryota > Viridiplantae > Streptophyta > Magnoliopsida > Solanales > Solanaceae > Nicotiana > Nicotiana benthamiana. The sequence goes on along the minus strand of CM067331.1, from coordinate 13,284,853 downwards.
CGTACATACTACCCTCCCCAGACCCACTAAGTGGGATTATACTGGGTTGTTGTTGTTGTTGTATTTAAATGTAAACCAAGTTATTGTTATAAATATACATGAAGCCAATTTTAGGAATACATAAGCTTCAAATCCTAGATTGGGCTCTCACTCTAATACAACAACAACAACAACCCAGTATAATCCCACTTAGTGGGGTCTGGGAGGGTAGTGTATACGCAAACCTTACCCCTACCCTTGGGTAGAGAGGCTGTCTCCAAATAGACCCCCGGCATCCTTCCCTCCAAGAATTTCTCACCTTGCTCTTGGGGAGACTCGAACTCACAACCTCTCAATTGGAAGTGGGGGTTGTTTACCATCAGAGCAACCCCTCTTGTCTTACGTCTCTCACTCTGATACAAGCATTAAAAAGTTCAATAGGGTGAATTGCATACTTCTTCTTTTTTGGCAAACCAGTAATATTGGGTGCCATAGTTGTTGATGTTTCATCAATAAGATTTATAAAAAAAAGGATTCAAAGAAAATAATGGAAATTTAGTCAAACCTTGTCATCAGAAAATTGGAATTTAAACTTCTGATTCTGCTTATTTTGTTTCTGCTTTTGGTGATTTCCTATGAAGATGCAAATGGCAGCAGCAGCAATCCCAATGGAGCAAATAGCACCAATTCCAGTGAAGCTCCAGTTCCATAAGCTCAATCCACCATTGTTCTTTTCAATATCTGCTTCCTTGTTTTCTCTTTTCTTGATCACAGTACTACTCTCTTTGTCTACGACCTCAGCTTTATCATCAAACGGCAAAGGACCTGAATCAATTTGAGACACACCAGTCTTGTTACTGAACTTGGGTGAGTCCAATTTCATGTTTTCATATTCTGTTTCCTTCATTTTCTTGAAGAAAACTTGTGACACTTGATCTTGTTCATTTTCCACTGTAGTTGCTTCCTGTTGAGATACAATATATGTAAGTAATTAGAGTATGACGAAATGATCACACAATTTAACTAGCCACAAATAAAAAAATATCGTCGCATATTTAACCAATAGAAAAAGAATCAAGCCCCCGCATGTGAAATGATTTTAGATTAGAAATAATTTTTAGGCGAGATGATTACATAATTCAATACCCCCAAGTCTGAGTGGTTTTTTTTAGAAATACTTAGATGGTAACATATTTACCTCAACTGGACCCTTAATGATAACTTCTTTAATAACCTCATCATCTTCCTGGATTTTTGGTGAAGTTGGATTCAGCTGATTTGGGAGTGGAATAATTAGCTGATTTGGCACTCTAGAGTGCTCTTTTGTGCCGACAAATTGAGAATTATATTTCCTAAAGGAAATATTTTGGCCTCCATAATCATGGATTTCAAGAAGTCCATTATTAGGAAGAATTTCCCACTCAGTTTCAAGATCCATTTTTCACTGAATGAAATTAGCAAAGAGTTGTTACTATTGAATTGGTTTAAATAGTTTGGAATTCCCCGTTGAGTTGTTATTCCTTTGGCAATTGAAAAGTCAAAGAGAGTGAGTAATGTGGGATTTTATTGAGAGAAGGCACTCAACTCAATATGGAGGATGTCTTCTTGTTCTTTAGAGAGTGAATGTTGAATTTCTCCTCTTAGTTATGATGGTGATAGAGTCATATAGGTGGAAGCTCATCACTCTTTGAAAAATCAATAGGATGGACCACATAAAATGAGGGTAATCTACACCAGATATTTCTCTCAATTATTAATTGGATTAATTAAATAATAAATCTAGTCATTCTATTAGTTCAATAATGTCATTTCAGATAAACTTGAACCATGGTGTGAATTTACTATTGATTTTTGCGTCAACTTAACATACCACGGCTGTTCCGTTCGATATTCACTACTTGCTTAGATTTGAATTACCTAAGTTTTTCATAACTTTCGGCCACTTTTCAATATCTACTAAGTACTTACTTAAATTTGAGTACGCTAGTCTTTCATAATTTTTGCTTAATTACTTCATTAATAGTAGTTAAGCCATACCCTTTAGTACAACTTTAGACTAAACTATGTTCTCAAAATCCTTTTATTTCTTCTCTCTTTTAGCTAAAGTGATTCTCATCCATTGTGTAACTGTAACTCCAATCTCACTGTCCACCAAAAAAGAAATATACTTGGGTGCTAAGACACACTTTTATTATTATTGTTATTGTTGTTGTTGTTTGTATGTAACCAAGTAAACTGTAAGAGGTATTTTTAGAATTCACGTAATCTTTTTTAATTCACAGAAGGTAGAAAGGAAGAAAATATTAAAATAGGCAAGAGTGAAGTTACCAAACTTTATAAGTCATTAGGTACACCAATTAGAGCCTGTTTGGCCAAGCTTCTCCGAGGCCAAAAGTACTTTTTTGTCAAAAAAATAATTTTTGAAAAATTTAATGTGTTTGGCCAAAATAAAAAAAGTACTTTTGGCCAACAGCAGAAGCAATTTTTCTGCTTTTGGGAAGAAGCAGAAAATTTTTGCTTCTTCCAAGAAGCAGAAGCAGACAATTAATTTATTCAAGACAAAATTATCCTCATCCTAAATTTATATTTTCCAAATTATCCTTTACATTTTCTTTCCCCATATATATATATATATATATATATATATATATATATATATATATATATATATATATATATATATATATATATATATATATATATATATATATATATATATATATATATATATATATATATATATATATATATATATATATATATATATTATTGCCCCTACTTTAATACGTTAGCAGTGTGAGTTTGTAAAAATATCGAGCCATCTTCAGTTTGAATGGTACAAATGAGAAATTACTAATATTAATTGCTAAAAATGAATGAATAAATAAAACAAACTATTTTCTTATGTACAAGCGGTATTATTAAAATTGATCTCCAAATTTATTCTACTTATGTACTTTAGATCCTAATAACGTTCGTTTCAATACCCACTATAGTTATCAAACATACGTGTGAGATTATCCCATAATGTAACTCTAGCTGCTAGGTCACTACCTGCATAATAGCACTTAATACGAAAGTAAAAGGCAAAGGACTAACCTGTATATGGCAATGAATTTCCTGGGTGGATGTAGCTACATGTGCAACAGTTAAAAGAGAAGAATTCCAAAGTATGACAATTCCTCCAGAGTGCCCTATAGCAGGAACTTCAATCATACCAGTAAAATCAAAATTATCCTTTAAAACATGGTGTGACTGATAATGGGCTTCTAACAGGACCACTAAGGCAGGTCTGTTGTAAACCATTGACGACCTAAAATTACTTCTGAATTCCACGGACTGCCCACCCCTACAATTCTAAATTATGAAATTCATGTGACTAATAGTGGAGTCATCTGGACCAGTACTAGGCTCCACTAGGCGGAGCGTCAAAGTTAGGAGGAATAACATGGCATATTTGTCCACTGCCAGATTTGTTGTTGGCCTTAAACGGGAGGATGTAGTTAGGAGATTTTGATGGCACCTGGTGAATATCTTTCTTTCGAATTCCTCTTTCTGCACAAAGACCTTTATACCGTCCAGGCATGCCTTTGGTTTTAAGGGTGAGTTTAATGAAATAATTCATGCTTCGAATAAATTTGGAGGGTTACATCTTAATAATAATAGAGCAAATAAATTAATAGATTGCTTTAATTATTATCGGTCAACTAATTAGGATACAAGGGTAGTCGATATACTTGGACAATAGTAGGCATAACAATGCTAATATTTTGGGATGTATTGATCGTGTCTTGGTTAACTATGATTGGATTTCTAACTATGGATATGCTTTGGTAACACACTTGCCTAGAACTCATTCTGATCATTGCCTCAAACTTGAGTTACAGCACAGTGTTCTACCTAGGAAAAAATTGTTTAGGTTTGAATCCATTTAGACTACTGATCCTACTTCTGAGCCAATCATTAAATAAGTCTGGTCAGAACATGTTCACTTAATTCAGCTGTCAATCAACTTACAGAGCCAATCCAAGTGTGGAACAAGAACAGTTTTGGAAATATCTTTAAGAGAAAAAGAAAATTGCTAGCAAGAATAGATAGAATTCAAGCATCTATCCATTTCCCCACTAGCCAATTTTTACAAGATCTAGGAAATACACTTACTAATGAGTTTAATTATATTCTCTAACTGGAAGAGCCTTTCTGTAAATTAAAATCATGAATAAATTGGTTAAATTATGGTGATGCTAACACCGAAATTTTCACCTAACAACTTTAAATAGACGTCGTAATAATCGTATAACTGTTATTCAGGACTTAGGTGGAAATTGGATTACAGACCCTCATCAAATTAGATATGACATTATTAATTACTATTGTCATCTCTTTACTACTCAAAAAATTAAGTCTAACCCTATCTCATTTGTACACCCCACTAATGTTTTTACCCCTATGGAGCAATTTAGTTTAAATAGGCCTTTAGAGGATTCTGAAATCTTAAATTCCTTACACTCCTTTCAACCTTTTAAGGCACCGGCCCTGATGGTTTACACTCGGGTTTTTATCAAAAATACTGGCACATTATAGGAAACCCTGTCAAATATTTTTGTCATAATGTTTTCTGGATTCTATAGTAGACCCTATTATCAAGATAACTTTTATTTGCTTAATTCCTAAATAATACAATGCTCCTACAATAGCTCAATATAGACCTATTAGCCTCTCCAATACCATTTATAAGATTATTAATAGAATTAAACATGTTCTGGATCATATCATTAACCAAATGCAATCTAGTTTTTAGAAAAATAGACATGCGGCTGTCAATGCAATTATAGTTCAAGAACTTATCACTAGATTTAACAAAATTAAAGGTAGGCCTTCTTATATATTACTCAAGCTGTACCTTGAAAAAGTATTTGATAAACTGGAATGGTCTTTCATTTATACCACCTTACACTCTCTAAATTTTCCTGCAAAATTTATCCAGCTAATCATGTCTTGTATTACCTCTGCCTTTACATCCATTTTAATCATTGGTTCTCCTACTAACTATTTTACTCCTATTAGGGGTATTATACAGGGGGATACTCTATCGCCTTATATTTTTATACTTTGTTTAGAAATGTTATCAAGGAAAATAAACTCAGAGGTTGACTTTCATATCTGGCATCCGATTTCAATTGGAAAAAGAGGACCACAATTATCTGATCTTTTTTTCGAAAATGATGTTATTTTAATTTCAAATGTCACAACTACATCATGGTTCCACACTATTAATTATTTTAATAAACGCTCAGTGCAAACTATTAACTTTGAAAAATCCAGAATTTTCTTCTCTAAAAATTGTCATACTACTTTATGTAATGACTCGACCGGTCGTTTTGAGCCCTAGCACGTTATTCAGCAGTCTGAGGCCATGAGCAGCATCATTTAAGGTGTTATGACTTGTACGCATGGTCGGAATTGAATTTCAGGAAGTTCAGAGTTGATTTGGGAACAGAATACACATTTCAGAAGCTTAAAATTGAAAGAATAAACTCGGATGGGATTTTTGAGTAAACAACCTTGGAATCGGGATCTGAATATTCCAGCGGGTTTTTATGAAGATTTCATACTTGGGCGTATGTCCGGTTCGAGTTTTGGATAACCCGGAAGCATTTTGGAGCCTATTGTGGAAGTTAGTATTTTGGAAGAAATTTTTTAAGTTTGGCTTGAAGTGTATTTCAGTGTTATCGACGCTCGTTTGGGATTCCGAGACTGGGAGTAGCTTCATATGGTGATTCTGGAGTTGGGAGCACGATCGGAAGTGAATTCTAAGGTTTGTAGGTCATTTTGAAGCCATTTGCCTAAAGATAGAAAATTGAAGGTTTTGAGAAGTTTGACCAGAAGTGGACTTTTGATATCGGGGTCAGAACCCAATTTCGAAAGTTGAACTAGGTCTGTAATGTCAAATATGACTTGTATGCAAAATTTGAGGTCAATCGGACATGATTTGATATATTTAAACATCAAAAGTAGAAGTTGGAAAGGTCAAAGTTCATAAAGCTTGGATTGGAGGTCGATTGACTATTTTAGCGTTGTTTGATGTGATTTGAGGCCTCGACCAAGTCCGTAATGTGTTTTGGAACTGGTTGGTATGATTAGTTGGCGTCTCGGGGGCCTCGGGTGGATTTCGAGTGGTTAATGGATCGATAATGGAATTTTGAAAAAGGCTGAAGGATCTGGTTGCTGGTGTTTTTGCTTTTGTGGAGATGGGACCGCAGAAGCGGCCCCACAGAAGTGGTTAAGGGAGCCGCAGAAGCGGATTTGTTTGAAGGTTCATAGTGTTGGAAACACGTTCTCAAAGCATTATACTAAAACGTGTGTTCATATGTGTAGGTTTTGATGAATGACAAACGATGCGCAAATTGATATATGACAAGTACAAGCGCACAATTGATATATAACGAGATTCAAGCACAAGACCAAGTTTTATAGTTTTACATGAGTCGTTCTTAATTGTGATCTTGATCCGACAACTTGACTCATGACATGGCTTCTCTCGTAAAATAATTTTTTACAAAATCATGCATATTTAATTTAATGCTAAATGATTTTAAATCATGCATATTTACTTTAGTGAAAATGATTTTTAAACATGCCTCTGAAATCTGGACTGAGATAATCGATTATGTACTTATGATAATCGATTATGTTAAGCCAAGACTGCATGACAATCGATTGTGAACTAATGACAATCGATTGTGTTAAGGCAGTGAGCATCAGGTTTTTCAAACCTGCATGACAATCGATTGTGAACCTTATGACAATCGATTGTGATGAGGCAGTGTACATCAAAGTTTTTCAAAACTCAGAATAATCGATTGTGAAGCTAATGACAATCGATTGTGAAGAGACAGTGTCCATCAGATTTTTACAAGTCACAAAATAATCGATTGTGAACATATGACAATCGATTGTGTTGAGGCAGTGTCTTCCAGACTTTTTCAAAGTTATTAAATAATCGATTGTGAGTATATAACAATCGATTGTCACGAGGCAGTGTCTAAAATGATTTTCGAAGTTTGATAAATAATCGATTGTTAATATTGCACAATCGATTGTGAAGCTGACCGTTGTCGTAAAGTTTTCAAATACCGTCAGGTAATCGATTATTGATTTTGTATAATCGATTGTTGAAATTAAAATCTGGAAAGGATTTTTTGAACGTTGCTGAATAATCGATTATTGATTTTGTATAATCGATTGTTTTACGTAAAATCTGGAAATGATTTTTTGAACGTTGCCAATAATCGATTGTTGATCTTGGATAATCGATTGTTAAGCGTAAAATCTGGGATTGATTTTTGGAACGATTGGCAAACAATCGATTGTGGCTTCTTGACAATCGATTGTCACACAGTAAAATCAGCAACTCTTAATTGGCAATTAGGCAACGGTAATGCCAAGTTTTTCAACTATAAATACAGCTTCATTTCAGTGTTTTGAAAATAACAACACACAACAACTGATCATATAATTGCTATAAGCTTGCATACTCTATTGCTTATCATTTTATATTCATTACATAAGTTTTTGAGAGCCAAACTCTTGTAGAAAATTGTTGCGATCTTGAGCGTATTCTTTTACTCATATCTACTCATTAAGGAGTGTCTTGTTTGAGTGCTTAGTGTATTGTACACTTGGAGAGAATTGTTATTCTCTTGTTGTAAGAAGGAACTTGTGTTTCCTTGGTTGAAGTCTTGGAGTGTTGTATCTCCGAGCAAAAGTGTTGAGGCTTGTGTCCTCAAGTTGTAAAGTTTTGTTAAGCACCCGGAAGCTTGACAAGTTAGTGGAAATCTCGAGAGAGTCTCTCGGGGACTGCACTAGCCACGGGTTGTGGTGAACCAGAATACTTCGGTGTGTTCTTTCTAACTTATCGCACTTATTTATTTCCTGCAAATTTTAAATTCCGCAAGTTTACGCTAATTTTTATTATAACGCTATTCACCCCCCCCCCCCCTTAGCGTTAAGCGTATTATCTAACAATCGGTATCAGAGCCCAACTCTCTGAAGACTTAACAGTTTGAGAGAAACTTCCATGGCTTCTACTCGTGACTCTTTTGCAGGAAAAGAGGAAGGACAGTGCTCCACCCGACCACCACTATTCAACGGTACAAACTATACGTACTGGAAGGAGAGGATGACAATCTTCGTTCAAGCAAACAATTTTCATCTTTGGAAGGTGATAACAAAGGGAAATCAAATTCCAACCAAAAAGGTTGAAAACGAATGGGTTCCCAAGTCCGAAGAAGAATATGACGCGGATGATATCCGAAAGGTGCAAAATAATGCTAATGCAATTAATTTATTATATTGTGCTGTAAATGCTGACGATTACAGGAAAATATCGTGTTGCACAACGGCGAAGGAAATGTGGGACAAGCTGGAAATTACGTACGAAGGTACGGACCAGGTAAGCGAAGCCAAAATTGATTTCCTAACCCATGCTTATGAACTATTTCACATGAAGGAAGGTGAAAAGGTGGATGAAATGTTTGAACGATTTTCAATAATCGTAAATGACCTACATGCTCTCAAGAAGACTTTCACGGATAGGGAACTTGTCCGAAAAATCCTTAGAAGTCTCACTCCAGCATGGCGATCAAAGGCCGACGCGATTCAAGAGTCCATTGGCGTCTCAAATGTCACCATCGACGCATTAAGAGGTAATCTTAAGACTTATGAATCTACTATACTTAACCCTCTTGTTGATGATCAAAGGAGGCAAAGAATCGCTCTAAAGGCAAGCACAAGCCAACCGCAAGTTGATGAGGACGGAGACAACGAGTTAGGACTCGTTATCAAAAGATTTCAAAAGTTCATGCGAAAAGAGTATGAACGAAAGGGCAAAAAGCAAGGAGAACAAATAAAGTGCTATGAATGCGGAGAAACCGGGCACATCAAATCAAATTGCCCAAACATCAAAAAGGAAAAGAAACCTTTCAAAAAGCAACGTGCATATATATCTTGGGGAGGAGACTCCGGAGATGTGTCAAGCGAAGGAAAAGAAGAGGAAAGCGCAAACCTTTGTCTTATGGCACAAGAAGACAAGCAAGATGAGGTATGTCAAATCTCTTCTAAAAATTTCTTTTCCCTTGAAGAAATGCAAAATGCTTTTGATGAGTTATATAGTGAATTTATTAAGGCTTCAAAAACTGTTAAAAGCATAAAAGAAAATGCTTCTTTAAAAGAAAAAGATTTTCAAAAACAACTCTCATTGAAAGAAAAGGATTTGGAAAAACTGGTTTTAGAAAATGAGAAGTTGAAAGTGGAAAACAAGTTTTTCGGAAAAAGAAGCGCCGACAAGCCCGAAAGCTCTATTAGAAATTGTACTTCTTGAATGCATCTCAAAAATGAAGTAGAAAGGCTTAAGGGCACCTTAGATAAGTTTAATTCTTCTCATAAAAATTTGAATGAGGTTCTTGTTAATTTGAAGTCAACCAAGCATGGCATAGGTTTTAAGAATGAGCCTAAAGAAAAGGTTGAAGCCAAACCCCAACCACCTAAGGCTCAACCTAGGATTAATAAAACAAATGCTCATCCTAGAAATAGCAATACTAGAACCAACATGCATGCTAGACCAAATGCTAGAAGGAATGCTGAACATTTTAGGAGACCTGGCAATGACTTTCCACCTAGAAATAACCATTCTAGAAATACTGCCCATAATAGTAGGAGAAATGACTTCCATGAAATGCGCAATAGCCATAGTGTCGAAAATAGAGTGAACAATTTTCGTCCGTCTAATTACTATGAACCTAGAAGGATGCATAATCCCAACGTGACTTGTCATTATTGTAGACGAATTGGTCATATTACTCCTGCATGTTTTACACGACATAGACATATCACTCAATCGCATCATTATGATATGCCTAACCCTCAAGGACCCAAAATGGCATGGGTACCTAAAACACATTAATTTGTTTTGTAGGTGTGTTTGAAGGGATCAAGTGTACTATGGTACCTTGATAGTGGATGCTCCAAGCACATGACGGGAGACGAATCCAAATTCCTTCAACTAGAATACAAAGAAGGAGGAAGTGTTATTTTTGGTGACAACAATAAAGGAAAGATTATCGGCATCGGATCGGTCGGTAAGGATGAAAACTCTTCTATTAAGCATATATTACTTGTTAAAGGTTTAAAGCATAATCTCTTGAGCATAAGTCAATTATGTGACAAGGGACATCTTGTCTTATTTGATTCGGATGAATGCTTAGTATTTAGACGTAGTGATTTCAAAATTATCCTTCGTGGTTTTAGAGTGGATAATATTTATATGGTTGACCTTGCTAATTCCTCACCCGAATATGTGGATTGCCTTATGAGCAAAGAGGATGATACTTGGCTATGGCATCGTAGAGTAGCACATATAAACATGCATCTTTTGAATAAATTGATTTCACAAAACTTAGTTATTGGTCTTCCCAATTTAAAATTTGAAAATGACTCTATTTGTGATTCTTGTCAAAAAGGGAAGCAAACAAAAGCATCTTTCAAATCGAAAAACATTGTTTCAACGACTAGACCATTGCAATTGCTTCACATGGATTTATTTGGACCATCTCGCATTGAAAGTCTAGGAAGAAATCGTTATGCTTTTGTGATTGTTGATGATTATTCTAGATTTACTTGGACTTTATTTCTTGCCCATAAAAGTGATGCTTTTCAAAATTTTAAATATTTCCTTAAACGTGTTCAAAACGAAAAGGAAACAACCGTCACTTCAATTAGAAGTGATCATGGGGGAGAGTTTGATCACAATCTCTTTGCGGACTTTTGTGACGAACTCGGTATCGAGCATAACTTTTCCGCTCCACGAACACCACAACAAAATGGGGTGGTGGAAAGGAAAAATACATGTCTCGAAGAGATGGCTAGAACCATGCTCGAAGAGGCTAAGATTCCCAAACATTTTTGGGCGGATGCCGTGAGTACCGCATGCTACATCTTAAATAGAGTAGTCATAAGGCCAATACTCATGAAAACCCCTTATGAACTCTACAAGGGAAGGAAACCAAATATCTCCCATTTTAGAGTATTCGGTTGTAAAGTTTTTATTCATAACAATGGAAAAGATCTATTGGGAAAATTTGATGCTAAGTCCGATGAGGGAATTTTCATTGGTTATTCTTCACGTAGCAAAGCATATAGGGTTTTTAATAAAAGAACCGAAACTGTGGAGGAATCCCCTCATGTTGTATTTTCCGAAAATAATGCTCGCTTGGCGAGAAAGGATTCCGGTTTTGATCTTGCAGGTATCTTAGATAGCTTGAAAGACAAAATACAAGAGGAAACGCCTAAGAAAAATCAAGACGAATTTTTGAAACATCCAACGGAGGAAGCGCCACAATTGGAAAATGAAACGAAAATGCCTAACGAGTGGAGGACAATCAAAGATCACCCTCTCGAACAGGTAATTGGCAACGTCGGAGAAAAGGTAAGTACCCGAAACTCCCTTAAGAACACCTTAGGACATACTGCTTTTGTGTCTCAAATTGAACCAACAACCATCTCCGAAGCAATTGGGGATGAATTTTGGACCTTGGCAATGCAAGAGGAGCTTAACCAATTCAAACGGAATGACGTTTGGGATTTGGTGCCAAGACCCGAAAATCATACCATAATTGGTACGAAATGGGTTTTTCGAAATGAACTAGATGAAAATGGTGTAATCACTAGAAACAAAGCTAGGCTTGTAGCAAAAGGCTATAATCAAGAAGAAGGTATTGACTATGAAGAAACATATGCTCCCGTAGCTAGATTAGAAGCTATTCGTCTATTGCTCGCTTTTGCCTCTTCTATGAATTTCAATTTATATCAAATGGATGTGAAAAGTGCTTTTCTAAATGGTGTTATTCAAGAAGAAGTTTATGTTGAACAACCCCCCGGTTTTGAAGATTTTAAATCTCCCGATCATGTTTTCAAACTCAAAAAGGCTCTTTATGGTTTAAAACAAGCTCCCCGAGCTTGGTATGAAAGATTGAGTAAATTTCTATTGGAAAATGATTTCATTAGGGGGAAAGTTGACACCACCCTTTTTGTTAAGCATAAAAACAATGATATTTTATTAATTCAAATATATGTGGATGATATCATATTTTGTGCTACTAACAATGTCTTATGCAAGGAATTTTCCAATTTAATGACAAGCGAATTTGAGATGTCTATGATGGGTGAGTTAACATTCTTTTTGGGATTACAAGTAAAGCAAATGAAAGAAGGTACGTTCATTTGCCAAGCCAAATATTGCAAAGAATTGCTGAAACGATTTGAAATGAACAATGCAAAAGCAATGGCGACTCCCATGAGCACATCTGATCATCTAGACAAAGATGAGAAAGGTAAGGAAGTCGACACTAAGAAGTATCGATGTATGATTGGCTCTCTTCTTTATCTTACTGCTAGTCGTCCGGACATCATGTTTAGCGTGTGCTTATGCGCTCGTTATCAATCGTGTCCGAAGGAGTCTCACCTTACTGCGGTAAAACGGATTCTGAAGTACCTTGTTGGTACTACAAATGTGGGTCTATGGTACCCCAAAGGTTCTTCATGCCAACTCGTTGGCTATTCCGACTCCGATTTTGCTGGATGCAAATTGGACCGCAAGAGCACTAGTGGCACTTGCCACTTGCTCGGTAGCTCTCTCGTTTCTTGGTTTAGCAAGAAACAAGTAAGTGTTGCGTTGTCCAATACTGAGGCTGAATATGTAGCCGCGGGGAGTTGTTGCGCTCAAATCCTATGGATGAAACAACAACTCTTGGACTATGGCCTAAGTCTTGATCATATCCCTCTTAGATGTGATAATACTAGTGCCATATGCTTAACGAAGAACCCCGTTCTTCATTCGCGAACAAAACACATTGAAATTAGACATCATTTTATAAGAGATCACGTTCTCAAGGGTGATGTCAAAATTGAATTTGTTGAAACCAAAGATCAATTGGCCGACATCTTTACAAAGCCCTTAGAGAAAGAGTCCTTCTTCCGAATTCGTAGTGAACTCGGGATTCTTGACTCCACGTTGATCTAAGTCATGCATTGCATCATTTTTTCATGATTTCTAACTTGAGCGTCGGAGACGTCTAACGAATTTTTGCAGGTATCGCCCTAAAGGTAGGGGGAACTATAAAGCATGACGCGCAATAATCGAGTCTTCTTCAGAAAAATCGGTTTCTGTCGTCTAATAATCGATTATCTCGTATCAATAATCGATTGTACTGCTATTATTTGAGTCATTGTACTCTCTTTGAGTAATCACGTTTTATTTTCAATAAATAAACAAGTTTTTTTTTCAATCCTTGCCATCTTATTACATTTTTTTTGCCAATGGCAAAACGGGGAAGATAACGGGTATGCACTCTCAATACTTATCGGCATAAATTGAGGGGGAATTCATATATTGAGGGGGAACAAATTGCATATCCATATACTTGTTGCATATCTTTACTTGTCTTGAATCGTCATTATGAATTGTTTAATTTGCATATCCCGCTTAAAGTTTGCCATTATCAAAAAGGGAGAAATTGTTGGAAACACGTTCTCAAAGCATTATACTAAAACGTGTGTTCATATGTGTAGGTTTTGATGAATGACAAACGATGCGCAAATTGATATATGACAAGTACAAGCGCACAATTGATATATAACGAGATTCAAGCACAAGACCAAGTTTTATAGTTTTACATGAGTCGTTCTTAATTGTGATCTTGATCCGACAACTTGACTCATAACATGGCTTCTCTCGTAAAATAATTTTTTACAAAATCATGCATATTTAATTTAATGCTAAATGATTTCAAATCATGCATATTTACTTTAGTGAAAATGATTTTTAAACATGCCTCTGAAATCTGGACTAAGATAATCGATTATGTACTTATGATAATCGATTATGTTAAGCCAAGACTGCATGACAATCGATTGTGAACTAATGACAATCGATTGTGTTAAGGCAGTGAGCATCAGGTTTTTCAAACCTGTATGACAATCGATTTTGAACCTTATGACAATCGATTGTGATGAGGCAGTGTACATCAAAGTTTTTCAAAACTCAGAATAATCGATTGTGAAGCTAATGACAATCGATTGTGAAGAGACAGTGTCCATCAGATTTTTACAAGTCACAAAATAATCGATTGTGAACATATGACAATCGATTGTGTTGAGGCAGTGTCTTCCAGACTTTTTCAAAGTTATTAAATAATCGATTGCGAGTATATAACAATCGATTGTCACGAGGCAGTGTCTAAAATAATTTTCAAAGTCTGATAAATAATCGATTGTTAACATTGCACAATCGATTGTGAAGCTGACCGTTGTCGTAAAGTTTTCAAATACCGTCAGGTAATCGATTATTGATTTTGTATAATCGATTGTTGAAATTAAAATCTGGAAAGGATTTTTGAACGTTGCTGAATAATCGATTATTGATTTTGTATAATCGATTGTTTTACGTAAAATCTGGAAATGATTTTTTGAACGTTCAATAATCGATTGTTGATCTTGGATAATCGATTGTTAAGCGTAAAATCTGGGATTGATTTTTGGAACGATTGGCAAACAATCGATTGTGGCTTCTTGACAATCGATTGTCACACAGTAAAATCAGCAACTCTTAATTGGCAATTAGGCAACGGTAATGCCAAGTTTTTCAACTATAAATACAGCTTCATTTCAGTGTTTTGAAAATAACAACACACAACAACTGATCATGTAATTGCTATAAGCTTGCATACTCTATTGCTTATCATTTTATATTCATTACATAAGTTTTTGAGAGCCAAACTCTTGTAGAAAGTTGTTGCGATCTTGAGCGTATTCTTTTACTCATATCTACTCATTAAGGAGTGTCTTGTTTGAGTGCTTAGTGTATTGTACACTTGGAGAGAATTGTTATTCTCTTGTTGTAAGAAGGAACTTGTGTTTCCTTGGTTGAAGTCTTGGAGTGTTGTATCTCCGAGCAAAAGTGTTGAGGCTTGTGTCCTCAAGTTGTAAAGGTTTGTTAAGCACCCAGAAGCTTGACAAGTTAGTGGAAATCTCGAGAAAGTCTCTCGGGGACTGGACTAGCCACGGGTTGTGGTGAACCAGAATACTTCGGTGTGTTCTTTCTTACTTATCGCACTTATTTATTTCCTGCAAATTTTAAATTCCGCAAGTTTACGCTAATTTTTATTATAACGCTATTCACCCCCCTCTAGCGTTAAGCGTATTATCTAACACATAGACAACAGAAGCGGTCAAGGTTCCGCAGAAGCAGAACCGCATCTACGGAAGAGGGTATCGCAGAAGCGAAAAAAGGGGCTGAGCCCAATCGCAGAAGCGGCTTTTGGCCATAAAAGCAGAATCTCTTAAGCGGGAATAATTCCACAGAAGCGGAAATAGCCGGGGCAGAAGCATTGTTTTAACGTTGGATTTTGGTCATTTCTCTCACAATATTTCATGGCATGGGCAATTCTTTGAGGGGTTCAAGAGAGGATCTTCATCAATAATGTTAAGGTAAGTTATTCCTACTCATTTTGAGTTAAATACATCAATTATGTACAAATTTTAGTATGAAAATGGGTAGAAAATTGAGGGTTAGAGGAAGACCTAGACTTATTGTGTTCTTGGAATTTAGCCACGACTTTGAGAATGGAATTAAGAGAAAATTATATATTTGAGTTCCTAAGGGCATGGAAAAAGTTTATCTTCGAAAAATTTTGGATTTCAGGCACGTAGGCCCGAGGGCATATTTGTCAACTTTTCTTTCGGGGTTAGGAATTGTTACAATTTGGGTCGTAAAGTTTAATTGAGCATACATTAATGGATTTAAAGGACCATTAGCTAGTTTTGGAGCCTTGTGCGTTTGCTCGAGCCTTTGGAAGGATGTACAATGCCGGTTATGAGTCTTTGGAGCGATGTGAGTGTCTTTCTAATCTTGTGAGGGGGAATTTACCTCATAGGTGAGTTAAATTGGTTATGTGCTCCTATTTGTGAGGGCTACGTACTCACGAGGTGACGAGAGTCCGTGCGTAGCTACTATTATGCTATTTGTCCGGGTAGTCTAGGACCCAAAAGCATGCTATACTTGGGATATTTGCAATCTTATTGACATTTGAACTGTTAAAATCCAATTGAACAAGTAAATGAATTTAAAAAAGGATTAAACTTTATTTTCTTAAATTGTTAAATGAGGATTTGGTTTTAATTGATAAAATGTTCCCCGATAATTCCTAATTGACTGTTTGAACATATATTCTTGTGTGTGCCTGCTTCGCATGGATGATTCGCGAGTAGGGTGTTTGTTTACTTTATGTTGACCGCATCACATGGAAGATTTGCGAGCGGGGAAAATAGATGCATCTATTGGTTCAGGCCGTTCAATCCTCGACAGTGCATAGTTTATATTTCTATAGGAACGGGCCGTCGCCTCGGCATGATATGTGCATGTTTATATTGCTTACTTGAAGTACTCGATGTTGATATTACATTTTGGGCCTGACATAAATTGCTGAAGATAAAAGAAAAGAAATCTGGAAAATTCTTTGCTAATTATTATGGTGTTTACCTATTTTTTCAGTTTTGTGAACTAGAGCATGCTAGATAAATTCATGAATTCTTCACATTTTAGTATATTATGATTGGACTATAAGTAAGTGTTCGAGTTGACCATATCGTCTCTACCCCTTCGTGATTAGGAGGGATACTCATTGGTACACATTATTTTCGTACTCATACTACACTTGCTGTACATTTTGTTGCACACCAGTGGCCTACTAGGCATAGTAGCACAGATGATTGTGGGACTAGGTGAGCTGCATCATTCGAGACAGCCACAGTTAGAGCAGTCCCTTCCAGTGTACTGTATTTACTCTCTGTCTACTTTATTCCGGACGGATATTGTATTTTATTTCTCTTTCAGTAGAGGCTTATGCACTTGTGACACCGGGCTCTGAAATGGTTTGAAGTATTGTATTAACTGCTTAATCTTTAAATTTGATTTGAAACAATATTCCTTTAAACTTCTAAATTGGAAGGACAACCCTAGATTTCTAAAGTGTTAAAAATGAGATTTTGGTTAAGTAATTTGGTTGACTTGCCTGACAGCTGTGTCCGGCGCCACCACGACCCTTAGTGAATTTTAGGTCGTGACACTCTAAAGGTTGAATTGCAACATACCTTTAATATAAGGGAAAGCACAAATTTTGGTAAGTACCTAGTGTTTTCTATTTTTAGCTCAAGACCCACTAAGGCAGACTTTCAATTCATAATTGATAATTTTAAGTCTAGGTTGGCAGGATGAAAAACTGATTTTTTAACAAAGGCTAGTAGACGCACCCTGATACGCTCAACTTTGAATAATCTTCCCAATCATATTATGCAATATATCGCCTTGTCGTCGTATGTTATTTCCCTACTCAATAAATATCAACGGAACTTCCTGTGGGGCACTACTCCACAAAAGAAAAAACTACATCTCTTACAATGGTCCAAGGTTACTCAACCTTTAGCACAAAGGGGTTTGGGCATCCAAAATTTGCATCTTAAAAATAATGCCCTGCACGTTAGTCTTGCTTGGAGACTATTTCAAAACCCAAAGAAGTTATGGGCACAAGTACTAATACACAGTCACCTTAGATTTCCTAATGTTAGCCACCTTACTGTTTCACGAACTTGGTCTAACATTATTAAGGGTTGGGCACTTTGTAGACTAGGTTACAAATGGAACTTAACTTGTGGTACTCATGCTAAGTTCTGGGTGGAACCATGGTTAGATTATAATACACTGGTTCGTAATTATATCCAAGAACCTCTTCCAAAAGGGGAGATTAATAAAATTGTGTCAGCTTGCTTCTATGACCAACAGTGGCATTTACAGGACTTTCCTTTTCAACTATCTTCCTCACTAGAAGTTCAAATCGTTAATACTTACATGCCATTGGTGATTACTAACTATGATCAGATTGTTTGGGGACTTAGTTCAAATGGCTTGTTTACAGTGAAATCTATTTATCATATGCTTATCCAAACAGATTCTTCCTTAGTTTCTGAAGTCATTAATTATAACTGGATTTGGCACATGTAAATACCACCTAAAATATCTTTCTTTGTATGGTTATTATGTCATAACAGGCTTCCCAAGGCTGTATATCTACATATCACTTTACTATTATGTCCACAATGTGGGCTAGTTCCTGAAACCATACATCATCTTTTCTTTGAATGCCAAAATGTTATAGCACTTTGGCGTCCCTTAAGTTAGACATAAATATTTTCGTCCATCCAGCAACTACTAATAATGCTGGTTGGTGGAACAATTTAATAATATGTCAATGCTTGTCATGTAACAATAGCATTCCCTTATACACTATATTACATTTTGTGCTATGGCTGTTTTGGATTGTCAGAAACAGGAACTTATTTGAACATTCACACCTTAAAATAACTAGTCAGTTAGTGTATAAGCAAGCTGCGGAGTTTTACGACCTCACAAAGTCTAATACTAGGCCATCTTGTTTGCCTCTCTACATCAAATGGCATCCACCTGAGGGACGAGTTTTTAAGTTAAACATAGATGGTTCTACATCTTCTAGTCAAGATACTTGTGGAATTGGTGGATGTTTTAGAAATCGGCTTGGAAATTGGGTTTAAGGGTTTGCATGTCATGCACCACACGGATCCAGCCTAAACACTGAGATACTAGCACTACTTATGGGACTCAAATTAGCTAATCAGCATCATCTTTCACATCTGATCATTGAAATAGATGCAACTGCAATACTAGAATTACTTATTACCCCTACTGTCAAATATACTAACATGATAAATGATTGTAGGTTCTTACTCCGACAACTGCATGAGCCAAAGGTACAAAGCATCTATCGAGAGCAAAACTGTGTGGCTGATGGTTTGGCTAAGCATGGAGCTGTTAATATGGAGGCTAGTTGTGTAGTTTTTTCATGTCCTCCCTCGTTTGTGGTAACTTCATACCAGCAGGATCAAGCTGGAATGTCGCGTAGAAGGCTATTTAAATCAAGTTCTAGGTTACTTTGTAGTAGTACTAATAGGGTTTGTTCTAGTAGTAATCCTGGTGTAGTAGCTAATGTTTCTCCTTCCTGTTTGGTAGCTACTGTTTCTACTTCTAGTTGTACTAATCTGATGCAGTATATGCATCCATCAAACTCTTATGTTCTTATTTGAATATATATAATATGTATATCTTTTTGACCAAAAAACGTTCACATGCAAAACACACACCATGTATCTATTAGTTTGGTGTAAACATCCGGTGTGGGTAAGTATTTACCTTTAAAAAATTATGTCAAATTAATTATTGAAACTCTAACTAAGAGATACACTTGCGACATTTCCATGAGTAATATTTATACTAGGCGAACATAACTAATGGTTATCTCATTATTACACTTATTACTTTAGTAGTGTCCATGATTATTTAGAGTATACTATATACTTTTGAGTTTTTTCTAAAATATAATAAATAGATAAAGCACTAATAACTCATATGTTAATTTTAATTTTTAGAAGTAATGATGACCCTAATATAGAGATATATGTAGTGGAATAGAAAATATTTTCCAGAATAATTATTTAGAGTGATGGAAAAATAATATTTACTAGCAGTTTTGATATTAATTTAGATATGAAAAGAGATTTGTTTGAGTACCAAAAATTAGATTAAGCTTTAGGACTTTTTACAATATCTTTATTATTTGAATAAATAAACTATCTTTATTATTATATATAAAAATATGACTCTATTTTCAACGATTATGTTTTGGACATCGAAAGAGTGCAGGTGTTGGTGGTTGAGCTTGGAGTTCCTACATAAAAAAAATTTATATTTTCACTATTGGATGAAATAAATAAATTTATTTCTTTTTATAAAAGAGGCTATTTTAGTGGTTCTTATGCTCTTTATGGGTGTATGTGACTTTTGAAAAAGTAAATGAACAATCTAGTAATTTGTTTATTATAAAATTAAAAACAGCAACTTTGATGGGTAAAAATTATCAAGTTGAGTGATCAACGAGGGAATTAACTCCTTAAAAGAGTGTCAATGGACACTCCTCTCTGAATTACTATTTCTTTGTCTAACTTTCAACTTGTGCTTTTAGCCTTTAAAATATTGATAAACTATATTATTTACTTGTGATATCTGATTAAGCGTATTTAACTTCTAATTACTTAAAATATCTAGTTTTGGTACCTTTGTCAGTAAACCTTCACCAATTAACTAATTGTTAACTATTAAACATGTTAGCCCAAAAAGTGTAACTTTCGATTAAGACAGTTATATTTGTATAGTAATGGGTTAAACTTAGTTAATAATAATATCTCTAGATATGAGTTCCGAAAATGTGGCTAACACTAAACAAATCTGATGAAAAAGTGGAGAATTGTTGAAAATGTAATGTTTGTATCTTTACAAGAGAGAAAAAATCTTTTATCAAAAGTCTGCTCTTACAAATGAATGTATCTGTGACCTCGTCCAAGTCACACTTCTATTCGAGGTTATGAAATGGTCGATGCAATAACAATACCCAATAGAGTCGGTGTCGAATTCCACATGGAGCTATATAAATGGGATAAAGTAGTATATATTTGGACTAAGCACGTGAAATATCTAGATTGCACTTCCACAAATATGATTTTGTTTTACTTCTAAAATTGCGCTGAGGATTACAATTCTAAAGATATGAAACTAGGGATTATTATTTTTGGATGTTTTTCAAATAGTGTAAAAGGCCAAGGTCTATGACCTTCACCTAGGTTTTTGCCTAACGAGTTGTAACTTTTAAAGCTTGTTTTGTTGTTCGGGGTGTAATATAGCTATCAACACTCAAGTACTCACTCAATACCTCTCGATAAGAGAGTGATTTTACTCAATTTGGCTTTCATAGGTCCAAATGGGGATTGAACAAAACAACTGATAAAATGCTCAAGTCGAATTTTACTATCTCTAGGTCCAACCCTTTAATTGGGACTATCAGTTTCTTGATTACTAAGTTCATCTTTCTCAAGTAGAGACCAAGTCAAATAGGCATGAACTAATATTTGCAACCATTAATTCTAAAATTAAAAGCAAGAATAAGATTAAATAATAAACATCCAACCATAAACAAGCCATAAATTAAACACACATTAGATTTATACACTAGAGTTCTGTCACATCATTAATTAACAATCTGGCTACTTATAATGTGTAAAGAAGAAAATAGAGAAGAAAAGATGATATAACTCATATTGAAAGACTAGAAGACAAAAATCCAATGTTAAATCACTAAAGTAAGCTAAAGCTTCCTAAAGTAGTAAGTAAAAACGAGTACCGGAGTTTCAATATTCATAAGCTTCACCTAATTTCGTGAAACTAGTCTATCTATACAAAGCTAGAAATTTTTGACAAAAATGCCCTTTCGGAGGTTCTGCGGCTGCACAATTTCACGTGGTTCACACTTTGCTTGAGTCTTGACAGGAGTTGGATCTGCGGATGCACAATCTTGAAATGCGGACACATGTCTCATGTTTTACGGTCCGCACAATACTTGGTGCAGCAATGTAGAGCCCTTATGTGGACCGCACAATTCTAAGTGTGGCCACGTGGTTGACTTCTGCGTCCGTATAATAATTGTGCGATCCGCATTTATTTTAGGCCTGAGATGGTAACTTTCTGAACTTCTGCTCTTGGTTAGCTTCTATGGCCGCACAATAACTGTGCAGTCTGCACTTTACATTGAGCCTCTGATGGACTTCCTTCACATTTTGCGGCCACAGATGGAAATCAGCGGTCCCCACTTGGGCCTTTGTGCCTGATTTTTGTCCTTGAGTTCATATCACTCCTTTTTGAGTTGGATTTCATCTTTGTGGCTCATTTTTTAATACTCCTACAATTAAGGATATTTTATCAGTTTTCAAGATTACAATTAAACACTTTTGGACTAAAATAAGAGCAAAAAGATGCTAATAAATAATAAAAATCCCCACTTATCAACTCCCTCAAACTTAAGTTTAATTTTACTTGTCCTCAAGCAATTAAATTAATTCTCACCTCCACAAGTTAAGAGTTATTCCATCTAGTCTAAGGTGCATCAATTACACGTCAATAGGGACCAACAATTACCCACAACACTTATGAATTATCAACAAGACAATGATTTGAAGTTTTAAGCACAAATAGTTCCTATGTGACACTTGAGAATCAAGAGTTGACTTTATTTATCAAAGAAGCTCTCTCTTTCATGTAGGTCATTGTGGATCTCAAAATTCTCCTCCTTTACTCTTCGTTAGCATATCTCACTTAAGAATGTAGCATTGAATATAAGGATTTGTAAAAGTTCGTTCATCTCTCTCAAAAGAATATCACAAGTACGTCTCTAAGTACCATATGCTTGTCCCTCCTGTAAATCACCACTAATGTAAGTTCACTCGGCTTGAAATCACAAATGGATTTTTTGGAATGTAATGAAGGCCTTTTGGACTAAGGTTGGATATGTTGGAATAGAACGGGTTCATCTTTCCTTAGGCACTCTATTTTCTCTTTTTGGCTCATGCTTACCGACTCTTTGAGGCATTTTCTTTTTCCTTAGGGGAACTAGAGAGGCTTAACATCACTTTTTCTTGGTCATGATATTCATTTTCTCCTTCATTGATTTCTCCATACTTTGCATTGTTGCTTTTCTTTAATCCCTTCAACTCTTCACTTTATTCACTTTCTTTTTGCATTTTTTCTTTTATTCTTTCTTTAATTTTCTTTTTGCCTTTCCTTTTCTTCATTTCTTTTCTCTTTTGGGCCTTGATACCATTTCAAACTCCTCGTCTCTCCTCAAACTTACATTTTAGCAATCGTTTCTCAAGAGCGTTAAGGAAAGCTCGGGTTCCAACAGAGGGTCACTACAAAACGTGTAAAGGCTTGTAACATGATTATCAAATGAAAAAAGTTTTAGGCTCAAAAGGGTTAACTAGGGATAACAACATTGGTGGGACATAGAAAATTTTCAAGAGAGTCAAGGAGAGCCTACAATCACTTCTCAAGCCAAGCAATAACAACAACATCAGCAACAACATCCCAGTATAATTCCACAAGTCGAGTCTAGGGAGGGTAATATGTACGCAAACCTTACTCCTACCCCGAGGTGCAGAGAGGTTGTTTCCAGGAGACCCTCGATTCAAGAAAGCAACAAGAGACGATATATTAGTACTATCAGTAGACTCATAATAAAATAAAATAAAATACATAACATAACATACAATAACAAACTAACAAAAATATAAGAAATATAGGAAATACGGAAAATATGGAACGTATACTAATATCAAACGGATAAAGCCCTGCTTCAGTAGCTGATCAGTAGCATCCTAAGACTAACTCATAACTAGCTAGTCCCACTCTAATGCGCTGTAGAACAACTTCCCCCTAACATACAACCTTAATGCTCGACCTCCACAATTCCCTATCAAGGGCCATGTCCTCAGTAATCCTAAGTCGCACTGTGTCCTTCTTGATCACCTCACCCCAATACTTCTTAGGTCTCTCTCTACCTCTCCTTCTGCGCACTACCGCCAGTCGCTCACACCTTCTCACCGGTGCATTTGTGCTCCTCCTCTAAATGTGCCTGAACCATCTGAGTCATGCTTCCCACATCTTGTCCTCAAAGGGGGCCATGCCCACCTTCTCTTGAATATCTTCATTCCTAATCTTATCTAACCTTGTATGCCTATTCCTAATCTTATCCAACCTTGTATGCCCGCACATCCACCTCAACATTCTCATCTTTATTACTTTCATCTTCTGGATGTGTGAGTTCTTAACCGGTTAACACTCAGTCCCATACAACATGGCAGGACTAATCACTGCTCTATAAAACTTGCCTTTTAGTAATGGTGGTACTTTCTTATCACACAATATTCCCTTCTCTAACCTCCACTTCATCCACCCAAACCCTATACGTCGTGTGACATCCTCGTTGATCTCTGTGATCCCCTGAATAACTGACCGAAGATACTTGAAACTACCCCTTTAGATATGACTTGAGAGTCAAGCCTCACTTCCACTCCCGCTTCCATTGGCTCGGCCCCTAATTTGCACTCGAGGTATTTTGTCTTTGTTTTGCTCAAACTGAAACCTTTAGACTCAAGGTCATGTCTTCAAACCTCTAGCCTCTCGTTAAAGTTGCGTTGTGTCTCGTCAATTAGGACTATGTCATCAGCAAATAACATGCACCATGGCAGCTCCCCTTGAATATGATGAGTTAGTGCATCCATCAATAGGAAAAATAGGAAAGGGCTGAATGCAGACCCTTGGTGCAACCAAGAAACAATCGGAAAATGCTCGGAGTCGCCTCCTACTGTCCTAACTCGAGTCTTAGCTTCATAATACATGTCCTTAATCACTCTAATATAGGCAACTGGGACACATTTAACCTCTAAGAAGCTCCGTAAGACCTCCCTATGAACCCTGTCGTAAGCTTTCTGTAAATCAACAAACACCATGTGGAGATCCTTATTCTTGTCCCTATATTGTTCCATCCTCCTCCTAATAAGGTGGATAGCTTCTGTGGTAGATCGCCCCGACATGAAGCCGAACTGGTTGTCTGAAATAGACACCGTCCTTCGCACTCTCATTTCTACCACTCTCTCCCATACTTTTATGGTATGACTTAGTAATTGGATACCCCTATACACTTCTCAAGCCAGGCAAAACTTAGAATCTTTCCTAAAACACATTCGGGGAAAGGTATGGACCATTCGCACAGGTACTTGGACTTGCAACAAAAATCTCACATCTCACACATCTAGATTATTAAAGAGGATAGAGTCGAGGGCCCACAACAATCATATTGATGATTGAAAATCACTAATGGTTAGATTAAATCACTCGATGATTACTTTAGTCAACACAAGAGTCAAAAGGTCACTAACTAGAGCTATTTCTTTCCAAGCACTTGTTTTTAATCATAGCCCATAGTTAAGTGTGTAGGTACCAAGTGAAGTATGCTTGCCATTTTTAGTTAGACTTAATTAGGTCCTCTTATTCATTATTACTACTATTCTTACCTAAACATCAAAAACAGACTCAATCTCTTAAGAAGATTGTCACACCATCCATCGTTGGGAAGAGTCACCTGGTTCACACAAAAACCACCTTTGAAAAGAACTGTCATTAAGAAAATCCAAGGCTTATTGATCACTTAAATACGAAAAGAAACTACTAATTAAAAAGCATTTGTTAAAGGAAATAAAAAGATATTAAAGTAAATAATAATCTATTAGACTAAACATTGACTACTAAGAAAACAAAATAAAGAAGCTATAAAGTAGATTACTAAAAGTATAAATGAATATACAAGATTAGAAAAGAAAAAAGAAAATATGCATCAATAGAGAGAGAGAGAGAGAGAGAGAGAGAGAGAGAGAAGAAGAAGAAGAAGAATAGGTACATAAATAAAAAGGAAAAGAAATGTTATCAGTTATTACAGGCCAATGTCAAATGTCATCAAACCAAATAAACTCCACCCCCACCCTTCACCCGAATAAGAATAAGCATTGTCCCCAGTGACACAATAGATACTCCATCTTGATCACCTTTGTTGCTTTTCTCATAGGAAAGGTAAGACTCATCAAAGATTATATGTACATTTTACTCTATGCACTCGGTCCACTTTGTTGACCTTGTAAGCTTTACTTTGAGAATAATATCCCAAGAAGATTCCTCCATCACTCTTGGCATAAAATTTTTCAAGTCGATCCTTTTCCATTTTTGAGAACATAACATTTGCACCCAAATGTTTTTAAGTGATTTAGCTTGGGCTTTCTTCCATTCAGCAACTCATAGGGAGTTCTGTTCAAGAGAGACCTGACCATGCACCTGTTCACCAAGTAGTAGGCAATGTTTACAGCTTCAGCCTAGAAGTTCTTAACAATTCCACTATCAGTCAGCTTGTCCTTGCCATTTCTTCAAGGTTATGTTCTTCCTTTCCACAACTCCATTTTGTTGTGGAGTTCTGGAGGGTTGAGAAGTTATGGGTAATGTCATTCTCGTTGCAGAAATTATCAAACCTAGCATTGTTAAATTCTGTTCCATGATCTGATCTAATGCATGCTACTTTTGATTCTATTTTCAATTGAATTTTCTTCAAAAAGGCTGCAAAAACTTCAAAAGTCTCATTTTTTGTTCTAAGGAATAGAGTCCAACTGAATCTGGAAAAGTCATCCATCATCACAAAAATATATCTTTTTCCACCCCTGCTTTACACTCTTATGGGATCACATAGATCCATATGAAGGAGATCAAGTGGTTTTGAGGCGCTGACATCCTTCTTTGGCTTAAATAAGGATTTTGCATGCTTTCCTCCGCTGCATGCATCACAAACTTTATGCTCCACGAACTTTTACTTGGGTAGACCACGCACCAGGTCCTTCTGAACTAGCTTATTTAGTAGAGAAAAGCTTGCATGCCCAGTCTTCTGGGCCACAGTTCAGCATCATCATCAACTGTTTTCAGGAGACTCATATCACTCTTTTGTGGGGACTCGAAATGAGCAACGCTGATATTCTTGTATGTTTTGGCCACCGGTACCACTTCACATGTTACTAGATTTGTAACAGTGCATATCTTTGACAAGAATTCCACTTTGTTTCCTTTATCATATATTTGAGAAACACTCAGGGGACAGTACTTAAGACTATTGACATAGTACACATTCTCAATTGAGTAAGTGAGTGAATTCTCAATTTTTTTCAACTCCAAGAATGTAACCCTTTTTCCCATTGCCAAAAGATACACTCCCTCTTTGCATGGATTGTAGTGAAAGAAAGTCCATAGTGTTCCCAATCATGTGCGTTGAGCATCCACTATCTTTGAACCATTGTTGACTGCTTCCTTTTGTTGTTCCCTGCACAAGGATATCACTAGTTAAATTTAGGAACCCAAGCAAATTTCTTGTAATAAACAAGAGGATGAATAAGTGCTCTTCTAGTACATACAAGTAACATGCCTCTTTTATGGGTGGCACCTAGTCCTTTTTTCAGCAGTTACTCTCTCAGCAAAAACTTTATTTTTCTTAAGAGACTGAACCCTAGCTTGTCAATTTTCTTTGAAATACCCACTATTCTCACAGTGGGTACACAGATAATTGTCGGGTATAATAACATACTTTTTATAAGGGGTTATAAGGAGTTCTCTTCCTTTGAAACCCTATTCCATCCCTGTTTCCACCATTGTTAACGTACATGGCAGTAATAGCATCCGAGGACTAGGTCCACTTAAGAGATTTCTCAAGATTATTTTTTACTCTTTCCAATTCTGCTTGAAGTTGTCTATTCTCTCAACTTCAGCACATAGACTAGCTTTTACAGCATTTAACTCGTTTTCAAGCCCAATATGTGCTTCACTAGCAACTTCTTTCCCTTTCTCGGAATTTTCAGGCCTACATTATACTTTGAGTTCCTCTATTATTTCCCTCAAGTATATAATCAAAACTAAAAGGTCATCTCTTTATTTATCTAATACATCAACTTTCTCCACTAAGTCATTCTTTTCTTTACTATATTTTTCAATGGTTTCTTTTAAGTCAATATCTACTACCATCAAATAGTCTCTTTCATGTTCTACACTAGTAACTTTCTCAATTAGAACCTCCTTTTCATTTTCCATATTACATATGGTTTCATTCATATTAACCACACAAACTACTAGGTCATCTTTAGCTCATTCAGCATCTCTTAACTCTATGGTTAAGGCATCCTCATCATCTACAAAACTACGATATGCATAAATTAATACATTGGTTAATGACATGAGTTTTTTAGGAGAGTAGGATTCAGATTTCTCTGAACATCTCTAATATTTACCTTACCATTGTCGTCATCATCATCATTATCTGACTAAGCCATCAAGGCAAATATTGAATCATATTCATTTGCTTCACTTTCAGCAGCCATCAAAGAACTATCACTTGCATCATTTATTCTTGTGACTCACTGGAGGAATCTCCCGTTGCTGCAAAAGCTTGCTTCACAACTTTATCAGCGACGTTCTTTCTATTGAAGTGTTTGTTAGGAACCAAATTCCTCTTGGTTGTTTTATCAATGTTGTACTTGATGTGTTCTTGCTTCAGGAGAGGGCAATCTTTGATGAAATTCCCTGGCCCACCACATTTATGAAAGAGGTCATAATTCTTTGGTTTGTTGGAACTGCCTCTCTTTGGTATGCCTCCATTCCTTCGGACCATCTTCTGAAATCTTATGGTTAAGTAAGCCATGTCACTGTCCTCCTCACTTGAGTCATTGCTTTCGGCTTTGAGTACCAGGTTTTTTTCCTTCTTTGGTTCTCTTCTTTTACTATCCTTTTTCTTCTTCATTTCAAAGGTTTTTAGATTTCCAACTAGCTCATACATATTTAGAGCCTACAGATCCTCTGCTTCAGTAATGGCATTCACTTTACTCTCCCATGAACTGCGCAAGACACTGAGAATTTTCCTCACGAGCTTGTTCCTATGAATGATTTCACCAAGCGAGTGTAGCACATTTGTGATAGAAGTAAATCTTGTGTGCATGTCTTGAATGGATTCATCATCCTTCATTTTGAAGAGCTCATACTCAGTGGTGAGCATATCAATCTTAGATTGTTTTACTTAAGTGGTTCCCTCGTGTGCTGTTTGCAAAGCTTCCCATATTTCCTTTACGGATTGACATGCTGAGATCTTGTTGTATCCATCAGTCCTATGCCACACACCAAAATTTTCTTGGCACAAAAGCTTTTTTCCAGAGTTATCCTATATGTATTGTTGTATTATTTCCTGGTTTTTGGCATCGTTACTGGAGGGTCTCTGACCTTTTCCGCTAGGACATAAGGACCATCACAAATAACATCCCACAACTTAAAGTCTTCTGCCATGATAAAATCATGCGTTCTTGTCTTCCACCACCCATAGAATTGCCCATTGAACCTAGTGGTATGTATGTAAACAGATCATTTTCTGAAATTTGGTGGAGCGGCCATGAAGATCTTTTCTATGTGTTAACATTTTAGAAAGAACCTTCTCTGATACCAATTGATAGAATATATGAGCCCACCAAATTATATAGAGACCAGGTCCTCTATAGGTTTCTACTGGTAGTGCTAATTAAACAGTAAGTAAATGGACCAATGAAGTTTCACGTGGAAAAATTCCTGCTCAAGGGGATAAAAAACCACGACCTACACTGGTAGTATTTTAGCTTTACTATGAGCAACTTTAGGCTACAGCCTATGCAATCTAGGAATTAAACTCTTTGTCCCTCACTAACTTGTAATACCAATTACAAGCCACTTCGCAATACACCTATTACGAAGACTTCAACTCATGACTAACTCTAGTCATAGCACAAACACTAAAGGTTTATGATTTCCAAAGGGTTCCTAATTAAATATTGTAGATAATCAAAGTATGAATTAAAATAAAGAACAATTACAAAGTTACAACTCAACAAAGATCATGCAAGATACTTGGTGTAAAAACAGGTCCGTAGTAGTGTTGTACTTTATTCTTGATGCACTTGAGAATTGAATGCTTGATAGATGAACAGTTGGAATGCTTGAATGAATTCTCAAGTGTTCAAGTGATGTTTTGTTGTAATACACTTGTTACTAGAACTTGGATTACATCACTTGAATGATGTTATCACTTGGTTGGTCAAATGGGGGTGACTGTAGTATTGTGCTACACTGTTTGTGTGTACAGTGTAGGCAGTCACTTTCCAGCTGTAGACAGTTGGCTTCGTACTGCTGTTAGAGAAACACAAAGGGATCAGGACCCTTTGTTGATTCTTTATCTTCTGAAGTCATAGTAACTCACATTAGATCGAGCCCATTGATTGAGTTGTGTGCCAAGTGTGTGATAGGCCCCTTATCTATCTCTTTGAGAGTAACTTTGTTAGATCATCAAAATATAAAGCTAAGTTATTGTAAACCCATCAATGCAGCCTCCCCTCCTCCTCCAAACAAAACAAGTGATCCTCCACTTGGTTTTCACTCGATCTTGGATATCAATATCAAACTCTTGCAATAAAAGTACACATCTCATCAAAAGGGCTTTGGAATCTTTCTTTCTCATGTGAAGTGTCGAAAGATCTGTATGAACAATCACATTTGCACCCAAAAAGTACGGGCAAAACTTCTCAATAGCAAACACAATGACAAAAAGAGCTCTTTTTCTATAATGGTATAGTTGACTTGGGCATTATTCATGGTCATTCTTGCATAGTAAACCGGATGAAATACCTTGTTGATACGTTTCCCCAAAACAACACCCACCGCTTCATCACTTGAATCGCACATAAGCTCATAAGGAACACTCTAATTTGGAGAGGTGATGATAGGAGTAGTAGTCAACTTGAGCTTTAGCAACTCAAAGGCTCTCATGCAATCATCATCAAAATGAAACTTGGCATCCTTCTCCAAAAAGCTTGCACAATGGGTTTACCATTTTAGAGAAATCCTTGATGACACGCCGGTAAAATCCCGTGTGGCCTAAGAAATTCCGCACGCCTTTGACTGAAGTTGGAGTAGGAAGTTTAGAAATCACCTCAATCTTTGCCTTGTCGAGTTCAATGCCATTGTTTGAGATCTTATGGGCAAGGACAATGCCTTCCTCAACCATGAAATGACATTTCTCCCAATTGAGCACCAAGTTTGTTTCTTCACATCTTGCCAGCACTTTGTCCAAGTTTTCTAGACAATCATTAAAAGAATCCCTGACCACCGAAATGTCATCAACGAAGACTTCAAGTAATTCCTCCCCATGTCCGTATATATAGCCATCATACACCTTTGAAAAGTTGTCGGTGCATTGCACAACCTAAAATGGCATCCACGAGAATGCGAAAGTACCATAAGGACATATGAAAGTAATTTTCTCTTGATCCTACAGAGCAATAAGAATTTGACTGTAGCCGGAATACCCATCAAGGAAACAATATAAAGCACGGCCAGCCAATCTATTAAGAATTTGATCTAGGAAGGGAAGTAGAAATGATCCTTCCTTGTGACTTTGTTGAGCTTGCATAGTCCATACACACTCCCCCCCCCCCCCAATCATCGTTCTTGTGGGAATCAACTCATTCTTGTCATTGGTGACTACTTTCATTCCCCCTTTCTTTTGGACACATTGAACCATTGAACCAGAGAAGCCCACGAACTATCGAAAATGGTGTACACAACCCCGGCATCTAACCACTTGATACCTCTTTTTTGACAACCTCTTTTTCTTGGCTTCAACGAGTCTCTTTGATGTTCGATATATGGTTTGGAACCTTTCTCCAAATTAATGTGCATACAAAATGCGGGGCTTATCCCTCGAATATTTGCCAAAGTCCATCTGATAGCCTTCTTCCTCTGCTGTAGCACCACCAATATGGAATCTACCTGCACGTTATTCAAATAAGAGTAAAGAATAACTAGTAAATTAGAATAAGGGCCAAGAAATTCATACCAAAGATGTGGAGGGAATGGCTTCAACTCCAAGATGGAAGGATCCTCAATTGAAGGCTTTGTTGGGGGAATGGTTCTATTCTCAAGATCCAAGAATAATTTGTGGGGCTCATAAGTGTACCACCCCATTCCTTGCAAGGCATTCACACATTCCACATAACCCTCCATTTCTTCATCATCACAATTAAGTAAGACGTCCTCCAAAGTATCATCAACATTCATCACTTCACTTATTTCATCAATAATCACATCAAGTCAACAAATCCATGAAAGAGTACACCTCATTGCTATTGGGTTGCCTCATAGACATACACACATGGAAAACCACCTTCTCATCACCAACCCGGAAAGTAAGCTCTGTGGCTTCAACATCAACTAGAGCATTCTCCGTAGCAAGAAAAGGTCTTCCAAGAATAGTCGACACCTCATAGTCAACCTCACAATAAAGAATAACAAAATCCGCCGGGAGAATAAATTTATCTATACGAACCAACACATCATCAATAATACCCAATGGTTGGTACGATTTGTCATTTGTAATCTCATGTTATGGGTCTTGGTCTTCCAACTTCCAAAGTCTTGAAAATCAAACACGGCATCAAAATTAATACTTGCCCCAAGATCACAATGAGCTTTGGAAAAGTCGGCACTCCCAATGGTACAAGGGAAAGTGAAAGCGCTGGGATCTTCCAATTTAGGATCCATAAAATGCACAATTACACTCACTTGATGAGTCATCTTTATAGTTTCAAAATTCATCGATCTCTTCTTTGTCACCAAATCCTTCATGAACTTTGCATAACAGGCATTTTCTCCAAAGCCTAAACAAATGTAAAGCTGATAGATAGACCCTTCATCGTGTCAATGAACTTTTTGAGTTGGTTCTCACCATTTTACTTGGAAGCCTTTGAGGGTATGGAGGAGGAGGCCTAGGTATTGGTGCCTTAGCCTGTGGAATTACCGGTTCCAGTATGTCAACAATGTGCTCCCTAAAAGTATTCACTTGCTCTTGAATCTCCTCCATACTGTAATCAATATCAATTCTCACTACATCATTTTCTTGCACCTCGTTGTTTGGGATCTCATCTTCTTGTACCACTTGCTCATCATCCACAAGTTTCTTTGGACATGAGGTGGTTGCATCCCTACCTTTTTCACTCCTTATAGTAACGGCCATGGCATGTCCCATTTTGTTCCCACCCTTTGGGTCACCATCATTTCACTTGGTAGTGCCCTCTTTGGACGAGTTTTCAAAGCTTGTGATATTTTCCTCAATGCTTCAAAATTTCTAATTGAAGTGTTGTGAGAGGCTACTTAAGAATCGGAGTTGGCATTCTTCTCCATCACTTTTTTAAACATGCTCGCAATTTGTTACATCTCATTGTCAGAAGAACTTAGACTTTGGGAAGGATAAGGAGACGGGTTTCTCTGTTGTTGTTACATTGGGTTCCTTTGAAAGCCCAACTCCCAATTCCTTTGGTTATTTTTCCACCCTTCTAGGTTGTTGCCTCCCCAATATTCTTGATTTCTTTCACTACAACTGACTTGGTTATTTTCACCATTCCAATTTCCTTTATTGTTTTGATTGTTCCAATTCCCTTGGTTATTACCACCATTCATATTACCTTGATTACTAGAATTCCAATTCCCTTGATTTCCTTAAAGCCGTGATTATTGTTGATTCGGTACTTGAGAGTTGTTTCTTTGCCCTTGAAAGCTGTTCATATATTTTACTTCCTCTTCTTGTTCATTATAAGATTCATCTTGATCAAACCCACTATCATATTGCACAAAATTTTCCACACAATTTTGCACTTGTGGACCCTTCTGTCTTCTCTTGTTTACTATCATACTAACTTCCTCCATCGCATTGAATTGCTTAGGACCATGAATTTTTTGAAGTTGAGACTTGGCTAGTTGATTCATTGTAGTGGTCAAATCGGCAATTGCTTGCCCATGATCATGCAATTCTTTATGAAAGTGAATCACATTTGGATTACCTTGAGGAACACTTGATCTACTTTGTCATGCCGATGACGTATTCACCATTTCATCTAGAATCTCACAAGCTTCCGCATATGGAGTTTTCATGAAATATCCACTGGCAAGTTGGTTGGCCACGCATTGACTGGTAGTATTGATCCTACTATAGAAAGTTTTTTGAATCATAGCTTCTGTCATGTCATTGTTTAGGCGCTCTTTCACCATAGTTTGATACCTCTCCCATATCTCATGCAATGGCTCATTGGATTTTTGTTTGAATGCTAGAACCTCGTCTCTAGGAGTATCCATATGCCCGGGAGAAGAGAACTTGGAAATACATTTCCCCTCTAATTCTTCCCATGTATGGATAGAATGGTTTGACATTATTTCTAACCAATCCAAGGCCTTCCCCGTAGAGAAAGGAAATATCCTCAATCGTAATCCCCAGAGATGTTTGTTTGTTTACTGCCCCAGAAAGTGTCCACAAATCCCTTCAAGTGTTTGTACGCATTTTGATTTGGAGCCCCAATGAAGAATCCCCGTTGCTCTAACAATGTGAGCATAACATTTGTGATTTGAAAGTTGCCCGCCCTAATGCGGGGCGGGACTATAGCACTTGCATATCCTTCAATTGGAAACACCCAGTGTGGAGCCGCTCTTTGTGGAGGTGGGGGTGCAACGAGAATGATGTCTTGAGGCATTCAACCTTATCTATTTGCTTGAGTTTTATGAGGAACCCCTTCAATTTGATCCTCTTCCATGTCCACATCCCCCATAGGCATGTTTCCAAGAGGATCATTTTTGTTGAGAGCCATTGTTTCACCAAATAGATGAATAACACAGAAGGAAAAGAGGACAATTCACACACACAACCAAAAATATAGCTAAATTCGTTTTAGCTCCTCGACAACAGCGCCAAAAATTAATCTAATCCAAGTCACACCTCTATTCGAGGTTATGAAATGCTCGATGCAATAGTAAAACCCAACAAAGTCAGAGTTGAATTCCATATGAAGCTATATAAATGGGATAAAGTAGTGTATATTTGGACTAAGCACGTGAAATATCTAGATTTTACTTCCACAAATATGGTTTTTGTTTTACTTTTAATATTATGCTAAGGATTACAATTATATATATATATATATATATGAAACTAGGGAATATTGTTTTTGATATTTTTCAAATTGTGTAAAAGGTCTAGGTCTATGACCTTCACCTGGGTGTTTGCCTAATGAGTTGTAAAATTTAAAGCATGTTTTGTTGGTCGGGGTGTATTATATATATCAACACTCAAGTACCTACCCAATACATCACGGTAAGAGAGTGACTCTGCCCAATTTGTCTTTCTCAAGTCCAAATGGGTATTGAACAAACAACTGATAAAATGCTCAAGTCGGGTTTTACTATCTCTAGTTTCAACCCTTTTTGAGTCTATCAATCTCTTTGATTTCATCCCAAATTCTTATTAGCCAAATTTTACTAGACTAAGTCTCTCTTTCTCAAGCAGAGACGAAGTCAAATAGGCATGAACTAATATTTGCAATCATTAATTCTACGGCTAAAAATAATAAAAAGGCAAAATAATAAACACTCAACCATAAACAAGACATATTAAACACCATTAGGTTTACACAGTAGGGTTGGGTCACAACCCTAGTTAAAATTCTAGCTACTCATAATGGGTAAGGAAGAAAATAGAGAAGAAAAGATGATAAACTCATATTGAAAGATTAAAAGACAAAAATATAATGTTAAATCACCAAAATAAGCTAAAGTTTCCTAAAACGGTAAGGAATAACGGCTACAAAAGTTTCAATGTTCATAAAATTCACCTAATTTCGTGAAACTAGTCTATTTATACAAAGTTAGAAATTTCGGAGGTTTTGCGGCCGCACAATTCCATGTGCAGTCCGCACTTTACATGAGTCTTGACAGGATCTGGATTTGTGGCTGCGGAATTTGGGAATGCGGCCGCATGTCTCATGTTCTGCAGTATGCAAAATTCTTGGTACGGCGACGTAGGGCCCTTCTACAGAACACACAATCCTAAGTGCGGCCGCGTGGCTAACTTTTGCGGTCGCACAGTAATGTGTGGTTCACATTTCCATTAGGCCTGAGAAGTTCTCTCTAAACTTATGCACTTGATTAGCTTCTGGTGTCCCACAGTAATTGTATGGTCGCACTTTATATTGAGACTCTAATGGACCTCCTTCACATTCTGCGACCGCAGATGGAAATATGTGGTCCACACTTGGGCCTGTGTGCCTGATTTTTGTCCTTGACTTCAGATCAATCATTTTTTAGTTGGATTTCATCTTTACGGCTCATTTTCCAATACTTCTATAATTAATCATATTTCATTAGTTTTCGGTATTACAACTAAACACTCTTGGACTAAATGAGAGCAAAAAGGTGCTAATAAGTAGTCAAAATTCCCACTTATCAACATGCCCCAATTCATTATCCTTTTTCCTATTTATATGGGACATACCCCCCCCCCCCCCCCCAACAAATCCTAATATTACAAATGCAGAGAATATCCCATACAATATTCTCTTTAATATCTTATTCTAAAACTAGTTGTTACAACTCGTTTTGTGGTGCTCGACCTTGACCATTGTTGACACCTTGACCACGAGTCTTGTTGTTTCTTGGTCAACCTTAACTGACTCTTTTCTCAATTTTACCTTGCCCTAAATACCTTGAGATAGATTTGTACCTATACAGTTAGTCCCTCCATTTAGTGAGACCGGCCTCAAACGACATTGATGAGTGTATTATGTTTATTGTGGTCGAGAAGATTGGACGAGTGGGTCAGGTAGTGATGTTTGATATGAGATAATAACATGACCTTTCATGAGCTTCAACGTTTTGGGTTACATCTTTTCTACTCCAGAGTGACGTCATGACAGCATGCGTCATTATGATGCATTTTCTCGATATTTTGAAATATTTCCCTTGCGTATGTTTGTTGGCCCTGCCGTTTCAATAGTAGTGATGATGTAATATCTCTATCTTGATGCCCGAATTCATATAAATAAGGATTTTAGGGAATTCATTCGTCTTTGCAAATTTTTTGTATCGAATCTATGTGTCTCTATCTCCTTACTCCATTATTGTGTGTCTTTTTTTGTGGTTCCAGTGATTCTAGTTGCTTTTATACCTTCTTCACTCGAGTTGCTTTTAACCCCTCTTCACTTGAATATCCTTTCTTCCGTTAGAACTATGGCTAACGTATCTTATGGTCCCAGCGAGGGAAACTTCCCAGTCCCCTTGAGGGGATCTCCGTCATTGTTGAGGATAAGGACTTCCTTACGGTGGTGGATATAGTTCCTCGTGGTGGGAAGATCAGGTCTGATTTCACAAAGGCGCCTGAGGTTGAGCCTGAAGTCTCCGAGTCGGTGATGAAGGAGGCTAATTTATTAGAGTTTAGGGCCAAATTCGACATTCCTGGTCGAATCAAGTTGGTCCCTGTAGAGTGGGATATTCTGGGTACTGTGCATTCTACGCCTACCCTTTCCATGTCGGCTACACTCTCCCCCTTCTCCAATTGGCATAGGACTTTTGCCATTTCTATGGTGTTTGCTTGGATCATCTTTCACCGTACATATACAAGCTCATTAGGATGCTTACCAAGTTTGCAGAATTAGCCAAGGTCAAGATAACAATTCGGCATTTAATGCATCTCTTTGCCCTTATTTTCTTTAGGGGAAAATATTACACTTCTCCATCATGGGAGTAAGTGTGGGTGGTGAAGATGGACAACAAGTCAAATCGTTATTTTTGGCACAATTTTTTCTTCGTCAGAACTGAAGACGCAGTGGCCAATGCGGACAGCTTCCCAAGACATTGAATTACACTCATAAATGTCTAACTTCTCTTAGTTGGGGCATTTTGATTTACTTTCTTAGACGTGGGTTATGATCTTTTTCTCTTCTTTTATGCAGCAAGGATTATGCCCCCTTCTTCGGTCGGGGGTATTTTTGATTGGTTCGGCCAAATCCTCCCTCATATTGCAGGAATTCATAAATGGATGACTTTTTAAGAAGTTCGGGCATTCTCCCTCCCTAACCATTGAGTTCCTTCATTTTGTCCTTGTGGTCGCCTCTCTCCTTATAGTTTACTTATGGTTGTAGTGACAACCTTTTTGATTCTTTCCTTTCTACCCCGAGGATCTACGAGGCGGTTGAAAGCTCCCCCTCCTGAATTTTGTAAGAAGAAAAATGCCTCATCTTTGGAGTCTATCCCCCTACGACCATATATAGTCCTACTCACTCTTCCGTTTCTATTTCCTCCGTGACTGCGGTTAAGTTTGCTCAGTCATCGGCCCCATCTGCCAATGATTCAACATCAATTTCTTCTTCGTATGCAAATATTTTGACAGCGGCTTTCGTCTTCCCTTTTATTCTACCCTGTATACGAGGAGGAGGAATCACTGCCAGGCGATGGGAATTTGGTTCCCTGTAAGAGAAGGTTAATAGATATTACTAATGGGGTTTATTGGGATGTAGATTCTATGAGGTATGATTTTACCATCCACGAGATGGCAACCATAATAATTGAAGACGACGACGAGCCTGCATCTAATGTCTAGATATAGATTGAGTTCGTGGAGGGTGTATATCTTCCTTTTGCAACGATGGAAGCCGAAGGGCCGTCTGCAAGGTTTTCTGATACACCGTGGCAAGATGAGCCATCAATCTCACGACCAATTGATGGTAGAGATAAAGGCATGGCCGAGGATGGCTATGAGACAGGCTGAGATCTTGATGTTGCATCGATGAAGATGAGGGAAGAGGGATTTACTCAGCTCGAAGTGAGGCCAGATGGGTCCACGCGGATCATCGCAATCCCCATGGACCGTGATCTCTTGAAAAATACTGAGAGTACAACCCTGCCATTGGGCCTCTTTATTCCGACGTAGAGGTTGTAACCTTTGCGGAGTTGAATAACGCCACTTTATCGAGAAGCATAACGGCCTCACTCTTAGGGTAAATTTTTTAAGGCTTCAAAAACAACAACAACCCAATATAATCCCACTTAGTGGGGTCTGGGAAGGGTAGTGTGTATGCAGACCTTACCCCTACCCTCGAGTAGGGAGGCTGTTTCCAAATAGACCCTTGCCATCCTTCCCTCCATGAACTTCCCACCTTGCTCTTGGGGAGACTCGAACTCACAACCTCTCGGTGGGAAGTGGAGGTTTTTAAGGTTGCTTTTTCTTGATTTCTATATTTAGATTTTTGGTCTTCCTCTTAGTGCACTACATTTTTTAGCGGAGACGTTCGTATGTTTGACTCTCTTTTCTTTTTATGATTGTATACTGTGATATTTGAAATAAAAAATGCCCGAAGGGAGGAGATACGTAAGACTATCTTCACAAGGCTTAACCGCAAATACTTAAATATCGTGGCAAGTATCGAGATATCAGTAGATGTTTTGGCGATGAAGCTGATTTCAGACCAATTAGGACGAGCTGGAGAAGGTCATCGGTAATTGCATTTTCCTTGAGGGGACATTGAGAAATAAAGAAGAAAAGCTCGAAGTCAGCAAAAGGGTCGCAGCCCAGTGCGGCAATCTCCAAGCCCAGGTGGTCTCATTGCACGTCGAGCTTGAGGAATGTCAATTCAAAGCGGATGCTCTAAGTGGTGAGGTCACTGAGAAGGCAAAGGATCTCGAGAAGGAGGATTTTGCTCGATTGAGGACTATGAGAAAGGCAGAGGCTTTGAAGGTCGTAATCTATATTCTTTGTTCTTAGTGAGAAAATGGTTTGTTGATGGCCATGCTTAAAAAATAGTGGCTTGACAAGAGGATTGGTGAATTGGAGAAAGAGGTTTCTGGCTTTTGCGACCGAGTCACTACTCTTGAGGCCGAGAAGGCCCAATTGATGGCTCGGTCGCCCTCTTCTCGTACTTCAAATTTCCTGATGTTTCTCGAGAGTTATACAAGGAGTGGATTTATGCCGAGCCTAGTTGGATATATTTAGAGATATTTTGAGGTCAAGAACCATTTCAGGGTCGTCTTTAATGATGCTTGTGTTAAGGCTCGTGGAGCTCGAATCGCTTGTGGTTATGATCCTGCTACACCAGAAGCGATGATGAAAGGGACAAAGATGTGGACCGGCTTGATCAGAATATCTGGTATGACGCTGTGTAGGGTGCGGGTGGTAATATTGTCGAGGGTCAAGTTGTCGAAGACGTTGCAGGCTAAGATGGCGGTGGCCAGTAACTTTTTATTATTTGACTTTTTGTATATTTTTATGTCTAGGTGGCATCTTCATGAGCCTATGTAAAGAATATTCTAAGTAGGAAATGCCAACTTTGTTATTTTCCTCTGATTCTCTTTTTGTGGTTCATTTTTGTATGTTTTTTATTGTGCCACTTGGTTGCCTTGATTTCGAGCCGTGATGACTTAATGGTGAGTGGTGACCAGAAGTTAGTAGGTGTTAGTTTGAAAAAGGTTGATCATAACCTAAGTTTAGCTATGATAGAGGACTGACAGGTGTTAATTCGAATGAGGTCGAACATAATCTTTGTTTAATTATGGATGAGTACCAATTAGGTGTTAGTTCAAACGAGGTCGAACATAATCTTTGT
This sequence comes from Nicotiana benthamiana, assembly GCA_034376525.1. Taxonomy (NCBI): domain Eukaryota; kingdom Viridiplantae; phylum Streptophyta; class Magnoliopsida; order Solanales; family Solanaceae; genus Nicotiana; species Nicotiana benthamiana. The sequence continues at coordinate 13,244,782 of CM067331.1, read as the reverse complement.
TTCATTATGGACGAGGTCCAGTTAGGTGTTAGTTTAAACGACGTCGAACATAACATAAATTTATTTAATGCCGAGGTCCAGTTAGGTGTTAGTTCGAACCAGTTCAAACATAACCTAAGATTAGTTATGGCCGAGGGGTAGTTAGGTGTTAGTTTGAACAAGGTCAAACATAACCTAAGTTTAGTTATGGTCGAGGGCCAGTTAGATGTTAGTTCGAAAGGTCAAACATAACCTAAGTTTAGTTATGTCTGAGGTCCAGTTAGGTTTTAGTTCGAACGAAGTCGAACATAACCTAAGTTTAGTTATGGCTGAGGGCTAGTTAGATGTTAGTTCAAATAAGGTCGAACATAACCTAAGTTTAGTTATGACCGATTGCCAGTTAGGTGTTAGTTTGAATGAGGTCGAACATAACCCAAGTTTATTTATGGCCGAGGGCTAGTTAGGTGTTAGTTCGAACGAGGCCGAACATAATATAAGTTTAATTATGGCTGAGGGTCACTTAGATGTTAGTTCAAACGAGGTCAAACATAACCTAGATTTAGTTATGGCCGAGGGACAGTTAGGTGTTAGTTCGAACGAGGTCTAACACAACCTAAGATTAGTTATGGCTGAGGGCTGGTTAGGTGTTAGCTCGAACGAGGTCGAACATAAACTAAGTTTAGTTATATGTGTCGTAGTAATAGAAATAAGCTTCATGCATTGTTTCTTTGTTCATATACTTAGAAACATTTACACACACATATACACACACACACACACACACACACACACACACACACATATATATATTCTCCGGGCATTGGCTGGCATTCCAGTCACAGTCTGACTCTATCTTGTCCCTTCATTGGTTGAACTAGAGAAGGCTTAAGAGGTCGAGCAATGAACTAGCCGTCATGTACCTCTGTGTTTGCGTACCTCTACTTGAAGTGTACCCTTTGTCGCCTCATTAAAAACATCCTTGAGAAAACCCAATTGGGACAAAAGTGATTACGACTTGGGAGGCGCTTTGTTACTTAAAAGTTGAAGTACTTGAGATGGGTAATATTCCAGTTATTTGGTAGTGGCTTTCCTTCCATTATTTCTAGTTGGAATGATCCTTTGTTCACTATTGTCGTGATTTTGTACGGGCCGTCCCAACATTTTCCTAGTTTGCCTTCTCGTTGGTCTTTGCTTGCTTGAGTTTTAGTTTTAAGCACGTAGTCCTCGAGTTTGAACGGACTGACCTTCTTGTTATAATAGCGTTCTACTTGTTGCTTTTGGGTGATCATCATTATGTAGGCCATCTCTTCATTCTTCAAGTTCGTCGAGTTCCTGCCTTCTGCTTTCGTCGTTCCTTGGTTCGCTCACATGGGATTACATTAGGTTGGGTTCTCCGATCTCGGCTAGTATTACTGCATCGGTTCCATAAACCAATGTGTAGGTTGTCTCTACTACGATCATCTTTGGCATTGTTCAATAGGCCTTAAGTAATTCTGGTAACTCTTCTAACCAAAGTCCATTGGCGTCCTCAAGTTTTTTCTTCATGATATTCAATATTGACTTGATAGAGGATTATGCTTGCCTATTACCTGTGGAGTGATGTGGCATTGAGAGTATTCTTTTGATATGACATTTCTCAAAGAACCCAGCGATTTTCTTTCCCATGAAATGGGTTCTGTTGTCGCAGCTGATCTCTTTGGGAAGGCCGAACCGGCATATGATATTCCTTCATATAAAGGATCACTTCATGTTCACGTATTTGGGTGAATGATCCTACTTCTACCCACTTAGAGAAATAGTCAACTAAAAACAATAGGAATCGTACGTTACCTCATCCTGCCGAGAGGGGCCTGCGAAGTCCAGACCCCATTTGATGAACGACCAAGAGGAGGTGACTGAGTGGAGGTTTTTGCCTGATCAGTGAATTTTTGGGGCATACGTCTGGCATTGCTCGCATATTTTCACGAAGTCTACGACCTCTTTTTCACGGTGGGCCAATAATACTCTGCCTGTATAACGGAATGAGCTCCACAATGGCCTTCGTGGACCTCTTTAATGACGCCTCGCGTCTGATTTGAGCCCAAGATTTTTATCAGAGGGTCGTCACACGTTCTCTTGTACAAGTCGTTGTAGATGATGTTGTAGCTGGCTGCTTGCATTCTCAGTTTCTTGGCCATTTTTATCACCTGGTCGTCCTTCAAGTATGTAACAATCGATTGCGCCAATCCTAAGTTAGGTTGATGGTTCTTACCTCTATTTGGTCTATCGACGAGTTGAGAAGGTGAAATACACTTCTGTCTCCAGTTTTTAGTGGTTGTTGCTAGTTTGGTAAGGCCGTTCGCATTAGCATTCTGTGCTCTTGGAATTTGGTCGAGTTGACATTCATCGAACTGGGGTATCATCTTGAAAATTTAGGTATGGTATCTTTGTAACCTTCGTTCTTTGGTTTGGAAAGTCTCCGTGACTTTGTTGATTACGAGATGAGAGTCGCAGCATAGTCTTAACCGTTTTTCCCATATTTGAGTGCTAACCTACCCTGAATTACAGCCCCATACTCGACTTTGTTGTTAGACGTATCCGGACACCTTATGGATTGCCGAATTACTTTGTCGGTTGGGACTTCGAGTACGAGTCCCAGTCCAGATCCTAACACGTTAGATGCACCGTCAATGTACAGGACCCAAAGGTCCTATGTTTGGGGAGAAGCATGGAAGACTTCTCTTGCAACATCAGGCATTATTTTTGCGCTGGATTCAGCGACGAAGTCACTAAGAACTTGTGACTTTATCGATGTTTGTGATTGATATGTGATATCGTGCTCTCTCAATTCATTGGCCTACTTGGCCAACCTGCACAATAGCTCAAGTTTAAGTAAAATCCTTCTTAGGGAGAAAGTCGTGACGATCGAGATAGGGTGGCACTGGAAATATGGTCTAAGCTTTTGTGAAGCTACGACTAAGGCCAGAGCCAATCTTTCCAAGTGAGGGTATCTCGTCTTGGCATTGACTAGTGTTTAGCTAATGTAGTAGATGGGATTGCGCACCTTTATCTTCTCGTACCATGAATGCACTCAACAGCTACTTCGGATACAACAAGGTAGATGAGATGTCGCTCCTCTAGCTCTGGTTTTTGAAAGCACTGGTGGCAGTAACAAATATGCTTTTAACTCCTTCAGGGCTTGGACACACTCAAAAGTCCATTGGAGGTTGTTCTCCTTCTTGAGTACGTCGAAGAATATGTGACATATATCCCATGATTGCGAAATGAATCTTGAAAGGGAGGCGACACGACCAGTCAACCTCTGAACCTATTTTTTGGTGGTCAGTTGTTCTGGTATCACTTCAATAGTTCTAATTTGATTATGGTTGACCTTGATTCCTCGCTATGATACTGGGAAACGCAGAAATTTTCTCAAGGCCATTCCGAATGCACATTTCCCGGGATTTTTCATTCTGTATTGTCTGAGTATGTCGAATGTTTCTCTTAGGTGGTGGATGTGATCTTCTTTCCTTTTGGACTTGACCAGTATGTCCCGAGTTGGTCTTTGAACATTCTCGTTACTAACCTTTGATAAGTTTCCCCTGAGTCCGAAGGGCAGGACCCTGTAGCAGTACGTCCCCTGATGGGTGATGAAAGTTGTTTTCTACTGATCCTCTTCTTCCATGAGGATTTTATTTTAGCCCGAGTAGGCATCCAGGAAGCTTAGTAGTTCATGCCCGACCATTCCGTCCGATATAGGGTAATGGAAATGAATCCTTAGGGCATGCTTTGTTCAAATATGTGAAATCTATGCAATCTGCCATTTCTCATTCTTCTTTTTCACTGTTACCACGTTGGCGACCCATTGGGTGGAGGTGTATTTTTACTCCCCGATAGATCCAATTTCCAATATCTTTTCCACCTATTGTGTCATTGATCACGGAGTTGAACATACGCTTGACCCGTCTCACTAGGGGTGGAATAGGTCGACGTTTATCTTGTACGTGGCGATTTCCTTTGGGATACCCGTCATATCTGCATGGCTGAAAGCAAAAAAGTCCGTGTAAGTAGTTAAGAACTGACAGAACATACCTGGCTCCTGAAGTTTGCTATCGATGTATACTTTCTTGTTAGGGTTATTGTTGTCTAACTAAACGGGTTCAAGGTCTCGTATTGTAGATTTTGTAGCTTCGACCATATCGGGGTCTCTAATGACATCCTCGTTGTCGTCATGTATCAACCTCGACCATGTTGATTGGTATGCCTCATTTTCTTCATCCTTCATTTGTTGAGTGATAGTGCAGTCCAGGGCGATGTGGTAACATTCCCGGGATATATGTTGTTATCCCATCGTCTATCATAATTCATCTCACATCAGTATTAATGTGATACAAGGACATCGTAGTGAGGGATAACCAAACCGTTGGTATCTGATTAGTCGAATATGATACTATCTTCTCATCATACCCTTCGTGGGTGATTGACTATTTGAGATTGGGGGTTGTGATGAACTTTACACTGTTGGTGGAAGCATCGTTGATGTCGCTAATGATCATGTGGATGGTGTGGGTTTGCGAGAGTGGTTTCGGCGGTCCTTGATGTTGTTCACATCCTATGGCAAAGTTTTTCCTTCCCAGTGGCTTAACAATTCTTTGATGTATCTCTATTGTAGCATGTTTACGACCTCTGTCTTAGGGCGATGCAATCCTCGATTTTGTGCCCTCGCTTTTTTTTTTGTAGGTGACATGCAAAAATTCTGAGTGGATATGAGGCATACCATTTTCATTCCGATGAGTCCCTGGCCTTGATCTGGGTGAGGCCTCGCCGCCGAGCCCAACAAAAGAGGCTCTCGAAAGAGAGATTTCGATTCATGGCGGAGGAGGACGTAATTGTTGTTCTGACATATGATAGATGTCGTTCTCTATTGGGTCGCGGAGCTGTAAGGTCCCTCCCAATATCATTTTTTCGATCTTTTTCTGTATTCGACCTATACTGATGTTAGCCGATGAGCTGGTCTGTTGAGGTCGTCCCCATCTGCTCGAACCTCGGCACAATACACACTGCGTATTTCATCCCAAGTAGTTGGGGGTACTTCATGAGTTGAATAGTAGTTTTCTAGTCGCCCTCGACCCGTTCATGCTCAGCCCGTTATGGAAGGTTGCGACTGTCATCCCTTCCAACACGTTTGGTAGGGTCATCCTTACTCGATTGAAACGAGCGAGGTAGTTCCTTAGTCCCTCTCCCAGAGATTGTTTAATGGCAAACATGCCGTTCACTCTTGCTTCGACTTTCTTGTCCCCGGCATGAGCTGTTATAAACTTGTTTTCCATATCTTTGAAAGTTTCAATGAAGCATTCAGGTAGTTGTGAATACCATGTCAACACTCCTTCCGTGAGGGTCTCACCGAATTTTTTCAAGAAAATGGAGGATACTTGTTCCTTGGAGAGATCATTTCCTTTCATGGAGGTGACGTAGTTAGGGATGGAAATAGGGCAGGGCGGGCGGGACGGGTTTGGAGAAACCCATAAAAATTTCAACCCGCCCAGCCCCGCATAGTTATTTTTTCAGTTTTCGCCCCACCCCACTTAAATTCTTTTCTTTCTTCTTTATTTTTTTTCTATAACAAACTAGTTTGACATCAAAAAAATATTTTTGTCGGATAAGATCCAATCAAATACCAAAAAATATTTTCTATAAAGTAAGTCATTTTTCAGAAACAATATATATTCCTTCGTACCAAACACACATCAACTCCATTTAAATTTATAACCTAAGTGAATAATTAGTTGAGATGTTGAGCAAGAATTGACTCTAAATAATTTTTAATTTATGAAGAAAGAGCTATGGATGAAGGATGTGAAAGGTAAGAGAAGATATGGTTGAAAAGAGCAATAAAGCCTCTGCAATTAGGAGAATATTGCACCAAAATGGAATATACATAATAGCTCTATTTATATTACAGTTTCATCGAAATGAGACCGTAAATCCACAGCCAAAGTCACTCACAAAGAAAAAGCATTGGAAAACAAACACTTGAATAGTTTATCAAAAATAGGTTACTATCATCTCCTATTACTAATATGATATTTTGACTTATGTAATATTATTTTCGTGAGACTTATGTAAACTGATTAATTTTAATCAAAATAGTATTTGTGATAGTGAAGAAGAATGTGAAATTATAATTGAAATGATTGCTTCATTTCAATAAAGATAAAATTCAAAGTTTCCCCGTATTGAACCCGCAACTCCCCCTCCCCCCTCTCCACTTTAAATTTTTTTAAAATTATTTTAATCCGCCTCGCACCCACATAAGAGTAAACCTGCCCTGCCCCATTGTCATCCCTAGACGTAGTGAATCACGTGGTCTTCAAGGTCGGTCGTGCCATCATATATTTTCAGGTAGAGCAACATTTTAAAGATTTTTGGGATGGCATGTGAGGTGGCATCATTACTATACGGCTCCTCAACGAACCGGTCAGCACCTCTCTTTGGAAAGAGCTTAGGCGCACCCGGTATCTTATCGAACCTTTTCTTGGTGTTCTCTCATTTAGTCCCGGAGTGCTTTTTTCTCATTCTCTATTTCCTTCATCATTTTCAGAATGGCTCTGAAAGTTTTGTCACCTACACTATTAATGACATTACGAGTAATACTTGTCGTTGTAGGAGAAGGGAATTGGTTGTGCTACTCGCCTGTCGTTTGTATAATGCAAGTCCTCACCTTTTTCTGTAGTTTTGTATCGAGCAAACTTATGGAGGGCGTTGGTTAGCGTATCAGTTATCCAAGCCTCAAGGAGCTCTTTTACAGCTGGCGGCGTCTCCTCCACCATGGATGTGGAGGCTCCCTTACCAAGAGATTTTTTATGTTGCAGTGACGAGGGGGTGATCCTCCTTGCCTTGGGAGGCATTGGGCGTTACGCCTTTTCCACTGCTTCAGAGCTCTCATTGATGGAGTTCATGAGGTTGGTTGGGAGGTCACTTATTATTCTCATCCTTTCTTTTCTGTTACCTGCCATATTGGATCTGTGCATATAAAGAAATGAGATCTTGTTCTTGCTCTTTTTTCGTACATTAGTTATAGATCTAGAAGAAACTAAAAATTTAACTAAGAAATTACTATAGCCGGCGCCAAATTATTTGACCTAAAAACGTAACTTTCGGTTAAGACAGTTGTATTTATATAGTGATGCGTTAGACTTTGTTAATAATAATATCTCTAGATGTGAGTTCCGAAAATATGCTAACACTAAACAAATCTAATGGAAATGAGGGGAATAATGTGAACAAGAATATTGATGAAAAGATAATATTTGTATCTTTACAAGAGTGATAATCTTTTATCAAAAGTATGCTCTTATCAAATAAATGTCACATGCCCCCGTTCATTATCTTTTTTCCTATTTATATGGGACATTACCCCCAACAAACTCTAATAGTACATCTGCAGAGAATATCCAATATAATATTCTCTTTTATAACCTATTCTAAAAACTAGCCTTTACAGTTCTTTCTGTAGTGCTCGACCTCGCAATAATTGACACTTTGACCATGAGTTTTACTATTTTCTGGTCCACCTCGACTGACTCTTTCCTCAATATTACCTGTCCTAAATATCTTGTGACAGATTTCTACCTATACAAAACTGTTTAATTACTCATTCGTTATGTTAAATTTGTGTTGTTACTTCATATTTTAAGTGTATTGTAGATTGAAAATTAATCTAAATCTAACATATTTCCTATGTAGCTTGACCAAACACAAATTTTAATAAACTGAACGTTAAATCGGTGGGGGAAAACTGAAGGTTAAATATGCTTGGTCAATAGTACAACTGTACAAGGACCAAATAAATATTTGTCAATAATAAAGGGATCAAAAGTGAAATTGACCCTAACGAAAAGAAAATGGTTTCTGTGGTCGGTACGGGTAGACCCGATTGTATGCGTGACTCGTCAATCATTTGGGCCAACCCGATTCGTTTAAAGGGAGCCGCAATCAATATACAATCGTCTTCATTTTCATTCTCAAAAACTTCTCTCTTATCGAACACGGGAAACCGGCGAGTATACATATAGAGTTGTGACCGGAGATTCGCCGGAACTAAATGGAAGTGACAGCTGAGAAGAGAGAATTGGAATTTGCAGCCCATAAAGAATCCGAGGATCTCGAACGCGTCGCCGTTGACCTCAAAGCCAGCTTGCATCCTCTGAAGGTTTCATTTTTCTCACTTTTTATTTTTATTGTTTTGCTATTTCCGCCAAATATCTTGTATTTTATTTATTTTTAGGTTCATTAAGTTCAAATCTACCCGCTTTTGTTCATAAGTTTTAGGTTTATCAAGTTTAAATTTGTATGCTTTAATTCATACTCGTTTTGTTAGGTTTTTTGATGCAATTTGTGGCTATTTCTAAAAAAATATTCTTTTTTTAAAATTTATTTGTTTAGGTTCATCAAGGTAAAAATCTTATGTGCTTTTGTTCATACTCGTTGTACTGTTAGGTTTTGATTCAATGACGCTGAACTCTAGAATGTGTCATATTGAATAAATTTATTTAGAGACTTCTTGAACTAGAGAGAACTAAATACACAACATAATAACTACTATTAAGCCAGTTCCTGTTAGAGAAAGGAAATACAACATATGGTATAAACATTTGAATATGCCAGAGTCGTGCACAAATAAGTATATGAGCTTGGGTCAGGGTGATAAGGATTGGATATAGCGTGTCTGAGAGAATCTGCATCGAATCTCACCTATATACATAATATACTCCAAAATTTTGGTATAAGTTATAGTTTCAAGAATTGGAAGTGGGACATGAGTACTAGCAGGGACGGATTTAGGGGAGCGGAAGGGGGTTTTCCTGAATCCCCTTCGCCTAAAAATTACACTGTACATGTAAGGCAAAATCTATGTTTTAGCTCTATGTATTATATTTTGAATCCCCTTGACACAACTCAAAAGCATAGCTTAATGGTCAAGGGGGTTCACAACTTTTATGTGGTCAATTGGTTCAATTCCCACTAACCATAATTACTTTTCATTTTTTCACTTTTTTCCTTTTTTGAACCCCTTAGCGAAAATCCTGTCTCCGCCACTGAGTACGAGGTAACAAACTTGAGGCATCAAGTGTCATACAAAATGATGCTTACTTCCTGAAAGTCTGTAGCATAATCTTGTAGGATCTAGCAGAGGCGGCTCAATGGTAATGGAGGCCTAAAGCTAAGTCGTAATAAGAGGCCTTAAATTTGCTTAATAACTTTAGATGTTTATGTTGAAGTTTATTCTTTTTACCTTTTGGGATTCAATTTAATCTTGACGATGTAACCAAACCCTTTAATCTTTGTTGAAACATTACTAACTTTTGATAAGATTTTATTATGTTTAATTTTGATTTTTGTTTCACATGACCATCAACATAACTCACCATATAGCATTGCCTCCCAAAGTAACAATCATGTGGGAATTTGTATTTACAAAGATGATAAATAAATTAACTAGACAAGAGGGGTTGCTCTGATGGTAAGCAACCCCCACTTCCAACCGAGTGGTTGTGAGTTCGAGTCTCCCCAAAAGCAAGGTGGGAAGTTCTTGGAGGGAAGGATGCCGGGGGTCTATTTGGAAACAGCTTCTCTACCCAAGGGTAGGGGTAAGGTCTGCGTACACACCACCCTCCCCAGACCCCACAAAGTGGAATTATACTGGGTTGTTGTTGTTGATAAATAAATTAACTATAGTTTTTTATGATCTAATTAGCTTGAAACATGCCTTCAGAGATCTTAACGATTGTTGACAAGGTAGCAAAAGGTGGTTAAAAGAATTTCTTATCACTATTTAATAATAAGTGCAATAAATATTTAAATTACATATAATAAAAGTAGCTTTTGGGGCCTCTAATTTTGTGAGGCTTAAAGCGGCCGCTTTAGTGGCCTTGGGGTTAAGCCGCCTTTGGGATCCAATGATTCATGATTCTTGCATTTCTTTCCCATTTGATCTGTACCTACAACTATTTTTTGACAATCAACATCCACATCGATGTTCAATTTTTTGTGATGTCCTCCAAATTTCTGAGTTTCTTTTTCGGAAATGGCAAAGACCATATGCTCATAATTCTAAGTGCCAGTCAGGGCACAAAGAGTTTAGAATTTCAGAATCGTCTAGGAGCATGTTCACACGATGACTAGGACATGATTGCTTCCCCTGTCTTTATAAAAATAAATGTGCTAGTGACATGTCTTATAACTCCAAAAGCACAATATTGTTTTCTAGCCATGCTTACTTTTCATCTTTTTCTTTCTTTTCAATCTTTAATGAATTGTGCTTCTGGTACTCACTTTGCTTCATTGTCATGATCAGCACAAGTTTGTTTTCTGGTACACTCGCCGAACACCAGGGGTTCGAACTCAAACATCGTACGAGGATAATATAAAGAAAATTGTTGATTTTAGCACTGTAAGTCAACTTATTTCTGGCCATTTTTTTTATTTGTTAATTGGACTGCCTTGTCACTGTATTTTATGTTCGTCATGCATAGGTTGAAGGTTTTTGGGTTTGCTACTGCCACTTGGCTCGTCCATCAACATTGCCAAGCCCAACTGATTTGCATCTTTTCAAGGAGGGTATTCGTCCATTATGGGAGGTAAGGTTTGGTGCTCATGCTAAATATTGCATTCCTTTGTTCTCAATTTCGTTAAAAGTCTTTAACTATGTATCTCTTACCCAAGTTAATTTCCTGAGTATATTTGTTTATGAAGGATGCTGCTAACTGCAATGGTGGAAAGTGGATAATTCGTTTTAAAAAAGCTGTCTCAGGACGTTTTTGGGAGGACCTGGTAAGCCAGCTGTCTCAGTGATTCTTGGTTCTGTCAAATGTCAACTTAACTAAACTTTACGGCTATCTCGTTTAATGCTGAAACAAAATCTTAAACTGAATTTACGGGTAGCCACAACAAAATTAAGTTCGTAATCTTAAGCAGTTGGATATCTTTTTGATTGTTTAAAATAGGAGGAAATTTCTAGTCCCTTTTATGCAAAGATTGTTGAGATGCACCTTCAGAAACAAGCTCACATAGATTTCGTGCACGAGAAGCTAACAAGAGAGGGAATGAGGGATAGCATAGTGAAAAGGACCCTTCATTTGCAGCCATGACATGGGGGTTTTGCAGGGAGGGGGGGGGGGGTAGTTGGAAAGGCCACTTCTGATCCATGTGAGGGGGGTTAAAAGAGAAGGGTCTACCATATCAAAAGAAGAAAAAAAGGAGTGAGAAGCAGTGCACTAGAAGCTGAAGGGAGGAACATCATTGAAACAAAACATCCTTTAGGGCAACAGATTAGAGGATAATGATGTTAAGGCTGGTTAGAATCAATTAACTGCTACTCAATCCTGAATCAGTTTGGGTCGGCACTAAATTTGGTAAATTTCAGTTGACAAGTTGAGCACTAATTTGGTATAACTCTTTTAATATGATTCACCATGCTATTCTCATAATCATATTTGTTTCCAAGCTTTCAGATTGGGGGAATTATTGTACTTCTATATGATTATTCCCTTTGGAGCATAAGAGGATGATATTAAGAGTGCATTCATCACTAGAGCAAATCTGAATGTTGTAACAAATTTTCCCTTCATCAAAAAAAAGTGAAATTGCTAAATTTGCATCAGGCAGATAAGGTCGATGTGACTTCAAATGTAAATTTTAGCAAATATAGATGGATGGAAAAGATAGCAAGACGCTCTTTTTGTTCAATTAATATTTTATGGTGTGGTGCCCCAGGCCAAGACTATAGTGCAACACCTAGGTGACACTTCAAGGCCCGAGTGCGAGTAGTAAGACACTCTTACGGACTCCCTCCTAAAGAATTGACTTAATATAATGTGGATAGATTGCCCACGTATCAGTGATTGACTCCTGTTGTTGTGAATCATACTCATAACGTCAGGTTCACTGGTAAACCGGTAGTGGTTGAATCCGTTTGAACTTACAAAATTGTCATTGATTTCCTGTATAGGTTCTGGCTTTGGTAGGTGATCAACTCGATTATGGTGACAACATATGTGGTGCAGTTTTAAGCATCCGTTTCAATGAGGACATATTGAGTGTGTGGAATCGTAATGCATCAGATCAGCAGGTAAGCAAGCTATATCTAATTCTTATCCCACACCAAATTAGTTCCTTTTAAAGCCAAAAAATAAACATGCTCACATCACCTTGGTTTTTTCTAGGCTGTGATGGCATTGAGAGATGCAATCAAACGACACCTAAAGCTTCCTAATGGCTATGTCATGGAATACAAAGCCCATGACGCTTCCTTGCGTGATAACTCATCATACCGCAATACTTGGATAAGAGGATAAAAGTTGCTAGTTTCTTATTTCGCTATTAAATTTTCATCTTAGTTGTTTGGTTGGTATTTGGCCAAGTGGTAGTCGTGACAAAAATGGTTAATCATGTAATATGGGGAAATCTCAGTTATCTGACTTGACTCTTTAATATCTATCACTTCTTAAAAGTGTATGCACTTAACTCTACTGACAAATGAGTTATTCCCAGTTTTATATTACCAGTACCACAAGCGTACGGTAGCAGTATTAGATGTACATTGCTATTAGTGCTTATGGTTGAATGTTTCGTATATTACTTGTGCACGGGCTTGAAATAAGCCTTTAGTTGCTCATGCATGGTCCTCCATATCATGCGCTCGACAATTTCATTTCAGTTGTATCTGCTTGTGCCTTCATGTTAGCATGTCTGGCATTTAGCTTCATCTGTATCTCCCACCTCTGTTCGCCAATCTCTAGCAACTTTTAGAGATGGTGTTAAAGCTATTTACGGTAGAGATGAGCAGATAAGCAAATCCAAGACCAGAGACATTGTTAAACTAGTTGTTGTCCAAGGCCAATCTTTTTCACTATCTCGCATTAAGGTTCTCTAGCAGTTATACACCTTTACGAAGAGATGCCATGGAATTGGCAGAAACCTTCTTGTATACATTGTGGCGGGCAGCATTCATACTATTACAATGTGGATCGCAGCTGTTCTTTTTATGAGACGTCTTCCAAAGTATTGGATCAACTTCACTCCTGTGTGAGTTTGCTTACATTGTTGGTCCAAAACTTGGATAAAGGAGAAAGGTTTTAGTAGGCTGCTAGGTAATACAATACTACTAGCTAATTCATGATAACATAGCCATTGAGGATTTATATAGTTGATTGGAGAAGTTTTATTTTGTCTCATACAATTTTCACTAGTTGTATGGGGTTCTTTTTTGTCTCACAAATTTATGGACTCAGTCTCACACTTCTGGGTCTATAGAAATATGGGTCCACAAAACCGTGAGACAAAAAAGTTGTCTCATACAACAAGTGTGTCAGTTGTATAAGACACAAATTAAAATTTTTTAGTTGATTCTAACTTATTTGGGTTTGTTATCTCCCGAGGGACTTATATAGTTGATTCTAACTTATTTGGGTTTGTTATCTCCGGAGGGGCTGGATCCCAGCTATTCATCTCCGTCTAAATTACTTTTGTGCTAACCCAGTTATGATTAAGTCGATGCTAATAATTAGGAGTGGCAAACGGGTGTGTCAGGTTAGGTATGGTTCGGGGCGAAAACGAAAAACGAAAAAACTGATCAATTATCCTACTCGACACACATTTAATACGGATAAAAAACAGGTTAACCGGCGGATAATATGGTGGGTAACCATATTATTCATGAATTCTTGTATATGATCACTTTTGGGAGAATTCTTAGTCATCCTAACTTGAGGAATTCCCAATTTGAGGCTTTACAAATGTAAAAGTTAGACACATTGATTATTCATTGATTACTCATTGGTTATCCATTTTCTAAATAGATAATATGGTTCTTATCCATATTTCACCCTTTTTTAAAAAGTTCATTATCCAACCAATTTTTTAGTGGATAATATGGATGGTTAACTGTTTTCTTTTAACCATTTTTCCACCCCGTACTAATAATATATTGGCTAATGGTCCTAATCACTACCCTTCCTTGAAAGAAAGAACAACTCAAATAGAAAAGGGACTTTTTCCTTCCTAATCACTACCCGCCATGTTCACACTTTTTCTACAATTATTACATCATTCATTAAATGCTATTATTAGTAGCTGAATTTTCCTAATTAGGCGCGCTACAAATCAGGAACAAAAAATTCTAATTGATTTAGCGACCTACAGATTAAATTTGAAGCAGAAATCCTTTATCTTCAATTTAAAATCAAATTACATAGACTCTTTTCTGCAAAAACTCTGTTCTTCGATATTTTTCCTTCAGCCACAAATAAAAAAAGGCAAAATCGTCAACAAATTCGAATAAAGTTGTAGAAATTAGTTCTGCAAAAGATCAGTTCGTCGACTTTTTTCCTCAATCCACTGATCAAAAAAGCGATGAAATATTCAACAAATTCAAGTCAAATTGTAGAACTTAATTCTGCCGATACTCTGTTCCCTGTCTTTTTCTTAATTCAAAAAATCAAAAAAATGACAAAATATTGAACAATACCTCAGCAAAGACACACAATCATATCCAAAATCCCAATCATGCTACAATTAAATGGGAATTGGGATAGCTATGGCAGATTTAGAGATTTTCAAGTTGATGGCATTATGCTCGATGAGGATGCAAGTTACGGTGTGTTGATTTACAATTGCAGATCAATTAATGATTGATACTTCGAAAAAATTGTAGAAATCAAATACATTGTGAATGAGAATTGTCCTACAATGGAGATCAGGAACGATATGGGAGTTCGTCATTCATGTGTATATGGAGAAGGAGAATAAAAACTTAGGATCGTATCTGTTATTTATAAGTGTACAAGATTTCAATATGGAATTGACTATTACCAATGAGAACACAAGTGCAGGTTTATTATGTTTCAAATTTTATGAAAGTCTGATTTTACGATAATATCTATAAAATTCCCACATTTATCTGTAAATAAACTACACATCAGTTTTAGGATGTATAAAACAATATTATTTTGAAGATTATCTATAAAATTACTACATTTATACTATAATTTGTTAGAATATGCGCTTAACGCTAGGGGGGGTGAATAGCGTTATAATAAAAAACAATGTAAATTTGCAGAATTAAAAATTGCAGGAATAACGTAAGTGCAGTAATTAAAGAGATAAAGAGAGAACACACCGAATTTTATCCTGGTTCACTACAACACGTGGTTAGTCCAGTCCCCGAGAGACTCTATCGAGTTTTACACTAACTTCGTTAAGCTTACGGGTGCTTAACAAACCGTTACACTTGCTCGTAGATATACACTCTACAAGACTTCAACCTGCTCGAGGATACCGCACCTCAAGACTTCAAACCAAGGAATTACTTTTCCTTCTTACAACAAGGGATTAGACTATCCCTTCAAGTGTGTACAAACACTTAGCACTCACTTAAACAGAACTCTCTTGAAGAGTAGATATGAGTAAATAAATACGCTCAAGAACACAACAACTTAGTCAATAGTTTGGCTCTCAAAAACTTATGAAATAAATATAAAATGATTGCAAAGAGAGTATGTAAGCTTTAGCAAGAATGTAATCAGTTGTTGTTCTTAGAAGAGTGATTTTGAGTTGTATTTATAGTGCTCAAAATACCCAAGACCGTTGCTTAATTGCCAATCACAAATTGCTGATTTTGTGCTAGGATAATTGATTATCTGATTCTGCATAATCGATTATCTGCCAACGTTCAAAAATCAATCCCAGATTTTAAGCAGAATAATCGATTATTCAAATCGTATAATCGATTACCTGACAACGTTAAAAAATCAATTCCGATTTTATTCTTAACATAATCGATTGTCTGATTGTACATAATCGATTATCTTTCAGCGTTTGAAAATATTTTGGCAACGGTCTTTAATATAATCGATTACCAGAAAAGCCATAATCGATTATTTTTGCTACTTTGAAAAATCTGATGCTCACTGCCTCAACATAATCGATTAGTCTAAGGCAAATAATCGATTATCTTGTAGCTTTGAAAAATCTGGTGAACACTGCCTTAACATATTCGATTATCATAAGGTACATAATCGATTATCTTGTAGCGTTGAAAAATCTGGTGAACACTGCCTTAACATAATCGATTATCATAAGGTACATAATCGATTATCTTTCAGCTTTGTAAAATCTGGTGTACACAGTCTTAACATAATCGATTATCATAAGGTACATAATCGATTATCTTGCAGCTTTGTAAAATCTGGTGTACACTGCTTTAACATAATCGATTATCATAAAGTACATAATCGATTATCTTTGTCCAGATTTGAAAGACATGTTTAAAATTCATTTTGGTTAAAATAAAATGTTTGAAAATCATTTTGCTTTAAAATAAAGATGCATGGTTTGATAAAAATGATTTTACGAGAGAAACCAAGTCTTGAATCAATTGTCGGATCAAGATCACAATTATAGAACGACTCATGTATAACTTTGTTGCATTACTTAATCTTGATCTTCGTTTCTCTTGTGCTTGGACTTCGGCATATGTCAATGTTCCGTTCACGTCGGTTTGTCATTCATCAAAACCTACAAATATGAACACACGTTTAGTTTAGCGTCTTGGGAACGTATTTCAACAATTTCCCCCTTTTTGATAATGGCAAAGCAATATCGGGATATGCATATTAATTAATTCATAATGACGATCCAAGACAAGTATATAGATATGCAACGAATTCCCCCTCAAGTTATGAATTCCCCCTCAATTTATGCCAATATGTATTAGTTTGCATAGCCCATATCTTCCCCCTTTTGACATTAGCAAAAAAAATAACTAACTCTTTATTGATTAAACTATATTGCAAATACATGAAAATAAAAGACAGAATATTATGCAAGCTAGAAAAACAAAGAGACAAGACATTTTTCATTATCTCGGGGAATAATCGATTGTGCTTTTGAGATAATCGATTATTTCAGGAAATGTAGTCACGGACATCCGAGACGGTAATAGGAAAATCGATTATACTGTTTTAAATAATCGATTATTGTCATCCAGTGACTTAACACTTGAAAATAAATGTCAGCATAATCGATTAGGGATATGCGATAATCGATTTTTATATTTAACAGCTAAAATCCCGCAAAGCCAAAACTGTTAGATAATCGATTGTAGTGTTGTATAATCGATTATGTCAATTTTCCAGAATAATAAACATAAAACTTAAATGGGGAATAATCGATTATTGACTTTAGAGAAATCGATTATTCTGCACCAGTGTCTGATAATTCCCCCTGTCTTTGGGGCGATACCTGCAAAAAAAAGAATTAGGCGCCTCCGACGCTCAAGTTAGTAATCGTTAAAACATAAAAATGCAATGCATGAATTAGATCAACATGGAGTCAAGAATCCCGAGTTCACTACGAATTCGAGAGAAGGACTCTTTCTCTAAAGGCTTTGTAAAGATGTCAGCCAATTGATTTTTTGTTTCAACAAATTCAATTTCGACATCGCCCTTGAGAACGTGATCTCTTATAAAATGATGTCTAATTTCTATGTGTTTCGTTCTTGAGTGAAGAATAGGATTCTTCGTCAAGCTTATGGCGCTAGTATTGTCACATCGAAGAGGAACATGATCGATACTAAGGCCATAGTCCGAGAGTTGTTGTTTCATCCAAAGGATTTGAGCGCAACAACTCCCCGCGGCTACATATTCAGCCTCGGTTGTGGACAACGCAACACTAACTTGCTTCTTGCTAAACCAAGAAACTAAGGAGCTACCGAGCAAATGGCAAGTGCCACTAGTACTCTTGCTGTCCAATTTGCAACCTGCAAAATCGGAATCGGAATAGCCAACAAGTTGGCATGAAAAATCTTTGGGATACCATAGTCCCACATTTATTGTTCCAACAAGATACCTCATAATCCGTTTTACCGCAGTTAAGTGTGACTCCTTCGGACATGATTGATATCGAGCGCATAAACACACGCTAAACATGATGTCCGGTCTACTAGCAGTAAGATAAAGAAGAGATCCGATCATACCTCGATACTTTTTGTTGTCTACTTCCTTACCTTTCTCATCTTTGTCAAGATGGTCGGATGTACTCATTGGGGTGGCCATTGCTTTGGCGTTGCTCATTTCGAAACGATTTAGCAACTCCTTGCAATATTTGGATTGGCAAATGAAAGTTCCCTCTTTCATTTTTTTCACTTATAGCCCCAAGAAGAAGTTTAGCTCACCCATCATTGACATTTCGAATTCGCTAGTCATTAACTTAGAGAATTCCTCGCATAGAAAATCATTAGTAGCACCAAAAATAATATCATCGACATAAATTTGAACTAATAGAATGTCATTGTTTTTATTTTTGATAAAAAGTGTGGTGTCAACTTTCCCCCTTTCAAACCCATTGTCTAAGAGACATTTACTTAGACATTCATACCAAGCTCGAGGAGCTTGTTTAAGACCATATAAAGCTTTCTTAAGCTTGAAGACATGGTCGGGAGATGAAAAATCTTCAAAACCCGGGGGTTGTTCAACATACACTTCCTCTTGAATAAACCCATTGAGGAAGGCACTTTTGACATCCATTTGAAATAATTTGAAATTCATAGATGATGAAAAATAAAGTAATAAACGAATGTCTTCTAGGCGTGAAACGGGTGCATAGGTTTCTTCATAGTCAATGCCTTCTTCTTGATTATATCCCTTAGCAACTAGCCTAGCTTTGTTTCTAGTGATTATACCATTTTCATCTAATTTATTCCGAAAAATCCATTTCGTGCCAATTATGGTGTGATTATCGGGTCTTGGCACCAATTCCCAAACATCATTACGTTTGAATTGGTTAAGCTCCTCTTGCATTGCCAAGGTCCAATGCTCATCCCCAATTGTTTCAGAAATGGTTTTAGGTTATATTTGTGAAACAAAGGCCATATGTCCTACAGTATCTTTAAGAAGGTTTCGTGTACTTACCCCTTTCTCGATGTTGCCAATTACCTTGTCAAGAGGATGGTCTTTAGACGTCCTCCAAGCCTTAGGCATCATCGATTCTTCTTCTTGTGGTGGTACTTCTTCCGAAGGTTGTTCCATGACTTCATCTTGAACTTCCTTTGGATCCTCCTTTTGTACCTCTTCTTGAAGATTGATTTTCTTTAAAGCATCTGCAAGATCAACACAAGAATCCTTTCTCGCCAAGCGAGCATCATTTTCACAAAATACTACATGAGGAGATTCCTCAACAGTTTTGGTTCGATTATTAAACACTCTATATGCTTTGCTACGTGATGAGTAACCAAGAAAAATTCCTTTATCTGATTTCGCATCAAATTTTCCCAAGTTATCTTTTCCGTTGTTGTGAATAAAACATTTACAACCGAAGACTCTAAGATGGGAAAGATTTGGTTTCCTTCCCTTATAGAGTTCATAGGGAGTTTTCATGAGTATCGATCTAATGATAGCTCTGTTTAAAACATAGCTTGCGGTACTCACGGCATCCGCCCAAAAATATTTGGGAATATCGGCCTCTTCGAGCATGGTTCTAGCCATCTCTTCGAGACATCGATTTTTACATTCTACCACTCCATTTTGTTGTGGTGTACGTGGAGCCGAAAAGGTATGTTCAATACCGAGTTCGTCACAAAAGTCCGTGAAGAGATTGTGATCGAACTCTCCCCCATGATCACGTTTTATGGAAGTGACGGTTGTGTTCTTTTCATTTTGAACACGTTTAAGAAAACTTTTAAAAGCTTGAAAGGCATTACTTTTATGAGCAAGAAATAACGTCCATGTAAATCTAGAATAGTCATCAACAATAACAAAAGCATAAAGATTACCACCATGACTTTTAATTCTAGAAGGTCCGAAAAGGTCCATGTGTAGAAGTTGTAAAGGTCTAATGGTTGAAACAACATTTTTGGATTTAAAAGAAGCCTTAGTTTGTTTCCCTTTTTGACATGAATCACAAACGGAGTCTTTTTCAAATTTCATGATTGGAAGACCAAGTACTAAATCTTGTGAAACTAGTTTGTTTAAAAGATTCATATTTATATGAGCTACTCTACGATGCCATATCCACATGTCGTCTTCTTTACTCAAAAGACAATTCACATAACTTGATGAAGAATTTTCAAGATCAACCATATAGATATTATCCATTCTAAAACCACGAAGAATAATTTTAAAATCACTACGACGGATAACTAAGCATTCTTCGGAGTCAAACAATACAAGATTTCCCTTGTCACATAATTGACTTATGCTCAAGAGATTATGTTTAAGACCTTTAACAAGCAAAATATGCTAAATGGAGGAGGATTCGTCCTTACCGACCGATCCAATGCCGATAATTTTTCCTTTGTTATTGTCTCCAAAAATAACATTTCCTCCTTCCTTGGGTTTTAGTTGAAGGAATTTTGATGCATCCCCGGTCATATGTTTGGAGCATCCACTATCAAGGTACCAAAGTACACTTGATCCCTTCAAACATACCTACAAAACAAATTAATGAGATTTTGGTACCCAAGCCATTTTGGGTCCTTGTGGGTTAGGTGCAACATATTGTTGTGATTGCCCTGCAGTGAAATGTCTATGTCTAGTGAAGCATGCGGGAGCAATATGTCCAATTTTATTGCAATAATGACAAATGACATTCGGATTGTGCATTCTTCTAGGATGATAATAATTTGGGGGTCTAAAATTATTCACTCTATTTTTAGGAACATAGTTTTGATGTAGTTTTCGAAAATCTTGTCTAGGTGGTCTATACATGCCCACGTTTGTTCTAGTGTTCACTATATTTTTAGAAATATAGTTTTGATGTGGTTTTCGAAAGTCTTGTCTAGGTGGTCTATACATTCCAATATTTCTCCTAGCATTTGTTCTAGAATGAGATGCAATTCTAGGATTAAAATTTCTAGGTTAAGTGATGACATTTATTTTGTTTGGCCTAAGTTGAGTCTTATGTGGTTTAGGAATGGACTCAACTTTTTCTTTTGGCTCGTGTTTAAAGCCTATACCGTGCTTAGTGGATTTCAAATTTACAAGCACTTAATTGAGATTTTTGTGTGAAGAATTGAATTTGTGCAAAGTGCTTCTAAGACTTTCTACTTCTTCCTTTAGAGATTTGCAAGAAGTACAATCCTTATTTGAGCTTTCAGGTTTATTGGCGCTTCTTTTGCCGTAAAACTTGTTTTCCTCTTTTAATTTCTCATTCTCAAGAGTGAGTTTTTCAAAATCCTTTTCTTTTGAAGAAAATTGTTTTCTTAAATCTTTTATAGATTTATACAACTCATCAAATGCATCTTGCAATCCTTCTAAAGTGAAATAGTTCTTAGAAGCGCTAATAAACTCTTTATACAACTCATCAAATGCATCTTGCAATTCTTCTAAAGTGAAATAGTTCTTAGAAGAAGTACATACCTCATTTTGATTTTCTTCGTGTGCCATAAGACACAAGTTTGCGGTCTCGTTTTCTTCTCCATCACTTGATTCGTCTCCGGAGTCACCTCCCCAAGAGATGTATGCTCTTTGTTTCTTGAATGGTTTCTTCTCCTTTTTGATGTTTGGACAATTTGATTTGATATGCCCGATTTCTCCGCATCCATAGCACTTCAATTGGTCGCCCTGTTGCTTACCTTTTCGTTCATACTTCTTTTGCATGAACTTGTGAAATTTCTTATTAACGAGTCCAAGCTCGACATCTTCATCACTTGACTCCTCATCGTTTTGAGGTTGAGTAGTTGATGCTTTGAGCGCAATCTTTCTTTTCCTTTGATCATCCAAAGGAGAGTTAAGAATATTTGATTCATAAGTTTTAAGATTACCTCGTAGTCCATCGATGGTGACGTTTGTGATGCCGATTAATTCTTGGATGGCATCGGCTTTGGAACGCCATTCCGGAGTGAGGCTTCGTAGAATTTTTCGGACAAGCTCCTTATCCGTGAATGTCTTTTTGAGGGCGTGTAGGTCATTAACGATTTTTGATAATCGTTCGAACATGTCATCTATCCTCTCGTTTTCCTTCATGCGAAACAGTTCATATTCGTGGGTTAGGAAATCAATTTTAGCTTCCCTTACCTAGTCCGTACCTTCGTAGGTGATTTCTAATTTGTCCCACATTTGCTTGGCAGTGGTGCAACATGATATTTTTTGATAGTCATCGGGGTTCACTGCACAATACATCATGTTGATTGCCTTTGCGTTGTTCTCTATTTTTCTGATATCATCGGCGTCGTATTCGTCTTCCGTTTTTGGAACGAGTTCTTCTCCAACCTTTTTGGTAGGTTGTAGTTCTCCATTTTTGATAATTTTCCACAGTTGGAAGTTGTTTGATTGTATAAAAATCCTCATTCTCTCCTTCCAGTAAGTGTAGTTGGTGCCATCGAAAAGTGGTGGCCTTGTGAAGCATTGTCCCTCACCTAGTCCTGCATAAACACTACGAGTAGAAGCCATGGAAAGTTTCTCTCAAACTGTTAAGTCTTTCAGAGAGTATGGCTCTGATACCAATTGTTAGAATATGCGCTTAACGCTAGAGGGGGGGGGGGGTGAATAGCGTTATAATAAAAAACATTGTAAATTTGCGAAATTAAAAATTGCAGGAATAACGTAAGTGCAGTAATTAAAGAGATAAGGAGAGAACACACCGAATTTTATCCAGGTTCACCACAACACGTGGTTTGTCCAGTCCCCGAGAGACTCTCTTGAGTTTTACACTAACTTCGTTAAGCTTACGGGTGCTTAACAAACCGTTACACTTGCTCGTAGATATACACTCTACAAGACTTCAACCTGCTCGAGGATACCACACCTCAAGACTTCAAACCAAGGAACTACTTTTCCTTCTTACAACAAGGAATTAGACTATCCCTTCAAGTGTGTACAAACACTTAGCACTCACTTAAACAGAACTCTCTTGAAGAGTAGATATGAGTAAATAAATACGCTCAAGAACACAACAACTTAGTCAATAGTTTGGCTCTCAAAAACTTATGAAATGAATATAAAATGATTGCAAAGAGAGTATGTAAGCTTTAGCAAGAATGTAATCAGTTATTGTTCTTAGAAGAGTGATTTTGAGTTGTATTTATAGTGCTCAAAACACCCAAGACCGTTGCTTAATTGCCAATCACAAATTGCTGATTTTGTGCTAGGATAATCGATTATCTGATTCTGCATAATCGATTATCTGCCAACGTTCAAAAATCAATCCCAGATTTTAAGCAGAATAATCAATTATCCAAATCGTATAATCGATTACCTGACAACGTTAAAAAATCAATTCCGATTTTGTTCTTAACATAATCGATTGTCTGATTGTACATAATCGATTATCTTTCAGCGTTTGAAAATATTTTGGCAACGGTCTTTAATATAATCGATTACCAGAAAAGCCATAATCGATTATTTTGCTACTTTGAAAAATCTGATGCTCACTGCCGCAACATAATCGATTAGTCTAAGGCACATAATCGATTATTATGTAGCTTTGAAAAATCTGGTGAACACTGCCTTAACATAATCGATTATCATAAGGTACATAATCGATTATCTTGTAGCGTTGAAAAATCTGGTGAACACTGCATTAACATAATCGATTATCATAAGGTACATAATCGATTATCTTTCAGCTTTGTAAAATCTGGTGTACACTGTCTTAACATAATCGATTATCATAAGGTACATAATCGATTATCTTGCAGCTTTGTAAAATCTGGTGTACACTGCTTTAATATAATCGATTATCATAAAGTACATAATCGATTATCTTTGTCCAGATTTGAAAGACATGTTTAAAATTCATTTTGGTTAAAATAAAATGTTTGAAAATCATTTTGCTTTAAAATAAAGATGCATGGTTTGATAAAAATAATTTTACGAGAGAAGCCAAGTCTTGAATCAATTGTCGGATCAAGATCACAATTATAGAACGACTCATGTATAACTTTGTTGCATTACTTAATCTTGATCTTCGTTTCTCTTGTGCTTGGACTTCGGCATATGTCAATGTTCCGTTCACGTCGGTTTGTCATTCATCAAAACCTACAAATATGAACACACGTTTAGTTTAGCGACTTGAGAACGTGTTTCAACATAATTAAACTACAATATAGGTTGAAAAATATTGACTACAAAATTTTTCTTCATCTATAAATTTTCTACAAAAACTCTACAAATACTACAAATCAGCTTAAGTATGTATAAAGCAGTATTATTTGTAAGGGTATCTACATAACTACTACATTTATACTACAATTATACTACATTTTATGTGGAAAAAAATGTTGACTACAAATTTAAAAATGGTGTTTTTTTGAATATTTTTTTATTTTTGAATTTTTCGAACAAGGAGGCACCTTTGCTTTTTTTTTCTGTTTGAAGATTAGGGACTTCTTCTACAAAGTCGCCGTCTACCAAAATCACTTTTCCTTTTGGTTTGACTTGTTTGCCTGGTGTAGAAGTTTCTCCAGCGGCTACATCATGTTTTTGTTTGGTTCTCATCTCGGCTCTGATTTATCGGGGAGAGGAATTATGAGTAGTCTCTGCAATTGCATGAGGATGTTTGCCTTCTTTTCGGGTGATTTTGGTGATAACACACCCAAATCAAATGAGGGTATATCAGCTACTGCTAATTTTTTAGGACTTTGTTTCGAAGCTTTATTGTTCTTCATTGATGAACTTCAACTGGAGTAAAATGGGAAACCAACTTTGTTGAAGGGTTTCTTCAATTTTATGTGAATTTAGATGGAAAATTTGGTATCAGAAGATGGAAAATGAAAAAAAGAACGTGGGTATGGGTAAAACGTGGGCCGGGCTGAGGGGTTAGGAGAGAGAAACGTGGGATGAGTGGAGATACTGGATATACAGATTCCTTTAATTAAGGAGTAAAAAACATTCAATTAATAGTACTCTTAATTAATTATGGTATAGAATTAATAACTTGGTATACTAAATGTAATTAAGTCAAACCTTAGACATTGAGAGTAATAAGGTTTCCTATGTGACACTGGAATGTAAAAATTCCAATAGAAAACGTGGTGAATTATGAGCCCGTTTGGATGGGCTTGTTGTAAGTGACTTTTAAGTCAAAAGCCATAAGTTAGGAACTCTACCTTTTGGCTTTTGGCTTAATTTTGTCATTTTAGCTTAAAAATACTTTTTTACTTTATAAACTACAAAATAATTTAAAAGCTATTTTAGCTTAACAACACTTAAAATAAGCCAATTTAAACGGGCTCTAAACTTATTTTATCGGTAGGTGCATCTTAACGCAACCAGCTACACTTAACACTATGGTAAGATAATCATACTTTTAGTTATGGATGTCCAACGGGACGGGCCGGTGCGTCCTGTCTCACGTTCCAGTCCGTTCCCGTCCCGTCCCGCGTTCCGTTGCGGTCCCGTCCCGTCCCAAGTTAAACGGGGTGGGCCAATATTAAACGGGATACGGGATGAGACATGACGGCCATTTCGTCCCATGTGTCTCGTTTTGTCTCGCCCGACGTCCCGCAATTTTTTTTTAAATTAGCCGTTGGGCAACGGCTTAAATTGCAAAAATAGCCGTTGCCAACAGCCACAAACGGTCAAAACAACCCCTTACCCCCCCCCCCCCCCCCCCCCCCGCCCTCTCCCCCAAACATCCCCTGTCACGTCCCCATCTTTTAATATAACCTCTAATTTTATTAAATTACACTTTGGCCCTATTTTCTACTATAAATACCCCCATTCTTCTTCACTTTTCCCACAAAAAAATCAATCTTTTCTCTTAAATCTCTTACATTTTAATATTCTATCTATATTATTCTCTCATTTCTGTTACTATCAACTATCATGTATCAAGTGATAACTTTCAAGTTTCAAGTATTTGGGCAAGTTTTTTGGAGCAACTTTCAAGCTTCAAATTAATTTGTCAAGTATTTGGAGCGATATTTTGGCAATTCTTCAAATTCCAATATTTAATCATGGTGCACTCGTTCCATCTTCTAAATTTTATATATAATTTTTGCGTGTCATTTTAATGCTTAATTTTTATGTTTACTTTATGTGTTATATTTTCGTATTTCATTTGTGTTTTAATTATTGCGTTAGCTTTTTTAATTTAATTTTACATTTAAACTATGGCACCTAAAAATGTATTTGGCATTTTTTTAAAAAGTAATAAAAAAATAATAAACGTGAAAGTAGTAGCTATCCTAAACCTACTCATAATCTTAACCCTTCTCCTAGACCTAGAATTAAAAAATATATTTATGAAATAATAAAGTTTTAACTATCACCTTAGATAATGCTTCTGCTAACACAACCACAACAAATAGCTTAAAATCTAGACTTTGATCAATTTAATCTAATAATTTTTTATTGTAGATGTGCATGCCATATTTTTGACTTGGTTGTAAAAGATGCTCTTAATTTATTTTCTGATGCTTGTAGTAAAATACAACATGTTTGTGGCTATATTTTTCGTGCTCATAAACAAAGTAGAATTCGTGAATTTGCTCAATAATATGCTAGTGTTAACCTTCCATATAGAAATGTTCCAAAGATGTTTGTACTAGGTGAAATTCTACTTATGAAAAGCTTAAAGTTGCTTATGATTATCGGTTGCCTATCCAAAAGGTATTTAATGTGCATAATGGTATCTCCGCTGATCAAATTGTTGATTATGATTGGGATGAGATCAAAGGGCTTACTAAATTTTTAGGAAAATTTTATTATGCTACAAAATAATTTTTTCGTATATATTATCCTAGTGTTACACAAATATTATGATATATTTGTGGAATTTTTATTATATTTGGTAAGTATAAAACAAATCCAACTTATCCCATATTACTAAATTTAAAAAGTATTTTTCCCTATTCCCGAAGTTTATTTAATTTCTACTCTACTTAACCCATCTTTAAAACTAAGAGGTGCAAAGGAACTTGTTCGTAATTTATGAGAATATAGCAATCCAAGAAAATAAACAACCATCTCTCGAAGACTGCCAAGCTAACATATATTCTTATGCTAGATCAATATTTGATATATATATGGATACAACTGGTTGTACTGCTCCTTCTACTTCTAAGTCTAAAACAGAAGTTTTATGGGAAGACATGGATGATACAGCAGGTTTTGATTTCTTTATTAATGATGAACTTGATTTTTATCTTAATTAAGTATTGGAAAGTATTAAAGACGAAGAAGACAATGAACAACTTTTGTCATGGTGGAAGGAGGGTGTGTGAGCACGTGATTTTTGCCCTACATGAATTATTCCCAAAAATTCAAACAAAATAATTTCTTTCATTATTTCTGCAATTTTTGTGAATTTTGTTTTATTTTATGTTAATTGTTAGAATTTTATTCGTACATCTTAATTCATATGAAAATATACAAAAATATACTTGGTATTATTTAAGATCTAATTTTACATTTTTGGATTAAGTAGTAGTTAGAATTGCTTAAAGATAAGAAAAATAATAAAAAATGATCTTTTTGCATTTTTAGTTTTAATTTGTGTTTAATTAAGAACTAGGGTAATTAAAAATTAAGTAACATAATTTTAGAATTAATTTGGTTGTTTTTTATGTTTTTTAATTCGTCACTTAACAAATCAGAAAAAGGAAAAATCAGAAAAAAATAAAAAGAGAAACAAGTAAATAAACATAAGAGAAGAAAATAAATAAAAAGAAGAGGGTTGTTGTAATATGGGAATGGACTGTTTAATTAGCCTAAACGCACGCCAAAACCCGTCCCAGAACGGCCCACACCCATTCCGTCCACCCGACCCAGTTCCTTGTCTCCCCAAACGACCCCGTTTAGGGCCAGCTCCATCCTGGATGTCGATGATTATTAATCAAACGGTTAGGAATTGGGGGATCACTTGATATAAGACGGCCGGAACAGCCCCACCCCCTACCCTCCATCGACTTCCTCACACCCCCCATTCTCTCAAGAACCCTAGCCACCTGCCCCAAAATTCCACCACCAGTGATGGTAGCGTCACCACAAAATTCCACCAAAATAACACCCTAAAATACCCTCTTCGCTCTGTCTCCGAATCTACAATTTGTTTTCCTCAAATCCCATCCCAATCTGTCAAATATTGGCTCAAAGTTTTCCGGTCAAAACCCAGAATCATCCAAACTTTACCAAATTTACATCGTAGAGCTGCCTTAATCTCCTCTATCGAACCCCCCAAACTCCGTCCCTCGAATGTGGCTAGAACTGTTCGAATGTAGATTTGAAATTTTTCGGCAAAATCCTAATTCTTCCAAATCCTACCAAATCGATACCACGGGCCATCCTCACTTTCCTCATGAAGAATCAACTGTCACTTCGCTCAAATCTCATGGGAGCCAGTCAAACTTTGAATCTGAAAATGGCCGGTGAGTTCCTTAGGTTTCTTAGTGTTTTTTTTTCATTAATTAGTTGTTTTAATTAATTTAGGTCTGGTTTTACTAGTTGTATGTTATTCTTTGCTTATTCGGTTTGCCTTGGGTCTTAATAATCAATTATTGGAGTTAATTCATCTCAGCTAATTTCAGTTTGAATTTAGGTTCTAGTTTAATTGTTGTTTTGCGATTATTAGATTTAATTCAGTAGATATCCTTTCATTTTTTTGATTTGGTAAATAATGACTAATTCCTATTTTGGTATTGCCTGCCTAGTTTGTCATTCATTGTTAAAGCTATTTTTTAGTATAATTGTTCAAGGTTAAATTTGTTAGTGTAGAATAATTGTGTTCATTTCAGTTAATGTTTGTCTTTTAGTTTAGTATAATTGTGTTAGCTTAGTTAATATTTTTAGTTTAGCATAATCGTTTAAGTTAGTTTCAATTACTTTAGGTGTTTGGTTATAGCTGATTTTTAGTTTAGTATAATTGCGTTATGCTAATTAATCAGCTATAACCAAACACCTAAAGTAATTGAAACTAACTTAAACGATTATGCTAAACTAAAAATATTAACTAAGCTAACACAATTATACTAAACTAAAAGACAAACATTAACTGAAATGAACACAATTATTCTACACTAACAAATTTAACCTTGAACAATTATATTAAAATTAACAGCTTTAACAATGAATGACAAACTAGGCAGGCAATACCAAAATAGGAATTAGTCATTATTTACCAAATCAAAAAAATGAAAGGATATCTACTGAATTAAATCTAATAATCGCAAAACAACAATTAAACTAGAACCAAAATTCAAACTGAAATCAGCTGAGATGAATTAACTCCAATATTTTAGTTTAGGTTCATCATGTAATAAAATCAGATAAATAAGTTAAACACGACAGATGAGCGACCGAGCTAGAAACACAGAACCCGGAAACTCCTAACACCTTCTCCCAGGTAAACATAATTCTTTACTCGGATTTTTGGTTCGCAAACTGTTAACAGGGTTATATTTTCCTCGGTTCAGGGATTCAAATGGTGAATTGGGACACCATTAATCTCCCAAGTGGTGAATCTGAATCCTAATAATAGCTTCTTAAAATCAGAAATATTACAACTCCGCACCTAAATACCCCTATGCCCTAGGAATTCCTCTTCCCGTTTATCATTTAATGTATTTGGTCAAATAGAAACAATAACAACCACAACAACCTATCCCTCAACTACAAAAACTCCAACGCTATCTCCTTAGCTCAAGAATACTTCTACTACACAAATAGAGAACCCACCACTCCCATCACTCTTACCATTAAAATTGCTTGGCACAAACCTCCCCAGAATTTTATTAAACTCAACATAGATGGTGCTTTCAAAGAAAGCTCAAACTTAGGAGGTATGGGGGAACCTTGAGAAGAGATAATGGTGATTGGCTTTTGGGTTTTCAACACTCAAAACCTTCATCCTCCCCACTGTAATCGGAATTAGAGGCATTAAAATTGGGCCTCACACTAGCTCTCAACTAGGGCTTCTCTCCTTTAATTGTGGAAACAGACGCAAAGGAACTGATCGAACTCTATTTTTCAAATGCAAAAACTTACTCCACTACTCCTGCACATTGCAGGTGGTTAATGCACCAACTGAAACACCCGAAGATCATTCATAATTTCAGGGGAGAAAACAAGGTAGCTCATAAAATGGCCAAGGAGGGTTTGAAACATGTAAGGAAAACCTGTATTTTTTGTAAATCCATTGCCTATTATGTTAAATAATCTATCAATAGATAAATGTGGTCATGTGTTTTTGATCAAGAAACTTAATGTTAATGCTTGTTTTAGTTTAGCCAATATGGGGAGTCCTTGGGGCTTGCCCTATATCTAGGGATATAACTGTGGCAACTATGTAATGTCTTTTAATCAATTATCTTTTCCTATCAAAAAAAAAAAGTTTTCACTAGATAAGAACATAAGATATACTCAAAGATCCATTGCATAGAATGACGGAGGAAAGTTATAGAAAATAGATTCTCAGACTAGCATGCTGGGAAGTTAGGCACAGCCACGAAAAGATTGATGAGAAGCAAAACATTTTGTGAGGGAAAAAAAGGATACCAATCATCACAACATTTTCCAGCAATAACTTGCAAGAGAGAATTACTCAACGTTACTGCACACTTAACACAGGTCCTGAAAACGATACCAAGCATTTTTCTTAAAGGACTGAAACGATAGCTATCATAGTATCAAGGTAATCAAAACCATCTCCAGAACAAATGAAATGCTCAGCGCAACCTCCTGGCTTCCCTCTCAGACTCCAGAAGTGTGAGAACATCTCCCTCTCTGACTGGTCCCTTGACATTTCTCATGATAAACCGGTTCTGGTCATCTAAGAACTTGACTCTCACCTGAGTCACCTGCCCTCTTGATCCTGTGCGGCCCATGACTTTCACCACAATAGCATGCTTGGTTGCAGATTCCATTCTGGAGATACAATATATATTTAAGAAATAATTGGGGGGTGGGGGGATGAAAGAAAGTGTTCAACAGAAAATAGTAGCCTTCATATTCAATAGAGAAAGTGTTCCTATATCTGTAACTGTTAAGCATATGATGTTATAGCTAACAACCATTTTCTAGTTCAAATATGCAGACAACATGCATTAAAGAACACCTAAACATCCAACCAGAATACACAGCTTCTGTAATCACATGCCCTCAACATCCTCTCAAATCAAAACTCAAAAGCATTCAGCAAAAGTGTGATATAGGGTTCAGATTTTCATGAAAGAACAGAAAATATCTTAACCCTTTTCCTTTTGCACATGCAACTGTATATTCACTGTTCCAATTTATGTAACACTATTACCTTACTAGTTCTTTTAAAAAAGAAAGACACATTTCTATATTTCGAAACAATTACTTCTCATTTTACTCTTAATGAAAAACTTTTATAGCAATACAAATGTTATGCCATGTTTAAGACCACAAGTTTCAAAAGTATTTCATTTCTTTCTTAAACTCCGTGTTGAATCAAACTACATTTGTTTCATATGAATAATTAGTTGGCATGTTATCACAACCAAATCTTGCTTTCAATCGAACTGCCCCTTTCAGCTATGTTACAGCTTACATGAAGCTGGTATTTGTGTGGATTCTTCATAATACACTAATATTGCTTATAGAAAAGTATGAAACGTGTGGATTTGTCTGGCTTGGCTAAATGGCTCAGTTTTGGTGAACCATAGAGGACAATGTTACATAAACTTGTATGGGATACGTTTCAAACTTTTCTATAAGTAACAAAGACTTTCTTTTACATCCCATTACAAATCAGCTTATTTTTTTATAACCGTGGTGTACGAACCATCATATGCTCACCTCGACTAATTGTACAAGATACCTGCTACCTCCCGCTAGCAACAGGTACCAAGTAATTTTGTCCACCAATGCTTGGACAGATGGAAAAATCACCTAGTGTTTTTTCTCTACTTGATTTAAGCATGAGACCTCATGTTTCTCAACCCACTTCATTGACCACTAGGCCACACCGTTGGGTGCATTTAAAATCAACTTAATTTCGATATCCTATTGCTTCATATCTTAGGAAGCATCACGCAGCAACAGTAGCCCACAATATCATATCTCTGAAGAGCCCATTGCAACAAGACAATATTTAATAATTTTATGCATTGAGAACATACACAACCCGGTTACAAATAAAGATTTCTCATGTGCAAGTCCACTACAAGCGGACAGTGAGCATAACGTCTGTCAATCTAATGGCCCATCGGACAAGGATAAAGACCAACAACAGTTTAAACTTCCTACCCCACAAGTAAAGAAGCAAATTTATAGCATCAAGGTCGAAAATGAAAATAGTCCGTTGCATAACTGAATAGAGGGTTTTGTAATTACTCTTAAGCTTCTAAGGAAAGGTAAAAATTGAAGACAATCACAGTTTAGAGCCATTATCACATCGATAGCAGACAAAATAAAAAAACCTATACGAACTTTAAGTAAACACAACATTATAGTGCAATTCAACTAAAATTATTGTATTCCGATGAAAATTAATTACGAAGAGAAACGTACACTTTGATTCCCTCGGAGAAACAGAAGCTGAATTCGCTGGAGAGGAGGAGAGATAGCGGCGGAGCGGTCGCAAGGCGTTTGAGGGTGAATCCAGTTGCCGTTTGGTTTTAAGTTATACTTGCTTTTTAGGGATTCAATCTTAATCGTTGTTCTTCCGGCCCGCTAATAAATTGGGCTTGGGCCAAGACCCATGATTTTTTCCAAGAATTTACGGAGTGACCTTCTGCGTGCCAGGTGTTTATTATTTGGCCCCGTTCACGAATATATCGGTTTATCAGCCCCACTTGTGTTTTTGCATGTGTACGATTGCCCTACAAATTGTACGAGAACGTTTATTTTTAATCTGTAGTCGTTTTATCTTTCTATTTGTATCGGTTCACATTTTTTAAAAAGCTTCAGCTTTCCTTTCTCCTCCCCTTCTCCTCCTCCTCCTCCTCCACTTCTTCTTCTTCTTCTTCTTCTTCTTCTTCTTCTTCTTCTTCTTCTTCTTCTTCTTCAAGACTAATTTGGATGGTACAAACTTCTGACAAACGAAACATAAAACTCCCAAAGTTAAAAGTAATTGTTCTGACAATTTCTTTTTTCAATTTTAAGTCTTTGCCTTCAAATATGTAAATATTTTGGTGATTCCTACAAGTCGAAGCCTTGACTCGAGAATATATTCTAGACAACAAATTGTTTCCCACTTGCCAATCCCTCTTGAAAATAAGCCCATATTTTTTCACCTCTCTGTTTCCAGTAGTAAAAGTTCATCTGGATTAGCATTGAGGCTACACACAAACATATATTTTTAAAATACAATTAGGAAACTTCATCTCTAGAGCTGAAATATTAATTTTATAACTAGCAAACTTCATCTCTAGAGCTGAAGTTTTTCGATTACAAAGATAAAAACTTTAGCACTGAAGTTTTCTATTTACAAAAGAAAAACTTCAGCACTAGAGCTGAAGTTCGCCAGCTATAAAATAAAAACTTCAGCTCTAAAGATGAACTTTAGGACCGGCTACTAAAATGCTGAAGTTTTGCCTGATTACATTAAGTTTTTTCGCAAAGCGAGCACATGTTAAAATGTGGCACAAAAAGCGGGTATAGATGCAAATGTCCCATGATCGCTGTAGTTTCAGTCATAAATATTAGAATAATCTGAAAAATCATCGTAACATGTTATGGTACCATATGTATGGGTCCCGGGCAAAGTTTTCCCCAATGAGAGAACGAAGAGAAAGCCCGGATCGACATGATTATAATCGAGGTCAGAAACCCCTCATATGGAGACAGGGGCTTATCTAGAGTATAGTATATGGGTTCTTGAGAACCCAATAATTTTTACATAGATTCTTTATTTTTAGTAAAAAATTTACTAAATATCTATAACTATCTAACGATGAACCCAGTTATTATGGTATATTAATTTGAGATTGCAATAAGAACCCAAATATTAAATTCTGGATCCGCCTATGTATAGAGACTCAGGAAGAATGAACGATATATCCGACATCGGATATGGTAAAGCGACGTATCCTGGAGCGAGTGTAACTTCTAGATCTCCGGAGATGCAGTCAACGGTTATGCATGACAGATCAAATCCTGGAGCGAGTGTAACTTTAGTGTGCAAGGTTTCTTTCTTTCTTTCTTTTCTCTTTCTATAAAGTTGAAAATCTTTGTGTCTGAATATTTTGTCTAAGATATTTATTCATAGATATTGCATGGCTGTGTTCCTTGGTTTTTTTTGTTTAAATCTATGGAAAAGAAAGTGGGCCTTTTACGTGATTTTGAGATGGGATTTTTCTCAGTATGTACAAAAATGCTTCGGTACTTGGCATAAGAGCTGGAGTATAAATCTATTTGGGCAGTCTATTGTAACGATCAGTCTAGTCGTTTTGAGTGTTGCAACCGTGTTCCCCTATTTACTGCTCATTTTATGCTTAATTGTTGTTATCTGACTTGTCGGGATAGGTGATTTGGTTGCGAGGATGTTTTGGAATGAGATGAGACGGTTAGTCTCAAGGTTGGAAGATTAAGCTGAAAAGGTTGACCAGATATTGATTATGTGTAAATGACTCCAGAATGGAGTTTTTACGATTCCGATAGCTCTGTAGCGTGGTTGTGGACTAAGGATTGTGTCTGAATAGTGAATCGGAGGTCCATAGCTAGTTTAAACTTGAAATGGCGAAGGTTGAAAAATTAGAAGTCTTGGAAATTTAGAAGTTTGACCGAGAGTTGACTTTGTTGTTATCGGGTTTGGATTTTGTTTTTGGGAGTTAAATAGGTCCATTGTGTCATTTATGCATTTTGTGTAAAATTTGAGGTCAATCAGACATGATTTGATAGGTTTCGGCACCGATTGTAGAAGTTAGAATTTCCTAGGTTTCATTAGGCTTGAATTGAGGTACGATTCGTCTTTTTGATATTATTTGATATGATTTTAAGGGCTCGATTAAGTTTGTATCATATTTGAGGACTTGTTGGTATATTTGGTTGAGGTCCCGGGGCCTCGGGTGGAGTTCAGATGGTTAATGAATCAAGTATGGAATTGAACGATTGTTGTAGTGCACCAGGTCTAGTGCGATCGCACATACAGAGTTTTGATCGCAAACGCAACCTCGCAGAAGTGAGCAGGGGAATGCAGAAGCGGCCCAGAAAGGGTTGCGGAGTGGTCGCAAATGCGAGGGTATTTCCGCACCTGCATGGTCGCAAATGCGTATGGGCACAGAAATAGAGCTCATTGAGGAGGCTTTGGAGCGCAGATGCGGAGGAAGTTCCACAGATGTAGATTTGAACATGCGTGTGTAATCACATGAGCTGAGGCAATGCCTTCTTGGGCAATCGCAGAAGCGGAAGGAATGCTTGCATCACGGCTAAGTGAGTCCCACGTGTGAAAGAATTGGTAGAGTTTAAATTTGAAGGGTTCCGATGTTTTAATCATTTTTAGACATTTCAAGCTCGGGATAGGGCGATTTTTTGAGAGGGATTTCGAGGGTTTTCTTGAGGTAAGTCACTTGTGATCATTTTTAATTAAGAATATGTTAGATTTGATTTTAATGATAAAATTAATATTTTTATTCTTTATATAAGAACTCATGGATAGCATTCAAGATTGAAGGAATCAATCATAGAAGATCAAGGAACTCATGAATAGCATAAAAGATTGATGAAGTCAATTAGAGGAAATCAAGGAAGGCATTTAAGATTAAAGTAATCGATGATACCAACGGAATCAATTAAGGTTGGACTGAAGAAATCAAATCAATTAAGAGTATCGAAGATCTTGCAAGATAATCAATCAAGTATACTAAATCTGGAAGGATCAAGAATTGAGGAAGGATGCGCTATCAAGGAAAGTCATTAAAGCCTCTCGTCAAGCCAAAGTTGTTGCTGAATACTCTTATTCTTGGAAAGAATCAATCTCTTTCCAAGGACCAAATCTTTTGGGTTGGAAAATCTCTCCAGAAATCAAGCCTCTCTCAAAGTATTTAAACTTGTATTTGTACCTTAGCACACATACTTTGATCGAACCAAATACCCCCCCTCTTTGTTCTACTACAAATAAATATTGTAGTTCTATTAGACCTTCTATGTAACAAGTTAGAGAAGAAAGAGAGAACAACACTGGTGAGGCATTGTATCAAAGAGAAACGAGTGATATAGAAACCGAGCTATTAGTGTTGATCACACCATTCATTTTGTACTCGAAGAGACTCATTCACTGAAAGAGAACTCCCTTGCAACCCAAGGGGACTAGACTAGGATTCACATTAAATATGAAGTAGTAAAAATTCCGGTGTCTTTAATTCCTGCACCTAATTTTTGCATCTTAAATTTTGTCCTTGCTGTTATTAATTTGTAATATCTAGTCGGCTCATTAGCAAACTAGTTAACCGGTAGCAATTAATTTTAAAAATAAACAATTCACCCCATCCCTCTTGTACTTTCAATTGGTAACAAAGCAAGGCTCACATTTTTGTTTTGCTTAATAGCTTGTGAGAAAAGATCATGGCAAATCAAGTTATCATAGGATCACTCTTTCAAGAAGGAACTTCGCAAGTAAGGCCACCATACTTCAATAGACAACATTTCTCCCACCGGAAAGTGCATATAGAAATATACGCAAAAGCTTATGATGTCAAAGTCTGGAGAGTTATCAAAAAGGGGAACTATCCCCTACATGATGCTGCTCAACCACTTGTTGACCCCGAAGATATAGATTCATATATAGATGAGAAAATGGCAGTTGTACAAGTCAAAAATAAGGCGAGAAACTTGATCTACAATGCCATAAGTAGTGAAGAGTATGAAAAAATCTCCAGTTGTGATGCAGCCAAAGAAATGTGGAATAAACTTGAAGTTACATACGAAGGAAATAGCAAAGTAAAAGAAACACATATCAACATGTTGGTTCATGATTATGAACTCTTTCAAATGAAAGAAGGAGAATCTATTGAAGAGATGTTTGCCCTATTCAGCAATCATTAGCGATTTAAAAGCTTTTGGCAAATCATGCACAAGTTGTGATCAACTTGGAAAGATACTTAGAAGCCTATCCACTACTTGGCAAACTAAAGTATTCACACTTGAATTACATGATTTGAATAAGTTATCATATGATGAACTTCGAGGAAACTTATAGCTTTTGAGAAAACACATCTCAATAAAACAAACCAAGAAGAAAAAAAGAAAACAATCAGATTCAAGGCCACAACTGAAATAGTTGAAAATGATATTGATGATGATCCTGAAGCTCTTCAAAAAGAAATCTCCATGGTGTCAAGAAACATGGATGGTTTAATGAGAAGATTTAGGAATGCGAGAAGAGGAAGGATTCCACCAAGGAGATCCAGGCAATACAACAAACAAGATAAAAATGATGGAAAATGCTATGAGTGTGGAAGATTTGGACATGTTCAAGCTAAGTGTCCAGATCTAAAAAGAAGAGTCTCTAGATGTTTCAAAAGAATAAATCTTTCGGAAACTGGAGTGATGACGACAACTCAGAGCACGCAGAAATAGTAAATATTTGCTTCATGACAATTTTGGAAAATAGCATGAACGAACTTTCAGGATGATGGACATATGAAGACCTTTCCAACGAAAAATGCAAAGATGATAATGAGAACTTTTTCATGGCACGAGGTGAAATAAGCGAGGTAAGGTTAACTATGAAAGATGTAATGAATTGCAGGATATTCTTGATCTTACTTTGAAAGAGTCTCAAAAATTAATGAATGAACTAAAGAGACTCAACAAAGAAGTAAAAGACTGTAAACTAAAATATGAAGTATGTGAAATCAAAAAAAGAAGTACTTCAAGAAGAGTTTGAGTAATTGCAAATGCAACTCAATGGCATGCGCAAATCCACCAATCATAGTTCTATCAGGTCAAACCATGTGAATTACAAGTCAACTGGAGAAGGACGAGCAAGAATAGAGTCCACAAGTACTAACACTAATGAAAGATCGAAAAATGGATCAAGAATTACGTGTCACTACTGCAACAAAAGTGGACATAGATATTCCTTTTGTCGATTTCGTAAATCAAATATTTCAGGATGGATTTGGAAACCCATAAACTATTGTGAACCTAGTAATACCAACCAACTAGGATCCAAGCAAGCTTGGGTACCTAAAAGAAAGTAATTACTATGTTTTGCAGGAACACCACATGAGAAGTCGTAAAGGAAAATGATACTTAGATAGTGCGTGTTCCAGCCATAGGACAAGTGATAAAAATATATTTAAGGAGGTTACAAAAATAGAATGGAGGAAGCGTTAAGTTTGGCGATGATTTAAAAGGAAAAATAATCGGTACCAGAACAGTTCCCTTCAATAACAACTGCGATATCGTTGAGTTTATCTTATTGATGGACTTAAATACAATCTTTTGAGTATAAGTCAACTATAAAACTTAGGGTATGAGGTAATAATCAGGAAAACAGGCTGTTCTATTGAAGATGAGATATGTAAAATAATTCTCCCGGGTAAAAAGTATGGAAATGTTTACATTCTTGATGGTTTTGAAAATATTGATGGTCATATTTGCTTAACATCCATATATGATAATCCTTGGTTGTGGTATAAGAAATTGAATCATGCAAGCATGCATTTTGTAGAAAAACTATCTAAGCATGAGTGAGTTATTGGTTTACCCAAAATTGAATTTCTCTATAAATCATATGCGTAACGCTTGTCAAATTGGAAAACAAACTAGAAACTCATTAAAAACAAGGATATTGTATCTACCTATAAGCCTTTGCAACTACTTCATATGGACTTATTTGGTCCTACTAGAACTGCTAGCATAGGAGGAAAATGATTTGTTTTTGTTATTGTTGATGATTACTCACGTGTTACCTGGGTGATTTTTTATCTCATAAAGATGAAAAATTAAAAAATTTTGAGATTTTCTGTAAGAAAGTTGAAAGATAAAAGGGATATCTGATTACAACAATCCAAATTGATCACGGAGGAGAATGAAATAGCAGAACATCTGAAGACTTTTGTAATGATCTGGGATATGCTCATAATTTCTCTGCACCAAGATCACCCCAACAGAATGGAGTCGTTGAGAGGAAGAATAGTACCCTGCAAGATATGACAAGAATTATGTTACTAGAACATTTACTGCTAAATCATTTCTGGCCAGAAGGAGTAAGTACAACATGTCATATTCTCAAGCGATGTCTCATAAGGCCTATACTGAAGAAAACACCTTATGAATTGTGGAAAGGTAATGTCCTAATATTGGTTATTTTTATCCCTTTGGAAGTAAGTGTTTGATTAATAATAATGGAAAGGACAATCTTGGAAGATTTGATCCAAGAAGTGATGAAGGTATTTTTCCAGGTTATTCATTAAATAGCAGATTAGAGTCTATAATAAACGCAAATTATGTGTGGAAGAATTGTACATGTTATATTTGATGAAAATAACTCCTTGGTCGAGAAAGAAATTAGTGCAGGTGATGAAGATCAAGCTCAAGAAATCCAGGAGACAAGCAAATCTCAAGAGTCGATTAATGGATCTGATGTTGTGATAGGGTTAACTAATGAAACCATTAACAATCCAGCAGAACCTCCGAAGGAGTCAATTACTCATATAGTTCGTCCAAATGAATGGAGAGGTGAACCTGAATATCATAAAAAATTGATCATAGGAGATCCAATTGAAGGAATAAAAACCAGGAAATCTCTCAAGAAGAAAGCAAACATAGCCCTAATCTCTCAGATTGAGCCAAAGAAAATAGAGGAATCTCTAAAAGATTCAAGTTGGGTACAAGCGATGTAGGAAGAACTAGATCAATTCGACAAAAATCAAGTATGGAAACTGATGCCCAAATCTGGAGATGTTCCTGTAATTGGAACAAAATGGGTCTTCAAAAATAAACTAAACGAGAATGGAAAAGTTGTAAGAAACAAAGCCAGATTAGTTACTCAAGGATATTCATAACAAGAAGGAGTATACTATGATGACACCTTAGCCCCAGTGGCTCGACTGGAATCTATAAAAATTCTTCTGGCATATGCATCTTTCAAGGGATTCAGACTATTTTAGATGGATGTTAAAAGTGCCTTTTTGAATGATTTCATTGAAGATAAAGTATATGTGAAACAACTTCCTGCGTTTGTAGATTCAAAGTTTCCCTGTCATGTGTATAAGCTAACCAAAGCATTGTATGGACTGAAGCAAGCTCCAAGAGCATGGTACGAAAGACAGCTCATTTCTTATTGATCATGATTTTACAAGAGGCAAAGTAGATACCGCTATGTTTATTAAAAGATCATCAGAAGGTAATCTCATTATTTAAATTTATGTTGATGATATTATATTTGGTAGTGCAAATCCTCTTATGTGCAAGGAATTTTCAAATCTTATGCAAAGTGAGTCCAAAATGAGTATGAACCCCCTGTTTCCTTCACTCCAAAGAAGCCTAAAATAGATCTTTCTAGTTCCCTAGAGTCAGACCTAAATTTTTGGGATTCTCCGAATAGGGACTTCTTCATTGTCTTGAAAGACAATCCTATTGCTCATGGGAGGGTAGTCGACCTTGATGACATGGAAGCCCTAAATTTTAAGGTAAAAGATATTTTCGTTTATCAAGAGTGGTCAAAGTTCTTTTCTGTTCCTCCGCCTAAAGTCTATGAACCCCTACTGAAAATATTTTATGCAAATCTACGCTCTAGTAAGCCTTATAAATTAGATTCTTTAGTGTTAGGAAAGTGTATTGTTCTTGAATGTGCCATGTTTAATTCAATCTTTTAGTGTAAGTGATACGGTTTCCCTATGCTTTTCAAAATTTCCTGGCCCGATGATTTTAAAAAAATATTTGGTCACGCTAAAAGGTGTATTGTTGATTGTTCATATGAGTCTCCCACAAATTAGTTAAGCCCTAGTTATATTAGTTTCGAAACTCGTGTTCTGGCTCACACTGTTGCAACCATTCTAATTCCTCGTGCTGGCTCTTTCTCCACCTTCTCTCTAAGAGACACTTTTCTGGTATATTGTCCTGTGACTAAACTCAAAACCAAGTTGTCCTCCCTGGTCATCAATTTTATGATTGAAAGTGCAGATGATCCCACTAGTTTACCCTATGGTATGTCGATCACTTATATCCCGGAAGCTTACAATATTTCTATATCTACAATATCCCTTTATCTTCTTTCTGAAATCTTACAACTCCATTGCTTTTACGAGTATAGGGTATGTGTGTGTGAATGGCTCATGGGTTAAGAAACAAGTAGGAGAAGTCAAGCATGCTCAAACAGATTCCAAACTCAAACCTTCTTCTTCTCATTCTAGCCACATTGATCATGACCTTGCTGAAAAGGTTAGTGCCATTGACAATCAGCTCTCTACAATCAAGGATCTTCTCACTGCCACTCAGTCTACTATTGGTGACATTCATGCTATCTCTAAAGAGAAAAGGTCTTATGTTTCCAAGATCAGAGTTGCAGTTCGAAGAGTAAGGAAAAACTTTGTCAAGGCATTCAAGGAGGTTCATGACAGGCTTGATGGAATGAGTGTTTTAGCCAATGGCAGCTTTGATCGACTGAAGAAAGTGATTTGCAATATATTTGCCTATTTTCTGCGTCGTTAATGTGGAAGTTTAAGACAATATTTTTTGTGCTATTTTTGGACAGAAAAATCAGTCGGTGGATACTTTTCTTATGTTTTTTCAAGGGTATGTGCAAGTTAGTAGATCAAATTTTTTGAGGGGGAGACATAGATCCAGCCAAAGAAGTCGACAACATGAGTCTTAACAACTACAACTAGCGAAATTCAATTGCTCTCTTTGAGGGGGAGTAATATACAAGGAAGTCAATTGATGTTTATACATATATAATTTTTTCATCATCAAAATGGGGGAGATTGTTAGATCTGATTTTAATGATGAAAATAATATATTTATTTTTTACGTAGGAACTCATGGATAACATTCAAGATTGAAGGAATTAAACAGAGAAGATCAAGGAACTCATGAATAGCATACAATATTGACGAAGTCAATCAGAGGAAATAAAAGAAGACATCCAAGATTAAAGGATCAATGATACTGACAGAATTAATTAAGTCTAGACTGAAGGAATTAATTCAATCAAGAGTATCGAAGATCTTGCAAGATAATCGATCAAGTATACTAAATTTGGAAGGATTAAAAATTGGGGAAGGATATCCGGCGCTATCAAGGAAAGTCATTAAAACCTCTCGTCAAGCCAAAGTCGTTACTGCATAACTTATTCTTGGATAGAATCAATCTCTTTCCAAGGATCAAATCTCTTGGGTTGGCAAATCTCTCCAGAAATCAAGCCTCTCTCAAAGTATTTGTGACGACCCAGCTAGTCATCTCATGATTACCACTTTGTTTTCTCCATTTGTATTTCTTGTTGCTTTGTCTATCGGTTCTATGTGTGATCAGGCTGGTTGTCTTGGGTTCAGAAAGGATTTTGTAATGTTTGAGAAACTTAGTCTCTTTTGAGGAAGCTTAAGTTGAAAAAGTCAACCAAATGCTGACTTATATGTTAGAGGGCTCGGATGTGAGTTCCGATTGTTCGGATAGCTTTGGGAGGTGATTTGGCACTTAGGAGCATGATTGAAATGAGTTTTCGAGGTTCGAAGTAGATTAGGCTTGAATTGGCAAGTTGATATTTTGGCGATTTCCGATTGGTAGGTGAGATTTTGATATAGGGGTCGAAATAGAACTCCGAGAGTTGCAATAGTTCTGTTGTGTTATTTCGGATGTGTGTGCAAAATTTCAGGTCATTCGGACGTGGTTTGGTTGGGTTTTTAATTCAAAAGCATAATTTTGAAGATTTTAGAATTCTTAGGTTTGAATCTGATGTGAATTTGGTGTTTTGATGTAGTTTTGAGCTTCCGAAGGTTGGAATAAGTTTGAAGGAGGTTTTGAGATATGTTGGTAGGTTTGGTTGAGGTCCCGAGGGCCTCGAGTGAGTTTTGGGTGGTCAATCGGACCATTTCATCCCTTGGAAAGTTGCATATTTTGGTGCTTCAGCTGTTTCAGAGATTTCTCCTTCACGATCGCATAGGGAGTCTCGAGATCACGTAGGGATGTGATGAGGGTAGGTCAGGTTGTTCTTCGCGATCGTGTAGTTTGAGTTGCGATCGCATGGGTTGGGCAAGTGGTGCATCGCGTTCGTGTGGCTCTATCCGCTTTTTCGTAGGTCTAAGGTTCTGAGCATCGCGTTTGAATGTGTCTCTATGCATTAGCATAATGTAAATTTGAGGGCCTGGTTGATTGTGCTTCACGATCACGGTGGAAGTCCCGCGATCGCGATCAAGGAACTCAGGCTTGGGCAGAAGGTTTAAATAGTCGTCTTGTCCGCGATTTTGGGGTTTATTTCTTCCATTGTTGATCGTTTTTGGATCTTTTTTAAGGGGATTGAGGAGGGATTCAAGGTAAATCATCTAGAGGTAAGATTCATGGACTTAAAACTTGATTCTAAAATAATCATAGAAATTAAGCCAAAAATTGAAGAACTAGGCCTTGAAAACTTAGACCTTTGAATGAGGATTTGAAGGATTATTTGAGGTAGGATTTCAGAATTTTGATATGTATAACCTCATGGGGAGATAAGAAATCTATTGATGTAAAAATTATTAAATTTCAAGTTGTGGGCCCGGGGCGGGGTTTTGGTAATTATGGGATTTGTGTCGTATTTTGATTATTTTTGCTTAGGCTTCGTTCCATTAGCATATTTTGACGTCGTGATTCTGATTTTGGTTAGATTTGATGCGAATGGAGGCCGAATCGAGGGGCAAAGGCATCGCGAGCTATAGATTTGACCGGTTTGAGGTGAGTAATGATTGTAAATGATGTTTTGAGGGAATGAAACTCTGGATTGCACATTGTTGTGCTATATTGAGGTGACGCGCACGCTTGATGACGAGCGTGGGGTTGTGCAATGTTGAGGATTGTGACTTAGTTTTCCCCGAATGACTATTTTATTGCGTATTTGACTGAAATCTATTTGCTATCATCATTATCTAGGCTGAATGCCATATTTGGGCCTCGTGCCAGCTATTTAAACCATGCAGGGATTTTTATTGATATTTTCTCATTGTTTTGGCTTTCTACATGAACTCAGTCATGATATATTTTAGTGTTTTCATACTCAGCCTTGTTTACTGTGTTTTAACACGAAATGATAATTGGGCTGAGAAATCCTGTTTTACTACTGCCAAGTGGCTTGTGAGGATTTTTGACTGAGTAACCGAGTGCCTTTGTTTTGAGGAAACACTGATTGTGATTTGAGACCGAGGGCCTGAGATATGTATTCCATGAGCTGGCTTTATTATTATGAGGCCGAGATCCTAGTGATGATGTTACGAGATGGATTGATATTGCGCTTGGGCCGTAAGGGGCCCCTCCAGGAGTCTGCACAACCAGTGAGCGCGGGTACCCATTTGATGTGAGATGTTGCCAGGGGGGCTGGTATTGTTCTGAGTTATTTCCCGAGGGGTGGATTTGTTAATATTTTGCACGAGGGGCGAACCTTTAATTGTTTATCTTTCTTAATTGCTTTTCACTATCTATCTAATTGTTGAAAGGGCTTTTCATGAAGTTTAAGTTGGATAGAATGACTTTCTCATATTTTACTGAGTTTACTGTTTTTTCTTGTTTTACTACTTCATTATAACTGGTAATGTGCTTTACGTGTTTTCC
Organism: Nicotiana benthamiana; assembly: GCA_034376525.1. Lineage (NCBI taxonomy): Eukaryota > Viridiplantae > Streptophyta > Magnoliopsida > Solanales > Solanaceae > Nicotiana > Nicotiana benthamiana. The sequence goes on along the minus strand of CM067331.1, from coordinate 13,200,182 downwards.
TGATTTCAGACTTTATTTATGATTATTACTCACCGAGTTGGAGTACTCACTTTACTCTCTGCATCCCATGTGCAGATTCAGGCACATGTGGTCCCGCTCCCGAGTGTTGATCTTTCCAGCTCAGGCGGATCCGAGGAGTCTCTAGGTAGCTGTTGGCGTTCGCAGCCCAGAGCTTTTTCCCTATCTTATTTCTCCATGTTCTTAGTTTCTGTATTAAACTATATAGTTTTCTCTGAGTATTCTGGATGGTTTAGATGCTCATGACTAGTGACACCTCGGTATCGGGCTGTGTTAGGTTGTATTCCGCAAATTATGCTATTATCTGCTTAAACTTCGGATTATTTTATCATGCTTTAAACAATTTCTTGCTGTTTAACTGTTAAATACTAAAATGGGAAGTGTCGGCTGGACTTCTCTTCACGAGAGACACCATCGCGACGGAGTTCGGGTTTAGGGTCATGACATTATTTAAATTTGTATTTGTACCTTAGCACACATACTTTGATCGAACCAAATACCCTCTCTTTGTTCTATTACAAACAAACATTATAGCTCTATTAGACCTGGTGTGTAACAAGTTAGAGAAGAAAGAGAGAACAACACTAGTGAGGCATTGTATCAAAGAGAAATGAGTGAATAGGAACTGAGCTATTGGTGTAGATAACACCATTCATTGTATACTCGAACTCACTGAAAGAGAACTCCCTTGCAACCCAAAAGGGATTGGAATAGGATTCACATTGAATCTGAACCAGTATCAAATTCAAGTATCTTTAATTCTTGCGCTTAATTTTTGCATCTTAAATTCTATCCTTACTGTTATTAATTCATTATATCTAGTCGATTCATTAGCAAACTAGTCAATTGGTAGCGCAACTATTTTAAAAATAAACAATTCACCCCCAAGTACTTTCTGAATATTGTTTTCCCACCTAGTTTGTGTGTTTTTAGGTGGAAACTGGGAGTTTAAGGCAAGAGATTTGGAGAGCTTAATTTTGGGAATTTGAGTGACGATTCCGTGTCAGAATTTGGAAGGTTTGGTATGATTGGACTCATGGTTGAATGGGTTATCGGATTTTGTAACTTTTATCAAGTTCCAAGGCATGGGCCTGAGAGTTGACTTTTGTGTTGACTTTTGATTAAGAACTTAGTATTTTCATATTTAATTGATTCTGATAGCTTGAGTTGATCGTATCAAATTATTTGTAGCTATGTTTGAGGCATTCGGAGGCCGATTCCCGAGGCAAGGGCTTGTTGGAGTAGAGCTTTGCATATTTTGAGGTAAGTAACACTTCTAAACTTGGTTCTGAGGGTATGAAACTCCAAATTACGTGATTGATGATTAGGTGACGCACATTCTAGGTGACGCGCGTGTGGGCGTGTATAGTAGTACTTGTAATTTAGTTGATTCCATGGAATTGTATAGCTATCTTATCTGAATATTTTTACTGTACTCTATGTTTTAGAGCACTTGAGCTATGACTTATGCTAGAAATCATGTTTAGGATAAATGCTGGTACTATTAGGACCTACAGCTGTCGTTCTTTTAGATCCAGTTTTAATAATGCAAATAATATACCTATGCAGGAAATCAATTACATAAGAACAAAGAATCAAAAAGATACTAAAAGATCGCTGGAGTCAATCTTGATGCTTAAGGAAAGAAATCAATCAGCAAAGATTGTAAACCAATCAGCAAATCTAGATGCCTAAGGAAAGAACTCGCAAATCTGGATGCCTACGAAAAGAACTCAATCAGCAAATCAATCAGTAAAGATTAACGAACAACTGCGATGAAAAAAACTCAAGCGAGCCTAAACTTAAGGCATGAATCAATGGCAGCATATCCGGAAGATTGAAGATCCTGTAAAGATTGATAAGCAGCTAATTTCGGAAGGACAAACAATCAAGAAGCAAGTCTTCATTTCATACAACTGTTAAAGGAAGGATATCAAGGAATAGCAACGACTAGCTATCTTATTCTTGTAAAGAATCAATTCATTTCCAAGGATAAAATATCTTGGGTTATCAAGCCTCGACCTTCACCCAAGTATTTATACCCAGCCTTAATCTTTAGACAAACATACTTTGATCGAACCAAAAAACCCTCTTTTTGTTCTACTGCAAACAAACATTGTAGCTCACTAAGATCTGATGTGTAAAAAATCAGAGAAAAAGGAGAGTATAACACTGATGAGGCATTGTATAAAAAAGAAACGAGTATTAGAGGAACTGTTTATCAAGTCATTTCCACTGTACTCGAAGAAACACATTTACTAAAGAGAACTCCCTTACAACCGAAGGGGACTGGATTAGGATTCACATTGAATCTAAACAAGTGTAAAATTCTGGTATCTTTAGTTCCTGCACTTACTTTCTGCATCTTACTTTCTGTCATTATAAATGTTAGATTATTACGTCTAGTTGACTATTTGATAAATTAGTCAACTAATAAAAATATACAATTCAGCCCCCCGTACTTTCAATTGGTATCAGAGAAAAGCTCACTTTCTACTTTTGCTTAACAGCTTGTGAGAAAAGATCATGGCAAATTAAGTTATCATAGGAGCTCTGTTTGAGGAAGGAACTTCACAAGTTAGACCACCATACTTTAATGGACAACATTTCTCCCATTGGAAAGTGCGAATGGAGATCTTTGCTAGGGCCAATGACGTCAAAATTTGGAGAGTCATCAAAAAGAGAAATTATCCCTTACCAGCTGCTACTCCACCACTTGCTGATCCTGAAGATATAGATTCATATCTAAAAGAGCAAATGGAAGTGGTAAAAGTTAACAATAAAGCAAGAAATTTGCTTCATAATGCTTAAAGCGGTAAAGAATATGAGAAAATCTCAAGTTGTGACACAACCAAAGAAATGTGGGACAAGCTTGAGGTCACATATGAAGGAACCATCAAAGTAAAGGAAACACATATCAACATGCTGGTTCATGATTACAAACGCTTCTCAATGAAAGAAGGAGAATCTATTGAAGAGATGTTTTCCAGGTTTAGCAAAATAATTAGCGATCTAAAGGCATTTGGCAAGTCCTACACCAGTGGTGATCAAGTTAGAAAAATTCTCAAGAGTTTGCCAACCACTTGGCAGACCAAAATAGTCACACTAGAATTCAAGATCTAAACAATTATCTTATGATGAGCTATGGGGAGAACTCATAGCTTTTGAAAAGATACATCTCAAGAAGACTAGTCAAGAAGAAAAAAAGTAAATAGTCGCATTCAAAACCTCAACTGAAATAGCTGAAAATGAAATTGACGATAATCTTAAAGCCTTACAAGAATAGATTGCTATGCTATCATGAAACATGGATATATTAATGAGAAGATTTAGAAATACAAATAAAGGAAGAATTCCACCAAGACGATCTAGGAAACACAATGAAAATGACAAAAATGATGGAAAGTGCTATGAATATGGAAGATTTGGGCACATTCAAGCTGAGTTCCCAAAACTGAAGAGGAAGATCTCTAGAGGCTTTAACAAGAATGAACCCTTCGGAAGCTAGAGGGATGAGGACAATTCAGACCACGAAGAAACAGAAAATCTATGCTTCATAACAATTATAGAAAAATGAAATGAACAAATCCTTAGGATGCTAGACAGATGAGGACACTTCAGATGAAGAAGATGAAAATTGTTTCATGGCACGAGATGAAACTAGTGAGGTAAGATCTTATGACTGTGAACGATGCAATGAATTGCAGGATATTCTTGATTTAAATTTGAAAGAGTCTAAAAAAATAATAAATGAGCTCACTAAAGAAGTTAAAGACTGGAAACTCAAACATGAAGTATGTGAAATCGAAAAAGAAGCACTTCAAGAAGAGTTTGAGGAATTGCAGATGCAACTCAATGGCTGCGCAAGTCCACTAGTCACAGTTGTGTTAGGTCAAACTAGACGACTTACAAGTCAACTGGAAAAGTACCAGCCAGAACTAAGTTGACTTGTACTAACACTAATGAAAGACCAAAAAGTGGGTCAAAAGTTATGTGCCATTACTATAACAAAAGTGGGCATAAATATTCGTTTTATTGTTTTCATAAAGCAAATATTTCAGGATAGGTTTGGAAACAAAAAAATAATTCTGAATCTGGTAACACTAACCTCTAGGACCCAGGCAAGCTTGGGTGCCTAAAAGAAAGTAATCACCTTGTTTTGCAGGAACACTATAGAATAAGTCGCAAAGGAAAATGGTATCTAGACAGTGCATGTTCTAGCTATATGACATGTGACAAAAACTTGTTCAAAGAAATTACAAAAATTGATGGAGGAAGTGTTAAGTTTGGGGATGAATCAAAAGGCAAATAATTTGGTACTGGAACAATTTCCTTCAACAACAACTGTGACATCACTAATGTTTATCTTGTTGATGGCCTCAACTACAATCTCTTGAGCATAAATCAACTTTGCTACTCATGGTATGGGGTAAATTTTAAGAAAACAGGATGTGTTATTGAAGATGAATCAGGTAAAATAGTCCTTCATAGAAAAGGTATGGAAATGTTTATATCCTTGATATTTTTGAAAAGATAGATGGTCATATTTGATTAACTTCTATGTCTGATGATCCATGGTTGAGGCCACGCATTTGATAGAAAAACTGTCCAAACGTAGGTAGTTTTTGGTCTACCCAAACTGAATCTTTCTAGAACTCATATTTGTGATGCATGTCAAATGGGTAAGAAGACTAGAAAAAAAATAAAGAAATAGTATTTACTTCAAAACCTTTCCAATTACTTCATATGAATTTATTTGGGCCTACTAGAACTGCTACTATAGGAGGAAAGAGGTATGCTTTTGTTATTGTTAATGATTATTCAAGTTTCACTTGGATAATTTTATTATCTCATATGGTTTAATCATTAAGAAATTTTGAGGCTTTCTACAAAAAGGTTGAAAGAGAAAAGAGATATCTGATTTAAAAAATTCAGAGTGACCATGGAGGAGAAGTTGAAAGTAGAGCATTTGAAGATTTCTATAATGATCAGGGAGGGATACACACATAGTTTCTCTGCACCACGCTCACCACAATAGAATGGGGTTGTAGAAGGAAGAACAGAACCCTCCAAGATATGGCAAGAACCATGTTACTAGATCATCCACTGCCAATTCATTTTTGGGCAGAATGTGTAAGTTTAACATGTCACATTCTCAACCGTTGTCTTATTAAATATAGATCTTTTAGGCTACTTATTAAATACAGATCTTTTAGAGTCTAAAATAAATGCACATAATGTGTGAAAGAATTAGTACATGTTATATTCGATGAAAATAATCCCTTGGTCGAGAAAGGAATTACTGCAGTGATGAAGATCAAGCTCAAGAATCTCAGGAGACAAGCAAATCTCAAGAGTTGGCTGATATATCTGCTCCAACAGAGTCATCTGGTGAAATTGGAAGCAATGTACCAAATCAACCAATCGAGTCAACTGCAATTGTAGTGCGTCAAAATGAATGAAGAAGCGAGCCTGAAAATCCTCAAAATTCATTATGGGGAATCCAAATGAAGGAATAAAATCAAGGGAGCTCTCAAATAGAAAGAAAATATTGCATTAATCTCTCAGGTTAAGCCAAAGAAGATAGAGGAAGCATTAAAAGTTCAAGATGAGTTCAAGCTATGCAGGAAGAGTTAGATCAGTTTGTTGATACCCAATTTTTTCCTGTATATTTTTTATATACAAATACTGTTAGAATATACGCTTAACGCTAGGGGGGGGGGGTGAATAGCATTTTAATAAAAATTAATGTAAATTTGCGGAATTAAAATTGCAGGAATAACGTAAGTGCAGTAATTAAAATAGTAAGGAGAGAACACACCGAATTTATCCTGGTTCACCACAACGTGTGGTTAGTCCAGTCCCTGAGAAACTCTCTCGAGTTTTACACTAACTTCGTTAAGCTTACGGGTGCCTAACAAACCGTTACACTTGCTCGTAGATATACACTCTACAAGACTTCAACCTGCTCGAGGATACCGCACCTCAAGACTTCAAACCAAGGAACTACCTTTCCTTCTTACAACAAGGGATTAGACTATCCCTTCAAGTGTGTACAAACACTTAGCACTCAAGACAAGACTCTCTTTATAGAGTAGATATGAGTAAAAACAATACGCTCAAGAACACAACAATTTATTCAAGAATTTAGCTCTCAAAAATTATGAAATAGATATGAAATGATGAGAGAAGAGTATGTCAGCTTTATGCAAGAATTATAATCAGTTGTTGTGTTTAAAAACATGAATTAGAGGTGTATTTATAGTGCTCAAAGTCACCAAGACCGTTGCTTAATTGCCAATCACTGATTGCTGATTTTGTGCTTGCATAATCGATTATATGATCTGCATAATTGATTATCTGCAGATCGTTCAAAAATCTTATGCGAATTTTAAGCAGAATAATCGATTATTCAAGTTGCATAATCGATTATCTGTTAATGTTAAAAAATCGGATGCAGATTCTGTGCAAGCATAATCGATTATTGCCTTGTGTATAATCGATTATATTTCAGCGTTTTAAAAATACTTTGGCAACGGTCAGTGAATAATCGATTATGCTATCTCGTAAAATCGATTATTTTGTTGCTTTGAAAATCCGGTTTTACACTGTCTCAACATAATCGATTATAAGTAAGACATAATCGATTATATTGATGTCTTGAAAATTTTCAGTTAACACTGTCTTAACATAATCGATTATAAGTAAGACATAATCGATTATATTGTTGTCTTGAAAATTTCGGTTAACACTGTCTTAACATAATCGATTATAAATAAGACATAATCGATTATATTGCTGTCTTGAAAATTTCGGTTAACACTGTCTTAACATATTCGATTATAAGAAATACATAATCGATTATGTATGTCCAGATTTTAAAAACATGTTTGAAAATCATTTTGGTTTAACTCAACGATGCATGAAAATGATTTTACGAGAGAAGCCAAGACTTGAATAAGTTGTCGGATCAAGATCACACTATAAAGTGACTCATTTATAACTTTGTTGTTATTCTTGATCTTGCTCTTTGTTTCTCATGTTCTTGGACTTTGGCATATGTCGATGTTCCATGCGTGTCGGTTTGTCATTTATCAAAACCTACAGAAATGAACACACGTTTAGTTTTAGCGACTTGAGAACGTGTTTCAACAATTTCCCCCTTTTTGATAATGGCAAACCAATATCGGGATATGCATAAGATAAGTATAAGTTCCCCCTTAATTTATGAGTTCCCCCTCAATTTATGCCAATATGTATTAGTGTGCATAGCCCTTATTCTTCCCCCTTTTGACATTAGCAAAAATAATGAACTTTCATTAAAAATATTAAACATACATGAGAAAGCAAGAAAAATAGACAGAATATAATTCAAACGATACATAAAAAATTTATTATTCATTTTCATCATTAACATCCAGCTCGGCATCCGGCACTTCATCCGGAAGAACAATTTGGGCATATGGATAGTTGACATGATCAAAGTACCCATGAAGCTCATAAGTCAAACGAGTGACGTTTTGATCAATACGAGTCACTGAGGTTCACAAAGAAGCAAGTTGGTCCGAAATGGTTTGAAGAGTAGGAGCTTGAGGACGACGTATTTGAGTAGGAGGAGGAGGAGGATGTTCACCAATATTGGGAAATGAAGATTCTTGAATTTCCCAATGCTTTGTTGCCTTTTTGTGAGGACTGACCGAGGTGTCGATACCGGAGGCTTCAAAAATAGCCATTATGACAAAAGCATATGGGAGTGGCTTATCGTCCCCAATTGCATCATACATGTGAGTCATGACGAACTGGAACCGATTGATGCGAGCCCTGGTGATAATTGCATGCAAGAGTTTTGAATCCTCATGAGAGAGAGTGGTGTGATTGAATTTGCGGGGTTTGAGAACTCGGGTGATGAAATAAAATATTAGACGATATTCTGGGAGCATGTGCGTAATGGTTGGGCGACGATTCTCCGGACAGTCGCCAATACCAATTTGGTGGAAAAGAAGTTGTTCATCAAATAAAGCGCCTGCTTCTCTAGTGTAGAGAGAGATGTCTTCACCATGTCGTGGAAGGTTAGTGAGGAGTTGCAAGTTTTCCTCATTTACAAAAATTGGAACTCCATTGATGCTAGAGACAAGGTCACCATCTTCGTCCTTCTGTAGATTTGAATAGAAGGCACGGATTAGAGCAGGGTGAATGTAAGGAGTTTGAAGATATAGAAAGTCAATGAGTTGGCTTTGTATAAGAATATTTTCTATTGATGGGGGTGCGCTATTTCGAAGATATCGAGTAGTTGAGAAACGAGGCGGAAGGATTTCTCGATTCTCAAATTTTTCAATGAATCGAAGAAGTTCGGGTTGAGTATCAAAACGCAAATAAGAGCCGTCTTTATAGTGGAAAACGGGTGGAGGAGCGGCGGAAGAGGAGGCAATATGTTTGCCGGAACGAGCGCGTTTGGAATTCTTGCTCGTCATTTTTATGGAGGAGGGAAAGCTGTTACAGAAAGTTTTAGGGCTTTTGAAGATTGTTTGAAGCTAAGAGTGAAGTTTGAAGTGAGAAATTTGAAGGATGAACACACCTATTTATAGAATTGAAGAAGTGAGGCTTTTATGGAGCAAAAAAGCGGCAGATTTCATAAGCCAAACGGTCAAAAACGGTAACAAAATTAAAAACACGGACCGTTGCTAATCGATTATAAAGGCTGAATAATCAATTATTGCCAATATTTTGAATTGTAGTCAGAGAAGAAATCGATTATATGATAGGAGATAATCGATTATTTGAAAACAAAGTATTATGAGGGTCCGGACTCGGGGAATAATCGATTTTGGTTAATATGATAATCGATTATTTCAGTCCAGTGATATGACGAAAAGCCGAGATGGTAAAAGGTAATCGATTATGCAGTACTAAATAATCGATTATTATAAAACCTGTAACACTGAATCTCAACTTAATCGATTAGTAATATATGATAATCGATTATTGCCAAATTCCTGCAAACCGAGATGTTAGAAATAATCGATTATTCTTAGTTAATAATCGATTATTTGGTACCAGTGCCCGAAAATTCCCCCTGTCTTTGGGGCGATACCTGCAAAAAAGAATTAGGCGCCTCCGACGCTCAAGCCAGTAATTATTTAAAGAAAAATGCAATGCATGAATTAGATCATCGTGGAGTCAAGAATTCCGAGTTCACTACGAATGCGGAAAAAGGACTCTTTCTCTAAAGGCTTTGTGAAGATGTCGGCCAATTGATATTTGGTTTCAACAAACTCAATTTCGACATCACCTTTGAGAACGTGATCTCTTAAGAAGTGGTGCCTAATTTCTATGTGTTTCGTTCTTGAATGAAGAACAGGGTTCTTCAATCAAGCTTATGGCGCTAGTATTATCACATCGAAGAGGGATATGATTGATACTAAGACCATAATCCGAGAGTTGTTATTTCATCCAAAGGATTTGAGCACAACAACTCCCCGCCGCTACATATTCAGCCTCGGTTATGGATAACGCAACACTTACTTGTTTCTTGCTAAACCAAGAAACTAGAGAGCTACCGAGCAAATGGCAAGTGCCACTAGTGCTCTTGCGGTCCAATTTGCAACCCGCAAAATCGGAATCGGAATAGCCAACAAGTTGGTATGAAGAACCTTTGGGATACCATAGTCCCACATTTATAGTTCCAAAAGATACTTCATTATCCGTTTTACCGCAGTTAGGTGCGACTCCTTCGGACATGATTGATATCGAGCGCATAAACACACGCTAAACATGATGTCCGGTCTACTTGCAGTAAGATAAAGAAGGGATCCGATCATACCTCGGTATTTCATGGTGTCTACTTCTTTACCTTTCTCATCCTTGTCAAGATGGTCGGATGTGCTCATTGGAGTGGCCATTGCTTTGGCGTTGCTTATTTCAAAACGATTTAGCAACTCCTTGCAATACTTAGATTGACAAATGAAAGTTCCTTCTTTCATTTGTTTCACTTGCAACCCCAAGAAGAAATTTAGCTCACCCATCATTGACATTTCGAATTCGCTAGTCATTAACTTAGAGAATTCCTCGCATAAAAAATCATTAGTACCACCAAAAATAATATCATCGACATAAACTTGAAATAAAAGAATGTCATTGTTTTTACTTTTGATAAACAGTGTAGCGTCAACATTCCCCCTTTCGAACTCATTGTCCAAAAGAAATTTGCTTAAGCGCTCGTACCAAGCTCGAGGAGCTTGTTTAAGTCCATATAGCGCTTTCTTAAGCTTGAAGACATGATCGGGAGATTTAATGTCTTCAAAGCCCGGGGGTTGTTCAACGTACACTTCCTCTTGAATAAACCCATTGAGGAAGGCACTTTTGACATCCATTTGAAATAATTTGAAATTCATAGATGATGAAAAAGCAAGTAATAAACGAATGGCTTCTAGCCGTGCTACGGGTGCATATGTTTCTTCATAATCAATTCCTTCTTCTTGATTATAGCCCTTAGCAACAAGCCTAGCTTTGTTTCTAGTGATTATACCATTTTCATCTAATTTATTTCGAAAAACCCATTTCGTACCAATTATGGTGTGATTATCGGGTCTTGGCACCAATTCCCAAACATCATTATGTTTGAATTGGTTAAGCTCCTCTTGCATTGCCAAGCTCCAATGCTCATCCCCAATTGCTTCGGAAATGGTTTTAGGTTCTATTTGAGAAACAAAAGCCATATGCCCTACTGTGTCTTTAAGAAGATTTCGTGTACTTACCCCTTTCTCGATGTTGCCAATTACCTTGTCAAGAGGATGGTCTTTAGACGTCCTCCAAACCTTAGGCATCATCTATTCTTCTTCTTGTGGTGGTACTTCTTCCGAAGGTTGTTCCATGACTTCATCTTGAACTTCCTTTGGATCCTCCTTTTGTACCTCGTCTTGAAGATTGATTTTCTTTAAAGCATCTGCAAGATCAACACAAGAATCCTTTCTCGCCAAGCGAGCATCATTTTCACAAAATACTACATGAGGAGATTCCTCAACAGTTTTGGTTCGATTATTGAAAACTCTATATGCTTTGCTACGCGATGAGTAACCAAGAAAAATTCCTTCATCAGATTTCGCGTCAAATTTTCCCAAGTTATCTTTTCCGTTGTTGTGAATAAAACATTTACAACCAAAGACTCTAAGATGGGAAAGATTTGGTTTACTTCCCTTATAGAGTTCATAGGGAGTTCTTATGAGTATCGGTCTTATGACAGCTCTGTTTAAAACATAGCTTGCGGTACTCACGGCATCCGCCCAAAACTTTTTGGAAATCTTAGCCTCATCGAGCATGGTTCTAGCCATCTCTTCGAGACATCGATTTTTACGTTCCACCACACCATTTTGTTGTGGTGTACGTGGAGCCGAAAAGGTATGTTCAATACCGAGTTCGTCACAAAAATCCGTGAAAAGATTGTGATCGAACTCTCCCCCATGATCACTTCTTATGGAAGTGATGGTTGTGTTCTTTTCATTTTGAACACGTTTAAGAAATCTTTTAAAAGCTTGAAAGGCATCACTTTTATGAGCAAGAAATAACGTCCATGTGAATCTAGAGTAGTCATCAACAATTACAAAAGCATAAAGATTTCCACCAAGACTTTCAACACGAGATGGTCCAAAAAGGTCCATGTGAAGAAGTTGTAAAGGTCTAGTGGTTGAAACAACATTTTTGGATTTAAAAGAGGCTTTTGTTTGTTTCCCTTTTTGACATGAATCACAAATAGAATCTTTTTCAAATTTCATGTTTGGAAGACCAATTACTAAATCTTGTGAAACTAGTTTGTTTAAAAGATTCATATTTACATGAGCTACTCTACGATGCCATAACCACATGTCGTCTTCTTTACTCAAAAGACAATTCACAAAACTTGATGAAGAATTTTCAAGATCAACCATATAGATATTATCCATTCTATTACCACGAAGAATAATTTTAAAATCACTATGACGGATAACTAAGCATTCTTCGGAGTCAAACAATACAAGATTTCCCTTGTCACATAATTGACTTATGCTCAAGAGATTATATTTAAGACCTTTAACTAGCAAGATATGCTTAATGGAGGAGGATTCGTCCTTACCGACCGATCCAATGCCGATAATCTTTCCTTTGTTATTGTCTCCAAAAATAACATTTCCTCCTTCCGTGGGTTTTAGTTGAAGGAATTTTGATGCATCTCCGGTCATATGTTTGGAGCATCCACTATCAAGGTACCAAAGTACACTTGATCCCTTCAAACACACCTACAAAACAAATTAATGAGATTTTGGTACCCAAGCCATTTTGTGTCCTTGTGTGTTAGGTGCAAAATGGTGGTGTGATTGACCTGCAGTGAAATGTCTATGTCTAGTGAAGCATGCGGGAGCAATATGTCCAATTTTATTGCAATAATGACAAATGACATTTGGATTGTGCATTCTTCTAGGATGATAATAATTTGGGGTCTAAATTTATTCACTCTATTTTTAGGAGTATAGTTTTGATGTGGTTTTCGAAAATCTTGTCTAGGTGATCTATACATGCCAATATTCACTCTATTTTTAGGAATATAGTTTTGATGTAGTTTTCGAAAATCTTGTCTAGGTGGTCTATACATGCCAATATTTCTTCTAGCATTTGTTCTAGGATGAGTTGCAATTCTAGGATTAAAATTTCTAGGTTGAGTGTTGACATTTATTTTATTTTGCCTAAGTTGAGTTTTAGGTGGTTTAGGAATGGACTCAACTTTTTCTTTTGGCTTGTGTTTAAAGCCTATACCGTGCTTAGTGGATTTCAAATTTACAAGCACTTAATTGAGATTTTTGTGTGAAGAATTGAATTTGTGCAAAGTGCTTCTAAGACTTTCTACTTCTTCCTTTAGAGATTTGCAAGAAGTACAATCCTTATTTGAGCTTTCGGGTTTATCGGCGCTTCTTTTGCCATAAAACTTGTTTTCCTCTTTTAATTTCTCATTTTCAAGAGTTAGTTTTTCAAAATCCTTTTCTTTTTAAGAAATTTGTTTTCTTAAATCCTTTATAGATTTAGAAGCGCTAATAAACTCTTTATACAACTCATCAAATGCATCTTGCATTTCTTCTAAAGTGAAATAGTTCTTAGAAGTGGTACATACCTCATTTTGAGTTTCTTCGTGTGCCATAAGACACAAGTTTGCGGTCTCGTTTCCTTCTCCATCACTTGATTCGTCTCTGGAGTCGCCTCCCCAAGAGATGTATGCTATTTGTTTCTTGACGGGTTTCTTCTCCTTTTTGGTATTTGGACAATTTGTTTTGATATGCCCGATTTCTCCGCATCCATAGCACTTTAATTGGTCTCCTTGTTGCTTACCTTTTCGTTCATACTTCTTTTGCATGAACTTGTGAAATTTCTTAATAACGAGTCCGAACTCGTTATCTTCGTCGCTTGAATCCTTATTATTTTGAGGTTGACCCGTGCTTGCTTTAAGGGCGATTCTTCGTTTCCTTTGATCATCCAAAGGAGGGTTAAGAATAGTAGATTCATAGGTTTTGAGATTACCTCTACGCCCGTCGATTGTGACATTTGTAATGCCGATTGACTCTTGAATAGCGTCGGCTTTGGAGCGCCATTCCGGAGTGAGACTTCAAAGAATTTTACGGACAAGTTCCCTATCCGTGAAAGTCTTCTTAAGAGCATGAAGATCATTAACAATTTTTGAAAATCGTTCGAACATATCATCTATCTTCTCATTTTCCTTCATATGAAAAAGTTCATATTCATGGGTTAGAAAATCTATTTTAGCTTCTCTTACCTGGTCCGTACCTTCGTAGGTAATTTCCAATTTATCCCACATTTGCTTAGCCGTGGTGCAACATGACATTTTCCGATAATCATCAGGATTTACAGCACAGTACATCATGTTGATGGCTTTTGCATTGTTCTCCACCTTTCTAATATCGTCTGCATCATACTCATCTTCCGATTTTGGCACCATTTCATTTTCTACATTTTTGGTTGGAATTTGCTCTCCATTCTTGATAATTTTCCACAGTAGAAAATTATTTGATTGGATAAATATTCTCATCCTTTCCTTCCAATAAGTGTAGTTTGTGCCATCGAATAGTGGTGGCCTTGTGAAGCATTGTCCTTCACCTAGTCCTGCATAAACGTTACGAGTAGAAGCCATGGATTGTTTCTCTCAAACTGTTAAATCTTTCAGAGAGATAGGCTCTGATACCAATTGTTAGAACATACGCTTAACACTAGAGGGGGGGGCGGAGGTGAATAGCGTTTTAATAAAAATCAATGTAAATTTGCGGAATTAAAATTGCAGGAATAACGTAAGTGCAGTAATTAAAATAGTAAGGAGAGAACACACCGAATTTATCCTAGTTCACCACAACGTGTGGTTAGTCCAATCCCCGAGAGACTCTCTCGAGTTTTACACTAACTTCGTTAAGCTTACGGGTGCCTAACAAACCGTTACACTTGCTCGTAGATATACACTCTACAAGACTTCAACCTGCTCGAGGATACCGCACCTCAAGACTTCAAACCAAGGAACTACCTTTCCTTCTTACAACAAGGGAATAGACTATCCCTTCAAGTGTGTACAAATACTTAGCACTCAAGACAAGACTCTCTTTATAGAGTAGATATGAGTAAAAACAATACGCTCAAGAACACAACAATTTATTCAAGAATTTGGCTCTCAAAAATTATGAAATATATATAAAATGATGAGAGAAGAGTATGTAAGCTTTATGCAAGAATTATAATCAGTTGTTGTGTTTAAAAACGTGAATTAGAGGTGTATTTATAGTGCTCAAAGTCACCAAGACCGTTGCTTAATTGCCAATCACTGATTGCTGATTTTGTGCTTGCATAATCGATTATATGATCTGCATAATTGATTATCTGCAGATCGTTCAAAAATCGTATGCGGATTTTAAGCAGAATAATCGATTATTCAAGTTGCATAATCGATTATCTGTTAACGTTAAAAAATCGGATGCAGATTCTGTGCAAGCATAATCGATTATTTCCTTGTGTATAATCGATTATATTTTAGCGTTTTAAAAATACTTTGGCAACGGTCAGTGAATAATCGATTATGCTATCTCGTATAATCGATTATTTTGTTGCTTTGAAAATCCGGTTTTACACTGTCTTAACATAATCGATTATAAGTAAGACATAATCGATTATATTGCTATCTTGAAAAATTTCAGTTAACACTGTCTTAACATAATCGATTATAAGTAAGACATAATCGATTATATTGCTGTCTTGAAAATTTTGGTTAACACTGTCTTAACATAATCGATTATAAGTAAGACATAATCGATTATATTGCTGTCTTGAAAATTTCGGTTAGCACTGTCTTAACATAATCGATTATAAGAAATACATAATCGATTATGTATGTCCAGATTTTAAAAACATGTTTGAAAATCATTTTGGCTAAAATGAAAATGTTTGAAAATCATTTTGGTTTAACTCAACGATGCATGAAAATGATTTTACGAGAGAAGCCAAGACTTGAATAAGTTGTCGGATCAAGATCACACTATAAAGTGACTCATTTATAACTTTGTTGTTATTCTTGATCTTGCTCTTTGTTTCTCATGTTCTTGGACTTTGGCATATGTCGATATTCCATGCGCGTCGGTTTGTCATTTATCAAAACCTACAGAAATGAACACACGTTTAGTTTTAGCGACTTGAGAACATGTTTCAACAAATACTTTGTAAATAGCATATGTATGCATATATAAGTTTGTCCAAATATTTAGTATTTTATTTAATTTTTAAAATATTTTTAAATCAATTTATTGCTCTATTTTAACAGTACAAAAATCATTAATTATTTTCAAAATTATCATTTTTGGTGATTCAGTTATTGTATTCTTATATTTATACCAAAATATAGCAAAGGTAATTTTTTTACATTTTTATAAATTTATTTGGCATTTTAAAGCCAAATTGCACTTAATTGCAAAATTAGCCTATTTTAAGATTTAATTGCATTTATAATTATAAAATTGATTCCAGTACTTTTAATTGAATATTATGTACTATTAGTTAATTTCGTACCCGTAATTTATTTTCATAAATCATTTTACTATTTTTAAAAATAAAAAGGGAAAAAGTGGCTATTAAATACTAGCCCTATCTATTTCGATTTTAGCCTAAGTCAGCCCCCCAATTAACCCAATCTTAATCTCAAATTGACCGGCTCAATTCCTAAATTACCCACCCTGACCCAATTTATTCCAACCCGCCCACCTCCCAAATAAATCACGGGTGTTAATCAAAATGATCAATGGCCACGATCCCTCATTTCCTATTTAATCCACCAACACCCGACCCCTAAATCGCTGTTATGTAACCTTCCGCTTCTAAATACACCCTCTCTTTCAAACTCTCTAGAAGTTTCCCTAACCTTAGCTGCCTCCTACCACTTCTACCTTGAAACCCACCGGAATCCATGGCTTCTCAGGCTGTGGGAGTCTTATACCCAACTCCTCTTGCTCCTACGCGCCAGATACCGAAAGCTTAGAGGCCTAACCTCAAAGTTTTGCACCAAAAACAATGCTGATTCAAGGTTTCACGGACCTCTCCGGCCTTGTTCCAGCGTACCATGGTTGCATGAGCCTGATTTTGACTTCTCCGACTCAGATCGGTGACCTTTCAAAGCCTTTCTCCTTCATAGGGCTTTTCTGGAACCTAACCGTTGAGGTTTTCCCCAATTTCTTTAGATCTTTTGTATATCTATGCTTTCCCTAAGTTTTCAAACGATTTCCCTAACTTTTTCTTTCAAAAAAATCACTTTCAAAACCTTTCTTTTCCGATCTAAGGTTTTCCTAAAATGTTTAAGTGTTTTCTAACTTTCCTTTTTCTTTATGTGGATTTTCTTCAACTGTGTTCTTGTATTTTTTCTTTTACCATGTTCTTGTATGTTTATCTCACTGTGTTTTCCTTTATGCTTTTCTTCTATTCTTTTCCGGTGTTCTTATGGTCTTCTACTGTATTTTCCTTCTAAGTTCTTAAGTTCTTTGTTTGCCTTCTACTGAGCCCTGCCTAAGTTTCTTCTAGAAGCAATGGCGGATCCAGGATTTTGAGTTCGTGGGTGCTTAACTTTTTTAATTGGAGCAAAAGAAAGTTAGTGCTTGATAAATGGAGGAAAAAGTCTAGCTAAGGGCGTGAGTGAGATTCGATCTCTCGACCATATACTCATTTAGAGCCCTTCAACATCCATCATAACCAAAGCACCCACCAAGCCTTTTGTTATCTGGGTGCTTGCTATTTTTTTATATCCGTTTTCTTAAGTTTTTTATATAATTATACGTGTTCGGGGTCGAGGTTAATGGGTGCTCGAGCACCCAATTTTTATATGTAGATCCGCCCCTGTCTAGAAGACCTCATATGCATGCTTCTACCACTGTTCTTATCAGTATTCGCCATTATGTCCTTTGAATACTTCTACTGTGATTGCATGTTACTTTGCTATCATGTTTCTCATGAGTTCTTTTGCTAGAGAAACCTGTTATTTTCTGAATTCTAAACATGATTTCGATTAAATTGCCTGCCCACTCATCTTTGCTTTATGATTTGCTTGAACTAGGTTTTTATTTTAAAACCCTTAATTCTTTAAGATTGACTTTGAGTCTCTGAACTGAGTTTGGACTTCCTTGTTTTCATATAATTCTGACCTTTTGCTAAAACTCTCCTACACTTGAGTTTCTACTGATTTTACAATGGCATGACAAGTGTCTTTCATGCTTAACGCGTCTGTGTGCTCTTTATATATGATGAATCTTTCTTTAAAAAAGGCTTTTCAACTTGTGATTAATTCAAAATCCCTTCTAAATAGGTTGGATTGATTCCCTTCCATTGTTTGCTGATTTCCCTTAACTTAAAACCTTTTCCATCTTTCTGACCCGATTCATTCATATAAAATCTCAGACCCTTTGATTTTCTGGTTGTTAATTGATCTTCTTACCTTATTTGCACAAATCGTGTATTGTGAAAACCCCGTCCTTAAATAAATTTTATGTATTCACCCCTAATTTCCTACTTTACACAAAGTGTTTGATTACTTTCCTTCCATAATTGGTTCATATCCATTTGAATCTGAATCCCTTAATTAAGGGAAGCCTTGTGTAATTGATTGACAATAAGTTCTTTAACTATTTTCTTACCTTATTTCTGCCTGATTTCTACACTATAAAAGGCACGATCCTTTTACACCTTCCACACACTACACACTTTCAGAACCTCCTCTGAACTCTTACTTACATTTCATAATATTCTTGCTTCTTGTCTGCAGTGTGGCTTTTACAAGACTACTACTTTCCCTTTATTTGTTTCTTTGAAACTGGTATGTCCTAACTTAAGCTTCAGAATCACCACAATGTGTTTACTTATAGCTTTTTTTGCATCTATGTCTCCTTTACTACTTCTGCAGAGTTAAATATTTAACTAGCATGTTGATGTCTTTTGTTTGTTTCTGCTATGAATCTTTGCTCCCTATTTCCCTTTATGTGGTTCGAGTTACATTTTAAAATATGACAATATTCAAGTTATTGTCTATGGTTTGCATTTGATCCCTTAGGGGATGCTACCTCCTAAGAAATATGTTCTGGTAAGTTTATGGGTGTGCGATCATCTCCCATTGTTGGTTATTCCCACTAGCCTGCTTTTTGCCTTTTGCAAACTCCCCATTCCCTATGTCCCTATGTGTACTGTTTCCCTTCTCCTTCCCCCTTTTAGAAATTTTCACTTACACTCTCTCCTAGTCTCTAGGTTCTGCTCCCCTCCTGTGAGCCTTGCCTTGGGACCTTGAGTTCCCTGTGAACTTGGATACTTGAGGATTGGCCCTTCCACACTACACTATGTCTTAATCTGATAACACATTTGGGCGTGAGCATTTCCCAGAGTCCACATGAGGCTCTTAGGGAACTCTGACACATCCTAATGGGAAAAAGGCTTTGGATCATGATCTCTTGGAGTTGGTTCATCTTATATTTCAGATATAGAGTCTGAATTAGGCTCCCCTTGGTTGTATTTTTAATTTCTGATGTGTTTTTCTTTTCTTACTTTCGTTCTGGGGTTTAATAACTTGTAATAAACTGTTGGGGTTGGCTAGTGAAAAAGTGAGGGGATAACTATATGCAAAGGGTAGATATCCTACCTATAGGTTTTCGAACTTCTGCATGCATGTAGATATCCTACCTATAGTCTATTTATGAAACACTGCATTCATGTGGATATCCTGCCAATAAGTTTGTTTTCTTAATTTTTGTGTTCATATAGATATCCCGCCTATAGTATAGGTTTTTGAAATTCATATAGATATCCTACCTATAGTTCATTTCAGAACTTCTGTATTTATATAGATATGATGCCATAGGAATTCTGAATTCCTGCACATCATATAGATACCATGATCATAGGAATTCTGCATTTTCTCATATATATACTGTGTCTATAATTAATTGGAAATCTAAATCCTACATATGCATCATTTATTAGGCAAATATGTTTATAGGGATAAAAATAATGGTCAATTGCATTCAAATGTCATGCCTATAGGATTTCTGCTTCTTTATTATGTCTATATGTGTCTAAAATGAACAATGCGTAGAAAGCATGCCTATAGGAATCAATAATCAATTTTGAAACGTTTTGCTCGCTTATAAGTCTAAAACCAGTAACAATAGTGTCTAACGTCTGCATAACTGGTAACTCTTGCTAAAACTTGCTTGTCTTTAACAATCTGGCAACTTATCTTAAATCAGTATGTATTCAATTTACTTCATCTTTTCTGAAATCAGTAGATATCATGCATATAGGAGCCGTGTCCAACTTTTATGTAAGCCTTAGGGTAAAAGTTATAAACTGCACCGATCTTTATTAATTACAACTAGTGAGCAGGTCTACTTTGGACTTCTTATCTGAAAATATGTGATAAATCAGCCTGCCTTAACTTTTACGTTTAATCAAACCCTAAACAGTACTTGCAAGTCATGCTAAATTATGTGCTTTCTTTGATTTAAAGGATGTCTGTTTGAGTCTTATTTGTTTATGTGCTTTCCCCAAACTTGGTATATATGTGTTTTGATTGTCGCCTTAGAATTTGCCTTTTAAAACTTTAAAAGGCCATACCCCTTCCCTGTTAGGATTAATAGTCCCAAATGCCTCAGGGACTGGTAAGATTGGGGTAGGTAGTAGCATGCAATAAGTAAATGAGACCATTCCGCGTTTTAAATACCTTGATGGAATAGGAAAGGATAGATATGGATATGATGACCACGGGATAACAAATCGTGTAGCCCCTCATTGAGGAGTGCTTACCGGATGTCGTGTGGGGTGATCCATATTATTTATAAACCTAGGACCCCCTTTCCTTTACTTTTTTATTTCATTGTTTACTTTCAAATTTCAAAACTATTTTCTCAAAATTCAGCTTTTCTTTCGTTTCTTTTAACTTCATCTATTTGACACCATTATGTGAAAATCTTATCTTATTTTAAAGTCGTACTTTCCAACATGTTATTTGTACTTAAAGTTAACACCTTCCCCTTGGGATAATTTCAAACCCTTACCCAATCTATAGTTTCCTAAATCAAACTCTTATTAGTGTCCTAATGCACTTTAATAATTAGGCGGTGACTCTTCAATTCAAACTCAATTCCCAAAAAGGAACGAGTTGTCCTCCCAAATGTCATAAACCCGATTTTGCGAGAAAAAGGGGGCACGATAGCATGGCAAATTTGCTGGGGAAATTCTTTTGGGCTTTTACCATATTAGGCTTCTTTTGACTTTACGCTTCCTTATATGTCCTTATTTAGTATTTAATTCGATCTTCTACTACGAAACTGACTTTGCTCTTTGTTTGTTTGCCTTATTTCTTTTATCGCTTTTCTTTACAGCTTTCTGTTATTACCATTGTAAATTATGCATAATTGTTGTAATTATTATTTTTACGTGACAATTTTTTTTAATATTGTATAAGCATGTTTTAAACATCATATTCCACTCGTGCCAAACAAATAACATACCAATACTTATAATGAGTGGTTTCACCCCTTCGATATTATCACCCCCTAAATTCGGCAAAGGCATATTTTCGGTAAAATTAGTCGATTAACAGTGTAGTTGACGGTTCCGCGCCTTTCCCTCTTGAGTTGTCCGCTCAAGGGTACCTGTCTAAAACCCCATAGAAGCCCTACTTTTTTTAATTGTGCATGCACCATGGTCAAACCTAGTTGAGTCTGTTATGTTGTGCGCATAATGACTCTTTAAGATATCCTTGTACAGATTTCACTAGGTTTCCCTGAAACCCAAACGGACACAACCACGTTATGTTCATTTATTTGGAGAACTAAACACTTTATGCCAATTATTGATACTTAATAGTCGAGTCTTGTAGGAGTAATGGCCTAACCCTTTTGTCTTGCAGAAACATGAGATGCGAAGTCCCCAGATTCAGCATGGTCACCAACATCCACCCAAAATTGCCAAGCTGGTGTGAGGATCTTGATTCCAGTGATCAGACTCTTGTTTGGAAGTACCTAGGAAATCTGCCTTCCCTCCTAGAAATCCAACCCAACAACAAAATCATATAAGCTGCCACTTTGTTCTAGGATTGCGATAGGTCCGTATTCCGCTTCGGGATATTGAGATAACACCCGTGCGATAAGAAATAGGAGGACTGGCTGGTATACCATGGGAGACTCCAGATTTTTTAATGTCGAAAAACTGCAAGGGTAGAGGTTTTCTAAAAATTATGGGTCTAAAGAAGAATCCAGACTTGACCTGTTTGAAAGAGTTTTACATTCCCTTTGATTATTTGTACGAGAGGTACAGTGACAACAAACATTACCATACTTATCCTGATGATTTCGCCCTTACATCATTGGGGCATATTCACCGAAGGGTCTTTGTCTTTATGTTCTGCTTCCTGGGGATGATAGTGTTTTCTACGAAGAAAGCAATGATCCATACCAGGCTAGTTATGGTCACTAAAACCTTAATGGAGGGAATTGGTGGGCAACCATTTAGCATAGTGCCTACGATCATTGCAAAAATGTACCGAGCCTTGGAAAAATGTCAACAAGGAACCAAACACTTTGAGGGTTGCAACTTGCTACTCCAACTCTGACTCATGGAGAACATCCATAAGGGTGAATATTGACAAGAGATTCAGCATAGGGACTAGGAAGATCATATTGCTTCCATCAGCCAAGGAGGATGAACTATATGCCCAACATTTTTGCTCAGTCGGAAGATGCCAAAGGATGGGTAGAGATGTTTGAAAATCTAAAGGAAGACCAAGTACAATGGATGTTCGAATGGTTCCCTACTGAAGAGTTCATTTCCCGATCCAGGGATGCACCATTTCCGATACTTATCGATTTGAGAGGAATTTACCCTTACGTCTCTCTCCGAGCTATGAGACAGGCAGGTAAGATTCAGGTTATACCAAGGGTCAACAAAATGAGTCACTTCCAGGCCGATTTTCAAGATGATGATAGCCTTTATAAGTGCCAAGCTCAGCATGTGGCACTGCAAAATTTTCATGGGAAAAGATACCATCGAGCTGGACAGATACCATGCTTGTTATAATCCATACTATCCAAGCTGGCTGGAGGATAATCATAATGGTCTGCATCAACTCGGGTTTGTTCAAGGTCACAGGATCATTGACGAAAAGGCTGAGGCACATGTCAAATACAACCAACTGCGCAATAGGATTAGGGAATGCGAAAACGAGCACGTGAGATTTATGAAGCCCACCAAAAGCTGATTGAAAAGTGGAAAGACATAGTCGTAGCTCCAACAAATGACTGGGTTACTTGGAGCCGGGTTTAGTAGACCTGGAAAGGAAATTCATCAAGAGGATCGAGGACTGCCAGAATACTGAGAGAAACAAAGTTTGACACCTGGCTAGAGCCTACTTGCTAGTAGGACTTCGCGAGCTGGTGAAGCTGTTCGATGGAGCCAAAGATGTCGAGTCTGGGGAAGGTCCTTCTGGGACCAAATAGATATGAGTCTTTTCCTTTTGCTTTATGAAATGTAATAAGGTTAATGGCCACTAGTGACATTTTATTTCTTGTTATTTAGTGTCGTTTTGGGATTTGTCTACTTTTTATCAATCAAATGAGGCACTCAACATTATAAGTTCTCCAAATCAATTTATCGCTAGGCCTACCTCGGGCACAAAGAGGTTCCCTAAATTAGGACACGATTTACATTCTTGCACTATGTATGTCTATATATTGCAATATTTCTTCTCATAATCCTCACTAATCAGTTACCTTTTTATTTTATTCCTCTACCCAAAAGTTTGTGCTTTCTTGCAACATTATCCTACTTCACAAGATCCAAGGGCCCTCCAACCACTCCTCCTCCGAGTCCTATCAGATACAAGAACAAAAGAAAGATGGAAGATTTGAGCAACACCAGAAAGGAAAACACAATTGAATGGGTAGAGGTTACTCATGGTACTCATGCCCCGAAGGAAAGTGTGTCCCAACTCGAGAAGAAACTATTGATATTTCAGGAGGAACTTGATCAAGTTCGGAACTTGGAAAGTTTGTGATTTCCCCTCACCACCCGAGATGTCAAATTTCCAAACGCTCAGAACCCCACACCTCCACAAAATATCCCAAAAAATTATCCTGCTCCTCGCCACCACTGCAATACTTGCCACACCTCCAACAATAGTCCACTGCTTATCCCAGAACCTTTGAACTCCACAAATGACCATTTTCGCACTCATCATAACACTGCCATCTACGTGGATACCATGCCACAATCCACTCAACCCATCTCAAGCGCACCCGAGTCGGATGATAAAGACTCATTCATCAGGAATCTAGGCGAAGAACTCAAGAAACTGACTAGCCGAATTTAGGGCGTTGAAGAAAGTAAGGGGATTGAATGGTTGAATTACAAAGACCTTTGCATACAACTGGATGTCGAACTGTTTGAGGGGTAAAAACCTTCTAGGTTTGAGATGTTTGATGATACAAGGGATCCGAAAGTTCACTTGAGAAAGTATTGCGACAAGCTAGTCAGACTAGTTAAGGACGAGAGGATACATATGAAACCTTTTATGAGGAGTCTGAAGGGAGATGCTCTATATTGGTACATCAGCCAAAAACCGAAGAAATGGTCGAACTGGGTGAGTATGGCATCCGACTTTATGGACAGGTTCCGATTCAACACAAAAAATGCACCAGATGTGCTCTTTATTCAGAACCTAAAGAAGAAGCCCAACGAAACATTTTGCGAGTATGCCACTCGCTGGAGATCAAAAGTTGTTAAAGTCAGACCTACTTTAGAGTAAGAACAAATGAACAAGTTTTTCATCCGGCCGAGGACCCGTAGTACTATGAAAGACTGATGCTGATCGAGAATCATAAATTTTTTGACATCATCAAGTTGGGAGAAAGGAACGAAGAAGGTATCAAAAGTGGTATGATTACGAACTTGGAACCCTTGCCAGCTACTAACAAGGCCCTATAGTCTGGCGGTACGTCTAAGAAGAGGGACGTGGGCAGCGTGATTTATCAAATACCAAACCTACCCAATGCCTCCACTCACATATCAACCTACTCCAAATTACCAAGCACCTTCACCCTCTTACCAAACTCCACAACCAACTTATCAATCACCTCCACCACCTACTTATAAATTACCTCCACCTCATACATATCACCTCATACATGTCTACCAAGCCTACAATAGTCAGCCGTCCCCACTATCAATCACCACCCACTCGCCAAATCTTTCCTAAACCTCAACAAGACTTTGACCATAGACCTCCCAAACAATGTAACACCATTGTTGAACCAATTGAGCAGGTGTACGAAAGGCTCAAAGCTGCTGGTTATGTCACCCCCATCCCTGCTATAACCCCTGAAAATCCTTCTCAATGGGTCAATCCAAATAAATCCTGCGCATACCATTTCGGCATGAAAGGTCATACCATTGATAAATGTCGCTCTCTGAAAGATAAAATCTAGACGTTGATTAATAGAAACATTATTATGGAAAGTCAAACAGTATTCAAGATAAATTTGAGCTTGAATTTACACACGAGAAAGGCTTTCAAAAAAGTGTACTGGACATGGCACCTTTGACTACTTTGCAGCTGGGCAAGATCAAATATTTAACCTAGTATAAGAAATTTTTTAGATAAATATATAATAATTTTATTAACCTAGCAGGTGCCATACCACCCCACCCTAATGGGTGAATCCGCCACGAGTTCCACCGACGGTGACTTATGAAATGTGTAGACATATGTCACGATCTGATTTTTCACCCTCGAGAGTCGTGATGGAGCCTACTCATGTTGTAATGACCCGGCCCATAGTGACATGAGTTACTGGCCCGTTTTCCTCATTTTATGCTTCTATATGTTTCATTATATGTGTTTGGAGAATTTGAAGTAATTCGGATGGAGTTCGGTTAGAAATGAGACAATTAGTCTCTATATGAGAATGTTAGTTTAGAAAAGTTAATTAAATATTGACTTATGAGTTAGAGGGCTCGGAATGGATTTTTGATGATACGATTAGTTTTGGGTGATGATTTGTTACTTAGGAGCGCAATCGGAATTGAATTTGAGGTCCAGTGTAGAATTAGGCTTGAATTGGCTAAGTTTGAATTTTGGCGAATTCCGGTTGATTGGTGAGATTTTGATCTTGGGGTCGGAATGGAATTCTGATAGTTGCAGTAGTTCTCTTAGGTGATTTTGGATATGTGTGCAAAGTTTCAGGTCATTCGGAGGTGTTTAAGCCGGGTGTTAGATCAAATACAAGTTTCAGAAGTTTTAGTTTAACTTAGGCTTGAATCCGTGGTGATTTGATGGTTTTGATGTTTATGAGAGTATTTTTATGCTACGAGCAAGTTTGAATGAAGTAATAGGATGTATCTGTATTTTTGGTTGAGGTCCCGAGGGCCTCGGGGTGATTTCGGATGGCTAACGGCGAATTTTGAGCATGAAAAGTGCAGCAGAAATTGCAGCAGAGGATTTACTCTATGTGATCACATAGGTATGTCTGTGGTCGCATAAAAGGCCTGGAGAAGTTTCAAAAATATCTCTATGCTATCGCATAAGGGGGCTTGCGATCGCATAGGTATGGGGGATGGTTCAGTGCGGTCGCGTGGGTGTGTAAGCGATCGCGTAGTGGGAGGAAGCAAAGTTCTGCGATCGCAAGGGGTTTCCTATTATCGCGTAAGAGGAATTTGAGGGCCCAAAATTTTGGTCTATGCGATCGCAGGGGAAGTGATGCAATCGCATAGAAGCGCAAACTGCTGGACAGAAGGGTTTTTATAATTAAAACCTCCACGAGCTTCATCATTATTTCCACCATTTTTGACCCCATCACGAGCTTTGAATAGGGATTTCGAGGGATTTTCCTAGCCTAAGTGTTCGAGTTTGTGGCAATATTATTGTAGAAATCAGTAGAAAATCACCAAAATGAGTTAAGTTAGGGCTTGAGAAATTGTGATGTATAAATGAATTTGAAGGGGCATTCGAGCTCCGTTTTCGACAAACTTTATATGTACGGACTCATGGTGAGATGAGGAATCCGTTGATGTGATTCTCGGATTTTTTCAAGAAGTGAGCCCGGGGCTCGAGTTTTACCAACTTCGTGAATTTTAGTACTTTTTGAGTATTATTAATTGGGTTATGTTTCTTTAACCCATATTTACATATTCATTGTGATTTTGACTAGATTTGACGCGCGAGGAGGTCGATACAAGAGGAAAAAGCATTGCGGACCAGTCTACGACTGGCTAGAGGTGAATAGTTTGTATAGATGATGGCCTGAGGGTTTGAAACCCCAGTTTATCACATTGTGACGCTATATTAGGGTGTGACTCTCACCCCATGGTAGTTGTGGGATCGTATATGATTGGGGATTGTGACTTGGTCCATCCCCAATGCTAAATATAATTTATTGGCGCCTGATACGTACATTGTATTGTTGAAAATTCGGCTTATTGCCATGTTTGGGGCTGTGTGCCATTCTGTGGCATCCATCTAGGATGAATATAATTGTAATAGTATGATTTATATAATCATTAATCTCAGTCCTGTGTTTAATCGCTGATATGAAATGCTAAGTCACCTTTTTCCTGAAATTAAATAACTAAATTATATTCTTCTTAATAATTGGAAACTCAAAAATAAATTGAATCTGTTATGTGACTCATATGCATCTGTGGACTGAGTATGGATCAGGTTGCACACCGCAGTAGTGATATGATGATATTGCGCTTGGGCTGTAGGAGCCCCTCAAGAGTATGTACACACCCCCAATGAGTGTCGTCGACATTAAATGGATGGGGCTGTACGCCACAGCGGATCATGTGCATTGCATTGCATTCTTGCATTATACTTGGCTGATATACTTGCTACTATTTTGGTGTTAGTTCGTAGTTAAGGTGTCAGACTATTAGTTATAGCTTCGCTTTGTGGAACTTCATAGATTTTTTATCTTCAGACATTTTATATGCTTATTAATCACTGAGTTGGTAGTACTCACCCCTACTCCCTGCACCTTGTGTGATGATTCAGGTGCACCAGAAGCTTAGCTGAGCAGTTATTGTCTCCAGAGATTTTTCCGAGTTGTTGAGGTAGCTTCTTGACGTTCGAAGGACCTGGCTACTCTTCCTATTTCAGTTTTATTATTATATACATTTCCATATTTATGTATTTTCATTCAGATATTATTATCTAGTTTGTTTTTAGAGGCTCTAAATCGTGACCCCAGCTCTTATGGGAGTTTTTATATTTCGTATCTCTCTGTATTATATTATTTATATTATTTGATTATTATTCTAAAGTATTAAAAATCTTCCTTAAATTGTCGGTTTGAGATTTACTATTCAATCGAAGCGATAGTTGTTCAGGCTTGCCTAGCTTTAGGTTTGGGTGCCATCACGACCCGGTTTGGGTCGTGACAAGTTGGTATCAGAGCCTAGATTACTAGGCCTCGCGAGTCATTAGCAGGTTTAGTATATTCCCTCGGATCGGTATGTAGATGTCCGTATCTATCCTCGGGAGGATACAGAACCTTAGTAAACACTTCACTTTCTTGAAATCTTATCATGCGTCCTTGATTCAGCTCGAAAGAGTAACTCTTGAAATACCTTCTGCGTAAATGTATGCACGAACGACTGCTCAGTATCAGATGTGCCTTGATGGCTTGTGATTCCCCGATTAAGGGGCGAGACATGATCGCTTTGAGTTCGATGTTAGGCCAGTCTGGAGGACTTGAAGTCAGATCTTTGTCAATGGCTTGAGCACCGAGTGCTGATTGTACGAGCTAGTGTTATGAACTAATATGTTCAGTATTATCCCTAATAGTGGGAATGGCGGCTGGATAGCTACGTGATGAGTATGTTGGTGTTGTGTGATATGTCTATATGACTTGGAAGTGTCAGAGAAGGTCTCCTAAGTGATAGATGAACCTTAAGTGTTTGATTCCCATTGCGATTAGATGTGTAGCCCGAATATAGGAGCGTGAAGAATCTTTTCAAGTCTCTTAGTGGGAGTGAAGTAAATTGCACGATATGATATGAGTTCAGACTCAGGAAGACTAAGTAGCGATGTAATGTATATGACTATGGAAGGTATACAGAAATGTTATATCGAGGTGAATCGGGTAGGTTATATCCTACGGAGTGATATGAAGTGATGCGATTCTTATGTGTGTATGTTAGAAGATATCATGTGTAATTGAAAGGAATTTCCTATGTGTTATAATTCGAATAGGTGCAACGCATGTCCACGCATCAATTTTGATAATAGAATACATGTAGTATTGAGGTTAATGTTGTTGATATACATTGTGATGCTTTGTCAAGTTGTGGACATGTTTTTAGGATGGTTTTGATGTGTTCAAGATTTATATGTAGCATTCAAGTGTTTTAAGGTTGAGTAGGTGACCAAGTTAGTGTTTTCATTAAAACAGGTCAAGACTTGTGGTATTTCTACGTTAATTACGGGATTCTATGTATCAGTATCTAGGAAGTAAAGGTACCGGACTTAGATTTGTAGGAAGTTCTTCAAAGTAGGGTATTTTGGAAGGTGGTATTTTGGGAACGTTTAAGAGATTATATATTGGCCTATTGATCTTAGACAGTGTGGTCTTACATTCGAGTCTCGTGTGGTAAGCCTGGATTGAGGCATTGTGGTGATACAGCAAGAGAGTATATCAAGTTGAGAATGAATCAGAAGAAAATCTAGACAAATAAAGTAGCTTGTTAGTGGACCGAAATGGTATGGTAAAGGTATGATCAATTCCTTGTTTATGTTCAAGGTAATGAGCCCTTACGGATATTGGGCGGCAGAGATTTTGAGTTCGGACAGCTTGCTTAGACTGGTGTGGATAGAAGGATTTAGCCCTGGCATTTTAGCTTGTGTCTAGGAAAAGGAGATGGAGTTCTCAGGTTATCCTAGTATGGTATGGTATGTGCAGTCTGTTGTGGAGGATTGGGATTTGTGTGTGTAAGGTACGTTCAGTTCCAAATGGGAAGTCATTAAATTTTTAAGCAGCACGGGCACCTGCATGTGATATAAGAATCGACCCACAGATGATTAAGGAAAATGGTATTACTATTCTAGTAATTTGATGGGAGTATACGTTCAGTAAGAGGGGAAGGTGATGTAAGTTGATAACACTTCGGTGGAATTTCGGTAGTTTCCTCTTGGACCGACTGTTGACATTTGAGTTTGTTGATGGCATAGGGAAAATTTTTAATATCTTTTCTAGAGTGAATGAGTACTTGATGTGCAATATGTATTCAAACGGTAGAATGTGGGACTAGGTATAGTTATTTGTGTGTTATATGGAGTTGGAACTGGGAGCTCTCCGATACACTCTATGTCACAATTATGGATAGTGAGTATTCGGCATAGTTTAGGGGCAATTAGATTTGGAGGCTAGAGTGGATCTTTATTTGTTGATACGATAGATCTTGGATGTGATATTGGATGTAGACTGGTTGCCTCAGTGTTGGGTTAATCTAGGCTATTGTGTTATGGGTTATGCCGGAGGATGCCATAGGTTGTGTGGTGTGGTGAATCGGGTGATGTTATTGCGGGAGTGGGTTGCATTCCAAAGACCATCGGGAAGCTGAGAAGGATTGCTTGTCTTGTTGGGCCTTCGTGGCAAATGTCAGTGCAGAGGTTTCTACCATTGATTTAGTTCCGGTATTGAGGGACCTTTCGGATGCGTTCCTCATGGCCGGGCATGTCGCAGGGCGGGATTGTGGACTTCATTATTTAATTGGTGTCGGGAACCGTATCATACTGCTTTGGCATGAGTTATAGTAGTGGAAGAGGCATCTTCAAGCTTCTTGGTAAGCTGATTGAATACGTGTTTAGCTTGAGTTGGCTTGGTTAGTCCCGAATGTATTGATAAAGGATGGGTTGATCCGATCGTTATTGGATCTGCTAGTGATCTGGGAAGATCTATGAGTTGCTTTTCTATGCTGCGAGGCGCTATGATTTATGGGCAGTGGTATATAAATTGCGGTGCTATCGAGATTCATAGTGGAAGTTGAGTTTTGTAGCTTACACAGCCATAAGTAGATATGATTATGCATTTAGTGTGCTTATGACTGATACTTGGTATTTTGTTATATTGAGCAAATTCGTCTCGATGTGCATCTCCCTATGTGTGATATTTGACGGGATCAGGTGGCACACCGCCACAGGGTATGTTATCTGGATCGGGTTGCGCGCCGCAACAGTGTGATGTTGAGGATACTTTCCGTATGCTACTTTGTATGCCTTGCTTCCTAGTTTATGAGGAAACTCCTTTTTGGGAGTTACTCGGCGAATAGCCCATCGGTTATGTCCTTTCAGGATTGAATGGTGTAGATAACTTGCTTCACCATGGGTGTGATGGATTGTTTGGTTTCAGAAATTAATCTGTGCGTGGCTATCTATTTTGAGCATGATGACTCGAGGTACTTCATATGTAACAGTGTTTGGATAGGATCGCGTGTTGTGGTGAGGCCACGTGAAGTTATGACCTTTCAAAGGAGGAGTCAAATATTCTATTTCGATTATGTGGGACGGTGTCCCAGCCTTGTGTTGTAATGGTATTGATGAGCTTAAGGTACAACTCTTTCGTTGAGCCAATATCATGATTAGAGTATATTCAAGTCGTTCGTTATTGGTGCGTGTGTTATGCAAGTGTGGCTTTGGCCGGTGATAAGGTGTCATATCACTATAATGGCATGTAGGATTCGAGGTGATTGTTGGAGTCAATAATGAATAAGAACGGATTTGGTTTTAGCTAGTTGGAAGGTTAATATCAAGGTTGGACTCGGAAATTTGTTGTGATAGTAGTCCAAGGGGAATTGACTTCATGAATGGTTGATCTGAGAGATTTTCATAGTATTGCGTGTTTCATCTATTGTTGGCAGTATATGTAAGTGTTGGAATAACACCTTAGCTAATAAGAGGTTCCTATCGATAACTAAGTATTTTGGGCAACGTTGTGAATGGAGACTATCGTTTCGAGTGTTGAATTTTGTGGTTTGTTTCATAGGTTCACCTGAGGTTGCAGGTATGGGTTATTACAGCTGGTTCAAGCTTATTTTGAATGTAAATGTGAGCTTCTGATCTTGTGTATGATTTCAGAGGTGCAATGTGGCTCTACGGTTATGGTCTAAACGGACTTTGAAAGTTTAGCAGTGTTGTATTATCGGCCCTATGTGAGTTAGGGTGACGTGGGATCACCCCAGGTATGTGTTTGGTAAGGACATTAGAGTATTGGTTGGCTCCTAGTACAACTCTGGGCACGATCGAGGACGAGCGTTTGTTTAAGTTGGGGAGGATGTAACGACTCGACACATCTTCAAATGAGTTACCGACCAATTTTCCCCATTTTATGCTTCTATATGTTTCATTATATGTGTTTGTAGAATTTGAAGTAATTCAGATAGAGTTCTGTTATAAATGAGACAAGTAGTCTCTTTATGAGAAAATTAGTTTGGAAAAGTCAACCGAATATTGACTTATGGGTTAGAGGGATCGGAATGGATTTATGATGATTCGAATAGTTTCGGGTGATGATTTGTGACATAAGAGCGCAATCGGAATTGAATTTGGAGGTCCGGTGTAGAATTAGGCTTGAATTGGCTAAGTTTGAATATTGGCGAATTCCGGTTGATAGGTGAGATTTTGATCTGGGGTCGGAATGGAATTTCAAAAGTTGCAGTAGCTTCATTTGGTAATTTTGGATATGCATGCAAAGTTTCAGGTCATTCGGAGGTGTTTAAGTCAGATTTTAGATCAAATGCAAGTTTCAGAAGTTTTAGTTTAACATAGGCTCGAATCCGTGGTGATTTAATGATTTTGATATTTATGATAGTGTTTTTATGCTATGAGCAAGTTTGAATGAAGTAATAGGACATATATGTGTTTTTGGTTGAGGTCCCAAGGGCGTCGGGGTGGTTTCTGATGGCTAACGGGAAATTTTGAGCATGAAAAGTGCAGCAGAAATTGCAACATAGGATTTACTCTATGCGATCACATAGGTATGTCTGCGATCGCATAGAAGACCTGGAGGAGTTTCAAAAATTTCTCTATGAGATCGCGAAAGGGGGCTTGCAATCGCATAGGTATAGGGGATGGTTCAGTGCGGTCGCGTGGGTGTGTATGTGATCGCATAGTAGGAGGAGGAAGCAAAGCGCGATCGCAAGGGCTTTCCTGCAATCGCATAAGAGGAATTTGAGGGCCCGAATTTTTGGTCTATGCGATCCCAAGGGAAGTGATGCGGTCGCATAGAACCACGAACTGCTGGACAGAAAGGTTATTATAATTAAAACCTCCGCGAACTTCATCATTATTTTCAGCATTTTTAACCCCTTCACGAGTTTTGAACAGGGATTTGAGGAATTTAACTCAGAAACAATTGGAGGTAAGTTTCGTAGCCTGATTGTTCGAGTTTGTGGCAATATTATTGTAGAAATCAGTAGAAATCACCAAAATGGGTTATGTTAGGGCTTGAGAAATTGTAATGTAAAAATGGAATTTGAAGGGGCATTTGATCTCCATTTTCAACGAACTTTATATGTACGGACTCGTGGCGAGACGAGGAATAATGTGATTTTTGGAGTTTTTTGAGAAGTGGGCACGGGGCTCGGGTTTTACCAATTTCATAAATTTTAGTACTTTTCGAGTATTTTTTATTGGGTTATGTTTCTTTATCCCATATTTATGTATTCATTGTGATTTTGACTATATTCGACGCGTGAGGAAGTCGATACAAAAGGAAAAGGCATTGCGGACCTCTCTACGGCCGACTAGAGGTGAGTAGTTTGTATAGATGATGGCCTGAGGATTTGAAACCGCGGTTTATCACATTGTGATGCTATGTTAGGGCGTGAATCGCACCCCATGGCAGGTGTGAGATCGTATATGATTGGGGATTGTGACTTGGTCCATCCAGAGTGCTAAATAAAATTTATTAGCGGGTGATAAGCACATTGTCTTGTTGAAAATTGGGTTTATTGCCATGTTTGGGGGCTTGTTCCTATCTGTAGCATCCATCTAGGATGAATATCATTGTGATAGTATGATTTGTATAGTCATTGATCTCAATCCCGTGTTTAATCGCTAGTATGAAATGCTAAGTCACCGTTTTCATGAAATTAAGTAACTAACTTATATTCTTCTTAATAACATGAAACTGGAAACTAAATTGAATGTGTTATGTGACTCATATGCATTCTGTGGACTGAGTATGGGTCGGGCTGCATGCCGTAGTATTGATATGATGATATTGCGCTTGGGCTGTAGGAGCCCCTCTGGAGTTTACACACACTCCCAGTAAGCGTCGTCGACGTTAAATGGATCGGGTTGTACGCCGATGAGGATCATGTGCATTGCATTCTTTCATTAAGCTTGGTATTGTTTTGCTGCTAGTTTGTAGTTAAGGTGTCAGACTGTTAGTTTTAGCTTTACTTTGTGGTACTTTGTGGATTTCTTATCTTCAAACATTTTATATGCTTATTTCTCACTGAGTCGGTAGTACTCACCCTTACTCCCTGCACCTTGTGTGCAGATTCGGGTGCACCGGAAGCTTAGCTGAGCAGTCGTTGTCTCCAGAGATTTTTCTGAGTTGTTGAGGTAGCTGCTTGATGTTCGAAGGACTTGGCTACTCTTCCTATTTCAGTTTTATTATTATTTACATTTCCAGACTTATGTATTTTCATTCAGATATTTTTATCCAGTTTGTTTTTAGAGGCTCTAGACTCGCGACCCTAGATCTTATGGGAGTGTTTATCGGTTTTCGTATCTCTTCGTATTATCTTATTAATATTATTGGATTATTGTTCTAAAGTATTAAAAAAATGTTCCTTAAATTGTCGGTTTGAGATTTATTGTTCAATTGAGAACGATTGTTGGTCAAGCTTGCCTAGCTTTAGGGTTGGGCGCCATCACGACCGAGTTTGGGTCGTAACAAATGTGAGCTAGGCAAGCCAATTATTGAAATATTTACCTTTTACCAATTGTATTCCCTTTAACATTATATAAAACAATAGTTTGTAAACAACAAAACTTTAGAATATGCGAAAAAACAACAACAAAATATCTAGACATATAGCTATTACAACAGTTTAAGACTTAACCACCCAGAACTGGCATCACGGTATCACAGCCGATCTAAGATTTACTACATACAAAGTCTGAATAAAATAACGATACACTGTTTCTGAATGTAAGGAAAATGAAACAGGAAATAGGGATATATGGAGACACCAGGGCCTGTGTACGCCTTCAAGTCTACCTTGGATTTTCACCTGGACTGGAGGTAGCCTTCAAATTATGGTGCAAGAGCTGCTCTGGGATCAGCACATAGTGCAGAGTGTAGTATCAGCACAACGACCCCATATGCTGGTAAGCACCTAGCCTAACCTCGGCGAATCAATGACGATGCTAGGACCAGATCTACCATATTACCTGTGCAATTCAAGTATATACAGCGGAAAAGAAGAATATAAATAAACAGTCAAATATAGGAGGGGGAGCATGCTGCGGGGGAGATATCAATTTCCGAATAGAAAGACAACAGGTAAATGAAAGAAGCAATATATCTCAGATATCAACAAAAGAACAAGAAATCAATAAGTGCACAACATCACCATTCGTGCTTTTACTCTCGTCCTCACCAAAGGCAATCAAGTAATGAAAATGTGCACGACATCACCCTTCATTCTTTTACTCTCTTTCCTCACCATATAATCAGTATAATCGGCACGGAATGGTACCCCGTGCGGCATGATATCACCCTTTGTGCTTTACACTCTTTCCTCACAAAAATAATGCACGACATCACCCATCGTGCTTTACACTCTTTCCTCACAAAAATAATTCACGCCAACCTAAGAACTGTTGGAAACACGTTTCAAATGCAATATACTAAACGTGTGTTCTTTTGTAGGTTTTGATGAATGTCAAACAAAGCAATAAGCGATATATAGCAGTGCTCAAGGACAAGCACATAATGGATGCATTACAAGAAGCTCAAGACAATGCTTGGAAATGTTATAATTGAGTCAATATTAATTGTGATCTTGATTCCTCAATCTTGGCTCATAACATGGCTTCTCTACTAAAATTATTTTTCCAAAATCATGCATATTTAAAGTAAGTGTCAAATGATTTTAAACTATGCATATTTACATGTGTTAAAATGTTTTCCAAACATGCCTCAAAAATCTGGGCTAAGATAATCGATTATGTACTTATGATAATCGAGTATCTCTAAGCCAAGACTGCATGACAATCGATTGTGAATTAATGATAATCGATTGTGAGTAAGCCAGTTAACATCAGGTTTTTGCAAACTGCATAACAATCGATTGTGTACTTTCGATAATCGATTGTTAACTGAGGCAAAGTTTTCAAAACTCATAAAAATCGATTATGAACTAATGGTAATCGATTGGAATGAGAAAAATGTCTCCCAGTGTTTTTAAGTAAAATAATAATCGATTGTGGCTTTTGATAATTGATTATATATGAGACAGTAAGTTTTGAAATTAATTAATAATCGATTGTGGCTTTTGATAATCGATTATATATGAGACAGTAAGTTTTGAAATTAATTAATAATCGATTGTGGCTTTTGATAATCGATTATATATGAGACAGTAAGTTTTGAAATTAATTAATAATCGATTGTTCTATTTGATAATCGATTGTTGAAGCTGACCGTTGTCATAATTTTTTTTAAATTACCTTCAGGTAATCGATTGTGATATTTAACAATCGATGTTTTAGCGTAAAATCTGGAAAAGATTTTCTGAACGTTGTTAAAATAATCGATTATTGATTTCCTGATAATCGATGTTTTATGCCAAAAATTGGAAAGGATTTTTTAACGTTATAATTAATCGATTATTGATTTGAAGTAATCGATTGTTAACGTAAAATCTGGGATTGATTTTTTGATCTGATAGGCAAACAATCGATTGTTTAGTCCTGACAATCGATTGTCACTGAGTAATTTCAGCAATCCTTAATTGGCAATTAGACAACGGTAAGACTGAGTTTTTCACCTATAAATACAGGTTTAACTCAGTGTTTTCACAACAACAACACATACAATTTAAGTATTTTCATTGCTAAAAGCTTTCTTACATTGATCATCATTTTCATTCATCTATAAAGCTTTTTGAAGAGCCATTCTATTGAGCTAAGTTGTTGTGATCTTGAGCGTACTATTTCTACTCATATCTACTCATTGAGGAGTACTTTGTAAAGTGAGTGTGTCTTTGTGTTTGTAAGAGAATTGCGATTCTCGTTTGTTGAGGAACTTGTGATTCCTCGGTTGAAGTCTTTGGGATTGTTATCCCCGAGCAATTGAAGTCTTTGGGATTGTTATCCCCGAGCAATTGAAGTCTTTGGGATTGTTATCCCCGAGCAATTGAAGTCTTTGGGATTGGTATCCCCGAGCAATTGAAGTCTTTGGGACTGTGATCCCCGAGCACCTAGGTGAGGCTTGTGTCCTCAGCTGTAACGGTTTGTTAAGCACCCGTAAGCTTGACAAGTTTAGTGGAAATCTCGAGAGAGTCTCTCGGGGACTGGACTAACCACGTTTGTGGCCAACCAGGATACATCTTTGTGTAAGTTTATTTTACTGCACTTGTCTTAATTTCTGCAAAGTTTTTAAATTCCGCACTAAAACGCTTAATAATTTTAAAACGCTATTCACCCCCCCCCCTCTAGCGTAAAGCGTTATTTCCAACAATTGGTATCAGAGCCGTACTCTCTGAAAAACTTAACCGTTTGAGAGAACCATCGATGGCTTCTACTCTAAATTTCTTTGCAGGAATAGGTGAAGGAGAATGCAGCATGTCGCCTCCAATATTAGACGAAAACGACTACTCAGTCTGGAAATATCGGATGCAAATTTTTACAATGGCAAACGATTTGTATCTATGGCAAGCTATTAAACACAGTGATCAACTGACGACAAAAGTCGGGAAAGATAAGGTAAGTGAATACAACACTAAAGCTATGAATATATTACATAACGCCTTGAATCAGGAACTTTGGCGAAAAATCTCCCACTATAAAACTGCTAAGGAAATGTGGGACAAACTTGAGGAATTGCACGAAAACACGCCTCAAAAAGCGGTCAGCACAAACGATGAATCAACTGGTCGGTGCCTCATGGCAGACGAAAAAGACGAGGTAAGTACATCTAACGATATACAAATTGCTTATAACAAACTGCATGATGAGCTGGTAAATGCTTCTAAGACTATTAAAGATTTACAAAAAACTCTTTCTCTACAAGAAGAGGATTTTCAAAAACAACTCCTTTTAAAAGACAAGGACTTTGAAGAACGTCTTTCTTTAGCTCAAAAAGGTGTTGAAAATCTGTCTCGTGATAACGAGAATCTTGCAAATGAAAATCAATTTTTGTTAAATGATAGTATAGAACTTAGACAAGTCATCAAGACCATGCATGAAGCCTCTTGTGTTGAAAATTGCCTTACTTGTACTACTTGTGAGTCCTTAAAACTAGAAAACACAGAACTTAGGAAAACTTTAGAAACTCGTAGTAAAAAAGTTCTTAAAGTTAGTGAAAAAGAATCGCCTAAGAGAAATCAACGGCATAAAAACAAAAACTCCACTACTCCACCTAGAAATAACTCTAAGATTGTAAACAAGCCTAGAACAAATTCTTTTAGACCACCTAGACATTATGCTAGAATGTATGAAGATAAGGGTAGAACTAATATCTTTAGACAACCTAGATCCGAATCTAGGATTCTTGCAAACAAGCCTACAAATAGTAATTTTCGGCAACCAAGAAATTACTCTAGGAACGAGCTTAGACCACCTAGACATGACACTAGGTCCTTCAACAAGTCTAGCACTAATGACCTTAGACCATCTAGATATTATACCAGAAATGGGAACAATATGTCTTGTGTTAATCATTTTCATTCGCCTAGAACCTTGTTGGCTCAACCTAGGCATCAACACAACCCAAACGTAGTATGTCATTACTGCAATCGTATAGGTCATATTGCACCTATGTGTTTTACAAAGCATAGAGATTCTTCATATTATTATCGTTACTTGCCTAACCCCCAAGGACCCAAAATGGTATGGGTACCTAAAGAATATTAATTTGCCTTGTAGGTGTGCTTGAAGGGATCAAGTGTACTATGGTACCTTGACAGTGGATGCTCCAGACACATGACAGGAGACGAATCCAAATTCCTTCAACTAGAGCACAAAGAAGGAGGAAGCGTTGTATTCGGTGACAACAATAAAGGACAAATTATTGGCATCGGATCGGTCGGTAAGAATGAAAAATCCTCTATAAAGCATATATTACTTGTCAAAGGTTTAAAGCATAATCTCTTGAGCATAAGTCAATTATGTGACAAGGGAAATCTTGCTTTGTTTGATTCGGATGAGTGTTTAGTGTTTAGACGCAGTGACTTCAAGATTATTCTACGTGGTTTTAGAATTGACAATATTTACATGGTTGATCTTGAAAACTCCTCATCCGAGTATGTTGATTGTTTGTTGAGCAAAGATGAAAATGTGTGGTTGTGGCATCGTAGAGTAGCTCATATGAACATGCATCTTTTAAATAAATTGATTTCTCAAAATCTAGTGATTGGTCTTCCCTTCTTAAAATTTGAAAGTGATACTATTTGTGATTCATGTCAAAAGGGGAAGCAAACAAGAGCATCTTTTAAATCCAAAAATGTTGTTTCAACATCTAGACCTTTACAACTATTGCATATGGATTTATTCGGACCATCCCGTATCGAAAGTCTAGGAAGAAATAGATATGCTTTTGTAATTGTTGATGACTTCTCTAGATTTACATGGACACTATTTCTTGCGCATAAAAGTGATGCATTTATTAGCTTCAAGCTTTTTCTTAAAAGAGTTCAAAATGAAAAGGAATCAACTGTCACTTCCATTAGAAGTGATCATGGGGGAGAGTTTGATCACAATCTCTTTGCGGACTTCTGTGATGAACTCGGAATCGAGCATACCTTTTCCGCTCCACGTACACCACAACAAAACGGGGTGGTGGAAAGGAAAAATAGGAGCCTCGAAGAGATGGCTAGAACCATGCTCGACGAAGCTAAGATTCCCAAACACTTTTGGGCAGACGCCGTGAGTACCGCATGCTATGTTTTGAATAGAGTAGCAATTCGGCCGATACTCTTAAAAACCCCATATGAACTCTACAAAGGTAGAAAACCTAACATTTCACATCTACGTGTTTTTGGTTGTAAATGTTTTGTGCATAACAATGGAAAGGACCAATTAGGAAAATTTGATGCAAAGTCGGATGAAGGTATCTTCATTGGCTATTCTTCTCGTAGTAAAGCTTATAGGGTTTTTAATAAAAGAACCCAAGTTGTAGAGGAATCTCCTCATATTGTTTTTTTTCCGAAGATAATACTCGCTTGGCGAGAAAGGATTGTGGTCTTGATCTTTCAGGTATTCTGGAAAGCCTAAAGGACAAAATTCAAGAAGAACCACCAAGGAAAGAAACTGACAAAACGGTGGAACCACAAATTGAAAAAGCTCCTCAACCAGAAAATGAACCAAAAGAGCAAATAGAATGGAGGACAGTCAAAGATCATCCTCTCGATCAGGTAATAGGCGACGTTGGAGGGAAGGTAAGTACCCGGAGCTCTCTTAGAAATACCTTAGATCTTACTGCTTTTGTTTCTCAAATTGAACCCAAAACCATCTCTGAAGCAATTGGGGATGAATTTTGGACCTTGGCAATGCAAGAGGAGCTTAACCAATTCAAACGTAACAACGTTTGGGATTTGGTGCCAAGACCCGAAGGTCATACCATAATTGGTACGAAATGGGTTTTTCGAAATAAATTAGATGAAAATGGCATAATCACTAGAAACAAAGCTAGGCTTGTGGCTCAAGGCTATAATCAAGAAGAAGGGATTGATTATGATGAGACATATGCTCCGGTAGCTAGATTAGAGGCCATCCGTCTGTTGCTTGCTTTTGCATCTTCTATGAATTTCTTTTTATATCAAATGGATGTGAAAAGTGCCTTTTTAAATGGTTTTATCCAAGAAGAAGTTTTTGTAAAACAACCCCCCGGTTTTGAGGACTTTAATTTTCCCAATCATGTTTTCAAACTCAAAAAGGCCCTTTATGGTTTAAAACAAGCTCCTCGAGCTTGGTATGAAAGGTTGAGTAAATTTCTTTTAGAAAATAATTTTATTCATGGAAAAGTTGACACAACTTTATTTGTCAAGCATGAAAACAATGATATCTTGCTAGTTCAAATATATGTAGATGATATCATTTTTGGTGCTACTAACAATGCTCTATGCAAGGAATTTTCAAACTTAATGACTAGCGAATTTGAGATGTCCATGATGGGTGAGTTACAATTCTTTTTGGGATTACAAGTAAAACAAATGAAGGAAGGTACATTCATTTGTCAAAGCAAGTATTGCAAAGATCTGCTTAAACGTTTTGACATGAACAATGCAAAGGAAATAGCAACTCCCATAAGCACATCCGATCATCTCGACAAAGATGAAAAAGGTAAGGAAGTCGACATCAAAAAGTACCGAGGTATGATTGGCTCTCTTCTTTATCTTACTGCTAGTCGTCCGGACATCATGTTTAGCGTGTGCGTCTGTGCCCGCTATCAATCATGTCCAAAAGAGTCTCACCTTACTGCGGTAAAGCGGATTCTAAGGTATCTTGTCGGTACTACCAATGTGGGTCTATGGTACCCCAAAGGTTCTTCATGCCAACTTATTGGCTATTCCGACTCCGATTTTGCTGGATGCAAATTGGACCGCAAGAGCACTAGCGGCACTTGCCACTTGCTCGGTAGCGCTTTAGTTTCTTGGTTTAGTAAGAAGCAAGTTAGTGTTGTGTTGTCCACAACCGAGGCTGAATATGTAGCCGCGGGGAGTTGTTGCGCTCAAATCCTATGGATGAAACAACAACTCTTGGACTATGGCCTACGTCTTGATCACATTCCTCTTAGATGTGACAACACTAGTGCCATATGCTTGACGAAGAACCCCATTCTTCACTCGCGAACAAAACACATTGAAATTAGACATCATTTTATTAGAGATCACGTTCTAAAAGGCGATGTCGAAATTGAATTTGTTGAAACAAAAAGCCAATTGGCAGACATCTTTACAAAGCCCTTAGATAAAGAGTCCTTCTTCCGAATTCGTAGTGAACTCGGGATCCTTGACTCCACGTTGATCTAAGTCATGCATTGCATTTCTTACATAATTTCTAACTTGAGCGTCGGAGGCGTCTAACATTTTGTTGCAGGTATCACCCTAAAGAAAAGGGGATCATAAAAAGCATGACGCAAGATACTCAAGTATTCTACAGGAAAATCGCCGTCAAACAATCGATTACTGTATCAATAATCGATTACTTCCGTTATTTTTTTTCCAATAAATAAACTTGTGTTTATTTCATATTTGTTATTCTTCCCTTGTGTACATTTTTTTTGCTAATGGCAAAAGGGGGAAGAAACGGGATATCAAGAAGTATGCTATATTATGCTATATGCTCTCAACTTCATTCATGCTTAAAGTGAGGGGGAACATGAATTGAGGGGGAACATGACACTTGTCTTGGTTTATCAAAATAATTATTGCATAATCGATTACTTCCGTTATTTTTTTTCCAATAAATAAACTTGTGTTTATTTCATATTTGTTATTCTTCCCTTGTGTACATTTTTTTGCTAATGGCAAAAGGGGGAAGAAACGGGATATCAAGAAGTATGCTATATTATGCTATATGCTCTCAACTTCATTCATGCTTAAAGTGAGGGGGAACATGAATTGAGGGGGAACATGACACTTGTCTTGGTTTATCAAAATAATTATTGCATATATCCCGCCTATGTTTGCCATTATCAAAAAGGGGGAAATTGTTGGAAACACGTTTCAAATGCAATATACTAAACGTGTGTTCTTTTGTAGGTTTTGATGAATGTCAAACAAAGCAATAAGCGATATATAGCAGTGCTCAAGGACAAGCACATAATGGATGCATTACAAGAAGCTCAAGACAATGCTTGGAAATGTTATAATTGAGTCAATATTAATTGTGATCTTGATTCCTCAATCTTGGCTCATAACATGGCTTCTCTACTAAAATTATTTTTCCAAAATCATGCATATTTAAAGTAAGTGTCAAATGATTTTAAACTATGCATATTTACATGTGTTAAAATGTTTTCCAAACATGCCTCAAAAATCTGGGCTAAGATAATCGATTATGTACTTATGATAATCGAGTATCTCTAAGCCAAGACTGCATGACAATCGATTGTGAATTAATGATAATCGATTGTGAGTAAGCCAGTTAACATCAGGTTTTTGCAAACTGCATAACAATCGATTGTGTACTTTCGATAATCGATTGTTAACTGAGGCAAAGTTTTCAAAACTCATAAAAATCGATTATGAACTAATGGTAATCGATTGGAATGAGAAAAATGTCTCCCAGTGTTTTTAAGTAAAATAATAATCGATTGTGGCTTTTGATAATCGATTATATATGAGACAGTAAGTTTTGAAATTAATTAATAATCGATTGTGGCTTTTGATAATCGATTATATATGAGACAGTAAGTTTTGAAATTAATTAATAATCGATTGTGGCTTTTGATAATCGATTATATATGAGACAGTAAGTTTTGAAATTAATTAATAATCGATTGTTCTATTTGATAATCGATTGTTGAAGCTGACCGTTGTCATAATTTTTTTTAAATTACCTTCAGGTAATCGATTGTGATATTTAACAATCGATGTTTTAGCGTAAAATCTGGAAAAGATTTTCTGAACGTTGTTAAAATAATCGATTATTGATTTCCTGATAATCGATGTTTTATGCCAAAAATTGGAAAGGATTTTTTAACGTTATAATTAATCGATTATTGATTTGAAGTAATCGATTGTTAACGTAAAATCTGGGATTGATTTTTTGATCTGATAGGCAAACAATCGATTGTTTAGTCCTGACAATCGATTGTCACTGAGTAATTTCAGCAATCCTTAATTGGCAATTAGACAACGGTAAGACTGAGTTTTTCACCTATAAATACAGGTTTAACTCAGTGTTTTCACAACAACAACACATACAATTTAAGTATTTTCATTGCTAAAAGCTTTCTTACATTGATCATCATTTTCATTCATCTATAAAGCTTTTTGAAGAGCCATTCTATTGAGCTAAGTTGTTGTGATCTTGAGCGTACTATTTCTACTCATATCTACTCATTGAGGAGTACTTTGTAAAGTGAGTGTGTCTTTGTGTTTGTAAGAGAATTGCGATTCTCGTTTGTTGAGGAACTTGTGATTCCTCGGTTGAAGTCTTTGGGATTGTTATCCCCGAGCAATTGAAGTCTTTGGGATTGTTATCCCCGAGCAATTGAAGTCTTTGGGATTGTTATCCCCGAGCAATTGAAGTCTTTGGGATTGGTATCCCCGAGCAATTGAAGTCTTTGGGACTGTGATCCCCGAGCACCTAGGTGAGGCTTGTGTCCTCAGCTGTAACGGTTTGTTAAGCACCCGTAAGCTTGACAAGTTTAGTGGAAATCTCGAGAGAGTCTCTCGGGGACTGGACTAACCACGTTTGTGGCCAACCAGGATACATCTTTGTGTAAGTTTATTTTACTGCACTTGTCTTAATTTCTGCAAAGTTTTTAAATTCCGCACTAAAACGCTTAATAATTTTAAAACGCTATTCACCCCCCCCTCTAGCGTAAAGCGTTATTTCCAACAAGAACATCATATGGACTCACTCTTACATTTAAATCACTAAAATATCATCAACAAATATGAATTTAGCATTAAATTCATGAAATTTTCTTAAGAACTTCAAAAATTCAAATTTTTCCTATTCACGTAATTTCAAGTCCGTTTCTTACAACACTTTACGGACTTATATTAAATCACATATAAGACCTATACCTGGTGCCGAAATTAAATACAGGCCCGATACTATCAAGTTCTAGTCACAATTCATTTCCAAATTTCATAATTAATTTCATAAATAATTTTCTTTAAAAATTCATTTCTCGGGCTTGGGACCTCGGAATTCGATTCCGGACATTTGTCAACCATGTTTCCTACGGACCCTCCAAGATTGTCAAATTACGGGTTCAGGGGCATTTACCCAAAATGTTCACCGAAGTCAACTTAATTCATTTTGTAGTCAACATTTATTATTTTTTTTACAGATTTTCATATAATATCTTTCCACCTACGCA
Source organism: Nicotiana benthamiana (assembly GCA_034376525.1). Classification (NCBI taxonomy): domain Eukaryota; kingdom Viridiplantae; phylum Streptophyta; class Magnoliopsida; order Solanales; family Solanaceae; genus Nicotiana; species Nicotiana benthamiana. The sequence goes on along the minus strand of CM067331.1, from coordinate 13,155,339 downwards.
CCCGAAGATACTAAAAAAGATTTTAAGGCCTCGAAACGCAGAATTTTCTTTTAAAACAAGTGATGACATTTTGGGTCATCACATTCTCCACCTCTAAACAACCATTCATCCTCGAACGGGCAGAAGAAGAAAGTACCTGAGACGGGAAAAAGATGGGATAATGGCTCCGCATATCGGGCTCGGACTCGGACTCCTAGGTCGATGCCTTAGCAGGCTGATGTCTCCACTGAACATGAACAGAAGGAAAACTCTTCGATCTCAACTGATAAACATGCCAGTCTAGCATAGCTACTAGCTCCTCCTAATAGGACAAGTCCTTGTCCAATTGGACAGTGCTGAAATCTAACACGTGGGATGCATCGCCGTGATACTTCTGAAGCATGGATATGTGAAACACTGGATGCACGGCTGATAAGCTCGACGGCAACGCAAGTCTATAAGACACCTCTCCCACTCGATCAAGAATCTCAAACGGGCCAATGAACCTAGGGCTAAGCTTGTCCTTCTTCCCAAATCTCATCACGCCCTTCTTAGGCGACACTTGAAGCAATACCCACTCACCGACCATGAATGCCAATTCTTGAACCTTGCGGTCAGCATAACTCATTTTCCTGGATTGAGCTATACGAAGCCTATCCTGAATGATCCTAGCCTTGTCCAAGGTATCCTGAACCATATCTGTACCCAACAACCGAGCCTCTCCCGGCTCAAACCATCTAACCTGCGACCGACACCACCTACCATACAATTCCTCATACGGAGCCATTTGAATACTCGACTGGTAGCTGTTGTTGTAAACAAACTCTGCTAAAAGTAAAAACTAATCCCACGAGTCTCCAAAGTCAATGACACAACCTTGGAGCATATCCTCCAAAATTTGAATGGTCCGCTCGGACTGCCCGTCTGTCTGAGGATGAAATGTTGTGCTCAACTCAGCCCGTGTGCCCAACTCTCACTGAAATACTCTCTAGAAATGTGAGGTGAACTACGTACCTCGATCCAAAATGATAGACACGGGCACACCATGAAGGCGAACAATCTCCCGGATATAGATCTCAGTTAACCTCTCGGAAGAATAGGAGACTGACATAGGAATGAAATGCACTAACTTGGTCAGCCTATCAATAGTAACCCACAGTGTATCAAACTTCCTATGAATCTGTGGGAGTCCAACAACGAAGTCCATAATGGTACGCCCCCACTTCCACTCAGGAATATCAATATTCTAGAACAAACCACCAGACCTATTATTCTCATACTTAACATGCTGACAATTCAAACACCGAGCCACATATGAAATGATATCCTTCTTCACTCTCCGCCACCAATAATGCTGCCTCAAATCCTGATACATCTTCGCGATGCCCAGATGAATAGAGTACCAGGAACTATATGCCTTCTCTAAAATAAACTCCCAGAGTTCATCCACATTAGGCACACAAACTTGACCCTGCAATCTCAAAAATCTATCGTCACCTAAGTTAACCTTCTTGGAACCTCCGTGTTGCATTGTGTCTCTGAGGACATATCAATGAGGATCATCATACTGCAGATATTGGAAACTCTCCAATAATGAATAACGAGTGACTGTGCAAGCTAACACATGACTGGGCTCAGAAACATCCAAACTCACGAATTGATTAGCCAAATCCTGAATATCCAAAGCAAGCGGTCTCTCACCGACCGAAATATAAGCAAGACTGCCCATACTGGCTGACTTGCTACTCAAAGCATCAACCACCACTTGACCTTTTCCAGATGATATAATATAGAGATATCATAGTCATTCAAAAACTCCAACCACCTCTTTTTCCTCAAATTAAACTCCTTTTTCTTGAACAAATACTGTAGACTCTTTGATCCGTGAATGCCTTACATGCCACGCCATACAGATAATGCCTCCAAATCTTCAACGTGTGCAATGGTTGCCAATTCCAAATCATTAACTGGTTTCTTCTCATGAATCTTCAATTGCCGTGAAGCATAAACAATGACCTTGACATCCTGCATCAGCACTACAGCAAGTCCAGTACGATATGCATCACAATAAACTATATAAGGCCCTGAACATGTGGGAAAACCAATATCGTTGCCGTAGTCAGAGCTGTCTTGAGCTTCTGAAAGCTCGCCTCACGCTCATCCGATCATCTGAACTGGTTACCCTTCTGGGTCAACCTGGTCATCAGGGCTTCGATAGATGAAAACTCCTCTACGAACCGATGATAGTAGCCTACCAATCCCAAGAAACTCCATATCTCTGTAGCTGATGCTAGTTTAGGCCAGTTCTTGACTACCTCAATCTTCTTCGGATCAACCTGAATACCCTCTGCTGATACAATGTGACCTAGGAATGCAACTGAACTCAATCAGAACTCACACTTAGAAAACTTAGCATAGAGTTGACTATTCCTCAAGGTATGAAGAACCACCTTAAGATGTTGCTCGTGATCCTCCCCGCTACAGGAATAGATCAAAGTATCATCAATGAAGACTATCACGAACGAATCCAATAAAGGCTTGAACAACAAGAACTTATAATGCCTGTACCGAGTGCAGAAAGTTGTCTTAGCGACATTAAAATATAAGCTAAGAGGAATATCCATGTCATGACCCAAACATACTGTAGGTATCGTGATGACACCTAGTCTCTAAGATTAGGTAAGCCGATTACTAAAAATAATTAGGCAATTTTTGATAATAATAATTTAAAACAGAGTCTAATATGAATACCAAAACAAAAGCATAATAAGCCTACGTGGCAATAATCATAAGAACATGATAAGATTTGGTAATATAGAGTCACGAACTCTAGCTAAGTACATGGAAATATTTCAATGATCGAAATACAATATTTTTAAATAACAAGCTGATAGTACAATGAAAGGAAAAAACTCCAAGGGACTGTACGACCAAGAAACTCTATCTTGAATCCTTATGACCAATATGCTAACTTTACCCGAGTCCAATAGTTCCAATACCAGGCTCTACACAAAAATATGAAAAAATATAGTATGAGTACATCACAATCGGAAATCAGTAAATATGAAGACTAACCTCGGTGGAGTAGTGACGAGGTATAAGTCAAGACACATACTAGAGATAATAACATGTGCGGTATAAAAGTATAAAGTTAATAATAAAAGCAGAAATCAGTAAATGGCATAATAATAAACAAGTGATATAAACACTAAAGCAATAAAAACATCGTGAAGTATCGTTAAAACCAAATAAGGAACATAAAGTAAAACCAATTAATCAAGTCTTTCTAACTTAAGTTTCACAACAAAATCACTATGTGATACCTCATATCATAATCACAAGTCATAGGTATCAACCCACCATCCTACGCTCATGACACTTTGTGCCCACATTTCAAATCACAATCGCACAAACAAATCACATTTCAATATCTCAATCCACCCAGCATGATCATGAGCTCACATTCACGATCCGTTCGGCATGCCCACATGCTCACAATCACAGTCCACCCGGCATGATTACAAGCTCATAATCACAATCCGTCCTGCATGGTCACAAGCATATAATCACAATCTGCCCAGCATAGTCACATGCTCAATATCAACATGAAAATCAATAATATAAGAACATACGAGCATGATTAATAAATATCAAGTTTCATACTCCTAATCTAAGATAAGTGGCACACTATAGTATATGCTTGTGCGAGTGTACTACTATAGCCAAAGTCAACAAGTAATATCAAAGACATCGAGTAGATCATCAAAGCAACACAACAAATCATGTAAGGTGTATGACATACACAAGGAAAAGCACACCATCACACAAAAATCACCAACACAATGTCCCCAAGCCATCACACATCATCTCTGGCATTGCTACCCTTATCTCTCTGATAGAAACCCGTATCACTTTGAGCTGATAATATCATTAGCCACCCATATCACTATGATAACAACCAATATTACTCCGTATAATAGCCACCCTTATCGCTCTGCCCGTATGTAATGATCCGGCCAGTTTTTTTGGAATTTATGCCCTAATCCCCCATTAGCTACTTCCCCTAAGTGTATTTCTGCTATTTTGATTTGTCGGGATGTTCTGTATTGTGTTTCGGAGAGTTTTGTGACACTTAGTCCCTAAATGAGAGCTTAACTGTTTGAAAGTGGTCCGGAGTTGGAACAGTATGAAGATGACCTCTAAATGGAAATCTGATAGTTCTATTAGCTTCGTTAGATGATTTTGGGGTTGGGAGATGTCTGGAATTTATTTTGGAAGTCCGTAGCTAAGTTAGGCTTGAAATGCCGAAGTATGAATTTTTTAAGTTTCCGGTATGATAGTGAGTCTGCAGGTCGGAATAGAATTACGGAAGCTTTTATAGCACAGACATGTCATTTAGGACTTGCATGCAAAACTTTAGGTCATTCGGACGTGTTCTGGGTAGGTGTTTTATCGAAAGAGTGTTTTGATGAAATTTAAAGTTGTTAGGCTCAAATCCTTGATTAATTCGGGTTGTCGGTGTTGTTTGAGGTGTTTTACGGATCGGTGCAAGCTTGGATGATGTTATCAGATGTGTCCGTGGGTTTGGTTGAGGTCCGGCGGACCTCGGGTATGTTTCGGATGCTCATCGAGGCATTTTGGGTGTTAAAAAAATTTGTTGCAGCTGAACGTTTCTGGTTGTGGTATTTTTCGGTTTTGCGGCTCGGGAACCGCATGAGCGGCCTTGGCTTCGTAGAAGCGATTTTTGGTCGATCCTTCAGAGACCATAGAAGCGGTCTGAGACCCGCAAAAGTGGAACTGCATAAGTTGTTATGTGTCTGTAGAAGCGAAATTTTTTATTTTTAAAGAAGTCATAGAAGCAGTCTATTTTCCATAGAAGCGGGACCGCACGAGCGGTCCCTTGACTGCAGAAGCAAAAATCCCAGGTCAGAAATATCAATTTCGAGGGTTGAATTTCAAAAGCTGGAAAAATCAATTGAGAGCTCAACAGAGGGCGATCCTGAGTGGATTTTGAAGAGAAGATTATTGGGTAACGTTTCCTTAATCCTTTTTAGTTGTATTCCTTCAATACATAGTTAAATCCATTATCTAATTTTGAATTTAGGATCAAAATTTGGAGAAAACTTCTTAGACCAAACTATTGGGTTTTGAGTGGGCATTTGACCTCTAATTTGGGAGTTAGACTCGTGAGAGTATGATGGTTCTGAAAAATGTGAAAATTAACCAATTCCGAGACGTTGGCCTGAGGGGCTTTTTGGCAATTTTAAACATTTTCGCACCTTAGCTTTGAATTAAACAGTAAAATCAGTTGCTTACGATATTATTTACGATATGTAATTGAATTGAATAGATTTAGGCCATTTGTTGTTGGACACTCGTGGCGAAGGCGTAGTTCCTAATTAAGTTTTGAGCCGATTCAAGGTAAGTGGCTTGTCTAACCTTGTGTGGGAGATCTTTCCCCTTAGGACATGATATTTATGTTTGAATGCCTAGTACGTGAGGTGACGAGTGCGTACTCGAGCTAATTGTTTGAAAATCCATTTTTACTTGAAGTATTTAAATTTAGTTTCTTGCTTATTTGATTAATCTAAATGCAAGTTTCACCTGTATTAGTTAGAGAAGCATGTTTAGTTGAACTAAACTGCCTATTTGATCAAGTTTCCTAAATTGTACAACGTGAAGCATGTTATGCTAGAACTACCTTTTGCTTGTGTTTTTGTACTTCAATTCTGAATATCCATTGATTATGGTTGCATATTTTCATTAGGACTACGGATGAGGGATTCCGGTAGCTCCCCTTGTTTGTTTACTTTGGGACTACGGTTAGATTCCCGATAGATCCCCCTGCATATATACTTTGGGGCTGCGGTCTAGATTCCCGATAGATCCCCTGCATATTAATAGTTGGACTACGGGACGATATCCCGGGAGATCCTTCATATATATATATGGACTATACCATTAGTTAAACCTAAGGTAATATACCAGTTAGGTACTTTTGAAAAAATAGGTTTAAAATAAGTAGTTAAGACTACTGAAGAAACTATCACCGTAGATAATGATCATGCTACGTTCGGATTATTAACTTAGAGAGTGCCCCTTATAAGGATTCACATAGATTTATTCATATAGGCTTAATTCAAGTTGTCTTCAAGCCACTTACTTTAAGAGGCTTACCTGAAAGCTTTATAGCAGCTCTTAGAGATGACAGAAATCAGAACTGGAAAAAGTCTCTTATAGGGACTGTGCAAATAAGTTTGGCTTATGCCCCTGTTTATTTTAATGTTTATCCCAATTTGCAATTTCTCTAAATGATGAGAATTCGTTAAATGCTTTAATACTTCGAATTAAATTATATGGTTATGATTATATGCCTAGTGCAGATGTAATATGTATATGTTATAGGATTTATTTCAAACCTTTATATACTTTGAATCCTATGTGTAAAATTATGGATTTCAAAAATGAAACTATTCTTATAGAAACCAACTTTGGAAAATCCAAAGTAACTACTAGAAGACCTATAAAACGGGATGAAATTGATTTGCCTAAGGAATGGGTTATAGAGGAAGCATTTGCTCCTTGACACACTGGTAATACTGAGGTTACAGAAATAGAACAAACCTCAGATAGAACTGTAAAGATCAGGTTCAATGAACCCGTCCAAACTGATAATATTAGTTTATCATCCAGATTGACTAGATCAAATTCTTCTTATATTTCTCCGATTGATTATGTGGTAGATTTCCCATCTAGAGCTTCCACATCACAAATTAGAGAAAATAATAGAATTGATAGTATAAAAATTGGTCAAGATAATATTGTCAATATTAATTAGATCCTGAACCCACTGCATCCGAAATGGATTTTTCAAATGGTGTTAATGATTGTTGAAAATCAAATATATTTTAGTCCAAGTTCACCGACAAGAAAAATGATTTTAGAAGAATCTCTAAAACCCAGATGGACTGTTTTCAGAAAATGGTTTCACGAAAATATGACTAGTGAATTAATACAATTTTTAGACATGATTTTTATACTGATATTAGGAAGAAGAATAAAATTATTACTTTTGTTCCTTGGTTCATGTATAAACATATTTATAACTATATTTCAGTGTTAGAAATAGATTGCATGCTCACCAGTGGGAAAACAACTAAATCTATTTTTCTACCTCAACAATCTTTTCAAATGGAAGAAAAAGATAAAGCAGTGTATTTATAGTGTTAAGAACTATATAGACCAGAAAGTTACTAATATCAACAGTAATCCTTGGTTAGGCTAACCATACCGGTGGTACTCATAAAACCCGTTTTTAAGGCAGGTAATCATTGTAGGATTGTGTGGAGCACCTTGATTTAAGGTTTACCAAGAATATAGTAATTAGCCAGGACTTGAGTTCTTGTAATAGATTTTCGTGCCTCATTGGAGACGATCCTGTAACGATACAGGAAAATCAATATAGGATCGGCTCCAATGAGGCAGGAAAATCTATTACAAGAACTCAAGTCCTGGCTAATTACGATCCTCTAGGTAAACCCTTAATCAACAGTGCTCCACACAACCCTACAACGACCACCTGCCTTAAACGGATTTTACGAGCACCACCGGTTAGGTTGGCCTAACCAAGGCTTGCAGTTGAGATTAGTAATTGCCTCGTCTATATAGTTCTTAACCTATAACCTCATTATGGTGATATTGTAAACACTTAGTTACAAAACATGCTAAGTGAATAACCTTCGAATGCTAAGTCTAACACTTAATTATTTAGCATTTCACTGACGCTAAATGTTAATATAAATAGAGAGGGGGAGAGAAACAGTACTGGAGATCTTCTATTTTGTGGCCAAGCGAACCTTTTGATTTCTCTATACAAAATGTAAAATATTATAAAGATTTTTACAAGGAGAGTGGAGATAGAAACTAGAGAGAAGGGAAAGCGTTCACTGATACCTCGGCTCCTTCCCTTTCTTCTGAACTAAACAGATCCTTATATAATGGATCAGCTAAGAATAAAACAAAATTACAACAGTATTAGCCGACATAATAATAGCACTCGTGGCCGACAAGATAAAAAGATATTACAAAACGGACTGAACCACTTTATTAAAGTAGATTCCCTTTAATAACGGAGGGCTCCACTATATTATTAAAGTTAACTTTATTAAAGTTATTTGTCTTCAGTACCCCAATAATTGATTTATGAGGCCTTCAATAAAGTTTTACTTTTTTCTTTTTTGTCTTTTTTTCTGAAGATTCTTCAGCACTTTCCTTCAATCTTGTAAGGAAATCCTCTATTTCATCACAATTAACTTCCATTCCTGAGGTGCTTTAAGCTTTCTTTGCTGGACTTATTTCTTCATCGAAAGTATTTCCTATAGATGTCATTGATATATCATCACCAACTTCTGTTCCGAAGTTTTTTGCCAAGTCTTTCTTTATTTTCTCGAAGTATGAAGCAAGGATTTCTTTCTTAGATATGTCACCTTTCTTTATTTGAAGAGTATTAGTAATTGTTTCAATTGGACTTGATCTGTCCTTTGTAGCATCTGCTTTGTCTGACTTTGCATAGGTTTCTATCTTGGTCTGAATTTGTCGAATTAATTCTTCACCAAATAATTTACCTTGGGTGTCTGTTTGAAGTAATTTCGTCCAGAATTTGTTATAAAAAATTCTATGTAGGCAAGGAATTCCTTCATAGGTATGACCAGTTTGAACATCCCATTTCATTATCCAAAGAATTGAAAATTCTATAAAAAAAATACATTGACGCAATACCATCGTAAAAGATATTATCTTTTTGTAATTAAATTATTCTGGAAGAAATATCTACCCATTGAGTATATAAACCATTAAATGAAGGAGGGTGTATTTCCAATGATGGATCAAACAACTTTCACCATTTAAAAAACCAATTTGGAATCTGTTGATTGTTCATATGAGAACAAAGTTTAATAAGCCAAGAGTGTTTCCTATTAGGATTCTCATAAAGGAAAGTTTTATTAAAGCTTTCTATATAATCCTAATAATTAAATTTAACTGAGACTTTTTATTTAGGATGATTATATTCTCGATCCTTAAGGGTACTCATTCCCCATTCAGCTGAAGGTATGACCTTCTTAATAATGATCTTAGAAAAATTATAAATTTTCTTTGTAGTAGCAGGATAAAAATGCTGAATGTCGTCTGATCCTGCAGTAGAGAGTATGATCTCATAATGTGTTCTGAATTTATAAGCAGGAGTAGCGTATATGACGCTGTATCAAAATATATGGTCATTAGTTGCAAAGGGTTATCCTTCCATTTGAGGTCGGATTGTTCCAAAAGAATTATTAACTCTTTTGTTTTCTTTCAGTTATAAACCTCAATGTTTTCATTATTGTCCTCTATTGGATGGTGTATTTGATGAAGTACCTTCATCTTTTTTTGATTGTATAAAATCCATGAACTCCTTGTATAATGGTTGATCGGTATTACCTCCAGTGATGTTCGCAGCTATAAGCTATCTATTTCCAATTTGAGCGAGAATATTATTCTTTATATTGTTATTTGAGCCTCTTCCTCTTCCTCTTCCTCGTCCTCGTCCCCGAAGAGGTCTATATGTCGATCTCATATTCTGCATATGAGAAAATTGTTATTAGAAAATAGAACGATCTTCAGTATTATCAATATCTAGATCATGTATATGATCTATCATATTATCAATTTCAAGATCTAGATCATGTATATGATCTATAATATTATCATGATTATCATAAAAACCTAACAAAATTATCTCATCAATGATATCTTCCAAATTAATGTTAGTTACATCAAAATGGCCATGGATAGAAAATTCTTTAAGAAATTGTTCATAGTCATCCATAGTATCAATAATTTTATCAATTATTAAAGGTTGTAAGTCCCTGTATAATGGGATCACTTTTAAAATAGTTATTAATGTTTTCTCACCCAAAAATGTTATGTAGCATTTTATAATCAACATAATTGAGGAAAGAACTATGAGTCCAAATATTCTCTTGTAAGAAAATTAGGAAGGGTATTATCAGGACCTTTTTTATAAATTATGCCAAAATCAAAAGGTGCTAACATAGCTTGCCACCTAGCAAACATCTGTTTAGAAACATCATGTTTGAAGTCTGTATTAAAAATAAATTTTGCAGCTTGGCAATCAGTTTTACTAATAAACTTTTGATTATATAAATTAGTCTGAAATTTCATAACACATTTGACTATAGCAAGAATTTCTTTCGCACAATCGCATAATTTTGTACACGTTATTCCACTTTCCAGAATAAAATTGAACAAGATATTCTTATTTATCAGATGGTGAATATTGTTTTAAGATGCCAACATAGCCAATATCAGAAGCATCTGTTTCTACTATTTTTGGCCAAAGAGGATTGGCAAGAGTTAAACAAGGAAGGTTATGAACCTTTTGTTTAATCCTTTTGACTGATTCAGTATGACTATCACTCGAGGCTTTATTGTTCTTTTTTAATCAATCATAAAGAAGTGCAGTATCCAGAGCAAGGTCCTTTATAAAAGGAGAAATATAATTTAAACTACCAAGAAATCATTGGAGTTGGGTTTTATCAGTAATTATATCAGGAAATTTAGAAGAAAATTTGATACTTCTATTGATATGAATGATCCTACCCTTTTAAATGTTATGACCCAAAAATCTAATCGAACTTTGGAAAATTATCATTTTTGGTTTTGATATGACTAAACCATTTTGAATAATAATCTTTTGAATAAATCTAAACGTTTAAAATGAGATTCTATATTTTTTGAAAATACTAAAATGTCATCAATATAAACAATTATAAAATCCATATAAGGAAGAAAAATATCATTCATAATTTTTTGAAATTCAGATGGAGCATTTTTCAAATCGAAAGGATAACATTCCATTCGTATTGGCCCATTGGTACATTAAAAGTAGTTTTATATCTATCTGATTCAGATATCTGAATTTGCCAATAACCTGATTTTAAATCAAATTTTAAAAATATAGTGGCATTATGTAACCTATCAAGTAAATCCTTTTTATTAAGAATAGGATATCTGGTCCATTTTAAGACCTTATTAAGAGGTTTATAGTTAATAACTAAACTAGGAACTCCTCCTTCCTGTTCAACATGCTTGTTTACATAAAAAGCAGTATAAGACCATTTAGACTTGGATAGTATAATTAAACCCTTTTGCTGAAGGAATCAATTTCCTTATTGCATAACTCCAAATAATCAGAGTTCATTTGGCAAGGTCTGGGGTGGGAATATTATCCTCCGAAAAATCTTCTTCATAAGGAAGATTTATGATATGATTTTTTCTACTCAAAAACTGATTTGGATGGTCACCACAAATAGAAGCAGAAAACGGATTCTTCAGATAGTTTATTTTCTCAACTAACTTAGGATCTTTAAATCATGATCTATTGTAATAGAAAATTTTCATTCTACAAAAATTCAATTTGATTTTCTTTTGAAGAAATATTATTAAAAATAATCTCGTTTAGAAAACGTTGGACAGGCTGAGTTATTGTTACGACCCCAATTTCCATACCCGATCGTGATGGCGCCTCTCCTGAATACAAGGCCAGCCAACAACCCTAAATACTCTTTAGGAAGCTATTAAACAAAAGTGAATCGGAATATTACTTAATGGCAGTTAACTATGAAATTTTATTTCATTACAACCCGACCGGGGTGTCACAAGTCACAAGCATCTAATGAGTAAGGACAGTACAATAGAGCCAACAAAATATATATACAAAGTAAAGTTGAAACTCAAAGTCAGGATACGGTGCCGCGAACACTAGCGGTCACCTTGCTCAACTACCAAAATATGGCCTTCGATCCTGCTAATAACCCGCTACCGGGTGAACAATACCTGCAACTGCAAGCAAGGTGCAGGGAGTAAAGTGAGTACTTCCAACTCAGTGGTAATAAGAGAGAGTAATGTCTAAGCGATAAGAAAACACATATGAGCACACCAAACTGCTACAAAAGATAGAATAACCCCTTTTTGAGAAAACCAAAGTACGATGAAATCCCTTTAGAAAATCCCAAGTTCAGTTCAAAAATCTCTTTTGAAAATATATTTTTTAACAATTGCAAAGGTAATTTTAACAAGTAGGAAATAATCAGAAACCTGCCCCTCGGGCTCAGCATCAACCTCTCAGTACAGTATCAGCCCGGCGAGCTCACTCCCGACTCACAACATATAACATCAGCCTCTCGGGATCAGCACTCCTTAACCTATAACACCAGTGTATCTGGTCAACAAGGAAAGTAACAGTATGTGTCCCAATGATATATGAGTGTTAAATGTCGTGCCAAGTAGTACAAACAGGAGTACATGCGTGAATGCAATGCACATGACCCCTATGGCACGTATCCCGATCCATGGGTACCCTGCGCTCACTGGGGGTGTGTACAGACTCCGGAGGGGCTCCTTCATCCCAAGCACAAAAATGCTGCAGCGTGCAGCCCGTTCCAATATGTATAATGCTGCGGAGTACAGCCCGATTCAATATTATATATAATGTTGCGGCGTGCAACCCGATCCATGCAATATGCGACTGCTGCGTGAAGTCCGATCCATGCAATATGATACTGCGGCATGTAGTCCAATCCACACAATATGCTACTGTGGCGTGCAGTCCGATCTATGCATGTATATGCACATGCTCACACAACACTGGAGGCCTGAAAGACTCCTTACAACAACTTCATAACCTCACATATGGCCCTCAGTCTATATAGGTCCAAAATAGTCAAAGCCCCCCAGGCATCCTTAAACAATTATACACAGCTCAAATGATAGTTTAAAACTCCAAGTTTGAGTAAAAATATAGCTGAGTTCAATAAACAGTGTAAATCACATGGACTGAGTTCGATGATATTTCAAATATTGAGGAAAAAAAGTGATGATAGTTCAACAAGGGTTCAAATAATTGGCAACATGCCCCAAGTAAAGCAATGAGACCAAGTCATAATGATAACAACAAAATATTTACAATTTAGCGGTAAAAACCAACAATTGGGACGGACCAAATCACAATCCCAACGGTGCTCTACCCCACGCTCAGGTCCAGTGTGTAAGTCACCACAATACAGCACTAAGATGTGCAAATCCGGGGTTTCAAACCCTCAAGATATCATTTCCAAGAATTACTCACCTCGAACCGGCGAAATCTCAAGCTTAGGAGGCCTTTGCCTCGAGAATCAACCTCCCGCAGATGCCAAATCTGATCAAAACCAATAGGAATACGTCACAATAGGCTAATGGAACATAACCCAATCAAAATAACTCAAAATAAATCCAAAAATACGAAGTTGGAAAAACCCGAGCCCCAGGCCCACTTCTCGAAAAATTACGAAGTTCCCATTTTCAGAATCCTCGTCTCGCCACAAATCCGTACACATTCATCAAAATCGGAGTCCAATTGCTTCTTCAAATCCCCCATTTACATTCAAAATTTCAAGCCCTAGTTAATCCCTATTTTGATTTGATTCTAGAAATTTAAGGGCTAACTTCATGTTTAAAAGATGTTTTGAGTCCATAAAACTTACCTCTAATAAGTCCTCTTCAAATCCCTCTTCCATTTTCTCCAAAAGCTCTCTAAGATGTCCGACAATAGAGGAAATAAGGCCTTGCTCGCAGATGAAATGTCACTTGAAACTTTCTGCCCAGCTGACGACCCCTTCTTCGCGAACGCAAGGTCCTTCCGCGTTCGCGATGCTCAAAAACTCTGGGCCCAAAATTCCTTCTTCGCAAACGCGGTGCCCAACCGCGAACGCATTAGCCAAAAAATGCTTGCCGCCTAACTACTCTTCGCGAACACGTCACGTTCACGCGAACGCGAAGCATAAACCAGGCTTCTCCCAAACGACCCCTACGCGAACGCGTCCACCCCACGTGAACGCGAAGGCCTATGGACCCCAGGCCTACGCAAATGCGAGTCACCCTTACGAACGCGAAAGGGAAGCTCGACCTGCAACAGCTGCTGCAATTTGTACAGCACAAACCAATATCCAAACTCCCAGCTAGCCATCCCAAAACCACGAGGCCCTCGGAACCTCAACCATAGATAGGTCCTAATACCTCACTTAAACTTGCTCGATCCATAAAATCACTATCATAACCATGAAATTCATCCAATTTCTACGGATTCAAGCCTAAGTTAAACTAGAACTTCTGAAACTTGCATTTGATCCATAACCCGAACTAAACACTTCCGAATGATCTAAACATTTGCACACATATCCAAAATCACCTAACAAAGCTACTGCAACTGTCGGAATTCCATTCTAACCCTCAAATCAAATTATCGCATACCAACGGGATTTCTCCAAATATCTAACTTTGCCAAAATATGCTAACTTTCACTCCGGACCTCTAAATCCACTTCTATTTTCACTCCTAAGTCATAAATCATCCCCCAAAACTAGTCGTACCATCGGAAATCCATTCTGAGCCCTCTAACTCACAAGTCAACGTCCGGTTAACTTTTCGAACTTAAACTTTTCTTAAAGAGACTATTTGTCTCATTTTTATCCAAATTCAATCTGAAACACTTCAAACTCACCAAACACATATAATAACACATGAAGAAACATAAAACGGGGAAAACCGGGCGGTAACTCACGTGACGATGGGTCGGGTCATCACATCCTCCCCAACTTAAACAAATGCTCGTCCTCGAGTGTACCCAGAGTTGTACTAGAAGCAACCCAATAGCCGAATTACCTTAGCAAGCATATACTTGGGGTGATCCCACGTCACCCTATCTCACATAGTTCCGCTAACACAACATAGCCAGAAATTCACAGTCCATCTAAACCATAGGACCTCATCGCACTTTCCGAAATCATGCACCAGATCAAAACCTCACATCTATACTCAGAATTATCCCGAACCAGTTGTAATAATCCATACCTGCAACCTCGACTGCAATCATATGATATCCCACATAACTCAAACATATGAAGCGATAACCTCCATTCACAGCAATTGTCCACGATAGCCGGATACCGATAGAAAACCTTTTTGTTAGCTAAAGTCTTATTCCAACACTTTCATACACTGCCAACGATACTGAAACACACGATAAACCGAACCTATCTCTCAGATCACCCATTCATGAGTACATTTCCTTTCTAACTGATACTACAACAGATTTCATAGCCAAATCTCGATATTACCTTTCTAACAGGCTGAAATCAAATATGCCCGTACTCAGTAATGAATCCAACGATCATCTCAACTACAACACGCCATTCTGGTGATATGACCCCTCAACACCAGCCTAAGCCACATCGTGCTCAACACATGTACCAATAAGAAACGATCTGAACACACTCAAATCATGACAACTGACTAAAACGAAAGAGTTGTACCTCAAATTCCTCCGTACGATCACAACACACAATTGAGATCCCATCTCACATCATAGAAATAGAGTACCTGAATCCTCCTCAAAAGGTCATAACATCACGTGGCCTTGCCACAACACGCGATTCCATCCAAGGACTATTACCCATGAAGCACCTCAAGCCACCCTGCTCAACACATACTGCCCCGCACAGATTGAGGTCTGAACCCAAGCAATCCATCACACCCATGGCGAAGCAAGTAGTATACACTATTCAATCCTGAAAGGACAGAACCAATGCGCTATTTCCCAAGCAACACCCAATACAGATTTTTTTCCTCACAAACCAGGAAACAAGGCATACAAAGTAACATATAGGAAACTACTCTCCACATCATACTGTTGCGGCGCGCAACCCGTTCCAGATAACATACCCGTGGCGGCGTGCCACCCGATCCAGATACCATACCCGTGGCGACGTGCCACCCGATCCTCACATATATCTCATAAAAGGAGATGCACATCGAGTCAAATCTGCTCATTACAATAAACATATATAGCCTCATGGCTGGCTGCAAGAAACGTATCCGAAAAGTCCCTCAATACCGGAACTGACTCAATGGTAGAAACCTCTGCACTGACATCCACCACGATGGCCCAATCAATAGGCAATGTGTGCCAGCTGTCCGCTAGTCTCAGGAATACAAGCTACCCCGCTAGAACATAATTCGATGTACCTTGCCACGTAGCCAGTGGCATTTTATTATATAGCCCATAACACATTAATCTAGACAATCTGACCCCGGAACAACCAGTCTGCCATCAATTATCATAACCCAAATTTAACATACCGAGCAAAGAAAGATCCACTCGGACCTCCAGTTTTCAACAACTACTAGATGATGTCGATACACTGGACCCACAACAACCGCATGGTCAGATCACGACAACTTACAGTCTCCAACACATATAATGCATGAATCACTATGCCTGATCCCACACTCCGCCGTACGAATACATAGCACACATCAAGAATCCAGTCATACCACAAAATATATTCAAAATTTCTTGTGCCGTCAACTAACTCAAATATCCGCAGTCGATCCAATAAGAAAATTTTGCAATACTACTGACGTATCATCAATCTACATCACCTTAATAATCTGAATATCGATTCTTTACTCACCTGAAGTTGTCCGTGCTACTCAAGAATTAATGATTTCCCATTATGAACTGAACCAAAACCTTGAACACACAAATATCAATTTTTCCATATCGTAACACATAGACCATACCACACTAGGATAATATGAGGACTTCCATCTCCCTCATGTGCAGCAGACATCGACGCACCCATCTAGTCGAGAACTTTCATGACCCCATATAGGAGAAATATTATAACACACTCCATGCTTCGCATGCCCATAGGAAATATACTCATCTTCAAATCACGGTAAAACACATCAAGAACTCTTTCTCCCAATTCCATTGCACAAGCTAAACTGACAGGACTGAATCCTTCTACCTAAACCAAGTTAAGCAAACTGCCAGCACTTAAAGTTTTGATGTACAATACCATAAGGCTCATTGACTCAAACACATACAAGAATTAATCATACTCTCACCATAGCGATTCGGTATTATCAAGCTATTCCATCTATCTAATTTCCTTCCTGATTCATCGTTAACTTGATATTCTCCTTTGATGTAGCACCATAATACCTCAAATCGGGTTACCACATGAGACTTACACATAAGACCACACTAAATGAACGGAACCACTCGTGCCAGCACCCTGACACTGTAGAACATGATTTCATATAGATACAAATAACCATTTTCCTTCTTTATGCACCGAGCATTCTTTATCAACAACAGCTCAAAACATCCTAATATATTCTCACATTTACGAAATAACTATATAACCTCTGTATATATTTTCCTTCACACGTGCTATCCTCGGCTCAATTTCCGTAACCAAAACTGATCCACCATCATAACTCAAAACGGAACCAACATAGCACATAACCATGCAATCAGCTGACCAATAGAAACCTCCCCAACTTGGCTCGAAACCATATCTTAAGGCACTCTTAATAACTCATAACACTTTTACTCTAATGATGTCACAATGAGGTCAAACTCAAATCATTTACAAGTTTTGTGAATACACAGATTATCTAGCACTGTCATTCTCTACAAACCTCACATTCATTTCCATATCAGCTGAGTCCACTTTCTTAAGCGTCCCAATTCTTCGAAATACAACATATACCCTTCAATTACACATGAGATATTTTAACAATCACATAAGGATCATATCGCACAAAACCCCCCCGCAGGAGATAGCCAACCTGCTTCGCCTCATTTCAATATTTCCATATACCTTCCACTATCATACACGCAATACACAACCATTTAGTCTTTCTGAGTCCGAACTCATACCACCACACATATTGCACCTCACTTTCCAGCGAGGAGATACAAAAATATCCTTCACGCGCCCATGCCTCGGGCTACACAACAGACAATAATAGGAAACAAGCACATAACAGCTCATCTATTATCAATCAGACTTCTCCGTCACTACGAAAATTATATAGATACACATCGCAGTACTAACATACTCAATACATGGATATCCTCCCGACATTCCGGCTAATAAGAACAACACTGAACATACAAGTTCAAAACACTTGCTCAGACAATTGGCACCTTGGTGCTCAAGCCATAAGCAAATATCCGGCCTAAAGTCCTCCAGACTGGCCCAACCCGAACTCACGGGGATCACCTCTCGCCCATCGATCGGGGAATCACAAGCCATCAAGGCACATATACTAGTGAGCGCTCACGTGTGCATACAGACGTGTGGAAGGAATTTCAAGATTTATATTCCAAGCTGAATCAAGTACGCACGATAAGAACTCCAAGAATGTGAAATTTTCCTAAAGGTTCTACATCCTCCGGGGATAAATACAGAGGTCTCTGTACTGATCCGCGAGACTCTACTAACCTTGCTCATGACTCGTGAGACATAGTAACCTAGGCTCTAATACAAACTTGACACGACCCCAGTTTCCATACCCGGTCGTGATGGCGCCTTTCGTGAAGACAAGGCCAGCCAACAACACTAAATACTCTTTAGGAAGCTATTAAACATAAATGAATAGGAATATTACTTAATGGCATTTAACTATGAAATTTCATTTCATTACAAGCGGATCGGGGTGTCACAAGTCACAAGCATCTAATGAGTAGGGACACTACTATAGGGCCAATATATATATATATATATATATATATATATATATATATATATATATATATATATATATATATATATATATATATATATATATATATATATAAAGTAAAGCTGAAACTCAAAGTTGGAATATGGTGATGCGAACGCTTTAGGTCACCTTGCTCAACTACAAAAATATGGCCTTCGATCTTGCTAATAACCCGCTACCGGGTGAAAAAAATCTGCAACTGCACGCAAGGTGCAGTGAGTAAAGTGAGTATTTCCAACTCACTGGTAATAAGAGAGAATAATATCTGAGAGATAAGAAAACACGTATGAGCACACCAAACAGCTATAAAAGATAGAACAACCCCTTTTTGAGAAAATCGAAGTACGGTGAAATCCCTTTAGAAAATCCCAAGTTCAAATAAAAAATCTCTTCTGAAAATATGCCTTTTCAACAATTGCAAAGGTAATTTCAATAAGTATGAAATAATAAGAAACCTGCCCCTCGGGCTCAGCATCAACCTCTCAGTATAGTATCAGCCCCGCGGGCTCACTCCCGACTCACAACATATAAAATCAGCCTCTCGGGCTCAGCACTCCTTAAAATATAACACCAGGGTATCTGGTCAACAAGGCAAGTAACATTTGTATGCCAATGATATATGAGTGCTAAATGTTGTGCCACGTAGTACAAACAGGAGTAAATGCGTGAATGCAATGCACATGACTAATACGGCGCGTAGCCCGATTTATGGGTACCCTGCGCTCACTGGGGGTGTGTATAGACTCCGGAGGGGCTCCCTCAGCCCAAGCGCAAAAATGTTGCACGTGCAGCCCAATCCAATATGTATAATGCTGCAGCGTACAACCCGATCCAATATTATATATATAATGATGCGGCGTGCAGCCCGATCCATGCAATATGCTACTACGGCGTGCAAATAGATCCATGCAATATGCTACTGCGGCGTGCAGTCCGATCCACGCAATATGCTACTGCGGTGTGCAGTCTGATCCATGCATGTATATGCACATGCTCACACAACACTCGAGGCCTGAAAGCCTCCTTACAACATCTTCATACCCTCACATATGGCCCTCAGTCTCAATCAGTCCAAAATAGGCAAAGCCCCTCGGGCATCCGTAAACAATTATACCCAGCTCAAAAATGATAGTTCAAATGTCGTTTAAAACTCCAAGTTTGAGTAAAAATATAGCTGAGTTCAATAAACAGTGTGAATCACATAGACTGAGTTCGATGATATTTAAAATAGTGAGGAAAAACACCGATGATAGTTCAACAAGGGTTCAAATAATCGGCAATAAGCCCCTAGTAAGGAAATGAGACCAAGTCATAACGATAAAAACAAAACATTTACAATTTAGAGGTAAAAACCAACAATCGGGACAGACCAAGTCACAATCCCAACGGTGCTCTACCCCACGCTTAGGTTCAGCGTGCAATATTAGTAGCAGTAAGTAAAGCAGGTAAAGCTCGCGATGCCTTTGCCTCAAGAATCAACCTTCACCGATGCCAAATCTGATCAAAACCAATAGGAATACGTCAAAATAGGCTAATGGAACATAACCCAATCGAAATAACTCGAAATAAACCCAAAAACACGAAGTTGGCAAAACTCGAGCCCCAGGCCTGCTTTTTGAAAAATTACAAAATTCCCATTTTCATAATCCTCTTTTTGCCACTAGTCCGTACACATAAAATTCATCAAAATCGGAGTCCAATTGTTCCTTCAAATCTCCAATTTACATTCAAAATTCCAAGCCCTAGTTCATCCCATTTTTGATTTGATTCCAGAAATTTAAGGGCCAAATTCATGTTTAAAAGATGTTTTGAGTCCATAAAACTTACCTCTAATCAGTCCTCGTCTAATCCCTCCATTTTCTCCAAAAGCTATCCAAGATGTCCAACAATGGAGGAAATAAGGCCTTACTCGCGGATGAAATGTCACTTAAAACTCTCTGCCCAGCTGACGCCCCCTTCTTCGCGAACGTGAGGTCCTTCTACATTTGCGATGCACAAAATCTCTGGGCCCAAAATTCCTTCTTCACGAACGCGGTGCCCAACCACGAACGCATTAGCCAAAAAATTCCTGCCACCCAACTACTCTTCGCGAACGCGTCACCTTCATGCGAACGTGAAGCACAAACCAGGCTTCTCCCAAACAAACCCTACGCGAACGCGTCCAGACCACACGAACGCAAAGGCCAATGGACCCTAGGCCTATGCGAACGCGAGGCACCCCTGTGAACGCGAAGGTCAAGCTCGACCTGCAACAGCTGCTGCAATTTCTGCAGCACAAACCAATATCCAAACTCCCCGCTAGCAATCCCAAAATCACCCCAAGGTCCACGGGACCTCAACCAAAAGCATAAATAAGTCCTACTACCTCACTCAAACTTTCTCGAGCCATAAATCACTATCATAAAGATGAAATTCATCCAATTTCCACGGACTCAAGCCTAAGTTAAACTAGAACTTTCGAAACTTGCATTTGATCCAAAACCCGATCTAAACACTTCCGAATCATCTGAAAATTTGCACACATATCCAAAATTACTTAACGGAGCTATTCCAACTGTCGGAATTCCATTCCGACCCTCGGATCAAATTCTCGCATACCAACTGGATTTCTCCAAAATTCTAACTTCGCCAAAATAGGCTAACTTTCACTCCGGACCTCCAAATTCACTTCTATTTTCACTCCTAAGTCATAAATCATCCCCCGAAACTAGTCGAACCATCGGAAATCCATTCCGAGCCCTCTAACTCACAAGTCAACGTCTAGTTGACGTTTCCAACTTAAACTTTTCTTAAAGAGACTATTTGTCACATTTCTATCCAAATTCAATCTGAAACACTTCAAACTCACCAAACACATATAATAACACATGAAGAAGCATAAAACGGGGAAAACGGGGAGGTAACTCACGTGACGACGGGTCGGGTCGTCACAGTTATAAACTCAAAAGTGATACTTATACTACCATAAGTGCTAGTAAAACTTTTTGTATCCCATATAGTATAAAAATTGGTCAAGATAATATTGTCAAGATTAATACAGATCCTGAACCCACTGCATCCAAAAAGGATTTTTCAAATGGTGTTAATGATGGTTGAAAACCAAATAGATTTAGTGCGGGTTCACTGGCAAGAAAAATGATTTTAGAAGACTGTTTTCAGAAAATGGTTTCACGAAAACAAGACTAGTGAATTAATACAATTCTTTAGACGTGATTTTTATATTGATATTAACAAGAAGAATAAAATTATTGGTTTTGTTCCTTGGTTCATGTCTAAACATGTCTATAACTATATTTCGGTTTTAGAAAGAGATTATATGCTCACTAGTGGGAAAACAACTAAATCTATTTTTCCACCCCAACAATCTTTTCAAATGGGAGAAAAAGATAAAGTATTATATTTTAGTGCTTTTTCTAAAATATTTGAAAATCATGTGGCTACTATTACAACCAAAAATTCGAATACTATGCTTACTCAGAATTATTTTACTAATATGTATGTTAGTATTCCGGGAGAACAGATTATCACTATACAAGAGAAATTGGATAAGCTTATAGCAGATGTCCATAAGATTTCTCAAAAGGAAGCTAAAGGTAAAGAGCAAATAGCTACTACCAGCATCCAACCTCCACCGGAGGTAAAAGACTTTAAAATTAAAAGTTATAATGATTTGGAGGAACTTCTTAAAAAGAAGTTTGGAGAGTTTAAGGATAGTCCTTTAACTCTAGAGCATAAACCTAACAAAGGTAAAAGAACACATGTAGAAGATGAGATTAATAAGATCTCTGAAAAATATGCTCGCAAATCCTACCAAAAGATGTTTTATTATCTTGTACCAACCCCTTAGGATGTTCTACTAGAAGAACATGATAGTGACCACTGCCACCAAGGTTATGGTGGATCAGATATTTATGAGTGAAATATAGATGGTCTTGCTAAAAGGCAAATTTATACTAAAAGGTGTAACACTCTTACATCTTTTAGATGGTATAAAGATGTTTTCTTATCCAGAGTAATGGAATTACTAGAGAATAGTAGTACTCACGGGAAGGACAAATTCATAGATGGCCTCCCTCCCTTATACGCTGAAAGGATCCAAAAAGTCCTTAGAGGCACAGGGATGAGTATCAATTATGACATGTACTCATATAGTAAACTCATTATTTTATGCACTCAGGAAGGTTTAGCCCTTTGTAATGAAATAAAGCTAAACCAAGAAATAAAGAAACATCTTCTCACTGAGAGACAACAATTAGGTGAATTTTGTGAACAGTTTTCCATTGACATTCCTTCAAAAAGGAAGAAGTCCCACAAGAGAAAAGATTTCAAAATGAAAAAGGGTTTGCCTGAAAAGAGGCATGAAAAGACTCAAAGAAGAAAGACTTTTCATAAAGCTAGAAAGGGTTATGTAAAAGCAAAAAACCCTCAGTCTATATAAAGCGGAAGAGTAGGCCATTATGCGAAGGATTGCAAGATAAAGACAAAATTAAAGAACTTGATCTAGATAAGAATACTAAAGATTCTCTTTGAAAAATTTTCCTAAATTCTACTCCGGAGAATTCTAACTATGAATCAGGACACGAGTCTTCAACTAGTGAAGAATTGAGAGTACTTCAAGAAGATCTTGTGAAGATAACCAAGAGTTCTATAATGAAGGAAAATGCTCTAATCAATGTAGCAATCTTAATGATGAACTCTTTAATGTCTACTCTCAGTTTAAAGACTTGACAATTAATGTCTTAACTAACAACAACATGAAAGAGTTGTTGAGGGCTATCAAAGACCCAGAATTAAGGCCACAAATTATTGATAAACTTCCTACTAAGTGTGACGACCCGACCAGTTGTCTTATGTTACTGCTCCATTTCCCCCTATTGTGTTGCTTCATGTTTCAATATCAGTATTGGAATCGTCGGGAGTAATTGAATTAGTTTTGGTTGAACATAAGGCACATGGCCTCTTAGAAGGAAGCTTGTCTTGAAAATGTCAACCGGAAGTTGACTTGTGAGTTAGAAGGCTCGTATGTGATTTCTCATGATTCGGTTAGCTTTGGGAGATGATTTGTGACTTAGAAGTGCGATCAGAATTGAATTTGGAGGTGCGATGTAGAATTAGGCTTGAGTTGACAAAGTTTGAATTTTGGCGGATTCCGGTTGATAGGTGAGATTTTGATCCTAGGGTCGGAATGGAATTGTGAGATTTGCAGTAGCTTCCTTAGATGATTTTGGATATGTTTGCAAATTTTTAGGTCATTCGAACATCGCTTGGTCGGGTTTTTGATCGAATATGAGTTTCGAAAATATTAAGAAAATTTAGGCTTGAATCCGTCATGATTTGATGATTTTTGTGTTTAGGGTCATGTTTTTATGATTGGAACAAGTTTGTATGATGTTTTGGAGTAGGTTGGTACTTTTGGTTGGGGTCCCGGGAGCCTCGGGGTATTTCTGGATGGTCGATCGAAGGTTTTGGAGTTTGTTGCATGAAAACAAGAGCGGCTTCTGGTATTTCTACTTCTGCAGAAGGGGAGCCACTAAAGAAGCAACCGCAGAAGCGGCAGGAAGCTGCAAAAGCAGAATTAAGGAAAAAGGGCCAGGATCACGGAAGCGGATTGGAGACCGCATAGGCGTTGACCGCGTAAGAGGTAGTTGAACGCAAAAGCGATCCCAGGAGGAACTTGTTGGACCGCAAAAGCGGTTGAGGGGCCGCAGAAGCGGTAGCCGCATAATACGAGGTAAGATCGCTGAAGCAGAAATCGAGCTGGGCAGAAGGGATTAAATTATCATTTTTCATCCATGAAGGTTATGTATTTTCTTCCATTGTTGAGCATTTTTGGAGGTTCTTAAGAACAATTGAAGAGGAATTCGAAGAGGATCGGTTGGAGGTAAGTCTTATGGATTCAAAACGTCATTTAATTGAAGAATCATCCATTAATTCTCTGAATTTGGGTATGAAATTGAAGAAACCAGGGCTTGAGTTTTTGACATTTCCAAATTGGGATTTGATAGGTCATTTGATCTCACATTTGGAAGTTCTTGGTATGTATGAACTCATAGCGAGACGAGGATTCCGAAAATGTAAGTTTTGTAATTATTCAAGAAGCGGGCCCGGGGCTGGGTTTTGCTAGTTCGAGATTCTTGTCATATTCTGATTGTTTTAGATTGGGTACTATCCCATTTGTATATTGTGATGTATTCGCTCTGTTTTTGGCTAGATTCGACGCGCGTGGAGGCCGATTTGAGGGGCAAAGGCATCGCGAGCTTGAGATTTGCCAGTTCGAGGTGAGTAATATTTGAGAATAATATCCTGAGGGTTTGAATCCCCGGATTTGCACATCTTAGTGCTGTATTGTGGTGACTTCACGCTGGACCTGAGCGTGGGGTAGAGCACCATTGGGAATTGTGACTTGGTCCGTCCCGGTTGTTGGTTTTTATCGCGAAATTGTAAATGATTTGTTGTTATCATTACGACTTGGGATCATTGCCATACTTGGGGCTTATGGCAATTATTTGAACTTTTTATGAACTATCATCATAGTTTTCCTCACTATTTGAAAGATTATTTGAACTCAGTCCATATGATTACACTATTTCGTGGACTCGGCTATATTTTCCTCAAACTTGGAGTTTTAACTGATATTTGAACTATTGTTTGAGCTGAGTATTATTTTTTTAAGGATGCCCGAGGGATTTTGACTATTTTGGAATGATTGAGGCTGTGGGCCATATAGGAGGGCATGAAGATGATGTAAGGAGGCTTTCAGGCCTCGAGTGTTATGTGAGCATGTGCATATACATACATGGATCACGCCGCACTAGCATATTGCATAGATCGGACTGCACGTCACAATAGCATATTGCATGGATCGGATTGCACGACGCAGTAGTATATTATATGGATTGGACTACACGTTGCAGTAGTATATTATATGGATCGGACTGCACGCCGCAGTATTATTGCGCTTGGGCTGTAGAATCCCCTCCGGAGTCTGTTCACATCCCCAGTGAGCGCAGGGTACTCATGGATCGGGCTATGCATTGTAGCGGTCATGTGCATTACATTGCATTGCATTCACACATTCACTCCTGTTTGTACTACGTGGCACGACATTTAGCACTCATATATCATTGGCATACATAATGTTACTTGCCTTGTTGACTAGATACCCTGGTGTTATATGTTAAGGAGTGCTGAGCCCGAGAGGCTGATGTTGTATGTTGTGAGTTGGGAGTGAGCCCGCAGGGCTGATACTGTATTGAGAGGTTGATACTGAGCCCGAGGGGCAGGTTTCTGATTACTTCCTACTTGTTGAAATTATCTTTGAAACTGGTGAAAAAGCATACTTTCATAAGAGATTTTGAACTGATCTTGAGATTTTTCTAAAGGGATTTTTCACAATATTTCGGTTTTTCTCAAAAATGGTTGTTCTGTCTTTTATAGCAGTTTGGTATGCCCATACGTGTTTTCTTATCGCTCAGATATTATTCTCTCTTATTGCCACTGAGTTGGAAGTACTCACTTTACTCCCTGCACCTTGCGTGCAGTTGGAGGTATTAATCACCCGGTAGCGGGTTGTTAGCAGGACCGAAGGCCATATTTTGGTTGTCGAGCAAGGTGAACGCCAGCATCCGTGGCACTGCATTCCGACTTTGAGTTCCAGTTTTACCTTGTATATATATTTTGTTGGCCCAATAGTAGTGTCCCTACTCACTAGATGCTCATGACTTGTGACACTCCGGTCGGGTTGTATTGGAATGAAATTTCATAGTTTAGATACCATTAAGTAGTATTTCTATTCATTTATATTTAATAGATGCTTAAAGAGGATTTGAGGT
The DNA here is from genome assembly GCA_034376525.1 of Nicotiana benthamiana. Classification (NCBI taxonomy): domain Eukaryota; kingdom Viridiplantae; phylum Streptophyta; class Magnoliopsida; order Solanales; family Solanaceae; genus Nicotiana; species Nicotiana benthamiana. Next base: position 13,128,853 of record CM067331.1, on the reverse strand, counting down.
TGTTGGGTGGCTTTGTCTTCACGAGAGGCGCCATCACGACCGGGTATGTAATTCGGGTCGTGACACTAAGTTAGAGGAAGAGACAGAGTTGGACAATATTCCATCTCCAACGAGACCTTACACTATGTCTACAATTTAACGAATGGTGAAAAATAAATCCCAGCTTGATAGGCCAGCTGCAGTCCAAGGTTTAAGCACAGAGATAACTTATCTCAAAAAGCAAATCTCGAAATTAAAAACTTCTCATGTAGCATTGGATGAAAGAATTTTCAGATTAGAAATTTCTGAAGTAATTACGAATAGGTTACCAAGAAATATAATTTAAACAACCAAGAAATTGTTGGAGTTGGGGTTTATCAGTAATTATATCAGGAAATTTAGAAGCAAATTCAATACTTATATTGATAGGAATGATCCTACCCTTTTCAATGTTATGACCCAAAAATCTAATCGAAGTTTGGAAAATCATCATTTTTGATTTTGATATGACTAAACCATTTTGAATAATAATCTTTTTGAATAAATCTAAATATTTAAAATAAGATTCAATATTTTTTGAAAATACTAGAATGTCATCAGTATAAATAATTATGAAATGTATAAGGAACAAAAATATCATTCATAATTTTTTGAAATTCAGAGGGAGCATTTTTCAACCAAAAGGCATAACATTCCATTCGTATTGGCCCATTGGTACATTAAAAGCAGTTTTATATCTATCTGATTTAGATATCTGAATTTTCCAATAACTTGATTTTAAATCAAAATTTTAAATATAATGGCATTTTGTAACCTATCGAGTAAATTATTTTTATTATGAATAGGATATCTGATCCATTTTAAGACCTTATTAAGATGTTTATATTTAATAACTAATCTAGGAACTCCTCGTTCCTGTTCAGCATGCTTGTTTACATAAAGCAGTACAAGACCATTTAGACTTGGATGATCTAATTAAATCCTTTTGTTGTAAGGATATATATATATATGATGGACTGTGGGACAGTATCCCGGGAGATCCACAGGACAGTTGAGAAAGGACTATAAGACGATATCCTGGGAGATCCTCATTTGGTAACTTGGTATTGAGCTATACTTTTCTGTGTTTACCTTGTTCATTGTTTATCCACTATTTTTTTGTAAATTCTGTCTTATTTCGATGTTGTTCATATTATTTCCAAGTGCTTTCATACTGTACATACTTATTATATTGTTTAACCTTTGTAGTGCCTTGACCTTCCTCGTAACTAACCCACCGAGGTTAGGCTTGGCACTTACTAAGTACTGTTATGGTGTACTCACGCCTCTTCTATGCATGTTTTTCATGTGCAGATCCAGGTATCTCAACTCACGCGCACTATTAGTGAGACAGGGAGAGCTACAGATACTTTAAGGTATATCTGCCACGTCCGCAGACCGAAGAGTCTCCTTCTTATTCTATCTTGTAGATTTTAGATTTCTATCATACTTTGATATAGACTATTCTAGAGTTTAGAGTTCCTATTATATTTTCTAGTAGCTTGTATTGCTTGTGAGTTTAGGGTTTTGGGGTAAATTTGTAGACTTCCGCATTATTGAGTTGTATATTCCAAGCCACACTTATATACATTATGTCCTTCTAGCCGTTTAGTTTTAATTATTTAAATTCTGCAAATTATGTTATTTTCCGCAATGTTAGACTTACTTAGTCATGGACTAGATGCCGTCACGACATGTTCATGGAGGGGGAACTAGGGTCGTTACAAATTGGTATCAGCGCTCTAGGTTCATAGGAGTCATAAAACACGAGCTAGTTTATTAGAGTCTCGCTGATCGATACAAAGACGTCTGTACTTATCAACGAGAGGCCATGTAATTGTTTAGGAACAATCTTCACTTTATTGAATTCCATGTCGTGCTATATTTTGACATCAATTCTAAAAATTTTGTCTTCTATTCTCTCACAGATTGTGATGACACGTACTACTCGGGATGATCAATCACCCGCGCCTCCTACTGCAGTCGTCAGAGATAGGGGCCGGGGTAGAGGCCGTGGATGCGCATGTGGTACAACTAGAGCACCCGCGCGAGTTGTCGATGAGGTACCGCCAGCAGATCCAGCCGGAGTTCGGGCACCTGACACGCCTACAACTATTACTATAACTCTATCCCTTTAGGAGACATTAGCTCAGATCATGTCTATGTACACTACCTTGGCTCAGGCGGGGTTCCTCCCCCTCGCTGCAGCCACATCCCAGGCCGAGGGAGGAGCCCAAACTCCCGCAGCCCGCACTCCTGAGCAGAGAGTGCATATGGAGCAGGTCCCAGAGATCATTCCTGTACCGCCTGCAGCGCCAATTCAACCTGAGGATGGGTCAACTGTATCGGAGGACGAGTAGTTGAGGCTTGAGATGTTTAAGAAATATAAGCATCTTGTGTTCAGCGGTTTAGCATCAAAGGATTCCTTGGAATTTCTAGAGGAGTGTCACTATATTCTTTGCACTACGGGTATAATAGTCCAACGGGGTTTCCTTTACTAGCTTTCAGCTTCAAGGAGTCGCCTATGATTGGTGGCGCACTTATGAGATAGACAGTCCGGGCGAGGCTACTTCACTGACTTGGACCCAGTTTTAGGATATGTTTCTCAGAGAGTTTGTTCCCTAAAGTCTCATGGATGCATGGCACGTAGAGTTTGAGCATTTGCGCCAGGGTGCTATGACTGTTTCAGATTATGCCATCCGTTACACCAGATTGGATAAGCATGCACCAGCCTTGGTTGCTACTGTCCGTGAGATGGTTCGCCGGTTCATTGAGAGCCTTATTCAACCCATCAGATCTAGCATGACTCGAGAGTTAGAGATGGACATTCCTTATCAGCAGATATGGAGCATTTGTAGGAGGATCGAGGGTATTATTGCTAGGGAGCGAGAGGAGAGAGAGGCCAAGAGGTCTCGACATTCGGGCCACTACTCTGGTGGACGTACCCTAACAACAGGTCGACATGGTAGGGGCTATATGGGTTGCCCTGTTCATTTAGCTCTTCCAGCACCCAACAGTGCTCTATATCCCCGTAGACCTCAATAGACTTACTATGCACCTCCAGTTTCTAGCGCGCCTCCTGCGCGGGGTTCTTTCAGAGGTTAGTCCAGCAGACCTGGCCTTAGATAGTCACAGCCACCGCGTTTGCCCAAATCTTGTTTCGAGTGTGGCGATACACACCATATGGTTAGGGACTGCCCCTGACTTGGTAGGGGTGCATCTTCATAGATTGCTCAGCCACATCGTTGCTCCTCAGAGTTCTCAGGCCATGATCACAGCTCCATCTGCTACCCCATCTGCCCAGCCAGCTAGAGATTAACATATGGTTGAGAAGGGGTGTGCAGTGTATTTAGCCTATGTGAAAGATGTCAGTATTGATACCCTTTCTATTGATTCTATCCCAGTGGTACGGGATTATCCAGATATGTTTCCAGCTGATTTTACGGGTATGATGCCTGATAGAGATATTGATTTTGGCATTGATTTGTTGCCGGACACTCAGCCTATTTCCATTTCTGCGGACTGTATGGCTCCTCCTGAGTTGAGGGAGTTGAAGGATCAGTTACATAAATTGCTTGATAAGGATTTTATTCGACCTAGTGTTTCACTGTGGGGTGCTCCTGCCTTGTTTGTGAAGAAAAATGATGGTTCTATATGCATGTGCATTGAGTATCGTCAGTTGAACAAGGTTACAGTGAAGAACCGTTATCCTTTGTCTCGTACTGATGATCTATTTGACTAGCTTCAGGGTGCACAGATGTTTTCTAAGATTGACTTGCGATCAGTTACCACCAGTTGAAGATTCGGGAGCCGGATATCCCGAAGACTGCCTTCAAGATTCAGTATGGTCATTACGAGTTCTTTGTTATGTCATTTGGGCTGACCAATGGCCCAACATCTTTTATGCATTTGATGCACAGTGTATTCAGGCCCTATCTCGACTCGTTCGTTATTGTTTTCATAGATGATATTCTTGTATACTCTCAGAGTCCGGAAGATCATGAGCAACATCTGAGGACCGTGCTTCAGACTCTGAGAAAGAAAAAGTTATATGCAAAGTTCTCAAAATGTGAGTTTTAGTTGAGTTCTATGGCATTCTTGGGCCACATAATATCGAGTGAGGGCATTCGGGTGGATCCGAAGAAGGTAGAGACCGTGCAAAGTTGGCCCAGGCCGTCCTCAGCTACATAGATTCGTAGGTTCCTTGGCTTGGCGGGTTACTACCGTTCTTTTGTGGAGGAGTTTTTATCAATTGCAGCCCCTATGACTAGATTGACTCAGAAGGGTGCTCTATTTCAATGGACGGAGGAGTGTGAGGCATTCAAAAGCTCAAAGTAGCTTTGACTATATCCCCTATTTTGATATTGCCTATTGGTTCGGGGTCCTACACAGTTTATTGATTTGGAGTCATCGGAGTTGCTGCTGTTTGTTTTCGCTGTCCGCTGTGCTTAATCTCTTTTAGGACCAACTCTTATATGTTTACTATTATTCTTATGTGTATCAACAATGACGATATTGATTGACTACTTTACTTTATTTCTTTGAGCTATAGTAATAACCTAGGCAAGCCCTAAAGACGTAGGAACCAAGGTACTATAATTTAGTAGTAATTAATTATAATTGTTAATCACTTCTATTATCCGACTTCTATTTTATTCTTACTAACGATCTTCACGAAGTTTTTAAACCAAGATAGATTTGCAAAGTCAACAGCTTTCTCTTTTGAAATCGAGAAGAAATCAAAAACCCAAAAAATGATTTCTAAAAGTGGGTTGTTCAAACAAATATGGAATTTTTACACCCTATAGAAAATCTTAGTACCATATTTATCAATAATAAATACCATTTAAAAATATTATATTCTATAAATACATTTTATCCTTTATAGCAAAAAATCTAATATAGTTACATACTACAATTAAGGCACCATATATGCTAAATATTATTTTTCTCTCTCCCTTATTGCATTTTCTCTCACATACTTACCGCGTATCTGCAAACCTCAATATAATCTCTCACTGTTTGCATACAACCAGACTCTTTTCTCCTACAAACCCTAGTTTCTTAACTCTTCTCCCACCCAAATTCTCAATTTTCTACTCCGCGTCACCAACGTTATCATCAGCCATTGTCTGAGTCGGAATATGAGCAACCACACTCGCGTACATCACTGATTGCATCCACGGTGGAGAAACCTCTTGGGCCGTCGGAGACAATTAGGAGGTCCGGCAACCCAATTGGATGAGTGTTCATGTATCAATGGAACAAAACGGGTATAAAAAAGTAAATTTGGATGAAATATGTTGATGAAACACAGGGATCAAAATTCTATATGAAAATGTTTATGAGTTTTGGAGAGATTGGCGGGTGGGTTACAAGATCCAGAAAAGCTAGAAGTGGGGAAGAGAGAAGATGAAGAAGAAGCAAAGAGAGAAAACCTAGCTAGAAGTGTATTCGAATGTATTATTCAGTTGTATTCACTTGTATTTAGGTTTAATCATTTATATTTAACTATTTTATTCAGCAGTAGTTAGTTGTATTCAAGTGTTTTATGCAACTGTATTCAGCTGTATTAAGTTATATTCAACTATTTTATTCAGCATAAGTTAGTTGTATTTTGTTGCATTCAAGAGTTTATTCAGTTGTATTTGTGTTGTATTCACGTATTTTATTCATATGAATTAAGGTGTATTTTGTTGTATTCAATTGTATTATTCATATGTATTTCTCTTTATTGAGCTATAATCTTTATTATGTATCTTTCAAATACAGATTAATGAGGGATCGTTTTAGTTCGTTAAGTTAAATTAGGAGAATATCATGTGATTTTATTTTCTGTCGTTTTTAGCACAGATATGTTACTATATTTAATGTTAATGTCGCTTGAATGCAGCTAAATACATGTCAAACTTAGTTGGAATTCCAGATTTTACGCCTATTTTTTTTGGTTGTATTAATGAATACAACAACTTAAATACACGAAATATATTATATAAAAACATAAAAATTATTTATAGCACGTAATATAGCAAATAATATCTATCTATAAATAACTAATTAAACAGAAAAAATTGTGCTTTATGAAACATTCCCAACGAATATTGTTGCAATTAAGGATCTTTCGAACGGTTTAAATTTGAATGTGAGATTTGAAACGGAATTCCAAGGTATACTTAAACCCCGTTTTTCAAATAGTTTTACTTTACACAAACAACCGCTTTTCTCGAAATTAATATTTTAAAACTCAACCCCATTTATTAGTAGAGCAAGTGTTATAAACTCATTTTTTCTAAACACCTTTTAATTGTATAAACACTTTTCAAAGGCATTCATCTCAAACAAAAAACTTTACACCTTTTCAAAATATATACACTGCTATTCTCTCAAAATTGATAAATTTTACAACATAACATAAGGTAAGTCATATACTTTTAAGCACTGACTAAGTAAATATAGACATCTAAATTCTCAGTACCTAGTCTAAATTCTATGGAGCTACCTTAGGTAGATTTTAGGGGATGCCTAACACTTTTTCCTTAGAAGAACTAGAATTCTTATCCAAATCTCACTGGTTAGCAGTCTAATACGATAATGATCTTAATAATTAAATTGGTATCCTAGTATTCTTTTATAAAGTAGGGTGGCGACTCTATTTTATCATCAACATGAAAACTATTAATTGAATCATATTTTGACTCGTGCAAAATAGGGTGCAACAATTAACAGTTGAAATAAGTTATTATTGAGTTAGTAAGATAAGTGCACGTGAGAGTTGAGAGCACTGAAGCTTTTATATATATATATATATATATATATATATATATATATATCCTATGTACTCTCTCAGAAAATAGAATAATAAGAATATCTTTCTTCTCTTCTTCCCAATTTCTTTTCTCTAGAATGCATGTGTGCGATTCTGTTATCTTCTCAATTTTGTCATAATTGAGCTCAATTCAATAGTTTTTAATGGTTTTTTTTACAACTCAACATACTCAAATGTCTTTGCAGAGTGAAACATTCCATAAAAACTCAGAAGGAAGACATTTCAAATTGTTTCGAGCATGACTTGCAAGAGCAAAAAATGTGCATGTTAAACCTCGTGTTGGACATCACTTCCTCTTGTTTTTTGTTCACGATCTTTTTAATATATATTTTTTTAAATATTTTGAACTGTTACCTATTGTAACTTATATAATTTTTATGTAGTTTTCAAATATGTACCCTTTAATTAAAAAAATAATTAAAAGATTCTATGTTCCAATTCACAATCAAAATGTAAAAGTTCGACTCTTGAAATCAAAATGCAAAAAACTATTCAATATTTAAGAAATTTGGATTTGTATCTTTTGAATCTTAATTTCTCCTTTTGGATGCATAAATATTATTTAGTTATATTAGTTCTATTTATATTTGTACTTTCATTTCTTTGGTGCACAAAAATTATTTAGTTATATTAGTCCTATTTTAATTTGTAATTTAAATTTTAATTTGTGTTTTTTGGTGTAACAAAATTTTTAACGAGTTGAATATAGGGTAATCAGAAGAGATTCATGTTCAAATAATATAAAAATATAATTTTGCTATGCATTTGCAAACGCAATTAAAGTACAACGGGAAAATTTATTGTTTATAAGCTTGTTTAGATAGTTGTTACACATTGTTTCGTAATGTATCATTATATTATATTTTATTATTTTGATAAATATAATATTTGGATAGATCGTATCGTTTGTCTATCATTTTTTGATGTTATGCACTAGTATATGAATAATAAACTTGTAATATTATAAACAAGTAAAGTACAAATATAATTATTAAGGATAAAGGGTAGAACATGATTATTTAATAATAATGAAGGTCAACATGAGAGGGAAAAAGTAAAGTAACGACGAGACCATACTAAATTGATATTTTTTGTCGTGACATAATAATTGATTTAACGATATGATACAATAAAATTTAAATAACAATAAAAACTAACATTGCATTTAAAATAACAATTTGATACAATACAGTAGGTATCAATCATCCAAACAAGTTATAACTTAACTCATAAAAACTTGAAAATTCCATAACTTTGTGCTATCAATAAAATGATTAATTAATAAAAAACTAATTTCATCATTTAAGAGTTAAAACAACTAATTTTAGATAAAATAAGTCTGTAGTACAAATATATACTATATATTTAAAAAGATAATATAATATAATTTTAAAAAAAAGAACAAACAAAGTGTAAAGATTTCCATTTGGTCCCTCAGGCGAAGGGCACATGGAATGACTGACTCCTCCTCCCACTTACGATTATTCCTGGTAAGTATGAGTAGTTAATAGTAACATCCAGAAAGCTTTCTCTTCTTCCCCCAAACTTCTACTGCTTGATTACATTCAGTGTAAACTCAAGTCATGCATTAAATCCTATTTTTCTCCATCCATCTTTGAGTCCATTTTTTGCTGTCGACGAATTGGAAAAACTGAATCCAATCTCAGCTATTAATGGCGGTTTCGGAGGAAGAATCCTCGTCTTCATCCTCTGCCGGTTGCAGCAGCAAGTCACGATCAGCTGCTTCTCGTGGCGCCTCTTATTTAGCTAAGACTGTTCTTAGAGGTAGTGTTGTTCTGCAAGTCGTTTATGGCCGTATCCGCTCTTCTACTTCCTACGACGTCGTTCTTGGCAAGGTAGCTCATTTTTTTTTAAAACTTCATTTGCAGATTAGTTGTGTTAAGTGTTAATTTCAATGTGTGATCATTTGCTTTGAAATTATTGGAATGAAATTGGGAGGACAGAGCAAAATTGATATAAAAAAGACATATGGCTGACTCCAGTTGCTTTTCTTACGGGATTGCTTATTGTAGATAAGGACTATCAATCCTTTAGATTTAAAGTTTCTAAATATAATTCGAATGAATACTTATATATCTGAAAGTATTTTGTAATGGAATGAGGATGATTATTTCAAAGAGGAGGTTAGGCTTCCACTTCCCCTCCTATATATATATTTATCTTTTGGATATTAATAAACTCGTAAGGCACAGGATAACCTCCCGTATTTAAGGATGTATTAACTTAAAAAAAAATGATTACTATGTGATTGGGGGCATAGTTGATTGATTTAATTTTATTTGAAATTAGATTAAGATCGTGAAACGTAAGCTTGTAAAATAGCTAGACCAAATTTAGTAAATGGAGTCTGTTAGTGACATTATGAAATTGGACCCATATGGCAGAAAGCATAAGCATTGGGTACGTATGTTGTGCTCAAATTCTTCCGATCGATCATCTATGCATAGCCCAACTTTTCTTTTATATGCACGTGTAACTATTTGGGCTGCCAAGTGCTCTTTCTGTAGTCTCCCTCCCTTGTGTTCTATTTGAAGCAAGTGGGTTGCACCAATGGTTCAATAACCGGGAAGTCTGCACCACTATTCCTTTTTATGAATCTTACAAACCCCATTGTGAGTCTCTCTTCTCCTGTTGATGCTTGAAAGGGTTATGTGAGGAAAGTGTCACGATTTAAATCTTTATGTCATTGCGAATTCAACCATGTTCTAGTTATTTTGTGGGATAATTAGAGGGAAGAAGTGGAATAGCCTTATGTAGAAGGTCGTATTATCATACTTTCAGGAGTAAGAAATAGTGTTTGCTTTATAAAAAAAAAGCAAGAGAAATAGAGTTTAAGTTTGTAGATTAAGGTGTTCCATTAGCAAAAGGCAACAAGAAGATACAAAGTCACAAAAGTATTGAAATGCAGAAGTAATAAGAATTGCAAATCCCTTTACAATGTCAATCTAAGACAAGGGAGCTAACAAAGTCCAGAAATTGGTCGGTGCTAATTACAGTAATTAACTTAGTCCAGCAAAAAAGAGATCCATAAACACAAAATAATAGCACCGGGGATTGTCAACTAGATTTTTTGATGGTCTTATCAACTCTCCATAAACACCAGCTAATGTGTGCCTCTTTTATTCTGTGGCATGATCCAAATCTAGCCAAAAATGCAGAGGGACATATTCCTAAGGTTATTTGCCAATGGAAAATGCAAAAACAAGTGGCTGACAGTTTTCGCATCTTCCAAACATAGATAACACCTATTGACTTCCACCTCCTCTGTTGAGGTTGTTTTGTGTTAACCAAGCCTCATTGAGGCCAATCCAGTTATGAAAAATAACTTTAATAGGTTGTTTGGTCTCCCTCATTAGCCTCCAGGGCCATGCATCATTCAGCTAGTTCTGGGAACCAATCTATCTGTACCATTCTTTGACTGTGAAGGTGCCCTTATTCCTACAACATATGGTATTTGGTTGGCTCACATCAATATTGTACCACTCCACTTTTGCTAGCATATCCATCATACCCAGTCCTGCACAACTCTTCTAAGATGAACCTCCTAGTTGCTAGATCTCTCACTCCCAAACCTCCATTGCATTTTCGCTGAATGACTTTATCCCACTTTATCAGATGAAACTTGTGGGTGTTGCTGTTACCTTCCCCAAGGAAGTTCCTACTGGTTCTATCCAATTGCTTTAGCACCTTCCTTGGGATGGGAAACAATGACATGTAGTATGTTGGTGTGCTGTAAAGCACATACTGATGAGAGTTAATTTGCCACCTACGAATATATATTGAAGCTGCCAGGAAGTTTATCTCTTATCAAATTTTTCAATAACCCCATTCCATATCTCACAATTCTTGAATTTGGCACTCAGTGGTAGACCCAATTATGTGGTATTTAGAGTCCACCAATACTGCAAACTATAATGCCTCCGAGCTCCTCTACATTAGGCACATGATTAATAGGGTAAATTATACCTTTCAGCACATTGACATGTAACCCTGACAAAGCTTCGAAGAGGAGAAGTATGAGGTTCAGGTACATAACTTGTGATTTATCTGTCTCACAAAAGGTCAAAGTTTCATCAGCATATATCAGGTGAGAAGTAGTGATCGAGTTCCCAATATTGGAGCCTACTCTGAATCACTGAATCCACTGCATTTCTCTGGCCTTTTCCGATATCGTGCTTAGTCCCTCCATGGCTAGAATGAACAACAATGTGTGATCCCTTTTTGGGAGAGAAGAAACCCACTGGTTCTCTATTGACTAACACTGAGTACTTGACTGATAGAAATGCTGAATCTGATCCACCTTATCCATTTGTCTCCAAATCTCATCTTCCTCAGTATAGAGATTAGATAGGACCAGTTCAGTTGGTCAACAGCCTTCTCTATGTCCAACTTGCACATAATGCTAAGATCTTCAGTTTTAATACTCCAATCTAAAGCCTCATTGGCTATAAGTGCTTCATCAGTGATCTACTTTGTTCGATGTTCGATAAAGGCATTCTGATGATTGGAGACAAGTTTACACTTTATCGATAACCTTCTTCAACCTTTCTGCTAGCAGCTTGGCCACAATCTTATAAACACTTCCAACAAGACTTGGTAATTAAATTAGAGGAGCTTCCAGGTTGCTATCTGCGTACTGAAATCTACCACCACCCGATTCCAGTAGCAGGAAGAGAAATCTACAAGATCAAGGGCAAATTGAGATCTGGTCTACTGAATTTAACCTGACCTCACTGCACATTGAAGGTTTAAGTTCTTGTAGAGCATACATACACTGCGCCTTGAAGCAAATGCAAACTGAACTTTCTGTTGTTTAGGGAATTAGTACCAGCGGAAGGAGGTCTCGTTCTTAATTGTCTGAATAACAGTGTACCGACCAAAAAATGTTTTTAGCAGCGTTGGAGAGTAAAAATGACACATATATTTGTTGATATTCCCTATCAGGTAAGATCCGTTAATTGAATGATGGTCATATAAACTTTTATTTTCGCTATTGGCGAATGTCTATAGGTTGAGCTTGCAATCAGAAGCTTGGATCTAAGTGTGAGATTTATTCACTCTATCAGTAACCAAGTTGGATTGGGTCTGTAGGAATTTGCCTTTTGTATCAGTTTTTGTTTGCTTGCTAAAAGACCTTTTCTTGAGGGTGGGGGATTGGTTGGAGGTTGAGGCAATGTATTTGATGGCAGATGTTCTTTTCTTGATGAAGAAAGAGATATTATCAAAAGCATCAAGAAGATGCAAAATAGAGCATTGTGCAGGCGCTAATACAAAAGAGAGTTTGCTAGCCCTATTACAGATAATCCTATGCTAAGATAGGGAGCAAACAAAATCCAAAAATGACTCAGGTGAGCTAAAGAGGTGAGAGATTACTCCAGCTACATAACAAAATTAAACAATTAGCCTTGAGGGAGTAAGTTGAATTGATATTCCATCAAAACATCTTCTATTCCTTTCTGTCCAAATTGTCGAAAAGATACATCCAGGAATCATTTTCCAGATCTTCCTGATGGATTTATCAACTTTCCATAAGCTCCAGCTGCTGTAAGCATCTTTAATACTTTCTGGTGTCACCCAATTGAGTCCAAGCACTGAAATGAACATGTTCCAAATGTCTGAAGTTACTGAACAATGCAAAAGAAGGTGCCTGTTTGTTTCAAAATCTTGATGACACATGCAGCATCTGTTAACTGTGGCAATACTCCTTTTGCACAGATTGTCTTGAGTGAGGCAAGCTTCATTCAATGCAGTTCAACTGTGACAGGTAACTTTAGGGGGTAGTTTTGTTTTGCCGATAAGCTTCCAAGGCCAATTGTCCACCATTTCATTCTGGCTAGTGCTGTGTCAATTCACTGTCTAGATTCCTTTAGCTCTTGTTCCCCAAATGAGTTTATCTGGAACCTGCTCATTGGCCATATACCTTCCCAATCCGTCTAAGAGGCTGAGTGGTTCACCCAATTCCCAATCCTGCACATTCCTTCTGAGAATTGGATTCCAGGTGTTGTATGCTCTGTTATGAGAGATAGTAGTAGTCACTTCTGCTTCCTATTTGATAGATATTTGAGAAGTCATTTTGCAAAGTTGAGTCCCTTAGCCAATTATCTTCCCAAAACTTGACATTTGCACCATTTCCTATCTGAAATCTGTTATTCTGGCGGAACTCTCCCCATAGTCTGATTATGTTTCTCCAAGGTCCAACCTCGTGTGCTGGCTAGAGACTTTTGTGCACCAGTTGCCTTGCATTCACCACTTTCTTCCAGGTTCCCTGATCTTCCTGTACATATCTCCACAGCCATTTCATGGGAGATGCTTTACTTGTAATTTTCATCCCTATCATCTGATCATGTTCATCTAACTTTCAGTATGTTACTTTTTGCTTGGTTTTCATCTCAAAATTATTGACAATCCATTAATAAGGCTCTCTTGTAGCAAACAACTGGAAAAAAAATACAAACTCACATGGGAATATCATTTATAGTTCAATTAATTACTCTATCATAGTTACATTAAACAATTCTATGTTATAGAAGTTGTCATAATTTTTAGCCACCACCCAACCATTTTGCCCTCTGTTTGTATCTCTGAATCTTAAGATTTAGGTGTTGACGAATCTGGCTTCTAGATTGATACCCGTATTGGATGCTTGTATTGAGTCACTGTAACGTGACAACAAGTAAAGCTTAGATGCTTTAACCAATAGATGTTCTTGCTCAACCTTGTAGCTAACAATTTTGTTATCCTTCCTTGTGCTTTAACCAATAGATATTCCCAGTCAACCTTGTAGCTAGTATTGGTTTTCGCTGCTTTTTTTTCCCTATAAGGTAAGTATTGGGTTTTTGGCGTTTTGCATCGTTGTTTTTTGGGTTTTTGGCGTTCGCATACTATCAGTTTTTACGATGTATATAAAATTTTGTTAATTTGGAAACTCCCGTATACAAGCAGTTAGCCAAAGAAATAGAGAGACAACATAACAGATGTGGTTCTCTATAAATAACACCCAATATTCAATACAAAAAGGAGCCTTGTGGGTGCATAAAGGGGTCAACCAGGTTCACTGCCTTGTATTTTATTAAAATATGTTTTTAGTAGCACTTGCATGTTCTCTTGGTTTCTGGATGAATTATAGTATCCTATGCTTATATAGCACGGGTGCTGCATGCTTAACTGCTTCTGATTGGATACTTTGCATATGAGCTTCAACATGTTGAATGTTAGCTACTCGGTTTACAGTTTTATTTAGCAAGTTTCAGTATGTAATATGACAATGTATTTTGATGCAGGAAACATCTGTAGAGTTGGTGATTATAGATGAAGATGGAATTGTGCAATCTATCTGTGAGCAGCCTGTATTTGGCATAATAAAAGATATAGCTGTACTGCCCTGGAATGAGAAGTTTCGTGCTGGAAGCCCACAGGTGTCTTACATTGTTCCTTTCAACTTATCCTTTATTTCTAAGATTCTATGCTCATGGCATTTTCCTTTCACTTCTTCTTTTAAATAGCTTTTGAGCAAGGATCTCCTGGTTGTTATTTCGGATTCAGGGAAGCTCTCAGTTCTCAGATTTTGCAATGAAATGCACAGGTTAAGTGTTTCTCAACTGTATCTTTTTCCTTTTATTTTTGTTACACATAGAAGGAGCAGTGAATTCTTCTTAAAATCTTGATTTAGCCAAGACAGTCACCCTTTTCATTAAAGGCGTACCTTTGCATTGTTCACATAGGTTTTTCGCTGTAACACATGTTCAACTTTCATCTCCTGGAAATCCAAGGCATCAAATTGGAAGGATGTTGGCTATTGATTCCAGGTAAGTTGGCAACAATTGAAACCAGTCACCTTCAGCTACTACCTAAAGATTCTTAGATGTCCATGTCGGTAATTTCTTATTCTGCCCTATGCAGTGGGTGTTTCATTGCTGCTAGTGCATATGAAGACAGATTGGCTCTTTTCTCCCGCTCTGCTTCAGCTGGCAGTGATATACTTGATAAGGTTAATATTTTTGCATACATTTTGTGCTAGATATTTATGCAACTTAACCGCTTGGATAGCTATGTTCTATTCTACTGATTTGCTTTAAATAATGATATTAGAGAATCTTTTGTCCCACTGATAATCAAGGGAAGATTGAGACTGCCAGTGGTTTCACCAGTATCTGTGGTACCATATGGAGCATGTGCTTCATCTCAACAGATGTTCGTCAACCAAATAAGGAGCACAATCCTGTATTGGCCATTCTTCTGAATAGGTAGGATGATGGATAAGTTCGCAAACATAATTAATTGTCAGATTCGCAATCGTTAAACTGGTTTTGTAATGGAAAGTGGGTTTTCTCTTTTGTAGTTGTATATGACAAATCATCTTCTTCTAATTTCTGCTATGCTAGTATTGATATGATGTTTCAAATTTGGCCCTGCAGGAGGAGATCATATAGGACTGAGCTGGTGTTGATAGAGTGGAATATGAAGGAGCATTCACTCCATGTAATATATCAGTATTCTGAACCGGGACCACTAGCACATCATATCGTAGAAGTTCCTCATTCTTATGGAATCCTGTTAGTATTTCGTGCTGGGGATGCTATTGTGATGGACTTTAGAGATCCTCACAACCCTTGTTTTCTTTATCGAATAAGTTTAAATTTTACACCACCTTCAGTTGAGGAGCAGAATTTTGTAGAAGAGGCTATTAGAATTCCTGATATTATTGATGAAGACGGTATGTATAGCGTTGCTGCATCTGCATTGCTTGAGCTTAGCGACTTGAATAAAAATGACCCAATGAACATCGATGATGATAGCAATGTAAAACCGGGTTCAAATTTTGTCTGCTCATGGAGTTGGAATCCTGGAAATGAGCACAGTCCTAGGATGATATTTTGTGCTGATTCTGGAGAGCTTTTCCTGATTGACTTTTTATTTGATTCTGATGGCCTGAAAATATCTCTGTCTGATTGTCTTTACAAGACTCAACCAGCCAAGGCACTTTTGTGGGTGAGAGGTGGATTTTTGGCAGTTATCATTGAGATGGGTGATGGGATGGTGTTAAAAGTTGAAGAGGGAAAACTTGTTTATAGCAGTCCAATCCAAAATATCGCACCAATATTGGATATGTCCGTGGTGGATCACCATGATGAGAAACATGATCAAATGTTTGCCTGCTGTGGGATGGCACCTGAAGGATCTTTACGAGTTATACGCAGTGGCATCAGCGTAGAGAAATTGTTGAAAACTGCTCCTATTTATCAGGGTATTACTGGAACTTGGACAGTGAAAATGAAAACGGCTGATTCTTATCATTCTTTCCTTGTATTATCATTTGTTGAAGAGACCAGGGTTCTATCTGTTGGTGTGAGCTTTTCTGATGTAACTGACTTCATGGGTTTCCAGCCGGATGTTTGTACGTTGGCTTGTGGTCTTGTGGGCGATGGTTTACTGGTGCAAATCCACCAGACTGCTGTGAGACTGTGTGTACCTACTATTGCTGCACATCCAGATGGTATTGATTCGTCATCACCAACTTTCACCTCATGGTCCCCAGATAATATGACAATAAGCCTTGGAGCTGTTGGGCCTAATTTGATAGTTGTTGCAACTTCCAGTCCATGCTTCTTATTTATTCTTGGCATCAGGACCTTATCAGCCCATCATAAAGAAATATACCAGATGAAACATGTGAGATTGCAAGATGAACTATCCTGCATTTCAATCCCCCGGCTTGAGCAAAAACCTTTTATATCTAAAACTAGTCATACAAATGGAGTTCCTTTGGATTCTCTTCCATCCGGATTGGACGTTAGTAACACCTTCATTATTGGTACACATAAGCCTTCTGTGGAAGTTCTATCATTTACTTCTGATAAAGGCGTGAATGTTCTTGCCATTGGGTCTATAACCTTAACAAGCACTCTTGGAACAGCGATAAGTGGCTGCATTCCTCAAGATGTAAGACTTGTACTCGTTGATCGGCTTTATGTTCTTTCAGGATTAAGGAACGGTATGCTACTCAGATTTGAGTGGCCCTCTGCCTCGATAATTGCCTCACTTGAGTCGCCTGTCCTTCAAACTTTTGACAATTCTTGTATGGCTAATTCCAGCGGTTCCTCAATTTTTGCATCTCAGAATTTTAGAACTCAACCTATGCAAGTGTCCAGTTTATTGGATAAGACGAAGGATTCCCCTGTTTATCTGCAATTAGTTGCAGTTCGTCGGATTGGCATCACTCCTGTTTTCCTGGTTCCATTGAATGACTCTCTTGATGCTGATGTGATCGCTCTAAGTGACAGGCCCTGGTTATTGCAAACTGCAAGGCATAGCCTCTCGTATACTTCAATCTCTTTTCCACCTTCCACACATGTTACTCCAGTCTGTTCAACTGAATGTCCCAAGGGAATTATCTTTGTTGCTGAAAACAGTCTTCATTTGGTAA
The DNA here is from genome assembly GCA_034376525.1 of Nicotiana benthamiana. NCBI lineage: Eukaryota > Viridiplantae > Streptophyta > Magnoliopsida > Solanales > Solanaceae > Nicotiana > Nicotiana benthamiana. The sequence goes on along the minus strand of CM067331.1, from coordinate 13,111,565 downwards.
GAGAAAAGCCTCATTATTGTTAACAGAGCTCAACATTGTTACATCACCTCCCTAGTTGCACTTGTAGTTTACATATTATATGTTGGAAAAGCAAGCACAAGCCACATAGGATTTCTTCTCGGTGTTCTCATATCCGGTTGATGACGGATATTCAATGGCACTTTATTCATGCCACTTCCGTTTGCATGACCTTCCCTCACCCCCCCCCCCCCCCCCTCTTCCAAACACACACATCACACCCAAAAAAAAGAAGAAAGTAATAGAGAATGAAAACTAAACAAGCAAAAAGCAAAGGATGGAATGAGGGAGGTCGACTGTGTTTAGTTGTATATATCGATCTTGGTCTTTTTACACCTTTAATAGTCAGTCAAAGTGGCCATCTATTTTTTTGTTTCAGGTCGAGATGGTGCCTAGTAAACGGCTTAATGTGCAGAAATTTCATTTTGGCGGCACTCCTCGAAAGGTTCTATATCATAGTGACAGTAGGTTGTTGCTTGTATTACGGACTGATCTCAGTGATGATTTATGTTCATCTGATGTCTGTTGCGTAGATCCTCTCAGCGGATCGGTGTTGTCTTCCTTTAAGTTTGAGCCAGGGGAGATTGGAAAATGCATGGAGTTGGTAAAAGTTGGATACGAACAAGTTCTTGTTGTTGGAACTAGTCTCTCTACTGGTCCAGCTATAATGCCTAGTGGTGAAGCTGAAAGGTAGTGCCATCCTCCAGTTATAGCATTTTACTTCCATAAATCTACAAAGCATACATTGTTTTTGCTTTTATTTTCTTTCCCAATAATCTATCTTATCTGGGTAGATCTTTGTTTGTGTGAAGTGTATGAATGAATTGCATGTTTTTGTGTTATTTTAATAAAGATACTTTTTACAGCACAAAGGGCCGTCTAATAGTTCTTTGCATTGAGCAAATGCAAAACTCAGATAGTGGGTCAATTGCGTTTTCTTCAAGGGCTGGATCATCTTCTCAACGGACTTCACCTTTCCGTGAGATTGGTGGATATGCCGCTGAACAGCTGTCTAGCAGTAGTCTTTGTAGCAGTCCTGATGATAACAGCTGTGACGGGATTAAACTTGAGGAAAGTGAGGCATGGCACTTAAGATTAGGTTATTCAACCACCTGGCCTGGAATGGTGCTTGCAGTCTGCCCATACCTTGATCGTTATTTCTTGGCCTCTGCGGGCAACTGTGTACGTTGAAATAACTCTCATATACTGACTTTCTTGCAAAGTTAGTGTTACTTCTTGCTAAAATAGATTTCATTCTTCCCGCAGTTTTATGTTTGTGGTTTTCCAAATGATAATGCTCAAAGAGTTAGACGCTTAGCAGTAGGGAGAACACGTTTCATGATCATGACTCTTACTGCACACTTCACTAGAATTGCTGTTGGTGATTGCCGTGATGGTGTCCTCTTCTATTCGTATCAAGAGGTAAGTAGCTAGAGTAGATTTTACTTTAAAAAACTTCCCTTCTCTTTGTCTCTCTGCCTTTATAGGGTAGGGGTAAGGATGCATATACACTGCCCTCCTCAGACCCTACGTATGAGATTAAGCTGGGGTTTTTTTTTTTTTTTTTTGTTGTTGTTGTATGTTTTATTGGGAATTGGTTGTTTGTATTCCATTATGGGGCTGGAAATTTGGAAATCCTCTTTCTAGGTTGTAGTTTGCATGGGACATGTAAATACTTGTATCAGATATTACCACCTTGCATTGGTAAGTATGGAAATTTTGTTGCCTTACAAGCCATCTTCTGTCTTGTGATCAGGATGCGAGAAAACTAGAGCAAGTTTACTGTGACCCTGTCCAGAGGTTAGTTGCTGATTGCACTCTTATGGATGTAGACACAGCTGCTGTTTCAGATCGAAAGGGGAGTTTATCCATTTTATCATGTTTGAATCACTCAGAAGGTAAATTCAACTTGCAATATCTATGTAAACTCCAAATTCTAAAATACAGCTGCATAGGAAAAGAAAGATCAGGATCTTTGTTCATATTTAATGCCTTATGGTTACCTTTTCTGCTGTTTTCACTAGCAGAGATTCTTATGGCATATCCTCATCATTTTCTGTCATACTTTTCTTCCTCTAATAACTATTTGTAGTTTAAATCCTTTACTTGTTTTTTGAAAAAATGGCTTTGTTTTACAGATAATTCCAGTCCAGAATGCAATCTAGCTCTAACTTGTTCATTCTACATGGGTGAGATAGCTATGAGAGTTCGAAAGGTAAGCATTTGGCTGGAGCCGTTCAGTTTTGGATGATGGGTTTAGACCATACTTGTCAAAGATGATTACCTTTACACCCTATAATGCACCTTCTAATGAACCCTCTTCTTATTTTGTCCTTGCGAAATAGTATAAATGACATAGACAACAATATATAATATTTGTCAGTGGAAAGCAGGTGCACTTTGCTATAAGAGATAATTGTTGGATGCCTTATGGTGTTTGTGGTCTAGAAAGTAGATACAATGCATTCCATAGGATATGTAGAAGATGGCAAATCCGGCACAGGTGTGAACCACGGAACTGGTGATAGACCAGGAAATTTGATTGTAGCTGATATTTCATATTTCAAGGGATCTGAAAAGACAAAAGACCTTTTACTGCATTGCAAGGTCACGAACCACTGAACCAGTTATGGAATCTTCTATTTTAACGTCTATATATTCTCTTATATGATGCCCCAAGCTGAGAAAAAACAAGTATGGTGTTCAGTGGTGACACGGGTGAGGTTATGAGTATTGAAAAGTTTCCTCGGTTCTGATTTTGGTGCTTGAGGGAGATGGAGAGAACAAAATTCTATTCAACTCTTTCCATCTATAGCAAATTATCTGATTTCATCGATTATCTGTTTTTCGCTTTACAAATTGTGTTCCTTATTATATATTTAAGTGAACAGTATTCAACTGTAATTTCCAAAGAAAACTAATAATTCATAATTCTTATACTTCTTAATATATCATTTAAGTTTAAGCTTAGGTTAAAATAAAATCAATACTCGAGCACCTTCACTTTATTTGAAAAAAAAAAAAAGAACACTCCTATATTTAGTGATATTGGCTTCACTTGATCTTGTAAGAAGTCTTAAATGATTTGATGGAATAGGATATGAACTTTGATGATTTGGGACAATCGTTAACAGTTGATGGAATGGGATATGAACTTTGATGATTTGGGACAAAATGCTGCAGCATTATCACCTTGGCTTAATTTTGGTGGCAGCCTCAATTGATTTGAGAATTATTATTTGTTGCAGGGGTCATTCTCTTATAAACTTCCAGCAGATGATGCACTTAAGGGCTGTCAAGTTGCCAGCAATGTCGGTGACATATCACAAAATAGTATCATGGCTAGTACACTTTTAGGGACCATAATTATTTTCATTCCTCTTACTAGGTATTTCACAATTATTCTGTCAAACTTACTGTTCATGTTACCTGAAAATTTTAGTTCATCTTCACCTTCGTAGGATGTGCTTCGTCATTCTTCGACTCTTTGTGCCTTTTACTTCACTATTTACATGCATTTTTTAGTTTGTTATTCTAGTGTCCGAGCTGCAAACTTAGGATATGACTATCATCTGATAATAACATTTGAGTGGTTGCTTTTGCTCCTCGGTGACAATCAGCTTAGTCTCTTCATCAAGATGTTAAAGAATTAATATATGCATTTATAGCTGTCTCAGCATGTTGACTCTTCTGGAGTATTAGAATGCCAGTTTTGGGACTTCTTGTGATTCGTGAGATTTAAACTGATTGAATTCAACTACTCTTTTGAACGGCTAGTGTGGGGCAACCCTAGTTAGATGTTCCTGCTTTGTAGTTGGTTTAGGAGTTCTCTGTCTCTGTAAGTATTATCTGGTGTTTTTTCTCCTTCCTACTCCATTCCTTGCTGTCCTGCAGAAATGGGAGGGAAAACAGTGACGGGGAAATTGGAAAGAAAGTGGTCATAAGTAGTTTCTGGAGTGTATTTACACTGTTTTATTTCGGAGACATCCAACAAAATTGGAATGATAGAGAGAAGATCAGCATGGCCCCTGCACTAGGATGACACGCACAAATCGAGAAATGTTTCATGATTTGAATTGAAAATGTATATGATTTTCAAAAAGCTTCCGGTCAGATTGATTTTCATGCATATGGTTGGGATACATCATACGGTGATTGATTTTCATGCATATGGTTGGGATACATCATACAGTTTGGTTCATTTGGGTGGGGTAGTGTGCTGGGTGCCAATCACGTGTATTTGGGTAGTGACATTAAAATAGGAGATGGGTAAGTTGGTACAAAAAGAGAATTACTCCTAGAAGATATTTTAATTGAATGCCAAAATGCAGTGTTTTCAATTGGCTATCTGTTTTCTCTGCATAGAAGATATTGTTAAACTACCTCTGAAGAGATTTACTTTCTCATAGGGAGGAATATGATCTCTTAGAAGCGGTACAGGCTAGGCTTGTCATCCATCCATTGACTGCTCCTATATTGGGAAATGACCATGCTGAATTTCGCTGTCGTGGGAGTCTGGTAGGAGATCTATTTTTCTTATTTTTAGATCTGAACTGTTTTGAAGTTCTTTTTTTATATATTTTTTAATGTTCTTATTTAATTCCGGCTTTTACAAGGTGAAGTTTCTAATCAAGCCTGATGATTTTTTATGAAAAAGAATTGTCATTAGATAAGACTATTATGTTAGATAGTGATGTCTCACACTCTTGTAAAAGAATTGTCATTACCCTTGGCTATTTAAAGCTTTTGCTTTGTTCAAGTATATTGCTACAATTCACATGCTGCTCATTGTGCTCATGTCAGAGGAGTGCAAATAGAATGTCCCAATAAAAATGTGAACAAGGACAACGGGAGATATAGCGTAGTGGAAAGGACCATTCATCTCCTGCCATGTGGCTGGTGGTTCAAGCCACCTAGGGAAAAAGTGGGAAAAGGCCATTGGTGAATGTTGTCTCCTAAGGGGTGGAGGGGTTACTGGAGTAGGATTTTCCATATCACACAAGGAAAAAAATGGAAATGCAAACAAGAGGAATCTGTGACTAGTCTTTCACTCTTGCTCTCTATAGTTCTCGTTTTCCTTGACAAGGTGTTTTAGGTTTGCATTGCAGAAACTAGAGGGCCATGCTTTTTTTGATTGATGTTTAAATATCTGCCTGAAACTGTCACTCATTATTCTTTGTGCCGGTATTTTGCCTTTTCCAATAATAGGCTAGGTCACCTAAAGCTCTGGATGGTGATATGCTTGCTCAGTTCTTGGAGCTTACTAGTATGCAACAAGAAGCTGTATTAGCATTGCCTCTTGGTGCACAAAACACTATTACGTTCAATTCAAAGCAATCTCCTCCTCCAATTACTGTCAATCAGGTTGTGCGGCTGCTAGAACGTGTTCATTATGCCCTGAACTGAATATGTTCTGATGCTTTGAGAGCTGTAAACTTGGTCTTCCATTGACTGCCAATCATGTGGCCTTACAGCCTTCCACCAGATAATTGCCAGTGCGAAGGCCATCTTTTCATATTCTTGGAATTCTGCTTTGTTTTGGCTTTTTTTTTTGGGGGGGGGGGGGGGGGGATGCAGAATTAGTTTTGCTGGTTGGGTCTTCTGTGATCATTGTCCGTACACAGTTTTGTACGGCAATCTTTTGAGCACGGTTTTTTTTTTTTTTTTTGGGGGGGGGGGGGGGGGAGGAGGAGTGTAAGGACTCTTCTGTATATGGGCTCCAGTAGGTTCAGTTAATTGTAAATATATCTAATACCACAGAATTCTCGTCGACAGCTTTTTTCTCATTCACATGCCTCATTGCGCAAACATTTGCCATTTGCCTCTTTTATTCTTTTACCCTTTCTGCTGCTGTTTTATATTGTCCTCTGGAAGCAACAAATGGTTGTATTTCACGTTGGCATGATGTTGCCAGTTTAGATTTCTAATCTTTTTTCTGGTTGAAATGCTTGAGCCCCCAGTGTAGAACAGAGTATTGAAATCCGAATGCTAAGTGATTTCTTTCTATTTGTATAGGCGTTGCTATGCAACATGGGAGGTAGCAAGAATACCCAGTAAAATAGTTGAACTGTGCGAGGGAAGAAACAGAGGCCTTGATTTAATTGGTCAAAGCAGTAAATTATTGCTCTGCTTCATGTAGGGGTGGTCATGACCCCTTTTGTTTGTGATGAACTGAAAACAGGAATTGCAAGAGTAGAATGGAATTGAATGCAAGGCTTTTTACGTATCAAAACGAATAAATGATCATATATAGAGGATGTGATAGACTCATTAAATTAAAAAAGCTGACAATTGACAAGTTCAAATTGCATTGCGTGGCAGAGAAGTTGGGTAATTAGCAGTTGGATGTATTTTGATGGCCTTAATTACAGAGTACAACTAAAGCTTTTTGGGGTCAATAATTAAGGCGATACACAATTTATCTCCCCGCTTTGATCTAGGTATTTATCAGTATGAGTGTTCCAATCGAATTGGAAAATACTAAATGCCGATGATGCTAAGAAAAATACAAATAGGGATGTTTGCTATAAACAAAATTAACTAGGAATTTGCTGCAAGCATTGGCATATGCCATATGGAAATGTGAAACATCAAAATGCATCTAATGACTAGATCTCGTTGCTTGATATCATATTCGTTAACAAAAATTACGATTCAGTGAATTGGTTTTCAGGTCTGACAAAATCTTATCTAGGAATCAGCATGAAACTCGGGCGTCTTTCAAATTCAAGCAAAATGCGAGCCCCGGATGTAAGGGGGTATTTGCATCTATATCCGTTTTTTATGCTACATTTTAACTTGTGCCCCCTTTGCAAAATAAATTGCAAGCGTACTCGCTTTTTGACATGCTGAAGTTTTTTTTTGTACTGGAAAACTTTCGCAGAAGGTTTTGTCTTTGTAACCGGAAAACTTAAAATCTATAACTTAAGTTTTCCAGTTATAAAATAAAAACTTAAGCTCTAGAGCTAATGTTTTTCAATTAAAAAATAAAAACTTAAGCAGTTTTCCAGCTTAAGTTTTTCAGTTATAAATAAAAACTTAAGCAGTTTTCCAGCTTAAGTTTTCCAGTTATAAAAGAAAAACTTACCAATTGCCTATAATCAATGCACATCCTCATAGTGCCAGTATTATTCTTCACACATAGAACCGACGCACCCCAAGATGATGCACTCGGCCGAATGAACCCCTTATCAAGAAGTTCCTTAAGGTACTCCTTTAACTTCTTCAACTCCGCAGGTTCCATGCGATATGGCAAAATGGAAATGGGTTGAGTGCCCGGCACTAAGTCAATACCAAAATTAATATTCCTATCCGGTGGCATGCCCGATAGATCTGCAGGAAACACGTCGGGAAAATGCCTCACAACTGGAACAGAATCAATACTGGAAGTCTCTGCACCGTCATCCCTCAGAAAGGATAGATATGAAAGACAACCATTCCTAACCATATGCTGGGCTTTCAAGAATGAAATCATCCTATCGGGAACATAATCAGTCAAACCTTGCCACTCAATCCGTGGCACACCCGCTATAGCCAATGTGACTGACTTGGCATGACAGTCCAGAATAGCGCGACACAGAGATAGCCAATGCATGCCCAAAATAACAACGAAATCCACCATACATAATATTGAAAGATACACTCGGGTCTCCAAACTCCATATAGTCACCACACATGATTGGTACACACGATCTACAACAATAGTATCGCCCACCAAGGTATATACATGAATAGGTGAAGCAAGAGACTCACGAGGCATACCCAAATAATGAGAAAAGTATGATGACACTTAAGAGAAGGTGGAACTTGGATCATATAATATAGAAGCATCTTTGTGGAAGACAGAGACAATACTTGTAATAACAACATCGGAAGCAATAGCATAAGGTCTAGATGGAAGTGCATAGAAACGGGCGTGGCCGCCACCTGGTCGACCGTCCCCTCTAGGGAGACCCCTACCTAACCGACCTTTACCCCTAGCTAGCTGGGCGGTTGGTGGTGAACTAACTAGTGCTGAAGTCGATGCTAACTCTTTTGCTGAGATGAACCCGCAAGACGACGAGGACACTGCCTCCACATATGCCCCATCTCTCCACACTTATAGCAACTCATGGGTGCTGGAGAAGGGGACTGAAGGGAACCCCTCACACCAGAGTGATTAGCAGATGCACCTGGCATAGAAGAGCTCTGAACTGATGGAGCATGGGACGAACTCTGAGTTGGAAGGGCACTAAGAGATGACTTACCCTGATGCGAACTGTGAGAACCATGACCGCATGAAGCCACACAATAACCTGGGGGAGCTGGCTGAGGATGCCTGAATGGACGATCTATACCATGCTGAAACTGACCTCTTGAAGGAGCACCACCATAACTACCAGATCCTCGAGGCCTCTTGGCCTCCCTCTACTCTAGCTCCTACCTACGAACTGGCTCAATCTTACGAGCAATGTCTACAACATCCTCAAAAGTAGCACTAGCCACCCTCTCTCTGGTCATGAGAATACGAAGCTGATAAGTGAGGCCATCAATAAATCTCCTAATCCTCTCTCTATCTGTCGGAACCAACCAAGTAGCATGACGAGCTAACTCAGAGAACCTTATCTCAAAATGCATCACAGTCATCTCTTCTGACGCAACTACTTAAGTTGCCTACACAGCTATAGTAACTGGGATCTCTTGTGCTACGCCGGTGCAAACTGATATAATTTGAGCCAACGACTCCTTAAGACCCAGAATCTCAATAGGCAAAGATGATGCTTGAGCTGGTTCTGTTGTAGCTATAGTAACTGAGATCTCCTGAGCTAGGCCAGTGCAAACTAATAGAATCTGAGCTAAGGCCTCCTGAAGACCCGAATGACAATAGGCACAACTGATGCTTGAGTTGGTGATGTTGGAGCTAATCCTGAACTGGGTCGGCTGGTAGATCTGTAAGTGCTGCCCTAGCTACTGTGTGGGCCACACCCCTGCCCTTATCGCCACCACAATCGTGTCCTTGGCCTCTAGTGGCCAAATCGGGTGGTACTAGTGGTCGCTTATCCTAATCGATAGTGTGTGGCCTCACCATATATAAGAGAATAGGATAACAGAAGTTTAGTAGTCGGATCGACAAACTCGCATGACAAGAATTTCAAGAATAGGAAGTTGTACCTAAAGTTCTGCAGCCTCTCGATGATAAATATAGACGTCCCCGTATCGATGTGCGAGACTCTACTAAGCATGCTCATGACTAATGAGACCTATGTAACCTAGGCTCTGACACCAAATTGTCATGACCCTACACCAGGTCCCGATCGTGCTAGTGCCTCTCGTGAAGACAAGGCCAGTCGACACATTTGCAATTCATATTAAAGCAATTAAGTAGTAAAATTATGCCTAAATCATAATCATAAAGTCCAAAAGAAGGTAAATAAAATAGTACAATTTGCGAAAAGCAAACCCAACACAGCCCGATACCGGGATGTCACCAGTCATGATCATCTACAATCCGGATAAAAATGCACTTATGCAAAATCTCTTTAGTTTAGTTTAAGCTTCTTTAAATCCCTTTTTAAACAGTTAACAAGTAAAAGACATGCAACTAGAAAAAGGTAAACATATAAAGAAACTCCCATCGGGCAAAATACCAACAGAATCAGCCCCTCGAGCTATATCTCACATCACAATGGGTACCCGCGCTCACTGGGGATGTGCAGACTCCTGGAGGGGCCACTTACGGCCCAAGCGCAATATCAATCCATCTCGTGGCATCATCATTGTTGATACCCAATTTTCTCTATGTTTTGTTATACTCAAAATACTTTCAAAATAGTAAATGTATGCATATATAAGAATGCCTGAAAGTTTTTGGTATTTTTCCTCAATTTTTAAGATTTTAAAATAAATTTATTGTCTATTTTTAACAGTACAAAATCTAAAATTGTTCCCAAAATTATTATTTTTGTTGAATAGCGTATTTCATTCTCACATTTACAACAAAAAATAACTAATATGCTTTTGGCGTATTTTCACAAATTTACTTGGAATTTCTAAAGCTAAATTGCAAGACATTGCAATTATAGCCTATTTTACAATTAACCACATTTTATAACTATAAAATCATTTTGCTAGCATTTTTAGATTAATATTTATATATTATTAAATAGTTTTGTGTGTTCAATTTGTTTATCAAATCATTTTAACTATTGTTATAAAATAACTATTTTTAAATGCTAGCCAAAATTTATTGCAAACATATCCCAATTGAACCCCAATTTTAACCCCATTTCAGACAACCCATATTTCAATTAACCCAACCCAATTTCAATTAATACCCGACCCATACCCCAGTCAGATGCACGATTTATTGTTGATTTGATCTGAGCTGTTGATCAAATGATATCAACGACCCAGATTATATTACATAAATTAAAGACTAACGCCCCCTTACATAAATTAAAGACTAACCCAGATTATCTTCTCCATCTCTCTAGAACCTTCTGGTTCTTCTCTGATCATCTTCATTGCTCTCCGGCCATCTCCATCCTCAGTTCTCTCGACCACCAGTCTCCACGGAGCCTTGTCTCGTTGATCTTATCTAAGTTTTAAGGCTCCTGAGATTTCCACCATGCGATATGGTAGAAGCTTGCTTGGCTTATCTCCGGCCTCCTCTCCGATGGTTTTTAGTCCAATGGTACTTTGTACGCCATTACTAACGAGTTTTACAGTCAGGTTTCTTACCTCACTGAGTTATTGAAAAACCCTAATTTTTTGCCTAAATCTCTTAATCTTTGTCATTTTTAAAATGATTTTCAGCTTATTCATTGTGTTTTACACTGCTCACTATTCGATTTCATCGATTAATTCAAGTTTTTCAACATTCTATTCTTCTTTTCTAAACTAGGGTTCCTGCGCCCCCTTTCAAAATCACTATCTCTTCTGCTTGTTTTTGAGTATTATGTGATTGTGCATGTATTATATGTTTATGTTTGTGTTATGAGCTTGTTTGTTTTCTTGTTAATCCGAGTTCCATGCTTTATGTTTTACTAGGGTTCCAGTCTTCTACTGAACCTGTGATTTTCCTGCTTAGGGCTCTCTGATTCTTACGCCTATTGTGTTTTATAGGTCTAACTGTTATTCTACTGATTTTTGTGCATCTCTTCAAATCCCTGATTTGTATGTGTTTTGCTTAGAAGTTCTTACACTGATTTTTGAATTATTTTCTTACTTGTGAAATGCTCTCTATTCTTAACACTAATTCCCTCTGATTTTAGTCTCATCCGTGATTCTTTGACTAATTTTCAGAGTTAATTTATATTTTTACCATATTTGTGCTCTTTAATATATATTTCAAATATTCTTTATATGCTTTCCATACATGAAGCATTATGTATCTAGCCCTTATTACATACTACATGCCTTACTACTCTTACTATGGTATAATGAGTCGTCTAATTGATTTTTTCCTTTATCTGATATAACATGTACTCCCATTCATATCATGAATCCCTATTTAAAATGAATTAGGTCTTGTGATTGATTCCAATTTGTATTATTTGCATAATTATGTACTTGTTACCCTATTCTCTATTGGTTTTCAAAATTATAAATACTCTACCCTCTCTTTAGCATAACACACAAACATAATTCATTATTCTGAACTCTCTCTTATACAAAAACATACTCAGTGTTCTCTCTTGCTTCTACATAACCTCTCCCACTTCCCTTGTGACTACTGGTTACTCAATTGGTTTGAAACCCAGGTTGAGCTTTAGGCCACTTTACTATTCTATTGCTCTCTACATTGCTACTTTCTTGGTTCTACCTACTTGCTGCTCACTTCTCTGCTATTGCTGCTCACTTCTCTGCTATTGCTGTTCACTTCACTAATATTGCTGCTCACTTCTCTGCATACTATTCCTCACTCCTCTGCATATTGTTGTTCACTATTACTATATGTTACTGCATCCTCAACTAATATGCCCTCCATGTGTTTTACAACTCTTAAAACAACATGCGTTTATACCTGCTGCACTTCATTCTAGTTCTTATATGCTTTTACTTAGGGTTCTCTTGTTCTTACAGCAATTAGCATGCCTCTATGTTAATTGATATGCCTATATTAATCTAGCATGCCCATTACTCTCCTTATTTGTCTCACGCGTGTTTCTCCTTATCCCTTATCCCCAGGACAATTATCAGCATGTAGTCCTGATCTCTCTGGTTGAAACATGCTTGATTGTTTAAGTTCTGAAGTGCTTCTCTTTGATGTCTGTGTATATGTAATTGTGTTCTCCCTTAGGAGTTACTTGTCCCCATTCCCCTTTCCCCTGTTTGTGTTTGTATTCGATGAAGCCTATGGGATCCTCTAACCTGATATTGTCTCTTCTGCTGTTTTCTTTCAAAATTGATTATATATGGACATCTTTAACTGTTTTCTCTTTTTAAATTCAATTGCTTTAGAAGAACCCTATCACCCCTTCTGTTGTTTTCTTTCAAGAGTGGTTCTCCATGGACCTTCTTTTAACTATTTTTCAACTCAATCTCTTTAAAACTCTATCACAATCTCAATAGTCCTAGAATTTAAGTTCTACCCCCTTTGTGTAAGCATTGCTTTGGATACCTTGAGTACCCACTGAACTTTTATGCAGAATGCAGGTAATTTCACGCTTGCACTTGTTCAATATAACTTGTTTGGGTGCCTGGGATTGGCCAAGGGCCTCAACGGTTAGGAAGCTTTGCCGCACCCCAAACCTTGGCAAAAGGCTGTAAAACTCGAAAGACGTGAGGTTGAGATTTGGGCCTAGTTGAAGACTCCATATAGAATAACTTCTTATTTTTCACATCTTCATTACTGTAATTTAATTGCCTTTGTCTGTAATAACTTGTAATGAACGATTGGCGTTTATAGTAAAATCGGGGAGGGTTATGCATGCTAGTTTAAGGGTTACGGGTAGAAAACATACTTGTAGGGCTTTACTACTTATTGGTGCAACAGATATCCGGCATAGGACATGCATCTCCCACGATTAGAAATCTTGTATTAGGCTCTTTTATTTCCAGCTTGTTATTATACTCATTTCGTACTCACAGTTAGTTAATAACCAACTAACTAATGTTACAAGGATTGCTACTGAATTTGGATACCATGTTTTAGGACCCTTATATGCATTAGATATCATGTTACCTAGGATTTTTGGTTGAGTTGCAATTGCTTGAACACCTCATTAGTTTTATATAACAACATAAGTCTGATTAATTATGTCTTCTTCTTAAACCTGGATTAATATGTATGCTCACCTTTAAGGTAAACATGCAATGTATATAATTCCAAGGCAAGCCTTAGGCCGGATAAAATCAATTGTTAAATTTTAATCATGTTTCAGGCTACTCAACCTCTTCTAACTCTCTGAATTTGTCCTCTCTAAAGTCTTCTTGGTTTTCCTACTAAACTTCTATAGTATTTTTAGATAATCACATCTGTGCATTTTGACCATTAGGAGGGATTTTCTGGAGAAGCGGTCACCGCATAAGGCATGAGTAGAACCGGTAGGGTATACACTTCGAAACATTTAACCGAGCCTAGTAAGCTAGCCTCTGGACGACCTGTTGAAACTGGACCTAATGACCTTTGGAGGAAGATATAAGCAAAAGAATACTCGATCATTGAGCAACTGAACAAAAAGCCAGTGCAGATTTCCATCTTGGCTCTTATGCAATGTATATAATGCCAAGGCAAGCCTTAGGCCGGATAAAATCGATTGTTAAATTTTAATCATGTTTTAGGCTACTCAACCTCTTTTAACTCTCTGAATTCGTCCTCTCTAGAGTCTTCTTGGCTTTCCTACTAAACGTCTATCCTATTTTTAGATAATCACATCTGTGCATTTTGACCATTTGGAGGGATTTTCTGGAGAAGCGGTCATCGCATAGGGCATGAGTAGAACCGGTAGGGTATACACTTTGAAACATTTAACCGAGCCTAGTAATCTAGCCTCTGGACGACCTGTTGAAACTGTACCTAATGACCTTTGGAGGAAGATACAAGCAAAAGAATACTCGATCATTGAGCAACTGAACAAAAAGCCAGTGCAGATTTCCATCTTGGCTCTTATGCAATGTATATAATGCCAAGGCAAGCCTTAGGCCGGATAAAATCGATTGTTAAATTTTAATCATGTTTTAGGCTACTCAACCTCTTTTAACTCTCTGAATTCGTCCTCTCTAGAGTCTTCTTGGTTTTCCTACTAAACTTCTATCCTATTTTTAGATAATCACATCTGTGCATTTTGACCATTTGGAGGGATTTTCTGGAGAAGCGGTCACCGCATAGGGCATGAGTAGAACCGGTAGGGTATACACTTTGAAATATTTAACCGAGCCTAGTAATCTAGCCTCTGGACGACCTGTTGAAACTGTACCTAATGACCTTTGGAGGAAGATACAAGCAAAAGAATACTCGATCATTAAGCAACTGAATAAAAAGCCAGCGCAGATTTCCATCCTGGCTCTTCTGCAAAGCTCTGAGGCATATTAAAATACCTTGATGAAAATATTGAGTGAATCTTACGTTCCCAGCACCATAACAGGAGGCGAAATGGAAAATATGCTAGGAAAATGCTGGAAAGCCACAAGATCACCTTCCACAAGGATGAAGTACCACCAGAAGGACTGAGTCACAACAAGGCGTTGCATACCACCGTGTGATGCGAAGATTATTTCATCACCCTTAATATTTGTCCACTGATAACCCTCAGAACATAGGGGAAATGTTTACATGAGATCAGAGATGGAGCTATCAACGTCAAAGTTTTGATGGGTCTCAAATATCCACCATTGGTGAGATTAGCCTATGCTTGTAAATGGGACCTACCTCGTTCGATGTTGACTTCAAAGTCATAGACGTGGCGGAATCTTACAATTTATTGCTGGGACGACCCTGGATCTATTCCACTGGGGCTGTGGCACCAACCTTGCACCAAGCTATAAAGTTTGAGTGGAATCACTAGGTGGTCATTCACGGCGATGGTAATAACCCTATATACAGTCGCCAAACTACCCCGATGATCGGAGGCAGAAGGAGAATAGGCGGAGAAACATACCACCATATAGAGCGAGTCTATGCAATAGACAAAGACAAGTGGTGGGATAAGAAGATTGAGAGCATCCTTAATTGGAGCAGGTATGAACCCGGAAAAAGACTTGGCAAGAATCTCGAGGGTATCACCAAACCCATTAAGCTGAAGAAGCACAGTACTAATTTTGGCCTAGGGTATGAGTACACCTGGAAAGAGTTCCATTAATTCTCGCCACTATGGCGCGGTCTCTATTACATGTTGGAACACCATATACCTCAGCTGAAGCAGACCTTTCAACCAACTGACATTATACATGGATCAGAGGAGGACGAAACAATAGCAGCGATGAAGAATTTGTTTCTGGAAGATGGTATGGACTGTTGTGTTATATTTGAGGAGGAAGGGAGGAATGCCCTTCCATTCAAGCTGTGAATCGAGGGGAACGCCTTACCAATTGGTCGGTCAGGACCACCGGTGCCCAAAAAGCTTCGGGGTAGCAAGGCTAAGCGAGTATTATGCATCGCATCTTTCTTTTACTAGTTGATTTTTTCTTTTTGCATTGTCTTTACTTTTGAAAAGTGCTCCAATGTTTCGAACAATTATGAATTTAATCAAAGCATTTTCCATGCTTATCATATATCTCGCTCTTATTACTCTTCTCTATCATTTACTTATTTTACACAACATTACTATTACATATCTTGATGATGAACCAACGAGTGTGACTTGCAACGAGGCAATGCAAGAAAAGGACGTGGATTTAGAAGAGGATGAAATACCATAAGGGGTTGTCAGGGAGGTTGACAATTTTGAGAACTGGCCTAAGTCTAATTTGGACGAAACTGAGGTTATTAATTTGGGAGATGCAGAGAATATCAAAGAAATGCATATCAGAGTTCATAGAGGAGTATGAGGACAGTTTTGCATGGTCTTATAATGATATGACAGAACTCACCACATCCTTTGTAGCTCACAAGTTGCCAATGGATCCGACATGCCCGCCAGTAAAGCTGAAGCTCAAAAAGTTCAAACCTGACACGAGTTTGAAAATTAATGAAGAGGTTACCAATCAAGTCAACCCTAGGGTGCTCAGAGTAGTAGAATATCCGACACGGTTGGCCAAAATCGTGCAAGTACCTAAGAAAGATGGAAAGGTTAGAGTCTGTGTCAACTACTGAGATCTCAATCGGGCCAGTCCCAAGGAAGATTTCCCTTTTCCAAATACACACATCCTGATTGACAACAGTGCCAAGCATGAACTACAGTCATTTGTCAATTATTTTGATGGATACCATCAGATATGGATAGATGAAGAAGATGCAGAGAAGATGACCTTCATCACGCCATGGGGGATGTACTATTACGAAATGATGTCATTCGGTTTAAAGAATGCTGGCGTTACCTACATGAGAGCCATGAATACCATCATTCATGACATGATACATAAAGAAATTGAGGTGTATGTGGATGACCCCATCATCAAGTCCAAGAAAGCTTCAGATCATATGGAAGATTTTTGAAAGTTCTTCAACAGGTTGAGAAGGTACGATTTGAAATGGAATCCCGCCAAGTGTGCATTCGGGGTTCATGCCAAAAAATTATTGGGCTTCATTGTGAGCCGCCAGGGAATAGAATTGGATCAATCAAAGGTAAAAGCCATTCAAGAGTTTCCACTACCAAAGAACAAGAAGGATATGATGAGCTTTCTGGGAAGGCTCAATTATATTAGCCGATTCATAGCTCAGTCCACTGTAATTGTGAACCTATCTTCAAGATGCTTAAGAAGGATGCTTCCACCAAATGGGTGATTGTCAAAGCGCATTAAACACAATTAAGGGATACTTGTCAACGTCGCCGGTCTTGGTTCCGCCTGAGCCAGGAAGGCCCCTTTGCTCTATCTTGTAGTATTGGATGAAGCCTTTGGTTGTGTTTTAGGTAAAAATGATGAAACGGGAAGAAAGGAGCGAGCAGTTGTTTACCTCAGCAAGAAGTTTACCTCGTATGAGGCTCGGTATTCCTTATTAGAATGCACATGTTGTGCTCTGACGGGTAGCCCAGAAGTTGAGGCACTATTTCTGTGCTTACACAACTTATCACATATTAAGGATGGATCCGTTAAAGTATATCTTTTAGAAGCCCATGCTTACTGGAAAGCTAGCCAAATGTCAAATCTTGCTAAGTGAATTCAACATTGTTTACGTCAGAAGGCAGTCAAAGGACAAGCGTTGGCAGATTATCTCGCCGAGAACCCTGTGTTTTCCTGATGAAGAGGTAGCCTTCATAGGAGAGGACATCGCAGAACCCTATGATGGTTGGAGGACGTTTATCGATGGAGCCGCAAATTTCAAAGGAGTTGGTATAGGACCGTTCCTGGTATAAGAAGCCGGTTTGCACTACCCGGTATCCGCCAAGCTCAGGTTCTCATGCACCAATAACATGGCCGATTACGAAGCCTACATCTTAGGGCTCAAACTAGCCACTGACATGAACATTCAAGAGTTGCTAGTGATCGAAGACTTGGATATCCCTGATACATGAGGTTCGAGATGAATTATAAGATACTCCCTTATCTGCATCACATAAAGGGGTTGAGTAAGAGATTTAGAAAGACGGAATTCTAACATGTTCCCAGAATACAGAATGAGTTTGTAGATGCACTAGCCACTTTTTCATCCATGATTCAGAACCCAGATACAAATTTCACTGATCCCATACAGGTCAAGATTTACGAGCAACCAACTTATTGTGCTCATGTTGAGGAAGAAGCCGATGGGAAACCTTGGTTCCATGACATCAAAGAGTATTTGACCATAAGAGAATATCCAGAGCTTGCCAATGCTACTAAATGATGCATGCTTTGGAGATTATCCAACTACTGCTTTCACAGCGGAGGAATCCTGTATACAAGGACTCCATATTTGGGATTGCTAAGGTGTGTCGATGCAAGTGAGGCAACCAAACTGTTAGATGAAGTGCATGCAGGGACATGTGGGACGCACATGAATGGTTTTGTTTTAGCAAATAAAATATTTCGAGCAGGATGTTTTTGGATGACTATGAAAACGGACTGCATTTGGTATGTTCGAAAATGCCATCGCTATAAAAAATATGCAGATATGATAAAAGTACCTCTAAATGAGCTTACTGCAACAAGCTCACCATGGCCATTCGTCGCTTGGGGAATGGATGTTATTGGACCAATCGAGCCTTCCGCATCAAATGGGCACAGGTTCATCTTGGTGGCGATTGATTAGTTTACTATATGGGTTGAAACAACATCATATAAAGCAGTAACCAAGAAAATTGTTGCAGATTTCGTCCGCAACCGTATTATTTGTCAGTTTGGAATTCCAGAATCAATCATCACTGACAATGGTTCCAATCTCAATAGCGACTTGATGAAAACAATGTGTGAGACTTTCAAGATCAAACACAAGACTCTATATCTTACAGACCTTAGATGAATAGAGCCGTAGAAGCAGCCAATAAGAACATCAAGAAGATACTAAGGAAGATGATCTAAAGGCACAAACAATGGCATGAGAAGTTATCGTTCACCCTATTGGGTTATCCTACTACGGTGCGCACATCAACTGGGGAAACTCCCTATATGCTGGTTTATGGTACAGAGGCGGTCATTCCCACCGAGGTAGAAATTCCCTCCATAAAGATCATACAAGAAGCACAATTAGATGATGAAGAATGGGTAAAGAGTCGCTATGAGAAGTTAGACCTTATAGAAGGAAAGAGAATGAATGCAGTTTGCCACAGTCAGTTATATCAGAGCAGAATGTCCATAGCCTTCAACAGAAGAGTCAAGCCAAGGAAGTTTACATCAGGGCAGCTGGAGTTGTAGAAAATATTTCCGCATCAAGATGAAGCCACAGGGAAATTCTCTCCCACTGGAAGGGTCCGTAAATGGTTCACCGAGTTCTAACCAGATGAGCCCTAATTTTCGCAGAAATGGATGGAGAAGTCTGATCAAAGTCGATCAACTCAGATGTAGTGAAATGATACTATATTTGATCGCATATTTCTTTATGATTTAATTTGAACTATGCCTGAACTGATTCTCGTTTAAGAGTGGATACATAGGCAGCCCTATGGGTTTGGTCATATTTTAATAAGAACTCCATTTCACCCGATATTGGAACTGGGGCAGAATTTTGAAGATGAACCTCAAAATTCTGAAGTAAGTTTGTTAGTCTCTTCATCAACATCAAACCAGTAAATCGGGGGCAGAATTTTGAGGAGGACCCTCAAAATTCTGGAATTAATCCTTTTTAATCATTCAGCACGGCCATCGGCAGCACCATAATTGTAAATTGGGGTAGATTTTGAGGAGGACCTTAAAAATTTCCGAACAAGCCAGGTTGTCGTGTCTTGAACCACATTGCAGTTGTTGGTTCATCCAAAAATAAAATCGTCTTTCAAAATTATATACTTATATTATACTTACAAAGTCAAGCATAAATATTGTTTAGATTGTTGTTGTTTAGCAATGCTACCCCAATGATAGACGACATCAAGAGCTGTGGGATAAGACATAACCTTTCCCCTCTATAGAAATCACAATGTTTCTTTGGATGCAGGCACCCCTTGTCAGAATCCTTGTATATATTCACACACTTGTACTTTGCAGGATTGAAAATTTTAGAACGATCATTAATTCACAAATCTACTATCTACTCCCAACATTCCTAGCAGTTGCAATATCACAATCATCTATCAGCTAAGAAAACTTACTACCATTCGCTTCTTTACATTCCTGCATTGCATAAGGCTACTTTTCTACCTTCTGAGGTTAAATTGTACCTCCATACTGCATACGGCTACCTATTTGCCTTTCGAGACTAAGCACTATCTCCATCTCATTGCATAAGGCTATTTTCTGCCTTCCGAGGTTAAGCTCTACCTCCATCCTGCATAAGGCTACTTATCTGCCTTTCGAGACAAAGCTCTGTCTCCATCTGCACATTTGCATAAGGCTACTTTTCTGCCTTCCGAGGATAATCTCAACCTCCATCTTACATAAGGCTACTTATCTGCCTTCCGAGACTAAGCTCTATCTCCATCTGTATTTTTGCATAAGGTTACTTTTCTGCCTTATGAGGTTAAACTATACCTCTATCTTTCATAAGGCTACTTATCTGCCTTCTGAGACTAAGCTCTGTCTCCACCTTCATTTTTACATAAGGCTACATTTCTACCTTCCGATGTTGAGCTCTACCTCCATCTTGCATAAGGCTACTTATCCGCCTTCCGAGATTAAGCTCTGTATCCATCTGTATTGTATAAGGCTACCTATCTGCCTTCCGAAACTAAGCATTGTCTCCATCCTGCATGGCTAAATGATCGCCACTTTATATTTTTGAACGGCTTCAATATCACTACCTGCATTTAAATTCACGCTTTGGCTGAAAGATCGCCAACTTATTTAAAGGCGTCGTAGTTCGGAGGCACCATCTGCATAGCCCAAGAACACCATTTCATGGCCTGCGGATCTTTACATTTATGCTCTTCATGGCCCAGGACATCATAGCGTGAGGACGTAATCCTAACCGTCCGAAGACAACTTTCATGGTCCAACAGAAACTTGCATCATGTTTAAATTACGCACAATATATGCACACTTCACTCTTTTACAGGTACACTGGCTGGCACACGGCCGCCTCAGCAAGTGCAACCCCGCTCTGGTTCTCCTCAACCTATTTGATTCCAAATGCCTTAACGATCGCGTACATTTTTTCGAATCTCCATCTACACATTCCGTCAATAGTTCCTGAACTACATATGGACTGTCTTCTGTAAAATCAGGGATATGTAGGCAACTTAAAAACTAGAGCGCAGTCGAAATTGTTTTATAATCGCCTTTTTCAGTCAAAATTAGACATCTTATTTTTACCCGACAACTCTGTCATCGTCCTCAGGTAAAGAGGGCCAGCTGTTGATACCCAATTTTTCCTATGTATTTGTTATATTCAAAATATTTTCAAAATAGTATATTTATACATATATAACCATGTCTGATAGCTTTTGTAGTTTTACTCAATTTTTATGATTTTAAAATCAATTTATTATCTATTTTTAATAATATAAAATCCAAAAATTTTCCAAAATCATCATTTTTGGTGAATAGCATATTTCATTCTCATATTTACAACAAAATATAATTAATATGAATTTTTTTCGTATTTTTACTAATTTACTTGGAATTTCTAAAGTTAAATTGCATGAAATTGCAATTATAGCCTATTTTACAATTAACCATATTTTACAATTATAAAATCATTTATGGTATTTTTATATTACTATTTATATATTATTAAATAGTTTTGTGGTTTCAATTTATTTTTCAAACCATTTTAACTATTTTTTATAAAATAAAAAGAGGAAAAGTGGCTATTTAAATGCTTGCCAAAATTTATAGCAAATATAGCCCCATTGAACCCCAATTTTAATCCCATTTCAGACAACCCATATTCCAATAACCCAACCCAATTGCAATTAAGACCCGACCCATACCCCATTCGGATGTCCGATCCATTTTTGATTTGATATGGGCCGCTGATCAAATGACATCAACGACCCACATTATATTACCTAAATTAAAGACTAACGACCCCCACCCTTCGACCCCTCACTTACATAGAGACCGGTCTCTCTCTTGGTCTCTTCGTCTCCTCCCTCTCTCTAGAACCTTCTGGTTCTTCTCCGATCATCTTCATCGCCTCTGCGGCCATCTCCATCCTCATTTCACTCGACCACCAGTCACCATGGAGCCTTGTCTCGTTGATCTTCTATATGTTTTGAGGCTCGAGAGATTTCTACCATACGAGATGGTCATTGGAAGCCTTGCTTGGCTTATTTCCGGCCTCCTCTCCGATGATTTTCAGTCAGATGCTACTATGTACGCCATTATTAACTAGCTTCACGGCCAGGTTCCTTACCTCACTGAGTTATTTCAAAACCCTAATTTTTTTGCCTAAATCTCTTAATCTCTGTCTTTTTTAAAATGATTTTCAGCTTATTCATTTTGTTTTACACTACTCACTACTCGATTTCTTCAATTAATTCATGTTTTTCAGCATTCTATTCTTCTTTACAAAACTAGGGTTCCTGAGCCCCCTTTCAAAATCACTATCTCTTCTGCTTGTTTTTGAGTATTATGTGATTGTGCATGTATTATATGTTTGTGTTATGAGCTTGTTTGTTTTCTTGTTAATCCCAGTTCCATGCTTTATGTTTTACTAGGGTTCCAGTCTTCTACTGAACCTGTGATTTTCCCGCTTAAGGCTCTCTGATTCTTACGCCTATTGTGTTTTATAGGTCTAACTGTTGTTCTACTGATTTTTGTGCATCTCTTCAAATCCCTAATTTGTATCTGTTTTCCTTAGAAGTTCTTACAGTGAGTTTATTTCCTTACTTGTGAAATGCTATGTATACTTAGCACTGATTCCCTCTGATTTTAGTCTCGTCCGTGACTCTTTGACTAATTTTCAGAGTTAATTTGTATTTTTACCATATTTTTGCTCTTAAATATATTTTCAAATATTCAGTATATGCTTTTGCTTAGTTGTATCATTATGTTTCTGGCCCTTATTACATACTACATGCCTTACTACTCTTACTATGGTGTAATCAGTCTTCTAATTGATTGTTTCCTTTATCTGATATAACATGTACTCGCATTTGAATAATGAATCCCTGATTAAAATGAATTAGGTCATGTGATTGATTCCAATTGGTTTTTTGTCCATAATTATATACTTGTTACCCTATTCTCTATTGGTTTTCAAAACTGTAAATACTCTACCCTCTCTTTAGCATAACACACGAACATAATTCACTATTCTGAACTCTCTCTTACACAAAAATATACTCAATGTTCTCTCTTGATTCTACATAACCTGTCTCACTTCCCTTGTGACTACTGGTTACTCAACTGGTTTGAAACCCAGGCTGAGCTTTAGGCCACTTTACTGTTCTATTGCTCTCTACATTGCTACTTGCTTAGGTTTGCCTACTTGCTGCTCACTTCTCTGCTATTGCTGCTCACTTTTCTGCTATTGCTGCTCCCTTCACCACTATTGCGGCTCACTTCTCTGCACACTATGGCTCACTTCTCTTAATATTTTTGTTTACTATTGCTCTATATTACTTGATCCTCATTTGGTATGCCATCCATTTGATTGACGGCTCTCAAAACAACATGCTTTTATACCTGCTACGCTTCATTCTATTTTTTCAATAGTTTTACATAGGGTTCTATTGTTCTTATTGCAATTAGCATGACTCTATGTTAATTGATATGCCTATCTTAATCTAGCATGCCCATTACTGTCCTTATTTGATGTGTTTGGTTGAAACCTTCTTGATTGTTTAAGTTCTGAAGTGCTTCTCTATGATGTCTGTGTATATGTAATTGTGTTCTCACTTAGGAATTACTTGTCCCCATTCTCATTTCCCCTGTTCTTGTTTGTATTCCCTGAACCCTATGGTATTATCTAACCCGATATTGTCTCTCTTGTTGTTTTCTTTCAAAATTGATTCTACATGGATCATCTTTAACTGTTTTTTCTTTTTAAATTCAATTGCTTTAAAAGAACCATGTCATCCATTATATTGTTTTTCTTTCAAGACTGATTTTCTATGGACCTTCTTTCATCTGTTTTTCAACTCAATCTCTTTAAATCTCTATCACAATCTCACTACTCCTAGAATTTACGTTCTAGCCCCTTCGTGTAAGCATTACTTTGGTTACCTTGAGTACCCACTGAAGTTTGATGCACAAGGCTGGTAATTTCACACTTGCACTTGTTCAATGTAACTTGTTTGGGTGCCTGGTGTTGGCCAAGCGCCTCAATGGGCCCTTAGGGAGCTTTGCCGCACCCCAAACCTTGGTAAAAGGTCGTGAAACTCAAAAAAGTGAGGTTGGAGACTTGAGCCTGGTTGAAGGCTCCCTATAGAATAATTTCTTATTATTGACATCTTCATTACTGTAATATAATTATCTTAGTCTGTAATAACTTGTAATGAGCGATTGGGGTTTATAGTGAAATCGGGGAGGGTTATGCATGTTGGTTTAAGGGTTATAGGTAGAAAACATACTTGTAGGGCTTTGATACTTATTTGTGCAATAGATATCCTACATAGGACATGCATATCACACAATTGGAAATCCTGTATCAGGCTATTTTACTCCCAGCTTGTTATTATACTCACATCTTAATCACAATTAGTTAATAGCCAATTAGCTACTGTTACAAGGATTGCTACTGCATTTAGATACCGTGTTTTAGGACCCTTATGTGCATTAGACATCATGTTAGCTAGGATTTCTGTTTGAGTTGCAATTTCTTGAACGCCTCACTAGTTTTATTTAACAACACAAGTCTGACTAATTGTGTTTTCTTCTTAAAACTGGATTATATGTGTGCTCACTTTTAAGGTAAACAAGCAATGTATATAAGGCCTAGGCAAACCTCAGGCTGGATAAAATCGATTGATCATTTTTAATCATGTTTTAGGCTACTCGACCTTTTTTAACTCTCTGAATTCGGCCTCTCTGAAGTCTTCTTGGTTTTCCTACTAAACTTCTGTCCTATTTTTAGATAATCACATCTGTGCTATATGTTTTCTACTGAGTTACCTTTTTCAACCCAGAATTATGCTACTATTTTCTAAAACTTTTCGGAGTACTGTGTCTTTAATGTCTCTACTATGATTTTCAAAAGTATGTTTCCATACTAATTCTATATACTTATTGCCCTCTTTTACTTCTGAAATTTTTCCTTTAGTCAAACTTTCTACTTTCTGTCCAACTTTCGGAAACCTATCTTTGATATTCTTGCTTTTAAAATTCTCATTTTTAGACCTTCTATGTGTTTGAGACGTGCTGATTATATGCCTATCTATGGAGGGATATTTGAGCCTTTTACATTCCCTGTATATGGTTCCTTTGCATATAGTCCTATTTGTTATGTATGTCGCTTAGCATTTTGACCTTTAAACCTAAGGTTCAAACCTAGTCCTTACCTTATAGGAATAGCGGTCCTAAATACCTTCTAGGACCTATAGAACGGGACAATTAATAGCACGCAGTAAGCACTCGTGACCAATCCACACGTTTAAATAACCTTTACGGGGCGGGAAGGGTAGAATATGGAGATGATGACCGGTGCGCTAATATCATATGCGACCCTCTCATGAGGAGTGTATGCGGGGTATTGTACCGATGTAATCCATATTGTATTTAAACCTAGGACCCCCTTTCCTTTTCTCTATTTATATAATGTTTTTTCCTAAATTTATGTTTTCTTCCAGTTAATCCTTCTCTTATAAAATCATTTATTTCTTTCCTTCCTTTCGAAATATATTTTTTACTTATTTGTAACTACTATGTGCGAACCTTACTTGTTCCCTTCTATTTTAAAGTCACAATTAAGCATGGTTGTGAAACACACTAGTGAATCTTGAGGGGTGCCTAACACCTTCCCCACGAGATAATCTCAAGCCCTTACCCAAACTCTGATTTTCTTTCAAAAATCTTCTTCTTATTCTTTAAAGTGTCCTAACGCACTGTAATCATTAGGTGGTGACTCTTCAAATTCCATAACTCAATTCCTAAAAAGGTGATAAGAGTTGTTTTGTCCATAATGTTGTAAACCCATTTTTTTCTTTTAAAAGGGGAAAAAAGGGGCGTTGACATCATTAGGCTCTCGGCGTCATATCAACAAGCCACCTTCTGGCGTACAAATCTGAGGCCCTCGGCCTCATAATCATCATTAGTGTTTCCTTCCAATATATGCCCTCGGCCTTACTCAGTCGGAATCTCAAAAACAACTCGGGCAACAGTAAAACATGTTGCTCAGCCCAAAATATCATTTTGAAATATCATTTCAAGTGTTAAAGAAGAGTAAACACGGCTGAGTTATGAAAATAGTAGAATATAGCATGACTGAGTTCAAGTATAAAATCAAAACAGTGCGAAAATATCAGTAGAAATTCCCTAAGGGTTCAAATAGTTGGCACGAGGCCCAAATATGGCATTCAACCCAAAAAATGATTATAACAGACAAATTTCAATCAAACACACAGCAAAACAATCATTAGGGATGGACTAAGGCATAATCCCTTACAGTGCATAACCCCATGCTCGTCATCTATCGTGTGTGTCACCTCAATATAGCACAACGATGTGTAAATCCGGGGTTTCATACCTTCAGGACAGTATTTACAATGATTATTCACCGCTATCTGGTCCAAATCTCTAGCTCATGATGCCTTTGCTCCTCGAATCGGCCTCCAGATGCTCCAAATCTAACCAACATTAGTGCAAAATGATCAAAATATACTAAGGGAGAAAAGCCCACTCGAAGAAAATCAAATTACAACGCAACTCCCAAAATTGGCCAAACCTGACCCGGGCCCACATCTCGGATTCCGATAAAAATCACATCAATGGACTCCTTATCACTCCCCGAGTTCATTCATACCAAAGCATCAAAATCCAGCAACAAACGACCCTTCAAATCCCAAATTCTAGGTCTCCTATCACAAATTATCATTTGAAAAATTAATATGAAAATATAGAATTTCAATGTTTTTACAAATTATCTATAAATTATCTACAAACACTTCATAATAGAATTTATCTTTATTCTCATGCATGTTCGTCTGGAACACTAATTTTAATTGATATGCCAACATCTCCCGTTATAGAGGAATACAACTTATCTACAAATTTCAACAACTTTCACACATTATTTCCACCCAGTGAACTACAACTACAATTACGTAAAACTTACATATAAATTTTATACAATATGTCTTTTGTATATTTTGTATCTAATTTATACATATTAAAAATAATTTTCGTATAACTAATTATATATTATACAACTTATCTACAAATTATTTTCGCGACGCGGATTCTCACCCTCGTGAGTCGTGATGGCGCCTACTAAGTGGAGCTAGGCAAGCCAAACTTAATTACCTTTTACACAATTTATAATAATAACATGAAACATCTGAATTTAGATAATAAAGAAAAAGACTTGTAGTGTAAAGGCGAGGACCAGACTACCAATCAAACTTGTGTAGTTCAATATATGTACATACAACAAAGTAAAAATACAGAAAATAACCAGTCAAAAAGTGAGGGGAACATGTTGCGGGATATACCAATACTAACAGCAAATCCAAAGTAACAGTCTAAGGGCATCTTGGAATTTGAAGCGAACAAGGAAACTAATATCCAAAGTAAACACACCAATATCAATAAGTGTTGCAGCGCGCAACCCGATCCATAAATATCAGTGTCGCGGTGTGCAACCCTATCCACAAATATCAGTATCGCAGCGTGCAACCCGATTTATAAATATCATTGTTGCGGTGTGCAACCCGATCCACAAATATCATTTAGGCCGCAGCGTACAACCCGATCCTTATCATTTAGCATTTTTGCTCATGAAACCTAATCCTTATCATTTAGTATTGTTGCATCATGCAACCCGATCCTTATCATTTTTCATTGTTGCGGCGTGCAACCGAATCCTTATCATTTAGCATATTTGTGGCATGCAACCCGATCCTTATCGTTTAGCATTATTGTAGCGTGCAACCCGATTCACAATTATCACATAATGCACAAATCACCCTTCGTGCTTTTAACACTCATCCTCACCCAAATAACAATAACAAACAAGAAGGGGGTCAAGGGGAGTAAACAAACAATAATGAAAATCCCGGAAAGGGAACACAAGTAAATAGATAAATATCGGCAAGGGAACAACAACAATAACTTTCACGCCCTAGCAAGGGAGATAATCAATATATAAAACAACCTGGCAAGGGACAATTAACGATCTTTCCTCTTTCTTTCACTTTCGTCTCATCACTCTCATTACCACTGGAGCCGATGCTCCAAAGGGTACAACAATTCATATAAGTTTTCAATTCATCAAATAATTTGAGCCAATGCTCATTAGCATTCAAAGTCATATTCCTTTTCACAAATGTTTCACAAAAACTAGAAATCATCTCTAAGGCATGAAATATAATATGAATCAAGATATTCAAAATTCAAATACTCATGGTCATGCTAGACACCGACGAATAGATACTCGTTACCATGCCTCTATGTCGTACTCTACATAAGCAAGTAGCAAAAAGAACTCAACTCCTAATCCCTCAAGCTAGAGTAAGTCCGGACACTTACCTCGATGCTTCAAACTCAACTCAAGCATCAAGTATAGCTTTGCCCCTCGATTACACCACAAAACCACCTAAATTTAATCATAAATTACTTAAATACATCAACAAATGCTAATTGAATCAATTTGAATGCATAAAAATGAATTTACCAATGTTTTATCAAAAAGTCAAAAAATGCCCTGAGCCCACGTGGTTAAAACTCGAGGTTTGAACCAAACCCGGTTACCCATTCCCCCACGAACTCAATTATGTAATTTATTTTGAAATTGGACCTCAAATTGAGGTCCAAATCCCCAATTTTTAGAAAATCTAGGTTCTACCCAAAACCCCCAATTTCACCCTTAAAAATCATTGATTTTAAGTGGAAAGCATGTTAAATGATGTTAATGATTGAAAGAAATGAGTAAAAATAAACTTACAATTTATTTGGAGAAGAACGATTTCTTGGGAAATCGCCAATAGGTGTTTGAGTTTGAGCAAATGTGAAAAATGAAGTTCAAAATCGGTTAAATATGAAATATGCTGGGCTGCGGATATGGGAAATGTGAAATTGGGTTCGCAATTACGAACCCTATAAGTATGGGAAATGCGAGACTTTTTTTTTGCATTTGCGAACTCAGGCCATGACTTCACATTTGCGATTTTTTGGTCGCTTTTGCGATAACTGTCCCTTAGCATTTCCGATCCATTGGTCGCATTTGTGACCACAACCCAATGCCCCTTTCCTCGCATTTGGGATGCCAGGATCACTTTTGCGAGGTTTGCTTTTGCAAATACAAAAATTGCAGGTCCGATGCACCCGATTTTTCCTAAGTTTAAAAATGCACTCTGATACCAATCTAAAACTCACCCGAGCCCTCGGGGATCCAAATTAAATATGCACACAACATCAAAAATATCCTACTAACTTATCCATGCGATCAAATCGCAAAAATAACATCAAAAATAATGAATCAAACCCCAAAATCATTAGTTTTTCTTCAAACTTCATAAACTTTTAAATTTAGTGTTTTAAGTCCGAAATACGTCAAACGACATCCAATTTCAACCAAACTTCACAAATAGCGCTTAAATCATTTATAAGACTTATACCAAGCACCGAAACCAATATAAGGACCCGATACCGCATTCTTTTAATCAAATTTCATTTCCAATTTCCTTAATTATTTCCAGAAAATAATTTTACACAAATATTCATTTCTCAGGTCTGGAACCTTGAAACGCGATTCCGGGCATACGCCCAAGTCCGATATTTTCCTCGAACCTGCCCGTCAAATCACGGGTTCAAGTCTATTTACCCAAACAATTAACCGAAGTCAAATTTATTCATATTAATATAAAAATTTAGCATTTTTCACACTAAATTCATATTTAAACTTTCTGGCTACGCGTCTGGACTGTGCACACAAATTGAAGCAACCCTAAAGGAGGCTTTCAAGGCCTTGGAAGCACAAAAATAGTAAGGAAACAAGTGATGACCCGTTGGGTGATCACATTCTCCGTCTCTAAAACAAACGTTAGTCCTCGAACGAACAAAAGAAAGAAGTACCTGAGTCGGGGAAAAGATGAGGATAACGACTTCGCATAATAGACTCAGACTCCCAGGTCGATTCCTCAGGAGGCTGACCTCTCTACTGAACATGAATAGAAGGATAACCCTTGGATCTTAACAGACGAACCTGCCAGTCTAGAATAGCTACCGGCTCCTCCTCATAAGACAAGTCCTTGTCCAACTGGACAGTGCTAAAATCTAACACATGGGCAGGATCGTCGTGATGCTTCCGAAGCATGGACACATGAAACACTGGATGCATGACTGACAAGCTAGCCGGCAACGCAAGTCTATAAGCCACCTCTCCCACGCGATCGGGAATCTCAAATGGACCAATGAACCAAGGGCGAAGCTTTCCCTTCTTCGAGAATCTCATCACGCCATTCATAGGCGATACACGGAGCAATACTCGCTCACTAACCATTCAAGACACATCTCGTACCTTGCGATCTGCATAACTATTTTTCCTGGACTGTGATGTACGGATCCTATCCTAAATGATCTTGATCTTGTCCAATGCCTCCAGAACCAAATCCGTACCCAATAACTGAGCCTCTCCCGGCTCAAACCATCCAACTGGAGACCGACATCGCCTACCATACAACGCCTCATAAGGAGCCATCTGGTGCTGGAATGGTAGCTGTTGTCGTAGGCAAACTCCGCTAAGGGCAAAAACTGGTCCCACGAGCTTCAAAAATAAATGACACATGCTCAGAGCATATCCTCTAAAATCTTAATAGTTCGCTTGGACTGGCTGTCCATCTAGGGATGAAATGCTGTACTCTACTCTACCTGAGTGCCCAACTCTCACTAAATCGCTCTCCAGAATTGCGAGGTAAACTGCGTAACCCCGTCCGAAATGGTAGATACCAGCAAACCACGAAGGTTAACAAGCTCCCAGATGTGGATCTCGGCTAACCTATTGGGTGAATAGGTAGCTGCAATAGGAACAAAAATGCACTAACCTTGTCAGCCTATCAACGATGACCCAAGCTGCATCGAACTTCTTCCGGGTCAATGTAAGTCCAGTAACGAAATCCATTGTTATCCCCTCCCACTTCCATTCCGGGAGATCAATCCTCTAAAACAAACCACCCGTCCTCTAGTGCTCATATTTAACCTGCTGACAATTCAAACATCGAGCCATATATGCAACAATATATTGCTTCATCCTAGACAACCAATAGTGCTGCCTTAGATCGTGATACATCTTCGCGGCACTCGGATGAATAGAATATCAAGAACTATGGGCCTCCGCTAAGATCAACTCTTGAATCCTATAAACATTGGCCACAAAACTCGCCCGTGCAATTGCAAAATACCATCGTCATGTAAGGTCACCTTCTTGGAAACTCCACACCGCACCGTATCTCTAAGGACACACAAATGGGGATCATCAAACTACCGATCATGGATACGCTCCAATAACAAAGAACGAGCGACCGTGCAAGACAACACTCGACTGGGCTTAAAAATATCCAACCTCACGAATCGATTGGCTAAGGCCTGAACATCCAAAGAAAGAGGTCTCTGGCTGACCGAAATATAAGCAAGACTGCCCATGCTGGCTGACTTCCTACTCAACGCATCGGCCACCATATTAGCCTTCCTTGGGGTGATACAAAATAGTAATATCATAATCTTTTAACAACTCTAGCCATCTCCTCTGCCTCAACTTCAACTCCTTTTGCTTGAACAAGCACTAAAGACTCTTGTGATTAGTGTGCACCTCACATGTCGCACCATATATATAATGTCTCCAAATATCTAGTGCATGAACAATGGCTGCCAACTCTAGATCATGAACTGGATACTTTTTCTTGTGAATCTTAACCTGCCTCAAAGCATAGGCAATGGCCCTGTCCTCCCGCATCAATACTTAGCCAAGCCTCATACAGGAAACATCACAATATATTGTATAAGGCCCTGAACCTATGGCCAAAAACCAATACAAGTGCCGTAGTCAGAGTTGTCTTGAGCTTCTAAAAGCTCGCCTCACACTTGTATGACCATCTGAACTGGGAACCATTATGGGTCACCCTAGTCATCAGGGCTACAATAAATGAAAATCACTCCACGAACTGACGATAGTAGCCTGCTGATGTTCCAAATGTCAATACCACACAAGAATGGGGGTTGACTTGTGTGGTACCCAATTTTTCTGTCTAGAAGAATCTATTTCTTCTAGGTGTTCTAACTATTATTGTTTATGGAATTAAAATACAAAAAAAAAAAGAATGCGGAGATTTTTATGTGGAAAACACCTGGCTCAAAAGGTGAAAAAACGATGACCTACTTCTCAGTAGGATTTTCCCCAACATCCACTACAATGAATGAGCCAAAATAGCATTTACAAAACACTTGTAAACCTAAGGTTAACTGTAATCCCAGTTTGGCACAGAACCTCAACTGTTGCTACACCTTCAAGGTAACTCTAAATTTAATACTCAAAGTACCTACTACAATTACTTTTGTGAAAGCGGGTACGGTACAAGTTTCAAATCACCTACTACAATAGAAATAGAATAAGAATAAACACAATGGAATTTGTTATTCTATCTCGTTCAAGTACCTGCAAGAGTGCACGCTTGATCTCACATAAATAGCTTACAAAATTGCCTTGCTCTTTTGCTCTAAAATTAGCTTAACTTCTATGTATGTGAATGCCTATAAAAGAGAAAAACTAAGTTATTTGTTAGGTTAGTAATCAGAGTTTGATTGTGACTTAATTTCTAATCCCCCATTGAATTTGAGTCCTAGAACAATCCAAACTCCAACCCTTATCCGATTTTCAATCTTGTCGATCAGTTCATAAGATATTCAGAAGATTTTGCTGCTTGAACCCAAAGACTTATCTTCTTCACGTGCATCTCATGTGCATGGTCCATAACCAATGTGTCTCATAAGATCGACCTGGTCCTTCACTGGGTTCACCCTTCACCCTTTTCCTTTTCTGTTTCT
Organism: Nicotiana benthamiana; assembly: GCA_034376525.1. NCBI lineage: Eukaryota > Viridiplantae > Streptophyta > Magnoliopsida > Solanales > Solanaceae > Nicotiana > Nicotiana benthamiana. Next base: position 13,078,760 of record CM067331.1, on the reverse strand, counting down.
AGCTCTTATTTCAGGCTATTCCTCTCATTTTCAAGTTCAACAACTCGAGCCTTGAGCCTAGCGATCTCAGCATCCGTTGTCCTACACTTTTGAACCAAAGCCCTGACCTTGCTATTCATTGGAGTCTTCAAAGATGAACCAGGTTCAACTGGTGCTGCACTGAGGAGATAGTCACAAGCATGTAGGATTTTGACACCAAAATGGTCCTTGCTAGAGGCCATCTCCCATTTCATCAACGAAATATTCAACCTATCTAGTACAGTCGTCAGTATGAACCCATAGGGAGTAGCATGAACCTTGGAGCCATTTATGACCCTGTCCAGCAGCTTGACAATGAAGTCAGGCCAATTAGTTCACTTTCCTCTCAGAAGGCATTCCAGAATAACCAAGTCCATGTAGTTAGTTGTATGCATCCTCTCCTGTCTAGGCAGCAGACACTTATTCACATATTCAAATAGCACCTTGTGCTCGGGCTTCATCTCATTCTTCCGTACAAATCTTTCTTCTGGCACATCTTCAGCAGACTCAGTGTCACAAAAGTTCCTGGTGATTTGGAGAGCACTAGGAAGATCATCTAGACAATGCCACCTCTGCCTAGTGTAGTCATCATAGCTCTCACAAGGTATGTCTAGAATTATCCCCAATTTAGGTGCATCAAATTTCACGTTCACTCCCCTAACCACACTGGTAACTACCCTATTGTTCACAGTGGCATTTGCCATGAACTCGATCATCTCCTTTATTGCCAACCTTCCGTCCAGTTGAAGAACCATGTCCTTCCAACCTTGCGCATCTAGAGCATTCACCAACCTAATCATGCCTGGATCCTTCAGGTATTTCTGCAACCTTCCCTTCAGAATCCTTTTCCTGGCAAAGATGGCAAATCGATCTTATTCTTTTTCAGACTCCTTCTGTTCTTCTCCACCCCTCCATTCTTCTTCTTCTTCTTCAGTAACTTTTACTTGTTTTCCCTTCACTACAGACTTAGTTCTTTTGGCTAAGGAGGGTTCAGTAGATACAAATTTTGAAGACTTTTTTGTAGGATTCTTGGTTCTTTTTGGTTTGGCATTGGGAACCTCCACAATTCTACTTCTCTCTTGACAGACCATTTATATCTCCTCCTCCTCCTCCTCTTCCTTAATAGCCTCAAACCTTTTCACAACCTTTTCTTTTCTTTTTCTTACTTTTCTCTAATGCTTTCTGTAGTCCTTTCTTGCTTTGCTTGATCCTGCTCTTTGTAGGTCTTCCTTTTGGCAATGAAGGAACAACAAACTTGGAAGATGACACCTTGCTTTTGTTAGATGGTTTGGAAGCGGTTGAGGTCTTTTGGGTAGAAGCCTTGCACTTATTTGGATCATAACTGGCCCCAAACTTCTTCAAGATATTGGCCAAGGTTTCCTCCACAGATGAACCAGGTTCATCTTGCTCCTAACTCAGATGAACAAGTCCTTGAGCAGCCTCTCCAGAACCACTTTCCCCTCACTTGCTGCCAGCCTTTTCTACACTACCACAGATAGCAAGAACTTCTCCTTTCTTTTTCTTTCACCTTCTACTAGACCCAATCCCCTCTATATTTTTTACAGATCCAACCAACACAAACCTATTTTCCTCCCTTTACACCACATCATAAAAAATAAAACAACTATTTACCTCACTTGGATTTTCTTGATTCTTGTCATTCTCAGAAGACCCATGTTCTTCATTATCACTTGCAGAGAGAAATGCCTTTGACTCAGTGCTTGAGTCAGATTCTTTTGACGGACTTTCCGTTTTTTTGGCTAGCTTTCAATTTTTCATTTAAGGCTTTTCTCAAAGGGCCAGAAGCTACAATTTTCTTGGCCAACATTTCTGGTGACGAAACCTAGGTTTTGGTGTTTCAATAGGAGGTGTGAAGGATGAAATATTAGGATACACTGGCGGGGAAGTACCTGGGTTGTATTGAGGGTTTGTCATGGTATAGAATTTTTTAGGAATTTTGGAAATTTCGGAGATGATCAGAATTTTGGAGAAGGTGAGTGGCGATTATGAGAATAACATAGAAATGTGGTGTACATTTAAAGAGGGGTTATGATTTAGTGCAGCAATGAAAGGCTTTTTCAGTAGTTAATTAGAGGTCTAATCATATTAGAATTCTGATCTCTTGGTGATTAATGGACGACGTTGGTTTTTAGATAAAAGTATCATTTTAATAAGACTCTTAGGGTAATGAAACTGGTTCAATGCTCAATGGATAGAATTTCGGGAAGATTGGTGTAGTTAGGACTTTTGCTCATGATTGGAAAATTTATCATTCTAATTGCGCATAGTATAAAAACATACTTGAACTTTCTCATGAGCATATACTTATGAGCCAGGTTCTTCATGTAAAATTTCTCTTAATTATGTATAAAATATCAAAATAGAAAAACTTTGTAAGAGATCAGTGAATCATATAAACACAAGTCACAGGAGTATACTAACTGAAGTATGAAACTGAGTGAGAATTAGTCTAGATATTTATATGATATTAAGAACTCCTTGCCAACTTTTTTTTCTCATCATATTTTTTCTCATTGTGCATTTTGAATTGGACCATTTAGGTGATCTTAATCATCCCTAGTTCCAACCTATTAATTTCAAAGTTTTATCTACTCAGTGCTTTAGTGAAGATATCGGTTATTTGTTTATCAGTAGCATAGAATTCTATTGAGATTAACCATTTCTCATAGTTATCTCTTAAAAAGTGGTGTCTAACATCTATGTGCTTGGTTCTTTTCTGATGAACATGGTTCTTTATCATACTTATAGCACCAGTGTTATCACAAAATATTGGAATACATCCCAATTCAATCCCAAAGTCTACCAGCTATTGGTTAATCCTTAGCAATTGAGCACAACATGAAGTAGAAGCAACATATCAAACTTCAGCAGTAGATGGGGCTACTGAATTTTTCTTTTTGGTAGGCCATGACACAAGACATGACCCCAGGAAATGTGCCATACCTGAAGAGCTCTTCATGTCCCCTAAGAAACCTTCATAATTAGCACCACCATATCCTAATATATAAAAATTACTATCTTTAGGATACTAATGACACGGATCTCTGGTGTGTTTCAGATATCTCAATTTCTTATTGACAACAGTCAAGTATGACTCCTTTGGATTTTTTCTGGAAATGAGCACAAAGCCCTACACTGAAAACAATGACAGGTTTGCTGGCAGTAAGATACAATAGTGAACCAATCAAGCCCCTATACAACTTTTGATCAACTGATGAACTAGGTTCATCAACATCTAATTTAGTGGCAGCTGCAATAGGTGTATCTATTTCTTCGAAGTCCTCAATTTTAAACTTTTTGATTCGTTCTTTTGTATACTTACTGATGATGGATCATGGTCCTATTTGGGCATTACTCTATCTGCAAGCCTAGGGAGAAGTTTAGTTCACCCATCATACTCATTTCAAACTCACTTCCTATTAATTTTACAAATTTTTTACTCAACCTATCAGTAGTTGCCCAAAATATTATGTCATCAACATATATTTGTACAACAAGGAGGTCTTTACCTTTTTCCCTTAGGAACAAAGTGATGTCAATCTTACCTGTTTTGTACCCATGCTTCAGTTGGAATTTTGATAGTCGTTCATACCAAGCTCATGGGGACTATTTGGGCCCATATAAAGCCTTGTCCAGCTTGTACACATGCTCAGGACATTCCTTGCTTTCAAATCATGGAGGTTGTTTCAAAAATACTTTTTCCATGAGGTAGCCATTTAGAAAAGTACTTTTGACATCCATCTAATGGAGATGCATTTCATATGTGCTGCAAAGGCAATAAGGAGTCTGACTGACTCTATTTTAGCAACTGGAGCAAAGGTCTCATCATAGTCAATGCCTTCCTCTTGGATGTATCCCTGAACAACCAGCCTTGCCTTGTTTATTGTAATAGTTCCATCTTCACTAAGATTGTTTCTGAAGACCCATTTTGTACCAATGATTGATCTGTCCTAGGGTCTGGGAACTAGATGCCAGACTTGACTTCTATTGAATAGATTGAGTTCCTCCTACATAGCATTGACCCGATCTGCATCCTACAAAGCCTCAACAATATTGTTAGGTTCAATAAGAGATAGAAAAGCATCAAATGCACACAGATTCTTCAGTTGAGATCTAGTTTTTACTTCAGATGTTGGGTGATTAATGATGTTCTCAATGGGATGAGAACTTTGATACTTATGAGATTTCACCCCCAACTGGTTTCTACTAGATGATTCTCCTGTGTTCTGTTGCTGAAGAACATGTTCATTGACAAGTTCTTGTAGAGAGTTTGTTTCATTTTCTCCCTAATTAGTTCCCCCGATCAAGTTACCCTGAGTGGAAGAATTTATTCCATCACCTGTTCCTTGTTTTGATGCTACTTTAGTTAATTCTTTTACCAGACTAATGGCTTCATCTTCATATTCCTGTCTCTCAGAAAGAATGTTAGTTTCATCAAATACAACATGCACACTTCCTTCAACACACAAAGTTCTTTTATTGAATACTTATATGCTTTGCTATCTGAAGAATATCCCAAGAATACTCCCTCATCACTTCTGGGATCAAACTTACCTACGGAGTCTTTTCCAATATAATGCACATAGAACTTATAACCAAATGCCCTAGGGTGGGATATGTTTGGTTTTCTCCCTTTAAGTAACTCATATGGAGTTTTCTCAACAAGGGGTCTAGTCATGCATCTATTGATTATATGGCATGCAGTGTTTACAACCTCTGTCCAGAATTAGTCTCCAAGAACTTGGTGATAGGGTTACCCAATATCAATTGACAAAGTTTGTGAGGCATGTGCAAGGGGGAAGCAGTTAAGGTCATCATTCAAATCCAAGAAAATGGTAAGTACGTCCAATACATTTGAAATGGTTCATATGGATCTTTGTTGTCCAATGAGAACCGTGAGTAGATACGGAAAGAAATATGTGATTGTGCTTGTAGATGATCATTCTAGATTTACATGTGTACTATTTCTGACATCTAAAGATGAGGCATTTGAAATGTTTACCGCCTTCGTTAGAAAAACTCAGAAACAATTAGGAAATCAGCTTGCATCCATTAGGTCTGATCATGGAACTAAATTTGAAAATGTAAATTTTGCTTAATATTGTGATGAAAATGGTATAGATCACAACTTCTCTTCCCCTAGGACTCCTCAACAAAATGGAGTAATTGAAAGAAGAACATTACCCTTGAAGATATGGCAAGGACAATGCTTCTCTCTAGTAAATTACTCCACATTTTTGTTTAGTTGATTTAGACTAGCATGGAAAAGTTCATTTGTGCCACAAAAGAGGGTCATTAACTAGCATACCTTAACAAGTGAGTTCATTTTCTGAATGAGTTGGCAAATCTACAATGTAAATATTTTTAACTCTTTTTCCCTGCAAAATTATCTTGTCAGTGGTAAGGTTAATCACAAAGCATTTAGTAGAGGTGAAAGCTACAACGTTACCTCTATCATATAGTTGTGACACACTGATTAGGTTGTATTTCAATCCATATATCAAGTAGACATTCTCAGTGGTTGAGAGTATGTCATACCTACCTTTCCAACCCCAATGATCTAACCTTTCATTCTATTTTCAAAGGAGACATTACCTCATTTCAGGTTCTCAATTGAAAGGAAATGGTCTTTGTTCCCAGTCCTGTGTTTTGAGCAGCCACTATCCATGTATCATATTTGGCTACTCCCTTTCACTTGAACCTGCAAAAAGAAATCAAAGCTTAGCCTTAGGAACCCAAACTAGTTGCATCCCTTTCTATGGGCAAAATGATGAATCAGATTCTTTCTTGCCCAACCAGGGAGCTTGTGTTTTTCTTAAACAAAAGCTTTGTTCCTTTGACTGGCCTTTTCATTCTTTTGCAATTTTTATAATTGACAGTCTTACCACAGTTTGTGCAGATCTTAATTTCATGAAGTGTGAGATACTTGATTCTGGGATTCCATTTTGGAGCTTGAGTCCCATATCCAAGTCCTTATTTGTTGCTACTGTGATGCTCTTGCACCCAGGCGAGAGCATCACAAGCTTTGTTCCATTTGCAGGTTCTGTCTAGTTCATGTTTCACCTTTCCAAGATCTTCTTTCAGAACCTTCATCAATTTATGTTTCTTGTACAGTTCATCTTTCATTTTTCCTAGATTTTCTTTTAGAGTGAGAAATGAGTGATCAGATTTCTTCTTTCCTGTTCCTAGTTTCAGTTTTAAATTTTTTGACCTAAGTTCTAGAATACTATTGTCAAGTTCAAAAACCTGATTCTTCAACTCAACATTTTTATTATCACTTTCATCAGCCCTAGATTCTAGACTTTTGCATTTTGCTTTTAGGATACCACATTCCCTAGATAGAACTTCCCTTTCATTATTAATTATCTCAGACTCATCAATGAAGTCTAATAATAGCTCGGCCAAACTTTCTTCAGACAAAAGATTAATTTTGTCCTTGAGATGCAGAATATTTACCTCTTGCTCATCATCTGATTCTCCAATGACCATAAGAGCTTGCTCTCTTCAACTTCATCTTCTGAGTCCTCATCAGAGGTTTCACCCCAAGCATCAACCATAGCTTTGGTTGAACCTTTGTTTCTTTTGGGTTGAACCTGTTCATTCCTCTTATTTCTTCATTCGACCCTTTCTTTCTTCCATTCAATTTCCTATTGAGGGAAATTATTGATTATGTGGTCAGTCTTACCATACTTATAGCAGCCGTCATTGGTCTGTTTCTCAGGAGCTCTTGTCTTGTAACAGTTTGTACCTCTTGATGAACCCTTTCCTCTCATCGGGTACTTTTTGAAATCTCTAGTGATCATAGCCATCTCATATTCTATATCTGAACCTTCTGTAATTTTGAGAGCTAAGCTTATTTCCTTTTTGGTGTATCCATCTTCTTGGTTTGCCTTCTTAGTTCATAAGCAGTAAGATATTTAATCAGTTCATCCAGTTTGAGAGTAGCCATATTCTTAGATTCCTGAATGGGAGTGATTTTGCTTTCCCAAGAAACTAGAAGAACTCTTGTCAAGATCTTATCAACCTTGGATATGTCAAGAATAACTCTTCCAAGAGGCTTAAGTTTATTTGACAGTGTAGTGAACTTAGTATACATATCTTGAATAGTTTCTCCATCTTTCATAGTAAAATTCTCATATTGAGAATGCAACAGTGTTCCTCTAGATATCTTCACTTGATGTGTTCCTTCATGAGCCACTTGCAAAGTATCCCATATCTCTTTGGTAGTAGTACAGATTTGGAACTTGTTGTACTCATCTGGACCCAGTCCACATACAAGCCAGTTTTTGGCCTTAACATTTTTCTCCCACTTTCTCAAATCTTCAGCAGTGTAGTCAGCCCTTGTCTTTGTCACATTCGTTCCTTACATAATTTTCATTGTAGTTGTCGATGGACCATCAATGACTATGTCCCAGAGTCATAGTATTCCTCTATGATGTGATCGTTCATCCTGTTCTTTCACCATGAGTAATATTGTCCATTAAACAGTAGAGGTCTGGCAGTGGATTTCCCTTTCCAGTTCCCAGGTGGTGCACTCATGTTGATCTTTTCCTAAGGTGTTAATCTCTTCAAGGATAACCTGCTTTGATACCAATTGATGTTACAAACGTCAATACCACGCAAGAGGGGGGTGATTTGTATGGTACCCAATTTTTTAATTTAGAAGAACCTGGTTCTTCTACTACTGTTTGCAGAATTAAATTACAGAAATAAAATAACACAGAGACTTTTATGTGAAAAGCACCTGACTCAAAAGGTGAAAAAACCACGACCTACTACTCAGTAGGATTTTCCCTAACATCCACTAAAATCTGCGAGCCAAAAAAACATTTACAAAACTCTTGTAAACCTAAGGATTAACTCTAATCCCAGTGTGGCACACAGCCTCAACTGTTGTGACACCTTCAAATCAACTCTAATTTGAGTACTCAAAGTACCTAATACAATTGCTTCTATGAAAGCTAGAAAGGTATAAGTTTTAAACCACCTACTACAATTGAACTAGAATAAGAATAAACACAATGGAATTGTTTCTTCTGTCTCGTTCATGTAGCTGCAGGAGTGCACACTTGATCTAACTTATATTGCTTGCAAAATTGCCTTTGTCTTTTGCTCTTGATTTAGCTTAACTTCTGCTTAGTTGTATGCCTGTAAAAGATAACAACTCAGTTATTTATTAGGTTAGTAATTAGAGTTTGATTGTGACTCAATTTCTGATCCTCCACTGAATTTGAGTCTTAGAACAATCCAAACTCCAACCTTTTATCTGGATGTGTTCTATTCTCATCAGGAGACTTCTTCTTCTTATCCAATATGCAATTTTTTCAATTAGTTCAGAAGATATTCAGAAGATATTGTTGCTTGATCCCAAAGTCTTATCTTCTCCACGTGCATCTCATGTGCATGGGCCATAACCACTGTGTCTCATAAGATGGACCTGGTCCTTCACTAAGTTCATTTGTAATTCATCAAAAATTCAACTGAAGGTTGGCCAACACCTGTAAATCCCAAGAAGCTCCGAATCTCTATAGCTAATGCTGGTCGAGGCTAGTTCTTGACTGCCTCAACCTTCCTCGGGTCCGCCTGAATACCCTCTGCTGATACAACATTAACCAGAAATGCAACCGAACCCAACCAGAACTCACACTTCGAGAACATAGCATATACCGACTATCCTTTAGAGTCTGAAGAACCACTCCGAGGTGTTGCTCATGCTTCTCCTGGCTGTGGGAGTATATTTGAATATCATCATTAATGACTATCACAAACAAGTCCAAATAAAACCTGAACACTTGGTTCTGCAACTCTATAAATGCTGTTGGGGCATTGGTCAACCCAATAGACCTAACCAAGAACTCATAATGCCCGTAAGAGTCCAGAAAGTTGTCTTAGGGACGTCGGATACCATAATCCTCAACTGATGGTAGCCAGATCTCAAGTCTATCTTTGAAAACAACTTGGCTCCCTGAAGCTGGTAGAACAAATCATTAATCCTCGATAGTGGATTCTTATTCTTGATCGTAAATTTGTTCAATTGTCGGCAATAAATGCTCATCCTCATCGAACCATACTTTTTTTTACAAACAACATTGGCACACCCGAAGGTGAAATGTTGGGTCTAATGAAACCCTTATAAAGCTATCCTGCAACTGATCCTTTAACTCTTTTAAATTTGGCAGGGCTATGCGATACAGCAGGTTAGAGATGGGATGAGTGCCCGGAGCTAGATCAATACAAAAGACGATATGCCTGTCGAGCGACATACACGGTAGGTCTGAAGGAAAAAGCTCAGGGAACTCCCGAACAATGGGTACAGAATCAATAGAAGGGACTTCTGCATTGGAATCATTGACATACGCCAAATAAGCTAAACACCCCTTCTCGACCCTCCGTTGAGCCTTCACATATGAGATAACACTACAAGTGGAATGTCCTGGGGTCCCTCTCCACTCCAAACGAGGCAAATTCGGTAAGGCTAAGGTTACATGTTTTGCATGGAAATCCAATATAGCATGATACGAGGACAACCAATCCATCCCTAATATTATATCGAAGTCAACCATGTCTAAAAGCAACAAATCCACACGGTTCTCAAGCCCCCCAAACACTACAACACATGAATGATGAACTTGGTCGACCACAATAGAATCACCCGCCGTGTAAACACATAAACAGGGATACTCAATGCATCACTAAGAATGACCAGGTACGGTGAAAAATAATATGACACATACGAATATGTATTCCCCGGGTCAAATAGCTTTGAATCATCTCTATCACAAACAAGAATAGTACCTGCAATGACTGCATCTAAAGACTCAGCCTCTGGCCGGGATGGAAGAGCATAACATTGGTGCTGGGCCCTACCACCCTGAACTGCCTCTTTGGGATGGCCGGCTACTGGCTAGCCTCCACCTATGGCAGCCTGAGCTCTACCTCTATGACCTCTAGCTCCACCTCTAGTACCTCTGCCCCCACCTCTAGCTGGCTGGGCAGGCTGTGGAACACCTGGTTCCTGAACCATGGCACGAGAGCCTTGATAATGAGAACCGCCCCGTGCTCGAGGGCGAAATATGGCAAATTGATATAGATCACCACTAGTGTAGCCAGACCTCGGCTGCTGCGTCTAAGCACCCCTCTACCTCGGGCAAACTTTCCTGATGTGACTATAATCACCACACTCATAACATCCACACGAATGTTGTAGCTGAGGAAACTTAAATTGATCCTATCGACCTGATGACCACCTCGAAAACTCTGAAGCGGTTGTGCATTGATAGGGGCTTGTGGTGCACTGTAAGGATACTTATTAGAATAATGCAGCTGAGAACCACGACCACCTGAAGTGCCATGAGAGGCGTGAAGATCTGATTGAAAGGTCTTGGGAGGATGGACTCTACCATATGAATCTATACCTCCAAACGAGGTGCCACTATATCTACCTATGTGATGGGGCCTCTTATCCGACCCATGGCCACCTCCATGTGACAGAACTATCTCAACTCTGTGGCCCAAATTGGCCTCCTCCTAAAATGTGATCTACCTGCCGGCCTAAGCCACTATCCCTAGCAAACCTGCCACGGCCGACTGAACCACTGGATGCAAACCCGGTGTAATGACACTCTCTATGAGGCCTACCAATCAGACTAGAGCGTTGTGAAGAGTTGGTGTGGCAGTGAACCCCTCTATGTCCTGAGTTGGGCCCACAAGAATGTTAGGGCTGGAACCTCCTCTTCAAAATCAACCTGAGGCACCGCCACTGGTGCTACTGCTCGGGGCTCGGACAGCTGAGCAGTAGATGAGGAAGCATGTGTTCTCACCATCTGCGGAACAACAAAGCAGAAACCCAACCAACATTTGAGAAACAAAACTGCATGACAAGAAAGAACAAATGTGATGTTTTTCCGAACTTTGTAGCATCTAGGGGATACATACATATATCTCTGTACCGACCCCTCAGACTCTACTAAGTAAGTCCCTCAGTTGTGAGACCTATGTAACCTAGTGATCTGATACTAACTTGTCACAACCCAGATTCCTACCATCGGGTGTAGTGATGGCACCTACAAAGAGGAGCTAGGAAAGCCAAACTTAATTACCTGTTTCATAATTTATAATAATATCATGAAGCATTCGAATTTAAATAATAAAGCTGGAAGACTTAATGGAAAAGAGAACTGAATAAAACTGCAAAAGATAAAAAAAATCCTCTACCCAAAACATGGTGTCACATAACTCACGAACTGCTAAGATTTACTAAATACAATGTCTGAAGGAAGATATGAAATGTTTGTCTCGAATACAAGGGATAACAAACTGAAAGAAAGATAAAGGAGACGCCGGGCCCGCGGATGCCTGCAAGGCTACCTCGGTATCTCTATGGACGTAAGGCTCGCTCCCAGTCTACTGTTGCACTCCGAATGCTGCTCCAGTATCCGTGCATAAGTGCAGAGTGTAGCATCATTACAACCAACCCCATGTGCTGGTAAGTGCCTGTCCTAACCCAAGTGAGGTAGTGATGAGGCTAGGGCCAGACAACCAATCAAACCTATGCAGTTCAATATATGTACATAGAACGGAGGTAAAAGTGCAAAAAATTAACCAATCAAGGAGGAAGGGAAACATGTTGCGGGGTATACCAATATTAACAGTAAATCTATAGTAACAGTCTAAGAGCAGCTTGGAATTTCCATCAAACAAGGAAACTAATATCCAAAGTAAAACCAGTTGCATCAATAAGTGTTGTGGCACGCAACTCGATCCTAATATATGACACCTCTGTCCTAGCCTGCAACCCGATCCAAAAAGATCATTGTCGCAGCATGCAACCCGACCAATAAATATCATTGTTGTGGTGGGCAACCCGATCCACAAATATCATTTAGCATTTTGCGGCGTGCAACCCTATATTTATCATTTAGCATGGTTGCGGCGTGCAACCCGATTCTAATCATTTAGCATTGTTGCGGCGTGCAACCCTATCCTTATCGTTTAGCATTGTTGCGGCGTGCAACCTGATCCTTATCGTTTAGCATTGTTGCGGCGTGCAATCCGATCTTTATCGTTTAGCATTGTTGCAGTGTGCAATCCGATCCTCATCATTTAGCATTGTTGTGGCGTGCAACCCGAACCTTATCCTTTAGCATTGTTGCAATGTGCAACCAGATCCTTATCCTTTAGCATTGTTGCGCCGTGCAACCCAATCCTTATTGCTTAGCATTTTTTCGGCGTGCAACCCTATCCAAAATTATCATATAATGCACATCATAACCCTTCGTGCTTTTAACATTCATCGTCACCCAAACAACCATCACAAACAGGAGGGCAAGGAAAGTAATCAAACAATAATATAAATACCGAAAAGGGAACACAAGTAAATAGGTAAATCTCAGCAAGGGAACAACAATAATAATTTTCACGTACCGGCAAGGATGATAATCGATATACAAAAAAACCGACAAGGGTAAATTTAACGTTCTTTCCTCTTTCTTTCACTTTAGTCTCATCACTCTCATTACCACTTGACCTGATGCTCCAAAGGGTACAACAATTTATATACTTTCTCAATACATCATATAACTTTAGCCAATGCTCTTTAATATTCAAAGTCATAGTCATTTTCACAAATATTTCACAACAACTAGAAATCATCTCTAAGTCATGAAATATATAACATGAATCAAGATATTTACAATTTATAGACTCACGGTCATACTAGACACCAACGTATAGATACTCGTAACCATGACTATACGTCGTACTCCACATAAGGAAGTAGCAAATATGACTCAACTCCTAATCCCTCAAGCTAGAGTTAGACCGGACACCTACCTCGATGCTTCAAACTTAACTCAAGCCTCAAGTATAGCTTTACCCCTCGATTCCATCATAAAATCACTCGAATCTAGTCACAAATTACTTGAATACATCAACAAATACTAATTGAATCAAGTTGAATGCATAAAAATGAATTTCCCAAAGTTTTGACCCAAAACTCCAAAAATACCCCTGAGCCCACGTGGTAAAAACCCGAGGTTCGAGCTAAACCCCGTTTACCCATTCCCCCACGAAATCATTTATGTAATTTATTTTGAAATCGAACCTCAAATTGAGGTCCAAATCTTCAATTTTTAAAAAACCTAGGTTCTGCCCAATTTCACCGATGAAAATCATTTATTTTAAGTGCAAAACATGATACATGATGTTAATGATTGAAAGAAATGAGTAGAACTTAACTTACAATTGATTTATAGAAGAAAGATTTTCTTGAAAAATTACCTATGGGTGTTTGAGTTTAAAATCAGTTTAAGTGTAAAATTGCAGGTCCCTGATATGGAAAATGTGAATGGGAGTTCGCATTTGCTAACCCGTCAGAAATTTCCAGAATTCGCATTTGCGATCTCAGGAGGAAAAGGGAAGTCTTGCATTTGCGATCCTAGATGTCGCATTTGCGACTGGTCTTCGCATTTACGAACAAAGTGGCCGCACTTTTGATCAAGGCTGCCTAAGGCCCATCTTTGCATTTGTGATGAACAACTCGCATTTGCAATGCTAGCTTCGCAAATGCGAAGCCTGCATATCAGGGATACCAGATTTTTCCAAAATTAAAAAATGCATTCGTGGCCTATCAAAAACTCACCCGAGTCCTCGGGCTCCAAACTACCTATACACACAACCTTAAAACTTCTTACGAACTTATTCACGCGATCAAATTGTCAAAATAACATCATATATATCGAATTAAGCCTCAAAATCCATTTCTTCGAAATTTTATAAAATATCAAGTTTTCCATTTAAAGTCCGAAACACGTCAAACGACGTCCGTTTTCAACCAACTTTATAGAAAGTGCTTAAAGCATATATAAGACCAGTACCGGGTGTCCTGACCAAAATACGGGCCCGATACCATCACTTTCTAATCAGATTTCATTTCCAATCTCCTTAAATAATTTCAGAAAATAATTTTACTCAAAAATATATTTCTTGGGCGTGGGACCTCGGAATCCGGTTCCGGGCAAATTATAAACAAGTTGTGCAAGAACGTGACAAATTGTCAAGTGCCCTAAGTGAGCTTAGTTCAAGATTAATGATGTGATATAATACTCTGCAACGTATATTACAAAAAAAATAATTTTCAATATAAATATTTATACCAAATTAATGAATATATGATTTAATTTTTATTTGGTTCTATCACTTAACCATACCAGCGGAAAATACTTCCTGCCTTAATCCACATTGACTTTTCGTCAATGCAATACCTTATCCATACGTTTCTACTACCAAAACATAAGGCAGAAAATGGTTTCTTATAGAAAGACATTTTCTTCTACCCTAATGTTTTGATTTTGACAGTTTTATCTTTATAGTTGCTCCAAATAATGTGGGGCAACCACTTTATTCACTTTCTTTCCCTAAGTCATCAATGCCATACTAAATAATTCATCTTCTCAACTCCATTGAGAAGTCCATCTAAAATATCCAACAATCAAAGCTCTTTTTTAAGAAGTTTTTTCATGGCTTCAATCTCATTCAGTCATTCATTCCACAGCAAAAGCACTACTCCTACTATTCATGAATGTCACACAAAGTGCACTACTCCAAGATCATTTTCCATCTTAATATCTTGTCAAAATCGTGAATCAAGTGATCTCAAAAATACGAAAGAAGAGAAGCAAATTAACAAGGAAAACAAAAAGGGTGTATTGCCACAGCTTATATTTGATGTGGGGAAATTAGGAAATGGTTTGAGGGATAATTTGAGTCCTAAGCATAAGGGTGATTGGAAGGATTTGACATTAATGTGCTTATCGTTTGCAGTGTATGTGTACATATCTCAGAAAATTGTTTGTGCTTATTGTGCTTGGACGTCCTTTGTCGGACAAACTTGGTAGGTCAATTCAGCAGCGGGTTTAGAATTTTTAAATCAGTGGGTTATGTTCTCCATATGTACATTTTTTATTTATTTCTTTTAACATAGTATATATTTAAGGGTCTGATTCCGTTGAATATACTGCGTCTACTCTAGATTCGCCACTGGGTCAATTCGACATTCATGGTCTTTCCACAATTTCATCTTCTCTATGAAAAGCAAGAGAAAAATTCTTGATTTTTCGCGTTTATAACTCAAATAAACATTTGTTTTGGGGAGAATCTTTTGCTTCATATAATATATGCCCGCATATTAGTTGAATAACACTTTGTTTGGATGCTTGTTATTTTTTGTTTTATAATGTATCGTATTATATTGTATTGAATTGTATTATATTGTTTCGATGAACAGAACGTTGCGATAGATCATATGGCTTCAATCTCTTGAGTACGCATCAATTCATTGTTGGACTAATTTGATAGACTTAGGCTTTTTTTTCTCAAGGAGAGCCAAAGACTACTAGGCATAAACTAGTGTTTGCAACCACTAACTCAAAATTAAAACCTTAAATTAGCCCAATATCAAACACCCATATACAATCAAGTATCAAAGTACAATACCCATCAATTACCCACACTATGATAGAGCCACAATCCTAGCGTATGGGTCTAGAAACTCATTATTAGAGAAGAAAACAAAACAATAGATGAAAAAAAACTCATAATAATTAATTGCCAAAATAAACTTGAAGGCTAAATGTTGAAATCACGCTAAAATTACTCAAAATAGGTCGAAGAGACAAAGTCATGAGCGGAACTCAGTGCAAAAACTATCTGATAATCTAAATATGGGAAAAGAATCTATTTATACTAGTGCGGACCGCACAAAAACGAGTGTGTCCGTACTAAAGCTCTAAACTTGAATAAGCAGCTCTCTGAACTTGGGCAATGCGGACCGCACGAAATCGAGTGCGGCCGCGGTGACTTCCATTGCGGTCTGCACAAAAAGGACCGTAAACAACATTGAGATCCAACCTCAAAAACACCACTCTCTTAACCTTAGCTCCGCGGACCGCTCTAATTCCGGTTTTGCTGCAATGGTCCCAATGCGGACCGCACAAAATCCCTTTCGGCCGGATTGCTTTTTGGCATGAATAACAACCTCTCTGAACATCACTTGTGCGGACCGCACAGAATGGTGTGCAGCTCCACTTGGCCTGGTTGAATGAGCTTTGTCTTGTCTTGGTACTTGTGCAAGTTTCACTCCTTTTTGAGTTAGTGTTTGACACTTTATCACCTTGTTGATCAAACTTACAATCAAGCACAACTAGTGAGCCTTTGGGGCTATTTTGTACACATTTCTAATCAAAACTCGAGCATGAAGGAGTGTAAAATGCATCACATTCCCTATCAACTCCCCCTAAACTTAAGTTTTTGCTTGTCCTCAAGCAAATAAAACAAGACTCACCCCTTAAGAGAAAATTCAAGAAAATTCAGATGTCCTAAAGTGACCTCGTCTAGCATCAATTGGGACTAACAGTTTCCCTCAATTCAAATGAATCAGTAACAACATTTACTCTTTTAAACACTATGGATTAAGTAAGACACTAGAGCATCAAGAGTTGACTCAACACATCAAAGAACTCTTTATATTGCTTTGGTCATTATGGAACTCAAACTCACATATCCTCAACTCTCCTTAAACAAACCTCACATTTAGGATAGTGGCACTCAGAGCGATATTAATGGAGACACACTCATCTCTCTCAAGAAAAAGTCACAAGTCCGGCTCTAAGTACCATATGCTTGCCGTTTTTGTGAGTCACCACTAATGCAATCTTCTTTCAGCTTGAGATTTTATAGGGCTTTTGTGGAGACATGGTAAAGTCTTTAGGTTCCGGGTAGGCAATGTTTGGTCTAAGTAGGTTCCATCTTCCCTTAAGAACTTCTTTTGTTTCATTTTGGCACACATTCATGTGACCTTTTGAGTCATTTCACTTCTTTCTAAGGAGTTAGAGAGACACACTGGCACTCTTTCGTGTTTATATTAAATCTTTTCTCCTTTCTCAATTTTCCACACCTTTCATTCTCTGAATCCCTTTTATTCATTTCTACATTGAACATTCTTTTTGTCTTTTTGCTTTTCTTTCTTTTTCATTGCCTTTCCTTTTCTTCATTTTGTACCTTTTACCACTTTTTTCCATCCTCATCTCTTTCCCCAAACTTATAATTTTTCCATGATCTAAGGAAAGATCGGGTGCCAAAAGAGGGTATCGTTTAGAACAGGTAAAGGATTGTATTATGGTTCTTGAAGGGAAAAGGTCTAAGGATCAAAAGGGCTGAGTATGGATTTTATCATTGGTATGTTATGGAAGTTTTCAAGCTATCATTTGCATCAAGGAGAGCCTATAATCATGTCTCAAGTCAAAATTCACTTAGGATTTCGCCTCAACAAACATTCAGGGCAAATTCTAGACCAATGGCTCGGGACTTCGACTTGCAATGCAATTTCTCACCACAAAAGCTATTGGATCACTAAAGACATAGAGTTGGGGACCTACAAAGACCTTAGATAATATTTGAGCACACAATGGTCCCGAAAAATCATTTGATGATTATCGGTTAATACAAGAGAGTTTCAAGGTCGCGTCTTTCACCATTATATATACAATAATTTGTTTATGACCATGAGATCAAAGGAAAATGTGCTAGGCCCAAGTGAAGCTTTGCTTTATGAACCCTTAACCACTAACTACTAAAATGCAACAAAAAAAAGAGCAAAGAAAAAATGGACTCAAATCCTTAAGAAGGTAGTCATGCCATCCATCATCGGGAAGAGCCACCAGGTTCACACAAATTCCACCTTTTGAAAGAAGCGTGCATTAAGAAAAACAAAGGCTTATTGCAAAAATCCAAAACAAGAAGCAACGGAAATAAATAACAAGCTAAAAAAGAAAAACTACAGAAAATAAAATGAATATTTACAAGAGGGGGATTTAATCAAATATACAATATGGGAATGGATGTATAAAATGTAACATAACTTTTATATACAAACCCAAGATAAAAATTAAGAAAAATGTAATGAAGTGCGGAAATTATATACATACCAAAGACGAAAAATAAAGAAAGCATAAAATCTGTTAAATATATACAGTCATCAATCAAAGTAGGCTCTACCCCCTCAAATGAAAGCTGGCATTGTCTTAAATGCACACTAAACAAAATAAGCACCAAAAATAAAGGGAAGAGGATACAGAAACTCCCTATGGCCTATCTGTCTGTGTTGGATCCTGAGTGGTTCCTGGGTCCTTTATAAGCTCGGGAACCTGAGACTGGATCCCTATGAACTGCTGCTCTGCTGAGATCTGTACCTGTATTGAGGCATGGGCTAACTCTTAAGGCTGGCTATAGGAATCTCACTGCAGGTCCTCCAATTGTATGGCTGCATCATCTGCACGGGGAATCACCCTCTTCCTCTTGGAAGGCTCTCTAACTGTAATGTCTAGGGATGTGCATCAGGCACCGGGTCATGTGGAAATAAATCCAAAGGTAGGCGATCTGCTTTGTGTAGAAAATCACTCTATCTATGATATGTGCGCTTTGGTTGTATGAGCATGATTTTCAGGTATAGGTTTTGATGAATGACAAACAATAAAGTCAAGTGTCAAACAACGATATTATATGACAGACAATCAAGCTTGAATGCCGAGAAGCATATTGATGAACGAATTGCAATGGAAAAGCCAAAGACGAGCTCAAATGTTCAAGACCGAAGACCCAACGCGTAGGTCGTTAGGTAGAACAAATGTAAGAGCAACGCTTAAGTTATCTCGTCTTTTGGCTCAACATAGGTCATCATAAATATGCTACCTCCATGTGACAGAACTATCTCAACTCTGTGGCCCACATTGGCCTCCTCCTAAAATATGATCTTCCTGCCGGCCTAAGCCACTATCCCTAGCTAACCTGCCACCACCGACTGAACCACTGGATGCAAACCCGGTCTAATGACACTCTCTATGAGGCCTACCAATCATACTAGAGCATTGTGAAGAGTTGGTGTGGCAGTGAACCCCTCTATGTCCTGAGTTGGGCCCACAAGAATGTTAGGGCTGGAACCTCCTCTTCAAAATCAAAGAAAAAATGGACTCAAATCCTTATGAAGGTAGTCATGCCATCCATCATCGGGAAGAGCCACCAGGTTCACACAAATTCCACCTTTTGAAAGAAGCGTGGCATTAAGAAAAACAAAGGCTTATTGCAAAAATCCAAAACAAAAAGCAACGGAAATAAATAACAAGCTAAGAAAGAAAAACTACAGAAAACAAAATGAATATTTATAAGAGGGGGATTTAATCGAATATACAATATGGGAATGGATGTATAAAATGTAACATAACTTTTATATACAAACCCAAGATAAAAATTAAGAAAAATGCAACGAAGTGCGGAAATTATATACATACCAAAGATGAAAAATAAATAAAGCATAAAATCTGTTAAATATATACAGTCATCAATCAAAGCAGGCTCTACCCCCTCAAATGAAAGCTGGCATTGTCCTAAATGCACGCAAAACAAAATAAGCACCAAAAATAAAGGGAAGAGGATACAGAAACTCCCTATGGCCTATCTGTCTGCGTGGGATCCTGAGTGGTTCCTGGGTCCTCTGCAAGCTCAGGAACCTGAGACTGGATCCCTATGAACTGCTGCTCTGCTGAGACTTGTACCTGTATTGAGGCATGGGCTAACTCTTAAGGCTGGCAATAGGAATCTCCCTGCAGATCCTCCAATTGTATGATTGCATCATCTGCACGGGGAATAACCCTCTTCCTCTTGGGAGGCTCTCTAACTGTTATGGCTAGGGATGTGCATAGGCACCGGGTCATTTAGCAATAAATCCAAAGGTAGGTGATCTGCCTTGAACTGTCAACCTCAACTCGCAACTCCTTCATGGACTCCTTGGAAGACCTACTCTTCATCATCTTCTTGGCCTCCCTAGCAAGCTCCTTGAGAGCTTTCCCATGAAAATCTATTGTATCCGTAAGCACTTTCTCATTGTCAAGGATTTTCTTCTGGTTGTCCAGAATATCCTTGAGGCGTCCTCAATAGACTGTATTGCACGTCAGCTGTGAACAGTGGCGGATTCAAAATTTAAAGATTGTGGGCTCGAAATTTCAATTATTTTAAGTTATTGAATTTTAAATAAATAATTTATACATATTCAATAAACTTTTGAAGACATACATAATTTAAACTAAAACTGTTAGATTCAGCCGAACCACATGCCAGCTCCGTCCCGGGCCGTGAATAACACATTTACCAATCGAGTTCATGAAAATATTCTAACCAAACAAACCACCTTTAAGATGAAAAGGCCTTAGGACTAAACGAAATAAGTAGGTTTAAGCAACATGATATATCTACTCTGTCAGATAATACTATTACGCAATAGCTTGCGTGGTATACTCCCTTTACTACAAACAAGAAAGACCAGAGAATATTGTACTCATCGATATTGAGTTATTAGAAAGTCTAGGAAAATTTTATCGTACGCTCTTCGCACAAGGAGAAGTTTTATTGTGTATGTCATATATTTATGAATTTTTTTTTATTTTATAAATTTATGAATCTCAATCTTACACTTCTTGGTCCAAAAAGATTTGGATTCACAAAACTGTGAGACAAAAAAAATATCTCATACAACTTCACACAAAATAAAAAATTTCTCGCAATAAGATTCAAAAGTTTAGCAAAATTTTTCAAATTTATGTTCAAATACACATCGAATTTTAAATATTTTAATTTTTGTACTTCCAATCCTGTCAAACAAAATGAAAGGTAGACTTACGTTTCGTTATAGAAGTACAAGACCAGACTAGATTATTTTACTCGTAGAAACAGTAGATGACTCATATGGTGAGGGGTGATTGTGGTTAATAGATGTGATTTGACTCATGCTTAGCCAATTGGGCCTACTCATTTAGATATAGGGATTAATTGGAGTATATGTATTCGTACCCGCTTTTTGTATCATATTTTAATTTGTGCTTTTTTATAAAAATAATTGCAAGCGTAATTATTTTTTCGCATAACTTTAACATAAGGGGCTAAAATAGCAAAGACAATCACGCAAAACTTCAGCATTCTAGTAGTCGGACCTTAAGTTCGCTCTAAAACAAGTTCGCCAATTACAAAACAAAAACTTCAATTCTTGAGCAACCAAGTCTAAAACAAAGATAATTATGACATAACACATGTATATATTAAAAGAACAGATGAAACTAGTGCTTGGTAAAAGAAGTTCCTATTTGCACTGTTATTGTTTCAAGCACAAGCAATTACAGCATAAAAACAAGGGAAGAAGAAAGATCTTTTAATACAAAACCAGTAAAATCTATAGGAAAAAGGGAAACTTGCTTGATTAAAGTATCTAAACATGCAGCTGCTACTGATCAGAAAAACACCATGAAATCATGCTATCTTGAAAGAATATTTCAGTCAACTGAATATCATTGATAGGTTCCATTTCTCAGGATGTGTCATTTTAAATTAAAAAAAAAAAAGAATAAGAAGAAGAAACAGAAGGAGGAGAAAGGGAGCTGAAGTTATTTAAACAATGGATACAAGTTATAAGTTTTAAAAAAATATAGGTTAAATTGGGGCAACACGTGTAATTTTTACGTATTAATTAGACGGGCTGGTCCGGGCTGGACATGAGAATAAACAGAGACGGATCCAGGATTTTCGAAGGATTGATTCACCATTACATTTAAAAAAAAACAATTAAACCAAAAGGTTGGTAAGGGATTTGATCCCCTAACCTTAGGCTATTGGAAATAAGAGACCAAAACGAATGCACCATTTGGTCTCTTTTCACCATGGGTTCCATCAAGTGTGTGTATATATATATATATACGTTATATACATTATACCTATATTTTAACCCGAGTACCACGGGTTCACGTGACTCATATTTTACATGGTAGATCCGTCCCTAAAAAACACCTCGTCTAGTTAGTGGGGCGGGCTGGGTAGT
This sequence comes from Nicotiana benthamiana, assembly GCA_034376525.1. Classification (NCBI taxonomy): domain Eukaryota; kingdom Viridiplantae; phylum Streptophyta; class Magnoliopsida; order Solanales; family Solanaceae; genus Nicotiana; species Nicotiana benthamiana. The sequence continues at coordinate 13,056,808 of CM067331.1, read as the reverse complement.
GGGCTGGGAAACAGGATTGATATTGGGTTGGGATTTTTCGGATTAAATTGGGCTCGTCCGGGTTCAGGCTCATCGGGTCCAGATCAGCCCGGATTTTTATAGTGTATTATGTTTTCCATTCAATGTAATTGATACTTAAGTATTTGCAAATTTTCACATAATAAAATAAGTATTTTAAGGCATAGAATTAAACTTTTAAACCTTTAAGTTTAAAGTTTTAAATTTGAAATTTGATTTTTAAAATTTTAAAATTGAAACTAAGCGGCTACAAAAAGTTATTTAATAAGATCAATATGTAAGAATCAAACTCCGAAGGCTTTTCTTTCATATTTTCATCGAATAATAAATAGTATTTTAAATTAATCTGTAAGTTCTATATTAATTTTTATTTTTGAATTTGCAAATTAAAATTTTACAACAATTATAAAAACAATAAAGAGCACATCACACGTTTGCATTATTTTTGTAAGTTCATTCATGTCAACATGAGGTTCTTGGTTTGCATTATTTTTGTAAGTTCATTCATGTTAACATAAGGTTCTTGGTTTCTGGCATTGCAACGGCCCGACTGGTCGTTATTCTTTTTAGAACATTGTCCCCCTAAATAAAATTCTCTGCAGTTGATTTAACCAATTTACAACCAGCGGGGATGGTCGGTTCGAAATTTGGAAGAATTTGGGTTAAAATATGCACATTTAATTCCTTGAGATTTTCTTAAAAGGCTAAATTTGACTTTGGTCAACATTTTTAGAAAATGGACCCGGATTCGTATTTTGACGGCCCTGGAGGGTCCATAAAAAAATATGGGGCCTGGGCATATGTCCGGATTAGAATTCTGAGTTCCCTAAACCGAGTAACGAATTTTTATTAAAAATTATTAAATTAAATTCTAAGGATTTAAAGAAACTAAATAATGATTGATCACGTTGGTATCGAGCACGAATGTTGATTCTACGGCCCAAAACAAGTCCAATATAACATTTAAGACTTGCTCGCAAAATTTGGTGTCAATTCGAGTAGTATAAGTATGTTTCGACACATTAGAAGTGAATTGAAGAACTTGAAATTCATAAGGTTGATCCAATTGTTTTAGGGGATAAATCCTAGATTTAGCATTTATTTCGGGCGATCCGAAGGTTTGAGCGGGTCTGTTTCATTATTTCAAACTTGTCGGTATGTTCGGGCTGGGTCCAGGGGCCCCAAGCGTTAATCAAACGAGGCTCGAGTGAAGTTGGAAATTTTGGGAAGTAGCTGAAGCTCCAGTTATCTGTCATAACCACACCTGTTGTTGGTCAGCCGCAGGTGCGAGACCGCAAATGTGGTCAACCCCCTCGCTAATACGGCCAAGCCAAGCTAGGCCTAAAGCCGCAGAAGCGGAACCGTAAATACGCCTTGCTTCTCGCAGATGTGGCCCAGCGGCCCAGTTGAGATTCTGCATAAGTGGGCTCCTTTACGCAGATGCGGTGGGAGTAGGTGCGGCTCAGGACCGCAGATGCGGAAATCACTAACGTGGTGAGCTTCATTTAATATGGGCTTCAACCATTTTTTTCCCATTTTGCACTCATGCATTGGGCGACTTTGGAGCTCTTGAAAGAAGATTTCCACATAACACCTTGAGGTAAGTTCATCCCCCTTATTTCTATGTTTAATACTCAAGTTTTGGGTAGATTAACACATAAAGATTAGTAAAAAATATGGGGTTAGAGCAAAACCTAGAGTTTTGACAAAAGTAAGATTTGACCACGAATTTTGTTATGAAATGAACTAGAAATTATATATTATTGATCATTGGGTTATAAAGAGCAACTTTCTTCTAAAAGTTTCGGAATCCGGGCACGTGGGCCCGGGGTCGAAATTTAGGGAAACTTGTGCTTAAGGTTGAAAAATTGCTTAAATAGTTAGAATGCGATCTTGTGAGCTTATATTGACTAGTTCCTACCTCTTTTATCTAGTTTTGGACCATTCGGCTCCAAATTGAGAGTTTGAGCTCGTTCTTGGTATTGGAAGTACGCTTTGGAGCGAGGTGAGTCTCTTATCTAACCTTGTAAGAGAGAATTATCACCATAGGTGATGTAATCAAATAATTTTCCATTAATGTGGGGGCTACGTACGCACTAGGTGACGATAGTCCGTGCGTAACTACTATTATGCTAAGTCCGGGTAATCTAGGACCCAAAAGCATGCTTTATGTGATATTCTTGCACTTTTATGTTCAATATGGATCGTTTAAATTATGGTGATTATGGTAAATGAGACTAGTAAGAAGAACATATCTTTCTTGGCCTTTTCAAAGAGAAGTTGATATTTCTGTGAGTAATTTCTCCCTAGTTATTTATGCATGTCTGCTTATTGTTGTGTTAAGTTATATTTGACAACTTTGCATGGTTGATTCGCGAGTGGGGTAATAGATGCATCCATGATTCACATCGTTCGATCCTCGGCAATGTACAATTTATTTTTGTGTTAGACCGGGCCGTACGACATCGGCACCATGTTTGACTCAGTATTTTTCTATGAGTTGGGATTTGTTATTTGCCTAGAATGAAAGGGGCCAACTGTGATATTATCACGGAGAGGACCTGTTATCTCTTGCTATAAAGTGTTTGTTCTATCCATGCTCTGTATATTTCATTTTCCATATTATTTGACCCTAGTAAGTGTCAAGTCGACCTTTCGTCTCTACTTCTTCCAGATTAGACAGGATACTTACTGGGTACATAATGCTTATGTACTCATACTATACTTCTGTACTTAATTGTAGAAGATCAGAGACATGTACATCTGGCTATCAATCTGGTGTGCAACCCTGAGCATTTTTCGAGACTTCGACGGTGAGTCGCTCCCTTCCTGTGTCGTTCAGCAGCTTGATGTAGTCTCTCTTTATTTTTATTTTTATTTTTATATTCTATTTCGTACAGTAGGATAGATCTATTATTTTGTATATTCTACTAGTTGTCCATAACTTGTGACGTCAGGTCTTGACACATACATTAGTAGACTATTCTTTTGGGGATTGTAAAATTATTATTGGTACATTATTGGTTACTATTTGTTTTAACTTTAACTTAAGAAATTATTGTAATTATTTTGGCAAAAGTAAAATGAGAACTTATTTATATTTCCGCGTTGGCTTGCCCGGCAATGGTGTTGGGCACCATCACGACCTATAATAGAAATGGGTCATGACAGGCATGGCTTGAGTCAGAACTATAAACCATTATATCTCCAATTTTTGGTCCTCCGGTTCATCTGCTTCTTCACGCCCTTGATTTTGCAGTTCTAATCTTATCCAATCTCATAAGCATACTAGAACTTCTAAAGTGCTACTATCCAATGAATGCTGGGTATCACCTTGTTGTTGCCTTGCTTGGCTAAATACGCTTTCTGATGCAACTGTTAGAATAGGCACATTTAACACGTCTCGATCCATGCCCAAAAGAATAGAAATTGATTTGAGTTTGTCCTCCACCAACCCAGCGGTAGAAATTTCTTTGTGCGGGCTTTTTTGCCTTTTGCAAGTAGAATTAGAGTGTCACGGCCCAGAATTCCCACCCTCGGGGGTCGTGATGGTGTCTATTAATAGGAGCTAGGTAAACCAATATTAACAAACATCGACAATATTAACAACAATAAAACATTTAACATTATAGTGGAAGTCTCAAATATAATTTACTGAAATAAATGCGGAAGTTTAACAAATCCTCTATCCAAGACTGGTGTTACATTACTTAACAGACATCTAGAGAATACTAAATATAAGGTTTGAATGAAACATAGAATTGTCTGCTACAGTACAATGATAACAAACTGGATGAAAAAGAAAGGACTCCGGACCTGGGGACGTCAGCAAGGCTACCTTGAATGTCCCTGGACTAAATGCTCGCTCCCGAAATGCTACTGCTACTCAAATGTTGTTCCAACACCTAGATCTGTGCAAGAAGATGCATAGAGTGTAACATCAGCACAACCGACCCCATGTGCCGGTAAGTGTCTGGCTTAACCCCGGCAAAGTAGTGACGAGGCTAGGATCAGACTTCAGATAAATCTGCACAGTTCAAATATATATACATACAATGGATAATAATACAGGAAGTAACAGCCAATAACGGGAAGGGAAAACATGTTAAGGGGAAAAAGACAGTTACTATTAAGAGAAACCACAATAATGATGAATCAGAAAAAACTTTACAGCAATCAAGAAACAAATTTTCCAAACAAAACACACTAGAGACAGCAACTGTTGCGGCGTGCAACCCGATCCATATCGTTTATCTCTGTTGCGGCGAGCAACCCGATCCGTGTAGATATTAGTTATCCTTGTTGCGACAAGAAACCCAATCCGTGTTGTGTGACAGTGTTGCGGCGTGCAACCCGATCTGTGTCGCTTGGTACTGTTGTGGTGTGCAACCCGATTCGTGTCGTGTGACACTGTTGTGGCATGCAACCCAATCCGTATAGTTTGACACTATTGCAGCGTGCAGCCCACTTATATCATACCTTCTCATCCAAATAAGAGTCACAAACGGAACAAAAGAAGCATAAGCAGTAAAGAAATCCCGGCAATGGATCAACAATATTAACCTACACATCCCGGCAAGGGAGATAAACAATATACGTGAAACATCCCGGCAGGGTTTTAGTCACATCCCTTTCTATTTCTTTCATTTACTACTCATTAGTTCTTTAATAGTTCGAGCCAACACACCTAAGGGTTTACAATTCAGAATTATTTCTCACACTCTTCACGTTAAATAAAGATCATCAATTAGGCATGGAAGAGTCATAACCATATCAGAATAAATACAAGTAAGGACCCACAGTCATGCTTGACACCAGTGTATAGATATTCGTCACCATGCCTATACATCGTACTCGACATTTAGCAATTAGAAAATAATATTCTAATCATATTCCCTCAAGCCAAATTTAGAACAAGCACTTACCTCGAAAGCTCCAAATTCAACTCAAGCCTCTAAGTTACCCCTTGAATTCACCACAAAACTGCTCGAATCTAGTCACAAATTTCTCAAATTTATCAACAAATACTAGTTAAATCAATTTGAATGCATATGAATGAATTTCCCAAAGTTTTGCCTAAAAATTCCCAAAACACCCTCGGTCCCACGTGGTCAAAATCCAGGGTTCGAACCAAAACCGGATTACACATTCCCCCACGAGTTCATATCTATTTGTTTTGAAATCGGACCTCAAATTGAAGTCCAAATCCCCAATTTTGTAAAAACTTAAGTTCTACCCAAAATCCCCATTTCACCCATGGATGTCACGATCCAAATTTTCCACTATCGGGAGCCGTGGTGGTGCATACTAACGGAGCTAGGCCAGCCAAACTTTAAACAATCTCATATAATTCTCAACAATATAAATATACGAAAAACAATTTAATAGAAGCGGAAGTCTTTATGTTTAATAAAACAGAAATCAAAAATGAGAAAGATTAAAACATATCTCTACCCAAAATCTGGTGTCACTAGCTCACAAACTACTAAAGAGTATTACAACCAAGTCCGAACAAAAGAAAGAGATACGTAGAGTCTGTCTCAGCACAATAAGAACAAACTAAACATAGAAAAAGGACTACGGCCTGCGAACGCCAGCTAGGCTACCTCGAAGTGTCTGGACTGAAGTCAGCTCTCGATCAAATAGGCTACTGATGTGGTCCAAAAGCTGCTCCGGTACCATAATCTGTGCAAAAAGCACAAAAGTGTAGCATCAGCACAGCCGATCCCATGTGTTGGTAAGTGCCTGACCTAACCCCGTCGAAGTAGTGACGAGACTAGACAGGACCTACCTAAAATGACCTGTGCAGGTATATATGTATACAGAAGCAACGGAAATAACAACAGATAGTATCTACAAAAAAGGGGGGAGGGCCATGCTCGGGGAAGAAACACTGAAAAATAGATCAACGGATATACCTACGAATCTATCTCAAGACCATGACTCATATATAAGTGGTCGGTACACCACACGATTCCATATCTCAATTCATAAGTGGACGGCGCGCCACACGATCCCATACCTCAATTCATAAGTGGACGAAGCACCACACGATCCCATATCTCAGTTCATAAGTGGACGGCACGCCACACGATCCCATATCTCAATTTATAAGTGGATGGCGCATCACATGATCCCATTTCATATATCACGTGGTAGGCGTACCACTCGCTCCCATTTCATCTTTATCACAGTGCACAATATGTCACCGACAATGGAGGCCAATAATAAATAATTAATTTAATTTCTGGCAGGCGTACCACTCGATCCTATTCCGTAAAATCATACGTGGACGGCGTGCCACGCGATCCCAAATAATAGTGAATAACACATATAATCTATCTAAAAGACGTCCCATTAGGGAATTTCAACAACATAATACCTTAACCTGGCAAGGGTACAATTAACAGCCTGAATATCCCGGCAAGGAAAAAGTCACAACACTTCTTTTTTAATCACTTCTTTCTCAATTATAAATTCTAGTTCGAGACAACGCTCCAAAAATGTGCCAATCACAATTCTTCCTTAACCATTTACATAATAGGAAACTTAGCAATTATTCAAGAAAGATGTTTCACAAAGTTCGGTTCAAACGCATTAAAGACCCACGGTCATGCTAGACTCCGGTGTATAGATAACCGTCACCATGCCTATACACCATACTCAACATTTAGCACATAGCATATAATATCCTAATCCTATTTCCTCAAGCCAAAGTTAGAACAAACACTTACCTCGAAAGCTCCAAAAGCGACTCAAGATTCTAGAACAGCTTTACCCCTTGGTTCCACCACCAAACCGCTCAATTCTAGCCATAAATTACTTAAATGCATCAGTAACTACTATTAGAACTAAACCCAAAGCATGAAAATGGTTTTTACAAGGTGTTTTCTCACAAAAGGGTCAAAATGCCCTCGGGCCCACATGATCGAAACTCGAGGTTTGGACCAAAACCCGGTTACCCATCCCCCACGAATCCAAATATATGATTGGTTTTGAAATCAGACCTCCAATTGGGGTCCAACTCACAAATTTTAGAAAACTTAGGTTCTACCCAAAACCCCAAATTTCCATTATGAAAACCTTTGTTTGAAGTTGAAATCATGTTAAAAGATGTTAACAAGTAAGGAAATTAAGTTAAAACTCAGTTACCAGTCGTCTAGAAGGAGAAAACTCGTTTGAAAAATCGCCTCTTAGGTTTTGGGTTTTTGAAAAGTAGAAAAATGGCTGAAATTTTCGAACTTTTATACCTTTTTGAGGACCTAGCACGGACCGCACAAATATGTGTTGCGGCCGCGCTGAGTGGGAGAAAAAATTGGGCTCCTTGAACCCTTCCAGCGCGGACCGCAGTACTTTGGTGCACGTCCGCGCTAGTTAACCTGAAACCCCTACCCCTCAGACTCAGCCACGTGGACCGCACATAAAGGTATCGTGGCCGCGCTAGTGTCTGCAACACCTGAACCTATTTTCTCTAAGTCTAAGACCTCCCGAGCATCACCCAAAACTTGCCCGAGCCCTCGGGGCTCCAAACCAAACGTACACACAAACTAAACAACATCCTACGAACTTGTTCGAGCGATCAAATCTCTAAAATAACATCAAAATCATAGAATCAAGCCTCAAATTCTACACTTCCATTCTAAAGTTCCTAAACCTCTAACTTTAGATATATAGGTCCGAAATATGTCAAACGACGTCCGATTTTCACAAAATTTCACAAAAAATGTTTAACGCATATATAAGACTTGTACTGGATGTCGAAAAAAAAACGAGCACTATACCTATATTTTCTAACTCATTTTCGTTTCAAAAATCTATATCATTTTCAGAAAAAATAATTTTTTTCAAAAATTCTTTACTCGGGCTCGGGACCTCGGATTTCAATTCCGAAAATACGCCCGGGTCCCATATTTTTCTACGGACTTCCGGAACCATCACAAACGGGTCCGGGTCCGTATACCCAAAATATTGACCAAAGTCAACTTTAACAATACTAATATCAAAATTCTTCAGTTTTTAACACATAGTTCACATATTTCAATATAAAAACTTTTCGGTTTCGCGCCTAAACTACGCAAGCAAATTGAGGTAACTAAACGCGAGGTTTTCAAAGTCTCGAAAGCATGGAAAAGGAAGAATTACGATGATGAACCCTTTGGGTCGTCACAATGCAAAACTTTGATTTTAAGATGAAAACATGATAAATGATGTTAAAGATTGAATTTGAGTAAAAGTTGACTTACAAATTTATTTAGAGAAGAGGGAGTTCGTTAAAAATGGCCAATTGGTGTTTGGGTTTTGAAAATATGAAAAGTGAAGCTTCAAAATCGTCTAAGTATTGAATATGCAGGTGGAGATATCGTTCGCAATTGCAAACCCAATAGGCTTGGGATTTGCGAGAAACGAGTTCGCATTTGGGAACAATAGACAGCCCAGGGGTTTTCGCATTTGCGACCCAGTAGTTCGCATTTACAAAAAACCCCAATCCGCAATTGCGAGATCAAATATCATATTTGCGATCCAAGCCCAAACCCCCAGAATTCACAAATGTGACCAAAAGCTCGCATTTGCGAGTTCACCCCTCGCAATTGCGAAGATCACAGAAGCCCAAAAAATACCAGATTTTTCCTAAGGCTAAAATGCAACCCAACGCCAATCCAAAACTCATCCGAGCGCTTGAGGCTCCAAACCAAATATGCACAAAATCTCGAAAATATCCTACGGACTTACTCGTGTGATCAAATCGCCACAATAACATCAAAATCTATGAATTAAGCCTCAAAACACATAATTCTTCTTTCAACTTTCATAAACTTCAAATTCTCATTTTAGTCCAAAATACGCCAAATGACGTGTGTTTTCCACAAAATTTTACTGATAGTGCTCACCACATAATTAAGACCTGTTACGGGCACCGGAACCAAAATACGGGCCCAATACCTATATTTTCTAAATCATTTTCATTTCAAATTCTCATATCAAATTTCAGAAAACAATTTCTTTCAAGAAATCTTTACTCGGGCTCGGAACCTCGGAATCGATTTCGGGAATACGTCCAAGTTCCATATTTTTCTAAGGACCCTCCGAGACCGTCACATCACGGTTCATGGTCCGTTTTCCAGAAAATATTGACCGAAGTCAAATTTAATAATATTAATATCAAAGTTCTTCAAATTTTTCACAGATTTCCATATTTCAACAAAAAATCTTCCTGGCTACATGCCGGAATATGTACATAAATCGAGGCAACTAAAAGTGAGGTTTTCAAGACCTCGGAAGTATATAAAAAGGAAGAATTACGGTGATTACCCCTTATGTCGTCAAATGGATTTCATCAATATTCCTGCTACTGGTTTATTGATGCTGTCCTAGTGTAGACTCAATTAACTAATCTCCAACACTATTATTATCCTCCAAAGCATCAGATGCAAATGTAGAAACTGAATTTGAATGAATATTTGCATCAATAGCAGAAGAAGCATAAATAATATTAAAATAATAATTATATATATAAAGTTTGTAAATATTTGTGTAGATCAAAAGTACAAGTTTCAACATCAGGGGTTTCGGTAAGTTTTTCCAATATCTATATAAATATATAAATTAGTGATTAATTGACGACAAGATGTCATTTTGATAGAAGGGTTTAAAATAGCGCCAATTAGGTAAATAGGTAGAATAGGATAAAAATATTTCTTTATATAGCATAGATTCAACAACAGATTTATATCCTTTTTTCTTCTTGAAATTCTGGAGTAAAAGAGAAACTCAGATATATGTACTAAACCATCTGCAATAGTAGGATAATAAGCTTCAGAAAACTCAAGTGTATCTATATATATTTTTTGTGAAATTTTTACAACATCTTCAATGACGTCCCAAGTACTGGATGTTAACAAATGGTTAGGATCGGTACAATGAGAATTAGTAACTGGGTTGGAACCCGTTAAAACCCCATTAGTGAGTTACCGGACTAACCGGATTCCGAGGCACCGGATAGCAAAAATGGCCTGCGTCCGTCCAGCTAAACCCTAACCCTAACCAACCTATCCCCCCCAGAGGACCGAGATGACCCGGACTGAACCGGATTGAATTGGGTTGTCAGTGAGCTCGCCCGACCCGTTTAGCTGGTTTAATTTAAATACGTCAATATATTACAAGCTAATCAGTGTCCGAACTTCTAATTAAAAAATAATTTTCGTTTGTAAAGTAGTTAAAAAAAATTACTATTTAATGCAGAGATAAAATCTGAATAAAAGTTACCCTAGATGAAACGCGAGAAAAAATTAGTATAATATGCTGGATTATAAAACTCCTCCGTATAAAGTTGTGCTGGCGTTCAAACTTCAAAGGCACCTTGTATGTAAATTCTAGTAGTCTAATATATTATGATGAAGTTCTCATACATAGTATTTTGAACTCCTAATATATTATGTTGGAATTCCACACATAAAGAATCTAAACTCCAATATATTTTGCTGACTATTTTTTTTTTTGGATTTAAACTTATGGTATGCTTGTTCAGATTTTATTACATCATGAACAATTGGCCATATTTTTATTAATTTAGAAACGATAGCCAATTTTCTTAGCATTTATAAATCAGGCTAGTTTTGAATTTCACCCTTGAAATACCCGTAAAAATGGAGTGTAGTAGCCACTGTTTAATGTTGTATTTACTTTTTATCCACTAATTAAAATGCTTATCAAATATAGCCACTACTAAGGCAGAAAAGATATAATTACCTTTTCTCTATATCGATTATAATCTCAAAATTGTCCCAAACCCTTATTTGCATTCAGACGAGAGCGGTTTCAGGGTTTTCTCTTCTCTGCTTCTTCATCTTCCTCACTTGCTATCTGCGATATTCAGTTAAAGGTCTGCTCCTTCATCTTCTCTGTCATCTCTACGTCTTCTTCTGTCAATCGTGACTGGTAATTTTTTTTCTTTTATGCATTTTCGTTTTTCTTTATGTGTAAGTTGGTTCAATGTCGTGTGAAGTATGTTTGATATTTCAAAAATGAACATATTATGTTGATTCAGTGTTGTATATGTAGTCTGATTCAGATTTTGATAAATTTTTAGTGTGTGAAAATTGAAATTTGTTTGTGGTTGGTTCAATCTATTTGATTATGCAGTGATATTTCATAAAAATAGTTGTAAAAATTCATAAGCTTACTGTGTTTATGAATTTTTAGTTAACTGTGTTCATGATGTATAACGAAGAATCGTCATTGAATTTGAAGTTGGAACTCAAAGTTAAGGACTGATTGTCCTTAACTTTTGCACATGAAACTTGAAGTTTAGGACTAAGTGTCCTTAACTTTGGAAGTTGAAAGTATAAGTTAAGGACTGTATTTCCTTAATATTTGCACTTAATATTTAAAGTTAAGGACTGTATTTCCTAATCATTGTTTGTTTTTCCTTATTTTCTGTGTTTATGAATTTTTAGTTAATTATGTTCGTGAAGTGTAAGGAATTATTGTCATTAAATTTGAAGTTGGAACTCCAAGTTAAGGACTGATTATCCTCAACTATTGCACATGAAACTTGAAGTTAAGGATTAAGTGTCCTTAACTTTGGAAGTTGTATAAGGTAATGACTGTATTTCCTTAATATTTGTACTTAAAACTTAAAGTTAAGGACTGTATTTCCTAATCTTTATTTTTTTCTTATTTTCTAGTGTCATAATGGAAGGCGACCGTCTGTTTGATTTTACACAGTGGCGTAATTATCTGGTATATTGAAAAGGAGATTTTCATTTTAAGGAAACAATTAAAAGCTTTTTGTCAAATAGCCAATGGACAAAATTGAGGGAAAGTATTTTTGGTAACTTTTTCAAATAAAAAGTGTGAAGTTTTCTGCTAAAATTATGCACTGTGTATTGCTTTCTAAAATTGTAAGCAATGAACATGATTTGATGAGCTTCAACGTATTTGACCGTAATATTAAGTTTACTCGTGATCAATTCCATATTATTACTTGTTTGAAGTGTTATTCGTCGTCTGAGATGAAAGATTTACATGAGAAAGAAAATAGGCTTTTAAGAGTCTATTTCCCTGGAAAGGACAAGATTGAGATGTCTGATTTGTATAAGTTTATGAATACTCGCCTATATGGTACAACATCATCATTCGTTGGCAGTGATGATGATGCTTTGAAGTTGGCAACTCTGTATTTTGTTGGGTCTGTTTTGATGGGGAAGAGGAAAAATAGGAATGTGTCGGAGGAAATAATGAAAATTATCGAAGATGATGCACTCTGCACTTCCTTCAACTGGGTTCTGTTGCTTATGAGACTCTACTAAAATCATTGAAGAGTTGTTTGAAGCCTAACGAGAATGAGGTTGAGAAGGAGAAAGAGAATGAAAAAAATCTGGATAGTTACACTTTAGTTGGCTTTCCTTTTGCTTTTTGTATGTAGATTATGGAAGTACTTCCTCTATTCAAAGAACAACAATATGTGAAATTCGATGAATTGGGTTATCCTAGAATGCTATGTTATTCTGATATGAAGTCTCCACAATTTGAGGTTCTTTGCAGAAAGTATTTCTAAAATGAAAAAGTAAGTTTATGTAATTACTATCTATTTTTTTGTTTATTTGATTAAGTTATGTATACTTATGTTTACTTTTTCTTATATTGTAGTTGTTTAAGTTTATTGAGGTGTAACCCTATATTAATGTGGAAGAAGAAGATACAGAGCCTCTTCGTGTTGAGGAGCCAGTTTCACAAGAACAAAGCTCAAGGTATTATTTGTCACAATTTGATTAAGGCGTACTTAAAGAAATCGTTAGAGTATGTGCCTCTGCCTTTGAATAGTTTTAGTTTTTATTTGATGCTTACGAACACCCTTTTTTTATTTATATTATGTTTTTTTATTCAGAGATTATCAGAGAGTTTTAAGAAATATTTGCAAGTGGATGTTACAGAGTGAATCAGAAAATTGTTGTGTCGGAGAAAAAAATTGAGAATGAAATCAAGGTAATTTCCTGTTCTTAAGTTTTGATCTAGGATTTCAAAGTTAAGGACTTGTCCTTAAGTATAAAACTTGGAATTCAAACTTAAGGACTGCTTGTCCTTAAGTTTTGAACTTGGAATTCAAACTTAAGGACTGGCTATCCTTAAGTTTTAAACCTGTCCTTATTTTTCTAAGGTATTTTATTTATCAGGATTTAAAGAAAACTATGGAATCAAAGCTGGATACTTTGATCAACATGTTTGGGAAAGCTGATCAATGACAATCTAGTGTTCCAATTAGGAAAGAAGGAGTTGATGAGGATTGTCGTGGCACTGAGCCTACAATCAATGAAGATGCAGGTGGTTTTGAACGTGATGATATCAATGCGCATACAGAGGTTTAATATGAAAGAGATTTCAGAGATGCGCATCTTGATGACAAATCTGAAAATGTTACTGTTAGTGGGAAAGGTTAGATATAGATTTTGTATATTTTTTTCTTTGAAATGTAGATTCAATAGAGTAATACATATAAACTATGGATGTCCATGCAGAAGGTGAAGATTTAAGAGAATGTGAAAACCAGGACAGTCAACAAGAGAAAGGAGTTTCAGATAAATTGTGTAAAGTGTGTGGATTGCAATCACAGGACGATTTAACAAGTCCTTTGGGGACAAGTGTCAGTGAGATTGTATGTAATTGCCTTGAAGGAACATATGATCTCTCGACACCGTTGTCATATAAAAAAATATTTTGTGTTGAAAGCTGTCCTAATCAAGGTTAGATAAAATTTTCCTTATATATGTGTTTTAGTTTTAGTGAATTATTAGAATGGGTATTAATTTGTAACTGTTACAGAATCTTTTCAAGCAGTAAATGAAGAAGCTGGAGTGAGCAAAGAAGGTGGAGTGCAATGTCAAGAGGAAACTGGAATACAATCTCAAGAGATGGCAGAAATGAGATTGGTTCCGAATCTGTACATGCAATATATGAAGATGATGATATTGCTGGAATGATCTTGGAGATTGCTAATGGTTAGATAGGGCTTTTTAACTTTTATATATCTTTGTTTTAATAAAAGATTATCAACATGTTAAGTTCTTGTCAATATTTTTCCAGAATCTTGTGAAGTAGCAAGTAAAGAACATGGTGAAGAACTGAAAGATAAAGAAAATGTTCAACTGGAAGAGAAATAAAAAGTTGCACGCAGTATCTTAGCGGAGTTGTCTCGTGAGAAAAAAAAAGAAGTTGCTGTGGAGAAGACAGGTAGTGATTGTCTTCTAATTTTTATATTAACAATTGGAATTTTGTCTCTTGATGAGTTGGTGCAAACTAATATGTATATGCATATATATATATATATATATATATATATATATATATATATATATATATATATATATATATATATATATATATATATATATATATATATATATATATATATATATATATATATATATATATATATATATATATATATATATATGTTTCGCCAGCAGAGGAGAACAAAGAGGACACCAATGATAACGATCTTAACCAATGTCTAAGGAAAAGAAAGAGAGACAGTATTGTTTACGATGGTCCGTCATTTTCTCTTTTAACTCTTACTCCTCCAAGTACCCAAGTGGACGTTGATGCTGCTGTGACTATGGAGGTCGAACAAAATGTTGAGGAAGAACTTGGTAGAGGGAAAAGGAACAAAAAGCTTAGCTGGCAGTTGAAATCTCCCTTTGATAAGGAGAGAAAAGTAGTAAGTTCCAAGGCGGACAATCAAAATACACCGAAGAGTGCAGGTTGGGTAAAGGCAACATACACTCGTAGGTGTATTTTTCATTATACCTCTGAAGATGAAAAATTGATGAAGAAATTCTCTGTGTGGTTGGGCAAGGAGAAGAGGCAAGGTCGCAAAAATGTAAGTTTGTTAATGCGTTTCACTACATCCTTAACTTCTGCGGTTATTATAGTAATTGTAGAACTAACTATCCCTAACATATATATTCAAGTTTAATACTTAAGGACCGCATGTCCTTAAGTTTTGAACATGAAATTCCAAGTTAAGGACAGACGGTCCTTAAGTTTTAAACTTGAATCTATAAGTTAAGGACCAAGTGTCCTTAGCTTTTGAACTTCATACTTAAACTTAAGGACAGCATATCCTTAGCTTTCGGATTTTGAATTCAAATTAAAGGACCGGCTGTCGTTAAATTTTCAACATGAAATGCTAAGTTCATGATTAAATTCTAACTTTATATGATCAAAATTTTCAGGGGAGAGACTGATTTATATGCTGATGATAATAGTGTAAGGAAAAATCCATATAAAATATATCATCAGAAAATTAGTAGCAAAATATTATTTCTTGAGCCTCAGATAGCAAATTTGTTCTGGACGACAAGGTTAGACAATTCACAAGGAATTATTTTTTTCTATACTTAATTTGTCATTTTTTAATTATTTCATTACTGATGGACTTGTTTTATTGTTTGCCGTTTTATGAAGCATATTGACATGTTATTTGAGGAAGAAAGAATGCTACCACCCTCGCGATCATCCTTTTAAATGCACAACTACTGACATTCTTTTTTATAATTACATGGCCCGTGTGTATAAGGATTTTAGTGAAGATGCTAGTGATGACTTTTGGTGTGCTATTGATGACTTGTTGTTTCTAACACCATATTTGCGGGGGGACAGCCGCAGATGTGGGATTGCTTGGACTGAGGTTGATAAAATCTTTTTCCCATGTCGCCTTCCTTCAGAAGATGACAAAGCTGTGATACATTTTCTGTTGGGAGTTTTAGACTTGAATCTGAAAAAGATTGATGTATATGATTCCATGTACAGTGAGCCGTATGAAGCTGGAATGCACCATTTGGAAATGTATGCATGCATGATCCCCCACATGCTAAGATTGCACAGTTTGACAAGCATCATAAGTCTTTTGGGAATGTCTTCAACAAGTTTGATATACAATGGCAAATATCACCACATCAAACTGGATCGTACGTATTGTTATTCGTTGTAGTATTTATACGAACTTAATATTTTGTTGTTTAATTTATTGCATATCTTTCTCTTATTTTAGGACTGATTGTGGTGCATTTCTTGTCAAACTTATGGAGTTGCTGATGATTGGGAAGGACATGCAGCATTTCCAAACCTGAAGACATAAAAGACTTTCGAAAAGAACTTGCTGCAAATCTTTAGACACATGGTGAGTGGAAGAGAAAATACGGTTACGACACTCCACCAGAAAATGTGGGTGATGACTATGAAAGTGAGAATGAAACTTTGTTTGAAAAGGAATTGTAATGAAATTGTGGTGTTGTTTTGTATAAAATTGTTGTAAATGCTACGTGCCCCCCTCTCAATTCTGCCAGTTTAGGATACTTCTTAAAATAGTTTGTAAATTTGTGAAAAGGTACTTATATTTTGTTGGCATAGCATAATTTTTGGTAAGTTCTATGCAAAATTACAATTGCAGAAGTATATATCAAGGTATATTTTTAGTTATATCATTATTTTTTCTAGAGTCTTTATTTGTCCATTAAGTTTGTTAGTATTATTTTCTGATCAGGTCTAAGAGAACTTCAAATTCAAAGTTAAGGAATTGTTGTCCTTAACTATTGAACATGAAACACAAAGCTAAGGACTTGTTGTCCTTATCATTTTTGAGAAAGTAATTCAAATTTATGGACAGTTTGTCATTTACATTTTGAGAATATAACTCATTCTAACTAAAGGAATCGTGTAGAGTCAAAGACAAATAGTGCGTAGGTTTATTCATGGAAGTATAAGTAAAATATCTCATGTTCTAAACTTTGGAAGTTGATATTCAAAGTTAAGGACATTAAGTCCTAATGTTTTGAACATGGTATTATAACTTAAGGTCTTGAAATTTAAAGTTAAGGATCCGTCAGTCCTAATGTTTTTACATGCTTCTATAATTTAAGGACCCAATGTCCTTAACTTTTTAACTAGAAATTCAAAGTTAAGGACCGTCAATCCTAATGTTTTCAACAAGCTACTATAACTTAAGGACTTGAAATCCAATGATAAGGACCCGTCAGTCCTAATATTTTATACATGGTACTGTAACTTAAGGACCCAATGTCCTTAACTTTTTAGCTTCAAATTCAAATTTAAGGACCGTCCGTCCTAATCTTTTTGTACATGACTATAACTTAAGGACCCAAAGTCCTTAACTCTTTAACTTGAAACTCAATGTTAAGGAGTTAGTCCTAACGTTTTGAAATTGCAAGTTTAATTTATTGAATCGTGTTTGTAACTTTTAATTGTTGAACTCTAAAGAAATTAAAAGATGTTAACATGATTGAAATATTAAAAATCCAGTCGTTCGATCAAAATTCTAACTTTATATGATCAAACTTTTTAGGGGAGAGACTGATTTATATGCTAATGATAATAGTGTCCGGAAAAATCCATATATAATGTATCATCAGAAAATTATTAGCAAAATGTTCTTTCTTGAGCTCTCATATAGCAAATTTGTTCTGGATGATAAGGTTAGACAATTCACAAGGCATTTATTTTTTCTATTCTTAGTTTATCATTTATAAACTATTTTATTATGTATTTGTTTATTGTTTGCCTTTTTATGAAGCATATTGACATTGCGCTATATTATCTGAGAAAGAAGGAATGCTACCACCCCCGCGTCATCCTTTTAAATGCACAACTACTGACATTCTTTTTAATAATTACATGGCCCGTGTGTATAAGGATTTTAGTGAAGATGCTAGTGATGATTTTTGGTGTGCTACTGATGACTTGTTGTTTCTAACACCATATGTGTGGGGGGACAGCCACAGATGTGGGATTGCTTGGACTGAGGTTGATAAAATCTTTTTCCCATGTTGCCTTCCTTCAGAAGATGACAAATCTAGGACACATTTTATGTTGGGAGTTTTGGACTTGAATCTGAAAAAGATTGATGTATATGATTTCATATACAGTGAGCCGTATGAAGATGGAATAAACCATATAGAAATGTATGCGTGCATGATCCCCCACATGCTAAGGTTTGTACAGTTTGACAAGCATCATAAGTCTTTTGGGAATGTCTTCAACAAGTTTGATATACAATGGCAAAGATCACCAAATCAAATCGGATCGTACGTATTGTTATTCGTTGTAGTATTTATACAAACTTAATATTTTGTTGTTTAATTCATTGCATATCTTTCTCTTATTTTAGGACTGATTGTGGTGCATTTCTGGTCAAATTTGTGGATTTGCTAATGATTGAAAACGACGTGCAGCAATTCCGACCCGAAGAAATAAAAGACTTTCGAAAAGAACTTGCTGCAAATCTTTGGACACATGGTGAATGGAAGAGAAAATACGGTTACGACACTCCACCAGAAAATGTGGGTGATGATTATGAAAGTGAGAATGAAAATTTGTCTGAAAAGGAATTGTAATGAAATTGTAGTGTTGTTTTGTATAAAACTGTTGTAAATGCTACGTGCCCCCCTCTCAATTCTGCCAGTTTAGGATACTTCATAAAATAGTTTGTAATTTTGTGAAAAGGTACTTAGATTTTATTGGCATGGCATAATTTTCGGTAAGTGCTATGAAAAATTACAATTGCAGAAGTATATATCAAGGTATATTTTTAGTTATATCATTGTTTTTTCTAGAGTCTTTATTTGTCCATTGAGTTTGTTTGTATTATTTTATGATCAGGTCTAAGAAAACTTCAAATTCAAAGTTAAGGAATTGTTGTCCTTAACTTTTGAACATGAAACACAAAGCTAAGGACTTGTTTTCCTTATCATTTTTGAGAATTTAATTCAAATTTATGGACAGTTTTTCATAAACATTTTGAGAATGCAACTCATTCTAACTAAAGAAATCGTGTAGAGTTAAAGACAAATAGTGTGTAGGTTTATTCATGGAAATATAAGTAAAATATCTCATGTTCTAAACTTTGGAATTTGATATTCAAAGTTAAGGAAATTAAGTCCTAATGTTTTGAACATGGGATTATAATTTAAGGACTTGAAATTTAAAGTTAAGGACCCGTCAGTCCTAATGTTTTGAACATGATTCTATTACTTAAGGACCCAATGTCCTAACTTTTTAACTTGAAATTCAAAGTTAAGGTTCGTCAATCCTAATGTTTTCAACAAGCTACTATAACTTAAGGACTTAAAATCCAAAGTTAAGGATCCGTGAGTCCTAATGTTTTGAACATGGTACTATAACTTAAGGACTCAATGTCCTTAACTTTTTAACTTCAAATTCAAATTTAAAGACCGTTTGTCCTAATATTTTTGTACATGGTACTATAACTTAAGGACCCAAAGTCCTTAACTCTTTAACTTGAAATTCAATGTTAAGGACTGTTAGTCCTAATGTTTTGAAATTGCAAGTTTAATTTAGTGACTCCTGTTTGTAACTTTTAATTGTTGAACTCTAAAGAAATTAAAAGATGTTAACATGATAGAAATATTAAAAGTCCAGACGTTCGATAAAAATTCTAACTTTATACGATCAAATTTTCAGGGGAGAGGCTGATTTATATGCTTACGATAATAGTGTCCGGAAAAATCCATAAAAATTGAATCATCAGATAATTAGTAGCAAAATATTCTTTCTTGAGCTCTCAGATAGCAAATTTGTTCAGGATGACAAGGTTAGACAATTTACAAGGCATTTATTTTTTTTATTCTTAATTTATCATTTTTTAAATTATTTTATTACTAATGGATATGTTTATTGTTTGCCTTTTTATGAAGCATATTGACATTGTGCTATATTATCTGAGAAAGAAGGAATGCTACCACCCTCGCGTCATCCTTTTAAATGCACAACTACTGACATTATTTTTGATAATTAAATGGCCCGTGTGTATAAGGATTTTAGTGAAGATGCTAGTGATGATATTTGGTGTGCTACTGATGACTCGTTGTTTCAATCACCATATATGTGGGGTGACAGCCGCCGATGTGGGATTGCTTGGACTGAAGTTTTGATAAAATCTTTTTCCCATGTTGCCTTCCTTCAGAAGATGACAAAGCTGTGACACATTCTCTGTTGGGAGTTTTGGACTTGAATCTGAAAAAGATTGATGTATATGATTCCATATACAGTGAGCCGTATGAAGCTGGAATGAACCATATGGAAATGTATGCGTGCATGATCCCCCAAATGCTAAGGTTTGCACAGTATTACAAGCATCATAAGTCTTTTGGGAATGTCTTAAACAAGTTTGATATACAATGGAAAAGATCACCACATCAAACTGGATCGTACGTATTGTTAATCTAGTACGTATTGTTATTCGTTGTAGTATTTATACAAACTTAATTTTTTTTTTGTTTAATTCATTGCATATCTTTCTCTTATTTTAGGACTGATTGTGGTGCATTTCTAGTCAAATTTGTGGAGTTGCTGATGATTGGAAAGGACATGCAGCAATTCCAACCCTAAGACATAAAAGATTTTCGAAAAGAACTTGCTGCAAATCTTTGGGCACATGGTGAATGGAATAGAAAATATGGTTACGACACTCCACCAGAAAATGTGGGTGATGATTATGAATGTTAGAATGAAACTGTCTGAAAAGGAATTGTAATGAAATTGTGGTGTCTTTCTGTATAAAACTGTTGTAAATGCTACGTGCCCCCGCTCAATTCTGCCAGTTTAGGATACTTCTTAAAATAGTTTGTAAATTTGTGAAAAGGTACTTATATTTTGTTGGCATAGAATAAATATTGGTAAGTGCTATGCAAAATTACAATTGCAGAAGTATATATCAAGGTATATTTTTAGTAATATCATTATTTTTTCTAGAGTCTTTATTTGTCCATTGAGTTTGTTAGTATTATTTTTTGATCAGGTCTAAGAGAACTTCAAATTCAAAGTTAAGGAATTGTTGTCCTTAACTTTTGAACATGAAACACAAAGCTAAGGACTTGTTGTCCTTATCATTTTTGAGAATGTAATTCAAAAGAAACGAGCTCCAAGAATGAAGAAGGGGTAGAATTACCGAATGAATACGAGCTGTTTTATGGACAGTTTGTCATTAACATTTTGAGAATCTAACTCATTCTAACTAAAGGAATCGTGTAGAGTTAAAGACAAATAGTGCGTAGGTTTATTCATGGAAGTATAAGTAAAATATCTTATGTTCTAAACTTTTGAATTTGTTATTCAAAGTTAAGGACATTAAGTCCTAATGTTTTGAACATGGGATTATATCTTAAGGACTTGAAATTCAAAGTTAAGGACCCGTCAGTCATAATGTTTTGAACATGCTTCTATAACTTAAAGACACAATGTCCTTAACTTTTTAACTTGAAATTCAAAGTTAAGGACCGTCAATCCTAATGTTTTGAACAAGTTACTATAACTTAAGGAATTGAAATCCAAAGTTAAGGACCCGTCAGTCTTAATGTTTTGAACATGGCACTATAACTTAAGGACCCAATGTCCTTAACTTTTTAACTGCAAATTCAAATTTAAGGACCGTCCGTCCTAATGTTTTGAACATGGTACTATAACTTAAGGACCCAAAGTCCTTCTCTTTAACTTAAAATTCAAAGTTAAGGACTGTTAGTCCTAATGTTTTGAAATTGCAAGTTTAATTTATTGACTCCTGTTTGTAACTTTTAATTGTTGAACTCTAAAGAAATTAAAAGATGTTAACATGATAGAAATATTAAAAATCTAGACGTTTGATCAAATTAGAATAATAATGAATACAATCTATAGTAGAAACTTAAAAGAGTCGATAAACATAAATGGATATATCTACTCTTCTCTATGATTTCTTGAAAATGGATTGAGTGCCGGAGAATATATACAAGCTGTTCTATTATGACCAATTCTTCTGCAACGCCCACATTTGTATGTTATTTTTGATGGCTCGATAGCAGGAATATGCCTTTTCTTTTGTCTTCTACCTGGTGGCACTTTGAAATCTGGTGGCTTAAAAATTTGTGACTTAACACCCTCTGGTACATTTCAAGAATCAGTATGTCCTACAGGATGTATTTGTCTTTCATATGTTTTCAGCCAAGATTCCCTTAAGTACCAATGCGAATAAAAGTCAGACTTCTTGATGTTTCTCTTCTCGATAGCTGCAATTGCATGTATGCATGGCATTTCATCAAATTGAAATTGAAAAAAATCACATGTTCTTTTGTTTAAGTCCACCAGGAAAGTTATTCCTTCTTCTTCAATTCTAGAACGCTATGAATCAACGGGGAAGACCTTCAATGTTAAAAAAGCATAAGGCAGTACATTATATTAAATTATCTTAAAATCATAATATATACATGGAACATAATACTTACATTCAAAGTAAATGCTAAATCTATTCTTTTCGTCAATTCCTGCTCAACCCAACAAGAAACATAAAAAAATGTTCCTTCTGCTTTCTTTCTTCTTTCTTAAAACCAACGTTGTAGCTTCAATTGAATGAAATCCATCATTCTTAGTATGGGCAGCTCTCTTGCATCAAATAGGACAGAATTCATCGACTCGACTATGTTTGTTGTAAGCATGCCATATCTTTGTCGTGGACTATAAGAACGTGCCCATCTTTCCGGTGGTTCTTCCATCAAGTAGTCATATGTCTTCTTATCTACATTAGCAATATCTGACATGTATAGCTCAAAATCTTTACGCATGTATACTCTTGCCGCACTTTGGAAAAGTTTTATCACCTCACTTTTCACATTCCTTCGCTTTAGGTTCTACTCCAAATAATAGATGCAAATCCCATGATGGCTTTCGGGATATACCTTTGCTATGCCATTTGCAATAGCTTGATGCCTGTCTGATAAAAAAATCAAATTCTCACGGCTCCCAATTGCATTGCGAAGCTGACTAAAGTACCACTCATAGGAGTTGTTGTTTTCAGATTCAGCTATTCCAAAGGCTAATGGGAAAATTTGGTTATTTGCATCTTTTGAAACTGAAATCATTAAAACACCACGATATTTTGACTTCAAAAAATTTGCATCAACAGTAATCACTGGTCTACAATGATTCCAATAAGCTATTGATGATCCATATGCATAAAACATATAAACAAACCTGTAAATTTCAATATAAAACAATGTTAAAATACCTGAACTTTAGGACAGTCAGTCCTTAACTTATATTTACAAGTAATAAAGTTAAGGACATGATGTCCTTAACTTTTATTTCAAAGTTCAAAACTTAAGGACTGAAGGTCCTTAACTTTTAATTACAAGTTCAAACTTAAGGATAGGCAGTCCTTAACTTCTGGTAACAACTCAAAAGTTAAAAAGATTAAAATACAACATGTTCTAAATTGTTTACCTGTTATTGTCGTCTATCTTTATGCTAGTAAAGGTTCCCGGGTTTTTACTTGTCATCATATACAAGTATGAACACAATAATCCATAATTTTCTTCGGGACTTCCTCTTATTAAAGCGGAAGCATGTTGAATAGCATGCCACGCCTTGTGATATCCAATGTCTAGTCCATGCAATTTTTGCATCTCTGCCATGACAAAAGCTGGTGTAATTTCAAATCTTGGGTCCCGAAGATAGTCGATAATATAACCACTAATCAACATTGAAGTAGCATGCCTTTGATCTGCTTTCCTAGTCTTAACAGAGCAGTCATGATTTTCTCAATCTTTACTATCTTGAACAATGTTGAATATTCTGAAAGCACCCGCACACCAACAACACCTATCATCATTTCATGTCAACGGATATCTTGTTGAGATTGATCTAACAACCTTGAATTCAAAATGTCCTTTGATTTCTATATTGGAAAAACAGTTAATTATACTCTTCTTCTTGTCCAATACTGATCCGACTTTTATTTCATCCAATGAAGCATTTTCTCTTAATATCGTAGTTAGGGATTCGTTTTGTTTCAAATTTGATCTTCGTTTAGTTTTTGTGGACAAGTTTGTTCAGCAACTTCTTCAATTAACGGTGCACTCTGTAACATTTGAATACCTAAATCTTGCTCGTTGTCAATCTCAATAATGCTTTGTCCTTCTACGTGAATACATTCAAATGTTTGAAGCACCTCTTCATTTAATGGTTGAGCTTCCACCATATCTATTTCAACTATCTGTTGGGATTGCTCTTGATTGTCATTTTCAGTTTCTGTATTAACATGTTCATTGCTTGTTGATGCAAAATCTCTTTCCGAAATATCAACTATGAAACGACAGCCCTTGAAGAGTGAATGAGTTTTTAGCAACTCTATTCATGTATGAAGATCTAAATCTTTGGATACAAGCATTCCTTTGCTTGTTCCAAGGTTGATATCAAACCATATTAATAATTCAAACTTTTTTCTATCCAATTCAATAAGCTCAAAAATTTGTGTAATGAAATCTTCCAACCGAATTGAGCCAGGTGCTATGAAAAGCTTTGTTTGATGATCAAGATATTTATAGTCTTCAGTCCATATACCATACCATTATACATATTGTTTCCATCCTGCAAGTCAAGAAAATGGGAAACAGAGAACATCTAAGAACAGGTGTACTGTAAGTGCAAGACCAAGGTAAGGACTGCCCGTCCTTAACATTTAATCATGGAATTAAAAGTTAAGAACTACCAGTCCTTAAGATTTAAACATTGAATAAAAAGTTAAGGACTAACAGTCCTTGATATTTAAATATGGTATTAAAACTTAAGGACTTCCAGTCCTTAACTTTTGAACCAGAAATTAATACTTAAGGACTGAAAGTCCTTAACTTTTTAATTCCAAGTTTTAATGTTGAAGGAAGGGCAGTCCTTAGCTTTTAATTTCTGGTTTAAAAGTTAAGGACATACAGTCCTTAATTTTGAATTTCTGGTTCAAAAGTTAAGGACTACCAGTCCTTAACTTTTGAACCAAAAACGAAAAACATACAATTTGAAACTAAAGCTACAGAACTTTGTATACAGAAGAACAACAACAATGTTAGGGACATTGTGTACTTAAGTTTTTTAAATGATATTGCAAAATGAGGACAGTAGAATCAAAGTTAAGGACATTGTGTTCTTAATTTTTGAATTCAATTTCCAAAATGAAGATACTATGTCCGAAATACAGAATTTTCATAGGAGGCGATGTCCGATACTTTATCAATCCAGAAATTCAAAGTTAAGGACAAATTCTTATCTACTGTATAATCAAATCAACATGGATCTAAAAAAGTATAACCATAGCGAAATAAAAACCTATAGAAACACAATAAAATTGAACTTACTGTTTATCTATATCGATTTTTGGATTAGAGTGCTGAATTTTTTAAATCGGAAGAAAGATGGTTGCTCGCCTCAGTTGATCGACGTTTATGCTACTGCTGATGTTCGCTTCTTTTTGTTTGTGTAACTGCTGGTGGTAGTTATTGCGTAGGTATAAGTTATACTAGAAGGGTATTTTTGTCCAGTCAGTTAGAAATTTATTAAAGGAGTGGCTAATATCTAAATACATTGAAAACAATGGCTTTAAAATAAAAACCATTGCTTTTAGTGGCTATTTTTGTCGTTCCCCCGAAATACCCTGGCATTTTGACAAATTCTTTCAGAACAGTAACACGTTTAAAGGACGGCCCACTTGGAACACACTCTTACATTAATTCTACTCAGAAAAAAATTTTGATATCAAAGAAGGTGTTTGGCTAAGCTTATAAGCTGGTCAAACTGGCTTATAAATATTTTTTGGCTTATCTACTCGTTTGATAAAATTAAAAGTACTTATAAGTTAAATGCTTATAAGCTAAAAATAAGTCAATAGTAATAAGTTGGTCTACCCCAACTTATCAAATTTCAGCTTATAAGTACTTTCGTTTGATCAAACTATTTACGATTCTATCCCTAAAATACTTCTTTTTTAAACAAAACTTTCGTATACCCAATTCTTCATCTCCTTATTACTAATTTTAACACTTTTATCCAACGCATAACTGCTTATTTTTTAAATCAGCTTCAACATTTAAAAGTATTTTTCAGCACATAATATTTATCAGCTACTCTAAATTAGCTAAGCTAAACAGACTCTAAATTTACGGGAAAAATGAATTACTAGTTGATCTCTTAAGTATGAATGCATCAATCTCCCTCTGTTTTTTTTTTTTTTTTTTTTTTTTTTTTTTTTTTTTGGGTTTATTTGTGGCAAATAGAAAGTACAAGAGAACAACATGCTGCAAACGAAAAACCGTACCAATCACCAAATTTAAAACGAACTGCCAGACATTAAACTTTGCCAATGAAAAATTGCAGGGAACAGATAACGGGACACTCTGCATACCATTTTACAGTTAATGACGACATCTCGACTTTCACGAAAAAATTTATTTTGTGACAAGTTATATGAAGTAATTTGTTTGTCTCATAATTTTGTAGACTTAAGAAGTGTAAGATTGAAATTTACAAATTTGTAAGATAAAAAAAGTATCATATAATTAATATTAGTTGTATGAGACACAAAATAAAACTTATCGACTTTCACAGTTTGGATACAAATCCAAATTACATTAGTAGGCGTTTGGACATAAGAATTATAAAATTCGAAAAAATGGTCAAAATATTTTTCAAGTGAAAATGATATTTGAAATTTAAGAGTTGTATTTGGACATAAATTTCAGTTTGGGTTGTTTTTGAAGTTTTGTGAGTAATTTGAGTGAAAATTATAAAAAATAAATTTTTGCAATTTTTAAAATTTTCAAAAATATCCAAATGAATCCTCAAGTGTAAATTAAAAATTTTATAAACAAGGGATGATTTCCAAAAAGAGTAAATATTTTTTGGAAAAGTTTTCCATCAAATTTCACGTCCAAACGGGCACTAAATTTGGCATTAGAAAAAAAAAAGGAGTATATCTATTGGTAGACTTCTGTTTAATTCAAATAAAAAGACAAAAACGATACTACTATCAACATAGATTAGAATACAAGAATATTTTACGAATGTTACTCTAGTCTCTAGAAACAACAATAATAACAATAGCAAGGTTAGGTTTTTTTTTTCCCTGTCAAGAAAAAAAGTCCAGAATTGTATTAACATATACATTTGCTCTTTATATTGATTAAAACTTAGTTAACACAGTCCCCGCAAATTTCCAGCATTTACTATGCTACTGCATTAAACTCCTAGAATCCAGCAATGACAAGTTCCAAGAAGAAACTCACCCCCCCCCCCTCCTCAAACCAGTTGATCTTACATATGACCTATCAACTACTCCTCCACCCTTTAAGGAAACTTTGCTTTCCAATCAACACGAAAAAAACCTTTCATTATCCCCCACACCACTTCGCCTGCAACTAACGACAACTGACTCCAAGGAGATGGAACTAGAAGACCTACCACCGAAACAAGACAATAACAATATTGTACTGATAAGTGGAGAAGACAAACAACGCATCTATTATCCATGGGGATTCTCTGTAATAATCAAGCTACAAGAAAAGAAAATTCTCCATGGGGATTCTCTGAGGTCTTCCCCCTTATCGATTTGGGAGAAGGATATCACTGTAAAATTCAACAAAGAGGAAAACATGATATCTGCCTTACAAACAGGCCTATGGTTCATATTTGGCGATTTCCATATGTACAAAGATGGGAGCCTAACTTCGTTCCATCTAGAGCCAAACAAACTTATACTGCTCTGTGGGTTCGACTGCCTGAACTGCCCACTAAGTTCTATGAAGAAACAATCCTCTCCAAAGTGGGAAACAAAATAGGCCGTCTCCTTAAAGTGGATGCATGCACCTCTGCAGCTCTCAGAGGCAAATATGCAAGGATCTGCATTGAACTACCTATTAACAAATAAGTCAAGTCGTTTGTTTGGATTGGCTCTCACAAGTAACAAATCATTTACGAATGAGAAAAACTCCACTGTCGAAACTGTGGCTACCTAGGCCACTCTCCAAGCCAATGCACAAAAATCAACCCTAACCTAGAAGCCCAAGCAATAAAAGAAAAAAAAGCTACAGGTGAATAATTTCTTGCATGAGCAAACAATGGGAATGCAGCAAGACAACCAAAAACCCTCCTCAAATGAAGAACTTAAAGTAACAGACGAGTGGCAAACTGTCTCCTTCAAGAAAGGTACAAAAAACAGACTCAGATCAAGGAGTACACACCAAATCCAGGTATAAACGTTAAAATCTATGAACCTTCTTCAGGTAAATTTCTTACAACTCAACTCTTTAATTACAGAGAAATACCCTACATCAATAAAAACGATGCCCAAACTACAAACAAAAATCAGTCCTCTAAACTTCAACAAGATCTAATACTTCCTTTAACGACTCCTACCTCTAGAAGTCACTCACATACTCTCCAAAACTTGGCTGTAGAAAGTCCCTTGACACAGCAAAATTTGATATGGTTATAGATACTAATCCAAATGTTGACAAAATTTTAACTGTAATAATAAAAAAAAAACAAAAAACAATTTACCTACTAACGTACCCCCCAACACCAGACGCCCTAAAGACGCATATAAAGGCACTAACCCTCCTACCACTCCTACTGACCCTACTACTACACCCCCCTGAATCCCCACAACAATGGAAGCATGAAAACTAATTTACACTTGTCATCTCTTCAAGCATATCTTGCTGCCAAATGGACAAAGCCACTGAATACGTTTGTCAAGAACAATCAGCCTCTCCCTCTAATAAATTCAATATGCTATCCTAATCTCATTACATGCAAGAAGATCACAATCATTGAGTCTGAGCTTGCACATTCCCAAGAGGAAAAATCTTCTTCTAAATCTTCTCTTCTCCATTCCCACAATGCCCAGAATTCCACTACCAAACAAGGCGCCTCCAACCAACAGGAGACGCTTCAGACTAATTCAACGCCCTTTGTCTCCAACAAAACATGGCAGACCACCCCAACCCAAATCAGCCTCCACTACAATCCTCTCGTCAACCTCCAATAATACTAGTTCAACCTCCCATGCCGGAGGATCACCAGCCACAGTCTTCGGTAGAATTGGGCTTGATGGGCCAAGACCTATCCTTCACCATCATACTGAACAGGACTGAAACGATCATAGTTCTACACAATTCACACTACCTTGCTCAGCTAATAGCAGAAAGAATCTGCCTCTCGATGAGCAATTACTTGAACTACATCTGGTTGAACAATATCTTGCAACCAATTGCTCCAAATCTACCATCAGATGCAAGCCAAACGATGATGGGGGAATGGCTCATGCCGCCTCACTTTGTTCCTCTTCAGTCAGCCATGCCAGCAGCTAACCTTCCATTCTTCACGCTGGAGATAGCAACCTCCATGAACCCAGTATTCACCACATGGGACACCCATGCACCACAAATCCCAACACACAATGCCCACAATATGACCAACATTGTTCACCAAACCACTCCACTATCACATGCACAACCAGGTTCTCACCAGCAAGAAGCCATGGGAGAAGAAGAAGTGGAACCCTTGAACCTAGTACCAGAACTAATAATAGACAGTTCAAATCTAGAAGACGTAAAAGTCTTCATCTTCTTGGAGAGGCAACAACAGATGAAAATTCTCAAATGCCCATTAGCTCTCTACAAATGCACAATGGACATTCATCCACCCGCAGATCCAACTGTAGGACAACATGCAATGATTCTCGTCCCATTCCAAAGAAGGAACCCAATCCATGCCCCACAAATTCAGGAGAATGGGGATCTCCATAATTAGAATCTGACCATGAATAGGCCCATCTTTTTCATTATCTAGAATGTCCGTGGGGGTAATAGCGACACCTTCAGGCTCCACTTCAGGGAGATGATTGACACCCACAGACCTAGTATGGTTACTCTTCTGGAAACTCATATGGATAACCACATGTCCCTCCTCAACCCTTTTGGCTTTACCGATATGATCGAGTTACCATCTAACGGCCAATCTGGAGGTATGGTCACTCTATGGAACCACACGATTGTCAACGTACATAGCTTTGTTAGAAGGAACCAGGAGAACAGTGCAACTATAGAGGTAATTCCCACTAACATTACCTGGCTATTTACCTCTATTTATGCTAGTAATAAAGTAAAAGAAAGGAACCATTTATGGGACAATCACATTAGTCTGCATGATCAATTTAAAGGCCCTTGGTTAGTAGGGGGAGATTTTAATGATGTACTAGACTCCAATGAAAAATTGGGAGCTAACTCGGTTAATAGTAGACGTACCAAATTTCTTTGAAACTGTATTAATAAATGTGGCCTCAATGACTTAGGTTATAAAGGTTGTAAATTTACATGATCCAACCACATACGGAAAAACAAATGCCTGATAATGGAAAGGTTAGATAAAATTTTAGCTAATAGTGATTGGATCAGTGCTTTCCCTAACGCCTCAGTCACTCACATCCCTAAAACTCACTCGGACCACAACCCTCCCTTATTAAACCTAATTCCTAACACTCGGACCACAACCCTCTCTCATTAAACCTAATTCCTAACACTACCAGCAGTCTTCCAGAACCATTTAGGTTAGAATCCTTCTCGTGTAGACACCCTAGCTTCCATAACCTTGTAAAGGAAAATTGGAAAGGAATTGACCACCACGAATCCTCCAAAAATTTTACTAAAAAGGTTAAAGATTGGAACAAGACCACTTTTGGTATAATTCGTAAGGACAAGAATAGAATCCTAACTAGACTAAAAGCCATCCAACAATCCCATTATTACCATACAAGCTCTTCCTTCAAAATCTAGAACGAACGCTCCAAACTGACTTCAACAATCTTCTAAAAATTGATGACGACTACTGGAAATTAAGGGCCAGAGTCTCTTGGGTCCAGGATGGTGATGCAAATACTAGGTTTTTTCACATTATGGTTACTAATAGGAGGAGAAGGGATAAGATTATTTTTTATAAAGATGACCTAGGTAACTGGATTAACAACCCAATTGATCTTCTTAACCACACTACCAGATTCTTCAAAAATGCCATTACCACCTCTCATAACTTTACCTGCCGAGTCAACAAAAATATTAAAATACTTTCTTTTAATGAAGAAAACCTTAGCATCTTGGACATACCTCTTCATCTCAATGAAATCACAAATGTTATCTTCTCTTTTAAACCTTTTAAGGTACCATGCCCGGATGGCATCCATCCTTTCTTTTACCAGAAATATTGGAACATTGTCGGGCCATCAGTTATCTAAAATTGCTATCAAATTTTTAACAAATAAAACATTACCTCCATCAACCAATGATACATTTATCTGTCTAATCCCTAAGATCAAGAATGCCAACAATCTAAAACATTTCAGACCAATTGGCCTCTGTAATACCATGTACAAGATTATTGCAAAAATCATTGCCCACAGAATTATACCTTTCCTTGATAAACTAATCAGTCCCTTCCAAGCTAGCTTTATAAAGGGGAGAAGAACAAGTGACAATGCCATTCTGATCCAAGAAGTTTATCATTATTTTAAAAAAATGAAAGGGAAAAAAGCCAACATGCTTCTCAAACTAGACCGAGAAAAAGCTTTCGATCGTATTGAATGGTCCTTCATCCGCAAAATGCTTCAATACTTTAACTTCTCTCAAGGTATCTCCACCTTAATTCTAAACTGCGTATGCACCAGTAGAATTTCTATCCTAGTCAACGGCTCCAGAACTGAATTCTTTAGCCCCAGCAGGGGTATAAGACAAGGAAGCCCTTTGTCCCCTCTACATCTTCATCCTTTGTATGAAATTATTCTCATATTTCATATCCCATTAAATCGACATCTGTCAATGGGATCCTATCCATCTCAACCCAAACTCTCATGTCCAAACTAAATGAGAAATCTTGCAAAATAATAAAAATAGCCTCTCCCTTTTTTGCAAACTACCGGGATATAATATCAATCTTCAAAAGTCAAAAATTATAGTCTCCAAGAGCTGCCACCAAAATAATGCTAGAGAGGTTGCTTCATACTTTAATATTAAAATTGACAATTCCTTTGGAAAGTACCTGGGATACCCAATCCTCAACAAACATCCATCTCCAAAAGATTTTCAATACATCATTGATAACATGCAAAGGAAACTAGCCTCTTGGAAAGGTAAATTCCTCAATATAGCAGGAAGAACTACCCTAGCTATCTCTACTCTAAACTCTATTTCTAGTCATGTCATGCAGTACACACTACTACCAAAAAAAATATTTAAACAAATAGATCGAATCAAACAAAACTTTATATGGGTCTCTAATAATGATACGAGGAAAATTCACTATGTAAATTGGAATAATATTGCTAGGCCTAAAGAAGAAGGTGGCCTTGGTTTAACTAAGGCTATCGACAAAAACTTAGTCACTCTATCCAACCTTGCTTGGAGACTTCTTATCAATACCACTTCCCCTTGGGCTAGCACTCTTATCCATAAGTACTCTCAACGAGCCAACACCATAAATGGCTCCTTTGTTTGGAAAATCATCCTCAAAGGTTGGTCTATCTGCTTAAAAGGCATCACATGAATACCCAGCGAAAGTTCTAACCTCAATATCTGGACCTCTAACTGGATTCCAAAGATCAACTCTCTTAGGCTCTCTATAACAGGCCCACTCTCTCAGGGAGAGGCTAATATGACTATAAAAGACATCCTTGTTCAGAAGCAATGGGATCTCTCAAAAATTTCCTTCAACATCCCTCAAGACATTATTAATAAGATCAAGAAAATTCCTCTTCCACTTGACATGAAAGTAGACACCCCAACCTGGTCCCTTTCATCCAATGGCATCTTCAACTCAAAATCTTGTAAAAAAGATCTTCAAGAAGAAACCATGCAGCCAACAGACTTCAAATGGATCTGGAAACTCAACCGCCCCAATAAGATCGGATACTTTCTCTGGCAATATTTACACAACAGATTACCATTTCGTCAATACCTTCACCACATAGACATCAACGCAGATAATATGTGTGTCATGTGCCACGCAGAAGAAGAATCTCCAAGGCATATCTTCATCGACTTCTTCATTGTCAAAAATTTATGGACTCTACTAGGCATCACAACAAACCCTAACTCTGACATGCACTGGCTGCTAAACCTAAAAAAACCAAGACTCGAGCTTTGCAAATGCGTTCATCACATGGCAGCACCTATTTCCATTTGTTATTTGGGGAATCTGGCTTAACAGAAATAGCAACAATACCAACAATACCACCCATCGTCCCTCCATCAAAAATATCGTAAACCATTCCACAGAACATCATTTTTTAGCTTCCAACCACAACCCTATAACTCAAACAATCCCCATTACTATTTCATGACATCCTCCTCACAAGGGTTGGACTAAGCTGAACATCGATGGAGCTTATGACGGTCAAAATAGCGGAGTAGAAGGAGTCTTCAGAAACTGGAAAGGAAACTGGATACTTGGGTTCCAAAAAAATATCAATGCCATATGCTCTCTTCACTCGGAGATTCTATCCTTATATGAAGGCCTAATAATAGCTCAAAAGTTCAAACTATATCCTTTGGAAATAGAAACTAACTCTACAGAAGTCATCAAAGCTATTAACAATGGCCATGCCATACTAAATAACATCATTTCATCTTGCAGGTCATTAATGCACCAGGAGAAGGGCCTAATACAGAGGCATAACTTGAGGGAAGGAAACAAAGTGGCAGACGCATTAGCAAAAGAGGCAAAGAACCAGGATATCAACCAGTATATGCATAAAGAAGCAAGAATATTAGTATCGACACCTATTTTTGTGGAAAAACTTCTTAGCTATGACATGAACGGAGAACATAGTTTGTCAAAAGACTATCAAAGGCAGTTTGTAATATGTCAATTTGCCTAGGAAACCAAAATATAAAAATGGAAGGGATGTCAGCATCCTCACCAAATTATCACTTCACCATAGGTGAAGCTAGCTATAATATGCATGACAATGTATAAGTTTATATATATATATATATATATATATATATATATATATAAAACTCCTATTAACATTCAAAAAAAAATCAGCAACAACAATCCAGTATAATCCCACTTAATGAGATTTGGAGAGGGTAGTGTGTACGCAGACCTTACCCCTACTCTGGGGTAGAGAGGCTGTTTTTAAATAGACCCCCGACACCCTTTTTTCCTCTAAAAACTTTCCACTTTGCTTTTGGGAGACTCAAACTCACAAACTCTCTAGTCTCTAGAGAGTTTAATCAATATTCTCACCTTTTTCTCCTACATAAAGTCATAAAGTAGTGTAGCTAGATTGGAACTCATCCTTTTTTATGCTGAAGAGTAACAACAACAATAACAATAACAACGCCCCAATATAATCTCATAAGTAAAATTTAAAGACGGTTATATGTACGCAGACCTTACTCCTACCTGAGGGGCAAGGTAAATGAAAATATTTAATTTAATCGAACAACAATATCATATTAATGTAGTGACATCTACCATAGAAAAGCAATAAGGAACATGACTAATATGCACAGCATAACCACCAAGAGACATAGTTTGGTGGTTAGTATTTCTTCGCATTCAATTAGAGAACTTGGATTCATATTACAATAAAACTCCTTGTTAAAAAGCACAGATATTTTCATATTCAATTCAAATTCAAACTAACCGAATCACTAAGAATATAGGGGACTAAGGGCCCGCTTGGCCATAAAAGATTTTTTTTTTTCAGTTTTTCAAAATTATTGTTTGGCTATGAAATCTAAATTTAATTTGAAGTTGAATTTTAAAACTTTTCCGAATTTTGGAAAACTCCAAAAATATATTTTTTACAATTTTAATTTCAAATCACTCACTAAAATTCAAAAAGCAGCTCCGGATGATATTTACGTCCAAATATAACTTTAATTTTTAAATATTATTTTCACGTTATTTCCCTCCCCCAAAATTTCACCATTATTATGTCCAAACGCCCCATAAAAATGCGCTTTGTTAGGAGGGAACAGAGGAAATGATGTTTTTGAAGAATTTCTCAATTTACAAGTGGTCGAACAATCATTGTACAACTTGTAATCTGTCCTTCGAATGAAAGCTAAAAGGAGTCTTTTCTCTTCCCAAATTTATAAATTAAAAAAGAAAAAAGAAAAGGCTCTTGATTATTTTTCAATGACTTGCATATATTTCAATTGTCTTTTATAAGAAAATATTTACAGCTCATTGTTCTTATCCACTTTTCTCCTTAATGAAATGGCCCCAATTGTATTACCTTATATCATTGGAGGGGCCTCCAATTTGGCCTCTACCACGTTTTTTAAGTATTTGGCCTTAGCATTTATATCTTTCCCCGACATAGGTCACAAATATTTGTTCTGATCCAATTTTAGATAATTCAATGTGAACAACGAATTTGAAAATTAAAAAGCCTGTTATAGTTGTAATATTTTATTTTAATTGAATAATTAATATTCAAGCAACAAGAAAATTTTTTTATTTTTTGTAAAATTTTTGTAAAAGTAAAATAAAATATATAAAATAGAAAATTCGATCAAAATAAAAGTCTCATTTCTCTTTCTGCATTTTTATTTTATGTTTACCACCTTGCTGGACTAAAAAAAAAAGGTTTCGAGTATTCCACAATGCATTTTTATGTTATGATTTTTAGTAGTTTTGACGAGCCGCATCTCTATCAAAACTCCTCCCGCAAAAGAAAAGATAGAGCTTAATTTTATAATTTAGTTATTTAAATAAACTCTTGTTTCCGAATCTCATCAAATTGGAACCCACCCAGGAGCTTTATAAAATTTTACAGTAAGGTAAAATTAGTAGCTCGTCTCCTAGTAGTTTGTTCGCCCAAATTTTTAAGAGATACTATGCTTTTGAGAAGTAGTTAAAACTTATTGATAAAATAAATTCTTTTTATAAGTAGGTAAAAAGTTGTTTTTAATGAAACTATCTGGTGTTCCTTAAATATACTTTTGTCATTTTATTACCTAAATTATTTGGTGTTGCTAGAATAAACTGTGTTCATTTTTTAATTAATTCTGGTAAATTATCTGGCAAAATGTGCGAGATAACTAGCAAAAAAGGCAAGTTATCGATGAAAATATCCATCATAATGGCCCCACCAGGCACTGTGTAATTGCTAATTAATCTTAGTCTTTTTTAGTTTTTCTCTCTCTCTCTTTATTTTCCTAATATTCTAGGCCTTCTTCTTCATTTTAATGTTTCTTCTTTATATTTTTTTACCCTTCTTCATTTCTCAATTTGGATTCCCTTTGAAAATATTCTTTCTCCTCTTGTTTCGTCTGAAATGATATCAACAACAATAACTATCCAGTATAATCCCATAAACTAATTTAAGATGAGTTTTTAGGGACAGGAGAAAATTATATTTAGGTAGAAAACTTGATAAAAGTATAATAATTTAGGAGGATTTTAGTGTATTCACTCTTATTTAAAATATTAACACACTCATCAGACAAATGGCTTAATATAATTACCCATAATTGTTATTTGACTAAGTTATCTTTTATCTCTCTTAATGCTTTTTTGAATATTTTAGAAATATTATGTACATTATTTATTGAAGCAAAGAGTAAGTTCTAAAAATCAAGTGAAAACATTCTTGATTACATAAAACGACATATTTGGATTAAGTCTGTTTGGCCAAAATAACAAATAAAAAGAATCGTGGTGAGTACTTGCATAAGCTACTATCCAGAAATATATTTTCAAAAACTTCATTATTTGAGAGAAAGTACCTTTCAAAATTAATAAGATCTTTAAAGGTTTAGCCACAGCAATAAATGAGATTTTATAAGTTTAGCCCCAGAAGCTCGAAGTCATGCTATTTTGGCATGTATCCATATTATGCCCCGACTAAATAAATTAGAAGTTTAGAACGGACTAAATAAATTAGAAGTTTAGAACGTGCACGCGCATATCTATTAACGTAAATAGTAATAAAAAGACGTTTTTGACTTGTAAAATTAGTTACGGATACTTATACCATAAAAAGCTGCTTACATCATATTTCATTAAAGTACACTTTATGTATCGAACTATCCCTTTACACTTCCTTTCTATATGAACAACTCAAAGGCGGAGGTTACAATCAAAAGTTTGTAACTTTCAATAAGATAACCAATTGACCTTTTCTTAAGTGGAAAAAGGAAGTACAAAGAGTTACATGAAAAGAAAATTGTACAGCTATTAGATACTTTTGCTCCAATATTTACTATACTATACTCCAAACATAGTTTTACATAAAAAGACTACTATGCTTTAAAGCAGAAGAGCTACTATATATACTTTTGCTTCATATTGAAGTGGAAAAATTACGAAAAAGAAAAGGGAAAATTACGTAGTTACATACTTACAAATAACATTATACAAAATTTCAAATCTCCACACAGCATCCAGATTGCACAAATCCTGAAAACTCCTCTGGAACATCAATTTTCACCAATTTACTATTTTGCCCTTCTTTTTTGCTGTTTTCCACAAAGAAAAATCCATGCGGGGCTCCTTGATAGGCCGACCCGGCTACCACGGTCCGATCACCAAGGTCAACACCACAAGCTCCGACTTTAACATTCGGGTCGGATTCAGCCCAGCAAGTCAAATTTCCATTTTTGCCCACCCCTACACATGCTCTAGGGCATTGACTCGACCCCCAAGCATTCTCAACTCGCCTCCACTCACCTGTACTGAGTTCATATAACTCAGCGCTACTCTTGAACCGCCCTTGACTTTCGGTATCATACCCGCTTACGACCCAGAAATCCGACCCAATTATCACACCTTCGCACTCGTCACGTTCCTCACTCATCCGAGGCAACTCAGTCCACTCGTTGCTGCCAATGTCAAAAACCCACGCGGAGCTCAGCGCGTTCTTGCTCTCGTCGTGACCACCGGCGATGAGGACCCGTCCTCCGGCAGCTCCCATCGCGAAAAACGACCGACTCTCCGGCATATCCTTGCACCGAGTCCACCTCCGGGTCATGAAATCGTAGACAAAAACATCCCTGATCGGATCCCAGCTCGCCGGGTTCCATCCGCCCATGACAATAAGCTTGCCTTCCGTTGTCGCAATTTGACAGAACATCGGTAACCCATCAGGATATTTTGGAATCGGGTCAACTCGATCCCAACTCGCAGTTACCGAGTCGAACACCGATATAGCGTACCTCGGTTGTCCTTCAGGTTTAGACTCGGATTGAACAGGAAGCGCTTGAACTAAACAAGCGGCTTTATGAGTAAAACCAGTTTGTTTACGATGGTAATAAAATTCCTTGCTTTGAAGAAGCCTACACCATCTTCTACAAACACGAGAAGCAACTCGATGAGTTGAATAGTGTAATCGGGTCAAGCACTCAAGGGCAATTTCCTCGGGTAAACCCGGGAGTAACTCAGTAGTGAACTCATCTTGGTTCATTTTTGTTGTTGTTTATTTCTAGAAGGTTTTTTTGCTTAGAATGAAATAGAAGAAGATAAAGTGGTGCAGAAACTTGGGGGTTTTACGTGGATATTTATAATAAGAGAAGATGAGTGTGAGAAAATGACGGTCACATGATATCGTAGAGTTGAGGCACTAAGATTATTCCACGTGGCATCCACCGATTAAGCAAGTTGATACCGACGTAATTCAAAAATGTGGGCGTCATCATAATAAAAACGAAGAGATTCTTTTTCTTTTTCGTTTTTCAAGTAGATGGAAATTTGAATTTTCCTTACTTTATCTCTTTTTTTTATGACTAAACTGAAAATAAAGTATTTGTTATGAAATAATATAAGAACAAGAACAATAATACAAGAACAAGAACAATAGAGAGAAAAGTAGAGAGAGGTGGTGACTTAGCTACCAAGTAGTAAACCCTAGAATCTCTCTAAATATAGACATTCACCTTAAATAAAGTTCTATTTATAACACTCCCTTGAATGTCTATTCAATAATGTGCCTCGTTAAAACCTTAAAACCAAAACCCAATGGGAAAAATTAAAGAGAAGGAAAAAGAGTACACATGTTTGAATATGCGCCTATTGGTTGCCTCGTTAGAAACCTTGCAAGGAAAACCCAGTGGGACAAAACCTTGTAAGGGAAAAAGAGTGCAACGCGCATTAACTCCCCCTGAAAAGAGCATCAATTCACATCCTTGAGCATTTGCATTCCAATCTTGTGCACCATCTTCAAAACGATCTTTTGTAGAGATTTGATAAATAAATCAGCCATATTGATTTGAATAAATATTCCGCACCTTGAAATCATCATTCTTGATAGATATGAACATCTTCATATAATGTCGTGGAATAACTCTTCAATATCTCCATAGATGTATTCTCAATGCCATCATGATTATAGTTATAGCAAGATACATATGTACACAAATTGTACTTAGGATGTGGTACTTCAGGACCAAGAATTGTATATGCTTCAAGCAACTTCAATCTTTCATGGATTGACATATAAGTTAAGTCATATAAGCCATATAATAGACTTTAGATGCATATCAAGTTTTCATGTCATGCTAAACAAATAAGATATCGAAAACTGATTACACATACCATTGACTTTATACTTTCAAGTATTTGAACTACATGTCCAAAACTACATGTCTTTCATATGGAATCAATTCTGCTTGAATTGTATCTCTTCCATTTATGATCACTTTGATCATTTGCTCATCTTCTTTAAGAAGTTCCTTTTGAAACCGATTAGTCTATACGCTTCAAGCGTATCCAAGACTTTGTCCTTCTAGGACTTAATATGAGCATTTGCAGTGAGAATATAGTTACTTTCTTTGGGTCAACAAATGCGTATAGGATGCTTTGCAATATGTTGCAATTGAATTATTCATTTTATGAACTTCAGGTTCATATCATGATATTCGGGGATTCACATATACAAATGATAATTCATCCCATGTAACCTTTTCTCAAGTGTTTATCATGTCTCCCCCTCATGTTAGAAAAGCTAACTTGTTTCCTCAACTTTGAGAGTCCATCTTTGTGCATTATGGTGTTAATGAAAATATACACCGCACATCAATAATAATAAGATGAAATTATTTGGTTCCTGACCCTGAACCACTTGTGAGGGGAGAATGTAATATACTCTCGTATACAACGTATATCAAACTGATATATATAAATTTGTTCTCATAAGAAACAGTTTAGCTATTAAGTGGAGGCACTCAATAATTATCTTGTTAAACCAACTCTGATATAAACCAACTTATCAAGATGAACTATCTTGAGTAGAAAATCTGGAAATTATGCTCGAAGTTATATTACTGAGCAATTTACCTCGCAATCACCGGCCAGGCTGCGGGTCAATAACAATTGCGCATGTAACCATTTCATAGATGCATCATATGTGGTATACATGGCAGGTGAATGGGCCCATATTCACCTTTGATATTTCCAGAATTTATGGGCTTCAACCCGAATTCTTTAGTTGGTCAGTTCATTAATGAGAACAAGTGATACAAGAGAATTCGTAAAGAACTTTCTAGTTCTTTAATATTCACCCATGTGAATTCTCTATTATTGCACATCATACTTAAAATGAGATGGCTAACCCGAATGCCAACTGAATAAATTATCAATATTGGTAAACTGAATAAATACAATTTACACCATGACATGTGCTCTTATCAATAAACTTCAGGTTTATTATGACATGGGTTTTTATACCAATAGATATCCACTTTATTGTGGCATTCTTTTGTTTGTGTAGTACAAACTGGAGAATAAAGCGGGTAGCTTTTCATATACAAATTATCCCGCTACAAGTTGTAGTAATAGAAGATATCAAATCTTTCCTTTATTTATAGTCTCAATATAATCAGCGCTTTCGCGTGTACTTTGGAAACTGAATAAGTTTCTTTGAGACTTACTACAGCACAATACCTTATTGGTAATCAATTGTATTTCTCCAACATAGTAATCATTGGATCCTTATGGTCTGCCACGCTTCAGGCGTGCATTCGACCCATTGGATATGACACTAGATGATTGTCCAACAGGGACATCAAGTCCGTAAATGCGTCACGCATTTGATTTGCTATTCTTTGCAAATGAATAATATTTTGCACCTCATTTTCACAAATAGAGGTATGTGGATCAAGATGAGATAATGATGCATTTTTCCACAAAATTTCCCGTTTGGTTTCACCAATTTCTCCCCCTAATTTTGGGAAAAGTGTCTCATCAAATCGACAGTCTGCAAATCATGCAGTAAACAAGTCCCCTGCCAATGTTTCGAGGTAGCGAATGATGGAGGGCGATTCAAACCCAACATATATTCCTAACCTTCTTTGCGGACCCATTTTGGTGCGGGATGGCGGTGCTATAGGCACATATACTGCGCATCCAAAGATTCTTAAATGGATATTAGGTTCATGACCCAAAACCAATTGCAACGGGGAATATTTGTGATAATTCGTCGGTCTGAGACGAATTAGCATTGCTGCATGCAAAATGGCGTGACCCCATACCGAAGTGGGCAGCCGACGAACTAGCATTGCTGCATGCAAAATGGCGTGACCCCAAACCGAAGTGGGAAGCCTCGTTTTTATGAGTAAATGAGGTATTCAAGATTATACTCATGTATTGTCTCAATCTGATATCCATTTTGAATGATATCTCTAAAACTCAACAAGTTCCTCTTAGACTTGGAGGAGAACATTGCATTCTCTATGATAAACATCGTGCCTTTGGGCAGAGTTACAGTTGCTCTTCCGGAGCCTTCAATCAATTTACTACTACCAGAGATTGTAGTAACATTTGCCTTACACATATTTAGTTGAGAGAAATATTCCTTTTCTTTGAGTATCGTATGTGTAGAACATGAATCAACTAAACAAATATTTTTACAGCTGGACGTTGATCCAAGCTTGCTTTGTGAGATATCCATATTTGCTTTCCCATAGTTTGACATACAAAAGAAATACACGAACATAAGAATAAACAAATTCAATTCATTTGTTTCACATTTAAATAATATTTTCAAAATCTGCTGAGGTCAGTTGACTAACTAATCAGATAGTCGATTATATGTTTTCCATAATCGATTACTTTGCAGTTTGAAAATTTCAGTTTAAGCATTTTCTTAAAACAATCGATTGTTAAACATACACAATCGATTGTCTTAATATAATCGATTGTTAAACATACATAATCGATTATTTGCTATTTTGAAAAACTTCAGATCACAGTCTTAAGACAATCGATTGTTGAACATACACAATCGATTGTTGAGCATTCACAATCGATTGTTAAACATACACAATCGATTATTTGCTATTTTGAAAAATTTCAGATCACTGTCTTAAGACAATCGATTGTTAAACATACACAATCGATTATTTGCTATTTTGAAAAACTTCAGATCACACTGTCTTAAGACAATCGATTGTTAAACATACACAATCGATTGTTGAACATTCACAATCGATTGTTAAACATACACAATCGATTGTTTTGCAGTTTTAATGCGAAATATTAGATAATCGACTAACTGTTAGGTTAGTCGATTACCTCTACTGGAAAACAAAAATATTATTGAAATCTGAGCATATTGAAACATTCTAAAGAACTAATACTAACATTATATCATAAACTAACTAATACGAGCTGATACTAATGACTATTAGTTTATTCACTAACTAATACAAATAAAATCAAACAATTCCATCTTCTTTCATCACAGATCCATCACCGATTAGGTGGTCTATTTTCCCATCGGGTTGCTCAAAGAAATCTGCCACATCCAAGTGGGTGATGTCAAAATTATCGTCAGAGACAAAATTTGTTTCAGGGCCTTTACTCTTTCGAGATGCTTGATAAAGGTCAATCAAATGTCTTGGTATACGGCAAGCTTTTGACCAGTGCCCTTTTCCACCGCAACGATAATATATAGTTTATGAACTATTTGCTTTTGGATTCTCATCGTATCGTGCTTGTGGCAGAGTGATCAACTTCAGGTTGTCATATCTCTTCTTTAAACCATTCCACAAGATAGGTGGATCTTTGACTGTGATATATTCAATTTTCAAACCTTTATCAAGGTGATGGCGCAAGAAAATCAAGACCTTAGCACAGTTTCAAACCTTCATCAAGGTGATGGCGCAAGAAAATCAAGGCCTTAGCATAGTCTTGGGTGGATGCATTATATCTTTCTTTAATGGCGTCTCCAAGACCCATAGCATCTAAGTGGATTTCAGCATCGAACACCCATGTCAT
The DNA here is from genome assembly GCA_034376525.1 of Nicotiana benthamiana. Taxonomy (NCBI): domain Eukaryota; kingdom Viridiplantae; phylum Streptophyta; class Magnoliopsida; order Solanales; family Solanaceae; genus Nicotiana; species Nicotiana benthamiana. The sequence goes on along the minus strand of CM067331.1, from coordinate 13,013,686 downwards.
ATAGTTCTTACCCTAAATTTCAAAGGCAACGAACTTTCTTTTCATAATGTCAGACATAAAACAAAATTACATCAAGAGCGTGTCCATACTTACGGGCTTTATTACAATTATCACATTCACTTCAGGGAATTGATCATAATCATCTGTATGTGCTGTATACAATCTCATTCAAATATTACTTTCATAAAGTGAATGATTATTTTGAGAATCTTTATCACAATGATGACGATTATAATTCCGTCTATTGCCTCGTCCACATTCATTGATACCTTCATGGTAATAATTTTTTCTTTTTTCAGACTTATCACATACTGCTACCACATTCTCTAAAGGGAATGGAGAAAATTCAATTGGACGGATTTTGTCTTCTTTCAGACTTATCACATACTGCTACCACATTCTCTAAAGGGAATGGAGCAAATTCAATTGGACGGATTTTGTCTTCTTCCAGACTTATCACATACTGCTACCACATTCTCTAAAGGGAATGGGGCAAATTCAATTGGACGGATTTTGTCTTCTTTCAGACTTATTACATACTGCTACCACATTCTCTAAAGGGAATGGAGCAAATTCAATTGGACGGATTTTCAATTCTTTGCCCACAATCATACATGAATTTAATCATGGCAAGACATAGAACTTTTACCACTTCACATGGTTATAATTCCTTACAAACTCCATTAGAGTTATAATCAAACTTTGTTGTCTATGTTTGTATATGAAATCAAATCGTAGAATTTCAAGAATTTGAAATGGAAAAGTAAATTACTTACCTTTAAGGTATACCAATAAATGTTGTGATATCAAATATACCTCTTGAGTTTCCATCCCGTTGCATTACTTTATGATGATACCATCTCTTCTATTTTTCCGTATAGAAATTCTAGGTGATGACGAAGGTGGCGAACCGGAAAACTTGCCGCCGGCGGTGGATGTCGGAGAGGCGGCAACCGGAGAACGGGAACTTCTCAGTAATTCGATTGGTTAGAGACTCGTGCTGATAACGTGTTATGAAATAATATAAGAACAAGAACAATAATACAAGAACAAGAACAATAGAGAGAAAAGTAGAGAGAGAGGAGTATTCTTATTGATACTTAGGGGTGATTTACAATGGTATAGAACCCCTATATTTATAGGGAGGTGGTGACTTAGCCACCAAGTAGTAAACCCTAGAATCTCTCTAAATATAGACATTCACCTTAAATAGAGTTCTATTTATAACAGTATTGATTATTATTCTCTTCCTTTTTCTCCATTAACAAAAGTAAGCATACAATGAATACTTTTTAGTGCTAGCTAAGAAATTAATACATGTGTATACGGTGAGACCGAGCACGTTGGACATCTCGTTTCTCGATGAAGCAAACAGAGCAGAGACATGACCGTAAGGAATCAAAATCGAAGCAAGGAATTCCTTGAGTTGGGACCCAGCCAAAGCACCTGCCCTCGGAGGAATCAGGGACACGTCCCTCATGTCCAATTCGAATCCAAAAATTTTGGAGAACATTACCAGACAATCGAGCATGACTAACGAAGGGCCGTGATATCCGTGCCCAGCCGGATGCTACAGCATGGATATCCACACATATCAGTAGAGAATCGGTGATTAGCAAAACAGAAGACTTTTACCTTTTATGGAATTGTACTTAGGTTGAAACTCCCCTACTGTATAGGGAGGGAGAGGTCTGATTATTCATTAGGCACGTTGTAACACGCATGTCAAGAAAATATACTCTTATTTTTTCCTGTTATTCAAAGTTCTTATTTTTGTCCATCAATTCTTCATTATCGAGAGCTCAAAATCAAAGGCGGGCATTCTATTAAAACTGTTACCGAGTCCGGGATAGCTCTCTTTAATTGGTTTGGCAATTTATTAAGTCCTTTATCTCTTTATTCTAGCGCAATTTATCATTTGTATTGAACTAATCCGCATATCCTTAAAACTGCATATAAATTTAATTTTTATTCATTTTTAGGGTAAATGGTTTGGCACCTATAGAGGGGCTAAGGATAATAGTGGCAATTTGATATAAAATTTTAAAACACACTCTATTTACACTTGTTCTTTGATCTTTTAATTTTAGGTCAAAATTAAGAAAGTCAAACTCTCAATCTGCCCATTTGAACGTTGATGCAGAGTTCGGCCACCATTGTGAAAACAATAGCGTGGTTCCCAGCAATGATGAGCCCGCTGTTGACCCCAACGGAGTCCCAGTCGCGAATTCGATTGATGCTAACTCACACGTGGCTATTGAAGAAAACTTGCATACTAACCCCAAAAAAAATGTCCGCAGGGGAGACCGGTTGATAGCCCAAAGTACACGCAATGGTGAATGTGATGAGATCAACTTGTGCGTGATCTTCGAAATATTACAAGCTCAACAGGCAGCAATATCCAGTTGCATTACCATAGTCGTGCTCCTAGCAGAGTTGAGCCTGAACCGCTTCGGGAAAATGCTCACAGTAATGAACCTGTGATGGAAAGGCCGAATGAAGATGAACTTGGGACTAAGGGTGTTAAACGGGTCGGGTCAGTCCAATTCTGGGCCAGCCCAGACCGGTAGAACCCGGAACCGGTAAGCGGGGACTGCGCCGGGTTGGGTAGGGGGTTTAGGGAGGGGGGTTTGGACGGTTTAAATTTTTGAAATGGGTTACCCGGCCCGGTAAAATGCGTTAGATGAACTGTGTCGTTAAACTTATTAACTAGTTCAGCCCGGACCGGCCCGAAACGTGAATATAATATAAATATATCGTAAATATACTATGAATATACTATAAATATACTTTAAATATACCATAAATATACTATAAAAATATCAATTATTGTATACTAATTAACATAATTCAAAATTTTTGGAAATTAACGTATAATATATATATTTGTGGTATAAAACTATAAATACAAATCATAGAATATGATTGTAATATATTATTTTTAAAATATGTTATATATGTGTTATTTTAAGATTTTAAGACAATTTATGTTCTTTTAAATTATTAGAGGTATTTATGCTAAATGGTCTAGTTTGTTAGAATAATTTAAAGTATTATTAATTTATTATGCATGAAAATTTAGTTTTCTATTTATTTGTTAATTTACTTTTTAAATGCAAACTTTAATTTTACATTTTTGAAATAAATATAGCACTTGCAATTTATAAGTGCAATATTTTTCCATCTTCCTTGTATTCTTTATGTTATTACTTTGTATTAATACTATAACTTACAATATTTACACAAAATCCAAAAAAAATTAAAATTATACTAAACCCGGCCCTGCCCCGTCAACCCGTAATCCGTACGGTTCAATTTTTACTCGTATGAACCCGAACCCGTTAAACACGTTAAGGTCCAACCTGTAACGGCCCGGACCGTAACCCGTACGGATCAAAAAAAATTTGACCTGGCCCGGACTGTTAGGCCTGTTAGATACCTTTACTTGGGACCAATCCCGAGAAATTGAAAAAATGCTCAATGAACTGACAAAATGGGTGGAATCGAGATAAAACAAAATTGAAGCTAACGACAAGAAAATGGAGACCTATAACTCTAGGGCTGATCAAATCCCAGGAGAACCACCGATACTGAAGGGCCTGGATTCCAAGAAATTTGTCCAAAATCCTTTTCCTTTGAGTTCAACTCCAAAGCCGATCCCAAAAACGTTTCGTATGCCTGAAATTTCCAAGTATGATGGGACAACTGATCCAAATGAACATGTGATCTCCTACACGTGCGCCATTAAGGGAACGACTTCGAAGATGATGAAATCAAATCCGTTCTGATGAAAATGTTGGGAGAGACCTTGTCCGAAGGAGCTATGATATGGTATCACAGCTAACCCCCTAATTCTATTGACTTGTATGTTATGATTATATATACCTTTGTAAAGGCGCACGCCGGGGCCATCAATGTCGAAACCAGGAAGTTAGAGTTTTTCAGGGTAAAGAAAAGAGATAACGAGATGCTCAGGAATTCATATTGAGGTTTCAAATGGAATGGTTTGATCTGCCTCCGGTTACAGACAATTGGGCCATTCAGACATTCACCCAAGGAATCAATCCCCAAATATCATTGGCTTCATAGCAGCTGAAGCAAAATTTGATAGTATATACGGTAGTAACTTGGGTCAGCGTCCATAACAGGTACCAATAAAAAATCAGCGTCGGAGACAAGCTCAGGGTCCCTTCCGGATCCATTTATCCCGTCGGGACTAGTGAAAGATCCAAAAGAGTCATCGATCAAAATCCAAGATCGAGCAGAGATTAGTATCGACCATACAATGGAGATCAAAGGAGTAATGGGTCCGGATGCGACCCTGCGAGGAGTAAGAGAAGAAGCTATCAAGGCATAATAACTAGGAACTCATGAGCAAAAACGGATTTGATAGATCCATCGTGTCTAAGGAAGCACGAAGGTTATCAGAGTAAAAACTAAATGTCGATGTTGTCGGTATCATATCATACATTGGACACATCAAATATTACAAAGTGGCCTCGACCATTGCAATCCAATCCCACCCAAAAGGACCCCAACATAATGTATAAATATCATGGAACTCACACCCACCGAACCAAAGACTACCGACAATTGAGAGAAGAAGTAGCTCGATTATTCAATAACGGTCGCCTTCGAGAATTTCTAAGTGATCGAGCCAAAAATTACTTTAGGAATAGAGATTAGGAGGAACATTTGCACGTCAATAACATAATTATTTGTGGGATTGACGTCCACCAGGGGACGATGTTAAACACACTAAAGTGTCCATTATAAGGGAAAAACTAACTCGAGATTATGTACCAGAGGGAATCGTATCTTTCAATGACAAGGACGCTGAGGGAATTGTGAAACCACACAATGATTCACTGATCGAGGGTCGTGGAGTAGGTAGGTCTACAAGACCAAATTTTGCATGCACTGTAAGTTTTAACCGGATCAAACATGGCACGCGTGACTACTAAAAGGGAGATAACCCTGCCGGTAAACACCACAGAAATCGTGCAGGAAATAAAGTTCTACGTTATCGAAGGAGATATGAGATAAATTCTCTATTCGGGAGCCTATGGACTCATAAACATGAGGGCAATACCCTTGACATTACATTAGGCTTTGAAATTTCCCACATGTGGAGAGATCAAAACTATTTATGGAGAGCAAGCGGCCGCAAAAGAAATGTTTGCGGTTTATGAAGTAGTCCCAATATCTGTACTCTCGACATCAAAGAACCCGAGTTAGGTCACCTAGGAAGAAACCCAATAGCAATCACCGACAGTGGCCTCGACTGAATCAGAAAATCAAGAAAGGCAAGGATGATGATTACGGAGTCCTCATGTCTTTCATTGCCCCTGATGATTCTGATGCAACCAAGTCAATGGTGAGGAGCTGGAGCAAGTCATATTGATTGAACACCTGCCCGATCGGAAGGTATACATGGGCACGAGGTTAACTCTCGATCTTAGGAAAAACTCATTGAATTCCTTATAGACAACATAGATTGTTTCACTTGGACCCATCTTGATATGACAGAAATCTCGCCGGATATAAATACTCACATGTTGATCTTGGATCCAAAATTTTACCTGGTTAAACAGAAGAGGAGGCCTCAATCGAAAGTCAAGCATGTATTCATCAAAGATGTGGTATCCAAACTCCTTAAAATAGGTATTTGAGAAGTTACATACTTGGATTGGTTAGCAGACATAGTGGTAGTATCTAAAAAGGGAAATAAATTAAGAATGTGTGTAGACTACAAAGACTTGAATAAGGCATTCCTGAAGGACTCTTTTCCTTTGCCTAACATCGATTGCATGATCGATGCGATGGCCGACCATGAGATACTCAGCTTTTTCGACGCCATTCGGGGATAACCGGATCCAGATGGACCCGAGTTACCAAGAAAAGACTTCTTTCATCACTAAATACGATACCTATTGTTATTGTGTAATGCCATTATGACTAAAAAATGGTAGCCACTTACCAAGTCCTTGTACATTGACGACGTGTTAGTTAAGTCCTTGCGAGCATAGGACCATTTAGAATATTTGCAGGAAAACTTCAACATATTGAATAAATATAATATGAGCTAAACCCGGAGAAATTTGCATTCGGATTCAGGCCCAGAAAGTTCCTTGGATTCATGGTGTCTGACCAAGGGATCGAGATCAATCCCGGCAAGATCAAAGACATAAAAGAAATCTTCATGGTTTACATTTTCAAAGCCGTTCAAAGGCTAACCGGGCGCATAGCCCACCCTAGGTTGATTCATCTCATGGTCCTACAATAAGAGCCACATGTTCTTCTCATTATTGAAAAAGAAGAATAATTTATCGTCGACCTTGGAGTTCCAACAAGGTTTGGAAGAACTCAAATGGTACCTTTAGAGTCCACCTTTGTGTCATACTCTGAAGGCAGACAAATAGTTGTACCCGTACTTAGTGATATCCAAGATAGCGGTTAGTGGAGTCGTAGTCTAGGAAGAAGAAGGTACACAATTTCCTATATATTATTTTAGCATGACTTTAGGCGAGGATAAAACGAGGTATCCTGACATAGAGAAATTAGCGCTCGCTTTGCTAAGCACCTCTAGGAAATTGAGGCCATGATTTTAATTAAATCCCATATGTGTCATGACTACTTACCCATTGAGGAACATAATGCACAAACCCGAGCTCTCGGGATGATTGGCCAAATGGTCCATGGAAATTAGTGGGTACAATATTGATATCGACCCTATACCACAATCAAATCTCAAATTTTAGCAGATTCCGTGGCCGACTTCACGCAAGCCTTAATATCCATAGTAAAAAAGGAATTGTTGTTAACCTCGAGGACCTCCTCGGTGACCTGGACCCTCTTTATGGATCGTGACTTAAGCGTAAAGGGGTCTGGACTCGGCATCATGTTGAAGCCGCCCATGAGTAATGTAGTTAGGAAATCTACTAGAAATGTGAAATTGACTAACAATGGTGTCGAGTATGAGGCAATGATTACATGTATTGAATTGGTTAAAATCATGGGGGCCAAAGTGATCGAAGCTAAATGTGATTCCCTCCTTGTGGTGAATCAAGTCCATGTGACATTTGAATGCAAGAGGAATGAATGCGAAGATACTTGGATAAACTAAAAGTAACGCCACATCGGTTCAAAGAAAGGACCCTACAACACGTGCCCCGGATCAAAATAGCGAAGCCGATGCTCTAGCTAACTTGGGCTTGTCGGTTGATGACAATAAATTCAGCTTGGAAACAGTCGTTTAACTCATTAATAGTTAGTGGAAGAATGCCACGTCAAGATAAACTCGACAGGATTAACCTGGGAGTAGAGAAAAAAATATATAGATTACCTAAAAATCGGGAAGATGCCCTCAAATCCTAAAATATAGAGGGTTCTGCATATGAAGGCAGCCAAATTTAGCCTATCTGAAGATAATACCTTGTTCAGAAGAACGTTCGATGACCCACTCGCCATATGTCTAGGATCAGGAAATCATGAAGGTACCTGGGGGAACCATTCGGGAGCAAAATCATTGATTCGTAAGATAACCAGAGCCGGCTGTTACTGGATTGACATGGAGAAAGATGCGAAGGAGTTTGTACTAAAAAGTGACGGCTGTCAGAGGCATGCACCGATGATCTATCAACCTTGCTACTATGTTCGGTCTTGTCACCTTGGCCATTCATGAAATGGGGAATAGACATTGTATGTCCCCTTATATGGCACTCGGTAAGGCTCAATTTATATTAGTTACGACTGACTATTTTTCTAAATGGGTCCAAGCTCAGGCATTCAAGAAAGTTAGAGAAAAAGAAGTTACTGATTTCATTTGGGACCACATAATATGTCGGTTCAGGATGCCGCCTGAGATTGTATGTGACAACGGGAAGCAGTCGATCGGCAACAAGGTAAGAAAATACTTGGAGGACCATAAGATCAAAATGATCTTATCAAGACCATATCACCCTAGTAGGAACGGACAGGTGGAGTGTACAAACAATACTATACTCCAAAATCTTAAGAAAAGGTTAATCGATGCCAAAGGAAAATGGAAGGAAATTTTCCCCGAAATCTTGTGGGCATACTGTACGACCTCAAAGTCTAGTACCGTAGCCACCCCATTTTTGTTGGTGTATGGTAAAGAAGCACTAATACTGGTCGTGGTAGGACAATCGAGCGTCAGGTTCTGATATGCGACAGAAGAGTCAAATAGTAAGACCATGAGCACGAGCCTAAAGTTGTTGGATGAGAGGCACGAGGCCTCCTTCGTCCACTTGGCAGCCCAGAAACAACATATCGAAAGGTATTACAATCGGAGAGCCAACATCTGGCACTTCAACATCAGGGACTTTGTGTTATGAAAGGTGAAACTGAATACCTGAAACCCTAACAAAGGGAAAATGGGACCGAATTGGGAAGGTCCATATCAAGGTATTGAGGTTACTGGCAAAGGTTCATACAAACTTGAAGATGGGAACGATGAGAAGCTATCGAACAACTGGAACGTGACCTACTTAAAATGAGATTACTGTTAAGGTACAACCCCAAATCATTATTTTATTTTATATATTGCGAATTGGACTAACATTTGCAGGCAACAACCCGAGGATGATGTAATTGTTAGGCAAAAAAGAATGCTTTGCACTCTTTTTTTCTTAAATAGGTTTTGTCCCAAATGGGTTTTTCGATAAGGTTTTTCACGAGGCAATAATGGATCGTGCTAACTTAGAATCGAAGATCGATTTTGAATCAGATTTGATGGTCACATCAGCAGTATCCGTGACCTCTCAAAGATCGACCTCGAATACTGGGGCCATCACCCTCGGGTTGTGATTTTTAGCAAGGACGGAAACTCTACGCTCAAACAGCCTAGGCTCGGTAACTAGGATTCATTTTAAGGGCCAAACACTCAAATGAACCGTGTCCGTGTTGGACACACCGACCACATTACGAGCTTTTATATAATCTTGTACGTTATGCATATGAATGAATGAAGTTTTCTACCTTGCTAACAAACATTTTTTTCTTCTTAAATGTATTGATCCTAAGGGCTATTCCTATTCGAGAATTATCAAGCCCAAGGGCTACCCTTATCTGAACCCAAAGGAAAACCCCCGTTTGATGAGTGTCGTCCATGATAAACACGGACGGTTTGGGTTATCGAAACCCGGAGGTGCAAAGCCTATTAGGAGGCACCTGAGCTTAAAAGACTACGACTACCCTAAAAATGGTTCGGAGAAGTCTGAAGCCCGTTATTGAAATATAAGGCCTTCAAATAAATTCCAATCCCATTCAAAGGTTACCCTCGGCAAAATTTTAGTCTAAAACTATTTGAAAAGCATTTCAGGAAAAGCTTCCGGTCATTCTGATTCCCTATAAGTTTTAAGCAAAACTTGCATCCAGGACAAGTCTTATTCGAACTTCTGAAAAACAACCTATTACTACGTTTTATTCCATATTAAAACATTTGAAATCTTTGCAATATTAAAAAGAATACTAAAGGTAATAGGCTTGAAAATTGCCAAAAGGGAAAAAACCTTATATATACATTCCGAATATCTTTACAAAGGCCCATGAAAATGGCCTTAACAAAATAAATGTACGAAATGGAAAAACAAAGATAAAAATTCCTAAGGCACATATGCTTGATCTTCACCAGGACCCACCTCTTCACTGGAGCCGTGGGGGTTTTCTCCATCTTCGGGTTCACTAGAGCCCCCAGAGCCTTTCTCTCCCTCGGGTTCACCTAGCTTCTTGGCCTAGAATTCGAGCCTTTTGGCCTCCTCGATCTCGGTCGAGAGGTCAAAACCTCGGGCATGGATCTCTTTGAGGGTCTTACTTCAAGATAACTTCTTCATGTACTCAACAGTAACTTCCAGGCGGGCCTCGACTACCTCAACATCAACCCTATACTGGGACACCTTCTCTTCAGCATCAGCCCTGGTTATTTTCAACTCGGACTTTGTTATTTCGAGTTTCTTTCAAAGGGCATCTCGTTCAGCAAGACCGTTCATAGCTTAGATTGAAGATCCTCATTTTTTCGAGACAGTGTATCAGCCTCCTCTTTTGCCACTCGCAGTTGAACTTCTGCCAATGCCAGCTGCACTTGGGCAGTCTCCTTCTCTAAAGCCATTCGCTTATTTCTTCCCTCCAAATATCGGCCATGGCCTGGACCTCATTCATCTCAGCTCGGAGTTGGTCAATCCGGCCAATATTCTGCTGAACCAACGAGGTTTGGTCGTTTGTCTCCATGTTTAAGTCTTCATTACTAACTTCGAAAACCTTTACCTATTCCACCAAGCCAGTATGCTCCTTATAAGCCGCGTCCAATTTGGCCTGGAGATTCTTGATGGCCACATCGTGTTGTGTGCTGAGAAGCTTATGCATGTCTCTTTTCTCAGCAAGCTCTCTAGCCTCAACCTCGATCTGGTTAGCCTCAGCCCGATACCGAAGAAAGCTTTCATGATGGAGTACTGAGGCTTGCGAAAAGATAAAAGAAAGAAGGTATGAGATATATCAAGAACTAAGTTAGAGAATGAAAGAGCATCATGATGCCTTACCCAATTCAAATCATGTTGCGCGTCATTGAATAGGCACGACACACCTACCTCATTCATTTTTGCCAGGTTTTCTTCGATTACCAGGCACCAGAGGTAACTCACTACTCCTACGGGAGTAGAAAGAACCCGGGCATTCTCCAGGACGGTGATGATTATCGACCTCTTACGCCCGGGATCCGTACTCGAAGTGGAGAACTGGTTGAGCAACTTTGGTCTCGAATTCATCCTGTCGTTTTCTGAATACGGATGCTTTCTCGGTACCTCCAAGCCACCCAACCCAGTGAAGATTTCCAAAACTGCAGAGTCCAGACCCTCGAAAAAGGAATGAAGGAGATCGTCCACAATATGCGCCCCTTCGTTGGATCTCTCTTTCACCGTTCGAGCCTCCTCGAGCATGGACTGAGTATAAGAAGGCGACCTAAAATATCTATTTGGGGGGGGGGGGAAGCTTCCTTAAGGGAATGGTCGGCATCCTAGGAAGTCTCGGCCCTAGTCTCCTCATCGACCTCCCTAGTCAAAAGGAGATCGGCCTCATGGATTTCTTATTCAATAGCTTCTCGCTCCTCAGGAGGGAGGGGGTCGGCCCATGGGCCACAAAAAAATCATCTTCCTCGGGCTCATCTCTGAGTTGAAAAAGCAATTCCGAGTTGGGTGCTCGAGAGATGGAGCTCTCCTTTGGCTTATAGGTCAACCTTTTCTTTTTTTTATTTTCTTTCGGCTCGGGGAGCCCGGAGCTTTCCTTTTATTCTTCTCTCCTGTTGTAATCCCGAGATTTCCCAAAGCGCAGGAATTAGCAGACAGATATTCGTACCTTACATAAGGCTGAAGTTCTATGGTCTTAGGCAAACCTGCAAAAGGAAAAGTGAAGAAGAGAAGGTGAGTATGATACAAATGGGAGAGCCAGGTGTTACCTATACGAGGAAGGGTCTTACTATGAGAGCGGATTTCCCAGTTGAACCTCAAGAGTTTACGCCATGAGAACTCGGAATAAGACAACAAATGCCCTTGATCAACTCCCTGAGTCGAGGGACAACATTTGGGACTCGAGCAACAGCTGCACCACCATAAGTAATAGTGAGGAAAAAAATAAAATCAACTTCTAAAGGAAAGCTATGCTTACGCGATGCATTCCACCTCTCGGGGAATGTCATGAACTCGAAAGGGACGAAGTCTTCGGTGTTTATCCGAATGAAGCATCCCTGCCAGCCTCGATCACGATCTTCATCAATACTCGAGAACGAGGTTTTGCTGGCTCTGTGTGTGAGCTTTATTATTCCCCATCAGAAGATTCGAGTACTATATTGGCAGAGTAGACGATCGATGGCGAATCAATGAGATTCAGTCTTGTTCATGATACTAGAGGAGGATCACGATCCTTCGCAGCGAAGTTGAACATAATCGAGGCATACTTTGTACTTCTTATAAAAGTTCAGAATAACCGGGTCCAACGGGCCCAATGTGAAGGGATAAGTGTAAACACTTAGATACCCATCCACATGGGTAGTAATGTCGTCCTCTGGCCTGGGGACTTCTTGTTGGAAACACGTTCTCAATGCAATATACTAAAACGTGTGTTCTTTTGTATAGGTTTTGATGAATGACAAACGAAGCGAAAATTGATATATGACGAAGTTCAAGAAACAAGCGCACAATTGATATACAACGAGATTCAAGCTCAAGACAAAGTTTTATAGTTTAATTGAGTCATTCTTAATTGTGATCTTGATCCTACAACTTGACTCGTAACATGGCTTCTCTCATAAAACTATTTTCCAAAATCATGCATATTTAATTTAATGTCAAATGATTTTAAATCATGCATATTTACAGTAGTCAAAATAATTTTTAGACATGCCCTAAAAATCGGGACTAAGATAATCGATTATGTACTTATGATAATCGATTGTTTTAAGCCAAGACTGCATGACAATCGATTGTGAACTAATGACAATCGATTGTGAGTAAGACAGTGAGCATCAGGTTTTTGAAACCTGCATGACAATCGATTGTGAACTAATGACAATCGATTGTAACTGAGGCAGTGTCCATCAAAGTTTTTCAAAACTCAGAATAATCGATTATGAACTAATGGTAATCGATTATGTTGAGACAGTGTCTTCCAGTGATTTTCAAATTTATTAAATAATCGATTGTTACATTGGACAATCGATTGTCAAAGAGACAGTGTCTAAAATGTTTTTCAAAAACTGATAAGTAATCGATTGTTGACTTTGATTGTGAAGCTGACCGTCGTCGTAAAGTTTTCAAATACCGTCAGGTAATCGATTATTGATTCTGTATAATCGATTGTTTTGATTGAAATTCGGAAAAGATTTTTTGAACGTTATTGGGTAATCGATTATTGATTTTGTATAGTCGATTGTTTTGATTAAAATCCGGAAAAGATTTTTTGAACGTTGCTGAGTAATCGATTGTTGATTCTGGACAATCGATTGTTTGTGGTAAAATCTGGAAAGGATTTTTTGAATGTTGCCAGTAATCGATTATGGATTGTAAGTAATCAATTATCAAGCGTAAAATCTGGGATTGAATTTTGATCTGACTGGCATACAATCGATTGTTGGGGTTTGACAATCGATTGTCAGTGAGTAAAATCAGCAACTCTTAATTGGCAATTAGGCAACGGTAATGCCAAGTTTTTCAACTATAAATACAGCTTCATTTAAGTGTTTTAAACACAACAACATACTACAACTGATCATTATATTGCTATAAGCTTGCATACTTTTGTTTATCATTTTATATTCAATTTCATAAAGCTTTTGAGAGCCATATTCTTGTCCAAAGTTGTTGTGATCTAGAGCTTACTTCTTTTACTCATATCTACTCATTAAGGAATATTGTGTTTGAGTGTTTAGTGTTTTATACACTTGTAAGAGAATTGTGATTCTCTTGTTGTAAGGAACTTGTGTTTCCTTGGTTGAAGTCTTGGAGTGTTGTATCTCCGAGCAAAGGTGTTAAGGCTTGTGTCCTTAAGTTGTAAAGGTTTATTGAGCACCCGTAAGCTTAACAAGTTAGTGGAAAATCTCGAGAGAGTCTCTCGGGGACTGGACTAGCCACGTGTTGTGGTGAACCAGAATATATCGGTGCGTTCTTTCCTTTTTGTTTATTTAACGCACTTATTTATTTCCTGCAAATTTTAATTTCCGCAAGTTTACGATAAATTTTATTATAATGCTATTTACCCCCCCCTCTAGCGTTAAGCGTATTTTCTAACACTTCTATGTCCTTTCCTACCAATTATAGTCCTTTCTACTCAGGAAGGACGTCTTCGATGATTGAGCATATATATCTTGATGCCACCTCACCCTGGCCCTACATCGATGAGGGATTTTCAACCTTCAAGTCGTCAATGATCGAACAACCACCTGGGACGAGCATTTTCAAGGGAGGCTTGAAAGCTGGCTCGTCAGTTGATGCATTAGGAGCGGACCTCTCGAGGACGACCACATCGGGAGTGATTTCCTCGATTTCAGCAGTCGATTGCGAAGAAGAAGAAGCAACTTGGTGCGGAATAGATTTTGAAGTTTTAGCCATTGTTATATGGAAAAAGCTTTAAAAATATGAAGAAAGGTTGAAAAATAAAAGGTTAAGTGTGCCGATTCTGTAGAAAATAAGTAAAAACTTGCAACTCACTGAGAAATCTTGAAGAACGAAAGTAAAAATATTTGAGTATGAAGAAGGGTAGTGATATCCTTATGACTCGAAGGTAGAAGCTTGGTCAAAAGGTAAAAAATGAACGGAGGAGGGAAGTATTTATAGAGCTTCGTTCCATTTCACATTCAGGGGTGACCTGCTGATAGATGACAAACGTGTTTGAAGTTATAATGATACGACTAACGGGACATTTCAGATTATTTATTGTTTTTTTCACGACGTATTGAAGAAGGAATCGAAGTGCATATATCATTTCTCGGTGTTTTCGTAAACTTACTCTCCGAGAAATGAGGGGACTATTTGTATAAGGGTGAGACCGAGCACGTTGGACATCTCGATTCTCGATGAAGTAAATGGAGCAGAGACGCGACCGTAAGGAACTAGAATCACAACAAGGAGTCCCTCGAGTGAGGACATGGCCAAAACACGATGCCTCGGAGGAATCAGGGCCACGTCCCCCAAGGCCGATTCGAGTCCCAAAATTTCGATGAACATTACCAGATAATGGAGCATGACTAACAATGGGCCGTGATATCTGTGCCCAACCGGATGTCACGACGTGGATCTCTGCACGTATCGTCAGAGAATAAGTAATTAGCAAAACGGAAGATTTTTATCTTTTATGAAATTGTACTTAGGGTACTATATAAAGGGCGATCTACTATTCATTAGCATGTTGTAACGCGCATATCAAGGCAATATTCTCTTTTTTTATTATTCAAAGTTCTTACTTTTGTCTATTAGTTCTTCATCATCGAGAGCCCAGGATCAAAGACAGTCATTCCATAAAAATTGTTATCCAGTCCAGGATCACTCCCCTTAATGGGTTTGGCAATTTATTACGTCTTTGATTTGTTTAATCTAACACAATTTATCATTTATATGGAATTAATCCTCATATTCTTAAACCACATATTAATTTAATTGATACCTGTTTTATTAGGGTAACCAACATCCAATACATTAAGACCAACGCTTTAAAAGATGAACTTAGAGGGTGTTTGGGTCAAATTTTAAACTCATCAAACCAGCTTATACACACTTGAGGTAAGAAAAGGGTTGATAAACAAATCAACGACTTATCATCACTTTTTAATATTTTTGTTTCAAAATATGTAATTATTATTATGAAATCTCCTATTTAAGGTGAATGTCTATAATTAGAGAGATTCTAGAGTTCTATTCTTGGTAGATAAATCATCCCACTCCCTATAAATAGAGGTGCTCTCTACCATTGTAAATCACCCCAATCAACTCAATAAGAAGAATTCTCTCTACTCTTCTCTCTATTGCTCTTGTTCTTACATTATTGTTCATGGCTTTTATATTATTTCATAACACGTTATCAGCACGAGACTTTACCATCTCAAGAACCATTCTCAAGAAATCTGAGGTATTTCCCTCTTCCTAATTTAATTTTCAATTGTCTTAACTTTTGTTTGTGCAAGGTTTTGCTTCAAAGAAAGAATGAAGAAAGAAGGAAAAGAAACGAAAAAAAGGGAGGAAAAGAAACGAAAAACAAAGAGAAAAGGAAGAAAACATTGAAAATATAATTGGTATACCTTAAAGGTAAGTAATTTACTTTTCCCTTTCAAATTCTTGAAATTCTACGATTTGATTGAATATACAAACAAAGTTTGATTATAACTCTAATGGAGTTTGTAAGAAATTATAACCACATGAAGTGGTTAAATCTCTATGTCCTGCCATGATTAAATTCATGTATGATTGTGGGCAAATAATTGAAAATCCGTCCCATTGAATTTGCTCCATTCCCTTTAGAGAATGTGGAAGCAGTATATGATAAGTCTGAAAGAAGACTAAAATATTACCATGAAGGTATCAATGAATGTGGACGTGGCAAAGAATTCCGTCCAATTGGATTTGCTCCATTCCCTTTAGAGAATGTGGTAGCAATATGTGGTAAGTCTGAAAGAAGACAAAATTATTACCATGGACGTGGCAATAGACGAAATTATAATCGTCATTATTGTGGTAATGAAAACAATAAGGATTCTCAAAATAATCTTTCACTTTATGAAAGTAATATTTGACATGAGATTGTGTAAAGCACATGATTTCGATCCATTCCCTGAAGTGAATGTGATAATTGTAATAGAGCCCGTAAGTATGAACACGCTCTTGATGTAATTGTGTCATATGTCTGACAATATGAAAAGAAAGTTCGTTGCCCTCGAAATTTCAGGCAAGAACTATATGACATGGGTGTTGGATGATGAAATCCACTTAGATGCTATGGGTCTTGGAGACGCCATTAAAGACAGAAATAGTGCATCCACCCAAAACTATGCTAAGGCCTTGATTTTCTTGCGCCATCACCTTGATGAAGGTTTGAAACTATGCTAAGGCCTTGATTTTCTTGCGCCATTACCTTAATGAAGGTTTGAAACTGTATGAAGGCCTTGATTTTCTTGCGCCATCACTTTGATGAAAGTTTGAAGATTGAATATCTCAACATCAAGGATTCACCCATCTTGTGGAAAGGCTTAAAGAAACGAGATGACAACATGAAGTTGGTCACTCTGCCACAAGCACGATACGATAAGAATCCAAAAGCAAATAGTTTATAAACTATATATTATCGTTGCGGTGGAAACGGGCACTGGTCAAAGGATTGCCGTATGGTTGACCTTTACCAAGCATCTCGAAAGAGTAAACGCCCTATAGCGAATTTTGTCTCTGACGACAACTTGAATGTGGCAGACTTCTTTAAGCAACCCTCGGGGAAAATAGACCACCTAATCGGCGATGGGTCCGTGATGAAAGAAGATGGAGCTATTTGATTTTACTTGTTTGTATTAGTGAATGAATAAACTAATAGCCATCAGTATTAGCTCGTATTAGTTAGTTCATGATGCAATGTTAGCAGTAGTTCTTTAGAATATCTTCAATATGCTCAAATATCAATAAAACTTTTATTTTCCAGTGGGGTTAATCGACTAGCCTGAAAAACTAGTCGATTATCAACTATTTTCGCATTAAAGTTGAAAAACAATTGATCAACAATCGATTGTCGTTGACTAACAATCGATTGTCTTGAAACAGAGGTCTGGAAATTTTCAAAAATCATCCACAATCGATTGTCGTTGACTAACAATCGATTGTCTTGAAACAGTGAGGTCGAAATTTTCAAAAATCATCAACAATCGATTGTCTATAGTTAACAATCGATTGTCTTAAGACTGCTCTGGAATTTTTCAAAATAAGCCAACAATCGATTGTCTATATCTTACAATCGATTGTCTTAAACAGTGATCTGAAGTTTTTTCAAAAATAACAAATAATCGATTGTGTGTGTTAAACAATCGATTGTCTATGTTCAAACAATCGATTGTGTGTGTTTAATAATCGATTGTCTTATGAAAAACGCTGAAAATTTTCAAACTGCAAAGTAATCAATTATGGATAACATATTTGATTTTGTTAGTCAACTGTTAGCTGCAGATTTTGAAAATATTATGTGACACAAACGAATTGAAGTTGTTTATTCTCATGTTCGTATATTTTCTTTTATATGTCAAACCATGGGAAGTAAATTGATTGAAGGCTCCGGAAGAGCAACTGTAACTCTGCCCAAAGGCATGACGTTTATCTTAGAGAATGCAATATTCTCCTCCAAGTCAAAAAGGAACTTGTTGAGTTTTAAAGATATCATTCAAAATGGATATCATATTGAGACAATAGATGAGAATAATCTTGAATTCTTCATGAAAACGAGGCTGCCCATTTTGGTTTGGGTTCACGCCATTTTGCATGCAGCAATGCTAGTTTGTCAGCTGCCCACTTTGGTTTGGGTTCACGCCATTTTGCATGCAGCAATACTAGTTCGTCGGCTGCCCACTTCGGTTTGGGGACACGCCATTTTGCATGCAGCAATGCTAGTTCGTAGGCTGCCCACTTCGGTTTGGGGTCACGCCATTTTGCATACAGTAATGCTAGTTCGTCTCTGACTGACGAATTGACACAAATATTCCCCGTCGCAATTGGTTTTGGGTCATGGACCCAATATATCCCATTTAAGGATTTTTGGATGCGCAGTATATGTGCCTATTGCATCGCCATCCCGCACCAAAATGGGTGCACAAAGAAGGTTAGGAATATATGTTGGGTTTGAATCGCGCTCCATCATTCGCTACCTCGAAACATTGACAGGCGACTTGTTCACTGCACGATTTGCAGACTGTCAATTTGATGAGACACTTTTCCCAAAATTAGGGGGAGAAGTTGGTGAAACCAAACGGGAAATTTTGTGGAAAAATGCATCATTATCTCATCTTGATCCACGAATACATATTCATTATTGGAAGAATATGAACATGAAATTGGTATTGAATATACCACACTCACCCCTAGATGGAGGTTTGAGATGATACCACACTCACCCCTAGAAGGAGGTTTGAGATGATATATGGCATGAATGATCGTTGGTCACGTACCTATTGTACGCCAAAGTATTTTGGAAATATGACCATTAAAGGACAACGATAATGCAAGAAACATTTCTTGCATATAAGTTTGACATGACCATAATGGTATAACTTTCTCTTTAAGAAAGATATTCACCACATGGATGTTGATGAATCTGTGGTAGTACAAAATTAATTGAGAGCTCTAGAAGAGCCAATTATTACTATGTTGGAGAAACACAATTGAGTATTGTGCTGTAGTAAGTCTCAAAGAAACTTATTCAGTTTCCAAAGTACACGCGAAAGCGATTGATTATATTGAGACTATAAATAAAGGAAGGCTTTGATATCTCCTATTGCTACAACTTGTAGCGGGGAAATTTGCATATGAAAGCTACCCGCCTTGTTCTCCAGTTTGTACTACGCAAACGAAAGAATGCCACAATAAAGTGGATATCTATTGGTATAAAAATCCATGTCATAATAAACCTGAAGTTTATTGATAAGTGCACATGTCATGGTGTAAATTTGAAGTTTACCAATATTGATAATTTATTCAGTTGACATTCGTGTTAGCCATCTCATTTTATGTATGATGTGCAAATTCACATAGGTGAATATTAAAGAACTAGAAAGTTCTTTACGAATTCTCTTGTATCACTTGTTCTCATTAATGAACTGACCAACTAAAGAGTTCGGGTTGAAGCCCCTAAATTCTGGAAATATCAAAGGTGAATATGCGTCCATTCACCTGCCATGTATACCACATATGATGCATCTATGAAATGGTTACATGCGCGATTGTTATTAACCCGCAGCCTGGTCGGTGCTTGCGAGGTAAATTGCTCAGTAATCTAACTTCGAGCATAATTTCCAGATTTTCTACTCAAGATAGTTCATCTTGATAAGTTGGTTTATATCAAAGTTGGTTTAGCAAGATAATTATTGAGTGCTTCCACTTAATAGCTAAACTGTTTCTTATGAGAACAAAGTTATATATATCATTTTGATATACGTTGTATACGAGAGTATATTATATTCTCCCCTCACAAGTGGTTCAGGGTCAGGAACCAAATAATTTCATCTTATTATTAATGTGCCGTGTATATTGACATGATAATGCACAAAGATGATTTCCCAAAGTTGAGGAAACAAGTTAGCTTTACTAACATGAGGGGGAGACATGATAAACACTTGAGAAAAGGTTACATGGGATGAATTATCATTTGTATATGTATATCCCCGAATATCATGATATGAACCTGAAGTTCATAAAAGGGATAATTCAATTGCAACATATTGCAAAGCATACTATACGCATTTGCTGACCCAAAGAAAGTAACTAAATGGAAGAGATTCAATTCAAGAAGAATTGATTCCATATGAAAGACATGTAGTTTTGAACCTATAGTTCAAATGCTTGAAAGTATAAAGTCAAAGGTATGTATAATCAGTTTTCGATATCTTATTTATCTAGCATGACATGGAAAACTTGATATGCATCTAAAGTCTATTATATGGCTTATATGACTTAACTTGAAAGATTTAAGTTGCTTGAAGCATATGCAATTCTTGGTCTTGAAGTACCACATCCTAAGTACAATTTGTGTACATATGTATCTTGCTATAACTATAAGCATGATGGCATTGAGAATGCATTTATGAAGATATTGAAGAGTCATTCCGCGACATTGTATGAAGATGTTCATATCTATCAAGAATGATGATTTCAAGGTACGGAATATTTATTCAAGTCAATATGGTTGATTTGTCAAACGTCTACCAAAGATCGTTTTGAAGATGATGCACAAGATTGGAATGCAAATGCTCAAGGATATAAATTGATGTACTCATTAGGGGGAGTCAATGCGCGTTGCACTCTTTTTCCCTTACAAGGTTTTTTCCCACTGGGTTTTCCTTGCGAGGTTTTTAACGAGGCAACCAATAGGCGCATATTCAAACATGTGTACTCTTTTTCCTTTCTTTAATTTTTCCCATTGGGTTTTGGTTTTAAGGTTTTAACGAGGCACATTGTTGAATAGACATTCAAGGGGGAGTATTATGAAATCTCCTATTTAAGGTGAATGTCTATAATTAGAGAGATTCTAGAGTTCTATTCTTGGTAGATAAATCATCCCACTCCCTATAAATAGAGGTGCTCTCTACCATTGTAAATCACCCCAATCAACTCAATAAGAAGAATTCTCTCTACTCTTCTCTCTATTGCTCTTGTTCTTATATTATTGTTCATGGCTTTTATATTATTTCATAACAATTATTTATATATTAAATCAATTTCAGTACTTAAAGGATATTTTCGGCGCTTGATATTTATTGGTCACTTTTAAGCAGCTAAATCAAATGTGCTCTTACTAGTGCATCTCAAAATAAGATGTTATCAAAATGTCCTCTGCAGTTCACTAACATTTTCCATTCGGTTATTTCAATTTTAATTTATGGACAAATTGAAATCTTACTGAAATAGGTCTGCTTCTCTCGGTACTTTTGATACTTCGTCCCGATTTTTTTATGGGTTGAGTCTAAATTTTGGATTAAAGAAAAACTTATTCTTTCTTCTTTTTTTTTTACGTTGTAAAAGCAAATTTGACCAATCAGTAACAAGAAACAAATACACTACATGATCTCTTAGCAAAGCTGTTTTGCAAAATGAAACTTTTCGGGAATTCAAAATTCTTTTATATTTAAATTCCTTGTTCAACACCGAAAATTGTGAAGATTCCTAAATGGTGTATCAATAATTATGATTCTAAAGAAGAAGCTAAATATCTTATTTCAACTTGTCAACAATTACAATTTCATATTCACATATACTTAGCCGTCAATGAAAGTTTCTCGAAGATCTGAAAAATGCCGGCACTGAAGGAACATAGTCAACGTGACCAAATAATCCAACCCAACGCTGACGGCGCCATATAAAGAGGGTTTGAAGCAGCTTTATCTGAGACGTGGTATGTGATATAATTTCTTTTTTAGCATATTCGAAAAAAATATTTTATAATTTAATTTTGTTCTTAATAAGATGAGATATCCTACAAATATTTATAACATATTTCGAATCACAAACTTGTATAATCTTTGTTTGGTGCGGTCAATCTTTTGGTTAAAGACTAATAATGCCTACCCCTAAATGACGACAAAAGTATCAGCATTCATTAGGCAAATGGTTCACCTTTCTTGCATTGCTTTTAAAATAATGCGTAGAATAACAACTAATACATAATTTATTAAAAGAGACTTACAGGTGATATAAATCAAATCGATTGATCGATTTCATAGTTGTGCTTTATTTCAAATGTACTGTCACGCCTCGGAATTCCAATCGCCCGGATCGTGATGATACCTAATATTTTACTTGCTAGGCAAATTAATATTAGAATATTTTATCTTTTTTTAGCAATTTAAAATTTCTTAATGAGAAAGAACTAAAACTACTACAATAATCCAAATTAATAATGCGGAAGCTAAACCAGCCAAATATCTAATATATCCCTAGACCCGATATCACAAGTGCACGAGCTACTAGACTAGTATAAACAAGGGTCTGTTATCTGAAAAGAAAGTTCAAAGCCAAACAAAAGAGAAGGGACTCCAAGAGCTGCAGACGCTGAGCAAATGTACCTCATATCTCCACAAGCTGTCTAATCCAAGCACGCCAATAACCACCGCTGGAATGACTCCAAAATCTGCACAAGAAGTATAAAGTGTAGTATGAGTATAACCGACACCATGCACTCTATTAGTGTCGAGCCTAACATCAACGAAGTAGCGACGATGCTAATGTTATACTACAACCTGTATGCAGTATATAATAAAGACAAAAACGGAAATATGGAACAAAATAACACAATCATTTGAAGATAATAGCTTCAACCTCAAGAAGTAAGCCAGTGATGATCAGAGTTACCAATCCTTAGAGTTTCAAGCAAAAATACCGAAAATAAACACAACTCAAGATGTAGAAACATATAGATTGTTGTGGCGTGCAACCCCATCTCACCATTCAAAACAATCATATGTTATTTTACCGTAACAATATCAACAATCAAAATAAGTATTGTTGCGGCGCGCAACCCGATCCCACCGTATAACAATATCAATATCACATTTCACCCTTATTTTACAATATCAATCTACCCTTATTTCACATGTTGTGGCGTGCAACCCGATCCCATCGTACCAGTACAAATTCACCTTTATTTCCACCATATCGATCTACCGTTATTTCACCTATTGCAGCATGCAACCCTATTCCACCATATCAGTACCAAATACTCAATGAGCATAGTTAAATCAATAATTCAAATCATAAGAATCACCACAACTGATTATATAAAGCTGAAACAGAAAGTAAACTTTGCACCAACTTGGAAATTTATATATGAAATACTACATGGCGAGAGAGTTCAACAAATGACAACTAGAAGATGCAAATACATCAATTAGGGCAAATAGAAACAAGTCATGAAAATATGAAGAGGTCTTAATATTCTAACATGAGAAAACAATGATTGACAAGTAGCAATTAAAACATGGAAGGCATTTAGGGCACATAACAGTTAAGACATAAAAGGAGATATTTAAAAAAACAAGCGAAAAATCAGGAAAAACAAGTGATTTGACGGCGTATAAGCACTCGTCACCTCTTATATACACCGCAATACATGAAATTCACATAACACATAGTCTGTGGGTTCCTAATTTCCTTAAATCAAGGTTAAACTCAACTGTTACCTCACTTCACAGTAAATGCAGAGCTCTTCTAGGGCCTTCTCCTAGAATCCGCCTCTAAACCCATTGTATCTAATCAGAATTGACTGGATACTATCAAATATTGCTAAAGGAATCAATAACAATGAATAAATTTAGAATTTTCCAGCTTTTCCCCAAAATGTCAAAATCGACCGCAAACCTATTTGGTCAAAACACAAAATTCGGAACAAAACCTGATTATCCTTTCACCCCGAGCCCGATTATATAATTTTTTTCGGAATCCGTGATCAATTAGAGGTCTAAATTCTAATTTTTACTAAAATACCTAATTCTACCCAACCTCCAATTTCTACCATGAAAATCTTAGATATTAGGGTGAAATCTTGTGAAATGTAATGGAATATTGAAAGAAAATATATTAGAATTACATACTAAAGAATTGGGGAAGAAAGGTTCTTGGAAAAATCGCCTCTAGGGTTCTAGGTTTGAAATTTGAAGAATGTGAGAAAAATCCTGTCAAGTTCAGATTTTACCCAGCTGCAGATGTCGCGATTGCAATATCATGATCACAATTGTGAACATCGCAATTGCGACCTCTTCTCATATAACGACTCGGCCGGCCGTTTTTTTGGAATTTATGCCCTGATCCCCTTTTAACTGCTTTGCCTAAGTTTATTTATGCTATTTTGGTTTGTCGGGACGTTTGGTGTTAGGATTCAGAGTTGTTTGGGAAACCTAGTCCCTAAATGAGAGCTTAAGTATTGGAAAGCGGTGAACAATTAGAACAGTGTGACGACGACTTCGGAATGGAAATTCGACTATTTCATTAGCTCCGTCAGGTGATTTCAGGGTTGGGAGCGTGTCTGAAATGTATTTTGGAGGTCTGTAGCTCATTTAGGCTAGAAATCCCGAAGTTTGAATTTTTGAAGTTTCCGGTCTGATAGTAAATTTTTGTTCCGAGGGTCGGAATGGAATTGCGGAAGTTTCTGTTGCACTGTTATGTTGTTTGGGATGTGCGTGCAAAATTTCAGGTCAATCGGACATGTTTTGGTTAGGCTTTTTATCTAAAGCGTGTTTTGTTGAAATTTGAAGTTCTTAGGTTCAAATCATTGATTAATTCGAGTTTCCGGCGATATTTTAGGTGATTTAAGGATTGGTACAAGTTTGAATGATGATATGGGATATATCCGTAGGTTTGGTTGAGGTCACGGGGGCCTCCGGTGTGTTTCAGATGCTCAACGGAGCATTTTAGAGTTTGAAAGATTGTAGAAAAATTCTCAGCTGTTGCAGGCTGGATTTTCTTCTTCGCGTTCGCAGCACCTCGATCTAATTCACGTAGGGTTCTCTTACCTTCCTTCGCATTCACGACCCCTCTCACGTGTTCGCGTAGCGTAATCCTGGAGGGGCCCAGTTCCTCTATCGCGTTCGCGAAGCTTTACTAAATTCCTTCCGCGTTCGCAATCATTACGTCGTGTTCGCATAGTTCGTGACCCCTAAGCCTTCGCGTTTTCAGTCCTTCCTTCGCGCTCGCGAAGGAAATTTTTGGCCACTTAATTTTTCCTTGTTCGCGAACACAAGCTCCTCTCCGCGTTCGCGATACTTTATGGGTCTGAACAGTACTTAACATTTCAAAATCCGAGGTTTGCCATTTTCTTCAAAATATAAGTTTAGGAGCTCGTATTTGAGAGAAATTTCAATGTTTTTTCAAAGGAAACTACTGGGTAACGATTCTCTATTCCCTTAAGCTTAAAACCCACTAATATAAATTCATCCTTAATTTCGGATTTTTGCATGAAAATTTAGGGAAACTTATTAGACCAAACTAGTGGGTTTTGAGTGGGCATTTGATCTCTAATTTGAGAGTTTTTATATGGGTAGACTCCTGAGAGTACGAGAGTTCTGAAAAAAATGTAAAAATTATTCGATTTTGTGATGTTGGCATGAGGGGCGTTTTAGTCACTTTACCAATTTTCGCGCCCTAGCTTTGAATTTAATAGTGGGATCAGTTGTTTGCCATATTATTTACGATATGTAATTAAATTAAATATTTGGGCTATTCGGAGTCGGATACTCGTGACAAAGGCGTGGTTCCTAGTTGATTATTTAGCCGGTTCGAGGTAAGTGACTTGTCTAACTTTGTGTGGGGGACCTTCTCCCCTTACAACTTGTTAATTGACGATTGAGTGCCTTGTACGTGAGGTGGCGAGCACGTACTTGTGCTAATTGTTGAACATCCGATTTTTACGTAAAATGATCAAGTTGCTATTTCTTCCTTACGTACTTTGTTACTTGCCATAAATCCTGTGATAGCCTAGAAAAGCATGTTTAGCTGACTTAATTGATTTAGTTGCTTAATTTGCCTTGTTGCATTACGTGAAGTATGTTAGGCTAGGTTCCCTGTTTCCTTGATGTTTAATTCCATTTTCGATTATTCTCTAGCTATTGTTGTATATTTATAATGGGACTACGGATGTGGGATTCCGGTAGCTCCCCCTTTGTTTGATTAATTTCGGACTACGGGTTCGATTCCCTATAGATCCCCTTGTACATTTCTTTTTGGACTACGGGTTAGATTCCCGGTAGATCCCCGTGCACGTTAATAATTGGACTACGAGAAGGTATTCCGGGACATCCTTCGGAATGGACTATGGGATGGTATCCCGGGAGATCCACTGGACAGTTGAGAAAGGACTACAGGACGGTAACCTAGGAGATCTTCATGGCATCACTTGGTATTGAGCTGCACCTTTCCGTATTTATTATTATTTCGGTTATTTGTTGTTGACTTGTAGTTTCTGTCTTATTTCGCTGATGTTTTCATTAGTTTACCTGTTTTCATACTGTATGTTAATATTATTATGTTTTACCTCAGTAGGGCCATGATCTTCCTCATTAGTACCCGACCGAGGTTAGTCTTGACACTTACTGAGTACCGCCGTGGTGTACTCAGGCCTCTTCTGTGCATGTTCTTCATGTGCAGATCCAGGTACTTCCTTCCAGGCATATCATCCTCATGGTGGATATATCTAGTGGAGACTTGAGGTATATCTGCTACATCCGCATACCAGGAGTCTCTATACTATTCCAGCTTTAGCAGATAGTTCCTTTCTTTCCTTTCATGTTGCTTAGGCATTCTGGTGTAGAGCAGATTATTTCATTCTATTAGCCTGTGTTGAACGTGAGTTTCCGGGTTTTGAAATTTGTTTTAGAGTTGTAATATTGAGTTATATATGACGAGCGACATTCAGTACAATTTCCTTTATAGATATTTAATTTTGGTTTTCTCTATTTTCCGCAATTATTTTATTTTCGCAAATGTTAGGCTTACCTGACCATGGAGACTACAACCATCATGACATGTTCACGGTTGGTGAACTAAGGTCGTGACATCTCAAAATCTCAGAGATCTCAATTGCGATAAAATGACCGCTAATGCGAACCTTGCTGCCGCTTTCTTCGCAAATGCGAAGATCCTCAAAATGGTGCTAAGTCGCAATTACGACTCTGCCTTCGCAAGAGCGGAATTGTGAAGTTCGCAACTGCGAACTTTCTTCTCAAATGCGAGATCTGCAACAGACACTAAAAACTAAATGCACTAGCTATGATTATAAGTCCAATTTCACTCCGTAGTCTCTCTGAAACTACCCGAGCCCTCGAGGCTCCAAACCAAACATGCACACAAGTCCAACATCATCAAATGAACTTACTCTCGCGATCAATTCACCAAAATAATATCTAGAACTACGAATCAGACACCAAAATCAAATAAAATTTCAAGAAAACATTAGAATTGCTATTTTAACAACCGAACGTCTGAATCACGTCAAACCAACTCAGTTTCTCACCAAATTTGACAAACAAATCATAAATATAGTAATGGACCTGCACCAGATTCCAAAACTAAAATAGAATATGATATCAGTAAAGTCAAATATTGGTCAAACTTTTAGATTCATTAAGCCTTTAAATTTTCAAATTTCATCAAAATGCGGCAACTCGAGCTAGGGACTTTTGAATTCGATTTCGGGCATACGCCCAAGTCCCAAATTACGATGCGGACCGGCTGAGACCGTCAAAATAGAAATTTGGATCGATTTGCTCGAAACGTTAACCGATGCCAACTTAAATGGACTTTAAAGGTAAAATTTCATATTTTATCAATTTTAACACAAAAGCTTTCCGGGGAAAAAATACCCTGACTGCGCACGCAATCGAAAAAGACTAAAATAAGGCATTTACGGCTTCGAAACACATAATTAGGTTCTAAAGCTCTAGATGACCTATCAAGTCATTACATGTGCTAATGTTCCAACATGGATGATTGAATAAAGCAATATATAGAATTGCATCATCTAGCTAAGAATTACTCTTTATTAAAAGTGACTTGTAATTAGGGGTGTACATAGGTCGGGTTAGTTTGGATTTTACAATTACCAAATCAAGCCAATGGTGTCGGGTTATTAAATCTAATAACTAAACCAAACAAATAAAACTCGTGTTTTCGCTCTCGGATTATTTCGGGGTTTCGGGTTATTCAGTTTTTTTCTAATTATTTTCCAATAAAATCTTCATAGAACAAAACATATAAATTATGCTCAAAATATTTCTTTAATCCTAGTAAGATACAACTATATAAAGTATTTTCCAAGAAAATAATACAAAATATGAGATGCGTCATGTCATTATCCTAAAATATTCAACAAAACGACAATAAAATTATGTAATATCAATATTGCTAATTAAAAAGCCATAATAAAAATAAAAATAAATTAAAGTACTAAGTCATGCTAAAATAAGTAGATTAATAAGGAAATATTAACTACATGACCTACGCTAAAGCAAAAATAAAAATAGGTTGTGTTATCTAAATTATTGCAAAACAAAAAATAGATATTCAATATATTCCCATTCATAGTATTGAATTGAATGGCTTTTGTTAGCATTAATATTAATTTTATTTTGGCTTTAATTTGGCTTTTGTTAGCATTATTTAATTTACTAACGTTAATGGCCATAAAACTTATTGGAATATTCAAAAAGTTCTAAGTCCAACCTTGAAATAGTACCTTAAAAGATTAAATTATGATTTTTGTAAGAATTATTTATAAATTACATCACAATAAGTATATTTATATATTAAATATATTTAAAGTTTTATATATGCAATGTCGGGTTGGTTTAGTTTCGGTTTGACTTTCTTTAGTTAAAACTAAACCAAACCAATTATGGTCGATTTTTTTTCCAATACCAAACTATGGTCGGGTTTGTTTTCTCGGTTTGACTCGGATTATTGGGTTGGTGCGGTTTGTCGGTTTCCTTTGTATACCTTTACTTGTGATATATATATATATATATATATATATATATATATATATATATATATATATATATATATATATATATATATATATATATATATATGGAAAGTCCCTTTTAGTATACATTCAGTTATGTATGTCTTGATTTTTCTGGATAGTTTGAATATGAAATATTGACAAATACATTTAAATAGGAAACGAGACATTAACGAAGTAACCAGAACGAAAATGACTAACAAGACAACCAATCAATACAAATTTGGAAAGTCGCACTTCAGATTAGGTTATGAAGCATAGAGTGTGTGTGGTGATAAGTGTGCTCAATATTCCTAGGTTTTAGACTTTGGTATCACGGTTAATTATTGTTAACTAGAGATGGTGATATTATTTGTTTTCCACATAGTTCAATTATATAACATAGGATGATGTGACTCATATTTCCTTTTAGATAATATCTTCTCCAACTATTGCCTACAAAGTGTAATTTTGTATATCCAAGTGTAATTTTTTACCAACGTAAGGCGCAATGTGGTTCATTCCAATTTTTTTCGTCAAGAAAATTATATTTTATGTATATGGTTTAAATAGTTTTTCAATGTATATATAAAGTAAAAATTAAATTTGACTTATTCATGTGTTTATTTTTTTATATTTTGAATGTCCTTAGTGAAAATTCTTACTCCATTGCTAGTCTACAATTACTTTGTTCATTGGTTCGCGCCATCGTGTCATTCTTCGCTTCTTTAAGTATATAACGGTGATGATTGTATGGGGCAAAAATGTCGTTCGCCCCGCCGGTGTCCAGGTGAGTACGCCTCACACATCGAGGCCGCCTTTGGAGCCTTTTCAAAGGGTGAGGACGGCTCGACCGAGGGCGTCCTGATCAATTGAACAGAGGAACGACATCGTTTTGAGCTAATCCTCTATCGTACAAAAATCCACCAACCCTTGTACTTTACTTTTGAGGTATTTCGAGAAAGGGACTCCTTGTATATAAAGGGGACTTTAACCTTGTAATAGGGCAGATCTTTTTTACGCTGAATATACTAACTCTCTCTCTCTCTCTCTCTCTGTCTCTCTCTCTCTCTATTATCATCAAATAAACATCTCTATATTCTTGTGTCTCTTTCTAACAGCAAGAACTCCCGATTAGGGCTTATTATTCTTGATTACGATTTACCCCCATATCTTTTTGATTGTTTTTTTCGCTTGTACCGTCTGTGAGAATTTCCAGAATCAAAGTTATAGTTTGTACCTAGAAAACGACCGACAGCCATCCCTTACATCACACAAACAACTATGGCTGACAACTGTGCGAAACTGAAAACGATAGATGGAGTTGGAATCAACCTCATGGATTCGCTCAACGAGGTAGATAAAAACAATATCTTGACGTGTAAGACCCCATGAAAATGAGTGCTCAAGTCCTAGCAACTCATAGAGTCGGGTCCATCAATGTGTCGGAATCCTTTTCTACTGATTTACACTTAAAAATCTAGAGTCGAATTTTTCCGGAAAAATATCATTTATGCGGTCAGGAATAACAAGTGATTGAAGGAATCCGTAAATGGTGAAACATGCGTAAGTCTGATAACAATGTACTTGAAATGTTGTGGCAATTGTGGTAACTTGAATTGGGTACTAACCGTTGAAAGCAATGGAATTGGTACTAATAGTTTTGGAAATGCTTCTAACACTATTGTGGTGATGTCTTGAGGTGTACTTGTGGTTTATTTTTGTGACTTGCTGTTTGGTTGTGTTTGTTGTGAATTGAAACTGTACGATGGGTAGGGTTGCGCGCCGCAACACGATGTAATAAGGTGTGGGTTGATGTGATAAGGGTGACCGAGGTAATAAGGGTGGACGAGGTAATAATGGTGGAAAAGTGATCGAAATCACTGTTAATATATATATATATATATATATATATATATATATACACACACACACACACACACACACACACATTGAACAAAATTATGAAATCAATGATGTGGAATTGTGAAAGGAGACAACAAGAGAGTTTGTAACCTGTGGGGCACTGATTGCACATTTTGTTTGACTAATTGTACCTCTATGTGCGTTTGGTTGTTTGCTTCTATTACTGTGTTCTTGTTCTACTTGCATATAGCTTGAGTTTACTTGGGACAAGTTTGGTTCATACATACCAGTACAATTCAAATTTGCTGACGTCCCTTTTACCGGGGCGCTACATTCGTGCTATGATTGTAGGTGGATCTTCAGCAGGTACTCCAGTGCACCATCCGTAGCTCTTCCTTATTTCCCGTCAGCTGTATTGGTGAGCCCCTTTTTCTTTTCGGGGCCCTGCGTGGCTCATGCCACCTTGTTCTTGTATTTTTGGGATCCTATTTTGGTTGTGTAAAAAGGTATAGCTGGAGCCTTGTTACCAGCAAGTATAGTACTGTCATCTTGTATCCTTAAAGGCTCCGTAGACATGACGTGTGGGTCACGGACCATGTAATATGTACTTGTGTTTTGGGTATCGTAAATTGTAAACCACGTAATATCATGTATGTATGTATGGCTTGTTAAAAGGTATTTCAACTATAAACAGTTGTTTCCATTTGGTTAGTAAAGTAATGAAAAATATGGGGTAACTCGTGGGCTAGGGAAGACACTCGACTGGAGATTACCCGGTAGAGTGCCGGTCATGTCCCTCGGATTTGGGGCGTGACAAACTTGGTATCAGAGCCTAAGGTTTTAAAAAGAGTCCTAGGGTGTCTCGGAGCCGTTTCTAGTAGAGCCCTTCTTATCGGTGTGTTGTCGACCACATCTATAAGTAGGGGGATACACGGGCATTTAGGAAACTACTCTCTTCTTTGTTATTCCATTTCGTGCAGTGAAGTGAAAAATGAAAGTGTTTGTGTCTAACTCGTGCCTTGTTCTGAAACTTTTAGAGATGGCACCTAAGAAGAAGGTTAGACTCGCCCTTGAGGCCAATGCCACCCCAAGTGTGATTGCGAGCCATGTACCTGACACCGTGGGTGAAAGTGACTCCCCTACTTTAAATCTGCCTAGCCCGTCCTTTCATGATAATAGCACTCATGTTCCAGCAGCGGCAGAGGGCGTCACCATCCCTCCTGTCAATATTCCTAATCCTGGCATTGCTTCAGCTCCCAGTCCCGAGGCTTCTAATGGGGACCTTAGGGGAGCCATTCGTATATTTTGACCCAGTTAGTAGCTGCTCAGGTCCAGAGATCTCACGATGCCCCTATGTCCTCCAGCGGACAGGGAGATTCTGCCAGCTCCAGAGTCCACCAGTTTCTGTGATTGGCCCTTCCAGAGTTTTCAGGAACATGCCCAGAGGCCGATCCGTAGGATTTTCTTGATGAGATGTACAAGACCCTTCGTGTGATAAAGGCCACAGAATCAGAGGGGGTTGAGTTGGCTTCCTACAGGTTGAAGGGAGTGGCACGTTTGTGGTTCGAGATATGGGAGGATTCCTGCGAGGAGGGGAGCCCTCCGGCTAGATGGGAGGAATTTATGGATGCTTTTGTGGATAATTTCTTGCCTGCCGAGACAATGCCAGCCCGCGCCACAGAGTTCGAGG
Source organism: Nicotiana benthamiana (assembly GCA_034376525.1). Classification (NCBI taxonomy): domain Eukaryota; kingdom Viridiplantae; phylum Streptophyta; class Magnoliopsida; order Solanales; family Solanaceae; genus Nicotiana; species Nicotiana benthamiana. The sequence goes on along the minus strand of CM067331.1, from coordinate 12,981,405 downwards.
TTCTCAAGCAGGGCAACATGAGTGTTTGGGAGTACCATATGGAGTTTGTAAGATTGTCCAAGTATGCTCCTCAGTTGGTGTCGACCATGAGCTCGAGTTCGACGGTTTGTTCAGGGACTTAGTCCATTGGTGGTGAATGAGGCTGCTACAGCGGCCTTGCACTTAGATATGAACTACGAGAAGATTGTGGGTTTCGCTTAGGTCATTGAGGCTAGGAAATTGAAGATAAGGGCAGATAGGGAGAACAAAAACAGGGCCCGGTCAATGGGTCACTCAGGGAGGTCGGCTCCGGGGAGGGGGCCATCAGGGCCATCCCGGTCATACGTTCAATCTTCAGCCAGTGCACTGCCATCTGTGCACAACCATCAACATGGTAGTTCTTCGAGACCAGGTTCTGATAGCAGAAGGTTCCACCAGTCCTTTCATTCGGTGGTGAGGCCCAAGCAGCGGGGGGAGCTACATGTCCCAAGTGTGGGAAGTTCCACATGGAGACTTGCTATTTGGACATCCTGTTGTGTTACAATTGCGGGGTGAGAGCTCATGTCCAGCAGAACCGTCGTGCACCCAGACAGGGCATGGGTAGGGGATTCTCCCCGCCATCCGGTTCTATAGTTGCTACATTATCTGTGCTTCCTCCAGCACCAGCATGGCGTGGTGCAGATAGGGATGGGGCTCGTGGTAGAGGTGGACCGAGCTGGTTCTATGCTTTGAGTGGTTGCCAGAATGCTGAGTCTTCTCCATATATGGTTACAAGTATCTTTTCTGTTCAGGCCATTGATTTTTATGCTCTTATTGACCCTTAGTATTCTTTGTCATATGTCACTCTATTCATTGCTTCACGTTTTTGGATTGAGCCCGAACAGATTCTTGAGTCGTTCTCTGTATCAACTCCGGTTGGTAATTCTATTACAGTCGCGTGAGTTTATAGGAATTATGTTGTCACGGTGTATGGTCGTGTTGCCACGGGCGATATTGAGCTTGGGATGGTAGATTTTGTATGTGATAATGGACTGGCTTTATTCGTGCTTTAAACTTGATTGCCCGGCAAGAGTCATGAGACTCGAGTTTCCCAACGAGTCGGTTATTGAGTGGATAGGGAATGGTGTTGTGCCAAAAGGTAGGTTTATTTCTTACCTTAAGGCTTCGAAGATGATTAGAAAGGGGTGTGTCTATCATTTGGTCCGAGTGGCGGACACCACTTCAGATGTGCCTACCATCGGATCCGTGCCAGTTGTAAATGAATTTCCGGAGGTATTTCCAGATGAGCTTCCAGGGATTCCGCCAGATAGGGAGATTGACTTCGGGATTGATGTGTTGCCAGATACTCAACAAATATCTATTCCACAATACAGGATGGCGCCAAAAAAATTACGAGAGTTAAAGGAGCAGCTGAAGGATTTATTAGAGAAGGGGTTCATTCGACAAAGTGTGTCTCCATGGGGTGCTCCAGTTCTTTTTGTCAGGAAGAAGGATGGGTCGCTTCGGATGTGTATTGACTATCGGCAGCTTAACAAGGTCACCATCAAGAATAAATACCCTTTGCCCCGGATAGATGATTTGTTCGACCAATTGCAAGGTGCGAAGTTCTTCTATGAAATTGATTTGCGATCCGAGTATGACCAATTGAAGATCAGAGTACGAGATATTCCTAAGACCGCCTTCAGAACCCACTATGGTCACTTCGAATTCTTGGTCATGTCTTTTGGACTAACCAGCGCCCCGACAGCTTTCATAGATCTTATGAATCAGGTCTTCAAGCCATTTTTGGATTCCTTTATGGTTGTTTTTATTGACGACATCCTCATTTATTTGCGAAGCAGGGAGGATCATGCCGATCACCTCAGGTCAGTTTTGAAAACTCTTCATCAGCACCAGTTGTATGCTAAATTCTAAAAATGTGAATTTTGGTTGGAGTTTGTTGCTTTTCTAGGACATGTTGTTTCGGGAAAGGGGATTCAAGTGGACCCTCAAAAGATTGCAGCAGTGAAGGATTGACCTAGACCTACAACCCCCACGGAGATTCGTAGCTTTTAGGGTTAGCATGTTATTATCGGAGGTTTGTGGAGGGGTTCTCTACCCTTGCCTCCCTATTAACTAAATTGTCACAGAAATCAGTCAAGTTCCAATAGTCTGATGCTTGTGAGAAAAGTTTTCAGGAATTAAAGTCAAGGTTGACCTCAGCACCAGTGTTGGCTTTTCCGGAAGGTACGGAAGGGTTTTTGGTGTATTGTGATGCCTCCAAGGTCGGTTTAGGGTGTGTGCTCATGCAGCATGGGAAGGTTATAGCGTATGCTTCAAGGAAACTCAAGAATCACGAGAAGAATTACCCGACGCATGATTTGGAACTTGCAGTAGTTGTGTTCGCCTTAAAAATATGGCGGCATTACCATTATGGGGTCCATGTGGATGTGTTATCGGACCACAAAAGTCTCCAATATTTGTTCAACCAGAAGGTGTTAAACTTGAGGCAGCGATGGTGGTTAGAATTACTCAAGGATTATGATATGAACTTCTTGTACCATCCAGAGAAGGCAAACATGGTGGCCAACGCCCTTAGTCGGAAATCCATGGGTAGTTTGGCTCACTTGGGAATGGATAAGAGGTTCCTAGATCGAGAGGTTTATAAGTTGGTCAGCCTTGGAGTTTGTATCTTGGTCCCAAATGAGGAGAAGATTATGGTGCACAACGTAGAAGAGTCGTCGCTTGTAGCGGAAGTCAAGGAAAATCAGTTCAATGATCCAGCATTAGCACAAATAAAGGAAGGAGTTCGAAGCAACAAGATCTCAAGTTGTGCCCAATAGTTTGTGTGCTTTTTGGTAGATAATTAGCCCATGGTAAGGTGATGTAAGGAAATAATGATTAATTTGCATGGAGGAATTATATTGAAATGATTAATTGTATCATACTCTTGTGATAGGTAAATGGCTTGATAGTACAGACGATTAATGCTTAATTTAATTACATCTGGTGTACAAAAATGATTAGAAGTGTGTCGAGAAGTTGAATATGCACAAATGTGAAAGTCATGCATTGTATAACTGTGATAGGGGTAGCAAGAATTGTGTAATGGTGCATGGAAATATGTTTTTGGGACTCACTGACAGGTGGATATGTCCATATTACAAAGGAAACTCTGGCGAAATTTTTCTAAATTATAAAGGGTTAGTGAAAACTTAGGAACTTGCATATCATTCTTTCAAACCATTTGGATTTCGAAGTTCTCATTCGAGGACGAATGATTTAAAGAGGGGGAGGATGTAAGACCCCGTGAAAATGAGTGCTCAAGTCCTAGCAACTCATAGAGTCGGGTCCATCGATGTGTCGGAATCCTTTTCTACTGATTTTACACTTAAAAATATAGAGTCGAATTTTTCCGAAAAATGTCTTTTCTGCGGTTAGGAATGCGGTCGCATATCAGGTATGCAGAACGCATATCGATCGCAGAGTGGATCAGAGAGCAGCCTATTTGGATGTTAAAAATGCGGTTCATTATACGATCGCATAACCAATATGCGGACCGCATAGTAATCGCATAAGTTTCTCGAGGATTTGTGGAGGTCAATTCTGCGGTGCAATCTGCGACCGCAGAACAGGTATGCGTACCGCATTCTCACCACATACCCAAACTGAGAGGCCTGCAATTTGGGACCATTCTACGATCCAATATGCGGACCGCATGTCAGCTATGAGATCGCATAGTTGACCGCAGATCTGTCACGAACATCAGCTTTTTAAAAATTTTAAACCCGACCCTTTTCTAATAAAATACCCCTACCCTTATTTTTTACACATTTTCTGAACAAAACAAGAGAGAGGGAACAGAGAGTTCTTGAGAGAGAAAGAAATTTCCATCAAATTGATCCTCCAAAACCATCCGGACCGGGAAAATTATAAGTTATATTCTTCATCTTCACTCTTACAGGTAAAACCCCTAACCCTTTCCCCAATTTTTCTGAGTTAAGCTAAGGGAAGGGAGTCCTATGCCTTGAATTTGAACTAAAAACTGAAAACCCTCATGCATGTCACTCAAACCTATAATCTAGTAAAATGAAAATTGGATAGAAGTAGAGGACTAATATAGATAGCTTGGTGACTGAGGATAGGAGCTTAAAAGAGGGAATTCAACTCCGGGTATGTAAGGCTAACCTTGATTCTTGTGAAATCGCCTTGCTTGGTATGTAAATTATTTGGTAATAAATATCTATGTTGGTTATTTGTGAGCTTCTTCACTGGTTTGATTGTGAATGCACCTTGTTGTAAAAGTTGAATAACAAGTGATTGAAGGAATCAGTAATTGGTGAAACAAGCGTAAGTGTCATAACAATGTAATTGAAATGTTGTGGGCAATTGTGGTAACTTGAATTGGGTACGAACTGTTGAAAGCAATTGTGGTGATGTCTCGAGGTGTACTTGTTGTTTATTTTTGTGACTTGCTATTTGGTTGTGTTTTGTGAATTGAAACTGTACGGTGGGGTCGAGTTATGCGCCGCAGCACGGTGTAATAAGGTGTGGGTTGGTGTGATAAGGATGACCAAGGTAATAAGGGTGGCCGAGGTAATAAGGATGGAAAAGTGATCGAAATCACTGTTGATATACATATATATATATATATACACACATATATATACACACACATATATATATACACATATATATATACACACATATATATATATACACATATATATATACATATATATACACATATATATACATATACATATATATATATATATATATATATATATATATACATTGAACAAAATTATAAAATCAATGATGTGGAATTGTGAAAGGAGATAGAAGGAGAGTTTGTAACCTGTGGGGGCACTAATTGCCCCTTTGTTTGACTAATTGTACCTCTATGTGCGTTTTGTTGTTTCTTCTATTGCTGTGTTCTGGTTCTACTAGCATATGGCTTGAGTTTACTTGGGAATAGTTTTGTTCATACATACCAGTACAATTCAAATGTGCTGACGTTCCTTTTGCCGGAGGCGCTACATTCGTGCTATGATTGTAGGTGGATCATCAACAGGTACTGCAGTCCACCGTTCATAGCTCTTCCTCTTTCCCCGTCAGCTGTATTGGTGAGCCCCCTTTTCTTTCCGGGGCCCTGCGTGGCTCATGACACCTTGTTCTTGTAATTTTGGGATCCTATTTTGGTTGTGTAAAAAGGTATAGCTGGAGCCTTGTTACCGGTAAGTATAGTACTGTCGCCTTGTATCCTTAGAGGCTCCGTAGACATGAAGCGTGGGTCATGAACCATGTAATATGTACTAGTGTTTTGGATATTGTATATTGTACACCACGTAATATCATGTATGTATGTATGGCTTGTTAATAGGTATTTCAATTATAAACAGTTGTTTCCATTTGGTTAGTAAAGTAATGAAAAATGTAGGGTAACTCGTGGGTCTAGGAAGACACCTAGGTACACTCGACTGGGGATTACCCGGTAGAATGCCGGTCATGTCCCTCGGATTTGGGGCGTGACAGAACGCAACCCCCAGCACCATGATGAGCGGAGGAACTCCACCTCCTCCACCAGCAGATCTGACCGAACTACGAGAAAGGGGAGCTTCTACATCTACCTCTAAGGAAGCACCCCCGAAAGTCAAAGAGCTACTGAAAGAATGGCTCGCAAGCACTCTGAACGATTTGGTCAAAACGCCTCCACAAAGTGGAGTAAGACGGACGACAGCGATAGATCTCACCACGATAGAAGATGAGGCTGTGCGAGCAAACAGTGCGCTCGCCGACAGTCAGACCAACAATGATTCTCTCACAGCCATACTCAGAAAAATGGAAGAAATGGAGCAGGAAATTAAGTCGCTCCACGATCAAATGAAAGAAAATCAAGAAAGAGTGGACAAGATCCTGGGCGCTCCTAAGTTACTACCAAAGCACGACGTAGGGAGGTTAGTAGAATAACCTTACACAGAGGAGGTCGCACCATACCCCATCCCGAAGACCTTCAAAATAACCTCATATCTGAGGATGTACAATGGGACCACCAATCTTGAGGACCATTTGATCCACTACATCACGGATGTGAAAGGAAATGATTTGGTAAAGGAACATGTGCCATCAGTACTTCTAAAGAGGTTCGGCGAGACGCTGATCGATGGGGTGTTGGTATGGTACTCCATACTACCGGCCAAAGGTATCTCCACATTCGAGGAAATGGCGGACAAGTTCATCACAGCGCATGCGGAAGCAAAGAAGTCGGAGGAAACGGTCAACGACATTTTCACCATTCGGCAAACTGTGGGAGAAGGGCTCAAGGACTTGCTAGTCAGAATCAACTGAGTCCGGATGAGCCTGCCGAATGTATCAAAAGGTGTGGCAGTGGCCGCTTTCCAGAACGGGCTAAACAGGGATTGCTCGAGGGAGAGGAAGAAGCTGCTAAATCGCCTCATAAAATATCCCCCTACCACATGGGAAGAAATTCACAACGCATACTGCGCTGAGGTACGAGCAAATGAGGCAGATCTCAACAGCCCTACCAGGCAGCTGACAACAGTACTTCCGGAGACCAGGAGGGACCGATGCAATGAGGGACGATGAGAGCAAATCTCACGTCCCAACAGGGAAAGGCACCAACCGTATATCAGATCATTCTATCCACCGCCACCCAGGCACGCAGATGCACTATATCGACACGTCTCCCCCTTACGAAATGAACGAGGTATGCCTCCTTTACTATCTGCACATAACTTTTGTGTTTCTTTTTTCAGAGGTAGTGTATGCACTGGAAAAGCTGGGCAACTAGGTACAATGGCCGGCAAAGATGAAGTCGGACCCTACCACCCGAAAATCGAACGCCCTATGCGAGTTCCACTAGGAGCGAGGGCACAAGACCGAGGACTGCATAGGCCTCCGGCAAGAGGTGATCAGGATGCTGAACCCGGGATTCATGAGGGAAAAACTCAGTGACAAAGGGAAGCTCAACTTTGCACGAGGACGGGATCAACCCAACGGGCCACCAAGGCCACCCTCACCAATATGCACGATCAATATGATTATCGGCGGCGGCAATGACTCGACGGTCAATCATGTCAAATTTACCACCACTCACAAGTTGAAGAGAACTATCGCCCACAATCGGTATGACGACTTCGAAGATAGTATCACCTTCGATAAGTCTGATATCGACGGTTTGTCTTTTCCTTAGTACAACTCCCTGGTTATTACTTTACACATTGTAGATACAGATGTTAGGAGAATTATGATTGATAACAGAAGCGACACTTCTATTATCCACCCGAGGGTCCTTGCACTCATGGGACATAAGGATAAGATAATACGGCACTGCATAACGCTGACAGGTTTTAACAATGCAGTAGAAAGAACCTCTGGAGAGATAACGCTGCCTGTCTTGGTGGGAGGAGTCATGCTGGAAACCACCTTCCACGTGGTGAACCAGGAAATGCCATACAACGCAATCTTTGGACGGCCATGGATACATGCCATGAGAGTAGTCCCCTCCAGCTTCTAGCAGATGATCAAATTCCCTACCCCATGGGAATATTCAGCATACGGGGTGAACCCCACACCGCCCAAGAATGCTTCAAAATAGGTCAAGACTATGCCCACACCAAGCAACTCCAAGGAGAGAGCACGGAAGCAGAACAATCAGCTCGATTGGGGACTATGGCTCCCCCAACATAGGACGCTATCAAAGATCCAGATATCATGGAAGCCAGCAAAGCTACGGTTGAAGATCTCGATCCCGTACAGCTAGCCGACCAGACCCCACAAAGAAGGCCTATATCGGGCACGGCCTTTCGGATCCAAGTAAGTATTGTGAATTTTTATCTAACCATGTGGACTTGTTTGCTTTTTCCCATCCAGATATGCCAGGAATACCACGGGACATCGCCACTCACAAACTAAATGTCAAACGCTATACCCGTCCGTGAGGCAGAGGAAGAGAAACTTCAATGCCGCCATCAATGAAGCCGTAAGTGAAGAAGGAGACAAGCTATTGGAGAATGGTTCAATCAGAGAGGACAAGTACCCCGAGTGGGTTGCCAACATTGTCATGGTTAAGAAAAAAATTGGAAGTGGCGGATGTGCGTGGATTTCACGGACTTAAGCAAAGCAGGTCCAAAAGATTCATTCCCACTCCCCCAAATCGATCAGCTGATAGATGCAACTTCCGCGAACAAACTCATAAGCTTCCTAGATGCATATTCAGGCTACAATCAGATTATGATGTCCAAAGAAGACCAAGAGAAGACGACCTTCATCACTCACCGTGGAACGTACTGCTATAAAGTGATGCCCTTCAGACTCAAGAACGTGGGGGAAACGTACCAGAGATTGGTGACCGAGATGCTCAAGGAACTACTTGGAAAATGGAAGTCTACATCAACGACATGTTGGTAAAGTCGTCCAGAAAGGAGGATCACCTCGACAATCTTAAGGAGGCCTTCAAAATATTGAGAATATACGGGATGAAACTGAACCCAAAAAAATATGCCTTCGCCGTAGCCTCGGGAAAAATCTTGGGATTCCTCGTATTTTAGAGGGGTATCAAAGTCAATCCAGATAAGATCAAAGCAATAGACGCAATCCTTGAAGTAATGAGCAGCAAAAAACAGGTACAAAAGCTCACAGGTTGGATAATAGCCCTTTCCAAGTTCATCTCGCGATCTTCCGACAGGTGCCATAACTTCTTCAGCATGTTGAAGAAAGGTAAGGAGCTCCAGTGGAACGAGGAATGCGTCGAAGCCCAAACGAATCTGAAGGAATACCTATCTTCGCCGCCCTACTAGCCGAAGCAAGCCCAGGGGAACTGCTCATGGTGTATCTGGCCGTATCTGAGGTCGCCGTCAGTGCTGTCCTAGTGCGCGAGAACAAAGGTGCGCAATATCCTGTCTACTACGTTAGAAAAACACTGGTGGACGCCGAAACTCGGTACCTGCACCCTGAAAAGCTAGTGTTAGCCCTGGTCGTAGCTTCACAAAAGCTGCGACCTTATTTTCAATTCCACCACTTCTCGCTGAGGAGTGTCCTACATAGGCCTGAGCTATATGGCCGAATCACAAAATGGGCCATTAAGCTCAGCGAGCACGAAATCTCGTACCATACAAGAAACGCCATCAAGTCGCAAGTCCTAGCTGACTTCATAGCCAATTTCAGCGCAGAAGTTCTACCAAAAGCGGAACTAGAGGCTCGACAGGACCTCCCCTCCAACGACCTATTGGTCCTCCACACTTATGGTACCGAAATGCTTCGGGATCGGGACTGGGACTCGCCCTCGAGGTCCCCACGGGTGAAACAATTTTCCAGTCCATACGATGCCCTAAGATAACTAACAACGAGGCCAAGTATGAGGTCGTAATTGCAGGTATGAAGCTAGCCATCAAATACAGAGCCCGGCGGGTCCTTCTCCACTGTGACTCGCAACTCGTGGTAAACCAGATCGCCAAGACTTACCATATCAAAGAGCAGAGGCTACAAAAGTACCCGGTAGAAATCCACAGACTAATGTCGGAGTTCGAAGAGTGCGGTTTGAACAATCAAGCGACCAGCTCGGTGAAAACGAACCCCGTAAATTCTGAGAGAATGGAACATCGAAGCGGACGGCCTGACAAAATTAGCCGCAGCTACCAAAAACATCAGCAAGGAAAGCGTGGTCACCCTCCTCCATTCAGCCATCGATCACACTGAGGTATTCTCATTAAATATAACCTGGGACAGGCGCAACCAGTTCGTATCCTATCTACAGGATGGAACGTTGCTGAGCGAAAAAAAGAAGCAAAGAAACTCCGCGTTAAAGCCGCCCGGTACTGCCTAATCAACAACGACCTCTATAAGAGAACGTTCGGAGGGCCGATGGTCAAGTGCCTAGGTCCGCACCAGACAAGGCTAGTACTCGAGGAGGAACACGAGGGTCACTGCGGCACCCATACAGGTAATCGCACCTTCGTATGATGCATCATCTGCGCCAGCTACTACTGGCCCACCATGAAGAAAGAAGCACCAGAATACGTCCACTGATGCAAACAATGCCAAAAGTACATCCCCACGATCCACCAGCCAGGGGACCCTTACACTCAGTCACCTCTCCATGGCCCTTCATCAAATTGGGAATGGACATAGTCTCCCCCTACCCACAGGATTAGGAAAGGTACGATTTTTACTTGTTTTGACTGACTATTTTTCAAAGTGGGTGGAAGCAGGTGCGTATGCACAGATACGCGAACAGGAAGTCATCGCCTTCATATGGAAGAACATCATATGCCGCTTCGGCATCCCTAAGGAAATTAGCTGCGACAACGGACGACAGTTCTTCGATCAAAAAATTACCGAGTTATTCGAGAAATGGCGCATCAAGAGAATCCTCTCCACGCCATACCACCCCGCCGCCAATGGACAAGAAGAATCCTCCAACAAAACCACACTAAACATACTCAAGAAAAATCTCGAAGACGCTAGAGGACTATGGCATGAACTGTTGCCCAAAGTGATGTGGGCACACAGGACCACACCCAAATCCAGTACAGGACGGAACCGACGCGGTCATACCCGTCGAAGTAGGCAAACCAAGCCTGAGACATTCACACACCAGCGGAACAGAAAATGACGCAAAAAAGTTCCAGGACCTTGATGAAGCCGAGGAAAGAAGATAAATGGCCCACATATGAATGGTGGACCAAAAGCAGCAAGTCGAAAGGTACTACAACACAAAGGAAAAAATAAGGCCGCTTAAAGTAGGAGATTACGTCCTCAAAGCCAAGACATTGGCCTCCAAAGATCCAAGTGAAGGAAAGTTGGGCACAAATTGGGATGGACCCTGCAAAATAACAGCAATGGCAAACAAAGGGGCATTCCAGCTGCAAATAATGGAGGAAAAACACTCCAGAACAACTGGAATATCGCTCACCTCAAATATTTCCATTTCTAAAAGGCGTCCCCCAGGTTGCACTCTTTTTCCCTTGCACGAGTTTTTTCCTAATTGGGTTTTCTCGGGGAGGTTTTTAATGAGGTAACGAAGAGGACACCTGGAGATATTTGTAGGATAAGTGTATCATGCCCGCCTCTCCAAGCGCTCTCCAGTTGGACCTGATACAGGGACTTCACCAGAGACATATCCAATATGTAAAAGGCAATGGCCACCTCCAACTTGTAAAAGGCTACGATCGTCTTCAATGAATGAAAAGGCTATAACCACCTCCAACTTGTAAAAGGTTACGATCATCTCCAATGAAGGAAAAGGCTACGGGCGTCTCCATTGAATGAAAAGGCCACGACCATCCCCAATGAAGGAAAAGGCTACGACCGTCTCCAGTGAAGGAAAAGGCTACGACCATCTCCAACGAAGGAAAAGGCTACGGCCGTCTCCAGTAAAGGAAATGGCTACAGCCATCTCCAATGAAGGAAAAGGCTACGGCCGTCTCCACTGAAGGAAAAGGCTACGGCCATCTCCAAGGAAAAGGCTGCGGCCGTCACCAATGAAGGAAAAGGCTACGGCCTTCTCCAATGAATGGAAAGGCTATGGCCATTCCCAACATGGCTAAGGCCATTCAATTGTACATGGTTAAGGCCATCGATTTAAAATGGCTAAGGCCATCAATGCTAACAGTCGACCCAACGTCGACTACGGCAGAACGAATGACTCAACGATAGTCAAAGTCAACCACCCGGCTAAAGCCGTTCAATCCTACATGGCTAAGGCCCTCAATTTAAAATGGCTAAGGCCATCGCTGCTAATAGTCAACCCAACATCGACTACAGTAGAACGAAAGACTCGACGACATTTGAAGTCAACCACCTGGCTAAGGCCGTTCAATTCTACATGGCTAAGTCTATCGATTTAAAATAGATAAGGCCATCGCTGCTAACAGGCGACCCAACGTCGACTACGGTAGAACGAAGAACTCGTTGACAGTAAAAGTCAACCATACGGCCAAGGCGATCGATTCAATTAAAGCCATCACCGTGAACTATCCACCTAACGTCGATTACGAAAAAACAAAGAACTGCACGAAGGGTGAGTCAAGCTAAAAACTACGAGTTACAAACACAATAGAAGTTCCAAGGAATAAAGAAAGGATAGAACCGAAGAAAGGTATGTACTGTTATTTTCAAAAAGTATATACATGATCGGCCCCAGAAAAGGGGCCATTTACAACAAAAGGGTACAAAAAGCAAACCCTAGACAACCCCATCACGCTGGCTGACACCATCAACACCCGGACCTTCATCGCCCCAAGCGGGTAATTCCTAGAGATCCAAGAAGCAGACGCCAGGAGATTAAGATCTTCCGAGTTATACCCTTCCCTAGCCGGCGCGGGAAATCCAAAAGCCATGTTAGGATTTGGACCGCCTCGGGAGTAAAAGTAATAATGATACACATGGTTGGTGATGACACCCCAAAGAGAGAGTCAAGTGTCAACGACCCTATACTGTCGCACAAGCTAACCTATCCGTCCATTGAAGACGCCCCTCGAGGAAGCCTCCAACAGACAGATGGACGAACTGTATGAGGCAAAAATGTTGTTCGCCCTGTGGCCGTCCAAGTGAGTACGCCTCACACATCGAGGCCGCTTTTGGAGCCTTTCCAAAGGGTGAGGACGACCCGACTAAGGGTGTCCTGATCAATTGAATAGAGGAACGACATTGTTTTGAGATAATCCTCGATCGTACAAAAATCCACCAACCCATGTACTTTAATTTTGGGCTATTTCGAGAAAGGATCTCCTAGTATATAAAGGGGACCTTATCCTTGTAATAGGGCATATCCTATTTACTCTGAATATATTAACTCTCTCTCTCTCTCTCTCTCTCTATTATCATCAAGTAAATATCTCTATATTCTTGTGTCTCCTTCTAACAACAAGAACTCTCAATTATCTTGTTTATTTCAAGGATCTACCACGATCCTAATATTGTAATTTCTAGGGCTTATTATTCTTGATTACGATTTACCCCCATATGTTTTTGATTGTTTTTTAGCTTGTAAAGTACATAGATCTTTTGAGCAAAACAATGATGCTAATGAAATAAGGGCTACAACTTCTTTAGTTGCCCCATGGTTGCACGTCAATAAACACAATTAAAAGAGCAGTTGTTCAAAGAAGGTTTAAGGGAAATTAAAAAAAAAGGAAATCGATTCTTCAATAGGATAAAACCTATTAACATATAAAAAAGCTTCTTCAGGAGGCTTGTTTTCAATTGAGTACTAAATAGATAAATATATTTACACCCGAGTCCCATATGGGTAGGCTTCTTCAGGAAGCTTATTTACAATGGAGTACCAAATAAACATTCATAATATAATATATTTATAACAATCCCCCTTTGATGTATAAAAGATAATGTGCCTCATTAAAACCGTACTAGGAAAAATCCCATGGGAAAAAATCCTAGTGAAGGAAAAAAAGTATATATTTTTAGTAATACGAATTGCTAGATGTCTCACTAAAACCTTATAAGGAAAACCCTGTGGGAAAAATATTAATAGTTAAAAAAGAGTGCATCACGTATTTTACTCCCCCTGATGAAAACCTTGTTTCAAATATGTGAGTCTCCGCATTCTAATCTTGTATAGTATCCCCTCAAAAGTTGAAGTTGGCAAAGATTTAGTGAATAAATGTGCTAGATTATCACTTTAACGGATTTGTTGCACATCCATATCACAATTTTTCTGAAGATCATGTGTATAGAATAATTTTGATAAAATGTGCTTTGTTCTATCTCCTTTATAAATCATCCCTTCAATTGGGATATGCATCGAACATTGTCTTCGTATAAAATTGTTGATCTTTTCTCACATTTCAAACCACATTTTTCTCGAATAAAATAAATTGTTGATCTCAACCGTACACATTCGCTACTTGCTTCATAAATAGCTATTATCTCGGCATGATTTGAAGAAGTAGCAACAATAGATTGCTTTGTGGAGTGCCATGATATGACAATACCTCCATATGTAAACATGTAACCGGTTTAAGATCGAGCTTTATACAGATCAGATAAATAACCTGCATCTGCATAACCAACAAGATCTGCTCTATCTTTGTTAGTATAAAATAAACACATATCAAGAGTTCCCTTTAAATATCGCAATATATGCTTAATCTCGTTCCACTGTCTCCATGAAGGATACGAACTATATCTTTCTAGTAAATTAACAGAAAATGTCCTTGTAGCATTAGCAAGATACATTAGTTCACCAATTTCATTGAGATAAGGTACTTCAGGACCAAGGAGTTCCTCATCCTCTTCTAGAGGCCGGACCAAATTCTTATTCACTTCAAGTGATCGAACAACCAGTGGTGTACTCAATGGGTGTGCTCTGTCCATGTAAAAACATTTTAAGACCCTTTCTATATAGGCAGATTGATGGATAAAGATCCCATCTGCTAAATATTCAATTTGCAGACCAAGACAAAGTTTTGTATTTCCTAGGTCTTTCATCTCAAATTCTTTCTTAAGATGTTCAATTGCCTTTTGGAGCTCTTCTGGAGTTCCAACAAGATTTATGTCATCAACATAAATAGCAAGTATAATCTTTTTTTTTGAAGCCATTTTTTATAAAAATACATAGACAAATAATAGTATTTATATAACTTTTTTTCAACAAATATTCATTGAGGCGATAATAACACATACTCCCAGCTCTCTTTAAATCGTATTTGATCGAGTACATTTTCTAAGACTTTGAATTATATGCTTTAAGCATTTGAAATCCTTTAGGTATCTTCATATAGACTTAATAAAATGAGTCATATAGGCTATGCCTTGCATTTAAATGGCATGACATCTCCAGGTGCCTGGACTACAGGTCTGATCCTTACAATCATTTATAATATTGCGCACTATATTATATCAAATATATTGTCAAGGATCATTTTATATCGGTTCCTAAGTGGCATAATTTATTGAGATCTCATCACTTTCTTTATTTTTAGGTAACTGAACTTCCTTTGGAGTTTCATGAAATGTTATGTCGTTGGCTCTTCTAGAGCTCATTTCTTCCTCATTATGATTATTTTGATCATTAGCTCCTATCACTTTTCAAGGATTGTTACCTTTGGATCCTATTGGTCTACCACTCTTCATGCGTATAGTAAACTCTATCCTTTAGGGACTTTAATTTTAATAGGAGCATTTGCAGCTAAATATAATATTTAGTTTTGGATCAACAAATGCTTCTGGCATTTGACTTGAATTATCTTATAAGTGAGGATCATATTAATGATAATTCGATTCATATAGTATATTTTGAATCTGTTTATTCCATACCCAAAAGTCTAGAAAAAACTAACATATATCCCCAATCTTCTTTGGGAAACATATTTTTGTGTTGTGGTAAATAAATTAATCATATACCACTCATCAAAAGATAGTAAAAATATTTGGTTTCTGATCCTAAACCAATTGTGCGGGGAGGACTTATCATATATTGTTGGTCTATTGCATACAAGTGTTGCTATATGCAATTTGAAAAATATTTGACCACCACATGAAGCTTAGTTCATATGAGCAATGGTATAGCCATTAATAGGAGATATTCGATGCTAAACCAGCTTGGATATAAACAACCATTATCAAGATGAACTGTCTTGATTTCATAATCTGAAAATTATGCTCTTAATTAAGAAAAGCACTTTCAAATACCAAACTCAAAGTTGACAATGAACACACATGTAACCATCTTATATATGCATCTATTAATGGTTCACATGATAGGTGAATGGGCCCATATTTAGCTTTTATATATTCCTGAATTTAGGGGCCTTAGTCCTAGCTTTAGCCGGTAAAATCAATGTATTATGAGAACAAGCCGCACAAGAGAATTTTTGAAGAATTTTCTGGTTCTTCAGTACATGTTTATCAGAATTCTCAAATAGCTCACTTAAAAATGGAAAATAAAAACTTCAAGTTTATCATAGAATGTGCTATCTCTTAGTAAACTTATACTTTACTATGGCATAAATTTTTGCATTAGTGAACTTCTGGTTTACTATGATATGATATAGTACAAATTGAAGAATATAGCGGGTAACTTATCATTTACATATTATTTTACCCCCTATGATTGTGTAAACGTGAAGATTTTCAATCTTCCAATCATTTGTAGTATTAATATGATAGCCAGTTATATTAGTAACTTCAAGCTTACTACAACATATGTTTTCAATCATATTATATGAACGATTTTGCATATAAGCTCTTTGAGAGCCTTCAATTTATTTTTCACTCAAATATTATTCAGACAGTACTTGTATCATGTATCTTTTAGACAAACAATTAGCTCTCCAAGATCTTTTGTTAAATTTTGTATTTTCAAATAGTGTTAGACACTTCTGGTGTCATGAGAGAAAATCATAATCAAATTAACAATATAAAGAGAACTCTAAATTTAAATTTATAAACGTAAGAGATTAAAATTTTTAGTATTTTTATCACCAACTTTGTGACAAATATCTCCTTCAAGGAGAAATACCATTAATATCTGAATATTTTATATCAAAGCGGTAACCATGTTGTCATTACATGCTTCAGGAAAAGATACATGAGTTGTTATTTCCTTCGGGAAACTCGATAACTAACCATAACATATTAATGTGATTGAATCGTAATATATTTACATCAATAGCTCACTCATATTTACGAGCTTTATTAATATTGTCACATTCACTACAGGAAATGGATTAATATTTATCAGAAGTTCTCATCCTTCAGGGAACGAACATAATTACCTGAATGCACGTTAATCATACAAATTTTGTGATGTCTTAGAAGCTCTTTTACGATAATGCTACTTCATGAGAAAATCGAGGCATGCATGTACTACAGAGAATATTGATCTAGTTTATCTCTAATTGTAACCATATAAAGCTTAAATTATCACTTCTGGTTGCCATAGGCATATACCACTTCTGGTGGTTAACAAAAAGAATTAGTTACAATAAGATATACGAAATAAAACCACTTTTGGTGGTTGTATATTTCTTACAAATTCTGCTGGAGTTTAGGTGAAATTAACAATATCATCCACTTTGTAAATCTTTATTAAGATAATCAAGAAGAAAATAAGTACAAAAATACCCATTGTATAACCATACGTGACCCCCAATCATTTGCCACATAAACTACTGGGGTAGTCTCTCGATCATATATAGCTTAAGTAAAATCAATTTTTTTTCTTTCCAATTTCACGAGATCTCATTCAAGTAAAACGGCATCTGCATCATTAGTTGGAAAGAAAAGACGTGATTAACATATATTTGGAGAAAGAAAGTTCGTACCTTGAATACTTTCAATAATTTGCTCGAGATGGCAGAGTCTTGTGTTGATAACGTGTTATGCAATAAAGAGTATAAAGTAAAGACAATGTCACGACCCAATTCCCGAACC
Organism: Nicotiana benthamiana; assembly: GCA_034376525.1. NCBI lineage: Eukaryota > Viridiplantae > Streptophyta > Magnoliopsida > Solanales > Solanaceae > Nicotiana > Nicotiana benthamiana. Next base: position 12,964,029 of record CM067331.1, on the reverse strand, counting down.
CGATCCTGATGGTACCTCTCGTGAAGACAAGGCCAGCCAGACCAAAATAAAACTCCTCTTTAAATAGTTATATAAATTAAACAGTTCTAAAACATGATTTAATAACCATAATTTTGCAGAAAGTAGCGATAAGAATAGGGAAAACCATCCCAACACAGCCCATATCAGGGTGTCACAAGTCATGAGCAACTAAGAAATCCAGTACAAGTCTATGAAATACTGAGTTCGATGCAAGAGTTTCTAGAAAGCATAAAAAGGATAAGATAAGGAAGCAAGGGGGTTGAGGATGCTAACAGCTACCTTGTAGTCTCTAAATCACTGCCTGGACTAGGAAGATCAGCGTTCAGGAGCGGACTCTGTGCTGCCTGAATCTGCACACACGGTGTAGGGAGTAATGTGAGTACCCCGACCCAGTGATTAATAATTATAAATAATGAATAAAAGAATGAAACATGTAAAGGCACAAAGCAATTCTATATCAAAGCAGTAAATCATTTAAGGCCGTAAATTAGTGAAGATGTCAGTTGGAATCACTTAAACAAGTAAAACAAAACATGTAATCATACAAGTAATTAACAAGTAGAAATCCGTCCCTCGGGCACAGTGTAAATTGCTCAGAACATTATCATCCTCTCAAGCCCACTCTCAGAACAATATGGGTACCCGCACTCACTGTGGGTGTGCAGACTCTGGAGGGGACACTTACGGCCTAGCCGCTATGTCAAACCTCCTCGTGGCATTATCACGCAGCACTCGGACTCACATCTCTCAAGCCATCTCGTGGAATATAAAGTATCCCAAGTCCTCAGCCTCATATCACTCATCATATCCTCACATATGGCCCTAGGCCTTGCTCAGTGATGAGTTATTATTTTACCAATTTATCTTGTCTTTAAACCTATACATTTGATATTTTTGAGTGATAAAATCGTGTATTTAATGTCATTTACTTCTATTTTACGGGTTGTATATGATTTAGAAGTAATGGTAAAGAAACCAAGTCAAAACAAGTTAAAATGGTGTAAAAATGGACAAGGGAAATCTACCTAGAGATTTACTCTTCGCGAATGCGAAGTGGACCACGCAAACGCGATGAAGAAAAACAGTAACCTTCGAGAACGTAATGAGGCAGAATATGAACCTTCACGAACGCGCTTATATAAATGTGAACGCGATGACTCAGGAATGTAAGCCTTCGCGAACGCGGAGGCTTGAGCGCGAACGTAAAGAAGAATTGGGCGTGAAAACTGGGCAGATTTGGAATTTCATATTTTATACCCCAAATCCTTTAATACTTAAATCAGCTCATTTGTAAAATATCATTTGGCTTATTTTCAGTTTAGAGAGAACAAGTATTGAAGCTAGGGTTTTGCACGCATACTTGGGTCTTGAAGATTGAAGCTTGTGGTTAAGATTTTCTTACCCATTTATATTTATTTATTTATTCATAATCTTGCTTTGTATTGAATATTTAAGTGTGTCGTATTTATTTCCAACATTTGAATCTTGTTTCTGGAAGTATTCATATGTAAAGTGTGGATTAAATACCTTGTTGTGATTATGTATGGAATGATTTTTATTTGTTTATGAGGTGAGTTATTGTTACTTTAATTATTCTTTTTCTTTAATATTTCCAAAGGGATTAGCTAACCCTAGGACTCGACCATTAACTCCGAATTAATTTTGAAAAAGATAATTTTGGGTTGGGAAAGATTAATTGACAAGAACTTGAGGCCTTAACCCTCATTTTATAGATTCTACCTAGAGATAGGATTGAACTACTTGTAGCCATTTCGAGAGTGCTTATTCTCTTAATATTTTTAGTGATAATTCAATTAGGAAGTCTTGTTAGTCTTCGGAAGAAGCTAATTGAGAATTATTATCCGTGGCTAATTAACATAAACTCATTCATATTTGTAAAATCATGAAATACATTTTATCGTGACTTGAGTGTAATTCCCGATGCATTCATACTTGCAGCCATTGATCATTTTACTTGCTTTCTAGGTTAGTTTATATTTTCACATTTAGGTATAAAAACTTTTCAAACCAAATTATTATTATTTGGAATTGCGCGATAAGTGATAATTTTCTTACATTCCTAATCGCCTACACATTGTTCTCTATTGGATTCGACCCCTATTCATAGTTGGGTAAATTATATTCCATGTTACCGTGTCTATTTCTTTTTAGTAGTGGATTTGGATGTCATCAAAATTGGCGCCATTGCCAGAGAATAATTTAGTGAAATTTATGTTGTTTGAGAAATAAGCGAAAGTGATTTGGTCCAAACTTATGAATATTTGTGTAATTATTTTTCTTACCTTGGTCTATTTTTCTTGTTTTTTTCTTGTTTAATTTCTTATTTTTGAAAAATGGCATCATATAAGGCTAATTGGTCGGATGGTAGTTGTTCATACTTTGATGACCCTTGTCCTTATTGTGGACGACCACACTCGTGGCATAATAGTTTAAATTCTCCTGGGAGTGGATTGTGCGCACAATTTCAAACCCATGAGTGGAGTATTTGTAATAAGTGTGGTTTTCAAAATGGTCATTGGAATGTTTGTGCTTATTTATCCTTCTCTTCCCCAAGACCATACTATGATGATTCTATTTTGTGTGATGAGAATAATAGGGCTATGGAAGTGGAAGAAGTTGAGCATGGCCAAAGTGAAGAGCTCAAGATTTGTTGGAGTAATTACATGAAGAAGGAAACGAGGAGCAAAAAGCCTTGGAGGAGCTTTTGGACAATAGTCTCCAAAATGACTTGGCATTTGAAAGGTTGCACTCACATATAGATGAAATGTTCGAAGCCTTAAGGGTTCAAAAAGTATCGGAAGTGAATGATAGCCAAGAACCCTCCTTGGAGATTGAATTCGAAAATCCTTCATTGGCACTTGATTAAAACCAAGAAGAACTCTCAAATTCTCAAAATGAGAAGATGATGCTCATGTTGGAGACCATTCTTTAAAATAAGGAGAATCACACCTTTGCACTCGAGGACTTGAAACAAAACTTGAATTACAATGATGAATACATCCGCACTTTGGAAAATCAAATACAAATATTAGTTGAGGCTCACTATGCCCACCAACTTGAGAGTGCGGAAGAAAGCCAAGAAGAGTCCAATTTCGAGGAAGAAAGTGAGCTTTACTTCGAGGAATCAAGAATTGAACATCTGCCAACTGACTCCATGATTCTTAAAGATGCCAAGAAAATTGTGGAATTAGATTCAACCAGTATAAATACAAATGTGGGTGATATTGACTCTAATCCGGGGAAAAAAGAGGATGTCAAAATAGAAAAACTGCAAAGTGAAAGCTTGAAGTCACATTCCAAGTATTTTTCAACGTTGGAATTGTGTGGTGATATACAAATTGAACTACTAGAGTCAATGAGGGATTGCGAGGAGGAAAGGTAACAACCATACATTTTACAGTTTCAGGAAACAAGAAAATAAAATAACATTCCTCACGTGAGAGCCAAGAAATGCAAAATGAAGAATTTAAGGCTCGGCTTGATCGTCAACTTACCACCCCTATCGCTCATGGTCACAAGCCTGATTCCAAGCTAGGTGCCCAATTCATATAATGCAAGTGCGAGAAAAGTGGTAAAATTGTTTGCGCCATGCCGCGATATTAAGTGCGGCGCTTGGTGGGAGACAACCCATTGTTTTTCAAATTTTTTTATCATTTTTGAAATATTCATTTTTAGAATAGCTTATTATATTTTTGCTAACCAATTTCCCAAGTTTTAGATTTTTTAGAGTTGATTAGAGCAGGTTGCAGTTTTCCTAAGAGCCAAACCCAGTAGCTGCCAGAACTGTTGAAGTGCAGGAAAAAGTTTGTCTTCGCGTTTGCGTACTGTACCCGCGTTCGTGTACTATTAGAATGGCCCTCAGCAAGATTTACTCAACGCGGTGCGTGTGACCTTCGCGAACGCGTAGGGACAGGTGAGTTAAAAACAAAAAAGCTATCGAAACGTAAAATTCTCCCATTTTGCTAAAAGAACAGTTCCTTCCACTCCTTAAGCCCTAATAATAAATTCATCCATAATCTTCAAGTGTATTGCAATTTTTCATCTCCATTCTCAAAGTATGTAATTTCGTCTCTCTCGTCTCAATTTTTTCTTCTCTTTCTTGGTGTGCATTTTGAAGCAATGGAAACACATGCATAGTTGTTGGTCCTTAGGGCTCATAATTGAAGCATTAATTTAGAAATTTATGCTTGAAATTAGTTGTTGCTTTCAGGGTGAGATTGGTTGAGAGTGAGTGCTTATTGTTACGAAATTTTTGGGCGAACATATGTTGTTAAATTCTCTGCAAATGAACAAGGAAAATTGGGCACCCTAACTGTTTGAAGAAACGCATGAAAGAAAAAAATGTGCTGGGCGAGGAAGATGGCCTTTGCGAACACGAAGGAAAAATAGTGGGGGCATAAAATATTAAACCATCGCGAATGCGATGTCGAGCTCGCGAACACAAAGGTCTGAGTCTGGGATTTTTTTTTAACTTTTTGCAAATGCAGATGGCTGCTCGCGAACGCAAAGAGCAATACTTGGCAGCCTCAAAAATTGACAAAAAATAGTAGTTTTGCACAGAACTGCCCGGGACCTTTTTCGCATATTACTTCGGCCTAAATACTTCCTAATACATTGGTTTAAGTGTCTGTATGAGCTTTTAACATTATTGGTCTATTTTATAGGTACTTTGGGCTTAAAATGGAACCAGAACATCATGAAATTGCAAAACAACATGTCTTTGGACCTGGACAAGAGGACGACTTTGATCATGAACGATTTCTATCTGCGGCATGTGAGCGGAGATACGATGAACTCTTGTCAAAGACAATCATCTGGGAAAGAGGCATAAATTTGGAAAACGTTGAAGCCAAAATGTTGGGCTTCTATGCGCGCTTGATGGAGAGCAGGTGGATTTGCTTTACTGAGCAACCAAACAACGCCAACCACACAATAGTTCTAGAATTCTTTGCAAATGCCTTGATGACCAACTTCCAAGGTGCCTTTATTACTATTGTGCGGGGCGTGCAAGTCCACTTCAACCCTGAAATAATCAATGGTGTTTATGAACTCCCCAATGTCCACAATGAGGTATACAGAGTCAGACACAGAGCCAGAGTAGGAGGAACCAGAGCTTAGTAGACAAACTACATGATGGGGTTACTCCGAAGTGGCTGACAGTGCATAAGGGAGTTGATTCACATGGTTTTATAGCTGAGGCAAAGACATGTCTCTCAAATATCTGTTCAAGAGTGGCGCCCTCTACTAATGACATTGATGTGACACTGGACATGGCACTGATCATTACTTCCATCATGGATGGACTACTTGTGAACGTAGGGGAACACATTGTCCGAGAAATTGAAAAAGCCACTCATAGGCGGTCTATGAGCCTGTTCTTTTCATCCTTGATCAATAGACTTTGCTATGATTTTGGGGTGCTTAAACGCCCTAATGATGTTGATAAATGTCCAGGAAAGCTGATGATCCATCCCTTTCTAATAAGGGGACCCAGTGGAAATCAAAAAAATGGCGCATTGATTTTCTTCCTCTTTATTTGGGCAGTTCTCCGAGACCAATACTGATCCCGCCATATCCTTTGACCCCATGGGACCACTCCAGTGCGGTCCTCACACTATGCGCCTCTTGTCCAGCCAGATATATGGGGTAGATGCACATCTTAGGCAGCTTATAGCTGGCCTTCCCACTGGCCTACTGGGGGCTAGCGCATCTACTGGGACTGCTGCCCCACCATCCATAGAGGATAGATATCGTCAAAGAGAAAAAAGAGATAACAGGCAAGATGGTGGCCATTAAAAATAGATTTGAGAACATGAGTCTCCGGCAAGGAAAGATGGAAAAGAGGCAGAGAAAGTTCAAAGAGCATGAGAAGAAGAAAGGTAAATTGCTATCCAAGATAATGCAAAAGTTGAGTACACTTTGTGGTTCACATGACTCGGATGATGATGATGATACAGACTTGGAGCTTAAATTTCCCACCACCTCCAGTTCTGACTGATACAGTATTCAAGGAGCACTTTTTACCATTTCTTTTATCATTTTTATTTGCATTGGGGACATTGCAACATCTTTAGTTGGGGGTGGCTTCTTGTATAACTGTTCTTATTGTATAATTGTGGGTATGACATATTGGTATTATGTTTGTTCTCATTTTGTTGTTAGTGTATTTTGATGTGTTATTTTAGTATGTTCATTAGCTTCTTAATTTTTTTAGTTACTTGATACTTATTAGCTTCTTAATATTTTTATCTTAGCTTCTTAACTTGTTTTTAGCTTCTTAATTCCTTATTAGATTCTTAAATTAATTTTTATTTGCTTCTTAAATATTTTTGCTTTTATAGCATGTTTTATGTTAGTGGTGATATCCTTAGTTTTCTTTGTACCACAATTTTTTTCTAAGGATGCCAATTTTCTTCTTGAATCGGGTAATTGTAGAAGATTTTTGTCGACTTTTTCCGATGATGGATAGATAGACAACTTTCTTAAGGGAATTAGCCTTGAAGTTAGCTATAGTTTTTATTAATTTATGAAAAATAAATGGTTTGATTTGGGGGTTGTGCCCATTGACCAAATTGTGGGTTCCTGGTACCAATATGATTTAAACCTCGGCATATGAATATGGTTGTTGAAAAATAAAAATAATTGAAGTAAAGATTTCATGACTTTTAGACTCAAATTTTGGCTCTTTAATTCACTAAATAGCTTCCTATGCTTTGTGAAATATTTTTGAGTCATTGGTTTAAATTGAATTTTGGATTTGTATTCCACTCGAATGTTCAGGTGCCATTTGTGGTGAGATTATTTGTGAGTGCTTTTGCATTACTTGCAGTCTAGAACTTTCCCGGAATGTGCTTCAAGGCAAAATCATAGACTAACTTTGTTTCAAAAATGATATTAGGCCTTCTTTGGACCGCTAGTATGCCTTAAAGTTTCTACCTTTGAATATTTTCTCTAGTCAGCCCATTTTGAGCCATTAACCTTATTCTTTGGCAACCATATTACAAGTTTAAATCCTTTGTTCTTACTTGATCTAGCTTTTGGAACCCTACCTCCCTAATTACTTTGAAAGTATAAACATAGGCTAAAAGCCTAAATTTGGGTGCGAAGGTAGGAAAAGTTGTGATATGGAATTTGTTTGAAAAGGTGGAAGGTAAAAAAATGAAACCTTCCTTGAAATTGAAAAAGAAAAAAAATAGAAAAAAGTATAAAACATTGTGAATAAAGGGAAGACTAGGTGTGGAATGAAAAGTGAAGAAAGGATGAGAAATATTTTTGAAGGAAGTGGACTTTAATTGTAAACTTTGTAGTGCTTGGGGAGGTTTTGAGTCACTTTAACCAAAATTGTACTCCTACCTTAACCAAAAGCCTAAACAACAACCCCTTAAGTCCTAGTTGATTTTGAACAATGAAGGGCAAACCTATGGTACTACTTGTATGCATTTGAACATCTTTTTGAGAGAGAGTAAATTCTTTCCATTTGATATCCCATTTTTCTTTGAATTAATATTTATGAGTGTGGGCTCTCTGTTAAATGTGACGGCACATGAAAGTTGAGTTGTGAATTTAATCCCATTTTCAATTGGAAGGAATGACCAAAGAAAGTTATTTGTGATGGAGAGGCAAATTTTGAAGCTTTAGTGTCATGACTTGATTGCTACTTTGAGTTGTATTAGTGTTTGAGCACTTGAAATATAATGAAGTTCATGATAAGTGCTTGATAATTCATATGCTTGGGAGAAATTGTTGGGTACTTGTGATGACCCAAAGGGTCGTCACCTATTTTTTGTTAAAAATATCATTTAGAATTACCTCGATTTGCGTTCACAGTCCAGGCGCGTAGCCGGAAAGTTTAAATATGGATTTTGTAAGAAAAATGCTAAATTTTAATATTAAAATAATTAAATTAAACTTCGGTCAACATTTTAGGTAAACGGACCCGGACCAAGACCCGGTCCCGGAGGGCCCCGTAGGAAAATATGGGACTTGGGCGTGTGCCCGGAATCGAATTCCGAGGTCCTAAGCCCGAGAAATGAATTTTGTTTGAAATTATTTTCTGAACTTAAACAAGGAAAATGGAAAAAAAATTCGATTAGAAGACTATGGTATCGAGCCCGTATTTTGGTTCCAGTACCCAGTACAAGTCTTATATATGATTTAAGCACTTTCCGTGAAGTTTGGTTAATACGGACGTCATTTGACGTATTTCGGGCTTAAAATGAAAAATTGATGGTTTATGAAAAATTTAGAAGATTCGATGTATACGATGTTATTCTGGTGATTTGGTCACACAAGTAAGTTCGTAGGATATTTTTGAGGCGGTGTGTATGTTTGGCTTGGGGCCCCGAGGGATCAAGTGAGTTTTGGATAGGTGTCAGAGTGCATTTTTGAACATTGGAAAAATCTGGCATGTTCAGTTCTGGTATCTTCGCATTGGGTGATTTTTTAAGAACAAGTTTCATTCCAAATCATTTGTATGTCGATTTTTACTTAATTTTTTTCATTCTTTAACATCATTAAACATGTTTTCAACTTAAAATCAAGGATTTTCACATGTCAAATTGGGGATTTTGGGTAGAATTTAGGTTTTTCAAAAATTGGGGATTTGGACCTCAATTTGAGGTATGATTTCAAAACAAATCATAGATATGCACTCGTTGAGGAATGGGTAACCGGATTTTGGTTTGAACCTAGGAGTTTGGCCACGTGGGCCGGGGGGCATTATTAGACCTTTTGGGTAAAACTTTTGGAAATTCATTTCTATGCATTCAAATTGATTCATTTAGCATTTGTTGATGTATGTAAGTAACTTGTGACTAGATTCGAGCGATTTTGTGGTGGAATCGAAGGGTAAATATACACTTAAGGCTTGAGTTGAGTTTAAGGCATCGAGGTAAGTGTTCGGTCAAACTTTAGCTTGATGGATTACAAGTTGAGTCATGATTGCTACTTATTGTGTGTTGTGTATGATGTATGTGCATGGTGACGAGTATCCATATGTTAGTGTAAAGAATGACCGTGGGTCTTAAATTGATAATTATGTATTCTTAATTGATTCTATGAAAGAGTTGTTTGATGAGCCTTGATGTTGAATATTGGTTTTAACTATGTTAAGTAAAGATGGAATATGATTGGTTATAGCTGATTCTCCCTTGCCGGGATGTTTGATTAGTTATTATTGTTTTTCCTTGCCGGGAAGTTATTACATTGTGTTGCTCCCTTTCCGGGATTATATTGTGTATTGTGTAGAAAGAAATGGGTACGCTAACCACGAGATATTAAAATGGGAGCGGGTGGTACGTCTACCGCAAGATATTGATTGAAATGGGAGAGGGTGGTACGCCTACCCCGAGTCATGATGAAATGAGAGAGGGTTGTACGCCTATCACGAGATATTGAGAAATGGGAATGGGTTGCACGCCTGCAACGAGATGAGCATTAAAAATGAATGTCGTTTTATGTATTCTTATCCATGTTAGTAGCTTTATAGTTTGTTCCACTGTTAGATTTTGAGAATCCTATTTATTTTGCTATCCCTAGAGCATGTTTTCCCTTCCCAGTTTTGCTTGTTATTTCCTTACCCATATATTGTACAACTGCACAAGTTTATCTGGAGTCTTGTCCTACCCTCGTCACTACCTTGCCGGGGTTAGGATAGACACTTAACAACACATGGGGTCGGTTGTTCGGATGCTACACTCTGTGCTATTTTGCACAGATCCAGGTGTTGGAGCACCAGAAGTAGTATGGGAGCGAGCCTTCAGTCCAGGGACACCGAGGTAGACTTGCTGACATCCGCATGCCCGGAGTCTCATCTATCTTTTATTTCCGCCCGTTTTTCATGTATTTCGAGACAAACAGTGGCATTTCCGTTCAAACAATTCTATTTAGTACTCTTAGTAGTCTGTGAGGGATGTGACACCAATTCTTGGGTAGAGATATATAGTGAATTTCGCATTATTGTTTAGTTTATTTAACTTAATCATTCCGCATTAATTTTCATGTTTCCGCAGTTGTTAATTATTGATCACTTGTTGTTAATCTTGGTAAAAATGGCTTAAAATAAATGAGAATAATGTGTGAATGTGGCTATCCTAGCTTCTACGAGTAGGCGCCATCACGACTCCCGAGGGTGGGAAATTCCAGGTCGTGATAGTACCAATCGAAGTCATGCTTTTGTGCTTATAGTAGACCTATTTGTCTTAGAATGATATGGATGCACTGTTGAGTTAACTATTTGGGAGGAGATTTTGTCGCTTTCAATGCTTGAGGATAAGCAATAGTTTAAGTTTGAAGGTTTGATGAGTTGGTATTTTGCCAACTTATCTTGTTTTTAAACCTATAAATTTGCTATGTTTGAGTGATAAAATCGTGTATTTAATGTCATTTACTTCTATTTTACAGGTTTTATGTGGTTTAGAAGTAATGGTGAAGAAAATAAGTCAAAAGGGAGCTAAAATGGACAAGAGAAACCTTTTTAGTGATTTACTCTTCGCGAACGCGATGAAGCAGAAGCCAGGCCTTAGCGAACGCGAAGTGCACCAGACAAACACGATGAAGCAAAACAGGAACGTTCACGGACGTGAAGATATAAGCGCGAACGCGATGAGGCAGAACAGGAACCTTTGCAAACGCGATGCTATAAATGTGAACATGATGACTTAGGAACGTATGCCTTCGTGAACGCGGAGGCTTGAGCGTGAACGCGAAGAATAACTAGAGAGAACAAGTACTAAAGCTAATGAGTTCATTTGTGAAATATCTTTTGGCTTATTTTCAGTTCAAAGAGCTAGAGAGAACAAGTATTAAAGCTAGGGTTTTGCGCACACACTTGGGTCTTGAAGATTGAAGCTTGTGGTTAAGATTTTCCTACCCATATATATTTATTTCTTCATTTCCTTGATTTGTATTGAATATTTATGTGTGTAGTATTTATTTCCAATACTTGAATCTTATTTAAGGAAGTATTCATATGTAAAGTGTGGATTAAATACCTTGTTGTGTTTATGTATTGAATGATTTTGATTTATTTATGAAGTGAGTTATTGTTAGTTTAATTATTCTTCTTCTTTAATGTTTCCAAAGGGATTAGCTAACCCTAGGACTCTCCCATTAACACAGAATTACTGGGAAAGTTTAATTAACAAGAACTTGAGGTTTTAATCCTCATTTTATAGGTTCTACCTAGGGATAGGATCTAACTACTTGTAGTCATTCCGGGTATGCTTAATCTCTTAATTGTTTTAGAGATAATTCAATTAGGAAGTCTTGTTAGTCTTCGTAAGAAGCTAATTGAGAATTATTATCCGTGGCTAATTAACATAAACTCGCTCATATTTGTAAAATCATAAAATACATTGGATCGTTACTTGAGTGTAATTCCCGGTGCATTCATACTTGTAGCCATTGATCATTTTACTTAATTTCTAGGTTTGTTTACATTTCCACATATCGGTATAAAACCTTTTCAAACCAAATTCTTATTGTTTGGCATTGCGCAATAAGCGATAATTTTCTTACATTCCTAATCTACTACACATTGTTATCTGTGGAATTCGACCCCGACTCATAGTTAGGTAAATTATATTGCATGCGACCGTATTTATTACTTTTTAGTAGTGGATTTGGACGTCATCACTCAGTCTAGAAATAATCACAAGCCCCTCGAGCATTAGTAAAATAGTAGTGCTCAGCGCAAAACATCATTAGAAATATCATTTAAGTCTTAAATACAAGTTAAAGTAGTTGAGTTTGTCAAATAGTATTAATCAATAGGACTGAGTTCAAGTAATATGTCAAAATAGTGAGGAAACGGTGATAAAAGTCAACATAGAATTCAAATAGTCGGCATGAAGCCCAAATATAGCAATAAGCCCAAATCATGATGGTACCAAATATGTCTCAATCAAATACGCTGTAAAAACATCAAACGGGACTGAACAAGTCACAATCCCCAATAGTAAATGACCTCGCGCTCGTCATTAAGCGTCATTAATATGGTACTATGTTGTGCAAATCCGGGGTTTCAAACCCTCATGACATTATTTACAATCACTACTAACCTCGAACCGGCTACAACTCTAGCTCGCGACGCCTTTGCCCCTCGAATCGTTCTGCACGAGTGTCAAATCTGAACAAAACCAGAACGAATATGTTACAATAGGCTAATGGAACAAAACCCAAGCAAAACCAATAACAAAATATCAAAAATCCCGATATTGGCAAAACCCGAGCCCCGGACCCACTTCGCAAAACTCATAAAGTTTCACATCGTATCTCGTCACAAGTCCATACATATCAAGAACTCTCAAATCCGAGTTCAAATGCTCCCTCAAATTCCAAGCCCTAGTTCTTCACTTTTTAGCTAAATTTTCATGAATTTCTAGGTTAATTTCACAATAAAATCACGTTTTTGGGTCATAAAACTTACTTCCATTCAATCCTCCTCGGATCCGTCTTCAATTTCCTCTAAAAGCTCTCAAAATAATCAACAATGGTGGAGAAAACGACTTAGGCTCGCGGAGGAAATATTTTTAAATATTCTGCCCAGATTCTGGAGTTCCCTCTTCGCGAACGCGGTCAAACCCAAGCGTTCGCGATGCACAATTTATCTTTGACCAAAATTAACCCTTCGTGAACGCATCTGAACACCCTAGACACGATGTTTTGGGCCTATAAACCTACACGAACGCGATACCCTATACGCAAACTCGAAGTGAAATGGCTCTAGGACCTTCACGCGCCAAACAACACTATGCGAATGCTACAACTGAAACGCGAACACGAAGCACAAACCAAACGAACCTTTTGTGAAAATGACGCACAAAAAATCAGGCACCCCAACTTCCTTTTACGCAAACGCGAGGGCCTTCTCGCGATGGCGAAGGAAAAAATTTGCCTACACCTGCAGCTGCAATTCTGCAATTTCTTCCAATTTCAAAACCTCCTGTTAGCCATCCGAAATCACCCCGAGGCCCCCGAGACCTCAACTAAAAGCACCAAAACATCCTAAGACATCACCCAAACTTGTTTCATTCATCAAAACACCTCAAACTATAGCAAAACCATCAAATTCAAGCCTAAGTTCTTCTAAAACTTCCGGAACACACATTCAGTCAAAAACCCAACCCAATCACCTCCGATTAACCTGAAATTTTGCACACACATCCCAAATCACTTAACGAAGCTACTGCATCTCTCAGAATTCTATTCCGACCCTCGGGTCAAAATCACACCTACCAACTAGAAATCGCCAAAATACTAACTTCGCCAAACAAGCTAATTTATACACCGGACCTTCCTAAGTCATAAATCATCCTCTGAAGCTAACCGAACCATCGGCAATCACATCTGAGCCCTCTAGAACATAAGTCAACATCCGGTTGACTTTTTCAAACCAACCCTTCCTTAAAGAAACTAAGTGTCTCATTTCCTACCAAAACTACTCCAAACTAACTCGACCACACAAGACACGGATAATGAAGCATAAAAAAGTAAAAAATAGGGGAAACGGGGCGGTAAGTCATGAGATGGCTAGCAGGGTCCTCACATCCTCCCCAACTTTAACAAACGCTCATCCTCGAGTGATTCAAGAAACACACCTGAAGCCTCAAATAGGTGAGGACATCTGCTCCGCATCTCCCACTCGGTCTCCCAGGTAGCCTCCTCCACGGGCCAACCTCTCCACTGCACTTTCACTAAAGCTATATCATTTGATCTCAACTTCCGAACCTTACCACCCAAAATATCACTGGCTCTACATCATAGACCAAATCACCATCTAACTGAACCGTGCTGAAATCCAAAACATGAGACGGGTCCCCAACATACTTCTAGAGCATAGAAACATGAAATATCGGATGAACGCTCGACAAGCTGGGTGGCAAAGCAAGCATATAAGCCACATCCTTCATCCTCCGAAGAACCTCAAAAGGCCCAATGAACCGCGGACTCAACTTCCCTTTCTTCTTAAACCTCATAACACCTTTCACGGGTGGAATTTTTATCAAGACCTTCTCATCAACCATATAGGACACATCTCGAACCTTCTCACCTTCATACATTGCCATCTGAATACTGGACTGATAGCTGTTGTTGTAGGCAAACTCTGCAAGCAGCAAAAATCATCCCAAGTACCCTCGAAATCAATAACATAGGCACGCAACATGTCCTCCAATATCTGAATGGTGCGCTCGGACTGTCTGTCCGTCTGAGGATTAAATATTATACTCAACTCCACCTGAGTATCCAACTATCGCTGAAAAGCCTTCTAGAACTGGGAAGTAAACTGAGTGTCTCTATCTACGATAATGGAAACTAGAACACCATGCAACCGAATAATCTCTCGGATGAAGACCCCTGCCAGCCGCTCCGAAGAATAGGTATACATACCAGAATAACATGCGCGGACTTGGTTAGACGATCCACAATCACCCAAATAGCATCAATCTTTTTCAAAGTCGGAGGAAGACCACTCACAAAATCTATTGTGACTCTCTCCCACTTCCACTCGGGAATAACCATCCGCTGAAGCAATCCACCCTTACTCTGATGCTCATATTTCACCTGCTGATAGTTGAGACACCGAGCCACAAATCCCACAATATATTTGTTCATTCTTCTCCACCAATAGTGCTGCCTCAAATACTGATACATCTTCGCAGCATCCGGATTAATGGAATGTCGCGAGCTGTGGGCCTCCTCCAGGATCAACTCTCTAAGCCCATACACATTGGGCACACAAATTTGGCCCTGCATCCTCAATACTCCATCATCACCATTGGTCACGTCTCTGGCATCATCATGCTGAACCTTGTCCCCAAGGACAAGCAAATGCGGATCATTATACTGGCGCTCTCTGATGCGATCATATAACGAAGACCAGGGTACCACACAGGCTAATACCCGACTGGGCTCTAAAATATCTAACCGTACAAATCGATTGGCCAAGGCCTGGACATCAACTGCAAGGGGTCTCTCCCCGATTGGAATGCATGCCAAACTCCCCGTAGTCACTGCCTTTTGACTCAAAGCATCGGCCATACATTAGACTTTCCAGGATGATACAATATGGAGATATCATAGTCTTTAATAAACAATAGCCATATCCGCTGCCTCAAATTAAGATCCTTTTGCTTGAACAAATGCTGAAGACTGCGATGATCGGTGAACACCTCACAAGATTCGTCGTACAAGTAATGCCTCCAAATCTTCAATGCATGAACTGTGGAAGCCAACTCCAAATCCTGAACAGGGTAGTTCTTCTCATGGGGCTTCAACTAATGAGAAACATAAGCAATCACTCTAACCTGCTACATTAATACACAACCAATCCCAACTCTCGAAGCATCACAATACACTATACAAGAACCTGAAGCTGATGGCAAAACCAAGACTGGAGCTGTGGTCAAAGCTGTCCTCGCACTCGTCCGACCATACAAATGGAGCACCTTTCTGTGTCAACTTGGTCAAGGTCGAGGTAACAGATGAAAAATCCTGAACAAATCGGTGATAATAACCCGCCAAACCAAGGAAACTATGAATCTCTGTGGCCGAGGACGGTCTAGGCCAACTCTGAACCACCTCTATCTTCTTCGGATCAATTTTAATTCCTTCGTTGGACACCATGTGCCCCAAGAAAGCCATTGAACTAAGCCAAAATTCACACTTGGAGAACTTTGCATAAAGCTTCTCCTGCCTCAATCTCTGCAATACAGCTCATAAATGCTCAGCGTGCTCCTCCTAGCTACGCGAGTACACCAAAATATCATCAATGAATACTATAACAAACGAATCCAGATAAGGCCAAAATACATTGTTCATCAAATGCATGAACACTGTTGGGGCATTGGTCAGCCCGAACGATATGACAAGAAACTCATAATGACCATATCTGGTCCTAAAAGCAGTCTTAAGAATATCTAAATCCCTGATCTTCAGTTGGTGATAGCCCAAACTGAGATCAATCTTGGAGAACACCTTTGCTCCCTAAAGTTGGTCAAATATATCATCAATACGAGGCAGGGGATACTTGTTCTTCACTGTTACTTTGTTCAATTGCCTATAATCAATGCACATTTTCATTGTGCCGTCTTTTTTCTTCACAAACAAAACCATTGTACCCCCAAGGTGACACACTAGGCCGAATGAACCCCTTTTCTAGGAGCTCCTGAAGCTACTCCTTCAACTCCGTTGGTGCCATACAATACGGCGGAATAGAGATAGGCTGAGCCTCGATACCAGGTCAATACCAAAATCAATATCCCTATATAGTGGCATGCCCGGCAGGTCTGCAAGAAACATACCGGGAAAATTCCGCACAACTAAAAAAGAATCAATATTAGGAGTCTCAGTTCCAACATCCCTCACAAACTCCAAATATGAAAGAAACCCCTTCCCAACCATATGATGGGCCTTCAAGAAAGAAATAACTCTACTAGGAAAATAATCAGTCACACCACGCAACTCGATCTGCGCTACACCCGGCATGTCCAAAGTGACTGTCTTAGCATGACAGTCTAGAATAGCATGACACGGAGATAACCTATCCATGCCCAAAACAACATCAAAGTCCACCATGCTCGGTAGCAATATATTAGCTCGGGTATTTAAACCCCCAATAGCCAAAACACATGACCAATACACACAGTCCACATCAACAGTATCGCCCACCGTGGTAGATACATGAACAGGTAAAGCAAGAAACTCCCGGGGCATACCTAAAAATGATCAAAATATGAAGACACATAAGAATAGGTGATACCGAGTTCAAATAATATAGAGGCATCTCTGTGGGAGACTAAAACAATACCTATAATGACAACATCTGAAGCACTGACATCTGTACTACCTGGAATAGCATAAAAAGGAGCCTGGCCATCGCCCGATCGACCTCCACCTCTGGGGCGACCCCTTGCTGCTTGACCTCTACCTCTAGCTAGCTAGGAAGATGGTGAAGTAACTAGAGCAGAAGACGAGGGTTGGCCCCTCTGTTGAGATGAACTAGCAATACGAGGAGGACACTGCCTCCACACATGCTAAAACTCTCTACACTCAAAACAAATCAAAGGTGCTGGAGAATGGGACTGACGAGAACCCCTCGCATCGGAGTGACTAGCTGACGCACTCAGCATGGAAAAACCCTGAACAAACGGGGCACGATATGAACTCTGACCTGGAAGGGCGCTGAGTGAAGGCTAACCCTGCTGAGAACCATGATAAGCACAACCTGAAGATGCCCCACGATAATCGGACGGGCCGACTGAGAAGGCCTGAAAGAGGGACCTCTACCATTCTGGAACTGGCCCCTGGACGGATCACCACTGAAGCTGCCAGAACCTCGAGGCCTCTTAGCCTCCCTCTCCTCTCTATAATGACGGTGAACCGTCCCAATCTCACAAGCGATATCAACCATCTCCTCGAACGTAGCACCATATACTCTCTCTAGTCATTAGAATACTAAGATGATAATTAAGGCCATCCACAAATATCTTAATACTCTCACGATCAGTCGAAAGCATCCAGGCGGCATGACGAGCCAACTAAGAAAACCTCAACTCATACTATGATACAGTCATATCCCCATGTCACAACCACTAAAACTGTCTATGCATCTCCTCTCTGCGGGACTGCGGTGCATACTACTCCAAGAGGAGAGTGGAGATATCCCGCCAAGTCAAAGGCGCTGCACCAACCGTCCTACGCCTCTCATATGCTTCCCACCAAGTGAAGACAGCCCCAGTAAACTGAAATGTGGTAAATGATACACCACTGGGCTCAAGAATCCATGTCGTACGGAGCATCCGCTGACCCTTGTCAAGAAAACCCTTGCCATTCTCGCCCTTAGCACCACTGAATGACAGATGTTGGAGCCTACTGAACCTCTTGAGACAACGATGCTCATCCTCTGGCATTACTGGTACAATGAACTCCTGAGCTGGTGTAACCGACTGGGCTGGAGGTGCCCCCAGTGTCAGCAATCCCTGAACTACCTGCTCAGGTGAACGAGCAGCGGGGGTCTGATTGCCTCCCCCGACCTATGAAGTAGCTGCTGCTGTGGTAGCTGAAACTGCCCGAGCCAAGCTTGTGCAAACTGATAAGATCTGTACCAAGGCCTCATGAAGACCCGGAATCACGATGGGCACAACTGATGCCTGAACTTGTGCTGCTGGGGCATCCATAGCCGGTTCCTTATCCTGAGCTGGGGCAGCTGGTGGATCAACAGGTGCTGCCCTCGCTGCTCTGCATCTACCATGACCATAATCGCGTCCACGGCCTCTGGTTACCTCAGTAGGTGGTACTAGTGGTCGCCTGCCTCGTCCGGTAGCACGATTCCTCGCCATCTGCAAGAGAATAGAATACAAAAGCTTAGTTCTCGGATCAACAAAGTCGCACGACAAGAATTTCAAGAATATGAAGATTTTCCTAAAGGTTCTGCAGCCTCTCGAGGATAAATACAGACGTCTCTATTCCATTCCGCGGGACTCTTCTAACTTTGCTCATGACTCGTGATCCCTATGTGACCTAGGCTCTGATACCAACTTGTCAAGATCCAATTCCCAAACCCGATCATGATGGCGCCTCTCATGAAGACAAGGCAAGCTAGAACAAGATAAAACTCCTCTTTAAACAGTTATATAACATAAACAACTCTAAAACATGATTTAGTAACCATAATTTTGCAGAAAGTAGCGATAACAATAGGAGAAACCATCCTGACACAGCCCAAACCGGTGTGTCACAAGCCGTGAGCAACTAAGAAATCCAGTACAAGTCTATGAAATACTGAGATAGATACAACAATGTCTAGAAAGCATAAAAGGATAAGATAAATAAGGCATGGGGGCTGCGGATGCTAACAACTACCTCGTAGTCTCATAATCACTGCCTGGACTAGGAAGATCAGCGCTTAGGAGCGGACTCTACGATGCCTGAATCTCTGCGTACGGTGCAAGGAGAAATGTGAGTATTCCGACCTAGTGTGTAATAATTATTAATAATTACTGAAAGCATAAAACACGAAAAGGCACAAAGCAATTCTATATCAAAGCAGTAAATAATTTAAGGCCGTAAATCAATGAAGAAATCAGTTGGAATCACATAAAAAAAATTAAAACAATTAATCTGACAAGTAATTAACAAGTAGAAATCCGCCTCTCGGGCATAGTGTACATCGGTCAGAACAGTATCAGCCTCTCGAGCTCACTCTCACAACAATATGGGTACCCGCGCTCACTGTGGGTGTGCAGACTTCGGAGGGGACCCTTACAGCCCAAGCGCTATATCAAGTCACCTCGAGGCATCATCACTCTGCACACAGCCTCACATCTCTCAAGCCGTCTCGTGGCAAATAAAGTATCTCAGGCCCTTGGCCTTATATCACTCAGCATATCCTCACATATGGCCCTCGGTCTCGCTCAGTCCAAATATCATCACAAGCTCCTCGACATTAGTAAAACAATAGTGCTCAGCCCAAAACATCATTAGAAATATCATTTAAGTCTCAAATTCGAGTAAAAGTGGTTGAGTTTGTAAAGAAGTATTAACCAATAGGACTGAGTTTAACTAATATGTCAAAATAGTGAAGAAACAACGATAAAAGTCCACGTAGGATTCAAATATTCAGCACAAAGCCCAAATATGGCAATAATCCCAACTCATGATGATACCAAATAAGTCTCAGTCAAATACGTGGTAAAAACATCAAACGGGACGGAGCATGACACAATCCCCAATAGTAAACAAACCCGCGCTCGTCATTAAGCGCGTGTGTTATCTCAATATAGCACTACGTTGTGCAAATTCGGGATTTCAAACCCTTAGAACATCATTTACAATCACTACTCACCTCGAACCGGCTACAGCTCTAGCTTGCAATGCCTTAACCCCTCGAATCGGCCTCCACACGCATCGAATCTGACCAAAACCAGAACGAATACGTTACAATAGGCTAAGGGAACAAAACCCAAGCGTAAACAATCAAAAAATATCAAAATCCCGAAATTGGCAAAACCTGAAACCTGGTCCCACTTCTCGAAACTCATAAATTTTTACATCAACGGGTTTCTTAACTCGTGGCATATATATAAAAAAACTCTCAAATCCCAGTTCAAATTCTCCCTCAAATCCCAATTTAAAATCTCAAAATTTCAAGTCATAGTACTTCCCTTTTTAGCTAAATTTCCATGAATTTGTAGGTTAATTTCACAACTAAATCACCTTTTTGGCTCATAAAACTTACCTTTAATACATCCTCCTTGAATCCCTCTTCAATTCACTTCCAAGAGCTCTCAAAATACTCAACAATGGTGGAAATAATGATTAGGCTCACGGAGGAAATATTTTTAGACATTTTGCCCAGATTCTGGAATTTCTTCTTCGCGAGCGCGGTCAAGACCCACGCGTTCGCGATGCAAAATTTATCGCCCAGTTCTGGAATTTATTCTTCGCGAACGCGGTCAAGACCCACGCGTTCGCGATGTAAAATGTATCTTTGACCAAATTTAATCCATCACGAATGCTTCTGAACACCCGCGAACGCGGTGTTTTGGCCCTTTGAACCTACGTGAACTCGATACCCTATACGCGAACGCGAAGAGCAATGGCTCTGGGACCTTCACGAGCCAAACAACACTACGGGAATTCGGCACCTAAAACGTGAACGTGAAGCACAAAATCTCATGGTCCCCAACTTCCTTCTACACGAACGCGAGGGCCTTCTCGCGATCGCGAAGGCAAAAATCTGCTTGCACGTGCTGCTGCAATTCTGCAATTTCTTCTAAGTTCAAAACCTCCCGTAGCCATCCGAAATCACCCCGAGACCCCCAGGACCTCAACCAAAAGCACCAACACATCCTATAACATCACTGAAACTTGTTCCAATCATCAAAACACATCAAACAACACCAAAACAATCAAATTACAACAAATTCAAGCCTAAGTTCTTCTAAAACTTTCGAACACGCATTCGATCAAAAACCCAACCAAATCACCCCCGATTAACCTGAAATTTTGCACACACATCCCAAATCACCTAATGAAGTTATTTCAACTCTCGAAATTCCATTCTGCCCCCCGGATCAAAATCTCACCTGCTAATCAAATCGCCAAAATACTAACTTTGCCAAAACAAGCTAATTTCTACATCGGACCTCTGAAACCACTTCCGATCACACTCCTAAGTCACAAATTATCCTCCGAAACTAACCGAACCATCAAAAATTACATATGAGATCTCTAACGCATAAGTCAATATCCGATTGACTTTTCCAATCCAAACCTTCCTTAAAGAGACTAAGTGTCTCATTTCCTACCAAAACTACTCCAAACCAACTCGACCACACAAGCCACGGGTAATGAAGCATAAGGAAGCAGAAAATGGGGAAACGGGGCAGTAACTTATAAGACGACTGGCTGGGTCATCACATACAAGTATAGAGAGGAATTGATATGTTATTCAACTTCAAAACTCATATCTTTATAATGAACTAAAATCTCCTCTATTTATAGAAAAAAAGAAGATGATGTGTAAGTTGCTACTGTATCAGATATAGATAATCTTCTACTGAGAGTAATGTTTATCCACAACGGAGAACTGAAAGGATAAGCTCATTGTACCATGTATGGATAATCTTCTACCGAGGGTAATATTTATCCATAACGAAATACTGTAAGGATAACCTCACTAAACCAGGTATGGATAATCGATATCTATAACGCAGGACTGAAAAAATCAACTTATCGTACTAGGTATGGATTAGGGGCGGCTCGACGGTGTTGGTGGTCCAAAGCAAAATTCTGATGAGAGGCCCCTAATATATATATATATATATATATATATATATATATATATATATATTATTTGAAGTTTATTTTTCCAACTTTTTTAGTTATAAAATTGTTAATAATTTTCTTATAATTGAGTTATTCTAATATTTTATTTCAAGTGATAATATCGCTAATCCGATCCATTTATCTTCTCGTGAGACATTGTTGATCCTATACAAGACTTTATTAATTTTAATTTGAAAAAACGTCTTTCCTAGGATCATAGGAAGATCTAGGATTTCTAGTACATGGGTGCACTACTAAAAAATAGAAAAAAAAAATGTACCAATAAGTGGGAATTGATCCCTCTACTTCTTGGAAAATAACTTAAAACCAAGTGCACCATACAACCTTTTTGTAGCATGGGTACCAACAATTAGTATTATACTGGGGTCCACATTGTCTTTAGTAAAAATCAAAAGGAGGCTCCTAACATAAAAATAAAATATATTCGTGATTGGGGTACAGTTTGTTCCTTGATTTTTTCCGAAGGTGACTTGACAAATTAATTGTCTCGTTTAATCATCTCATTATAATATGAATATGTTTCCATGTTCGGTGATTGTTTATCTATTCAGACAAACAACGAACTTATCCAGAGAGAGTGAATCAATCAGTATATAATTAATACTATTAAAAATTGTGGCGGGATCTATTTTTCATTTGAGATTTTGAATTTGAACTCTAAAAATTATATTACCTCTAATAAAAAATAATTTACTTTATGTCTATTCAATGCGAATTCGAATTACTCTTTTTGTTGCCGTAATTTCCAAGTGTCCTGTTGCGAATCCGAATTAACATTTCCTAAAGTGGATATTGGATACAAATTCTTTTTTAATTTAAAAAAAGGAAGACGCAACCGGGGAATGGTTTCCTGTTTCTATGTTCTCAATCTGTTATAAGAGGCCCACTATATATACAAGTTAAATCTATGACTTGTGTTTAGCTAAAAAGTTATACGAATACTTAACTAGTTTAAAAATAATCAACAAATTATATGGGTCAATCGGAACCAAAGGTAATGTGATCTAGAGAATGTTAGATGATAGAAATCGGAGATTATAATATATAAATCGAAATGTAAGAGCAGTAAGATGTATAACGGATTTTTTGCACAAGAGAGAGAGAGAGAATTGTATATTTTCACTAAGGAAATACCTGTAAGTCTTTACAAAGGGAGAAGGTCCCCTTTATATACTAAGGGACCTTCCTCGAAATAATACAAAAAAAAGTACAAGAGTTGGTGGCCTCGATATACGAATGTTGGAGCTTGATATGACATTTCAGTGAGTCACATCGCTTGGCCCGTTTATTGACTGGGACCGGCCTTACTTAAGTCGACCATGATAAGGCCGACTTCTTTAGGGAGGTCGTATGTGGATAATATGTGGACATGGGGAACCAAATTTGCCCAATACAGAAAGTCCCTCCGTTTATTTGGGACGCAGTCGAAAGGCGTTTGCAATGGACGGACATGCGTGCTTGACGCCTATTGAAATTTAGTCGTTCCTGTTGATACCTCTGTGAGAGACGCGTTCATGTGTGAAAAGGTCATGTCGTTGACATGTTACCTCCTTTTTGAAATTTCTTTTTGAGGTGATGTCATCGATCACATGCGTGATCATTACTTCTGCTCCCGAGGTAGTTCAGGTTATGACGTGACGTTTGGGTTTCCTGCGCCGATTTTTTGAATCATGCCCTTTTGATTTCCGTGTACGTTTTCTTATAAATAGGTGGAGAGTTGGGCTAGGTTCATCTTTCGATCCTTTTCGGAGAGTATTTCCTCACTCTTTTCCCTATCAATTTCTGGTGTTCGCTATTCTTTTCTCCTCTGAAATTCTCATTCTCAGGAACCGAACTTGCGACCTGTATTAGCTTTTTCTTACATCATTCACAATGGCTAAACGTAGGCGTGATGATAACAGAACCAGGGACGTTGCTTCTACCAGGGCTTCGCCATCCTCGGACGGCGATGAGGCCGAGGAAGTTTTGTTCCTCTATCAATGGCCAACCTGCTCCCACGCGATATGAGCAAAAGGAGCGACTTTCTGAATAAGCGTAAATTCCTCCCTTGGGAGCATAGTGAGATGACGCTGTCCCACTTTACCTCTCACAGGGAGATGTATGAAATTTTTTATCACGTTGAACTGGTTCCCGCGGGGCTAGATTACGCTAAGGTGCCTAGGACCGGGTATTCTGCCTTCTACGAATATGCCTTCCGAATTGGATACACCCTTCCAATTTACCATTTAGCGAAGGAGTTGTGTCGCTGGTTTGGAGGCTTACCCAGTATACCTTGAAGGTGTGCAGGGTAGTATCCATTTATGCAGCGAAGGCCGGAAAAGAGGTGACCGTTCTTCACCTTTTGCAAATGATTAATGTGGTTTTCATGAGAGGCTCGATGCTCCAGTTGAGGAGTATGGGCAAGAAAAGCTTCGTGGCACAGGTGGACGACAAGGCCAACCGTAAATTTTGGACGAGGATTTTCTACGTCCGTACCAAACACCTTGTGTCCAACCCTGATGGGTTTCCAGAAGTGTGGAATGACGCACGTAAGTATTGCTGTGCCTGATGTTTACTATTTTGACCTTACTTTGCTAGTTCTCACTATCGAAAGTTTTCCTTTGTTTTCATGCAGTGGCCGCTCACCCTCCTCGTACTGTTGACGACATTAGGTCTTGGGTGCAAGCGCAAATACCGTTTGCAGAGGAAAGCCGTTCTTGGGCTGAATTCCTTAGGCTCCACGGCCCTGCTGGTAATGGCTTTACCTAATCTTTGTTACGGTTTGGGGGCCCATATAATTTTCTTACACGTCTCATATGTGTTTTGGTAGGTCGGGACGCCTCTAAGAAGGTGAGGAAGAAGAAGAACCAGAAGAAGGAGAAGACTACGGCCGATCCTTCTAGGACGGTATCCGATCCTGAGGCGGATCTGGTTTTCGTTGGAACGTCCAGGGGCAGTGCTTCGCCCCCTTTAAGACAGGAGGGTACATTAGAAACGGCCCCAGATATAGCATCTGAGGTCGTGGTGGGGGTTGTACCTGATACGGCGCCCATGGAGGTGCCGGCGACAGTCCCTGAGATTTCCCCCGTAAGGACACCTTCTACCGTGCCAACCACCTCTAATCTCTCCCGGCACCCTGCGGAGGGGGACCGTTAAGAGGAGGAGATGTTGGAGAGGAGGTAGCGTCGGATCCTAACTGGCAAAGCCGTGCCACACATCCGGGTAAGGCTAGGCCATCTTGGCATGTATCAAGGCCGACCTTTATAGCAGAGGCTATTCGCTCAGGAAGAGCTGATCTTAGGAGGGAGGCCACGGCGAGGAGAAGCGAAGACATGGATGTGGCAGGCTCGGGGCCAGCCACGGAGGGCGCAAACAGAGAAAACAGATCTTTGGACCGGGTGGAGATGATGGCTGGAAAATCTTCTCGTCGTATAGTGATCCCAAGTCACTATAATTTGCTGGAGAATTGTGAGGAGGCGGCCTCCAGCATGACACTCTTGTGCGCCAGTGCCGACCGGGCGACCCTGGCGGAGCTTAGTAATAAAGCCTTGGCCCAAAGGGTGGCAGGCGCGACCCTACAGGTATGCCTCTGTCTTACTTGATGACCTTTCTTTATGTAGGGTTATGATTTTCCCATACTTACTTGGTCTCTTTTCTAGACTCTTGTCTTGGAGGTGGCGAGGGATCGGCGCCGAAAAGAGAAGATGGCCAAATACCATCGGCTGGCGCAGAAGTACAATAAGGCGCACAAGGCGCATCGAAACCCTGGCTGACATGTACAAGCAAGATCCCAACTTTAGAGTGGTTCGTGAGGGCCTAGTGGAGTCCGAGGCGCAATTGAAGAAAAGAGTGGCCGAGCTGGAAAAGGTGCATGAACAGCTCATGGATGTTGTACCTTGGGCCGCGGAGATGGAGGTCCTTATCCAGGCCAAGGACGAGGAGCTGCAGCTAGGTCGTGTTGTGGCGAAGGAGGCGACAGAATTGCGCACCCGGGTGTCAGCTCTAATGGAGGAACTCAAAGGCACGAAGGCAGAGGTCGAGGAGCTTAAGCTAGCTCTCGCGCAAGCCGATACATCCCATGAGGCGCAAGAGTTGTGGGTATATGCGGAGGCCAGGCTGGTCGTGCTTGAGGAATTCCCGACGGCTGGTTGAGCGTCTAAAGCGGAGGTTGAGAACCAGTGCCAACTAGTTAGAGTCGCTCGTGAGGCGGCGGGATACGGTCCTGAATCAACGGCTCGGGAGGGGGGAAAATCAGCAGATATCAATCGCTTTGAGTCCAGCTCTTGGATTTCCAGGGCGTACCCTCCCGGAAATGAAGACGGGCCACCTGAGGGCCCGGCCGGGCTAGATAAGTAGTGGTTTCTTAGGGTTTTTGTAAATATACTTGTTCATACTGATTTTTGTATCATGGGTGTTTGTTCCCCTTTGTGAAAACATATAGTTTTTGTTGTAAGTAATATTTTCTAACTTTCGGCATGTCGACGTACTTTTCTTTGCCGCACCTGCTTGGAATTTGTCGACCATAGCTGTGTAAAGATAGCATGATGGCTTTAGCTATATAAAATAGACGGCCGTAGCGTTGTGAATACGATGCCTCTAGCCATGTACAGAAAAAGGCTGTACCCCGATGAAAATGATGGCCATAGCCATGTAAAATAAAAGTCGCGGCCTGATGGCCTTAGCCATAAAAAATGATGGCTATAGCCATGTGAAATAAAGGTCGTAGCCTGACGGCCTTAGCCATATAAAATGATGGCCATAACCATGTGAAATAAAGGTCATATCCTGATGGCCTTAGCCATATAGAATTATGGCCATAGCCATGTAAAATAAAGGTCGTAGCCTGATGGACTTAGCCATATAAAATGATGGCCATAACCATGTAAAATGAAGGTCGTAGTATAATGTCCTTTGCCTAATGGCCTTAGCCATATAAAATGATGGCCATAGCCATGTGAAATAAAAGTCGTAGCCTAATGGCCTTAGCCATATAGAATGATGGCCATAGCCATGTAAAATAAAGGTCGTAGCCTGATGGCCTTAGCCATATAAAACGATGGCCATAGCCATGTAAAATAAAGGTCGTAGCCTGGTGGCCTTAGCCATTTCGTTCATTTGGAGATGGTCGTAGCCTTTTCATTTATTTGGAGATGGTCGTAGCCTTTTAATTTATTTTGAGATGGTCGTAGCCTTTTCATTCATTTAGAGATGGACGTAGGCTATTCATTCATTTGGAGATGGTCGTAGCCTTTTCATTCATTTGGAGATGGCCGTAGCTTTTTCATTCATGGGGAGATGGCCGTAGCCTTTATATACATTTGGAGGTGGCCGTAGCCTGTCTATACACTTGGAGGTGGCCGTAGCATTTCTATATACTTGGAGATAACACTAGTCCAGTCCCTGTATCATGTCGAGATTCGAGTGTACATGGAGAGGCGGACATGATGCACTCGTGCTACAAACATCTCCAGGCCGCCTCGTTAAAAACCTTCCCGAGAAAACCCAATTGGGACAAAACTCGGGTAAGGGAAAAAGAGTACGACTCAGGTGGCACCTTTTTAGAAGTGGAAAGGTTTGAGGTGAGCGGCGTTCCAGTTTTTTGGAGTGTCTTTCCTTCCATTGTCTCTAGTTGGAATGCTCCTTTCCCAGCCGCCGTTGTGATTTTGTAGGGTCCATCCCAGTTTGTGCCTAATTTTCCTTCACTCGGGTCTTTTGAGGCCAGAGTCTTGCCTTTAAGTACGTAATCCCCTACTTTGAGCGGACTTATTTTTGCCTTTTTCTTGTAGTATCTTTCGACTTGTTATTTTTGGGCTATCATTCTGACGTGGGCCATTTATCTTCTTTCTTCGGCTTCATCAAGATCTTGTAGAATGCCGATGTCATTTTCCGATCCGATGGTGTGTGAGTACCTTAAGGTGGGTTCGCCCACTTCGACGGGTATGACCGCGTCTGTTCCATAAACCAGTGAGTATGGGGTTTCTACGGTGCTGGATTTGGGCGTGGTTCTGTGTGCCCCCAAGACTTCGGATAATAGTTCGGGCCATAGTCCCTTGGCATCTTCGAGCTTCTTTTTGAGTATGTTCAGGATTGTTTTGTTAGAGGACTCCGCTTGGCCATTGGCGGCGAGGTGGTATGGCGTGGATATTATTCTTTTGATGCCCCATTTTTCGAAGAACTCGGTCGTTTTCTGACCGATGAACTGGCGCCCAGTATCGCAGCTGATTTCTTTGGGGATGCCAAAACGGCATATGATGTTCTTCCAAATAATGGTGATGACTTCATGCTCGCGTATTTGTGCGTATGCACCTGCTTCCACAAACTTAGAGAAATAGTCAGTTAAAAAAAGTAAAAATTTTACCTTTCCTCGTCCTGGGGGTAGCAGGCCGACTATGTCCATCCCCCACTTGATGAACGGCCAAGGGGATATGACGGAATGGAGGGCTTCTCCTAGTTGGTGTATCATTAGGGTGAACTTTTGGCACTGCTCGCATCGGCAAACGTATTTTGCTGCCTTTTTCATCATGGTGGGCTAATAGTAGCCGGTGCGTATAAATTCAGCTTACGAGGGCGGGGTTTCCAGTGTGGGTGCTGTAATGGCCTTCGTGTATTTCTTCGAGTATAGGTCTTGCTTGTTGCGGTCCTAAGCACTTGGCTAGGGGGCCGCCGAACATCCTTTTATAAAGGTCGCCGGTTATCATGCAGTAGCCGGCGGCCCGTACGCGGAGCTTTTTTGCTTTTTGTTTATCAAGGGGGAGTGTCCCATCCCGCAAGTCAGATACAAACTGGTTGCGCCAGTCCCAAGTTAGGTTTAAGGAAAGTACCTCGGTGTGATCGATAGCTGAGTGGAGGAGCGTGACGACACTCTCTTTGTCAACGCTTTTGGTGGTGGCAGCCAACTTTGCCAGGCCATCCGCTTCGGTATTCCGTGCTCTGGGAATTTGTTCGTAACGACATTCGTCGAATGTAGTCATCAGCCGACAGATTTCTTACTGGTAATTTTGTAGCCTATTTTCCTTGATTTGATAAGTCGCAGTGATCTGGTTTACAACAAGCTGGGAGTCACAGTGGAGGAGAATTCGGCGAGCTCCATACTTGGTGGCCAGCTTCATGCCAGCAATTACAGCCTCGTACTCGGCCTCGTTGTTAGTCATTTCCGGGCATCGCATGGACCGACGAATCGTTTATCCCATGGGGAGTTCGAGAACGAGTCCCAGTCCCTATCCCGATGCATTGGCGGCGCCATCCGTATAAAGGACCCATAGATAATTTTTGCAGGATGTGCGTCGTGCCTCAAGTTCCTCCTTTGGCAGGACTTCGGCGCTGAAATCAGTGATGAAGTAAGCTAAGACTTGTGACTTGATGGCGGTTCTTGGGAGGTATGTAATATCATGCTCGCTGAGCTCGACGGCCCATCAGGCGAGTCGCCCTGAGAGTTCGGGTTTGTGTAGGACACTCCTTAGAGGGAAGCTCATCACTACCCGTATGGAATGGAACTGGAAATATGGTCGTAGCTTTCCTGAAGCTACTACAAGTGCCAAGGCTAATCTCTTGAGGTGGGGATACCGGGTTTTGGCGTCCACTAAAGTTTTGCTGATATAATAAATAGGAGATTGTGTACCTTTGTTTTCGCGAACGGCGCTGACTGCGACCCCTGACACGGCCAAATATACCAGCAATGGTTCTCCGGGGTTGGCCTTAACCAGTAGGGGCAGTGATGATAAGTATGCCTTTAAGTTCCTCAGGGCTTCTATGCATTCTCCGTTCCATTGCAGTCCCTGGTCTTTTTTCAGTTCACCAGAGAACTTGTGGCATCTGTCGGAGGAGAGTGAGATGAACCGGGAGAGGGTGGCTATTCGGCCCGTTAATTTATGCACATGCTTTTTGCTGCTTAGCGTTTTGGGGATGGCCTCTATGGCTTTGATCTGGTCAGGGTTGACGTCGATTCCTCTTTGTGATACTAGAAATCCCACGAACTTTCCCGATGCTACTCCAAAAGCGCACTTCTCGGGGTCCAGTTTCATTCCGTACTTGCTTAGTATTTTGAAGGCCTCTTTCAGGTGGGTGAGGTGATCCTCCTTTTTTGATGACTTGACCAACATGTCGTTGATGTAGACCTCCATTGTTTTGTCGAGTTGTTCTTTGAACATTGTCGTCACTAGCCTCTGGTAAGTGGCCCCTGCGTTCTTTAGCCCGAAGGCCATCACTTTATAGCAATATGTCTCCTGATGGGAGATAAAAGTAGTCTTATCCTGATCTTCCTATGCCATCGTGATTTGATTGTAGCCGGAATACCCATAAAGGAAGCTTAGCAGCTCATGGCCTGCTGTTGCGTCTGTCAGCTGGTCGATGTAGGGCAGCAGGAAAGAGTCTTTCGGGCATGCTTTATTTAGATCGGTGAAATCTGCGCACATCTGTCACTTCCCGTTCTTCTATTTGACCATTACAACGTTTGCGACCCATTCCGGGTACTTGGATTCCCTGATAGAGCCATTGGCCAGCAATTTGTCCCCTTCTTCGCTCATTGCTTTGTTAATGGAGGGGTTGAGTGTTATTCTCATTTGCCACACGGGCGGGTGCAATGGGTCGACATTGAATTTGTGAGAGGCGATTTCTCGTGGAATTATTGTCATATCTACATAAGAAAAAGCGAACAGATCCGCATGGTTAGATAAAAATTCACGGTACTGACCTGGATTTGATAGGCAGTGGGCTATGTATGCTTTCTTTGAGGGGTCGCTGCTGTTTATCTGAACGGGGTCGACATCTTTGACCGTGGCCTTGATATCCTCGACCTCCTCAGGGTCTTCGATGGCGTTCTCTGTCGGATGGACCTTAGGGGGACAGGGTGATTGCTATGCTTCTGCACTTGCTCCTTGGAGCTGTTTGGTATGTATGTAATCCCGGGCTATCTTATAACATTCTTGGGCGGTGCGGGGCTCTCCCCATATGCAGTGCACTTCCCATGGGGTTGGGAATTTGATTACTTGGTAGAAGCTGGATGGGACGGCTCTCATGGCGTGTATCCACAGGCGTCCGATAGTGGCACTGTATGATGTTTCTTGGTTCATCACATGGAAGGTGGTTTCTATCGTGACTCCACCTACAAGGATGGGAAGCGTCATCTCGCCTGGGGTTCTTTCCACTGCATTATTGAAACCTGTTAGTGTTGTGCAGCGCGGGATTATTTTATCCTCGAGTCCCATGAGTGCAAGGACTCTGGGATGAATGATACTTGCGCCGCTCCCATCGTCGACCACGATCCTTTTAAGATCAGTATCTAGAATGCGTAAAGTAATAACTAACTAATCATAATAAGGAAAATAAAAACCATCGGCATCAGACTTATCGAAGGTGATACTATCTTCGAAGTAATCATACCGTTCATGGGCGATAGTTCGCTTCAACTTGTGGGTGGTGGTGAACTTGACGTGATTGATCGCCGTATCATAGTGTCCCTAATGATCATGTTGATTGTGCGTTTTGGTGACGGCGGCCTTGGTAGGCCATGGTGTGGTTCCCGCCCTCGTGCGAAGTTGAGCTTTCCTTTGTAGCTGAGCAGCTCTTTCAAGAACCTTTTTTTCAGCATTCGGACTACCTCCTGTCGGAGACCTATGCAGTCCTCCGTTTTGTGCCCTCGTTCTTGGTGGAACTTGCACAGGGCGTTTGACTTTCTGGTGGTTGGTCGGACTTCATCTTTGATGGCCATTGTACTTTGTTGCCCAGCTTCTTTAGTGCGTACACTATCTTAGCAGGAGACACACAAAAGTTATGTGCAGATAATGGAGGGGGCGTACCTCGATCGTTCCTTAGCGGAGCAACATGTCGTTGCAAGGCGTCTGCATGCCTTGGGGGTGATGGGTGTGCGGACCTGATGTATGGTTGATGTCTTTCCCTGTTGAGGCGTGGGATTTGTTCCTGCCTTCCCTCGTTGCGCCGGTCCCTTCGGATTTCTAGGTGTACCATTCTCAACCTTCGGGTCGGGCCGTTAAGGTCGTCATCATCCCACTTACCTCGAAAAAATAGGTGTTGTGTATTTCTTCCCAGGTGGTGGGGATATTTCAGTGCCGAGACACTTCTTGATCGCCTTCGAGCCATCTCTGCTGAGCCCTTTCTGAAAGGTCGCAACTGTCATGCCTTCGGATACGTTCGTTAGGCTCATTTTGACTCTGTTGAATCTGGCTAGGAACTCCTTGAGTCCTTCTCCAGGGGTTTGACGCTCAACAAAAATGTCGTTGACCCGTGCTTCTGCCTTCCTTGCCCCCACATGGGCGGTAGCGAATTTATCAGCCATCTCCTCAAAGGTTGAGATGCTCTTGGCCAGTAGTTGTGAGTACCACGTTAGGGCTCCTCCCGTTAGCGTATCACCAAACTTCTTCAGAAGTACGGATGGTACCTATTCTTTTGATAAGTTGTTGCCTTTGACGGCTGTAACATAGTGTATCAGGTGGTCCTCAGGGTTGGTGGTTCTTGTTAGGATTTATGCCCGTCACTAGAGGGGGGGTGAATAGTGCGGCACGAGAATATTGATAAATATTGCGGAATTAAAATTGCAGGAGTAAAGTAAATTCGGTAATTAAAATAGTAAGGAAAGAACACACCGAATTTATCCTGGTTCACCACAACTTGTGGTTAGTCCGGTCCCCGAGAGACTCTCTCGAGATTCCACTAACTCCGTTAAGCTTACGGGTGCCTAACAAATCGTTACACTTGCTCGTAGATGTACACTCTACAAGACTTCAACTTGCTCGAGGATACCGCACCTCAAGACTTCACCTTGCTCGTGGATACCGCACCACAAGACTTCAACCACTAAGATTGAGGGTACTTAGCAAAACCCGACAATCAATGAGAAGATATGGTCTTCTCAAACACCTTTCTCTTTTACAACAAGAACTCTCTAATAAGAGTAGATAAAGAAATACAAATAAGCTCTATGAACAACTCAAAGTTGTCTCTCAAATGGCTCAATAAAAGCTCTATAATGATGCACAAATGATATCAATATGTATATGAATAATGAGAGGTGTTGTGTGTATAAAATCAGCTCAAAAGACCTCTATTTATAGGGGTTAGAGGGTGTATGTCCGTTGCTTAATTGACAATCAATTATGCTGATTTTATGCAAGGATCATCGATTATTGGATTTATATAATCGATTATTTGCTCTAACGTTCAAAAATCAGAAGCTGATTTTATGCTGGATAATCGATTATCTGAAATGCATAATCGATTATTTTGTTACAGTGTTCAAAAGCTTTGGCAACGGTTACAAGATAATCGATTATGCTATACATGATAATCGATTATTGTGCTATTTTGGAAATTCCGGTTTACACTGTCTTAACATAATCGATTATCAACATTAACATAATCGATTATTTCTGTCCAGCTTTGAAAGACATGTTTAAAATTCATTTTGGCTAAAATGAAAATGTTTGAAATCATTTTGTTTGAAGTATTTGAAATATGATTTGATAAAATGATTTTATGCATATTTATGATGACCTATTGTTGAGCCAAAAAACGAGATAACTTTAAACGTTGCTCTTACATTTGTTCTACCTAACGACCTACGCCTTGGGTCTTCGGTCTTGAACTTTT
This sequence comes from Nicotiana benthamiana, assembly GCA_034376525.1. NCBI lineage: Eukaryota > Viridiplantae > Streptophyta > Magnoliopsida > Solanales > Solanaceae > Nicotiana > Nicotiana benthamiana. Next base: position 12,930,558 of record CM067331.1, on the reverse strand, counting down.
GAGCTTGTCTTTGGCTTGTCTAGGCAATTCCGTCATCAATATGCTTCTCGGCATTCAATCTTGATTGTTTGTCATATAATAACTTTGTTCGACACTTGACTTTATTGTTTGTCATTCATCGACTTTGTTGTTTGTCATTCATCAAAACCTGTACCTGAAAATCATGCTAATACAACCAAAGCACACTTATCATGGGTAGAATTATTTTCTAAAATTTTCCCCTTTTTGATAATGACAAACAACAGGAGATATGCATATCGGATTCCCCCTAAATTCATGCTATATCTCTACATACAATTCATGCAAACAATTCCCCTTAATGATAATTCCCCCTCAAATAAGGCATACTATAACGTAGATACATTCCCCCTTATTTGATGCATATCGCCTAAACTCTTCCCCCTTTTGGAATTAGCAAAAAGAGAGTATACAAAGGCTATTATCCCCTTTCGACACTTCCCCCTTTTGGGTATATCAAATGTTAGTGTCAAATATAAGATAGGAAATACAATGAGGAATATATATTGACAATATTTAAAAAAAATCATACCAACATAAAATAATACCAAACGTTAGTAAAAAATATAATAACCATATCAAAGGTTATTTTTAGCGAATATACCAACTGTTATTCAAACTAGAGAGATATTCATCAAAACATCAATCATTATTTTTAACAAAAATAATTGATACCAATTGTTATTCAAGATAAAATTTATCAAAAATGAATCAACAAATATAATTAATATCAATGATTAACAAAGATATATTAATTGTTAACACATATCAACTATTACATTTTTATCAAAAATGTGATAACTAACCGAAGTTCCCCCTCGATGCAATAAGGTTTCGTGCTTGGTGCATCTACTACGATATTGTAGTCTTCAAGCACACCTGCAAACGTACCTAAAAATAAATTTTCGGTACCCAACTGCTTTTGGGTCCTTGGGGGTTAGGCAAATAATAATCATAGTCAAAAGATAAATCTCTATGTTTTGCAAAACATACGGGTGCTATGTGTCCTACCCGGTTGCAATAATGACATATAACATTCGGGTTGTGCATATGTCTTGGTTGAGCCAAAAACGTTCTAGGTGGTCCAAAGTCGTTATTCCTAGACGTATTGTGATTCCTAGAGTTATTTCTAGGTGATCTAGAATTATTCATTCTAGACTCATTAACAAAATTCCTAGAGTCATTTCTAGGTGGTCTAAAATGATTCATTCTAGACTCATTAATAAAATTCCTAGAGTTGTTTCTAGGTGGTCTAAAATGATTAATTGTAGACTCATTAGTGAAGTTCCTAGAATTATTTCTAGGTGGTCCAACCTCATTTCTATCATCCTTTCTAATATTCTTCTTAATTTCTTCACTTGTTTTAGGATCATCAACACTACGTTTTTCTAGAGTGTTCCTAAGTTCTATGTTCTCTATTTTCAAAGAACTACAAGAAGAACAATTGGAACTTTGATCAATTGAAGAAGTTTCATTCATCTCCTTAATTTTATTTCTAAGATCAATATTGTCATTTTCCAAAAATTTATTTTTCTCTTCTAAAACTTTAATTTTAGCCTTGGCCTCTTTGGAGATTTTTGAAGATTTTTTCAGTTCATCATATAATTCTTGAAAAGCTTCTTGTAATTCTTCATAAGAGTAAGAGTTAGGAGTACTTACCTCTTCTTCCTCGTTGGCCATGAGGCATAGTGCAGTCGTTTCATCACACGAGCGGTCCGAGTCCCATGTCACATGCTTTTGGACTTGAGGCATACCTTCATAAATGGCTTCAAGTTTATCCCACATTTCTTTGGCGGTTGTGCAATAGGAAATCTTTCGATAGTCATCCGGATTCACCGCACAATATAACATACTGATGGCTGTGGCGTTGTATTCATTCTTCTCCTTCGGAGCCATGGCTTCCCCAACTTTCTTTGTCGGCGTTTCACTGTTCTTGATGATTTGCCATATGCGAAAGTTGTTTGATTAGATGAAGATTCTCATCCGCTCTTTCCAATATGTGTAATTTGTTCCATCAAATAGTGGAGGCTCAATTGTAGAGTGTCCTTCGCTCATCATTCCTGCGTTCAACATTCTCAACAAAAAAATGTATGTCGTTCTCTCAATCGGTTAAGGCTTTCAGAGAGTTAGGCTCTGATACCAATTGTTAGGATTTATGCCCGTCACTAGAGGGGGGTGAATAGTGCGGCACGAGAATATTGATAAATATTGCGGAATTAAAATTGCAGGAGTAAAGTAAATTCGGTAATTAAAATAGTAAGGAAAGAACACACCGAATTTATCCTGGTTCACCACAACTTGTGGTTAGTCCAGACCCCGAGAGACTCTCTCGATATTCCACTAACTCCGTTAAGCTTACGGGTGCCTAACAAACCGTTACACTTGCTCGTAGATGTACACTCTACAAGACTTCAACTTGCTCGAGGATACCGCACCTCAAGACTTCACCTTGCTCGTGGATACCGCACCACAAGACTTCAACCACTAAGATTGAGGGTACTTAGCAAAACCCGACAATCAATGAGAAGATATGGTCTTCTCAAACACCTTTCTCTTTTACAACAAGAACTATCTAATAGGAGTAGATAAAGAGATACAAAATAAGCTTTATGAACAACTCAAAGTTGTCTCTCAAATGGCTCAACAAAAGCTCTATAGTGATGCACAAATGATATCAATATGTATATGAATAATGAGAGGTGTTGTGTGTATAAAATCAGCTCAAAAAGACCTCTATTTATAGGGGTTAGAGGGTGTATGTCCGTTGCTTAATTGAAAATCAATTATGCTGATTTTATGCAAGGATAATCGATTATTGGATTTAGATAACCGATTATGTGCTCTAACGTTCAAAAATCAGAAGCTGATTTTATGCTGGATAATCGATTATCTGAAGTGCATAATCGATTATTTTGTTACAGTGTTCAAAAACTTTGGCAACGGTTACAAGATAATCGATTATGCTATACATGATAATCGATTATTGTGCTGTTTTGGAAATTCCGGTTTACACTGCCTTAACATAATCAATTATCAACATTAACATAATCGATTATTTCTGTCCAGCTTTGAAAGACATGTTTAAAATTCATTTTGGCTAAAATGAAAATGTTTGAAATTATTTTGTTTGAAGTATTTGAAATATGATTTGATAAAATGATTTTATGCATATTTATGATGACCTATTGTTGAGCCAAAAGACGAGATAACTTTAAACGTTGCTCTTACATTTGTTCTACCTAACGACCTACGCCTTGGGTCTTCGGTCTTGAACTTTTGAGCTCGTCTTTGGCTTGTCTATGCAATTCCGTCATCAATATGCTTCTCGGCATTCAATCTTGATTGTTTGTCATATAATAACTTTGTTCGACACTTGACTTTATTGTTTATCATTCATCGACTTCGTTGTTTGTCATTCATCAAAACCTATACCTGAAAATCATGCTAATACAACCAAAGCACACTTATTATGGGTAAAATGATTTTCTACAGTTCTGTCATATACTTTCAAGTAGGGGGCATCTTGAAGGTTTTTGGGATGGGATATGGCGCGGCTCCCTCTATGTAGGGTTGTTCGACGAACCTCCCCATGTCTCGATTCGGCAGCAACTTAGGCGCGCTTGGGATCTTATCCACCCTTTCTTGGTATTCCTTCATCTGGTCGTGGAGCGATTCGTTCTCGTTCTCCATCTCTTCCATCTTTTTGAGGATGGCTGCGAGTGTTCCGTCGTTAGCTTGGACATCGACGGGAACGTTGTTTGTTTTTGTGACCTCGAGCTCATCCTCGGTTGCGACATGATCTGCTGCTGGGGTGCATCTATCATTTTGAGATGGTTTCTTGGCTAGACTTCTCAGAGTACTTGTCAGCCCCTCTTATAGTAATCTCTTTATTTCTGGGGGTGCTTCCTTAGTTGTAGATGTTGAAGCTTCTCTTTCTTGTGGCACCACCAGGTCTTTTGATGAGGAGGGTAAGGCTTCCACGCTTATCAAAGTACTGGGGGTTGTGTGTAGGGCATCTCCTTCGGCAACCGCGTTGAGAGTACCCGTGAGGTCTGTTCTAACCTCCAAGATAGCCTTCATTCTAGCATTGTTTTCAGCCATTCTAGGTTGTAGAGGGTGGCTTTTCGAATGATCTCTAGAAACAAACTACAACTTTGATTCTCAAAGACCCACAGACGGCGCCAAATTGTTTGACTAAAGAGTTATTCGAATACTTAACTAACTTTAAAACAATCATAAAATGATATGGGTTAATCGGAACCAAGGGTAATGTGATCTAGAGAATGTTAGATGATAGAAATCGGAGATTATAATATATAGATCGAAATGTATGAGTAGTACGATGTATAACGGGTTTTTTGCACAAGAGAGAGAGAGAGGGAGAGAGAGTTGTATATTTTCAGTAAGGAAATACCCGTAAGTCTTTACAAAGGGAGAAGGTCCCCTTTATATACTAATGAACCTTCCTCGAAATAATACTAAAAAAATACAAGAGTTGGTGGCCTCGATATATGAATGTCAGAGCTTGATATGACATTTCAGTGAGTCACATCGCTTGGTCCGTTTATTGAATGGGACCGGCCTTACTTAAGCTGACCATGATAAGGCCGGCTTCTTTAGTGAGGCCGTATGTGAATAATATGTGGACGTGAGGAACCAAATTTGCCCAATACAACTTCTTTCACGTCCTTTTTCTTTTATTTATTTATAATATGTAAACTGATATACCTATGAAGCAAGTAAGTAAAAATATACATTTTGATATGAAACTCCTGGCAGAAAAATATTTACAAGACAGAATACGATCTCCAATTCTTAAATTTTCTTATGGTGGACTCATATTTCCAATAAATATATGTTATCAAATAGTAATTTCTAGCAATACCATCTAGGGAGATTGTAAGACAATTATTTGTTACTGAATTTACAAGTTAATGTACAAACTCTTGACTACATTACTTTAACAAACCTTCTGGAAACAGTGCCATGGTTTCTTGTATTATAATAATGGACTTCGTCAACTATCATATCTTTTTTTTTAAAGAATAAAATGGTATCTTGCCAATGCTTGGATTATCTTAAATTATTTGAATGTGATGTTTGGATCGAGGAACGCACTTATTATTACAAATTTACAACTATATCTTAAATTATTTGTTACTTTTCTCTTGAACATTCAGGGCCCATTGTCTGGCCGAAGCCAATTTTTTTATTTTTTTTTTGAAGAAAATCTAGAGCATCTAGATTACAATTAGAAAAGCAATTTGTTTGAAACTGTGGGGTTTTGATAAGCACTACACAACTTGCATTGAGAAGAAGATCAACTTGCACATATATAGAAACCCTAAGGTCAATTTCCTAAAATTTTGCACATTCAAAGTATTTCTGCAATATATATGAGTTTTAGTATTCAAACAATAATAATTTGTTCAAAGTTCCTGTTGTTCCAATTAATAATGCGGATTCAAACATCAAATATTATAGTTCTAAGTTGGTTTTGAAATGTTTATCTAACTTTATTATACATACTTTTCACGTATTATATAAACTTAATTTGACCATGAACCATTGAAGTTATGTCGAATCTGGGAACCCCCTTTTTGTATTTGCTCCGGTCTTCTTTTTCAAAAGATTATATCATTCATAAAAGAATTAAAGAAAGAAAAAGTTCCGAGTATTAGTTTGATTGCTTGATATTTTATTTTGCAAACTCGTTCTTTTACGTCAAAGCCTCGTTATTTTCCAGAATTATTATTCCCTAATGATGAACTCCATGTGCTCCTTTTTTTAAAGAAAAAAAATTCTGTCTTTGTTTGCTTTTTCCACACGATAAGACCATCACAAAAATCTAAAATATATTTAAGTTACGCATTCGACAACGGCCTATACTAAGAGACTTATCTAGGTTAATGGTTTAGGTTTACGTGAACACATTCTTCTCTCTTTAATATATATATGTGTATATATAATTATTAAAAATTTAAAAAATATAATTTTAAAAGTATCATAAATTTATGGTATGAGATTAAAGGTAAACTCGTCAAATATAAATTATAAATTCACTAATTTACCAATCATGTTGCAATTCTTCCGCCTTTCTTCTCCTTGTATTAATTCTATATTTGCAACTATTAATTAAACAATTCATGGAAACGAAAAGAATTATGAAGGACCCACATTGAGGAGGAGAAGGAGGATAAGATGGGGACATGTTTGGTTGTAAAGTGATTCACTGATTGGAGTCTGACGAATGGCCAGTTCAGTTGCTTTGTCGTTAAATTAGGGATATGACTTGGAAAGTTGCTGCATTTTCTGCAAGAAATCAAGCACTCAACTATTTTAGATACTCCTTTTTTCGTTTAATCATTTGGAATTCGGTAACACTGATCCAATTAATCAAATCTGAAATGTCTAATTAAGTGTTGTTTAGCTCAAAGTTAACACATACTTTACAAGCATAAAACAATCAAAATAAATCAAGGGCCTATTATAGTAGATCGTAATAAATCGAGGGACCAAATAAAAGAAACGAAAAGCAAGCGTTTTGGATTAAGGAGAAATGTGTGAAGAGCTTTTATTGATAATATTGATTTGATCTGCCTCCCTATGGAGAGATTCAGAGCCTTACAATGGTATCTCCCTTTTCTTTGGGAATAGTGATGAAGAGAACGAAGCAGCCCCCTTCTAGGGTACCTTCTCTTAGTATTTATACCTCTAAGCTTTATGGGCTGGCGATAAGTGGTCGTGACCACATTGAGGTTCCATCCTTATGATGGCGTGTGGGCCGTATCATGATTAATAAGTGGTCATACCACTAATTAACTAAGAATTAGCTTAAGATATAATTAATTTTATTAATTAACATGGGCTCGGATTTTGACCCATACAGTTAGTCCCTCCGCTTATTGAGGTCGTGCCTTGGCCAAGCTCGATGAGCGGACTTCACCGAATGCAGTTTGATAAGTTCGGAAAGGAAGGTCGAATGCAATTTCGGTCGAGACCGAATTCTCATTGGCAATGATCTTTAACTTTAATACTGTTGGCGGCCTTAGCCGTTTACATACTGGAGACGGCCATAGCCTTAATACTATGGGCGGCCTTAGCTGTTTACATACTGGAGAAGGCCATAGCTTTAATACTGTGGGCGGCCTTAGCCGTTTATATACTAGAGACGGCCATAGCCTTAATACTGTAGACGACCTTGGCTGTTTACGCACTGGAGATGGTCATAACCTTGGTACTGTGGATGGCCTTAGCCGTTTACACACTGGAGATGGCCATAGCCTTGATGTTGTGGACGGCCTTATCCGTGATACTGTGGACGCCCTTAGCCGTGATACTGTGGACGCCCTTAGCCATTTACACACTGGAGACGGCCATAGCCTTGATACTGTGGACGACCTTTAGCGTTGTGGGGTGTTGATATTATCTTGACATTACTGCATCGTCGTTCGAGTGAGGTCGAATTTTACAGCATTTGAATCTTTGTTTTTTGAAGGCGTAATCGTCCTCCTTGGTGGATGAGTCGCATGTTGCGCGGCCGAGGGGAGGATGGGCACGCTTGGTATGCGTTTGGCGACGTTCAAAGTTTTGGAGGTACACAGGATGTTCCCTCAACGTTCACGGGCCGTTTCAATCGTTTCGAAAGTGAAACACCGATTGGTGGCTGAAAAGCCCCTTCATGTAGCATGTCGTAATGACGCGCGTTTATGTGGACTTGAACCGCTTTGCGGTTGGTCATGTAGTTAATGATGGCTATTGGAATTCGTGAAAACTACTTTTGTTGTATTTTCGTTGTTTGTCTGAGAAAGATTTCTGAAGGAGCTCTCTCCCTTGCTATTTCGCTTTCGTCTTTGTTCATCATTCATCACAATCCTCATCTTTTTCGTTGAATCTTGATCTTTTTTCGTTTTCTTATCAACGATGGCAAGCAGTTCTTCCAAAAATATTCCTACGACGAATCTTTCGGTTAGCCTTCCGGTGGCTGAACGGCCATCTCCGGCAGTAAGAGGTGCATAACCGATGGATACTGAAGTGGTTCCGTTGGTTGACGGGATTTTATCTCTTCCTGGGGGTCCGGTGACTGACTTCAACGCCGACGGTGGAGAGGATCCGGTGGATGAAGCCTCGCTAATGGGGGGAGTTGGAATTGCCCAACTTTGGAAACAATGGGGCATCCACGACTATGCTGACATCGTTCTTGCTAGAAGCGAGGAGAGGGTCCACACCGACCGCATAAGATATTGCGTTTTCTATGCCAATCCCTTCAAGTTAGGATTTGGCTCCTGCTTCCGATGTTGGTAGTATATTTTTGCCGACACTATAGGGTATGCCCGAGTCAGCTTACTCATTCTCTCTATAAGTTGCTTGCCATGTTTATTAAGTACGCGGAGTTGGCCGGCATGGAGGTCACGCTGCAACACGTACTTAGCTTTTACACCCCCCAGAGAACTTGCGGCATGATGATTTGGGCGAGCCCTCGTGGGTCGAGGGGCCTGGCTGCAAAATTAGACGATGTGGTTGACCCTCGACCTTTTCGAGCTCTTCTTCTATATCAGAACTAATCATTTAGTAGTGTCCCTGCTTGGGTTCCCAGAGGCTTGGAACCATGCACGTAAGTTTTCTAATCGTCAAATTCTCTTTTTTGTCCCTCCTAACGTCTTGTGTTCCTAAGCGTTAACTTGTGTTAATTGTGTAGCCGACATGGTTGCCGCCGTCTCTGCTGCCTGGGATACATGAGTAGGTCGAGGCCGTGCTTCCGCATACATCGGGAATACGCAATTGGACGTTGTTCTGGGAGAGGCATGGCCGTAGGCCTGCAACTGGTGAGGATTTGACTTCTCCTTCTATTTCGTTCTTGTTTCCAACTCTGTTTACCGACTTTATTTTCTTTTTGTGATCAGGGAGGGCACGCTGCGTCAGGGCTCCTCAGCTAGCCTTCCGTCGGCCGGGTGTGACTGCTCGTCTTGCAGCACTCGTGCCGCGCCCAGTTCCGAGGACGGCGTTGGTTGAATCTTCAGCAGTACCTTCCCCAATACGGACCGTACTTCGGACCGAAGGACCATCGGGGGTATGCGTCCTAGGGAGGAGTCGCCCTCAAATGAGGAGGAAGAGGACGAGGAAACGTCGTTGGTCAGGCAGATGGTTGCATTCACGCCGGATCCTCCCATGGTGATAAACTTGGACTCTCCCCTGTCGGATGCGGAGGGGAGTGTGGCTACGGCGCCCGCCCCTAAGGGTGGACAAACAGTGGGGGTTGCCCCGGTTGGCTCAGTCCATGGTGATACTGTCGCTTCGGCGACCCAATTGATTGTTCGAGTCGCTGAGATAGGAGGTAGTTCGTTAGCGGCTGTTTTTGTTTGGTGAATCGAGCGCTCCTTCGGTGGTTGCGGTAGATTTCTCTGCTCCGCCGGTGGAAAAAGGAAGAAGGGGCGCTGCAGAAGGTGAATACGAGTTCGATTTTGACTTGGACTTGGAGGACTTCCGTTTGTTCCATGAAGGCTTCACCAACTTGACGATGCGTGCGGAGGGGCAACTTCGCTACATCGAGATTCCCATGGAGAAGAACTTGTTGCTTCAAGGGAATAGCTTGGTGCCGCTGTTCGAGGTGTTATGCTCGGAGGCGGAAAACACGTTGTTGAAGTACGTTATAGACATCAGATTGATGAATGAGGTGGCCATGATGGGCTTGAGGGAACGTATGATGACCTTCTTCTGCATCTTCTTGCTTTACTTTACTTTTACTTTAATCGTTGTTTTTGCTTTACAGTCTTATCAGTTGGAAGTGGAGGACATCCGTCAAGCCAACATCCACACGGGGATCTTTTTGCGGGCGTTGTATAAATACATTCGCTACCGAGATCGGTGTCGTGAGATGCCCGAGCGCCTAAGGAACGATCCCCATAGCCGGGCCTTGGTCGAGGAGTTGGCGAGGCAAGAGCTTCAGATGTAGCAAACACTTGAATGGATACGCGCCCTCGAGGAACATCTTCGTCAGAAAGACGAGGAGATCAAGGCCGAAAGGAGGGCTGCAGCTGAGAGGGGGTGCTACAGTCAGGCTAATGCGGCGGAGGTGTCTGAGACCTTGAACGGGACGGTGGTTGCATTAGAGAATGAGGTCGCCGCATTGAGGCTACAAGCAAGGGATGCCTCATCAAGGGCTTCGGCGCTAAAGGAGGCGATCCGCATTTATGAGAGGGGGCGGGATACGGAGAGAGCTGCCGCGGCCTTTAGAGAGGCGGGGCTAGATGACCGCATTGGAGTCTATGGGCGGGACGCTCAAGCCATGGCGGATCGGACCACAACTTTGGAGGGGGAGAATCAACGCCTAAGGAACCAGGCCGCCTCTTCCAACCAGGCTCGTGAGCTCTGGACATTTGCTAAGGCCCAACGTGATGTATACAAGAATTTGTGGGAAGCCGTCATCGTACCCGATTGGAAGGCCCCTCATTTCTCAAACTCATATTCTCAATTATCTTTCTCTCATTCTTCACCTCCAGTGCAATCAAATATTTGGCTCTCTTTTTTGGAATTTAATTTATCGTATTATTTATTATTTCAAGTTTGAGGATTGAAAAATTGACGTTTCTTCGTGATAATATTGGAGTTGCAAAATCATCAAGTGTTCAATTTATTGCCGAGTTCGGCTCGCTCCCTCCAGCTCTTTCTCTTATTTACTATTTTATTTGCACATTTAATTTTTGGTAGTTGTCACGACCAGAATTTCCCACTATGGGGGCCGTGATGACGCCTAACATTAAACTTCCTAGGAAAGCCAACGTTACTGATTAGCTTACCTTTTTCCTTTTACCCTTTTCCAATTTACCAACTGATATAAGGGGAACAAAAATGCGGAATAGCAGAATTTAACCATTTAACTCAATACAAATATGAAATCCATAAGGAAACTCCACCCAGAACTGGTGTCACAATTTCACGAATTGTCTACGAATACAACAAATATGGCCTGAAAAATTGAATACAAATCTGTCTCAATAATAGATAAAATAGAAAAAGCAGGATACCAAGGGACGCAAGGCATGCGTATGCCTGCAGGACTACCTCGGGTCTCCACTAGACTGAAGGCATCAACCTCGAACTACGGTCTATATCGTCCAGTATTAGGATCTTCACAAAAGTGCATAGTGTACCATCAATACAACCGATCCTATGTACTGGTAAGTATCGAGTCTAACCCCTGCGAAGTAGTGACGAGGCTAGGACACAACTAATATCGTAAATTTGTGCAGTTAAGCAATATATAATAGAATAAAACAATAGAAGCTAACAGAAATTTACGGGAAGGGGCATCATGCTAACAAGGATACTAGAATAAGGAAATATAGAGATAACGAAACGAAACAATTAAGGCACTTGAATCGATAACATCAAATAATCACAATACCAAAAAATAGATGCACGACATCACCCTTTGTACTATTACTCTCAATCCTCGCCATGCAATCAATACTGAAAATATGCGCGACATCACCCTTCGTGCTTTATCACTCTTTCTCACAATGGGAACAATAGGATTGTGCACGGCATCACCCTTTGTGTTTTACCTCTCTTCCTCACCATATGCTTCAATATAAATGTAAATGTGTATGACATCACCCTTCATGCTTTATCACTCTTTCCTCACCATATGCATAAGTATGAATGTGCACGACATAACCCTTCGTGCTTTATTGCTCTTTCTTCACCCAAACAGTAGAAACAATGACATCCCGGTAAGGAAATCAACAATAGAAACAAATATATCCATGCACGGGAATTAGCTATAACCAATCTCGTTTACAAAATTAACTTCGCAAAATAAATACCATCTTGATCCAATCTCAATAGTAGTCAATTACCATGAAAATACCATGGACATGGATAATTATCAAGTTAAGCCTGAATAGTACATAATAAAAATCAAAACGACACTAACACCTAGCAAATAAGACAGCTCGACACCAACGTATAGATACTCGTCACCACACCTATACGTCGTACACAACACTAACACCTAGCAAATAAGACACAATACCTATTCCCTCAAGCTAAGATTAGACCATACATATACCTCCATTTCACGACCACCAATCAAGCCTCAAATACCGCTTTCCCTCTAGATTTCACCTCTAATTCACTTGTATCTTGTCATAATTAGCTTAATAACATCAATAAATGTTAAAGACCTCCAACCCAATGCTTAATTATAGTTTTTCCAATATTTTCCCCAAAAAGTCAAAAATCGACCCCGGGAACGGTTGGTCAAAACCTAAAGTTTGGACAAAAATTCGATTACCCATTCACCCCCGAGCCAAGATATTCAATTGGTTTTGAAATACAACCTCAATTGCGGTCTAAATCCTCAAATTTCACCCAAAACACCAAATTTCCCATGAAAATCCCTAGATTTTGTGATGAAACCTTGTAAAAGGATGAAGTAGATTGAAAGAAATGAGTTAAAAGTTGTTTACCTATAATTTGAAGAAGAACTTTTCTTTGAAAAATGGCCTATGGGAGCTTAAGATTTGAAAATTTAAAAGAATGAGTTGAAATCCCATCTAAGTTATAATTTACACAGTCGCAGTTATCGCATTTGCGATAACAGGTTCACAAATGCGAACTCGTAAATATGAACTCACAAATGCAAAGTTTCCCCAGGGGCTGCCAACTTTGCAAATGTGAACTATTATTCACAAGTGTTGTGACTGGTGGAGTCGCAATTATGACATTGAACTTTGGAAATGCGAAGGTCCCCCTCCCTGTCCACTAATCACAATTGCGATGCTCACATTTGCGAGCCTGACTTCGCAAATGCGAAGTCTACAGATCTGCGATACAACAGCTATTTCCTTGAAGTCTCAAAACACTCCGTGACTTATCCAAAAATCAACCGAGACCTCGGGGCTCCAAACCAAACATGCACGCAAGTCCAAAAATATCACACAGATTTGCTCGTATGATCAAATCATCAAAATAATATCAACAACCACGGATTTAGTATCAAAATCAATGATATTCTCACGAACACCTAAAGTTACTATTTTCACAACCGAGGGTCCGATTTATATCAGATCAACTCCGATTCTTATCATGTGTTACAGATTCGACTTAAAAATTATGTTAAACCTATACCGGGCTTCGAATTCAAAATACAGTCCCGATACCATCAAAAACACACACCATTTTTTATCAAAAGTTTTAATATTTTCCAACAAAGAATTTTCTTTAAAAATTCCTTTTCTCGGGTTTAGGATATCGAAATTTAATTCCGAACATACGCCCAAGTCCATATTTTTCTACGGAGCCTCCGGGACCGTCAGATTACGGGTATGTGTCCGTTTACCTAAAATATTGAGCGAAGTCAACTTAAATTTAATTTTAAAGGCAAAATTAACATTTTTCTCAAATTTTCACATAAAGGCTTTTCGGATATATTCCCGGACTGTGCACACAGATCGAAGTGAGATAAAAGGGGGATATTAGGGCCTCGAAACACAGATTTAACTGTTAAAATAAGAGGTGACCTCTTTGATCATCATACTATTAGTTAAATTTTCACAATATGTTTAACGCTGCAAAAAGAGCTTGTAATAAGGTTACTAATTGGGGAAATAGATAAATAGGTACTATTTCAACATCTGGTAGTAATTAAATGACTCTGTACATATTTCTAAAATATTACCTGTAATAATATAGATTATGAATAATTACAGAAAGATTTCGGTATAGAAGACAATGAATTAGAAATTGAAAATGAGATACCACTTACACTATACCACTATGCGTTGTTCTACTTCTACTAATATGGATGATGATGAAGGCCTTGATAGATTTAATATCTTTTCTATATTTTATAACACTCAAATCAGTAGCAGGAACATTGATGAACTTCTATTCTACTTGCAAAAGCAAAAAGAGCCCCACACAAAGGAATTTTCACTGTTGGGATGGTGGCATGACAATGGAAAGCATTTTTCTGTTCTTTCCGCTATGACCGGGGACGTGCTGAATGTGCCAATTTCAACTGTTAAATCAGAAAGTGCATTTAGCCAAACAAAACAACAACTTGGAGACACCCGTCACTCATTGGGAATCAACACTTTGAAGTTTTAGTATATTTTAGAGATTGGATTAGATCGGAACGAAAAAACCATGGACGTGAAGATGTTGATAGCCCAAAAGTCGAGGATCTTGGAAATATATTAACACATGGTAACCCATCTAAATTTAACACTCCAGAAGATAGCCATGAAGTTCATATTGATTATGAAGAACTTACTAAGGCAATGCAAAACCTTTGAATTTACTCTTTTTTCATTAATTTACTTGTTAAACGTAAACCTTTCAATTTGTAAGTTTGAACTTTGAAATAAATATAACACTTGTAATTTATATGCGCAGTTTTTTTTCCATCTTCATTGTATTCTTTATATTTTTACTTTATATTAATATAAATTATATAATTATAAAAAATACAAAAAAATTACTAACCCGGCCCGACCCATTAGACCCGTAATTCTTACGGCTCGTTTTTTACCCGAATATACCCGTTAAGCCTGGTAAACCCTAACCCATAACCGATCCGGATTGAAAATCGACCGATTTTATTTTTTTGGAAAATTATCGGCTATGTCTATTTAGAAGTAGCTCATTTTTGGCCAATTGATAAAATATTACTAATATTAGCCAAAATAGCCAACTAGCTATTTGTAGCAAAAAAATATCAAATTTTTACTTTCTTTTGAGTGGGCACTATTAGAATAGATTGGATATATCTCAAGGAGCTTGAATCTCACTTTTGGGATGATTTGGTGAAGTTTTGAGGTGGTTTGAATTGAAAATTCGAAGTAAAAACTGAATATGAAAAAATGATACGTGTATCACACTGTGTATCACATATGTATCATGTTTGTATCGATTGTGTATCACATGCATATCCATGTATATTTGTGTGAGAGATACATGTGTGAAACATGTGTCACAAAAGAATTTTTTGACGTCGATTTAATTATGAATTTTGATGCAAAACCAGTCCAAATCACCTCCAATCTTCCTCAAATTTGTATATTGACTTATCTATATGTTTTCAATAAATTTCAATTATACCCATTAAAAAAATTCCTTGTTAATATTGGTTAAAGGTTGATCACTTGAAATTTATATAAACTTTTTTGTAAGTTTTCCTTATTTTTTTTCCAACCTAGACCGACCCGATTCACCCGTTTAACACCCTTATCTTTAACTAATTATCTGGCTCCGCTTGCAGTTTGGTTTTTGATCTTCTAATAAGTCATATCCATAGTGGATAATAGGTACGGACAATCCTAGCCAAACAATAAATGATAGGTAGTACAAACAAAAATAAGAAAAAGGAAAATAGAAAATAGAAAAGATGCAAACGCCGCGTCTCAACAGAAAAATGATATCTTTCCTTATACTAGAGGCCTGAAATTATTCACTCATATTTTAAAAGGAGATTTTTCCCTATTTAAGTATATTAAAATTGTGGCAATATTCTGATAATATCTTTGATTCTTTAATTTTCATCCGAACAGTCTACATCTTCTTAGCTGCTTTCACACCCTCAAATATTAATGAAGATTGAGGACTATACTAATTTTACACAAAAATAAAAATAAACTAAAAATGAAAATTATCATTTGAAAAAAAAAAGAACGTAAATTAAAGGGTCAGTGTGTCAAGTTTTATAAGTCAGTCAATGAAAGAAATACCACGCTATATATTTTCTTTCTTGTTATCGTTACTATTAATTAGTGTCATTGAGTTTTTATACTCCAAATTATTAGTCAAATTACTCTTTTTGCATCTATTGTCATTGGAACATAGGATAAATGATTTTTTTCTTTTGAAATGATCAAGCCTCAAGAGATCTAGTCAGTAATTTGGTTTGAATATATCATTAAGTGCACCACAAATTAGACTTTTGTTTATCTGTCATTTTCCTTTCATTTAAATCCCTTTTTATCTTTAGTCCCAAATCTTTTGCCTGTTGCCACCTTATTCGTCTAATGTTTGACAAACACAATCTATTTTCGTCCTATTCATTTTACGGACATCCAAACAACGAAGATTCAACCTCTTCGAAAAAAAAAAAAAAAGAAGAATGGATGAGGATGGAGGCGGAGTTGGATCCGAGATTTGAGGCTTATGAGTTTTTATTATAATTTCAAATTAATATATAATAATAATTGCATTCATAATTAGATATTTACAAATATTTAGTGAATTTTTTAATATAAATATTAAATTTACGTAAGAATCATTACAAAAAATTGGAATTCGCTACGAACGTCGTCGCTAATCTGTCGCTAAAATGCTCGTAGGTAGTAGAATTTTTTGATAATCTATCGCTAATCCGTCGCTAAATGAGATTAACGATAAATTTTTTTGTTTAACTACAAAATTTGTCCATCGCTAAAACCTGATTTTTCAGTAGTGAATTACTGGATTTCCGAAAACCCGTATTTCTTGCTCTAGGTCCGCCAGTGATCGAGACAGAAATATCAGCCTCTCCTCGATACAAAGAAGATGGGTTCTAGAGGGAATTAGTGTCGATCTCACACTTCGGAAGATAACCTATGAATTTCTCTTAACTGATTTTTTTCTTTCAAATTTTATTGTGAAAATAATCGAAAGTGAAGAAAAACAAATTCCTTTTCTAACTGGTCAACTCTATTAATAATGAAACAGGTTGAATTGAAATGTGGATCACATCGTTATTATGTGAACGATATTTTTCTCTCATAATATAATTAGTTTAGCCAACAAGGGGCGCCGCTGCCATTTTGGTGAAGTCTACTGATTTTAATTAGATGGGTGACTGATCAACAAGCCTATTCAATGGTCCCATACATTGCATGGGATTATCTTGTAATTAAATAGCATTGCATCTTAGCGTCCAATTAAATTTATGTCCTACCAAGCTGTACCTATTTCATTTTAGGCACCAAAGTTAGGTCACAAACATTATGTTCTAGGCCCTCCATCCCTCAACACATACAAGCATGTCAATTTCACTTTTATGGGTTCGAGCTCAAATTTTAACATAATAATCATTCGATTTACCGGGAAATTGTTTGTATTTGTTTAATAAATTTTTTATACGAAATTTAAAATAAAATTATTGAATTTGAATGAATATATAACATAATACACTATCCATCCCCGGACACGCACATTCACGTGTGTCTCTATTATTTTCAATACTATTTATTGGATGTCTTATCCAGCTCAACAAGTTCTTCATAAGTAGAGGCGGACCCATTATTTGACCAATACAAGCACCATCGTTTTTAAATATGCCAATCACCCGTGGCAAAATTTGACGTAATAATTGTTTGAAAATATAATAATTATGATACATATCAAGAGAATTGAAATTCAATATTTACTAACATAATTAATTTGGTATTAACACAAAATTATCCACTCATACTTGAACTCGTTGTAACTATAATTAGGGGTGTACATAGATCGGGTTGGTTCGGGTTTTATAATTACCAAACCAAACCAATTGTGTCGGGTTATTAAATCTAAAGACCAAACTAAACCAATAAATTCGGGTTTTTCAATATCGGTTTTTCTCGGATTTTTCGGGTTTTCGGGTTATTCGGGTTTTTAGGATTTTTTTTCCGGTAAAATCTTCGTAGAACAAAATATATAACGTTTGCTCAAAATATTTCTTTAATCCTAGTAAGATACAACTATATAAAGTATTTTTCAAGAAAATAATACAAAATATGAGACATGTCATCACTCATGACATTATCCTAAAATATTCAACAATAAAAAAATAATAAAATTATGTACTATAAATATTGCTAATTAAAAAGTCATAATAAAAATAAACATAATCTAAAAGAACTAATTCATGCTAAACTAGATAGACTAATAAGGGAGTATTAATTATATGCCTAAAAGTTAAAGAAAAATAAAAATAGGTTATGTATTTTTATCTAAATTATTGAAAAATACAAAATAGACATTTAATACATTCCTGTTCGTAATATTGAATTGAATGTCTTTTGTTAGCATTAGTATTGACTGCTAGCATTATTTAATTTACTAATATTAATGGCTATAAAACTTATTGGAGCATTCAAAAGTTCTAATTCAAACCTTGAAATAATACCTTAAAAGATAAAATTATGAAATTTTTTAAGAAATATTTATAAATTACATTACAATAAGTATATTTATGTAATAAATATATCTAAAATTTTTATATATGTAATGTCGGGTTGGTTTGGTTTCGGTTTGATTTTCTTTAGTTAAAACCAAACCAAACCAATTATGGTCGGGTTTTTTTTCAAACACCAAACCAAGTCAAACCAAACCATAGTCGGGTTTTTTTTCTCGGTTTGACTCGGATTATCGGGTTGGTGCGATTTATCGGTTTTCTTTGTACACCCCTAACTATAATATATGCAAATCGTGCTAAGTTTGAACTTTAATGTGTAAATTTTTGTATAGAATATCTCAATGTGATTCTAGCTTAGTAGATGTTAATTAGTTAAATATTTAGGTATCACTAATTAGAATTGAGAAACTATATATCTTGCTGATGCATAGAAAATTATAAGCCACTTGCAAATTTCCATACGGAAAACATACATCAAATTGTCCAATTTATTTTGTATTTTACTACCTTCAAAAGGTAAACTTTATTGGAAATTATGTCGATCCAACTTCACTCCCATTCTTATAAAATAATATGTTTTACTTCCCCGTTATGCTTAGTTCTTTAATTTACCTCTTTCGATTTTCCTCCCAGATAAACAGGGGATAAAAATTTTAAAGAAAGAGAAAGCTCTAAATAAGTGGAATTTGAAAAAGAATAAAATAAATTATTACCAAACTAATTCAAAAAAGATAAAAGAAAAAATTAAACCAATTAACTAATAAGGACGTAGTAGTAAGGTTAAAAAAAGGAGTAGTAAGTGTTTCAAATTAAGAAAAAGTAACCCAAAATAAGAAAGAGAAAGTTCTAAACAAGAGGGGATTTGAGAAAAAGAATATAAATTTATACAAAACTAATTCAAAAGAGATAAAACCCAACAAGGAATTTCGCTACCTTAGGACCGTTATAATTACAACTGCCATTCACCGGCAGAAAAAAATAAACCAATTAAATACTAAGTATTGTAAAACTATTAGTAAATGTGAATGTCATACATTACATAATTGCTCTCTCTCTTTCTCCCTCAGCGCAAGTTAAGCGTGAATTGCTAAACTGCGCGCGCCGGAAATAGGGAGGTCTAGAGGTCGACCATCGAAGGTAACTAAACACGTGATAGAGGAATAAAGCAAGCTCGCAGAGGAAAGGAAAGCAGAAGGTATTCAAATTGGAACATCAAAAAATGCAGAGATGACAGTTGCTAACACTGTTCCACTGAAAAAACCAGGAGCAAGTGGGAGCAATTCCAGTGCTAATGGAAGGAGAATGAAAGAGGAAGCAGCAGGAACCAAAGGAAAGGAACATGAAACTAGTAGCCCAGAAATCTGGCCAAATCTCCATACCCGCAGCAAAGGCACCAAAACCCAAGCACCTACAAGGAAAGATCTGATGCACATGCAAGTGGTACAAGGCTCAACGACTACAGGACAAATCCAAATCCAAGGCTCAGATATGCAACAGAAGCAAGTTTAAAGTGACAAGGCTAATGGAACAATAACTCAAAATGGGGGAGCACAACAGAAATTGCAGTTGGAATCACGAAAAACATGGGGAAAAACATGGGCGACGCTATTTGAAGAGAACAAAATGGAAGCAAGAGGTATGGATCTGACATTCATACCACCAGGAATTGTTGAGGGAGATGTGATTGTAGAACTAGAAGACGAAGACATGAAAATTGAGATTGAGAAAAAGAAACATGCAACAATAGCATTTGTTATTGGGGGATCTCCTACAATTGGAGCTATGGAGAGGTTCGTAGCAGCTCAAGGTGAATACTCAACAAAGCCAAAGGTGTTTTATCATAATGCTAGGTATTTTGTGATTAATTTCTCAAGTCTGGAACAAAGGAACCAAGTGATATACTCAGGGTCTCATATGTTGAACAATAGGCCAGTGATAATTAAAGCATGGACAATGGACTTTGATCTTGGTGCTGAAGATTTGAAAACATTTCCAATTTGGGTCAAATTGCCAAATCTTCCATTGTTTGTTAGAGTGCAAAAAACATTTAGCAAAATTGGGAGTGGGCTGGGACAGGCTGGGACAACCTATATATGATGATGCATGTACAACAAATGCAAAAAGAGTTTCATTTGCATGAATCCTCATTGAGATAGATGTGACAAAGGAGCTGCCGAATATGATCAAGATAAGAGATCCAAAGGGCAGATTAATTTTTCAGGAGTTATGGTATGACAGGAAATCTGCATATTGTTCAAAGTGTATGCAGATTGGACATAATTTCCAAAAACAACAGGTTCAAGAAGGAATGGTGGACAAGAAGATAGTACTGCAGCAACATCCCACAGACAAAAGGCAAAAAACAGAATGAAAACCAGTAAATGGAACTAACAAGGTATAGAATGGAAATGAAAAGGACATGCCAGAAAAGAGCATTGAACAACAGACTACAGAGAATCCAAGGATGGAAATAGGAGAACCATGGTAGCAAGTTAAGAATAAATCAGCTGCAAAAGGTCAGAAAGTGATAATTCCTGGGCAGCATATCATTGTGATGAACTATTTCAACACCTTAATGGATGAAAGACAATAACAAAGAACTAAAGAGGCTGAATGCAGTTCAAGTGGAGGAGGGGGAGCAGAGATGATATCATAAAACCCTTCCAAACAACTATGATAGTAGCATGGAATGTGAGGGGACTAAACAAGGTGTTTAAGCATAAAGAGCTAAAGGATTTTTTGAAGGAAAATAAGGTGAAGATGATAGCAACAAGTGAACACAGAGTTCATGAAACAAAAGCTTATCAAATCATAAATAAAATAATGCCGGGGTGGAGTTGGTGTCATAATGTCACATAACTCTTGTAAAGGCAGATTATGGGTAATATAGAATCCAAAGTTTATTAGCTTCATAGTCATAGAGAGTACTGCTCAAACTATTCATGGACAAGTCCAAATAGTAAACAGTAATAAAGAATTCAAGTTCACTGTAGTGTTTTGTCTACATACAATGCAAGATAGGAAAGATATGTGGAATTCACTCAGGAACAGAGAGAAACAAATCAAAGGAGCATGGTTGATGATTGGGGATTTCAATGCAGTCTTAGGGGTGGATGATATAATGAATGGCAGAGAAGTGCAAGATCATGAAATAAAAGATTTTAGGGAGTTATTGGAAGGCTGTAGCCTAACTTAATTATCAACTATTGGGAATTCATATACATGAACAAATAGCAATGTCTTGAGCAGAATATATAGGGCAATTGTGAATGAGCAATGGATAACTAGTATGCTTCCAGTACAAGCTCATGTAATGGAATCTCTTCTTTAATCACTCTCCAATATGCATAGAAGTTGAAGATTATTGTGATAACAAAAATAGGCCTTTCAATTTGTATAACTGCATGGTGGATCACCTTGAGTTTGAAAAGATAATAAAAAAAAATTGGTACTCCCAAGGAAGGAAAATGACAGCAGTATGGAAGAGCTTGAAAAATGTTATGAAGATTTGAAGAGGTTGAATAGAACAAAATACATAAATATTACAGGGAAGATAAAAGCTAGCAGAGAATAGTTGAAAGACATACAAAAGAAAATGAACCAACTAGACATACTAGGGAGTCTATTTGAAGAAGAGAGGAAACTCCTAGCTCAGCTAAAAAAATGGAGTATGATAGAAGAATCAATCTACAAACAGAAATCTCGAGTGTAATGGCTGAAGGAAGGGGACAATAATAGTGCATAGTTTTTGCTACTATGAAGGGAAGGAAAATTGAAAATCAGATAACAAAGCTAATGGACAATAAAGGATGTGTATTGACAAAGCCTAGATATATATTGAAGAGGAAATAACCGGTTTCTATGAACAACTTCTAGGAACTGTTGCTCAGAGTATTCCTGCAATTTACCCTGTGTGGATAAAATTGGACTAGTACTTCAAAGGGAGCAACAGATGCATCTTGTAAGTCCTTTTACTAAATAGGAGGTCTTACAAACGTTAAATGGGATTGATGATATGAAAGCACCAGGAGGAGATGGTTTCAACTCATATTTTTTTAAAGAAAATATGGCATATTTCTGGTGATGAAATAAATTAAGCTGTGTTGGATTTCTTCATCACAGAGAGGATGCACGAGGCTATTAATATTACAGTATTCACTCTAATTCCTAAGATGAAGAATCCACGCAAACTCCCAAAATTACACATAATGAAAAATTATTTTATTTTTTTTAATTTCTTTTGGAGTAGTTATTTGTGAAGCAAAAATCACGCGCTCACAAAGGGTAATATACAAAAGTAGGATAATTTTGGTAAATAAGTTTCAAATAGTGTATATGAAGGAAAAAATTCCTTTCCAATTTGTTCCTTTTTTCAAGCCTAGCATGAGAATTAGTGCTGTCAATATGGGTCGGTCTGGGCTAGCACAGCCCACTCCACGTGGGGTTTAGCAATTGACAGGATGGGCTGGGCTAGCCCAATATTTTGATAGGCCTTATAATGGTCAGTCCACCCTAGCCCTATGTGGGATGCGGGCCCCCACGAACTGGCCCATTATTTTTAAAATATAATTTTATATTTTTCTTTAAGTTCTAACCTAAAAAAGATAAATATTTAAAAGATAAAAAAAAATCTTATTGGAAAAATATCACAAAACTTAATAATTTTTATACTACTCCAATATATCACAATAAACACTAAAAATAAATAAAAGGCAAGACTATGCATTATTCATTAAAAGTCAAACTCAAATAAAAGTATTCAAGAGAACATCTATATGCTTTTGGGATATCCAACACATCATGTTCATCAAACACATTTGAATCCACTGTGAGAATGTTATCTTAACATCTTCACTTTCATCTATATCAACAATCCGTATGCAATATTAATTAGTTAAATTTTAAGAATAATTAAATTTTTAAAACTAATTATCGTTTTAAGACTTTGATCTTTTATATGATGAGCTTAATAAACTTTAAGCTTGGGATACTCTTCATGTTATTTTTGTGTCATATATTCCCTCAATTCCATTTTATGTGAACCTATTTTCTTTTAGGTCCGTTCCAAAAAGAATGACTCCTTTCTAAATTTGGAAACAATTTAGCTTAAACTCTCAATTCTACCCTTAGTGAGAAGCTTTTATAACTACACAAATACGCTGGACCCTTTTTGACTTATTTAGGACCACAAATTTCAAAAGACCTCATTTTTTTTCTTAAATTTGTGCACAATCAAACAGGTTCACATAAATTGGAACAGAATAAGTACTTTTTATATTTTATATATTTTAACTACGTATTTTTATTAGGATCACGGGCCGGCCCAGCCCAGTCTCACAGACTTACTCGGGCCGGACTGAAAAGTCTCAACTTTAAATGGACTCCAAAAATTCTAGCACGGCCTTGCTAAATTGTTCACTGGGCTAGGCTGGCCCAACGGGTCAAGCCTATATTGACGGCTCTACAAGAGTATGGGATTCCGAAAAGGCAAATTGGACTAGCTTTCCCACAAGCCCAATTAAATAAAAGCCCAAATTACCAATTCAAACGCCCACACATAATCCAGCCAAAACCCATCCAAAACCCATCCAAAACCCTAAATCCACTATATACATTCATCTCTTTAGTTTGGCAAGTAGGGTTTCACTTACTCTCTGCGTGCACACACAGACACACAGCGGAGAGAGGCGGAGGAAAATGCCGGCCGGTCATGGATTGAGGTCGCGTACGAGAGATTCATTCTCTCGTGCATTCAGAAAGAAGGGTACCATCCCACTTTCAACCTACTTGAGGATTTTCAAAATCGGGGACTATGTTGATGTTAAAGTTAACGGTGCTATTCACAAGGGAATGCCCCACAAGTTCTATCATGGTCGTACTGGCCGTATCTGGAACGTCACCAAACGCGCCGTCGGTGTCGAAGTCAACAAGCAGGTCCTCTCTCTCTCTCACACACACACACATTAATACAAAAATGTTTAATCTTCAATTGTTTGTTGATTTGTAACTTAAAGTAGTTTATTGATTGCTTGTATGGAAATCTGTTAACAATTTATAGGGTTCAATGAATAAGGATTCATGTTACTGACCTTGACTAGTTAGGTTAGTTTGGGATTGAATCATAGTTTTGTTGTAAAATTGATGAGAATGTAATACTAAACTGATATTGCATACTAAGCCAATGTGAGACCTCAACATTTGTCAATAGAATGCTAAATGGCTGAAAATTAGTTTGATGCTATTGTTAATAGTGGGAATTAAGATATTCTGAACAGCTCCAGCTATTCAAGTTTGAATTCATTTTTTAGCAATCCCATCTTTTTACATAAATAGTTTATTGCATTAAAGAGAAGTTATTAAATGTCAATCAACTAACTATGGTTTCATTTCTAAAACAATGTAGTCTTATTTCGCAGATTGCATTGAGTATTTAGAAGTTACCAATGTCGATCAATCAACTATCTTTCTATTTCAAACAAATTGGGGTTGGTTGTGTGAATTCACTGGTTGTGAATTTGATAGTGCAAATGATTGAGATATACAGTGTCATTTGATCATGAAAGCAATGTGGTTTTCTCTCCTTTACTTAGTGTATTTGTCAGTATATGACTGGATAACCAAACCAATGCTATTTATTTCATGGCTGATAATGGAGCATCTCTTTCTCTGTGTTCCTTTTTTGGGATATTTGGGTGTGAGTGTGGATATTCATTTGCTTGTTTTACTAAATTGAAAGTTTAATGGACTAAGGGTGGGTAGTCTTGGATTTCTGCTCTCCTTGTTTTTTTTTCGTGTATGCATTGTTTCTATTTTAAATTTTTTGTTGCTTGTTCTGGATCTCAGGTTCGTAACAAAATCTTAAGAAAGAGGATCCATGTACGGATTGAACATGTTCAGCTTTCCCGTTGCACCGAAGAAGTCAAAGAAAGGATCAAGAGGAATGACCAGCTAAAGGCTGAGGCCAAGGCTAGAGGAGAAGTTATCAGCACGAAAAGGCAACCCCTGGGACCCAAACCAGGTTTCATGGTTGAAGGCGCTACATTGGAGACAGTTACCCCCATACCATATGATGTGGTTAACGATTTGAAGGGAGGCTATTGATTTTACCCTGTTTATGAGCCTGTGATTGTTTATGTGCTTTTATGAAATTTAAAGACAGGATTAGTTTTTGGTGTCACCTGAGACCCTGCTTTTTGGTTATAAATTTTGTTTACAATATCAGTTGAGGACTTTATTGAACTTTTGTTGGTTTTAAATGGAAGTGCAGAATTATATTACTACTAGATTTCTATGCATTGACTTGTGTGTTATCAGTTCAGCTTTTGAACTAATTTGAATTACGCACAACGTTGCCTAATATTGATCTAATGAGAATATGAAGCAGATATGTATGGTTTTGCAACCTGAGTTGATGTCAAACAAAACCTTTTCTTTAAGCAGCCTAGTATTGCATTGTCTTTTATACAGTATAAGTTTTCTTGTGTTAACTGGTTGTTGTCTTGGCTATAAGGTGACAAACTAGGAATTGATTTTTTGTCCGAGTTGTAGAGTTCCATTTCAAACAGTGATGATTCTTCTTAAGCTCTGCTGCAGCTGCCAAGCTGCAACTCTTTGTGAGATGCACATAATTTGTGCTCCTCAAATACCAAACTAATGTATGATCGCCCATCTCCTTTAGGACACTCAAACTTGATATTTCATTCTAGCTTGAGCTGTTTAGTTCCAAGCCCTGTGCCGCGCAGTTAGTGGTTCAAGCTTCTTAATAGTAGGGTATTTAACTTCATTGATGTGCAGTTAAAGATAAATGGAGATTGCAGTATGGGGCAGGTCCCTAAGTGTTTGGATCGTGATGTGAGTTTTAAAAAATTCTTTGATGAACTATTCAAACACCAATTGTGCTGCACATGGAAGAAATAGGGAGCTGAAACAAAAGCATGAGGACATGGGATAATTATTCAACAATTACAAGTTCTTGTCGTTCCCTTTTCTAATTTACACCATGTTTTTCTTTAGTTGCCATTTCGATGAAAATGGTTTGAGTAGTAGTTGTTCAATTAACAACTGATACATTTGAATCATAAATATCGGCCCCTCAGCGTTCAAACTCATTAAAGAGTAAACTTACTGGTATATAACCAGTAACATGTCACATATAACCTGCTCATGAGAAGTTAGACTAGATACAAAAGTTTCAAACTTTGACCTATGCTTCTATCTGTAGAAGCAGAGGTGATGCAGTGTGCAAAACCTTAATGCTTCTGCAAGTGTTAGGCGGATAGATCAAGAATACCCTTTTTTCAGAGTTCAAGAACGCCAATCATGCATAGTTTGTCACAGATTTGTTGAGACTCAGAAATATTGGTTCTGCCAATTTTAAGCTGACAGTGCTTATGTATTAGACTCTGGTCCTGCTGGTTTTGCATTGAGAAGTGGTTGCAGTGCCTTGACGACTATTGTCATATTTGGCCGAAAATCTGCCTCATATTGAACACAAAGTGCAGCAACAGCTGCCATCTGAGAGGAAAGTATACATAAAAGATATAAGTTGAATGAACAGTTAGACAAATATAACATTAAAGATTAATGGATATCCAATACCTCTTTGAACTAGTTTTACTAATACTAGCAAAGATCAGTAAGAAAACCTTAGCAATTGCTTTTGCAGGATAGTCATTATTTAGCTTTGGATCAACACACTGCTTCACTTTGTCTTCACTCAGTCTCGGAGTTGCCTGCAGAAAATTTTAGAATGAATCAGTAGATTTGTGGCACGAATAAAGTTAATTAGAAAGAGGTAGGATAATAAGGTACCCATGTGACAAGACTCTGTTGTCCTTTGGGCATTGTATGATCTACTGGCTTCCTTCCTGTCAAGAGTTCTAAGAGAACAACTCCAAGACTATAGACATCACTTTTCTGTATTATCTGTCCTGTCATTGCATACCTGCACAACAGTATGGTCTTTATATCAATTATCTACTGCTTGTCGTAAGTGTTTTAGGTATATTATTATCGTGGTTCTTATCGATACTAAATTTCTTTGCAAGCTCAGTAAACAGAAAGCGTACGTTGAGAAAATTAGCAGGGGTCCGCTTACAAGGTAGAACAAACTCAGAATGCAACGCTTACTCTGGAGCATGGTAGCCGAATGTCCCCAAAACTCTAGTCGAATGCAGACGAGCTGCTGTATCAGAAGACTGGTTTGTCAAGTTGAAATCACCAATTTTTGCTGTAAAATCATCAAAGAGAAGTACATTGCTGGATCTGACATCACGATGAACAATAGGCGGCTGAACTTTTTCGTGTAAGTACTCGAGGCCTTTTGCTGCACCATAAGCAATTTTAACTCTCTGATTCCAGGTAAGAACTGGACCTGGCTCAGCACCTTGTACACCTTTTCTACCTACAACAAAACATCCAACAATCAACTATGATGCTGCATTATATCTTGATGCCTTTTGTATCTAAAGCACTAGTCGTTTGTGCAGCGTGCTATTAGTGAAGTTCAGCAATCATGAAAAGTAATTTTAACAGTTCAGTTTGACATACCATGTAATACATCATGTAGAGAGCCCATAGCTGCAAACTCGTATACCAAGATTCGATTGTTTGCTTCTAGACAATACCCCATAAGAGTCACAAAATGCTCATGCTTAAGTCTTGAAACCATTGATAACTGCATAGATAACAACAACAACAACAACTACCCAATAATGTCCCACAAATAACTGCATAGATACAACAACTACCCAGTATATTCCCACCAGGTGGGGTCTGGTGAGGGTAATATGTAGACGAGCCTTACCCCTACCCGAAAGGGTAGAGAGGCTATTTCCATTCGACCCTCGGAGTATATTGCACGCAGTATGTCCTTGCCACAAAAAGAAGAGAGAAATGCCATTATTAGGAAATTCACCTGGGCTGTAAAGTCAGAATCTGGTTCTGATGAAGAACTAGTATCCAACTTTTTAATTGCTGCTCGCTGCTCATCGCTTAATTTTAGCAAAAAATACGCGTCCATAAGATCCCTCTCCAATCAAAGCTTTCTGACCAAAATTACCAGTCAATTTATTTAGCTCATCCAATGGCACAACCGGTATCTCAATTGGTAAAACTATCTGCGGAGTTCCAGTTTTTGCACCACCCCTTGGCTCTCCTCTATCACTGGCTACAACACCAAAAAAGCTAAACTTTGATATACAAAATACTGGATTTAGGAGAAGAAAGGGATGGTTCTTCTTTCAAGCAAAAAGGGTAGTCCGATGCATTAAGCTCCTGCTATGCACGGGGTCCGGGGAAGTGTCGAACCACAAGGGTATATTATATGCAACATTACCCTGCATTTCTGCAAGAGGTTTTTTCCATAGCTCGAACCTGTGACCTCTTGGTCACAGGGCATTTGATATCCTGCTAGTTCATGTAGATAAGACACAAACTTGCATAAAAAACAATGTGATGCTATATCTATTTTTTCTAAAGTAATACTCTAGCTTAATATAGGCAGTTTGATCCCAAAACTATAAAGCTATAGATAGCTAAGGTATTTCTTTCAATTATATGAAAAGAGAGGGTAGGGCAAGCAATTAACATACCCCTACCCGGTGTTTAAATTAAACCTAAATAATTTAATCTTAAAAGTTGCAAACTAAAATGAGAATATATATCACTTAACCATGATTAATTAATAAAAGTGTATATACAAGATGCATGTCTTTGTACTTATTAATTTGGAGTAAACAACGGGTAAGGTAAAAAACATTCAAGTAGGAGCATACCACCACCGTAGGGATTGCTGGCTCCAGGAGGGGCTGTATTTCGGTTAGAAGGCGGACCACCACTGTATGCGTCTTCTTCTCCACCGCCACAACACGACATTGTCGTTCAATTATGAAAGGCGCAATCTCTCTTCCAAATGCTGGTTTTATTAATCCACATAAATTGGAATGCTTCCGAGTAAAATTTTATATGCTACACAGCAATTTCCAATGAAAATTTTAAAAAGATATTGCTTAAAATACAGCTCCAACAATTAAAAAAATGTAACAAAAAGCCAATAAGACATATGGGGTATTTAAGCTGACAATCATGAAAGGGAAGCACCGGAGAAAAGAAAATCGTTGTGCTTTATCCCGTTGAACCAAACATGTTAATTTGTTTTAGGTGTTTTACTAACTAATTTACAGAGTAGTTATAATTACAATATTGAAATGTAAACAGGAGAAATATTACGTACCAAATTTTTTATGGAAAACACCAATCTCTCTTGGAAAATGAATCTGGAAAAAGGGGGAGACAGATAGGAGATGGAAGATTGAAAAACAAAGAAAAAGGAGAAGGGAGTTGTTTTTTCATGGCTGCATTTCTCTTTCTTATTTTATTTTTTTTATTTTTTTTGTTGTTGCTAAATTTTTCTGTTTCTACTATATTATGGATGTACGCCTCTCCCGGCTTTGGGTGTGGGACAACAGGGTTATCCATAGATGATTTGTGTTTTAGCTTATGTCCCCTTTATGGTTGTTAGTATGGTAGTTACTGTTTGTTATTATTGCATGCGATTGTATTTATGTTTCTTATGTTTACATAATTATTTATGTTATTTGTGCGGAATTTACTAATGCTTTATTGTTTTGTTTTGTTTTGTTTTGTTTTTGTTTTTAATTTTGTCTTTGTTTTTGTTTTTATGCTGCTTTCCATTTTATCCTATGCGCCGAGGGTCGACTGGAAACAGCCTCTCTGCCCTTTCGGGTAGGGGTAAGACTCGTCTACATATTACTATCCCCAGACCCCACCTGGTGGAAATACACTGGGTAGTTGTTGTTGTTGTACTATATTATGGATCTTTGGTAGATTTCAAAAAAGGATTTTTCTGTTTTAAACGGGAAAGTCGCATGGACTTATTTAACCGCTAAAAACCAACACATTTCTACGAGTATATATTTCCTTTGCCCTTTACTTTTTCTTATTCAAACTATAACAAAGGTATTGACAAGGTAAATTACAGTGTTACTATATATAATTCTTGCCATCAAGCTACAAACAGCTTTCCAAATCTTGCTTTTGGTCTATCCCACTCTAAAATTTTCATTATCTTCTTAGCTAACACTGATAATATCCGTTAAAAATAGATTGTCACCACAAGTCCATAACAAATCAGAATCATTCTCAGTGGGTTCATTTTTTCCTATTAATTGGTAAGAAATAACCAAAAGAAGAAATAAAATAATTTTATTTCATGTAAATTAACCTTTTACATCAGAGTGGAGTATGACTTATATGCTATCTTCATAAGAGATCCTGAGAGTTGATATATGATACACAACATATGCAAACATAAGATCTTCTGAAAAAATTGACACTGTATAATTGCCTAGGCACTACTAATTAACTTCTCTAATGCTCCTTCCATATACGACCTGTGACTTTCAATGTAAGCTCTTGTCCATTATTCCCACCAGAAAAGAAAAGTGCCAAGCTTCTCGGAATAATAAGTCCATCTTGACAGTCACGAACTTTTCTGTGGCTGTCTCGGATACTCCTAGGAATACCTTGCCATGTCAATTTACGCCCAAAACCACCAACTTCTAGACTATACTTGAACATTTTGGCTTCATTATCCTCGCCCATAAATCGTAGAAAGGCCATGTAAACTGGTGTCATACCTAGTGAAAATGCCTCAAAGTGTAAGCAGAACTGTTTTCCATAACAGTCGAAAACCTGCATTGTGTAATAGATGTCATTGTGCAATCAGCTGGGAGCCGTAACATAGAAATGTAAGACTTTTGTAACGACCCAAGCCCAACTATCAAGGTATTGTCGCTCTGACCCAGCCTTTGAGGCCTCAGTGTTTTGTCCCCTTGGAAGTTAACACAAAAGGTGCCTCAACTGTTAAATTCCTAAACTCGCCCTTTTTTGGCTCCTAACTTTTCCCTCCCATTCCAATGTGGAATTTGCCCAAGGCAAGCTTCACAACGGACCCCCTCGAGTTCAACCATTAGCACTCCTTTGGGCTGTTATATATAGTCTTTCTTTAAACACGAAAACAAACATTCACCAACAAATCCACAAAAAGAGAAATAGTCTATTTTACCCAGAGAGAAATACAAAATCCCCCCCCCCCCCCACCCAAATCCACCCTTCAAAATCTTTTTTTGACAGAAGTAGCTAGAATTTTGAACATTATCAGTTGGAGAACAAGGCATTTGATGCAGTAAAACAGCACTTACCACTAACTGTTAAAAGTAGCAGAGACTTACTGTGAGCATCCATATTGCATTCTCAACTTCCTCTGGATTTGATTTGACGTATCGATGATTGAAGGTACATCCAGTATGCATGTCAACCTTGTGGTCCTCCTTAAGATGTAACATGAGTGTTGGAATGTCCCCTTTTATGGGACACTCTGATCCAGCATATGGACAATGGTAAGGACGAAATTTACAACGTTGTTCATGTTTAAGCTTCCGATATAAGGGTAATATTCTGTGACATCGAAGATTTTGATGTCTGCAGGGCAATCCCATTGATTCTGCCACTTTCTCCAAGGCTAAACACCTTATGTTTCCAAGTTCAACTTGGCAAGTAGGGCAGAAATTATGTGCTC
Organism: Nicotiana benthamiana; assembly: GCA_034376525.1. Classification (NCBI taxonomy): domain Eukaryota; kingdom Viridiplantae; phylum Streptophyta; class Magnoliopsida; order Solanales; family Solanaceae; genus Nicotiana; species Nicotiana benthamiana. The sequence continues at coordinate 12,898,780 of CM067331.1, read as the reverse complement.
CCGTCTTGCAGTTGGTGCATAGCGTATGGCCATTTGGACACTACATGGATTATATAATATGAGATAAAAAGATTGGAATACAAAATACAAGTGCTTATCTATCAGCAAATAAAGCTATATTAGGTCTTCTACAGGCAATCTGTTGTAGAAGAAATAAACAACTTCATTATAGGTGATATCTAGAGTTTGTTCAACATTCTACAACCTGTTCAAATGTCTATAACAGTAGTAAAGTATATGTTTATGAGCTGGAAATTCAACAAAGAAGCAGAGTTTCAAAATTTACCCCTTCCGCACTCAGGTGGATAGTTTGGAAAGAAGGAAATTAGAGAAATCCTGCAAATTCTTATTTTATTCACATATAAACACTCTTTTGTATGCTCTTGGATGACACTTTAGTATCCCAACGACCTGGTTCTGTACAGCTATAGTATCTTAATGTGATGTATTAACCCAAGAATATCCGTACTTTGCCACAACTATTGTTATAAACCTAATGTGCAGTTTCATAGTGTAAACGTCAAATTGCAACCCAAATTTTTCTAGGGGAAGTCAGCAAAAGCAACCCTTGTAAGTTACTATGTTGAGTCATCTTACATCTGCCTAAGTCTTGGTCGACAAAGTCACCTGGCAACTGTACCGGTGGGAGACTACACGATAAAACAGTCTAGGTGTGCACAAGTTGGTCTAGAACAACCGTTACAAAAAAAGAAAAGAACAACCACATAAAGAGAAGGAGTACTAACCTGGTAAACTGGAGGGTACAAGGACCTTGTGCAGATTGGGCACTCAAGCAACTCAGGAACACCATGAATTGAAGACTTTCGAAACTTTTCACCAAGAAATGTGATACTTTTCTCTAGCTGTATATTTGTTGTGTCACAACTTGTAAAATTTGGCCATGTTTCTATAATTTCCTTGCAACTAGCACCACCTCCAGGAGCCATATTCTAAACTTAATTAGATGATATACTTGTATTTGCACTGCTTAAGTAGCCAAAGATTAAACACTGTAAGTTGCTGACTTGGTGAGTCTAGTCTCTATAGACACAGTTGAAAGACTAGAAAATCAAAGGGAGGAAGCAACGTTAAAATTACGCTAAGAATACCATATATACTGGTACAAGTTCAGATGCCCATTTTGACTTAGTTTTTTTGTGGAAAAGACAAAATGAGAGAAACAGGAAACCAGTAATTATTGAGTGGGGACTTTAGTCTGCTATTTTTTAATTAGCTCGACATGTATTCTTTCATCCTTCTTGTTTTTTCTCATTTGGATAGATGAGGTAGGTACAACTTTGAACTAATTTAGACCAAATAGATTCTTTCAACAACAACAACAACAACCCAGTATAATCTCACTTAATGGGGTCTGGGAAGGGTAGTGTGTACGCAGACCTTAACCCTACCCTTGGGTAGAGAGGCTGATTCCAAATAGACACCCGGCATCCTTCCCTCCAAGAACTTACCACCTTACTCTTGGAGAGACTCGAACTCACAACCTCTCAGTTGGAAGTGGGGTTGCTTACCATCAGAGCAACCCCTCTTGTTCAATGAAACAACAAATGACCAAACACAAACTTCAAAATATATAAGCTGATGAAACAGTATTTTAGATGCATTCATCTGTATCGGTAGTTTAATACATCCATTTGGCATAAAATATTTTCAGAATAAGGTGACCTGAACCAGGCCTCAGGAAGGCAAATATGAAATTTTCTAGCACCCAAATTACTTGTCATTAAGGAGTATTTTTCGTAAGCATGTCAACATTTGAAGAAACAAATAAATTATTATAATAACAAACGATGTCTTTTTTATATTTATGCTTAATATTTTCGTGCTGCTTATTATTTATATATTCTAATTTAGCAAAAAATCGACTATGCGGTCAAGCAACTTTGAATATTCTAATTTCTTATGATTTTTATCCATTTATTGACATTCGATTTTGGGTGCATTATTTTTTTCCCAGAGTTTATTTTGTGTTCCTTTTTTTGAGCTAAAAAAAATAAGCACATAAAGCGTTCGGGAAATGAAAAGCTCCATACTTGTTGGCTACCACCCTTTCCTGCTTTCCTTAATCTAATATTCAGTGCTTTTAAATGAAATCAATGAAAAAGACGAAAAGATAGGTCTTATATAGTTTTATCTTGTCATTAAGCATCTTTGTTGTCTGAGCCCAAGAACCCACTCCCAGACCAGGCCCAAACGTCTCGCCTGGCCTACCCCCATTGAGTTAAAAACGACGCCGTTTAAGTCCTAGTTAATCTGGACCGTCTAGGTTCTTCGATCGACGACTCTCAAGTGAAGTGTATCTAGCATATAAGTGTCTGAAAACCCTTACCCCCACCACCCACCCCACCCACCCCCGTCTCATCTCTCTCACAAAGCCATCAGAGACCAACCCTGACGCAGCTACCGAAAATCGCCGCCGCCGCCGGCGATGCTCCTTTCGCGTCCAAAAATACACATAGATTCCCCATGAACTCCTATTTCCAATCACCAAAACGATTTCCTTCGAATCATGGCCAAACGGTTCGAATCTTCAATCAAAGTTTTCCGACCAAAACGTTACTTCATCCAAATCTGTCCAAATTAACACCCTAGGTTCCCCTCTTTCTCCTCTTTCCATGTTTAATCCTAGTTTTCTTCGAATCACCCCCAGGCCCGTCGAATTGTAAATCAAAGTTCGGACGGATACCCTAATTTCTCTAAAATCTGCCAAAATTGGTACTACATAGTCTGTTCACTCTCCTCGTGAAGAATCCACCATTGGCGAGGGTCAAGTATCTCCAAGATTATTCGAATTTTAAAATCTTTGAGCCGCTTCGGTGAGTTTTGATTTTTTTTTTCCATTTTTTTGTGTTTAATCTCTATTTTTGTTTCTGTTCTCGTGTTTTTAAATTTCTAGTTAACTTCCATTTTTTTTAGTTTTTGTTAATTTTGTTCTGATGTTGCGGCATAATAGAATAGTTGATTCTAGATTGTTAGTTTGATGTTGATTGTTAGTTTGATGTTGATTGTTAGTTTGATTGTTAGATTAGAATTCGTTCTATTTTGATTCAATACTAGTTTTGTTTGAGAATTGTGCTAATTTAGTATAATTCTATTTTAGACATTAGTTTAGTCCTTGTTTCATAATTTTTAATCAAATTTTGCTTAGGCTTAACTGGCTTTAACTGGTTGATGTTGTTAATCAGCTTTGCCTTTAGTTAGTTAGTTTAGTTTAAGTGGATTGGTTATAGCTGAGTTAGTTTTGGATAATAATGAATTAGTAATTTCATGTGGTTCAGGGGGTATTTTGGGTATTTGATAATAGGATAGAATGGTGTGGTTAATTCTAGAACCTTCTAGAATAGGACTTTAGTTTCAATATCAGAAAGTTAGGTTGTTTCCTTGAAACACAAGTTAATAAGTAAAGGACTAATATGTAAAACTAGAAAATCTGAAATTGCATCTCATTTTGCCTATAAAAGGCAGCCCCAATGCCTTCATTTACAAGTTTTTTCACCCATAGAATTCCCACCCACCCACCCACCCCCCACCCCCCAAAATCAATCTTCAGATTCTCATAAGCTGAAGTTTGAATTTCAAATTCAATTCTAGATCTAGTTCTTAAAAAACCAAAAACAAAACAAAAATCTTCCAAAAGGGTCAAAAACACTGTTTCTTTGGACTTGGTAGTCCAATTTCGAGTGTAGTTACTGGTTTACTTCTCCTAATTCAGTACTTGGTAACTGAAACTCTGAAACATGTTCTGATTTGGGTTAGTCAAGTCTGATTGTTTGTTTCTGATTGCTGAGGGTTATTTGGTATACTTGGATTCAATCCCTAGCTCATTTGAGTCGTTTATGGTTGAATTTTGCTTCTGCTCGATTTCGGACTTCACTGGAGTTGTTGAATTCATTTCTAGATGTGATTCAACTTCTGCTTGTCATTGTTACTGATTTTGAGTGATGCTTATTGCTTCACTGTTGCTGATCTCCTTCTCTTTTGCTTGTACTTGAAATTCAGGTACACTTCGAGACTGATTTGATGTAGCATCTCTTGTTGAAAACATGAAATGAAGTTGAAGCCAAAATTCTGATATTGCTCTGTTATTTTAACGATTCTGTATGTTTTAGATAATTTTTGTGACTTGATTAGTAGTCTATTGTTACTCCTGTATGCATAGCTGAACTGAAAACTGGACTGTATGATTTGGACTGTCCCAGACTATCAAATTTGTAATTATCCAGTTCTAGTCTCAGTATAGTTTAGTTCTGGTTTCATTTTAGCATTGTATTTAAAAATAGATAATCAGCACAATATAGTTTCATTTCAGCGACTAGTTTAATTTTCAATGTTAGTAAGTAGGTTGAATTTGGGAAACTGATTAATAGATCCTTCTTTGTGGTTAACACTTGTGCACTCGAATTGTTGTAGATGATTAGCACAAGTCAGTTGTATTACACACGATCTTCACTTGTATTAATAATTGTAGTGTAATCCTGAAGTTATAATGTCTGTGGTTAGTAATAATAACTGTGAGTTCATAGGAATCAAAAGCGATTAAGGTAGAGCTACTTCGAAACGCTTCAGTCATCTCGAAACTAATTCGTTAGCCTTGTCAATTGACAATTGTTTAAGCTGTTTTGGATAAATTCCACAACCAAGGTGTAGTTAGTTATGTTGAATTCCTTGTTTTAGAATTAATTAATGTATCAATGATAAGCACTGCGTGTGGGTTCGATATTGGCTTGGGACGTCACAGCCACTTGGGCCTCTCTTTTGTTTGCACCGGACAAACTCGATATTGTTTTAATGCACCACAACCACTTGGGCCTATCTTCTGCTTGCGCCTGGCCCAGATAATCCCTTTTAAAGGGCTGGCATTGAGGCATGTCAGCTGCAATTGTTCAATGGCAAACTCGCTTAGTCCGTTAAGTTTGGGCTTTCAAGTTAGGTAGCGGGTACAAATTAAGAGGTTATCCCTTTTGTTTAAATCCGGATTTGAACTCGAGGTCCAAAAATTTATAATATCAATTGACTAGGACTCTTTCTTTATTTTTAGAGACAAAAATATAGAAAATTATAGATTGCTTTAGGATTGACCCTTAAATAATAAAATGAGACGAGCCTCGCCAAATAAAATGCATAAATTGTGGGCCTTCATGAAATGTATATATTAAAATACTTAGATTTCGAGACGGGCCGTTTAGCGAATTTCATGGCCCTTCCCAAAGATAATAACGTGTTACTCACTTTAAGCGCGTTTTTAATAATTCACTTTCCTAAACTCGGGCGTGCATTTCATGTGACCCAAATCAAATCCCAAAAGTTGAATAAAATGTGTTCAGAATTGCAGGTACATTTTATGTGATGCAATCCAAAGACACGTTTTAAACGACGTTCAATTTTCTTTTAAAATATTAAATAAAAGGGGTTTAAAAGTTGAAATCGACACATATGTTCATCATGTAATAAAATCAGATATATAAGCTAAGCATGGCAGTTAAGCGACCGTGCTAGAACCATGGAACCCGGGAATGCCTAACACCTTCTCCCCGATTAACAGAATTCCTTACTCAGATTTCTGGTTCGCGTACTGTTAACAAAGTCATATTTTCCCTCGGTTCGGAATTCAACCGTTGACTTGGGACACCATTAATCTCTCAAGTGGCGACTCTGAATCTCAATAATAAATTTTGTTTGAATTGTTCTTTAATTGAAAAAATTCCTTTATGTCTTTGCGGGTATAGTGAAAAAGGAAGTATGACAGAGAGAATATCATTGCATAATCGAGTTAAATCACTTTTTATACTAATTAGGTAACCCCACACAATGTGGCATATTTGCATGCCACATAACCAAGAACACGATTGAGATATTACCAGTCAATCAAGATATACACAAAAAATGGTTAACATGAGAGAATGGACTATAAATCATGTACAATAGATAACTGTTTGATTACTTTCTCTAACTTTTCTGCTCCCCACCCCCACCACCCACCCACCCCAGTGGGTGGTGGAGGCGGATTCATGTTGCGTTGTTGATGTGCTAAAGAGGTCTGAGAGTCTTTTTAGGGGCACTGATCCATGAAGAACCGGCAACTGCAAATCTCCACAATGCATTAACATGCTCTGGCAAAGCATACTCTATACCAACTCTTGGACCAACTAGTATCTCATCTGGTTCTGGCCCATCTAGGAGTTCTAAACCGCCTGTAATATGTATAGAGTAGGCGCGGAGTTTCATTTAGTAGCTAAAATTTGAAGATGGAACCATAGAATGCTTACCGGCAGTGTATAGAGCATGGCTAGACCATTCTGTTGATAGTCCTAATGCCTCACCAACCTACAAAAAGATGCCAATTGCTCTATCATATAAAGTTGTGATTACTGCAAATCATTTCTTTAGGGAAATGAAACAGATACAAGTGATCTCGGCAATTGTCTTGAGGTGATATAGCAGGGATATGACACACAAAAATACTTCACATGTTTATACTAACTTAAATAATAATTTTCCTTATATTTTGTCTTCCCTCCTTTAGAGTGAGGGTGCTTCCTTCTTGTACCTACTTATTGATGATAGAATGTTAGTGGAAATCATCCTGCTATTTCCAGCAAAGGAAAATCAGAACTATGCATCATCTTCAAATCGAAGGTTGTTCATACTTGCGAAAGCTCAAGCCATGAAAACTATATATGCTAATGGCAGAATGATCTGAAAGAGCTCAATGCCTGAGTGAAGACTAATCTCCTTAGTCAGAATCCACTAGGTTAGACAGAAAACAAATTTCACCTCTTAGGTGTCATTATATACTAATGTTTTATATGAACCAAATTTTGCCCCTTAAAAGTCCCTGAAGAGCATAACTGACATTTTTCCAAGACATTTTGTTGCAATTTACTAGAACTTCTCAAATTGCTCGAACTACTACTATGACTTGTATAACAAATTTCTTCCAACCAGGATATACCAACCAAGCTTCCAGAAATTGCAAGTAATATCTTACTAATACTGAAATATTAGAAGTATGCTTCTCTAAATGTAAGCAATGGAATTCAAAGTAGAGCCATTTGTATTTCACCTTTCCACCGAAATGAAAAATACTTGGACGGCAATGACCGTTAACTAAAATTGCATGCTTCCATAGCTACAGTTGAGATTCACAATGAGGGCCTCTATAAATATACAAGACCGCAAGAAGCTCATCAAGAAAGTTAATAAACTGAAAACTCAAATTAGTTATATAGCCAATACAGAAAGAATCCTCAATTTATACCTTTAAATGATTTTTACTTCATTGGACATGATATTGCATAATGTCAGATATCACAACAATCATCTGAAACTCAGATTCTCTAGCCAGTGAAAACAACCATTGTCCAGTGACTCTATGCAAAAAGGAATCAAATGGAAGCTTAAAACATCACAATTGCCAAAAATATGAAATCCATCCAAGAACAAGGAACAACAACAACAACAACAACAACTACCCAGCATAGTCCCAGAAAGTGGGGTCTGGGGAGGGTAATATGTAGACAGGCCTTACCCCTACCCGAAAGGGCAGAGAGACTGTTTCCAATCGACAAAGAACAAGGAACAAATGGTCAGACAAAGGCCCTATGGAGATTTCATAAGCAAAGTTTTCATGAATGCACGATTTTTTTGCTACCCATGACACATGCAGCAGATATCTAGAAAAACATAGTTGTACTCGATAGTACTTGTTTTAATTTTTTATGCATAAAAGACTCCCAAGGATTCCTGGAAAAGGCAGTATAGGAGATACTAGAGATAACTGTCCTTGAACCAAATAAAATAGGTTCAAGCTAAATTCAATAACATAAAGCCAAACACTTTTTGATACAAGACCTAAATCAAGTAAGGGGACTAAACATTAGGTAATCTTTAAGAAAGGTTTGTTCAATACAATGACGTTAAACAAGTAACTTAATTTTGTATAACCTAACGCAGGTCATAACTTACCTTTCCAGGACCTGCAAGAAGAATAGGCTTCTCAGTTTCTAAACCTCGACGCTGCTGGATAGTACCCAAACCTGCAGAGTTTACTCCATTATCATTGAAGAAAACCTAAATGGTATCTTGACTTCGTTTGAAATAATAAACTAGTCTGTGTCCAAGAACGCAGAACTTGAGAGAGAAGATCATCATAACTGGAGTGCAGTGTGCTTCAATTCCAATGTGTGTCATATAACCTTGCTTTCCATTTGTCATGCAAGCATGGGAACTCTGATTCATGGATCAAACTCATGATATTCAAACAGTTATATCATATGTTTATCTTCCATGGTCATAGCTTGATGTTGGTTGATGAAATCAACTAAACCAGACAAGTTTTAGTTAATTATTTTAAAGGAACCAGAATAGTCAAGAACTATAGTTGCTACAGTAATATTTCATTAGATACATTTACCTACACCTATACTATCATTTAATTGTTTTTCTCAAGGTGCAGGAATGCAACAAATGTAAAAAGATAAAAAAGGAGATGTTACTTCGCAGAGAGAAGAGCGACTTTGAGGAATACATGCATTGAACTGCAGTGGGACTAAAGATATCAAATAGAACATATCAAACTGAATTGGGGAACAAATTTCAAACTATAAAACGTAGGAGTATGACAGTATGTAATTCAGTTTACCACTGATGGGAGCACATGAACGAATCAAAACAGCTGCTCCAACTCCTTCCTTATCTGCTACAACATTGAGCATCATGTGCAAACCATAGCAGAGGTAGACATATGCATGACCACCAGGACCAAACTATCAACCACAAATCATTAGAAAATCTAGAAGACACCCCCAATATATATACTCTATAACATATACTATACTAATATATGTCATAGCACAGTGTTACAAAGAAATGAACAATAATTCAGTTATAAAGAACACATTGAAATGTTTCATATGGCTCCAAAACCTAATACACACTCACTGAGCTCACAAAAGGATATGTCGAACTCCACGTCAGTTTTATACTTCAGACATAGAGCAAAAAAAATCATGATTGTAAATGCTTATTCCACCATAAAACAATCTAATTTCTTCTTGTAAGCAACTGCACCCTACATTCTACTCAAGAACTCTGGACACTTGTGCCAACTTCTAGTCACAAGTTTAAATACACAGTGTGTTAACTTTCATATGGTTTAAGTTAACCAATACCTAGTGCAGGACAGCAATAACATTTTCTTTGGGTAAGTGACGGCAATATATTTGATGACAAACTCTGCACATCATACCTCCAGCTCCACCATACTGAGGTGGCGGGCCGATTCCCTTTAAAACTTGTTGAACAAGTACATGTGCAATAGAACATAGCCCATCTATTAAGTTGCATAAATTTTATACTATTAGATAATCATGAAAAAGGAAAATGTCAAACTCGAGCGAACCGCTCATTTAAAAGCTTAAGCTATTAAATCGCTTCCACATTCTTGTTCATTTACTTATATATGTCTGCAACAAAAATGTGAACACACACTTATTTCTCAGCATTCACCACTAATGTAAAGCAAATGACTAAAAAATAGCAGCTTTAAGAATCTTACAACAGGAGCAGTCCTAGCTGTTTTGCCAAATCGACCATGACAAGCTGAATCATTTGGCCTATAAGCTTCCACCTATCAAACAAGTTCATTTAACAACAGAAACATCAACCCCAAATCAAATCACCAAATTCGACAAACATTAAACCAGGTCAAACATATTAAATGAAGAACACAAACAACATAAAGAAAACCTCAGTTATTTGAAGAACAACATCATCTCTCCTAAGAAACTTGCCAAGCAAACGAGGGGCAAGATCAAGTGCATCAATTTGGTAAAAATCTTGGGTCAAGATTGGATTTTTATTCAAGAAAGCTCTAAGGTTAGTGGTAATCTGAGGGATTGAGAGGTTTTCTTGAGATTCTGAGTTGGGTTTTGAATCTTTTGATTTGGGCTTGTTTTTTACTTTAATGATTGTGGATCTGGATGATGAAGCTTTGGTTTTGGTGGTAAGTTTTTGGACAGTAATTTCGTGATTTGTGTCATTTTTTAGGCAATGGGGTTTCTTCATTGGATTAATATTAGTAACTGGAGAAAGAAATGGCAGACGAACGGGCAGCTTAGAGGAGAACCATAACATAGGAGAATTTGCTGGGTGGAAAGAACTTGTCACCTCCCAATAGGAATTAGGGATTTTAAAATAAGTTACTAAGACAAAGTAAACATTTTCAAGTTTGTAGTTTATATTTTAAATTATTAACCAAAAATTATAAAAAAGAACTGATGCGTCGCCTGAGAGATTCGAACTCTCGCGGGGAAACCCCATGTACTTAGCAGGCACACGCCTTAACCACTCGGCCAAAGCGACGCTTCTAACTGAAATGGACACTACTTGGTTAGGTAATAAAACCTGCGGTTTTCCAACGACGTCCTCACCGTGTCCTATCTCAAACTTCCAACTGTTATAAAATAAAGACCGTAAAGTAAACACAAATATAGCGAGAAAATGATATATTATTTAAATTCAAACTTATATACATAATAAACTGAAATCTCTTTTATTTATTGAATAAAGGAAGCTGCTGTGTAAGCTGCTACAATACCAAATATGGATAATCTTCTACTAGAGGTAATGATTATCCATAACGGAGTACTGAAAGGATAAGCTTATTATACCCGATATGAATAATTTTCTACCAGAGGTAATATTTATCCATAACCAGATACTGAAAGGATAAGCTTATTACACCCGATATGGATAATCTTCTATCGGGGTTAATGCGTATCAATAACCGGATACTAAAAGGATAAACTTATTATACCCGGTATGATTTTACCGGGGGTAATATTTATCCATAACCAAATACTGAAAGGATAAGCTTATTATACCTTCTGGATAATCTTCTACCGAGGGTAATATTTGTGCATAACTGAATACTGAAAGGATAAGCTTATTATACCCAGTATGGATAATCTTCTACCGGGGTAATATTTATCCATAACCGGGTACCCAAGTGATAAGCTTCTTCGGGAAGCTTATTTCCAATAGAGTAATAAATAGATAAACATATTTACGACGGAGTCCTATATGGATAAGTTTCTTCAGGAAACTTCTTTACAATGAAGTACTAAATGAAAATCCATAATATAATATATTTATAACACTCCCCCTTGGATATTCATTAAAAGATAATGTGCCTCATTAAACCTTACTAGGAAAAACCATGTGGGAAAAAATCCTAGTGAAGGAAAAAGAGTACATATATTTAATAATAAGCATTGCTAGGTGCCTCATACCTTATAAGGAAAACCCTATGGAAAAAAACCTTAGAAAGGGAAAAAGAGTGCATCGCGTATTTTACTCTCCTAATGAAAACCTTGTTTCAAATATTTGAGTCTCCACATTCCAATCTTGTATACCATTTTCTCAAATGTTGAAGTTGGCAAAGATTTAGTGAATAAATCTGCTGGATTATCACTTGAACGGATTTATTGCACATCAATGTCACCATTTTTTCGAAGGTCGTGTGTGTAAAATAATTTTGGTGAAATGTGCTTCGTTCTACCTCCTTTTATCAATACCCCATTTAATTGTGATATGCATGAAACATTGTCTTCGTATAATATTGTGGGTCTTTTATCACATTCCAACCCACATGTTTCTCGAATGAATCACTGATCTCAATCATGTGCACTTCTTGCTTGCCGGTTTGAGATCGAGCTATATGGGGATCGGATAAATAACATGCATCTGCATTACCAATACGATCTGCACCACTTTTGTTAGTAGTAGCAAGATAAATAAGTGCACCATCTACATTGAGATAGAGTATTTTAGGATCAATGAGTCCCTCATCCTCTTCTAGAGATTGGAACGGATCCTTATTCACTTCAAGTGATTGAATATCCATTGGTGTACTTAATGGGTACACTTTGTCCATGTAAAGTATTTTTAAGACCCTTTTGGAGCTCTTCTGGAGTTCCAATAAGATTTATGATACCAACATAAACAACTAGTGTAACAAATTCTGATGACATTTTCTTTATAAAATACATGGACATAATTTATGTAACTTTCTTTCAGCAAATATGTACTGATGCAATTATATCACATGCGCCTAGATTACTTTAAATCATACAAAGATTTTTATAATTTGATCGAGTATATTTCTCAAGACTTTGAATTATATGCTTCAAGCATTTTCAATCCTTCAAGGATGTTCATATAGATTTAACCAAATAAGTCATGTAGGGTAAGACTTGTATCTAAATGGTATGACATCTTCAAGTGTCTAAATTGCTGGTCCGATACTCACAATATCTTATAATATTGTGCACTATATTGTATCAAATATATCGTTGATGTTCATTTTGTGTTAGATCCTAAGTGACATAACTTGTTAAGAACTCGTCACTTTTTTTATTTTCAGGTACCTGAACTTCTTCGAGAGTTTCATAAAATTGTTATGTCGTGGGCTCTTCTAGAGCTCATTTCCTCCTCAATATGATCATTTTGATCATTTCCTCCTATCATTTTTCAAGGATTGTTACCTTTGGAACCGATCAATTTACTACGCTTCATGCATGTAGTAAACTTTATCCTTCATGAACTTTAATTTTAATTGGAGCATTTGCAACTGAAATATGATATTTAGTTTTGGATCAGCAAATGCTTATGGAATTCGACTTGAATTATCTTCTAAGTGAGGATCATATAATAATTCTATTTATGTAGCATATTTTTTAATTGTTTATTCCATCCCTCAAATATTAGAAAAAATAACATATATCCCAATCATCTTTGGGAAACATATCTTTATGTATTATGGTAGAGAAATTAATCATATACCACGCAACAAAAGATAGTAAAGATATTTAGTTTCTGATCCTAAACCAATTGTGAAGGGAGGACTTATCATATATTGTTGGTCTGATGCATACAAGTGTTGCTCTATGCAATTTAGAATATCTTAGACCAACACATGAAGCTTTGTTCTCATAAGCAATAGTTTAGCCATTAGTATTCATTGCTAAACCGGCTTGGATACAAACCTACATTATCAAGATGAACTGTCTTGATTTCATAATCTGAAAGTTATGCTTTTAATTGAGAAAAGCAATCTCAAATGCCAAACTGCAGGTTGACAATAAACATACATGTAACCATCTTATATATACATCTATAAGTGGTTCACATGACAGGTGAATGGGCACATATTCACCTTTTATATATTGCAGAATCAGGGGTCTTAATCCCAACTTTAGCTGGTAGAATTAATTATTATGAGAACAAGAAACACAGTAAAATTCTTGAAGAATCTTCTAGTTCTTCAGTATATGCTTATCTGAATTCTCAAATAGCTCATTTAAAAATGGCAAATGAAAACTTCAAGTTTATCATGGAATGTGTTATCTCTTAGTAAACTTCTAGTTTACTATGGCATAAACTTTTGCTTTAGTAAACTTCTGATTTACTGTGATACATGATATAGTATAAATTAAAGAATAAGGTGGATAAATTCTCACATACATATTATTTTACCCCCTATGATTGTGGAAACATGAAGATTATCAATCTTCCAATTATTTTTAGTCACAATATGATATCTATTTGTAGTAATAAACTTCAAGTTTACTACAATATATATTTTTACTACAATCATATAATATGAATGACATATTTGCATATAAGTTCTTCGAGAGTCTTCATTTGTTATCCACAATCTAATATTTATCGAACACTACTGGTGTCATGTATCCTTTAGGCAAACAGTTAGCTCTTCAGGAGTTGTTGATACATTTTATACTATCAAATGTTGCTCAGACACTTCCGGTATCATGAGAGAAAAGCACAATCAAATAAACAATGTAAAACAATTGTTTATGCATACGAAAACTCCTCGTCATAATATTTTCCTACTTCAGGAGGCAATTTTAATTATGTTACTTCTTCATGAAAAATTTTAAACTATGAAATATTAAATATATATTCTCTCAATTATATTACCTCTTCAGGAGGTGAATTGTTATATATTCTCATCAAGAGCGTGTTCATATTACCCGACTTATTAATATTGTCACATTCACTTCAGGGAATGAATTAATACTATCAAAAGTTCTCATCCTTTAGAAAATTGAACATAATTATTTGAATACGCATTAATCACATCAAATTGTGATGCCTCAAACTCTTTTAAAATATTTACTACTTCAGGAGCAAATCGAGGTGTGCATTTAATATGAAAATATTTATGTAGCTTATCTTCAATTAAAATCATAAAAAGCCTAAATTATTACTTCTAGAGATTATAGGCTTATACCACTTCTCGTGATTAATAAAATATAGTTATAATGAGATATACGAAATATAACCACTTCTGGTGGCTGTATATTTCTGGCAAACTCTGCTAGAGTTTAAGTTGATCTAATGATGTTATCCATATTATTCAAAATGACATAATAAAATATATTATAATAAATATCATTATCAAAACATAACTTTTATTTATGTACAATAATTACATAACCATACTATATATTACAACAACAAAAACTAAAATATTACATTTCTACATATTCACCATCCATTACACGACTTGTTTCTCCTTCTGGGAGTGCAAGGTAATCAGCTATATCCAAATGCATGAAGTCTAAATTTCTTCAGAAATAAAATTTGCTTCAGCATTTTTCTGTCTTTTTCAGAGAGTCTTGATAAAGTTCAACCAGGTGCTTCGGCATACGGCAGGTACGTGACCAGTGCCATTTTCCTCCACATCTATAGCATGCATTTTCTGCATTTGGTGCTTGCACCGCTTCATGCTTGTGTTCCTTCCTTTTCCACTACTGGTGGTTAGGAGGGTTCTTTGGTACATTATTATTACCATGATTGGGATTTCTTCCCCGACCACGGCCATGACCATGACTGGGGCCACGACCTCTTCCACGTTTAGCTTGGTGAAAGTTCGTCTCATTCACTTCAGGGAATGGATAAGAACCAGTAGGCCGGCTTTCATAGTTTTCATTAATAACCCATTATGTTGCTCGGCTATAGGAAGATATGAGATAAGTTCAGAATACTTTTTAAATCTCATCTCTCGATATTGTTGCTGCAGGAGCATATTCGAGGCATGAAAAGTGGTGAAAGTTTTCTCTAACATATCATGATCAGTAATATTATCACCACATAATTTCAATTGGGAAATACTTTTGAACATAGCAGAATTATACTCACTTATAGATTTAAAAATTTGTAGCCTTAGATGAGTCCAATCATATTGTGCATGTGGAAGAACGACCATCTTCAAGTTGTCATATCTATCTTTTAAATTATTGTACAGTATGACTGGATCTTTAACAGTAAGATATTCCATTTTCAGGACCTCATCAAGATGATGGCGTAATAATATCATTGTTTTGGCACGGTCTTGGTTTGATGCCTGATTTTTGTCTTTGATGGTGTTTGCCAGACCGATCGCATCAAGATAAATTTCAGCATCAAGCATCCAAGACATGTAGATTTTGCCCGATATATCCAATGCAACAAATTCAAGTTTATAAAGATTTGACATTATTTAGGAAAAGAAAGTTCTTACCTCAGATACTTTCGAAATATTTGCTCGAGATGACAGAGTCTCGTGCTGATAATGTGTTATAAAATAAAGACTGTAAAGTAAAGACAAGTATAGTGATATATTATTCGAATTCAAAATGATGTACATAATGAACTAAAATATTTATAGAAGAAAGGAAGTTGTTGTGTAAGCTACTACTGCAAACTTGCTGCGTAAACTGCTACTGCAATCTGCTGTGTAAGCTACTACTACAAGCTCATGTGTAAGCTGCTACAATACCAGATATGGATAGTCTTCTACTAGGGGTAATGATTATCTATAACGGAGTACTGAAAGGATAAGCTTATTATACCGGTATGTATAATCTTCTACTGGGGGTAATATTTATCCATAATCGGATACTGAAAGGATAAGCTTATTATACCTGATATGGATAATCTTCTACCGGGGATAATATTTATCCTAACCGGATACTGAAAGGATAAGCTTATTATACCCAGTATTAATAATCTTCTATTGGGGGTAATGTTTATCCATAACCAGATACTGAAAAGATAAGCTTATTATACCTGGTATGGATAATCTTATATCGGGGGAAATATTTATCCAGACCCGGATACTGAAAGGATAAGCTTATTATACCCGGTATGGATAATCTTCTACCGTGAATAGTGTTTGTCCCTTCTCTACGCGGACGCGACATTTCTCCTGCGAACGCAATGCAGAACATCCCAGGCCTACGCGATCACGATAGCCTTCACCCCAACGCGATGCACAAGAATTCCAGGCCCTCAGATTACTCTACATGATCGCGTTGCTCCCCACGTGAATGCAAATAATAAAAGTCTGCAACATATGACAACAAAAATCTGATCTCTCCCAAGGCCAAAACTAGTCCATTTGAACACTCGAAATCACCCCGAGGCCCCAGGGACCTCAACCAAAGACACCAACATACCCGGAAACATCATAAATACTTGTTCCAATCATAAAAATACGTTCTTTAACACAGAAATCATCAAATCACGACGGATTCAAGCTTATATTTTCTTAAAAACTTTCGAAACACACATTCGATCAAAAACTCAACCAAACGACGTCCAAATGATCTGAAAATTTGCAAACATACAAAATCACCTAACAAAGCTACTGCAACTCCAAAAATTCCATTCTGACCCTCGGATAAACATATCACCTATCAACCGGAGTCGCGAAAATCAAACTTCGCCATCAAGCCTAATTCTACACCGGACCTCCAAATTCAATTCCGATCGCTCTCCTAAGTCACAAATAATCTCCCGAAGCTAATCGAATCATCGAAAATCACATCCGGTCCTTCTAACTCACAAGTCAACTTCCGATTGACTTTTCTAAAACAAGCTTCCTTCTAAGAGGCCATGTGCCTTATTTTCAACCAAAACCAATTCAATTACACCCGGTCGACTCTAATGCTGATATTGAAACATGAAGCAGTACAATAAGAGGTAAACGAAGCAGTAACACATAGGACGACGGGTCGGGTCGTCACATAAATAGATAAACATATTTACGGCGGAGTCCTGTATGGATAAGTTTCTTCAGAAAACTTATTTACAACGAAGTATTAAATGAACATCCATAATATAATATATTTATAACACAAAGGAAAATTTTTATTTCTTCTGTCATTTTTCTTTTCTGCATCTTTCTTTCTATTCATACGTGGCTTCACACAAATAAAATCTTTACCGGGTGAGATTGGTGCCTCTTGAGGTATCCTTTCGGTGGGTTGTTTCTTGTTTTTGTATTTTTCATCTGTATTGCATGAGAAAGAAATTGTATTTTGTTACAAATCAAGGAAGATGAGGAAGGTGTCCTTAATTGTGTACTAATGGTAAACTATCTATTTGACCATTTCTTTTCACTTCTCTTCAATTACCTTATTCTACACATATAATAAATACTACATAGATAATCTTTTACTAACATGATTGAAAGAGATCTATAGAGAGCGCGCTACATATTTATATAATTAAGAGGTAGGAAAACGATCCTAGTAGTAGTGCAGATGAAATCGGGACAAATGGTAAAACAACAAGCAAAACTTTGGAGTTAAATCCATTGTCCATGCCGTTAGCCCAAGGGTTTCACATATTAATTTTGATAACACCAAACTAACATAACTCTTAGTAAAAAAATATTTACTTGTGATAAATTTATTTTCACGAAGGGTTGCAAAATGAAGAATAATCAAAGACGATATATAGAAAATTTGCAGAAGTATGAAGGAGGTGTGGAAGATTTTATAAAGATGGTTTACTCAAGAAAGACGATAATGGTAAAGATCCAACCAAATATAACAAAGAAAATATCATGTGATGAATTTATCAAGGAAAATTATTTTCAGGGATTTGATCTCCAAACGTCATAAAAGAAATAATATTTGAAAGTGTTAGGAACATATATATATATGTTCATAATTATATGTTTTGATAATTGACAAACCGATTTAGATAGAAAATAATATATGCCAAATAAATGTGAGTTATTATTGAAATACACTTTGATTTATATTTTAACTAAAGTGTATTTATTTTGTATTTATCTTGTAGATATGCAAAAGCATACAAGGAGGAAGATAAAGCCTTGATATGCGAAGTTGATATGCGAATGCGCAAAGGGGAAGATTTGCTTTGCGACATTATGTGAGCGGACAAGAATTGGAGTCCAAGAAGTTCAAGACAAGATCAAGAGAAGATATGAAGCAATGAAAATAAATGAAGACCTTTTGTTGAGTCTTATTTATATTGTCTTTATTGTGATCTTGATCCAACCTTAAGTTTGAGTCTTGGCTTCTCTCATAAAATGATTTTACAAATGCATATTATAAATCATTTTACAATGCATATCATAAAACGATTTTACAATATATGCATATCTTAAATTGTTTTACAATATATGCATATCACAATTGGTATCACAATTGGTTTTTCAATATATGCATATCATAAATATATTGATTGTATATCATAAATATTTTTATTGCATATCATAATATTTTTTATTGCATTTAAAACATATTGGTTTTAAATGTTAGATAATAAATATTTTCAATTCATTTAAATCAAAATGATTTTAAATATTTTTATTAATCAAGAATGGTCATTACAATTGTTTTTCATGTTTAAGATATTATAATACTTAAATAAAGCTTTGAAAAATATTTTATAACTTATTTTTAATAAGTTAGTTGTTTTTAAAACGGACCATTTCCGCAAGGGTTGATATTCGAATGTCTGATTTCAGATAGTCGACTATCCCAGTGAACGTTGCCATGATATTCGAATATCTATATCAGATAGTCGAATATCTTGATAGCCGTTGCCTGGATAGTCGAATATCTACTTTTGATAGTCGACTATCAACGGCTAGTTTTTCAAATTGATATTCGACTATCCCTAAGATATTCGAATATCTAACAAGATTTTCAGAATCTGTCTTTTTGCTTTATGCAACGGTTGGGAGAGCTTTTGGGGCTATAAATACACCCCAAAATCTCTCATTAAACACAACACATCTGATACAAATATTCATAAGCTTTCAAACTCTCTCAATATCATATTTGATCATATTTATTATATTTTGAAAGCCAAGGTCTTAAATTTATTGTTGTGTTCTTGAGCGTACTTGTTTACTAATTATCCACTCTATTAAGAGAGTATTTGTTTAAGTGAGTAGTAAGTGTTGTATACACTTGTTGCAAGAAGAAAGGGTATATTTCTTCTTGAGAAGTCTTGGGGTGAGGTATCCTCGAGCAGGGTTTCTTGAGGCTTATGTGATTTAAGTTCTCAAGTGTAAAGGTTTGTTAGGTACCCGGAAACTTAACAGAAGTCTTGAGGTACGGTATCCTTGAGCAGTGTAACGGTTTGTTAAGCACCCGCAAGCTTAACGGAGATAGTAGAACCTTGAGTTGTTGCTCAAGAGACTGGACTTAGCCACAGGTTGTGGTGAACCAGTATACGTTGTGGTGCACTCTCTCCTTACTCTTTAATTTCCGCATTTGAGCTTTAAATTCATGTGAATTTTTATAATACGTATTCACCCCCCCTCTAGCGTTAAGCACTTATTCTTACAATTGGTATCAGAGCATAACTCTCTTTAAGACTTAACAGTTTGAGAAAATATTTCCATGGCTTCTACTAGTAGTGCTTGTACAGGAATAGGTGAAGGATTTTGCACATTTTTGCCTCCAATATTTGATGGAAGCAATTACACATATTGGAAAGAGCGGATGAGAATCTTCATCCAATCAAACAACTTTCGTCTATGGCAAATCATCAAGTATGGTGAGCGAATGACGACACAAGTTGGGAAAGCCATGGTAAGTGAATACAATACCAAGGCAATCAATATGTTGTATAGTTCTTTGAATCAGGAGGACTGTCGGAAAATTTTCCAGTGCAAAACTGCCAAAGAAATGTGGGATAAGCTTGAGGACACTTATGAAAGAACACCTCAAGAAGCAGACAGCTCATGTGATGAACCGACTGCCCGATGCCTCATGGCCAACAAAGAAGAAGAGGTAAGTACTTCTAACTCCTACTCTTTTGAAGAATTACAAGAAGCTTTTAAAGAACTTTTTGGTGAATTGAAAAAGACTTCAAAAATCGCCAAAGAGGCCAAGGCTAAAATCAATGTTTTAGAAGAGGAAAATAATTTTTTGAAAATTGATAATATCGACCTTAAAAATAAAATTAAGGCGATGAATGAAGCCTCTTCAATTGATCAAAGTTCTAATTGCTTATCTTGCGATTCTTTGAAAATAGAAAACTTAGAACTTAGGAAAACACTAGAAAAACGTAGTGTAGACATTCCTAAAGTAGTTGAAGAGATTAAGAAGAAAAAACATAAGAAAAACAAAAGGCGTAAGAAGAATAAGAATCATGTTAGAAATCATGATGCACCACCTAGAAATAATTCTAGGATTTTCAATGAGTCTAGAACTAACACTTTTAGACCACCTAGACACGACTCTAGGATTTCTGCCAATGAGTCTAGAATTAATAATTTTAGACCAGCTAGAAACGATTCTAGGAATTGTGCAAATGAGCCTAAAAATAATCATTTTAGGCAACCTAGAAATAATTCTAGGAATGAGTCTAGAATTAACCATTTTAGGCCACCTAGAAATGATTCTAGGATTCTTGTTGATAAGTCTAGAATGAATTATACTAGGCCACCTAGAAATGACTCTTGGAATTTCAACACGTCTAGGAATGACTTTAGATCACCTAGAACGTATTTGGCGCAACCCAGGCATATGCACAACCCGAACGTAGTATGTCACTACTGCAACCGGGTAGGACACATAGCACCTGTATGTTTTTCTAAACATAAGGATTTATCTTCCAGCTATGATTATTATTTGCCTAACCCCCAAGGACCCAAAAAGGTTTGGGTACCAAAAACCTATTCTTAGGTACTTTTGCAGGTGTGCTTGAAGGCTACAATATTGTAGTAGATGCACCAAGCACGACACCTTATTGCATCAAGGGGGAATTTCGGTTAGTTATCCTTTTTGATAAAAACCGAATTGTTGATATGTGCCAGCAACCGATATTAACATATTTGTTGTTAATTTGGTTCTTATATTGTTGAAAATTTTGATGTGCTTAATCGTAATAGTTGATATGTGTTAACAATTGAGATATCCTTGTTAACAATTAATATCAATTATCTTTGTTGATTCATATGTTGAAAATTTGTTATTAAACAACAATTGGTATCAATTATTAAATGATTGATCCATGTTTTGATAATTATTTTTGGTATCAATTATTTTTATTAATTCATGTTTTGATAATCTTTTAAAATAACAATTGGTATCAATTATTTTTTAGAAATAATGATTGATCCTTGTTAGTTATTTTTTTTATAAGAATCTAATTGTTGATAAGTGTTAACATTAGTATCTTTTTTATCAAAATAACATTTGAAATGTTTGTGCAAGAATTGATAACAGTTGGTATGTATTAACTGTTAGCTTGCTTCTGACAAAAACATTTCATTTATGATTTGATAATTGTTATTTGTGGTTTAAATAACTGTTGGTATATACTAGAAAAATAAATAATTTTTTTTGGTATGTATTAATTGTTAGCATATTTTTGTCAAAAACTTTTCACTCACGTTTTTGATGAATGTTTTTGAAAAATAATTGATATATTCCTGAAATAAATGATTCATTTTTTTGACAGTTGATAAAAGTATTTCTGTTAAAAAAATTGTTTTTGATGAATATATCTTTTGGTTTGAATAATAGTTTATATATTTTTCAAAATTGATTCATGTTTTTAATAAACTATTTTGTTGGATATTTTCAGTTGATATATTTTAGTAATATGTTTTACTAAAAATATCAATTAGTATCAATAAATAAAATAACTTTTGATACATTTGTTATATTTTCCAACAAATATTTTATAATTGTTTTTATAACAATTAATATCTTTTGAAATTTCTATTGATATGTTTTGTTGGTATGTCTTGATAAATTTCTAGCAATCTTCATATTGCATATTCCTCAATGTCTTTCCTATTTTATTTTGACATTCTGGAAATGTCGAAAAAGGGAAGTAGCCTTAATATACTCTCTTCTTGCTAAATGCCAAAAGAAGAAGTTTAGGCGATATGTTTCAAATAAGAGGGAATGTCTTTACATTCTAGTTTGCCTTATTTGAAGGGGAAGTTTTCATTAAGGAAAAATAGATTGCATGAA
The DNA here is from genome assembly GCA_034376525.1 of Nicotiana benthamiana. Taxonomy (NCBI): domain Eukaryota; kingdom Viridiplantae; phylum Streptophyta; class Magnoliopsida; order Solanales; family Solanaceae; genus Nicotiana; species Nicotiana benthamiana. The sequence goes on along the minus strand of CM067331.1, from coordinate 12,876,440 downwards.
TTTTATTGATGATATTATCTTGATGATATTTCTTGTATTTTAAAATTAATTTTATATTGATGATATTATTTTTCAAAATAAATTTTATGTTGATAACTTTTATGTTATTAATATTATTTTGCATTCCAAAATTTATGTTGATGATAATATTTTTGGTATTTCAAAAATATTTTTATATTGATAATATTATTTTTTTTGGAGAAACTAATGAGTTTTATGCAAGGAGTCTTTAAAACTCATTTGAGATGTCAATGATGGACGAGCTTAATTTCTTCTTGGAGCTGCAAGTTAAGCAAATGAAAGAGGGAACTTTCATTTGTCAAACTAAATATTGCAAGGAGTTGCTGAATCAATTTGAAAAGAGCAACGCCAAAGCAATGGCCACTCCAATGAGCACGTCAGACCATCTTGACAAAGATGAGAAAGGTAAGGAGGTTGACACCAAGATATACCGAGGTATGATCGTTCCTTACTTTATCTTAATGATAGTAGATGCAATGTTAAGCGTTTGCATATGCGCTAAATATCAATCGTGCCTGAAGGAGTCACATCTTACTGCGGTTAAACGGATAATGAAGTACCTAATTGGAACTTTTAATGTGGGACTTTGGTATCCCAAAGGATCTTCATGCCAATTAAATGGCTATTCCGACTCTGATTTTGTAGGATGCAGATTAGACCGCAAGAGCACTAGTGGCACTTGCCATTTGCTCGGTAACTCCTTAGTTTCTTGGTTTAGCAAGAAACAAGTTAGTGTCGCTTTATCCACAACCGAGGCCGAATATATTGCCGCGGGGAGTTGTTGTGCACAAATTCTTTGGATGAAACAACAACTTTTGGATTATGGTCTTAGTCTTGATCACGTCCCTCTTCGATGTGATAATACTAGTGCCATAAGCTTGACGAAGAATCCAATTCTTCATTCAAGAACAAAGCATATTGAAATTAGGCACCATTTTATAAGAGATCACGTTCTTAAAGGTGATGTCCAAATTGAGTTTATTGAAACTAAACTTCAATTGGCAGACATCTTCACTAAACCTTTAGATAAAGCGTCGTTCTTCCGCATTCGAAGTGAACTCGGAATCTTGACTCTACGTTGATCTAAATGCATACATTTTAGGTTGCATTTATTTTTGAATATTACTGACTTAAGCGTCGGAGACGCATATTTTCTTTTTGCAGGTATCGCCCTATGAGACAGGGGGAACCAAGAGGAAGTTTTAATTCAAGTCGATAATTTTTTTTGGATTGTGAATTTTTGAATTTGGAAATTGCATACTTGTTTTGATAAAATTTGTTTCATAAAAATATGATATATACATTTTTTTATCAAAAATATGGTTTATTCTTATGTTTTAAATAAATTTCATAAGATAAAAACTATTTTCCAATATTTTCTGTTTAAACGATTTTTCAAAGTCGTCGAAGTTAATCGACTAACTAGAAGTTATTCGAATAACTTGATTATCCAGAAAATCAAGCTATTTCCAGATAGTCGACTAACCAGAAGTTACTCGACTATAATTCTCCAGATATTCGAATAACCAGAAGTTATTCGAGTATATCTGTTTCCAGATATTCGACTATCCCAGAAGATATTCGAATACCGCTCCCAGATAGTCGACTATCACATAAAATATTCGACTATCCACGGTCAAATTTCAAAAATCTGACCGTTTTATAGCCGTTCCAATCAGTCCAAAAATCTGATTTTTACCATTCAATGCTATGTTTTCTTGAACTCTATAAATAGGAATAGTATGTACTCTTTGTTTCAAACCAAAATCATTCTTGTTCAAGAATTCCCTTCAAAAGAAATTCTATTCCAAATTTCTTCCAATAGTTCTTCTTGCCTACAAACTTCAATGGCAAATAGAAGTTCTAAGCGTTCTCGTGCCGGAAAGAACATCCCTTCTTCTTCCAATACCCCTCTTTAGGCTATGATGATGGATGGGTTCTTTGGTTCGAACATGAAATCGAACTACAAAGATTTGTTCAAAAGTTTGAGAATCGGGATATTCTTCCACCTCGATTCACAACCGCAAGATATCTAGCGGATTCTAATCATTCCAATATACTTCTACAAAGTTCAATCATTGACTTTGTTTATTTGAAGTATGATTTCATTCATCCTCTTTTGATTCAAGCCTTTTATTCGAATATTAAGAAAGATGAAGATGGAATTCTTTCTACCCGAGTTAATGGTATTCCTATTCTTCTTAGTGAAGAAAATATTCATGCCATCACAAATCTTCCTCGTGATGGACAAGACATCGATCAATATACCGGTGTCGAAGGAATACTCTATGATGAAAATGTCCTCTTCAACCTTATTGGAATTGGACATTTTGATTTTACTCAAGAGCAAAAGAGAGCTCCCATTAAAGGAATTTTTTCGGAATTTTGTTTGATTCTTTATGTTGTCACTCGGATTCTCAAACCGAGAAAAAGCAATCACACGACAATTGGCCGTGAAGATGCAAAAATTATGCATGCTATCATTTCCAAAGCACGCTTAAATTGGTGTAAATTTGTTCTTACACATATGTTTGATTCAATAGGAAGTGACAAACCTCTTCCTTATGCATTACTTATAATGCATCTTCTTGAAGCGTCTCAAATCAACACCAATATTGGTATCAAGAAAACTCGTACCAAATATTGGGAAATTCAAGAGACCTCTTTTCATGGCCATGATCAACCACATGATCAAATTCCAAATCCTCCTCCTCCAATTCAAGCTCGTCGTCCTCGTGCTCAACCGGATGTGTCTCAAGCCATCTTGGATCAACTTGCCTCTCTATCGACTTCAATTAATCGAATCGATAGTAATGTGTCTCGCACGGAAAGAAATGTGCGTAGGCTTAGTGACGAAATCCACGGATATTTTGACCATGTCAATTATTCGTATTCTCACGTCTATTCCGCAAGTACTTCTAGCGATGACGATGATTTCGACGACGATAAAAGTTCTTGATTTGTATTTTCATTATTTGAACTGTATTTTTCATTTATTTGAAATGTATTTTCAATTACTCTTATTGTAATTTTCCTTCTTCATTAATGAAATTATCTTTTTGTTAATGTCAAAAGGGGGAAAATTAAGGGTATATGCATATTTATCTTTTCCATGCTTTGGGGAAGATAAGGGTATATGCATACTTATTTATTTATATGCATATTTTATTGAAAGGGGGAAGATAACTTGTATATGCATATATATATTTTTATGCAATTTTATTTTTAATACTTATTGCATAAATTGAGGGGGAACTCAATAATAACTTGTCTTATATTTGGCATAGTTTTTATAAGGGTATATGCATATTCCCATATAGGTTTGCCATTATCAAAAAGGGGGAAACTGTTGGAACATATATATATGTTCATAGTTATATGTTGTTATAATTGACAAACCGATTTAGATGGAAAATAATATATGCCAAATAAATGTGAGTTATTATTGAAATACACTTTGATTTATATTTTAACTAAAGTGTATTTATTTTGTATTTATCTTGTAGATATGCAAAAGCATACAAGGAGGAAGATAAAGCCTTGATATGCGAAGTTGATATGCGAATGCGCAAAGGGGAAGATTTGCTTTGCGACATTATGTGAGCGGACAAGAATTGGAGTCCAAGAAGTTCAAGACAAGATCAAGAGAAGATATGAAGCAATGAAAATAAATGAAGACCTTTTGTTGAGTCTTATTTATATTGTCTTTATTGTGATCTTGATCCAACCTTAAGTTTGAGTCTTGGCTTCTCTCATAAAATGATTTTACAAATGCATATTATAAATCATTTTACAATGCATATCATAAAACGATTTTACAATATATGCATATCTTAAATTGTTTTACAATATATGCATATCACAATTGGTTTTTCAATATACGCATATCATAAATATTTTGATTGTATATCATAAATATTTTTATTGCATATCATAAATATTTTTATTGCATTTAAAACATATTGGTTTTAAATGTTATATAATAAATATTTTCAATACATTTAAATCAAAATGATTTTAAATATTTTTATTAATCTGGAATGGTCATTACAATTGTTTTTCATGTTTAAGATATTTATAATACTTAAACAAAGCTTTGAAAAACATTTTATAACTTATTTTTAATAAGTTAGTTGTTTTTAAAACGGACCATTTCCGCAAGGGTTGATATTCGAATATCTGATTTCAGATAGTCGACTATCCCAGTGAACGTTGCCATGATATTCGAATATCTATATCAGATAGTCGAATATCTTGATAGCCGTTGCCTGGATAGTCGAATATCTACTTTTGATAGTCGACTATCAACGACTAGTTTTTCAAATTGATATTCGAATCCCTAAGATATTCGAATATCTAACAGATTTTCAGAATCTGTCTTTTTGCTTTATGCAACGGTTGGGAGAGCTTTTGGGGCTATAAATACACCCCAAATTCTCTCATTAAACACAACACATCTGATACAAATATTCATAAGCTTTCAAACTCTCTCAATATCATATTTGATCATATTTATTATATTTTGAAAGCCAAGGTCTTAAATTTATTGTTGTGTTCTTGAGCGTACTTGTTTACTATTTATCCACTCTATTAAGAGAGTATTTGTTTAAGTGAGTAGTAAGTGTTGTATACACTTGTTGCAAGAAGAAAGGGTATATTTCTTCTTGAGAAGTCTTGGGGTGAGGTATCATCGAGCAGGGTTTCTTGAGGCTTATGTGATTTAAGTTCTCAAGTGTAAAGGTTTGTTAGGTACCCGGAAACTTAACAGAAGTCTTGAGGTGCGGTATCCTTGAGCAGTGTAACGGTTTGTTAAGCACCCACAAGCTTAACGGAGATAGTAGAACCTTGAGTTGTTGCTCAAGAGACTGGACTTAGCCACAGGTTGTGGTGAACTAGTATACGTTGTGGTGCACTCTCTCCTTACTCTTTAATTTCCGCATTTGAGCTTTAAATTCCTGTGAATTTTTATAATACGCTATTCACCCCCCCCCCCCTCTAGCGTTAAGCACTTATTCTTACAGAAAGTTCTTAATCGAACTTTAATCTCCAAACCTCAAAAATTGAATGGTGTACTACAATATCAAAATAGCCTCTCTATCTGCATTAGGTATGGGTAAGGTCTGCGTACAGATTAGCCTTCCTAGACCCCCCCCCCCCATATTGGGATCAAACTGGGTTTGATGTAGCTGTTGTTACTACAATATCAAAAGAAGACTCCATTGAAATTATGGAAGGAAAATTCTTAAATATATTGAAAGGAAGATTGCTAAAATTCTGGAGAAGGTTTATTATTTTGTGTAAGAAAGATAATATCCGAAAGAGTATCATGTGATGAATTTAGAAGAAATTACACTCTATGTCACTTGGGCCATACAATCCAGCAAAAAATAGCATATATTTGAGGCATTTACTTGCCATAGCCCATGTTGGCTAACTTATGAAATTTTATTTTCACCCGCTAGTCCACACATTAACATAACCGTATTAATAATTTAAATTTTAATTTCTCTGTTGCTTTCTTCCTCACGCTTTTCTCACTCTCTCTTTATCTTGATTTTCTCAGTCCATAACCGACTTCATTGTTGTGTGCAAATTGTTTTCGAGGTTTATATCTTAGGTTCAGGTAATTTTCGTTTCTTTTTATGATTTCCTACAGTGTTGCTTTTGAATTTTTTTTTTTGCTTTTATGATTATGCCAATTTTTTTCAATGTTGCTGTGTTTTTTCGAATGATTTTGTGTTCCTTGTTTCTACGTTCGAGACTTAAACTTGATAAAACGAAATGCATGGTTTGTTATTTCACTTTTAGGGCAGTTTTTTTTGCTTTGAGTTTATGACTTTTAATTTTGTTTAGATTTTGAGTTTTGTTACAGTTTCATTTGTTTGTTTTACTTCAGTTGTGTTCAGTTTATTTAAAGCTTTGTTTTGGCCTCTGATTTGTGTTTATGGCATTTTGGGTTAACTTTTGAGTTTTGTTACAGTGAGTTTTGTGTTTTCTTTTATTTTTGTGTTTGTTTTGTTAAAACTTTGTTTGTCTGATTTATTGTAGATAATATGTTCAAAATGTCGGCTTCTAAAAATAAAATGAAGATTGATGGAAAAGGCGTTAGGTTCAATTATGCGAAACGATTGAGGGAGTTGCCCTCAAGCCCTGATTCAGAATGTAAAGTAAATGCCCAGGCGCCGGAAGTTTATAGCCCTGATTCTGTTGCTGCTCCTAAAAACTTGCAACCAGAGAGTAGTCGGATGACTTGTTCTCAAATGAGAAATATTGTCTCTCCAATTAAGTCATCGAGTGACTTGCCCTCACCCTCTTCTTCTGAAGCGAATAAGCATGTACAAGCTCCCGATGATGATGATTTCGAGTCTCCTCCTCCTCTAAAAATGTTGCAACTAGGGAGCAGTCGAATGACTCGTTCCAAAACAAGCAATACTCCTACTCTGGTTAACGTTATTAGACCAAGGAGTAAGAAATGCAGCAAACCTACAAAATCAACAGATAAGCTGAAAGACGATTTGTCTAATGAAGATGATGAAGTCTGCAATGTTAAATGGAAAATGAGAAAGATGAAGGATGATGGTGTGCTTGACTTGATTTACAATTGAGAGAACAAAGGGTTGCTATTAGGAAGAAATTGAATCAGAGAAAAGCTAAGCTGAAGGTATTCCCTATTTTGATATTTATTTATACATGGCTATACAGTTTTATACAAAGTTATAAACATATTTATACATCTTTATACAAGTAATTATATACTTATATATACAGTTTTATAAAATGTGTTAGTATATTTTTTGTTTTTGATCTATTTCTTGTTATTTTCCTATATGCAAGGTTGGGGATTTCTATATACAACCAGTTGATTATTTTCACAACAGGATTAGTTCCCATACCGAGCCTGATATTGTGAACATTTTGAAGCAATGTTTGACTGACACGCAACTTCAAATGTTTCGTGATAGTTGTTTTGGGTACTTCTTGGACCTCCCTCAATTTAAGATTCAAACCAACTTAGTCATTGTATATTATTGAGGGAAGTTGTCCCAGGAAGTGAAAGGGAGTTGTAGGTGAAGATTAACGGTTGTTTGTTGTGTTTTGGAATTGGAGAGTTTGCTCTTATCATTGTTTTGAAGTGTGTAGACGACGATGCCTCCTTCTATGAAAAACCATATGTCAATATATTGTTGAAAGAGTATTTTCCAGGAGGTGGAAAAAAGACCATAACAAGGGGGGAGCTTCTTGATCGCTTTAAGAAAAAGGAGTGGAAGTCGGATGAAGATGCCTTCAAGATGGTCTTGATGGTTTTTGTCCATCATTTCATATTCTCTTATGCCAATAATCATGGTATCACCAAAGATGATTTTGATATCATTGAAAGTGGCAAACATAAGATGTTTCCTTGGGGAAAAAGCCATTTGAATATGTTTTAAGGACAATAAGGGACAGACAATGCGATTATTTGACAATGTATAGGCTTCGAGGTTTGCCGCTTGCTTTACAGGTTTGGTTTTTTGAGTGTTTCTCAATGGTTGATAAGAATCTAGTTGTTCGCGTTGGCACAAATGTGCCATGCATTCTTAATTGGAAAGTGACTAACAGTCCATCATATGCGTATTTGACTGGTGGCGTGATCATGTGTAGTGTCGACAAGGTAAACATTTTGTACCATAATACTTCTTCATATATGATTTCAGTTTTTTTACATTATTCTACTATTGTAATCCTTTTTTTATTCTTGTAGTTGAAATATAGTAACATTTCCCCTACTTCTGAAAAGATGTCAAGTCTGAACATTAAAATACTTTCTGTAGTCAATGCGGATGATGTTGCATCAGGGGAGGTGCCTGTTGTTCCTTCCTCTCACACTGATGATTTTTTTTTGCTGCACCTTCACCTTGTCCTTGGCATATGGAGCAACAGTCTACAAGACCTTATCCCTAAAATGCAAAGCAACAGTCTAAACGAATTTGTCCTCAGACTATGAAGCCACAACCTAATCCAAGTTATGATCCTTTTGTGCTCCTTGATCATTTGAATGATGAAGTTGAGAAGCTGAGGAGTGATATTGGAAAGGTACTGGACCTTTTGATGTACTGTAGTTTATAATTACTTTTTGGTTATAAACACGGTTGTTTATTTGCTTTTGTTGTAGTTGACGGATACAATGACGACACTCAACAACTATATCGTTTCTTCCTTTGAAAAACTGTTCAGCTTTCTGGATAATAAGGAACCCAAGCAGAAGAGAGATGATTTTACTGATTCTAAGGTAATTGTTTACTGATAATACCAAATCAGTCAATAGTTATGCCTTCTTTGAACTCAACATGCCTTCTCTTTCTACTGTTTTTATTTGATTCGTCAGCCCGTGTTTTATGACAATACATCTGGTCTTGGTGAATTTGATGGCTATCAATATGATGATGTTCCTAACTTTGTCAATGAAATGAAACAAGATAATGTGGTAGGTGACGACAGAGTTACTGATGGTGTTGATAATGGTATTTGTTCTGCTTTCTTTTTTGGTCTGATTTTTCTTTTCTTTTCTTCTTTGAAGTTTTGTATTATCTATGTTTCTATTTCTAAGGGGCAGCAGGTGATGTCAAGGGTGACACATTTTGGGATGACATTGGTGATGAAGATTTAGCTCAGATGTCCCAACTTGTAGTTCACAAAAAATCGATCATAGATTTAGAAGATGATTACATTTCTCCTGGCCATTCAGTTCGACAGAGAATACCAGGAAAATATGCCAAATCTCCATATTAGCCAGTTTTTGATTCTGGAGCATCAAAATTTGCGCCTAAGCTCATTTTTGGTATGAAGCATCCTTTCACGATCGAAATTGATGATTTTGATACCTTGTCGACAATGGCTAAAGAGTTTTGCGCATTTGTTGATAATGGGATGATACGAGGTGAAGGTATCTTCACTTTCTTCAATCTTTCATTTTCTGATTTTATATTTGTCAATGAATGTAGTTTTGATTACTTTTCATTTTTTTTGATTTGAAGTGCCACACATATATATCCCGATGAAGTAAATAATCTTGCGGAAAGTTTTAATTTTGGCGCGTGTTATGTGACCAAGAAGGATTGGTTCCACTCACTTGCATAATGTGGTCGACCTTTGATTGACACAGTATTTTAATAAATTTCAGTTCTAATTCCCTTTTTATTTTTGTTACATATCTTTGTTATTTTGAGACTTGCATAGTGTATACAGCTTTGCATAATCACAGTATAAGACTGTATAAGATTGTATAAATATGTATACCTATGTATAATACTGTATAAAGTTCTATATTTAAAAAATCTGTTAGTGATGGTTGTTTTGTTTTATTTCTTGTCTCAGCATCTAGATATCTTCTTTTATTATTTGAGGAAGAAGGGAAAACATGGGTTGGGTGTTGCTATGAGGTTTACTACAACCAACTTTGCCTTTGGTAACAAATTCAACTCCATATACAAAGATTCCAAAGTGAATCAAGATCCTTGAGAGATTCCTGACGGGCATGAGATAGAAGAGTGCATCAGAGCTTATTATTGTGACGCAAATGTCCCGTGGCACACTGTTGACCATGTCTTATTCCCTATCTTTGTGAAGGGCGGAAGAGCAAAATTGGGACATTGGGTTTTGGGGGTGTTTACGTTCGTAGATAGATGCATCCACATCTATGACTCTAACCGTGGGGCTCTTAATGATAAATATGTTATGGATGTTGCATTACCTTATGCAATTCTGATACCTTACTTCTTGAAGAGTTCTGATTTTTATGTCGAGAAGAAGGGCATTGATTGGAATAATGGTGCATATACCGATAATTCCCATTCTGATGCTTTGCAGATTAATCTAGTTAATAATGTTTCCCAACATATCAAATGGTAGGTTAATCTCAATTGTTTTACTATTAGTGTACGTATTTGAATGTGATTCGTTTCTTTTTATTTACAGTGATTGTGGTGCTTTTTTTGCTGGCTTTGCTGAGTATTTCATCCTTGGTAAAGAAATTCGAAAGGATAAATTTGACATCGAGACATTTCGCACCAGGTGGGAACCTCTGTTATGGGATTATGGAAGGAAAAAGATAACAGTCTGGTGCAATTAGCGATGATGAAATCACAGGGAGACTTTTGAAGAAGAGGAGGAGGGGGCGACGAAGAAAGTAGTTATGTTATTTTCATTTTACTTTAGTCGTTCTATATATAAGTAGTTGTTGCCTAGTTTTGTTAACTATTATGCTACTTGTAAGAAAACCTTAAAGGATATTATAGATGTGAATGTAATTTGAGGCAGTCATTACACATTGTTATTGTGAATGAATTACATATTAATGAATATTTTCAGTTGCTTTTGTCCTTTACAAGCTATTCGAATTTGCTTATTTCACCATTGTGTTATTCCAAATGCATTGCAGCCTATTTTTCATCCTTTTATGGCTACTGCTGGTGAAACTCAAGTCTCAGTTTCGGCCGCTTCTTTGCTTGTTACCATAATTTCATATCCTGAATCCTTCTCCGTTCAAGAGAATATTCCATATGTTATGACTCCTCCTATGTTACCCCTACTCCGATTATTTCCTAAGGATGAAATGGGTCCAATACCAGTTCCTCTTCCTTTATTTCCCGAGACACCTTCTTCAGGTACTTTTGGAATTCTGAAAGGGAAACAAGACATGGATATGGACTGAGAAGCCAATCTTTATGGAATGAATATTTTCAATTACTTTTATCCTTTAACAAAGTATGTATTTTCATTATAGTTGTAGTTTTGTTAATGTAGCAGGTTTTATACATATGTATACAATAATATATATAGTTATACAAACTTATACTCTCATTTATACGTCTGTATACATGTAATACCAGTAATTGTTTGCAGTCCTATTTTGAATTTCTACAATCTATCAATATATTTAGTACCATTAAAAACAGGAAGATACTATTATTGGAAAAGCAAAACATGCATAATGAAACATGCCAATTGCTTGTGAAACTTAACTAATCAACATTTGTAACTATATTGTTTCTGAAACTTAACTACTCAACATGACAACAAATGTAATAGGAAGCGTTTTGTTTTCAACTATTTATTCTGGTCGATTCCTACATGTTTTCCTATTGTGACCACCTTGTCCACACGCAGAACATGAAAATGCCATCTTAGACTCTTTCTCTGAAGCAGGCTTGAATCTTTCCTTTCTTGGCCTTCCTGCATTCCTTCTTCCATTAGGTGGTAGGACCACATCTTCCATAACCTATGTTGGGATTACCCATAAACTCTCATCTGGTATCAGATTCACGGGAAATTCATAAGTGCTAAGGATTTTATCCTTCTTATAGTAAAAAGAGCAATACTGGCCAGGTTTCACCTGCTGGTTCTTCAAAACCGCCCAAGCATGCAGACATGGAAGTTCATCCATTTGAAATTTTTCGCAACTGCATGTTCCCTTTTCAAGGCACACTATGTTTCTCCTTACCCCTTCAAGCACAGTGTATAATTGATCCGTAGCAGGCCTCACCTGCAAAAGTTTTTTTCTAAAATAAAAAATTAAAGAATAGTAAAATGAAAGTCAGAAGTGCCAAGATTCATTATATTTGAATCTTTTTGCCGTCATTTGCTCCGATGCAATCATATTTTCCTGAAGGAGTTTATCGTACTTTTCGCCAAGCTCTGTAGATGTCTCCATTACACTTTTTCTGTTTTTGCCGTTCCACTATTATAGCAAATTAGTCATGTATTCCAGCAATCGCATTACTGGTAACTCTCTAGAATCCTTGTTAGCTGCATTAATTAACTCTGCAATATTGGAAGTCATTACCATCGATATTTTCACCTTGGAATATGCTCTAGACCACCTTTCGTACCCAATTTCGAACAAGTAAGGTTTCACCCTCAGATCAATTTCGCACAACTTTATCATATTGTACTCAAAATTCTCTATCGTGTAAGCTCTTGTCAAAGCAAAGAAGATATCCTTATATTGTTTATGATGTTTCTTGAATGTGCGCTTTACATTCTGCCACAAGTGAAACATGCAAATATAATCTGGTACTTCTGGGTACACAACTTTTGTGGTATTGAAGATGCTTTCATTTCTATTTAAAACTATACACATCCCTTCCCTAACTCCAAAAGTACCCTTTATCTGGACAAAGAACCACTCCCAAGATTTGTTATTCTCTGAATCCACAATTGCATATGCAAGTGGAAGGATTTTTCTTGTTTATACAAAAATAGATATTAGGATTCAGACTGCAAATTAGTCTGCAGATACCAACTTCCAAATTTATACAAATATCACAGTTATACACAATTATACAGATTTATACCAACTGCAAATTTTATAAAAACAACAGTTGTGAAATTCTATACACTTTTATACATGAAACTTGAACATTATACAATCTGCAGAAATAACATAGATGCAGTCAACTCACCAGCTCCATCTTGTGTGCAAGCAGTCAATATGGTACCATTATATGCTGCTTTAAGGAAGCTTCCGTCAACAACCATTATCGGTCTGCAATGCTCCCAGCCCTTGATAGATGTATATAGCGAAACATATGCATAAAGAAAGCATCCATCTTCTGATTTGTGCAACTTTGTAACCGATCCTGGATTTGTTTACTCCAACATATAAAAATACTTCGGCAGCTCCTTATATGAATCACTCGAACTCCCTCTTATCATTGCCATTGCTATTTATTTAGTTATCCATGCTTTCATGAGCTCACTCAATTCCGTGTTGCTTTTGTATGTCCTCTATTATATCATTTGCGGTGTAAATATTTTTTGGATTAACATACTTGTCCTTGACTATACTAGCAATTATACCCGAAGTAGGTTGACGTTGTGTTAATTATCTTTAACCATAGCCGTATGTGTGATTATTATTGTAACTTCTCACTTTGAATATGGTTGCCTTGAAAACGGCAGAAGATTTGAAACTCCAAGCACAATTGTCATCCAGACATGTAAGGTAATACCTAGTATTATACATCATTTAACTTTTAAATACACTTGTATACAAACTGCACATATACTAATTTTAATACCTATATACAAATATATACTATTTTATACATATTTATACAGTAAAATATATAATTAATGACATACCTTGTTGCGCTTGATCTATTCACCTTGAATTGGAACCTCTCACGTACAGCCAAATTCTTCATCACATTCATAAGTGTGTCTTTATCCTTATAAACTTGATCCTCTTCAACAAGTTCGTTCAACATATTATCTATTATACCCGTGTTGTCACTAAATTTCGTGTTTTCAATTATTTCAATATCAATAATCTCAGTGCTATCATTTGTTGATACATCTCTAGAATTTGAATTTGTAGCAACCAAACAACTGGAATTTGAAGCAACCACAGAACTTGTAACAACCAAATGATTTTCATAAATCTCTTTCACTGTCACAAACAAGGGATATTCAGTGAAATTCAAGTTTTTTTATTTAATTTTATATACACCTTAACTCCTGTATCGTTGTAGATCGTGATCGGTGGCAAACCAGCATTTGGCACAAAGTTAATCTCTATTGCGTTTAAATCTCCATCGATCCTAATCTGTTCCGAAATAGCTGCAACTAAATTGTTGTAATTGAATGTGGACTTAATTATTACACAATCACTGATGAAATTCACAAACTTGTTTTCTTCCCATTCACCACTATGAAGAAGGTAAATAGGAAAAATCTTCATATAACAAAAAATTGAAATCAAAATTTTAGCAAAAAGGAGAATTGCGTTGATTCGTAGCAAAAAAAATTGAATAAATTCTAGATGAACAAGAAATTCTAGGGTTTTCGTTCATGCATTTATCGCATAATTTCGTTTAGAAGTATTTTGGGAAGAAGATTGGAAAGAATCTGAGAAAATCCAGTTGAATGAGAGAAAATCGCACTTGGTAATCTCAAAATACTGCAAATAACGCCCCTTTTTCAGATTTGTGGGCTACTGAATTGTAAAGTTAAATATGTGCTATAAATTTAAAAAGGAGACAGTCCAATTGTTTTAATGTGAAATTTCTCCATGAATTTATCAAGGAAGATTATTTTCAGGGATTTAATTTCCAAGCGTCATGGAAGGAATAATATTTGGAAGTCGTATTTCAAATATTGAATGATTTACTACAATATTAGAAGAAGACTCCTTAGAAATTATGGAAGGAAAATTCTTAAATATCTTGAAAGGAAGATTGCTAAAATTCCGGAGAAGGTCTATTATTTTGTGTAAGAAAGATAATATATGAGAAAAATACTACAAGGCTAAGGAAGAAAACATTTTCTATGGAAAGAAAATATATTATGGATGTAGTATATTTTATATTATGAAAGATATTATTTTTCAAGACCAAAAATGGGAGAATATAAATATATATATATATATATATATATATATATATATATATATATATCTATATATATATATATATATATATATATATATATATATATATATATATATATTCTATGGAATGAAAATATTTTATGGATATACTACAATCTATATTATGGAAATAGAATAATTTATAGAAAGACAATATTTATGGGATTCCCTAAGCATGAAAGAAATTCTCACTATTATTTTATGATTGAGAATTCCCTAAGCATTTCATGGTTACGGAGATAAATCAAGTAGATTTTTTTTATCAAGTAGAATATTTGAAAAGGCAAGATAGTGACCAAGAGTTATCTATAAAGGATATAAGCAAGAAGCAATATTCAGTGAATACACAACTATATACAAGATTGATGCAAAGAAAATAAATAAAAAGAATCCTAGCATATTGGAATCTCACGAGGAGTGGAATCACTTCAGCATATGGATGGAAGATAGATCATATAATCACTCCATGACTCATCCCCTAATGAAGGATCTGCAGAGAATCATCCAAAACATAAAGAAATCCATATTCATAATGGACTATTAAAGGAATTAATCTGTTCTCTACAATGGGAAATATAATTGATAGATGGATTTGGTTGGGAAAGAATTCAAAGATGAAATTTGCAATTAGAAGAATCGATTACACCAATATGTTGGAATATACTGAGAAATATGAACACGCTTCATATCTGAAGAGAGGTTTGAAATTCAGTAACCCTGCTAAATGAGGTTTCCTACAATCATGAAGTCAAGCATTACAACCAAGCTTCTAAAGAAAAGTCGACACCTACTGAATAGAAGAAGATTCTATATAATCCATTAGGAGATATCCGAGGAAATTATCACCATGATTTTAGCAACAAACAGGAAATCAAGACTTAAGAATGTGATGCAAATAGGGTTGTGCACATATCGGATCGGATTTAGCACATTTTTAATTAGAATTTCGAATTTCAGATTCTACAAAATGCATTTTGAATTCGATCCGAATTATATCATATTGGATCGGATTTTAAAGTTTGGATCGGATCTAATTTCGGATCGTATTATTATGCATCAAAGTTTTAACTAATATGTATATTTTCTTTGTAAAAGATGCCATATATTAAGAAAAATTCATGTTTATGCAATTATGAGAGTACTATGGTGTCAATATAGTTAAATTTAGCAATTGTAAAGGTAATTACTTGGAGGTTGATGTAAAGGAAGTACTGACAATCCAAAATTAAATTGTAGTAATTATACATGCCTTAATAATTTTGAATTTCGGATCGGATCGGATTAAAATATACCAATCCGAATCCGATCCGAAATCTGAAATTTTAAAAAACACAATCTGAAATCGATCAAATCCGAAATCCAATCCAATCCAAAATTCAAAATCCAAAATTGAATAGATCGATTCGTACTTCGGATATCCGATCCGAATGAGTAGCCCTAGATGCAAAGGTCAATATGGATCCAACACTACAAGTACGAGAAATTGAAGAAGAAAAATTTACGCAACTTTTTATATAATTGTCTACTCAACTACAAGTTCTTTATTTTACTTTTAACAAGTATTGTAATTTAATTTTAGTAAATTTATTGTGTGTGCAAAAAAAAAAAAAGGAAAAAAGAAGAGAGGCAAAAAAATATTGGAGAGGCAGTGTGTCCTGAAAGATTGTGTCAATGCTCGATTTTTTGGTGAATGAGTGAAAATCAAAGGGTCATTTTTGGTGAGTGAATGAAAACCAACCATGTAAACGTTGGTGGTGAACATTAAAAATCACACACGTTGTATGTAACATAAATTACAAAGAGCTTAAAAGACAATATCCTTGCAATCCAAGGAGACTGGATTAGGCTGCCACATTGATTCCAAACCAGTATAAAATTTCTCGTGTCATTTATTTTAGAGTTAATACCCTCAAACCCGCCTAAACTATATTTATCAGTTTTCTACCTAAACTATAGCATGTTCCCGAAAATCCCCCGAACTATATCTCCCTTCATAATAAAACCTCCTCGTCGTTTATGTGACACATTGTGTGAAAGAAATCGCCTAAGAGCACGTGAATGGTGACAATAACCATTAAACTGGATCCAACTAATAGCAACTAACATCTAATTACCCCCCCCCCCCCACCCTTTAAAACTTATATTTTCTCCTCTTTCTCGTTATGTTACACATTTTTTCTCCATTTTTTCATCTTTCTTCTCCATTTCTTCATCTTAATCCATTTAAAATTTTCTCTCTCTTGTTATTATTGAGTTTATTTCTTATCTTTCTCGTTTTACCCATCCTTAATTCTTATCCAAATTTATTTAAAAGAATGAGCACAAAATCCCCAACAACAAGGAAAAGGCCTAAATCTTTTTTAACAAAACAAATTACTAATAACAAGGCAAGAAGAGAGTTAGGACAATGAATTCAATATTTGAACACTTACTAGTTTTCTCTATTTATGTCCTCCTCCTCCTCCTCCTCCTTCTCAACAAATAATTATAACAACAACAAATTTAATTCCGATTTCGAATAGCAGCAAAAATAAATAGAGAAATCGATGGTAGAAATCGTGATTAATAAAGAGAATCGCTACTTAGAGAAGGGGTTTCTTATTTCCGATGAGAGAATTTTTTCGATGATGTCAAAGAGACCATACTTTGAGAGGAGTAAATGACGGACCATGCAACAAGATTCCCTTTTATATTTTTTCTGGTAATTAGATAAACATATACGAGTATTAATTAAGCATATTTTTTAAGATTAACGTAATTAAATTTTCACGTGGATTGCTACATGGCAGGTTTTAAAAATTATTTAGAGAGTGTATCACACAGAGTAAGAATGAGACGAGGGGTTTTATTATGTAGGGGGTAAAATTTAGGGGATTTTCGGGGACAAGCTATAGTTCAAGTAGGAAACTGACAAATATTGTATAGTTTAGGCAAGTTTGACGGTATTAACTCTTTGTTTTATTGGTCTCATATTTTATTATAACATTTACTGTTTGTTGTAGGTAATACTTGTTTAAATTAAAATACTAACAATTTTAATGCAGATTGTCTCCGCATTAGTCGACTAGATCTGAAGAGTAATTGATTATAAATTTAAAAAGGCTACAACTCTAACTCTTTAGTGCTTTCATATAGTCCATTTGTTATTGACACCTCTAATTAAGGCCATGCACGCGTCTTGGTTTTTTATTCATTTGTTACTCTATCTTTTTTATTTTGGCAGAAAAACATGATAGTTCTGAATTTCTTTTGAGTCATTTTATATTTTCCTTTTTTCTTGTTTTCTGCAAAATTCAATTGAGTTTTTAAAGGAATATTAGTCGGTGGAGGAAAAGTGGTTAGAAGATCGAAGTCTTGAATGAAATCTGGCTCCTCTTCTTTTGTCATTGTCCTCCAATTATAAAAGGTGGGGGATTTTAAGATTTTGAGTAGTGTCTAAAATCTTGTGTACATGTGATTTTAAAGACAAATTATTGGAACATAAAAGTCATTCTTATCGGTTATCAGTATTTCTTAACTTATTACTCGTCAATCAATTAAATAACCCTTTAAAAGTTTTCACATCTGTTTATGCATGGTTGGGTACATCACAAAATATTTGATTGTCTACTGCCATTTAGATTCCAAGCCAAGGTTTTCTGGGATTAGATATGCTGGAATATAATTTTTTTCGTACTATATAATTAAATGTTAAATATTTTATATAGACCAACAAATATGAAAACATGAGGTACCAATCAATTTTGTTATTTTCATATGTTTGTCAGAGAGTTTTGGCACCGACAAATAATGCCAAAAAGAATACACATACCATTAGCCTCAAATATGCTGTCCCAGTCCAAATTTCTTTGTGGCATCTCAAGTAGTCAAAGGTCATGGCACTAGGACACATCACACTGTGAACAGGGGCATACACAGAATTTTGTGCTAAGCAGTATCGATATTTAAAAATATGATTAAATGAATCAATTGTTATAATGACATTATATAAAAAATTAAAAATATAAGCTGTGATATATAAATAATTTGTTATGAAATAATATAAGAACAAGAACAATATAGAGAAAAGTAGAGAGATGAGTATTCTTATTGATACTTGGGGATTGTTAGGGATTGTTTACAATGGTAGAAGACCCCTTTATTTATAGGGAGTGGGATGATCTAGCTACCAATAATAGGACTCTTAGAATCTCTCTAATTAAAGACATTCACCTTAAATAGAAGTGTATTTATAACACTCCCCCTTGAATGTCTATTCAATGATGTGCCTCGTTAAAACCATAAAACAAAACCCAATGGGAAAAATTAAAGTAAGGAAAAAGAGTACACATGTTTGAATATGCGCCTATTGGTTGCCTCGTTAAAAACCTCGCAAAGAAAACCCGGTGGGACAAAACCTTGTAAGGGAAAAAGAGTGCAACGTGCATTAACTCCCCCTGATAAGAACATCAATTTATGTCCTTAAGTCTTCGCATCCCGATCTTGTGAACTAGCTTCTTGAAGGTTGACTTTGGTAGAGATTTTGTGAACAAATCAGCCATATTGTCACTTGAACGAATCTGTTGAACATTGATATCACCATTCTTTTGAAGATCATGTGTGAAGAATAACTTTGGTGAAATATGCTTCGTTCTATCTCCTTTTATGAATCCTCCCTTCAATTGAGCTATACATGCTGCATTGTCTTCATACAAAGTTGTGGGTAGTTTATCACACTTCAAACCACATTTGTCTTGGATATGATGTATTATAGACCTCAACCACACACACTCCCGACTTGCTTCATGAATAGCAATTATCTCGGCATGATTAGATGAAGTAGCCACAATTGATTGCTTAGTCGATCGCCAAGATATGGCGGTTTCTCCACAGGTAAACACATAACCCGTTTGAGATCGAGCCTTGTGTGGGTCGGACAAATATCCAGCATCAGCATAACCAACAAGATCCGGGCTGCAATTCTTGCCATAAAATAAGCCCATATCGGTAGTTCCCTTTAGGTACCGCAATATGTGTTTGATCCCATTCCAATGTCTCCTCGTAGGAGCCGAGCTAAATCTTGCTAAGACATTAACTGAAAAGGATATGTCAGGTCTTGTAGTATTTGCAAGATACATTAGTGCGCCAATTGCGCTAAGATATGGTACTTCAGGACCAAGTAGCTCTTCATTCCTTTCTTGTGGTCGGAATGGATCTTTGTTCACATCAAGTGATCGAACAACCATCGGTGTACTTAAAGGATGTGCTTCATCCATGTAAAACCTTTTCTGTATAGGTAGATTGATGAACAAAAATTCCGTTTGCCAAATATTCAATTTGCAAACCAAGACATAGTTTAGTCTTTCCGAGATCTTTCATCTCGAATTCATCCTTTAGATAATCAATTGCCTTTTGGAGTTCTATAGGGGTTCCAATAAGGTTTATGTCATCGACATATACGGCAAGTACAACAAATTCCGATGTTGTTTTCTTTATAAAAACACACGGGCAAATGGCGTCATTTATATAGCCTTCTTTTAACAAGTACTCACTAAGACGATTATACCACATTCGTCCAGATTGCTTTAGACCATACAAGGATCTTTGCAATTTAATTGAGAACATTTCCCGAGATTTTGAATTATGCGCGTTTGGCATCTTGAGTCCATCGGGAATTTTCATGTATATCTCATTATCAAGTGAGCCATAAAGATAGGCAGTAACCACATCCATTAAGTGCATGTCGAGCTTTTCATGGACAGCAAAACTTATGAGATAACGAAAGGTTATCGCATCCATTACAGGCGAATATGTCTCTTCATAATCGACACCAGGCCTTTGAGAAAAACCTTGTGCAACAAGGCGTGCCTTATATCTTTGTACCTCGTTTTTCTCATTTCTTTTGCGTACAAAGACCCATTTATAGCCGACAGGCATAACACCATTAGGTATTTCAACTATAGGGCCAAAAACTTCACGTTTTGCCAGCAAATTCAATTCTGATTGAATTGCTTCTTGCCACTTTGGCCAATCCTGTCTTTTTCGACATTCTTCAACAGATTGAGGTTCGAGATCCTCACATTCTTGCATAATGCTAGATGCTACATTATAAGCAAAGGCATTATCCACCACAATATCCACTCGATTAATATTTGCCTCAATATTAATTGGATTTAGGGATAGTTCCGTATTTTCCAGAGTCTCGGGCTCAATGGATTCTTCATGAATCTCAGAATTTGTTAAATCGTGAGATTCTTTCGTGGTGTCATTTTGATCATTCTTTTTCCTCTTTCTAGGATTTCGATCTTTGGAACCTAATGGTCTGCCACGCTTCAGGCGTGCATTTGACTCATTGGATATGACACTAGATGATTGTCCAACAGGGACATCAATACGGATTGGAACATTTTCCGCGGGAATGTGGGATTTCGTTATCCTCTTCAAGTCCGTAAATGCGTCAGGCATTTGATTTGCTATTCTTTGCAAATGGATAATCTTTTGTACCTCTCTTTCACAAATAGAGGTATGTGGATCAAGATGAGATAATGATGCATTTTTCCACAAAATTTCCCATTTGGTTTCACCAACTTCTCCCCCTAATTTTGGGAAAAGTGTCTCATCGAATCGACATTCTGCAAATCGTGCAGTAAATACGTCGCCTGTCAATGTTTCGAGGTAGCGAATGATGGAGGGCGATTCAACTTTTATCCGATTGATAAGCAATAATCATTAAATGCTTGGGATGTAAACTCAGCAGCATTATCCAGTCTAATGGACTTGATTGGATTATCTGGAAATTGTGCTCGTAGTCGAATTATTTGTGCCATTAATTTCGCAAACGCAAGGTTGCGTGATGACAACAGGCACACATGAGACCATCTACAGGATGCGTCTATCAAGACCATGAAATACCTAAACGACCCACTAGGTGGGTGAATAGGTCCACAAATGTCCCCTTGTATACTCTCCAGAAACGTGGGTGACTCAGTCCCAACCTTTGTTGGTGATGGCCTGATAATCAACTTGCCTTGATAACACGAAGTGCAAGGATATTCATTATTCGAAAGAATTTTGAAATTCTTTAACGGATGCCCATATGAGCTTTCTATAATCCGTCTCATCATGACCGATCCTGGGTGTCCCAATCGATCATGCCAAAGTACAAAGGTATTGGAATCAGTAACCCTTTGGTTTACTGTTGAATGTGCCTCAATTGCACTAATTCTTGTCCAATACAGGCTACAAGATAAAGATGGGAATTTCTCAATAACCCTCTTTTTGCCGGAGACATTCTTTGTAATGACGAGATATTCAAGATTATCTTCATCCATTGTCTCAATATGATAGCCATTCCGGCGTACATCTTTAAAACTCAACAAGTTTCTCTTAGACTTGGAGGAGAACATTGCATTCTCTATGATTAACGTCGTGCCTTTGGGCAGAGTTACAATTGCTCTTCCGGAGCCTTCAATCAATTTACTACTTCCAGAGATTGTAGTAACGTTTGCCTTACACATATTTAGTTGAGAGAAATATTTCTTTTCTTTGAGTATTGTATGTGTAGTACATGAATCAACTAGGCAAATACTTTTACAGTTGGACGTTGATCCAAGTTCGCTTTGTGAGATATCCATATTTGCTATCCCATAGTTTGACATACAAAAGAGATACACGAACATAAGAATAAACAAGTTCAATTCGTTTGTGTCACATAATATTTTCAAAATCTGCTGCTGACAGTTGACTAACAAAATCAGATATGTTATCCATAATTGATTACTTTGCAGTTTGAAAATTTCAGTTTAAGCATTTTCTTCAAACAATCGATTGTTAAACACAAACAATCGATTGTTGAACATTGACAATCGATTGTTAAACACACACAATCGATTATTTGTTATTTTGAAAAACTTCAGATCACACTGTCTTAAGAAAATCGATTGTTAAACGTAGACAATCGATTGTCGGCTTATTTCGAAAAATTCCAGAGCATACTGTCTTAAGACAATCGATTGTTAAATATAGACAATCGATTGTTGGCTATTTTGAAAAATTCCAGAGCACACTGTCTTAAGACAATCGATTGTTAAGCATAGACAATCGATTGTTGACTATTTTTGAAAAATTCCAGATCACACTGTTTTAAGACAATCGATTGTTAAACATAGACAATCGATTGTTGACTATTTTTGAAAAATTCCAGATTACACTGTCTAACGACAATCGATTGTTAGACATAGACAATCGATTGTGGATGATTTTTGAAAAATTCCAGATTACACTGTCTAACGACAATCGATTGTTAGACATAGACAATCGATTGTGGATGATTTTTGAAAAATTCCAGATTACACTGTCTGACGACAATCGATTGTTAGACATAGACAATCGATTGTCGATCAATTGTTTTTCAGCTTTAAGGCGAAAATATTAGATAATCGACTAGTTTTTTAGGCTAGTCGATTACCCCTACTGGAAAATAAAAATATTATTGATATTTGAGCATATTGAAGACATTCTAAAGAACTACTGCTAACATTGCATCATGAACTAACTAATACGAGCTAATACTAATGACTATTAGTTTATTCACTAACTAATACAAATAAGTAGAACAAAATCAAATAACTCCATCTTCTTTCATCACGGAACCATCACCGATTAGGTGGTCTATTTTCCCCTCGGGTTGCTCAAAGAAGTCTGCCACATCCAGGTGGGTGATGTCCAAGTTGTCGTCATAGACAAAATTTGTTTCAGGGTCTTTTCTCTTTCGAGATGCTTGATAAAGGTCAACCAAGTGTCTTGGTATACGGCAAGTCTTTGACCAGTGCCCTTTCCCACCGCAACGATAACATATAGTTTCTAAACCATTTGCCTTAGGATCTTCATGACCCCGTTTCTGCTTTCGGCGGTTATCTCTCCTTGGGGGTTGACGGACTTCATTGGAATTTCTTCCTTGTCTACGTCCCTGGCTATGACCCCGTTTACGACCATGACCATGGCCCTTTTCATGTTTGGCATAATGAGAGTGCACCTTATCTGCTTCAGGCAGTGGTGTAGACCCAGTGGGTCGATTTTCATGATTTCTCATGAGCAGGTCATTATTTCGCTCAGCCACTAGTAGAAGAGAAATCAGTTCAGAGTACTTTGTAAAGCCTTTCTCTCTGTACTGTTGTTGCAGTACCATATTGAAGGCATGAAACGTTGTAAACGTTTTCTCAAGCATATCATAATCGGAGATTTTATCTCCGCATAGCTTCAATTTAGAAGTAATTCTGAACATTGCAGAGTTATATTCAGAAACGGACTTAAAGTCCTGGAGCCTCAGATGAGCCCAATCATATCGTGCTTGTGGCAGAGTGACCAACTTCAGGTTGTCATATCTCTCCTTTAAGCCGTTCCACAAGATGAGTGGATCCTTGACGGTGAGATATTCAATCTTCAAACCTTCATCAAGGTGATGGCGCAAGAAAATCAAGGCCTTCGCATAGTCTTGGGTGGATGCTTTTTCTCTATCTTTGATGGTGTCTCCGAGACCCATAGCATCTAAGTGGATTTCAGCATCCAACACCCATGTCATATAGTTCTTGCCCGAAATTTCAAGGGCAACGAACTTTCTTTTCGTAATGTCAGACATAATCGAAAATTAAATTAGGAAGAGGGAAATACCTTAGATTTTTCGAGAATGGTTCTTGAGACGGTAGAGTCTCGTGCTGATAACGTGTTATTAAATAATATAAGAACAAGAACAATAATACAAGAACAAGAACAATAGAGAGAAAAGTAGATAGAGGAGTATTCTTATTGATACTTGGGGATTGTTAGGGATTGTTTACAATGGTAGAAGACCCCTTTATTTATAGGGAGTGGGATGATCTAGCTACCAATAATAGGACTCTTAGAATCTCTCTAATTAAAGACATTTACCTTAAATAGAAATGTATTTATAACACAATTAAATATATTATTACAGTTCTAATAGGCAAAATTCGTTTTTTAGTATATTACATTCTTGTTAGAATTAATACTAAATACCTTTTTTCCATATTCACTTTAAAACTATTTATTATGGATCTAATATTTTAGGCAATTAATGATCTAGTGGTAACTTTGCCCTGAACTAATGGTCAAAGGTTTAATATCTTGATTTTTATCCTTTTAGCCTACAATATATGGGGAAAAAAATTTCTAAAACTAGTAACACACGCAGCTACAAGGAATCGAACTCCTGATCTCCATGACAAAATTGCAACCAAGTGAGCTAGGAGATTTTACGTTATAGTAATGCCACTTTATTTATTTTTCTCTATCTTTGCATATTAGTTAGATATTCATATACTAATTAGTAAATATTTCAAATCAAGCGGTGTGGGATGACACCGCTTGAGACATAGTACGTCCGTCCCTGACTATGGAGATTGATTCCTGGCCCTTCACCAGATTTGATTTCAATCAGACTTTTATAATGAAATGATTTTGGATTGAAAAGACATATCATAACTTGAAAATAATTCCTTCTGCGAGTTGCAATCATCATTTATTTACTTAATCCTAGAAATCTCCTTCATTTAGCATTTCAAAAGTCGAAAAAAATATATTCATAATTTGGCTAATTATGATTCGAAAGCAATACTAAACCATAGCATATATTACATACATAGTTAAAATTAAAACTCAAAAGAAAAGAATGAGTTTTCACAAATGTATATACAAATTAGGTCAAAGTGACATTTTTGTTCTTCGGCACGTACTTGCTATCTGTACGGACACTATAGCAAGAGTCAATATTACGGATCCGCTGTAGAGAGTTTTGGGAGAAGTATAATTCACCCCCATTGTCAGTATATAGAGTAACAATTTTAGCAGAGAAATATTTTTCGACAATGGATTTAAAGATGGGGAAGGTATGTAAGACATCAAATTTACGGCGTAAAGGAAAAAAACCAAACATACTTAGAAAAATGATCAACAAAGATGACATAATATTTAAATCCTTCATTAGAAATGACTGGAGAGGTCCATACATCGGAGAAAATAAGCTCCAGCGGAGCAGTAGAAGATAAACTCGACTCAGAAAAAGGTAACTTATGACACTTATGAAGTTTGCAAGAGACACAAGATAGTTCAGACACATTACTGGACGCTATACTGCTAGAAGACACTAAATGACGCAGGATTTTAGCTGACGGGTGACTAAACCGAGAATGCCACAATGACGCAGAGAGCTTTTGAGCCGTGAGGGCGGACGGGGAACTGGAAGCCGCCGGCCAGTAGTAGGTGTTGCCCCTAAGTGGGCCGCGAACGAGTGTTGCCACGTGCGACGATCCTTCACCTGAAAATCAGTATCAGAAAGAACAACATTAACATTATTGTGACGACATAATTGTGCAACAGAGATCAAATTTTTACGCATATGTAGAACACAGAGAGCCTAGGTAATAAAAGAGAAGAATAACTGTTAAGTTGTCCAGTATGTTTAATTGTCAAACCTTCACCGTTACCAATAACCACATTGTCGAAACCAGTGTAAGGACTGTGAAGAGACATGTTGGCAAGATCAGAGGTTATGTGATGGGATCCAATCGGATGTAGAGGGAATCGTCGGAGAGTGATGAGCTGTGTGAGCAGCCGGATAAGGCGGCGAAGCATAAGCTGGCCGCGGTAGTGGTCCACCGTAAAGGGGCTGATTGGCGCCGGAGATGGGATAGGACGGACAGCGGCGCGCGGACTGGCCAAATTCACTGCAGAGCTGGCACTTCCAATTGTACCCGCGAGATTGGCCATTGCTGGAGTAACCACCGCGACCGCAGGCTGAACCGCGGCTGCTACGGCCGCGCCCGCAGGCTGAACCGCGGCTGCTACGGCCGCGCCCGCGGCTACCGAAGTGGCTACGGCCTAATTGCTGTCCGGCGACGAAGGCAGCCGACGGAGCAAAATCAGATGCGGCGGAGGTGGCCGGCACACGAGCAGTATTGAGCCTCCATGCTTAATAGCTTGTCATGTAATTCAGCAAAAGAGATGGGAGATTCGCGGGCTTGGATGGCATGAGAGAGTTCCATATACGGATCATTAAGACCATTTAGAACCTTAATGACAAGATCCTCAGAATCAATAGTCACACCCAGGAGATATAATTCATCCACAATCACGCGAATACCGTGCATAAAATTAGTAATAAATTTAGAACCTTTTACCGGATTATGGAGCTGATGTTTGAGAACCATGATACGACCGCGAGAAGCAGTGCCGTATGTGCGCGCGAGGATGTCCCAGGCCACTTTAGAGGTTTCCGCAGCGGCAATAAAGGAGATGATCGTCGGTGTGATCGACGAGATGATGGCACTGAGAATAAGATTGTCCTGGCGAATCCAGTAGGGATATGCTGGATTGGGGAAAGTCACCTCCTTGTCGACGATAGTGGCTGGTGGGCACGGCTTCAATCCGTCCAAGAAGTCGAGGAGGTCGTAACCCATAAGAAGGGTTCGAAATTGGAATTTCCACGCTAGGTAATTAGTGGAATCCAATTTGAGTGGGATCTGAGTCGATGCATTGATGGCAATCGGCTGGAGAAGCTCGTTTGACGTCGTAGCGGCCATAAATCGCGAGGCAAAGTAGAGGAGGCGCTGATCGACGTCGAGAGAGATAGGGCTGCCGATTAGTGCAGCGTTGGCGGCGGCGGCGGCGCGGGTATGGTAGTTTAGGGTTTCTTTGGCGATAAGCCACTGGCGTATGATACCATGTAGAGAGTTTTGGGAGAAGTAGTTTTCTTGTATTGCTCACAAAAGTATATATAGAGTACATGGGTATCAAATCCTACCAACTATAGGACTGTACAATAATGAAGGAAATCAAATCCTACCAACTATAGGACTGTACAATAATGAGAGAATATTCTACCAATAATAAAAAGATAACACAATTATATTCTAATATCCGCGAGGTATCAGCTTGTTTATTTAATTTAATGGGAAAATCATTTTTCTTTACTATCAACTTATAGCCCGTTTGGCCAAGCAGTCAAAATCTGCTTATTTTGAAAAATATTTTATTTGATAAGTACTTTATTCAAAAGTACTTTTGAAAGAAAAAAACAGTTGGTGTTTGGCCAATTCATTTAAGAAGTACTTTTTGCAACATTTGGCAAACTAATTGTGTTTGGCCAATCTTTCAAAAAAAGTACTTTTGAGTATCAAATTACCAAAAAGGATAGTACCAAGGTCTTATAATTCTTTTAAAGGGAAAAATAAACTCAAATAAACAGATTTATATTATTTTTTATTTAATCTATTTAAAATATAAACATAAAGTAAATAAGCATATTAAAGATTTAAATCAATTTTACATATATAGTTATACCAAATCATATATTATTATCTAGAGTAATACTTATTGTTTCATGATGATTTGAATCATCAAAATACATCATTCAGTATAAATTAGAAGTCTATTCCACAAATTAATATATATTGATAATCTACCATGAAATAATAAATAAAGTCACTCATACATGATACTATTTCTCAGTAATTCATCTCTACGTCTATCACACAACGCCTCCATATTAGTAGAAGAATTTCCTTGTATTTCTAGAGGAATATTAGAAGGCACATCTCCTTTCTCAATTGCAACAATTTCCTTCATTATAATAATAATTGGATTCCTTATCGGCAGAAGAATCTCGTCGGATGAAATTACCATGGTAATTGTAACTAGATGATTCTAAGTGTTAAACTTGAAAGATGAAATTTAACGTAAAATAGAAATAATTTTAAATATATAAAAATATTTTTTTGTAAAAAAATAGTTAAGTATGTTTAAATTTAAATTCAATAAGAGTAACTAATTATTAACAACACAGAACATGTAAAAAATTTAAATTTAAATTCGAAAAGAAACTAATTAGTATTACATATCTTACTAACTTTGTCCTAAATTGTCAAATGACCTATTTTCAGGCTGCTGCGTGGCTTAATGTGTGATGTCTTTTCTTCTTTTAATAATATATAGATAGATTATGCGATGAAATTGTAAATTTATTACCTATTTGTAGGTAATTTTCATAAATTAGATTTGATAACTGTTTTAAAGATTCAGGAACTAATAACATATACAGAAAAAACTATAAATAATTATTTTTAGGAAGATATTTGATAATCCAAAGAAGGATGTAGATAATTTATTTTAGTGTGAAAAAAGAAGAAGATAATTTGAAAAGTTACAAGACATTACACAAAGAACAAATCAAAATAAAAGTCAATAAAGAAGTCGGAAAGTTACAATATGATTCATGTATATGATATCTTTAATTTTAATAGAATGGTAAAAACTAGAAAAAAATAAAAAGAAAAAACTCACATTTGTAAGTGATTATTTGAAAAATATAAATTTATAGTGAGGATAATTTTGTCTTGAATATATTAATTTTTTACTTCTACTTCTGCTTATGCTTCTGCTTCTGGAAAGAAGCTAGAATTTTGTGTTTCTTCACAAAAGCAGAAAAATTGCTTGTACTGCGTGCCAAAAGTACTTCTCTGTATTGGCTAAACAACTTAAATTTTTTTAAAAGTACTTTTTTATAGGAAAAAAGTACTTTTGACCTCCTAGAAGTTTGGCCAAACATGCTCTTGATTAAGTACCCTCCTTTTCAAATGTCAGTTTCATAAACCATTATTGTTTAATGGCTATTAACTTCCTATAGCTAGCGTATACATAATTATTTTTTATAGCTACTATTCAGTGTTACGGTAGTGTATTTGTTGTATTCGCACTGATGTATTCATGAATGCAACAACAAAAAATGCCTAAAAATCAGTGTAGTGCAGCTGTACGCGCATGTATTCACATATATTCGCGCCATGTATCATGAATACGACAGTAAAAAGCGCTTAAAATTAGGGCAGTTCATCTATATGAGCATGTATTTACATGTACTCGCTATTGTATTTATGAATACAAAAGTAAAAAATACCTGAAATTAGGTCAGTCCAGCTGTACGCTCATGTATTCACATGTATTCGCGCCATGTATTCATGAATGCAACAGCAATAAGCGCCTAAAACCAGGGCAGTCCAGCTGTACGCGCATGTATTCACATGTATTCACCCTGGGTAGTCGAGCTGTATACTCATGTATTCATACGTATTCGCGCCATGTATTCATGAATATAGTAACGTCAATCACCTTAAAAATAGGTATGTCCACATGTCTAATGAGGAAAAACATAAATAGCGTCATTCATGTCTCAGTGGTAATATAAATCATAAATACTTATTTTGCTATAAAATATAAAAAGTAATTATAGAAAATAATATTTTTAAAATAATTTTTGGTTTATAATAAATAGGATGTATACCTTTACTATAGGAGGTAAAATTTCTTTTAAAATTCGAAAAGATTAGGACGTTTAAGTTGTTGACGGAATTTAAATTGAAAGTGCTTTTTCTAGAATTAAAATAAGAAGTTCATTTGCTTTCAAATATACTATGTACACCGGAAATCCGAAATCGAACTACAGAGATCCTTCAATTCCATGTTTGAGATATTTCCTAGTCCAATGGATTTTTATAATCTATTTTTCTTTTTTCTTGGGTGAAAATTTTATTTTATCTTACCACTAATATAGCTGATCATAAGTTAATTCTTTGCCGATATGATAAATCTCCAAATATACTTTCGTCCTGGTTGGGCATTTTTTGGACACGTTATTCTCTGGTACAAGTATCAAATAGAACATGGTACGCATAAAAGAAATAGAACAACCTTATCCTCCTTAATGAAAAATAGGCAAGCCCCTTACAGTCAAATTTCCATAACTGACGATACAGTCTAATTAAGCCTTAATGATTTTGACTAGACTAAATGCCCCCATGATTAGTCAGATCTACTGGTAAACCTAGATTGTGTAGTCAAAAATATTTTTTTATATAAAATTAAAGTGTGTATAGGACTAAATTTAGCTCATAACGTTCCCATGCCAGGTAGGCACGTCCCCCATGGTAAGGGCGCCCCAAGCAAGGGTGCGGCCCAAATCGGCAAAGAAGGAACGTCGTTTAATACCTGCCCTTTTTACTGAGTGGAAGCCACCAACCTTTGTACCTTTTTTTTAATTATTTATTTTATCGGTTCGAGGAAGGTTTCCTAATATATAAAGGAAACCTTCCCTTCATAAAAGGATCATGAGTATTATTCTCGAATAATACAATCTCAATTTCTCTCTCTATTCTCTCTCTCTCCCTCTCTCTTTCTCTCTCTCTCTATCTCTCTCGTTCATAACCATTGCTTCCTTATTAAGTTAGGTCTATTTCTTTCATTCATTCACAGATAAACGAAAACTCTCGATGATAATAATGCCCTAGGCTTATTATATTTGATTACGATTTACCCCCATATATTTTGATTGTTTTTAGGCTTACAAACCACACATAATTTTTGAGTTAAACAATTTGGCGACGTCTGTGGGGATTTCGAGAATCAAAATCATAGTTTGCACCTAGAGAATCATCGAAAACCCTTCTTTGCAACACAAAAACGAAAAATCGCTGACAACAAAGCGAGAATGAAAACAATAGCAGATGTTGCAACCAATCTCATCGGACCTCTCAACGAAGCCAGTGAAGAAGGGGTTTTGATTACAACCCCTAGTACCACCTTGAGTGGAGAAATTCCACCTCCACCGCCCGAAGACTTAACGATCTTGCGGAAAAAAGGCGCTTCCACCTCTACATCTGAAGAAGCATACCCGGAGGTCAGGAAACTACTGTAAGAGTGGTTAATAAGCACTCTAAGCGGCTTGGTTGAGAAGTCACCTCAACACAATGTCAGATGCAGGCCAACTACAGATCTTGCTGCAGTCGGAGTCGAACCCGAGGTCACCAGCGCGAAAAATGCGCCTCTCGATACTCGAGCCGGCGGCGACGCGCTCACAACCATCCTCGAGAAGATGGAGGAAATGGAAACGAAAACAGGTTACTCCATGACCAAATGAAGGAACACCAGGAAAGGGTGGACGAAATTCCCGGTGCCCCCAAAATGCTGCCGAAACGCGACGTAGGGAGGTTTGTTGAACAACCCTACACGGAAAAGGCTGCACCATACCTCATTCCGAAAACCTTCAAAATGCCGCCTTGTTTGAGAGTGTACGACGGAACTACATATCACAAGGACCACTTGGTCCACCACGTCACAGCCGTAAAAGGTAATGACCTCTCAAAGGAACAGGTACCGTCAGTACTACTTAAGAAGTTCGGTGAAACACTAACAGAGGGAGCACTGACCTGCTATTCCCAGCTACCGGCCAATATTATTTCCACATTCGAGGAAATGGTGGACAAGTTTGTCATCGCACATGCATGAGCTAAGAAAGCAGAAGCAAGGGTCAACGACATCTTCGCCGTTCGACAAACCATAGGGGAAGGACTCAGGGACTTCCTAGCTAGGTTCAACATGGTAAGGATGAGCCTACCCAACGTATCGGAAGGCATGGCAGTCGCTGCTTTCCAAAATGAGTTAAGAAAAAATGGCTCGAGGGCGACCAAAAAATTACTCAACCGCCTCATGAAGTACCTGCCACCACATGGGAAGAGATCCACAGTGCTTATTGCACTGAGGTGCACGTAAACGAGGACGACCTCAACGGACCGAACCAACGTCTAACAACGATACATCTAGAGATCAGGAGAGATCGCGCAACGAGGGACGACAGGAACAAGGCCTGTCACAAATCCTTTTTGTGTGCACTACCCCGAGGGATAGAATTTACAAAATGAGTTTTTTCAATTTAAGTGACAATATTCGAAATGAGATTATTTAATTAATTTTAGAGTCGCCACTTGGGAAAGGTTTGACTTTTGGTTTCCCAAGTCAACGGTTTATCTTGAATCCCAATTCGAGAAAAATATTTGAATTTCCAAGTGAAGTCTGCGAATCCAAAATTCTAAGTAAGGAATTCTGTTGGCCCGAGGGAAGGTGTTAAGCACCTCAAAATCCTGTAGTTCTAGCACGGTCGCTTAAATTATTGTAGTGGCTAAATATCTGATTTTAAAAACATGCTATAACTTATGTGCTTTTTATTAACATTAAACCGCTTTTATTATAATTATTTTTTTTAGTGAAAGTGAACGTTGTTTAAAGTATCTTTTCGGATTGCGCCGCATGAAATGAACCCGCAATCCTAGGCACACTCTATTCAACGTTTTCAGATTTGGATTTAGGTCGCATGAAATGCACACCTGAGTTTATGGAGTAACATTATTAACTACGCGCCTAAAGATACTAATGCGTTATTATTTTTTAGAAGGCCGAGAAATTCACAAAACGGCTTGTCCCGAAATCTAAGGAATTAATATATACATTTATGAGGGCCTCGTAATTTTGTGCATTTCTATTTGGCGAGGCTCGCCTCATTTATTTTTAAAATAGGATAATGCTAAAGTGGCTATATTTTCTCTATTAAGTTCGTCTCTAAATATAAATGAGGAAAAAGTCCTAATTTATTCACATGCTTTAAACTCATTGTAATCGGGCTTCGAACACCATTTGCTAATTTTGAAAATAAATATGGTGATGCAGTTTTTTGACAATTATGGGCCCAGGCCCAGCATGTTTGGTACAAAAACATGGACCTGGGCCATCCTTATTCTAGTTGGGCATAACTAGCTTATTTTATACATGTTCATAGCTTGCGAAACTAAAAAATGGGGTTATTTTGTTAACATATGTTCTGCCAATTTAAAGTGGCTTTCTACTTAAGGTGAAAGAACTTGGAAATTTGATTTTTATCCTAAATCATTTACATGCTGAAATTAACCAATTGTATCTAATTAAAAAATATTCATTTAAGCTTCAAAAGAACCTTTTGTTCAATGGTAGCTATTGGAGTATTCAAGAATAGTTTAAATAGCCTAAAATGCTTTTGAGATATGACATTTTCCAAAACAAAGTATGATAACAGAAAATAGCCTATTATGCCATTAATCCCTTTCAGCTATCATACATGGGAAGTTCACACACTAAACTACTATAAAGTATTCAGTTATACATAAACAAACATCTATATGATTCTAATGGAATAAATATTCTAATGTATATGCAAATAAGTTGACAACTACAATAAGTTTAAAACTTCAAATCTTCATTTCTTTACATTCATGCTTAAATTTTCAGCTTACAAGAACCAATGTATCAGTTGTATACATGGTATTTGGAAAGCAAAGAAGTAGAGGATAATCAGCAGTAGCAAAGCAACAACACAACAACAACAATAGAGCAGTAGCAACAATAGCCCAGTAATGGATTAAAAATCCAAATAGCAACACCTAAATGCACCAAAAACAGCACCAACCAAATAACCAGTGAATATTTTAAACCAGAGAAAAAACCAGCAGAAAACCAATGGAACGGTACCAAAGTTCTCATAACACTCAATCTTAAATTCTGGAAAATAATGTTAAAATTCCAGCCCAACACTTAAACTGTTTTCTCAATTCTGAAATCTAGTAAAAGATTTCAGCCTTAATGTTACTGAAAAATTCTATCAACCTCTTGATTTTCTAGACTTCTAAAACCTCTCAAAATTCTATCTAAAAATTCTGTTTTCAAAGAATTAAAAAAAAAACTGATGCTCAAAATTCTGATTTCTCAAAGACTCTCTAACTGATCTCCAAGTTTTCCCCTCAACTAATCTGAAACCTTCTCTTATATAGCCAAACTATACAGCCTGTTAACTTCATTTAAAAACTGACAGATTCTATATTACTCTTCTGATTTTTGACTTAAAATTGTCTAAGTATGGAGCTTCTTATTTTAAAACTTTTGGGATTAAAAAGTGTAGTGAATATCCTATTGTACAGCAGGTTCCACTACCATTCTCATGTGTATTTTCAGCTTTTCATCATTAAACCCATGCTATTACTGATTTCCCACTGGTAAAGTCACTAAGCCAACTCAAACAGTACCCTTTTTACTAGTTAATTCTAAAACCTGTTAGTTTTTTAACTAGCCATTTCTATTTTTTAAATTGAACCCCCACTAAAGGTATTTAAAATGGTGTCAGCTCTTCAATTCTTTATTAAAACCCCGTGCTATTTCTGATTTACAGCCAATAAAGGCACTTAACACATTATCACTTCGACTATTGATCCATATTTTATATATTAGTTTAGTGGTATTTTATTACCCTACTGTCAGACTATTAAAACTAAACATTTCAAGCCCTTTAAAACCCCAAAATACCACTGAAACTCATGTGATCTATTACATTACCTTAAGCTTACCAGTTTGGAATTGCAACTATATAACCTTAAACTTAAAACTAATTTCAGGTTAAATTTACAAATTACTTACATTTATATCCAATTCAAAACAACCTAAGTTCATATACTCATATGATTCCGGGCAGAAGGAGCAAGGGAATGAGGCTCATGCTGAACAGAGTGGCATTCAAATGAGTCAATCAGTTTGGTTCAACGAGGCAATTCGATACATTCAACAATTTCAAATTATTCACATAAGAACAGAAAGAAAAGACAGATATGACAAACACTGGGATGAACAATTCGCGATTCCCTAGTTTCTTTCAATGAATTCAGTTGACGACATTCATTTAGTTGATTATATAGGCTACAGCAGGTAGCTAACAATTGATAAATAAAATATCTCAACCAGGTTACCAAATTAGCTTTGGTGATTTTACCCGGGAACCTTACTATGAGCTAAACTATTCCACGATTCTAAATAAGATGAACATACAACTTATAATAACAGCAAACAAGCAGAGGTAAATGACCAAATGAAAGGTCTTATGAAGATGGAGAGAATTGACAGAATAATAATAGAAAAATCAAGTAATTTATAACAGCATGCAAATGAACAAAAATAATCACAAACAGAAAAAATAAGGAAAAGAAAAACTTATCTTCAAAAGCTCATGAACCAACGACTCCAGTCACGAACCGGATTCAACCATTTTAGGTCTAACAGACCTTAATCGGGGTGTTCTCAGTTGAGAACACCTAGATTAAGGTCTATTAGACCTCAATCCCTCATTAATTTGAACAGACCCTATAGTTTTGGATTTTTTAGGGTTCTTTCGGCTGAGTTGGGGCTCGAAGGTCCTTAGTCAGATTCGAAGGGAGCCAAAGTCATTCGGGGTATGAGGGAAGTCAGGGGAGGTCATGGTATGAGTTTGGTCTTGGTTGGGATAGTTTCAGGTTTGGATCGAATCTTCAAATGAAGATTCGAGACGGTGGGGAATGATTCGAGGTTAACGGATAACGGATTCGTGTTTAGGATGTCAAAGAGGTTAAGGGGTGTTAGTTTGGTGGTCACCGGCACCGTTGCCGCCAGGTTTACGGCGAAGGGAAGGGGTGGAGGCTGCTAAGGTTTGGGGAGGGGAATGTTGGTTGTCTCTGAGAGAGACGATGGAAGGGGGTGCTCGGATAGGGGGCGGGGTAAGGGTTTAGGCTTATATAGCTATGGGGGTGTTTGATCTTTGACGTTGGATGAAGTGAGATCGATGGCCAGGATCTTTTCATTAAGGGGAAACGGTATCGTTTGGTTAAGTTGAGATTTGGTCGGTACCAAACGGGAATGGGTCGAGTCATGAGGGAGGTCTGGGATCGTCTGATCAAATGAAATGAACGGCTCAGATCAACCATAGTCATACGACGTCGTTTGGATTTAGTGAAGGAACTTAACTGGACCGTTAGATCTGATTGATCAACGGTCCAGATTGAAAGCATCCAAACGACGTCGTTTGGGGGACGTATGAGAGACCTGGTCCTGGACTGGGTTATTGCACATATTGGGCTTGCTCTCTCGGCTTAATTGTGAAGCCCAAATCCAATATTTTTTTCAATTTTTGCACTCTTTTTCTTTTCTTCTTTTAATTAACCAAATTAAACAAAATTCCTAATTAAAATGTAGAATTAAAAATAAAATTACAAAAATATTAATTAACAATTATCACACACATTAAAACATTTAATAAAAATAAAATCACACAATGACAACAAGAATAGAGTAAAAAATGCATATTTTGTGATTTTCCTTTTAAAACCCAAATTATGTTTTAATTTATTCCTAAATGCACCATTAAGTCCTAAAAATGCATGAAATATGTATTTTCATATTTTGCAATCAACTATAACACAGTAAACTTTTACAGACCAAAATAATTACCAAAATGTCACGCCAATTATCAAAATTGTACCCGAAGGCAACTTGATTTATTTTTTAATTTCTTTTGGAGTAATTTCCGTGAAGAAAAAATCATGTGCTCACAAAGCCCACGTACCAATAAGGAGAGGCACCAACCCTACATCAGATCCTCTCACCCAATTCCACCTAGGCACACAGATGCACTACAACGACATATAGCCCCACGACGAAATGACAGAGGTACGACCCCTTTACTATCTGCCCATAATATTTCTCTGTCCCCTTCAGAGATAGTGTACGCACTTGAGAAGGTGGGAAACAAGGTGCAATGAACGGCAAAGATGAAGTCGGACCCCGTCACCAGAAAATCAAACGCCTTGTGTGATTTCCACCAGGAACGGGGCACAAGACCGAAGACTGTATAGGTCTACGATAAGAGGTGGTCGGGATGTTGAGCCAAGGGTTCTTGAGGGAATTACTCAGTGACAAAGGAAAAATAAACTTTTCACTTGGACGGGAGCAACACCATGGGCCACCAAAGCTGCCCTTACCAGCCCGCACAATCAACATGATCATTGAAAATACCGACGATTCGCAATCAACCACGTCAAGTTCACCACTACGCACAAACTGAAGCGAACTATTGCCCACGAACGGTATGACGACTTCGAAGATAGTATCATCTTCAATAAGTCTGATGCCGACGACTTGTCTTTCCCTTATTACGATGCTTTAGTTATTACTTTACGTATCACAGATATGGATGTTAAAAGAACTATGGTAGATGACGGCAATGGCGCCTATATTATCCACCCGAGGGTCCTCGTACTTATGGGACTCGAGGATAAGGTAATACGGTGATGCATAACACTAACCAGCTTTAATAATGCAGTGGAACGAACCTCAGGAAAAATACCACTACCCGTCCTAGCGGGGGGAGTCACGCTGGAAACAACTTTCCACGTGATGAACCAGGAAACAACATACAACCTCATCATCTTCTGACCGTGGATACATGACATGGGAGCGGTCCTTTCGAGCTCTTACCAAATGGTTAAATTTCCCACCCGTGGGGAATATTCAGCATTTGAGGCGAGCCCCACACTGCTCAAGAGTGCTATCTAATAGTGCAAGACTGGGCCCACACCAAACATCTTAAGGGGGCGAGCGCAGACGCATACCAATGAGCTATTTCGGGGACTAAGGTCCACCCGACAAAAATAGCCATTTAAGACCTGATGTCGTAGAAGCCCGTAAGGCTATGGTCGCAGACCTTGAGCCGGTCTAATGTCACGATCTCAACCCTGGTCGTGATGGCGCCTAGCACATTTCTAGGCAAGCCCGACCAATCACACTCGCGTTCTGAGCTACAAGCTCACATCCTTAATTTAAAAATCATAAATAACGAGAGATAATTCAAAATTTAGCAGTTGTATATAGAAAATATCCTGACAACCAGTAATAGCAACCTCCCACAGATCTGGGGTTCATGAGTCTAGAGCCTCTACCAGAATAGCATAGTAACACAAAGCAATATCATAATCTGAGTACGCGGAAATGACAAAAAATACATAACTAGTGGAGGAGTCGGGTCCTGCGGACGCCAGGCAGCTACCTCGACAGACTCTCAGAAATGCTCCGAAACTCCGCTACGAGATCAACTCAGCCCTGAAGTACCTGGATCTGCACACAAGGTACAAGGAGTAGAGTGAGTACTTCCTACTCAGTGAGTAATAGTAATAAATAACAACTGAAAGAAATAAATCCGATGAAATCACTATACAATTATAAAAATCAACAACAATGACAGTGAATAATGCTAAATAGGGAGAACATTATGGTAATTACTTCTCTTTCTGTCCGACTAGTTATCTCTCTGCTGCGGCGCGCAGCCCGATCCAATACCGAACATATATATATATATATATATATAATGTTGCGACATGCAGCCCGACCCAATATAGTATATATAATGATGCGGTGTGCAACCCGATCCAATATATGTATATAATGCTACGGTGTGCAACCCGATCCAATATAATATACAACTGCGGTCACTAGGGGTGTGTGCAGACTCCGGAGGGGCTCCTTCAGCCCAAGCGCTATAATGTTGCGGCGTGCAGCCCGATCCAATATAATATATATAGTGCTGTGGCGTGCATCCTCATCCAATAATATATATATATATATATAAAATGATGTGGCGTGCAGCACAATCTAATACATGTATATGTGTATATCAAATACCCTCACTACGGGGTTCTTGACCCCTCTCAGTCAATATAGACTTGGCCTCCCGGGTCCACTCTGCTAAAAGTGGGTATTCAACCCTAGTATTGTCCATTTAGGGTGAAAGTTACTACGTCCAGTTTATTTCATGATTTACAGTCAAAAACCAGGACAGATGGTATGTGTCCAATAGGTAAGGAGAGGTCACTCAGCTCAACATGCTCTCTAGGAGTTCTACAGATCGACACAAGACCCCAAACATGGCAACTAGACCAAATTATTCGAGTACAAGCTCAGTCTCAGTCAAGAAGTTCAATAGATCATCAGTCAGGATTGACCAAGTCCGAGTCCCCAATAGTTACATCACCACACTCATCACAAGACGCGTGTCTCATCTTAACATAGCACCGCATAGTGCAAATACGGGGTTTCAAACCCTCAGTGTATCATTCATAACCATTACTCACCTCGAACCGGCCAAAATCCTAGCTCGCCTTGTGCTTTCCTCGCAAATCGACCTTCTCGGGTGTGGAATCTGATCAAAACCACAAGGAATATGTTATAATAAGCTAATAGGACATAACCCAATAGAAAAAACTCGAAAAACACCCAAAAATACGAAGTTGGCAAAACCCGAGCCCCAGGCCCACTTCTCGAAAAATTAAAAAATTCACATCACCGGATTCCTCGTCTTTCCACGAGTCCGTACATATATAATTCATCAAAATCAGAGTCCAAATGGTCCATCAAATTCCAAATTGACATTTCAAAAATCAAGCCCTAGCTTAATCAATTTTTACCCAAATTTCAGAGAATTAATGGTTGATTCTTCATTAAATGAAATATTTAGGCCACGAGACTTACCTCCAATCACTTCCCATCGAAATCCCTTTCAAATCTACCAACAAGCTCTCAAGGTGGTGCAAAAATGGAGGATATATTGATAGGTTCGCGACTGAAATGTTTTATTAAAAGTCTTCTGTCCAGGTGAAATTTCCTCTATATGATCGCAGGACTTGGCTTGCCATCGCAGAGCACAAGTTTAAACCCTCCAATTTTCCTTCTATGCAATCTCAATATACCCCATGCGATTGCATTGAACCCAGGTCTCCAACTACGCGATCGCATTGAACTGGGTCGAAGACCTTGACCCGGTCCAATTTGACAACAACGACCCTACAAAAAAGGCGTACATCGATCACGACCTCTCGAATCCAAGTAAGTATCGTGAATTTTATCCAACCATACGGACCTGTTTGCTTTTTCCCATTCAAATATGCCGGGAATCCCTCGAGAAATCGCCACTCACAAGCTGAATGTAGACCCATTACACCCGCCTGCACGACAAATGAGAAGAAAATTCAACGCCGTGATCAACGAAGTGGTCAGTGAGGAAGTAGACAAACTTTTGACCAACGGCTCCACCAGGGAATCAAAGTACCCTCAGTGGGTCGCCAACGTCTTCATGGTCAAAAAGAAGAACGGGAAGTGGAGAATGTATATAGACTTCACCGACTTAAACAAGGCATGCCCGAAAGATTCCTTCCACTGCCCCATATTGACCAGCTAATAGACGCAAATGCGGGGCATGAGCTGCTGAGTTTCCTAGATGAATTCTTCGATTATAACCAAATCATGATGGCCGAAGAGGACCAAGAAAACAAAACTTTCATCACCCACCTCGGGACATACTGCTACAAAGTAATGCCCTTCTGGCTCAAGAATGCAGGAGCCACATATCAGAGGCTGGTGACCAAAATGTTCAAAGAGCAACTCGGTAAGACCATGGAAGTCTACATCGACAATATGCCAGTAAAATTGGCAAGGAAAAAGGACCATATCGGCCACCTAAAGGAGGCCTTCGAAATACTGAAGAGGTACGGGATGAAGTTGAACCCCGAGAAATGTGCCTTGTGTAGCTTCAGGAAAATTCTTAGGATTCCTCATATCACAACGAGGCATCGAGGTCAATCCAGAACAGATAAAGGCGATAGACGCAATACCTGAGGTGCTGAGTAGAAAGAAACAGGTACAAAAGCTGACGGGGCGCATAGCTGCCCTGTCCCGGTTCATCTCACGATTGTCCGATAGGTGCCATAAGTTTTTCAGCATACTGAAAAAGATCAATGACTACAATGGAACGAGGAATTCACCGAGGCCTTGAGGAAGCTGAAAACATACTTGTCTTCACCCCCCTTACTGGTCAAGGCGAGTCCGGGCGAACCCCTGCTAGTCTATATGGCCGTATCAGAGGTCGCTGTCAGCGTCGTCCTGGTCCGTGAAAACCAAGGTACAGAATCCCCTATCTATTACATTAGCAAAACCCTAGTGGATGCCGAAACTCGGTACCCACACCTTGAAAGGTTAGCATTGGCACTAGTTGTAGCTTCACGAAAGCTACGGCCCTATTTCCAATGCCATCCCATAAAAGTCATAACGACCTTCCCATTAAGAAGCGTTCTACACAAGCCCGAATTATCGGACTGGCTTGCAAGATGGGCCATTGAGCTCAGCGAGCACGACATCTTATACCTTCCAAGAATCGATATTAAGTCGCAAGTCCTGGCCGATTTTATAGCCGAATTTAGCCCAAAAATCCTACCAAAAGCAGAACTTGAGGCACAACATGCATCCACAAACAACGACCTATGGGTCCTCTGCACTGATGGCACCACCAACGCATTGGGATCGGGACTGGGACTCGTCCTCGAGGTCCCTACGGGCGAAACGATTCGCCAGTCCATACTATGCTCCGAAATGACTAGCAACGAGGCCGAGTATGAGGCCGCGATTGTAGGCATGAAGCTGGCCTTAAAATATGGCGCCCGCTGACTCATCCTTCACCGCGATTTCCAACTCGTGGTAAACCAAGTCACAGGGAGTTACCAGACCAAAGAACAGAGACTGCAAAAATACCAGTCAGAGATCTGCAGGTTAATAGACACGTTCGACGAATGCCGTCTGGAGCAGATCCCAAGGGCACGAAATATCGAAGCAGACAATTTAGCAAAACTGTCTACAACCACTAAAAACTTTGACTAAGAGAGCGTAGTCACTCTCATTCACTCCACCATTGATCACACTGAGGTATTCTCTTTAAATTTTACTTGGGACTGGCGCAACCAGTTTGTATCTTGTCTACAGGACAGGATGCTGCCATCCGACAAGAAAGAGGCAAAGAATCTCCGCGCGCAAGTTGCTCGGTACTGCTTGATAAACAAAAACCTCTACAAGAGAACGTTTGGGCACCGTTGGTCAAGTGCCTAGGGCTGCACCAAACAAGACCGGTACTCGAAGAAGTACACGAAGGTCACTGCGGTTCTCATACAAGCAACCATGCCTCGTACGATGCATCATACGGGCCGGCTACTACTGGCCCACCATGAAGAAGGAAGCGGCAGAATAAGTTCGCCAATGCGAGCAATGCCAAAAATACTCCCCCATGATACACCAACCAGAAGATTCCCTCCATTCGGTCACCTCCCCATGGCCTTTCATCAAATGAGGAATGGACATAGTCGGCCCCCTACCTACAAGACGGGGAAAAGTACGATTTCTATTAGTGTTAACTGACTATTTTTCTAAGTGGGTAGAAGC
This sequence comes from Nicotiana benthamiana, assembly GCA_034376525.1. Taxonomy (NCBI): domain Eukaryota; kingdom Viridiplantae; phylum Streptophyta; class Magnoliopsida; order Solanales; family Solanaceae; genus Nicotiana; species Nicotiana benthamiana. Next base: position 12,834,052 of record CM067331.1, on the reverse strand, counting down.
ATGTGCGTACACACAAATACGCGAACAAGAGGTAATCGCCTTCATCTAGAATAATGTTATATGCCGCTTTGGCATCCTCAAAGAAATTAGTTGTGACAACAAACGAAAGTTCATCGGTCAAAAAATGACTTCTTCGAGAAATGGCTCATCAAGAAGATACTTTCCACGCCATATCACCCTGCCACAAATGGCCAAGCGGAATCCTCCAATAAAATAATACTGAACATACTGAAGAAGAAACTCAAGGACGCCAAAGGGCTATGGCCCGAGCTGTTACCCGAGGTATTATAGGCATACAAGACCACACCCAAATCCAGCACAGGGGAAACACTGTACTCGTTGGTCTACGCAAACAATGTGGTCATACTCGTCGAGGTCGGCAAACCAAGCGTAAGATATTCACACACCAGTGGAACAAAAAACGATACCAACAGACTCCAAGACCTCGATGAAGCTGAGGAAAGGAGAAAAATGGCCCATATCAGAATGGTGGCCCAAAAGCAACATGTCGAAAGATATTACAACAAGAGGGACAAAAACAAAATAAGACCACTCAAGGTGGGAGATTATGTCCTCAAAGCCAAGACATTGGCATCTAAAGACCCAAGTGAAGGAAAACTGGGCACCAACTAGGAATGACCCTACAAAATCACAGCAGTAGCCAGCAAAGGCGCATTCCAGTTAGAAACAATGGAAGGAAAGACGCTCCAAACAACTGGAATGTTGCTCACCTTAAGTATTTCCATATTTAAAGGCATATCCCGAGTCGTACTCTTTTTCCCTAACCCGAGTTTTGTCCCAATTAGGTTTTTTCGGGGAGGTTTTAACGAGGCGACGGATGGGATACCAGGGGATATTTGCGGAACAAGTTTATCATGTCAACCGCTCCTTATGACCTCCAGGCCAACATGATAAAGGGACTGGACTAGATTAATCTCCAATGAATGAAAGGCTACGGCCATCTCCAGTGTATGAAAGGCTACGACCATCTCCAATGTATGAAAGGCTACGACCATCTCCAATGTATGAAAGACTATGGCCATCTCCAATGAATGAAAGGCTACGACCATCTCCAATGAATGAAAGGCTACGGCCATCTCCAATGTATGAAAGGCTACGACCATCTCCAATGTATAAAAGGCTACGACCATCTCCGATGAATGAAAGACTACGGCCATCTCCAATGTATGAAGGGCTACGACCAGCTTCAGTGAATAAAAGGCTAAGGCCATCAGTTCTATCATAGCCAATGCCAACGATTACATTATGGCTAAGGCTATCTTCACCAACGGTCGACCTAAGATTCGGCCACGGTGAATAAACAACTCGACAACAGTCGAAGTTGCCTACATGGCCAAGGCCGTTAGTTCTATCATTGACAAGGCCATCGATTACATTATGGCTAAGGACATATTCACCAATAGTCAACCTAAGATACGGCCACGACGAATAAACAACTCAACAACAGTCATAGTCGCCTACAAGGCTAAGTCCATCAGTTCTATCATGGCCAAGGCCATCGATTACATTATGGCTAAGGCCATCTTCACCAACAGTCGACCTAAGATTCGGCCACGGTGAATAAACAACTCAACAGCAGTCAAAGTCGCCTACATGGATAAGGCCATCAGTTTTATCATGGCCAAGGTCGTCGATTACATTATGGCTAAAGCCATATTCACCAACGCTCGACCTAAGATTTGACCATGGTGAATAAACGACTCGACAATAATCGAAGTCGCCAACATGGACAAGGCCATCAGTTCTATCATGGCCAAGGCCATCGATTACATTATGGCTAAGACCATCTTCACCAAAGGTCAGCCTAAGATTCGACCACAGTGAATAAACGACTCACCAATAGTCGAAGTCGCCTATAGGGCCAAGGCCATCAGTTCTATCATGGATAAGACCATCGATTACACTATGGCTAAGTCCATCTTGTTAGGATTTATGCCCGTCACTAGAGGGGGGTGAATAGTGCGGCACGAGAATATTAATAAATATTGCGGAATTAAAATTGCAGGAGTAAAGTAAATGCGGTAATTAAAATAGTAAGGAAAGAACACACCGAATTTATACTGGTTCACCACAACGTGTGGTTAGTCCAGTCCGCGAGAGACTCTCTCGAGATTCAACTAACTCCGTTAAGCTTACGGGTGCCTAACAAACCGTTACACTTGCTCGTAGACGTACACTCTACAAGACTTCAACTTGCTCGAGGATACCTCACCTCAAGACTTCACCTTGCTCGTGGATACCGCACCACAAGACTTCACACACTAAGATTGAGGGAACTTAGCAAACCCGACAATCAGTGAGAAGATATGGTCTTCTCAAACACCTTTCTCTTTTACAACAAGAACTCTCTCAAAAGAGTAGATAAAGAGATACAATATTAGCTCTATGAAAAACTCAAAGTTGTCTCCCAAATGGCTCAACAAAAGCTCTATAATGATGCACAAATGATATCAATATGTATATGAATAATGAGAGGTGTTGTGTGTTTCAATTCAGCTCAAAAGACCTCTATTTATAGGTGTTATAAGTTGTATGTCCGTTGCTTAATTGGCAATCAATTATGTTGATTTTATGCCAAGATAATCGATTATCAGATTCGGATAATGGATTATCAGCTTACCGTTACAAAATCGGAAGCTGATTTTATGCAGAATAATCGATTATTGGATTTTGCATAATCGATTATTTGTTACAGCGTTCAAACACTGGCAACGGATACAAGATAATCGATTATGTTTATTCTGATAATCGATTATTTTGCTGTTTTGTAAATTCCGGTTTACACTGTCTTAACATAATCGATTATCAAAATAAACATAATCGATTATTTATGTCCAGCTTTGAAAGACATGTTTAAAATTCATTTTGGCTAAAATAAAAATGTTTGAAATCATTTTGTTTGAAGTATTTGAAATATGATTTGATAAAATGATTTTATGCATATTTATGATGACCTATGTTGAGCAAAAGACGAGATAACTTTAAACGTTGCTCTTACATTTGTTCTACCTAACGACCTACGCCTTGGGTCTTCGGTCTTGAACTTTTGAGCTCGTCTTTGGCTTTCTCATTGCAATCCATTCATCAATATGCTTCTCGGCATTCAATCTTGATTGTTTGTCATATAATAACGTTCTTTGACACTTGACTTCATTGTTTGTCATTCATCAAAACCTATACCTGAAAATCATGCTAATACAACCAAAGCACGCATATCATGGATAGAATGATTTTCTACAATTTCCCCCTTTTTGATAATGACAAACAATAGGAGATATGCATATCGGATTCCCCCTAAATTCATGCTGTATCTCAACATATAATTCATGCAAACAATTCCCCTTAATGATAATTCCCCCTCAAATAAGGCATACTATAACGTAGATACATTCCCCCTTATTTGATGCATATCGCCTAGGCTCTTCCCCCTTTTGGCATTAGCAAAAAGAGAGTATACAAAGGCTATTTTCCCCTTTCGACACTTCCCCCTTTTGGGTATATCAATTGTTAGTGTCAAGAATAAAATGGGAAACGATATTTTAAAAAGTCATACCAACATGAAATAATACCAAATGTTAGTAATAACATAACAACCATAATAACGGTTATTTTTCGCAAATCATATTACTTAAGAACATATCAACAATTATTCAAACCAAAAATAATATTCATCAAAACATGAATCAATTATCATTTTTAACAAAAATAATTGATACCAATTGTTATTCAAGATAAGAGTTATCAAAACAGGAATCAACAAAAATAATTAATATCAATTGTTAACAAAGATATATTAATTGTTAACACATATCAACTATTACGTTTTTATCAAAAATATGATAACTAACCGAAATTCCCCCTCGATGCAATAACGTTTCGTACTTGGTGCATCTACTACGATATTGTAGTCTTCAAGCACACCTGCAAACATACTTAAAAATAGGTTTTCGGTACCCAGGCACTTTTCCTTGGGGGATAGGCAAATAATAATCATAGTCAAAAGATAAATCTCTATATTTTGCAAAACATACGGGCGCAATGTGTCCTACCCGGTTGCAATAATGACATATAACATTCGGGTTGTGCATATGTCTTGGTTGAGCCAAAAACGTTTTAGGTGATCTAAAGTCGTTATTCCTAGACGTATTGTGATTCCTAGAGTTATTTCTAGGTGGTCTAAAATGATTCATTTTAGACTCATTATCAAAATTCCTAGAGTTGTTTCTAGGTGGTCTAAAATGATTAATCTTAGACTCATTAGTAAAGCTCCTAGAATTATTTCTAGGTGGTCTAACTTCATTTCTATCATCCTTTCTAATATTCTTCTTAATTTCTTCAATTGTTTTAGGATCATCAACACTACGTTTTTCTAGTGTGTTCCTAAGTTCTATGTTCTCTATTTTCAAAGAACTACAGGAAGAACAATTGGAACTTTGATCAATTGAAGAGGCTTCATTCATTTCCTTAATTTTATTTTTAAGATCAATATTATCATTTTCTAAAAATTTATTTTCTTCTTCTAACTTCTCATTATCACGAGTCAATTTTTCAAAATCTTTTTCTTTCAAAGAAAGTTGTTTTTCAATCTTTTTCTTTCAAAGAAATTGTTTTCTTCAATTCTTTTATGGTTTTGGAAGCTCTAATAAATTCACCATATAATTCATCATAGGCATTTTGCATTTCTTCAAACGAGTAAGAGTTAGAATTACTTACCTCTTCTTCCTCGTTGGCCATGAGGCATAGTGCGGCAGTTTCATCGCCCGAGCTGTCCGAATCCCATGTCACGCGCCTATGGTGTTTCTTCTTTTTCTTGTCCTTGGGTTTTGGACAATGTGATTTGGTGTGGCCAAGTTTTCCACAATTTTGGCATGAAGGACTTGGTTCTTCCTTCTTTATTTCCTTCTTCATAAACTTATAATACTTTTCAATTATATCATTGGAAATAATATCACCATAGCTTTCCGAATCACTTACCTCTACTCTTTTAGAAGATGAGGCTTTGAAGGCAATATTCGAACTTTTACTTCTAAGATAGGGATTAAGAATTGTGCTTTCATAAGTTTCGAGGTTACCTCTTAGTCCATCAATTGTGACATCCGTGATTCCTATCGACTCTTGGATGGCATTGGCTTTGGAACGCCATTCGGGAGTGAGACTCCGTAGGATTTTTCGAACAAGATCTTTGTTCGTGTACACTTTCCCGAGAGCATGAAGATCGTTGACGATTTTTGAGAATCGTTCGAACATAATACCGATGGGTTCTTTCTCCCTCATTTTAAAGAGTTCATATTCATGTGTTAGAAAATCAACTTTAGATTCTTGGACTTGAGACGTACCTTCATAAGTAATCTCGAGTTTATCCTACATCTCCTTGGCGGTTGTGCAGCAAGAAATCTTCCGATAGTCATCCGGATTCACCGCACAATATAATAAAATAATGGCCTTTGCGTTATTTTCAACTTTCTTGACGTCCTTGGCATCATATTCATCTTCCTCCTTTGGAACCGTGGTTTCCCCAACTTTCTTTGTTGGCATTTGTTCACTGTTCTTGATGATTTGCCACAAGCGAAAGTTATTTGATTGGATGAAGATTCTCATCCGCTCTTTCCAATATGTGTAATTTGTTCCGTCAAATAGTGGAGGCCTATAGGTGGAGTGTCCTTCGCTCATCATTCCTGCGTTCAATATTCTCAACAAAAAATATATATCGTTCTCTCAACAGGTTAAGGCTTTCAGAGAGTTAGGCTCTGATACCAATTGTTAGGATTTATGCCCGTCACTAGAGGGGGGAGGGTGAATAGTGCGTCACGAGAATATTAATAAATATTGCGGAATTAAAATTGCAGGAGTAAAGTAAATGCGGTAAATTAAATAGTAAGGAAAGAACACACCGAATTTATACTGGTTCACCATAACGTGTGGTTAGTCCAGTCCCCGAGAGACTCTTTCGAGATTTCACTAACTCCATTAAGCTTACGGGTGCCTAACAAACCGTTACACTTGCTCGTAGATGTACACTCTACAAGACTTCAACTTGCTCGAGGATACCTCACCTCAAGACTTCACCTTGCTCGTGGATACCGTACCACAAGACTTCACACACTAAGATTGAGGGAACTTAGCAAACCCGACAATCAATGAGAAGATATGGTCTTCTCAAACACCTTTCTCTTTTACAACAAGAACTCTCTCAAAAGAGTAGATAAAGAGATACAATATTAGCTCTATGAACAACTCAAAGTTGTCTCTCAAATGGCTCAACAAATCTCTATAATGATGCACAAATGATATCAATATGTATATGAATAATGAGAGGTGTTGTGTTTCAATTCAGCTCAAAAGACCTCTATTTATAGGTGTTATAAGTTGTATATCCGTTGCTTAATTGGCAATCAATTATGCTGATTTTATGCCAAGATAATCGATTATCAGATTTGGATAATCGATTATCAGCTTACCATTACAAAATCGGAAGCTGATTTTATGCAGAATAATCAATTATTGGATTTTGCATAATCGATTATTTTGTTACAGCGTTCAAACACTGGCAACGGATACCAGATAATCGATTATGTTTATTCTGATAATCGATTATTTTGCTGTTTTGTAAATTTCGGTTTACACTGTCTTAACATAATCGATTATCAAAATAAACATAATCGATTATTTCTGTCCAGCTTTGAAAGACATGTTTAAAATTCATTTTGGCTAAAATAAAAATGTTTGAAATCATTTTGTTTGAAGAATTTGAAATATGATTTGATAAAATGATTTTATGCATATTTATGATGACCTATGTTGAGCAAAAGACGAGATAACTTTAAACGTTGCTCTTACATTTGTTCTACCTAACGACCTACGCCTTGGGTCTTCGGTCTTGAATGTTTGAGCTCGTCTTTGGCTTTCTCATTGCAATCCATTCATCAATATGCTTCTCGGCATTCAATCTTGATTGTTTGTCATATAATAACGTTCTTTGACACTTGACTTCATTGTTTGTCATTCATCAAAACTTATACGTGAAAATCATGCTAATACAACCAAAGCACGCATATCATGGATAGAATGATTTTCTACACATCTTCACCAACGGTCGACCTAAGATTCTGCCACGGTGAATAAACGACTCGACAATAGTCCAAGTCACCTACATGGCCAAGTCCATCAGTTCTATCATGGACAAGGCCATCGATTACATTATGGCCAAGGCCATCTTTACCAATTGTCGACCTAAGATTCGAACACGGTAAAAAAACGACTCGAAAAAAGTCGAGGTCGCCTACATGGCTAAGGATGTTGATTCTATTACGGCCAAAACCGTCGATCTAAGATTCGAATTAGGCCGCCAACACTGACGGTCAACAAAGAACGCAACAAAAGCTCTAAAGAACGAAAGAGAAACAACGGCAAAGGGAGGGAAGAAAAATTATATTTCAGTTATCCAAAAATGTACATACAACGGGTCCTACAAAATTTCCATGTACAAAATGTTCATGTACAAGCCCTAAGGGCCTTCACCACCCCTGCCATCGTGACTCGCCTGGTCGCCATCAGGTCCGTTGCTGTCCCCGTGCTGATAAACCCTGGAAATCCACGAGGTGGAGTATAGGCGGTTGACATCCTCAGAATTATCGCCCTCCCTACCAGGCGAGTCAGAGTTATAACAAGTCGCTTCACGGGCAACGCGAGTCAAGAGCCGCTGCCTCTCTGCTTCCACCTTAGAAGCTCGGCCCGTCGCCAAAAGCTCCTCAAAGACGACCAATCTGGCATCATGGTACACCCACTTCTTGTGCGCCCTACGGTGCACGACATCTTGTGGGAGTGATCGCCTAAGGGCCTTAACTTCGGGCGTCCTAGCGTCTAGTTCAGCTATAAGGGCAGTAACCTGAGCCCGTAATTTCGCAACCTCGGCCGCCACCCCGCGCTAATCTTCAAATCCTACTCCCTTGACCGAAGGAGTGTTTCCATCTCATTATTTCGGCCCAAGGCAGCCATTAGCTGCTCATCCAACTCATTCAACTCCACCGCCTTCTTTTTCAATAGAGCCTCTGATTCTTTAAGGCCCTCGCGGAACATCTGGAACTGGGGATCCTCGTCAAATATGTCCACCAACGCCTGATGCTTGGCACATACCTCTTTGTACTTCTTTGCAATTTTGGAGAAGGTGGCCGCCCTTTTTTGCTCATGCCACCTCTGCTCTACCAGCAAAACGAGGGTCTAAAAAAGAAGAAAAGAAACGCATCAGTACAAACGACAGCCGCATTGAACAACAAAATAAAGAGGGGGCTGAAAGCTACCTATAAAGCTGAACCGGCTACACGCCTTGACAAGTGCCCGTTGCTGACATCTCTTAGCGACTCATGCTCCGCAACCGCGCACAACAAGGTCATGTCCGCCGCAGCCTGCTCGCTATCCTCTAATAAGTTGTATCCTCTAGGGGTCACAATGCCGCGAGTAGACCTTCCCTCTCTCATCTCCACATGGACCAACCTTCTCGGTGCCTCCTCGAGAGCGGCTTCAGAGCCTGTCCTCTCAGTCTCCACGACCGCCTCATTAATAGCAGAGGAGGACTCGCCTCCTGATGCACGAGCCAAACGGGCGGCAGCTGCTTTTTGAGGGACCATTCACCCAGCACGAATCGCCTCGGCCATAAAAGTCGACCTTGGTACCTGGCGAGGCTCACTGGGCATCCTCACGCCATCAACGACAATGCCTTTTCTAGTAATCAGCCGCCGCCTCTTTTTCTCAGGCGGATCGTCTCCCTCGGAAGCCGCCTCCGCTGGAGCGACTTCAGGTGCTAGCACGCGAGCAATTTTAGGTGCCGCTGCTACTGAAACCTCTGGTACCTCCACAGAGGTAGCCTCAGGCACCACCTCCAATACGGCCGCCGATGTAGTCCCTTGTTGGGGAATTAAAAGGGGCTACCTCTAGGTGAGCCACCCACAAATATATCTTCGGAGTCAGACTCTGCCCTAGCCGGGCCGACTTCGATCTTCTTCTTCTTTGTCCTTGAGGAAGCACCCCGAATTGGAAAATGAGAAGCACATCAAGCAGGAAGGTCTACAAGCTAAGGCAAAATGTAAAAAACATATATAGGGAAGTTTGTTACCAGTTGGGCCATACAACCTACGGAATTCAGGCCAAGTGCGACATTTCTCTGCATATGGTATCAATCCCGCCACCCACGACCTAACGTCGCCAATGGGGCGGGGTGAGGTTGCCTACCACTACAAAAGGAAGAAGAATAAAGACAGTGAGTTCAGAGTTATGTCAGTCAAAAAAGAACGTCGCAATGTTACATGCAGAGGTACTCACATGCTGCATTCCACGCCTCCGAAAATCCTCCAGGATCAGACACTAGATGGCTCGTCCTAACGTAAAAGAATCTACGCCAGAACTCGCAGTTAGCTTTGTCGTCAGCCCTCACGACAAAGCTCTTCTTTCCACGGATCCTCACTTGGAACATGGTACCCCTCATATAATTGGGGCTGAACATCTGTAGCAAATGGTGAATGGAAACAACGGCCCCGGCCTTACCCGCAAGTGTGGTAAGGATCCGACACACCTTCAGGGCATAAGGTGTGAGCTGAGCCGGACATACGTTATAGAAGCGGCATAGCTCTTCCGCCAAAGGGTTAAGAGGGAAGCTATACCCAATATTAAGAGCATATTCGTAAAATGCTCAAAAATTAGGCTTTTCACATTGGCACGGTCTGTCCCAGCGGAACTATCTCAACGTGATCAGAAATGTTGCACCTAGTCCCGATAACATCCAGGTGAGACTAAAGTAAGTCTCTCTCCTCCCAAGGATGAGAGGGGCTTGCCGTATTGAAGTCTTTTCTCGCACTCAAATCCTTCGGTAAAATGTTGTCTACTGTTAACGGAACTAGAGTTTTTCCCGCTCCTTCCCTTTCGCCATCAGAAAGGGTGGAACCCTAGAAGGGGCACTGCCCTTAGCCTTTTTACTTTCTTGGCGTTTTGCCATAACACGCAGTGAAGAATGAAGCGTTGGTAGTGAGTAAGATAATTCTCAAGAAAGGTATCCCTCTGAAAATAATATAACTATTATAGGAAAAAAGGATGAAGAAAGAAGCAAAGGAAAACTTTCTAAAAGAACGAAAGAAGAAAATCTTTGAACCACGCTCCTATTTATAGGAGAAAGGCACACGGGAATCGAAGAGTCTCAATTCTGAAACCGGCGTCGAAAACCAAAACGTTACGTGCATTCTGGATAAGTCTCGGGAACAGGTGTAATGATGACACATGTGACTGTTGACATCACCTTAAAAATGGTAGGTCACACGTTAACGGCCCAACCAATGCTATCCACGTCCATGTTCTGCAAAGGAGGCGCCTACGGGCACAGCCAAATTTCTGTAAAAAACGAATTGTGCATGTCCGTCCATTGAAGATGGCCATCAAGTACATCTCCAACAAAAGGAGGGACTAACTGTATAGGGCTAAATTTGGCTCATAACGTCTCCATGCCAGGTCACGTCTCCCATGGTAATGGCGCCCCAAGAAAGGGTGTGCCCCAAATCGACAAAGAAGGAACAACGTCGTTTAATACCTGCCCTTTTTACTGAGTGGAGGCCACCAACCTTTGTACCTTTTCTTTTTATTATTTATTTATCGGTTCGAGGAAGGTTTCCTAATATATTAAGGAAATCTTCCCTTCGTAAAAGGATCATGAGTATTATTCTCGAATAATACAATCTCAATTTCTCTCTCTATTCTCTCTCTCTCTCTATATCTTGTTCATAACCATTGCTTCCTTATTAAGCTAAGTCTATTTCTTTCATCAATTCACAGATAAACGAAAACTCTCAAAGCGATAATCATCTCTTGGGCTTATTGTATTTGATTACGATTTACCTCCATATATTTTTGATTGTTTTTAGGCTTACAAAATACGAACATATTTTTGAGCTAAACAAAGTGTCTCACAACAACAACAACAACAACAACTACCCAGTATACTCCCACCAGGTGGGGTCTGGGGATGGTAATATGTAGACGAGCCTTACCCCTGCCCGAAAGGGCAGAGAGGCTGCTTCCAATCGACCCTCGGCGAGTAGAATAAAAATGGGAAAGCTGCATTAAGAAACAGAGATAAAATTAGAAACACAAGCAAGAAACACAAACTCAAATCTTTAAAAAATATTTTTGAGTAGAAATATAACCAATTTTAAAAAGCAAAAAAGTTAGTTTCTTTCAAAAAACACTTTTGAAAAAATACATGCTTAGAAACACTTTTAAAAAGTTTGGTCAAATGATAATCGCTGCTTAAAAGTACTTTTTAAGTTAATTAGACAAATATAAATAATTTTTTATCGAAATATTTTTTTAAATTTATTTTTTAACAAAGTACTTTTTAAATTAGTTAATTTTAAAAGTTTGACCAAATAAACTATATTAAGTTTGCTTTAAATCTTCATATACAGAAAAAAATTGCCGTCCAAAATTTGGGTACTTCTATAATATTAATATTAAGAAGAAAAAACATTAATTATTCCAAATAAAAGTAGAACAGAAAAAAGGCCGCACAGTAAGCCAGAGCCGCACCCAACATATACAGGTGGAAGCATTCGAGATCTTGAGTTTTTTTTTTTTTTTAATTGCTTTTGTTTTTTAAAATTACTTTTTTCTTTTTAAAATGCTATCTTCATCTAGCTGTTAGAGTTTGTCTCCGAAATTCCCTCTGATGTTAGCCGGCAGACCAGCAGTGGCATTCCTGCTAATAATCTCAAAACAAGTGGCCTTTTACTCAATGTGTCAACACAACATTGATAAGTTTCTGAAAGGTAAACTAACTTTTACTTTTTTGAGACTACTACGCCGACGCCTTTCACTTTGCCCTACACGAAGTTGTCGTGAAATTATTATTATTATTATTATTATTATTATTATTATTATTATTATTCATTTGGTGTTCGGTATTTGTGTTGGAGTCCGACTATATTAGAATTCGCGTTACGTATGACTCCATTGAGGAGAAAATGCTCCCTTTCAAGAATTTTTCATACCCATGAAAAAGCAATAACATTCACGCATCACATCCTTTGATGGTTTGCGAAATTATAATAAGAACATTCCTGATTTAAAATATTACTATAAGTTTAAGAACATCCCATTAATATTTCTTTTAACATAAATTTCACAACTAAATCAAAAGATTCATTCATTAATTTTTTTCCTGTTTTTGTATGGATACATCCCAGTTAAAGATTTTTTTCCTGCTTTGCTCCAATAGGCAAAATAATCTGGTGTTTTCTGAGTAAGTGGGTGAATTTTTTGTCTTATTTTGTTAATTTAAGTACTGTATTATGTTAAACGAGATATTAAAAGAAAAATGACAAATTCAGGTTTAAATTTGATGGATGTTTTCTCCGTTACACATTGGTAAAGAGTCCATACCACACACCAATACTTCCAAAATCTTCCCTTCTCTCTCCATTATGATTTTGCTGCTGCTTTTCTATCTCTACTCTACACTCATCATTTACTTTTCTTCTTCTTTTGCCCCTATGCAGCAATAGATTTTGATCTATAATTTTCATTTTTTGCAAAAAACCAATGGCAGAAACAGCAAAATATGCACCTATTAATGGTGGAACTCTGGTTACAGACTTGAAAACTCACTTATCAATTGTCAAAACCAAAAGAAGTATTGCATGTGCATATGGTTTTGTGTTTGTTTTCATTGTTGTCACCACTTTCTTGGCTTTTACTCCTAATCCTAATAACTCTTCTTCTCCATGGTTTACTAACTTTTTTTCATTAAGCAGCAGCAGAGTAGAAGATGGGACTTATAGATCTCACTTCTCTTCGATTTTCTCTAACCTTTTCCCTAAATCTTCACAACAAGTTCAGAATCTTGTTGCAAATAATGTTCCAACTATTTCAAACACCAAATTTGAGCAACCCCATTTGAATAAAGAGCCATCAATTGGTCAAAAACATACTCAGAACAATGAGTCTCATGATAAAGTTGGAATCTTGGAAAAGCCCTTTAACCAGAGTACAATTTTGGACCCAAAGCCTTATGTAAATGTTACTGTCCCAATAAATTCTTCTGTGTTGAGTTACAAAGAATCATCAGTTGTGAAGAATCAGACTCTAAGTAAAGATTTTGATGATAAAGATGGAATCTTGAAGGCAAATCATAGCACAATTCAGGCTGCTGACTCTCCTGTGAATGTGAATCAGACTCAAAGTAAAAAAATTGATGATAAAGTTGGAATTTCGAAGGCAAATCAGAGCACAATTGAGGCTACAGAGTCTCCAGTTAATGTGAGTCAGACTGAAAATTCAGCACCAAAGTACTCTTCTGGGGACAAAAGTGCAAGTGGGAATGGAGAAAACGGAATTATAGAGAAGGAAGTGAAGAAAAATTTCACTTCTTCTTTGGTGAAGAAGCAGAGAAATGGGACAAATTTGGATGTGTCAGTGAAGAAAGGAAATGAAGATTTGGTGAAGTCTTTGTTGAATTGTGATTTCTTTGATGGAAATTGGGTGACAGATGAGTCTTATCCTTTGTACAAACCTGGTTCTTGTTCTCTTATTGATGAGCAATTCAATTGTTTTCTTAATGGTAGGCCAGATAGTGGTTACTTAAAGATGAAATGGAAGCCCAAGGCCTGTAGTCTTCCCAGGTAAATTGTGCAATTTATGTGCTCTTAAACTTTTTTTTTTTTTTCCTTTTCACATTTTCTAATTAGGAATTTATTTTCATGATTTAACTGCAAATATGAGACTTTTAAGATTCTGTGCTTCTTAGATTTTGGATGTACTCAAGAAGTTTTATTGCTAATTGAGTGTGACAAGTTCTGCTGTATATTTTGCGATATATGTGAAATTTGATTTAGTCAGTAACTAAACTATGACCCCCTTTCATTTTGATAAACTTGAAATCACAATTCATCAACTTTGTAATATATATGCAGATCATTATAGAGTACATTTGCTATGTTTTCTTGATATAGGGAATTTAGTATATTTGGTATAAATAAGCCGCTGCAAAATTCAATGGTTAATTGTTCTTATGGTGGAATTTTGGAATTATTGACAGATTGAATGCCACTCATATGCTGGAATTATTAAGAGGAAAGCGGCTGGCGTTTGTTGGTGATTCTCTCAATAGGAACATGTGGGAATCCCTTATTTGCATTCTTAGAAACTCTGCCAAAGATCAGAAAAAGGTTTATGAAGAATTTGGAAGACACCATTTCAGGACAGAAGCTTCGTATTCGTTTATATTTGAAGTAAGTTGTCTGATGTAGCTAGATTTATTTGTAGCATTATACTTTACCATCTTATGTTTATAATCTTATGAAATCTTTCATTTTTGATATGTAAAATATTCAGGAGTATAAATGCAGAGTGGAGTTCTTTGTGTCTCCTTTCTTGGTTCAACAATGGGAAGTTGCAGATAAAAAAGGAGGGAAGAAGGAAACGCTTCGACTTGATTTGATTGGAGAATCGGCTGAGAAGTATAAAAATGCAGATATCATAGTCTTTAACACTGGTCACTGGTGGACTCATGAGAAGACTTCCTTAGGGTAAAATCTGTTGTGTTCTTCTGACATACATAATCAAGTTTACTCTTTAGTAATTGTAGATTAAACAATGTTGAATATTTCAGGAAAGACTATTATCAAGAAGGAAGTCATGTGCACAGCCAACTAAATGTTCTTGAGGCCTTTCGAAAAGCATTAACAACATGGGGAAGATGGGTCGACGCTCATATAAATCCCAAGAAGACAGTTGTTCTCTTCAGAGGTTATTCTGCTTCTCATTTCAGGTCATAACAACAAAATTTGAAACCAATTCACATTTATTTGTCGATAACTGATGTTCTTTATTATTGTTATTATGAGTACTACTTTGCGACTACTTAATTAAATATTCATCGATAACAACAATGTAATAACCTGGTTGTTGATTTTCCTATTAGCATGTATCATTGTTTTCATCACCATTTACCTTAAAATATACAACTCTTTCACAGTGGCGGGCAATGGAATTCTGGCGGGGCATGCGACAGTGAAACGGAGCCAATAAAGAACGACACATATTTGACCCCGTATCCATCCAAGATGGCAGTATTAGAGCAAGTCTTCAAAGGAATGAAAACTCAAGTTTCCTATCTCAATATCACAAGAATGTCGGACTATAGAAAAGACGGTCACCCATCGATATATAGGAAACCGAATTTGACAGACAAGGAACGGAAATCGCAATGGAGATATCAAGATTGCAGCCATTGGTGCCTCCCTGGTGTACCTGATGCTTGGAATGAGCTGTTATATGCTGAACTTTTGGTAAGACAACACCAAAAACATGAGAAAAAGTTTATAGGTAAGCAAACACATATATGATGCCCATGTTCATTTGAAATAATGAGTCAAGCCTATAGAACATGTCCAGGCTTTTCTTTTTCGTCTTTTCACATGTCTATATAGGGGAAATAGACAAAGAAACTACCTGAACAAAATCCAAGAAATAGTAAATTATAAGTATATGAGAGGGAGAGGGAAGTTTCTTTTGAAACGAGATCTGTCCTTAGCCCTTACTAGTATTAGAGAAGAGTAAGGAGGAAATTTTGCTGTTAAATTATGTAATTTTCTTTTGCCATAAAGTATTTTCAAGTTTTGAGGGCTCGAAAAGTGTAAATTCTCAGTAATTTTATTTATTCTTTTTTGAATATTTTAAGGAATTGTACTTATCAATTCTTTTAGACCATCTTACGTGTTAATGGTTGTCGAGTCATGAGTTTCAAGTATTATTGTACGATCAAACTTTTTTATAAAAGTCTTGTTTGTATCGGATATTTTTGGACGTTTTAACGAATTGTAATTATAGAAAATATATATTATAATAAAACATGAAATTTGATTTCGGAAAATATGACTTTTATAATAAAATGCTGTTATATAAGTATCTCGTTATAGAGAGGTTTGAGTGTAATTTGTCAAAGATGTGTTGAAGCATTTTTAAACGTAACATATTCTTAATTAATTTATTCCATTAAAGGGGTTTTGAATAATTGATGTTGACTGTGACATCTGTGCTTGACTGTGACGCTAATGTTTTTATGCTTTTCATGATAGCTTGCGTGTCGCCTCTAATACCTCGGAAACTAATTAGTATGTATTAGCGTACGTACTACTTTAGTACCTTTATGTGTTCTTCACATGTGATGCTTTGACTATGAGTTTTCAATACTTGTTTCGATGTCGAAAAATGTGGGTGTTCAGCATGCTGTTGAACTATCTTAGCTAAGGGATTGTTTGGTTTGCCTGCTAAATATGACGATCCTAATGCCGGAACTATTTATACATTGATTAGTAATGAAGCGATTGTTATCTTGTGTATTATTAAAAAAAGTTACTTATTTTAAAAAGCATTTTGTCTTTAAACAGTTTAATATCCTGCATAAAGTAATATATAGATTTTTGCTAGCGATTATTTCTTTCTTATACAATCAACCAAACACTTGTGCTCCGTATTATTTTATGTGAACTTTTATAGTAAGATTAATTATGTCAATATAACCACCCGAATGACCCCTAAAAGTTCATAGTTCGATAAATGTCAGGATAAATTTTGACCTTACTGATTATGTAAGTGAAAAAGGAAAGAAGAAAAAAGCATGTCACTTAGGACTATGATTGTTGCGTGTTAGTCACGATTTGCAGTAGATGGACCTGAAATTATAAGCAGGGAGCAAGATACTGACAAGTAACATTGTGATTCTCTAAATCAATTTATTTTGAAAAATATTTTTTCGCAAAAGTATCTTTTTATTAGGGGTGTCAATTACACCGATTTTGGACGGGTCAAAATAGGTTAAGTCAATAATTAAACGGTCATATAATCCGTCCAAAAGTTAGTTGAGCTAAAATGAGTTGGGTCAAAATGAACTAAAATTTGTTAAAATAGCGCTGGCTAACTAGTTTTCGAAATGGTAATTAAAAAAAGTTTGCATTTGCAAGGTCATTGAAAAATAGCCATAATTTTTTTTGTAACACAGAAAGTTCCACCATAATATACTGGAGATTGGAGCACACATGTATGAACTTCCAGCATATTATGATGGAACTCCTGTACATTATGAAATTCCAGCATGTTATGTTGGATCACATGTAAAAGTTCGAACATCAGCATATTATGCTGGAATACTTTTTGGATTTTGAATAGTATTTTTGTTCATATTTCTCTTTATATGAAAAGTGACGAAATTTCGGTTACTTTTAAAATTGTGGCTATTTTTCAATTACCATTTGTAAATCTGACTATTTTTGAATTTCACCCCAAAAGTTTGGGTCATAATCCAACCACCTACTCTTATCAATCTTTAGACTTGTGATTATACTATTACTAAATAAGATTTTTTTTCTTTGTTATAGTCATATATAACATATCAAACAAAAAAAAATTTATTTCTAAGATATTTCGGTAAAGTTATTCATGCATCAATTTTAGACTAAAAATCAACACAACTTCAAATAGGTTGAGATGCGTGGAATTCAATAAATGGGCAGGTGAATAACCAACCCAATCTTAAGAGGGTCACTGGAGCTTGAGCCAAATTTGACAGGCCTACTTTTTAGCATTTTTAGCAGTAATTAATATTTGATCGAGCTTTTAAAAAGTATTTTTGTGTGTTTTCTCATAAGTAGAAGTTACTTTTTTCAGCTTCTCAAAACCAACTTCTATTTCTACTATTTTTTTCGATCTAAAAGCATGGCTAAGAACCTTAACTTTGGAAAAATACTTACTTTTTGCCAATTTTTTTGGCCAAACACAGTGTTTTAAAAGGCGTTTTCGGGGCGAGGCGCACCTAAAATGCCCCGAGGTGATGATTTAAGGAAAAAACTCAAGAGGCGTACGCCCAGCAATTCAGGGCGTACGTCCAAGCATTTTAGGCCCGTTTTTATAGTAAGGCCTAAGCCCCCGAGACTTTTTCAAATTAAAACAAAATTTGTTGAATAAGTACGTCATATAATACCCAAACTCGAAAAAGTCAGCTTGTAAGTACTCAAATATTTTAAAAAAGAACTGAAATATATTAAATTTTGAAAGTCAAGACCTAATTTTTATTGACTGAAACCCTAATAGATGGTCTTTCCCAATTCTTTATCTTGTCTGCTAATATCTCCCAAAATAACGAATATTTAATTTTTTTACAAATACAAGGAGAACTCCATTCTCTTTTGTAGCAGCAAGTTCAAAGTTCAAATTGCAGGTTAGTTATCCTTTTTTGTTTTATCGATGTAGAAAATTTTATTCTTTTCGACTCAAGTTACTTGTGCTTTTAAGTAGCGTATAACATATTGTTTTAACTAGTTTTTTGTGGGCATGAAGCGCGCGCGCACACACACACATACATATATATATATATATATATATATATATATATATATATATATATATATATATATATATATAGTTTTATTTAATTTTTATGTAATTTACCCGTTTATATATTTACAGTAATTATAATATTTTATAATATATTAAAAATTAAATAACCATGGAGCTTACGCCCTGTCCTCGGGGCTTACGCCTCGCTGAAAAAATGCCTCACTTTATACCTACGCCTTTTAAAACACCGAAACAGACTATCAATTATTCAAAAGCTTGGAGCTTCTAATTGAAGTTTCTGGATTCTTGGATCCTACCATATATTTTGCACACTTTCTACTGGACGCTGGTGAATAGGGGTGGGCGTCCATGCAGTTCGGGTTGGATATGAGAATTTCGTATTGAGGAGATACCAATTCAAATAAATTCGGATTGGATTGTATTGAGGAGATGCCAATCCAAACAAATAATTTTTTATAGAATTTTGATTTTTAGCGTATAAGTTGAGATGTTTTTATTTCTTACAAAAAGAAATATCTAAATAAAATACTCATATTAAATTGCCTGAAAATTTTCTCATTCTTGCTGTAATCATCTAATAAAGTATTCAAGTAATGAAATGATTATTCAAGTAATGAAATAATTATTTAAAAAAATACAAGAGAGATATTAATACGGCTAATAAGAAGTAGCAATAGTAAAATCATACCCAAGTAGAAAGTATTCTGATGGTAACTTAGTAATTAATATTGAATATATGAGATAATATCTAATAGGTACAGTATTGAACTTATTATCGTGCACACACACAGACACACACACACATACACACACACACACACACACACATATATATATACATATATATATATATATATATATATATATATATATATATATATATATATATATGTATATATATATAGTTTTGTTCAATTTTTATGTAATTTACCCATTTATATATATTTACAGTAATTATAATATTTTATAAAATTAAAAATTAAATAACCATGGAGCTTACGCCCTGTTCCTCGGGGCTTACGCCTCGCTGAAAAAATGCCTCGCCTTATGCCTACGCCTTTTAGAACACTGAAACAGACTATCAATTATTCAAAAACTTGGAGCTTCTAATTGAAGTTTCTGGATTCTTGGATCCTACCATATACTTTTTTTCACACTTTCTACTGGACGGTGGTGAATAGGGGTGGGCGTTCGGGTTGGATATGAGAATTTCGCATTGAGGAAATGCCAATCCAAATAAATTCGGATTGGATCGTATTGAGGAGATGCCAATCCAAACAAATAATTTTGTACGAGAATTTTGATTTTTAGCGTATAAGTTGAGATGTTTTTACCTCATACAAAAATAAATATCTAAATAAAATACTCATATTAAATTGCTTGAAAATTTTCTCATTCTTGCTGCAATCATCTAATAAAGTATTCAAGTAATGAAATTATTATTTAAAAAAATACAAGAGAGATATTAATACGGTTAATAAGAAGTAGCAATAGTAAAATCATGCCCAAATAGAAAGTATTCTGACGGTAGCTTAGTAATTAATATTGAATATATTAGATAATATCTAATAAGTAAGGTATTGAACTTATTATTGTTGGCATATGAATAATGTACTAAATATAAAGTATAAAAATTTGGATTTTCGGATATCCAAAAATTCGAGTACAAATCCAATATCCAATCTAATAATTTTAAAATTAAATCCAAGATCCAATTTGTAATCCAAAAATTCAAACCAAAAATCCAAAAAGAATTTCGGTTTGGATTTCGGATTTTCCCCCACCCCTAGTGGTGAAAGCTCCACAAATTTGGCAAAGTTCGTAGGGAATTATTATGATACTTACTTTACCACGTCGATGTTAGTAATAGTATTTGTAAAATAATTCTATAAAAAATAAAATATAATAAACAGAAATATAAACGAAACAGAAATTAATCCGAGCCCGCTGAAATCACAGTATTTCCTTAAGGAATGACATGTCACAACCCAAAACCCGGTCATGATGGTGCCCGACCGCAAGGCTAGGCAAACCCGACCAAACAACCTCCAAAGAACGGCATTCCAGCCCAAAGAGATACAAATTTAAGGTAAAACAGCAAGTTTAGAAATATAAACTCCCAGCCAGGGATAAGCAATATAGATGAAACACAGATGAGCCAACAATATTCCCAAAATCCATGGGGTCACGAGTACAGAGCCTCTAACAATACTGAATACAAGTCTGAATGGAAATGATACAAATGTCTGACAAAAACTACAAAGGAACAGACTGATAAAGACAGAGTAAGCGGTCCTGTGGACGTTGTGCAGCTACCTCAATACTCTGATACCCCGAATAAGCAACATCAGCAGCACTAGATCTCTGGAGCACCTGGATCTGCACACAAGGTGCAGGGAGTATGTGGTGAGTCTACCAACTCAGCGAGTAATAGGCATGTATAAAAATACGAAGATAAGAGAACACGAAATAACACAAAATGAAGCTATCTAGTAGTTCTATACAGTACAAGCCTCAGAGATATACATATAAAGCAACAGGAAATAAATACATGAGATGCAATGCAATGCATGAACACTGCGGAACGTGCAGCCCGATCCATTTGGGTACCCGCGCTCACTATGGGGTTTCAGACTCCGGAGGGGCTCCTACAGCCCAAGCACCATATCATATAGTGCCAATAGTTACCACTATTTCCATTACAATACATGATGCCAATAGTTACCACTGTTTCCATTTCAATACGCAGTGCCAATAGTTACCACCGTTTCTATTTCAATACACGGTGCCAATAGTTAAGACCGTTTCCATTTTCAAACACGGTGCCAATAGTTACCACCGTTTTCAAGAAATAATATACAGTCCAGAAAAATAGAGGGATAATGATCGTCAGCCCGAAATATCATTTAAGAATCATTTGAGTTTTCAATACATAGAAATACGGCTGAGTTTGCAAAAATAGTGTTAATAACCCTGGACTGAATTCAAATAATGTGCAAATCATGCTAACTCTGATATATCATTCCCTGAAGGATTCTACAAGTCGGAACAAGGCCCCAAACATGACATCAAGCCCTGGTATCATCAATATAGTATGCGAAACAATTGCCAACATAGCACAATTTATCCCTCGGATTGGATCGAGTCACAATTTCCAATATACACGACCCCGAACTAACCATGAAGTGCGTGTCAAGCCTCATAAGAGCGTCACAATGTGATATGTCGGGGTCTAAAACCCTCAGGTCATCATCTACACCCATTACTCACCTGAAGCCAGCCGCAAAATAGCTCGCAATTCCTTTCCCTCGAGAATCAACCTCCGCGGATGCCGAATCTGATCAAAACCAATAGGAATACGTCAAAATAGGCCAATGGAACATAACCCAGTCGAAATAACTCGAAATACACCCAAAAACACGAAGTTGGCAAAATCGGAGTCCCAGGCCCACTTCTCGAACTCCAGAAAATTTTACATCAAAATAATCCTCGTCTCGCTACGAGTCTATACATATAAAATTCATCAAAATCGGAGTCCAATTGCTCCTTCAAATCCCCAATTTACATTCAAAATTCCAAGCCCTAGTTCATCTCCTTTTTGATTTGATTCCAGAAATTGAAGGGCTAAATTCATGTTTAAAAGATGTTTTAAGTCCATAAAACTTACCTCGAATTATTCCTCTTCAAATCCCTCTTCAATTTTCTCCAAAAGCTCTCCAAGATGTCCAACAATGGAGGAAATAAGACCTTGCTCGCGGATGAAATGTCATTTAAAAATTCTCTGCCCAGCTGAACGACCCTTCTTCGCGAACGCGGAGCCCACCCGCGAACACGAAGGCCAACTGCCTCTCCTTTTACGCGAATGCGACATCCAATC
Source organism: Nicotiana benthamiana (assembly GCA_034376525.1). Lineage (NCBI taxonomy): Eukaryota > Viridiplantae > Streptophyta > Magnoliopsida > Solanales > Solanaceae > Nicotiana > Nicotiana benthamiana. Next base: position 12,811,764 of record CM067331.1, on the reverse strand, counting down.
GTGAACGGAATGCACAAACCTAGGGGCCCTCAAGCTTCTCTTTCGCGAATGCGTCACCTCTTTGCGAACGCGAAGCGCAAAATATACTGGCCCTCCAAATCCTTTTACGCGAACGCGTTCGACGAACCGCGAACGCGATGCCTAACTTCCCAAAACAACGCGAACGCGACCCAGCTATGCGAACACGAAGACCAAATTCCAGGCCTCCCAAATTTCCTCTACCCGTTCGCGACTTCACCCATGAGAACACGAAGAGTATTTCTCTGCAACACCAACAGCTGTGCATCAACATTCTTCCAAGTCCAAAAATAGCCCGGTTTACCCTACGAAATCACCCCGAGGCCCCCGGGACCTCAACCAAAAGCACCAAAATGACCAATTACCTCATTCAAACTTGCTCGGGCTGTAAAAACACTAACATTAACATCAAAATCACCAAATTCCTCAAATTCAAGCCTAAGTCAAACTAGAACTTTTCCAAATTCGCATTCGATGCCGAACCCAACCAAACGAAGTCCGAATGACATGAAATTTTGCACACATATCTAATTTCACCTAAAGAAGCTACTGCATTTCTCGGAATTCCATTCCGATCCTCGGATCAAATTCTCGCATACCATTCGGATTTCTCCGAAATTCCAACTTCGCCAAAATATGCTAACTTTCACTCCGGACGTCCAAATTCACTTCCGTTTTCACTTCTAAGTCATAAATCATCCTTCAAAACTAGTTGAATCATCGGAAATCCATTCCGAGCCATCTAACTTACAAGTCGATGTCCAGTTGACTTTTCCAACTTAAGCTTTCCTTATAGAGACTATGGGTCCATTTCTAACCAAATTCAACCCAACACACTTCAAACTTGCCAAACACACATATCAACACACGGGGAAGCATAAAACGATGATAACGGGGCTGAAATACAAAAAGGAAATGGGTTGGGTCATAGCATAAAACGGTGATAACGGGACTGAAATACAAAAAGGAAATGGATTGGGCCATCACATCCTCCCCAACTAAAACAAATGCTCGTCCTCGAGCGGGTCAAGAAACATACCTGAAGCAGTAAACAAGTGAGGGTATCTGCTCCGCATCTTCTGCTCGGTCTCCCAGGTAGCCTCCTCCACGGGACGACCTCTCCACTTAACCTTTACCGAAGCTATATTTTTAGACCTCAGCTTTCGAACCTGACACCCAAAAATAGCTACTGGATCCTCATCATAAGTCAAATTATCATCTAACAGAACAGAGCTGAAGTCCAAAACATGGGACGGGTCTCCAACATACTTCCGAAGCATAGAGACATGAAACACCGGATGAACTCCTGACAATCTGGGTAGAAATGCAAGCTTATAGGCCACCTCCCCGATCCTCTCAAGTATCTCAAAAGGTCCAATGAACCGAAGACTCAATTTTCCTTTCTTTCCGAACCTCATAACGCCCTTCATAGGCGAAACCTTCAGCATAACCTGCTCGCCCACCTTAAAGGATACATCTCGAACCTTCCGGTCCGCATAACTCTTCTGCCCGTGACTGAGCTGTACGAAATCTCTCCTGAATCACCTTCACATTCTCTAAGGCGTCCTGAACCACATCTGTACCCAATAATCTAGCCTCGCCGGGCTCGAACCAACCAACCGGAGATCTACACCGTCTCCCATATAAAGCCTCATACGGCACCATCTGAATACTGGATTGGTAGCTGTTGTTGTAGGCAAACTCTGCAAGAGGCAAGAATTTCTCTCAAGAACCACCGAAGTCAATCACACAAGCACGCAACATATCCTCCAATATCTGAATAGTGCGCTCGGACTGTCCGTCTATCTGAGGATGAAATGCTGAACTCAACTCAATCTGAGTATCCATCTCCCGATTAAAATCCCTCCAAAACTGAGAAGTGAACTGAGCACCTCTGTCTGATATAATAGAAACTGGAACACCATGCAATAGGATGATCTCCCGAATAAAGATCAATGCCAACCGCTCTGAAGAATAGGTAGTATACACTGGAATGAAATGTGCGGACTTGGTCAACCGATCCACAATCACCCATATCGAATCAAAATTTCTCGCTGTCCGAGGGAGACCGCTCACAAAATCCATCGTGATCCTTTCCCATTTCCACTCAGGAATAACCATCTACTGAAGCAAACCACCGGGTCTCTAATGCTCGGACTTCACCTGTTGACAGTTGAGACACCAAGCTACATAACTCAAAATATCCTTTTTCATTCTCCTCCACCAGTAGAGCTGCCTCAAATCCTGGTACATTTTTGCGACCCCCGGATGAATGGAGTATCGCGATCTGTGAGGCTCTGCCAGTATCATCTCCTGAAGCCCATCAACATTGGGCACACAAATACGGCCCTGCATCCTCAGAACACCATCACCATCAATGGTCACATCTTTGGCATCGCCGCGCTGGACCCGATCTCTAAGAACAAGTAAATGTGGGTCATTATACTGGTGCTCTCTAATACGGTCATACAAAGAAGACTGAGAAACCACGCTAGCCAATACTCGGCTAGGCCCCGAAATATCCAACCGCACCATCCGATTAGCTAAAGCCTGAACATCGATGGCAAGGGGCCTCTCCCCATTTGGAATGAACGCCAACCTGCCCATACTAACCGCCTTCCGACTCAAGGCATCGGCCACTACATTGGCCTTCCCCGGGTGATACAAAATGGTAATATCATAATCCTTGAGTAACTCAAGCCACCTCCTTTGTCTAAAATTTAGATCTTTCTGCTTGAACAAGTGCTGAAGGATGCGATGATCTGTATACACCTCACAAGATACTCCGTATAGATAGTGCCTCCAAATCTTCAAAGCATGAACTATAGCAGCCAACTCCAAGTCATGAACATGGTTGTTTTTCTCATGGGGCTTCAATTGCCGAGAAGCATATGCAATCACTCTACCCTCCTGCATCATAACACATCCAATACCAATCCTCGAAGCATCGCAATATACAGTATAAGAACCTGAAGCTGCTGGCAATACTAACACTGAGCCGTAGTCAAGGCTTACTTGAGATTCTGAAAGCTCTCCTTGCACTCATTTGATCAAAAAAATGGAACATTCTTCTGGGTCAATTTAGTCAATGGCGACGCCATGGATGAAAAACCCTCAAACCTGCGTTAAAAACCTACTAAGCCGAGGAAACTCCGAATCTTAGTGGCCGAAGACGATCTAGGCCACTTCTGCACTTCCTCTACTTTCTTTAGATCCACCTGAATACCATCACTGGACACCACGTTGTTGGAAACACGTTCTCAAGGCTTTATACTAAAACGTGTGTTCTTATGTGTAGGTTTTGATGAATGACAAACAAGCACAAATTGATATATGCGAAGTTCAAGTACAAGCGCACAATTGGTGGATAACGAGATTCAAGCACAAGACAAAGTTTTATAGTTTAAATGAGTCATTCTTAATTGTGATCTTGATCCGACAACTTGACTCATGACATGGCTTCTCTCGTAAAACTATTTTTACAAAATCATGCATATTTAATTTAATGCTAAATGATTTTAAATCATGCATATTTACTTCAGTCAAAATAATTTTTAAACATGCCTCTAAAATCTGGACTAAGATAATCGATTATGTACTTATGATAATCGATTATGTTAAGCCAAGACTGCATGACAATCGATTGTGAACTAATGATAATCGATTGTGTTAAGGCAGTGAGCATCAGGTTTTTCAAACCTGCATGACAATCGATTGTGAACCTTATGACAATCGATTGTGATGAGGCAGTGTCCATCAAAGTTTTTCAAAACTCAGAATAATCGATTGTGAAGCTAATGACAATCGATTGTGCAGGGACAATGTCCATCAGATTTTTTATAAGTCACAAAATAATCGATTGTGAACATATGACAATCGATTGTGTTGAGGCAGTGTCTTCCAGACTTTTTCAAAGTTATTAAATAATCGATTGTGAGTATATAATAATCGATTGTCACGAGGTAGTTTCTAAATGATTTTCAAAGTCTGATAAATAATCGATTGTTAACATTGCACAATCGATTGTGAAGCTGACCGTTATCGTAAAGTTTTCAAATACCGTCAGGTAATCGATTGTTGATTTTGTACAATCGATTGTTGATATTAAAATCTGGAAAAGATTTTTTGAACGTTGCTGAATAATCGATTGTTGATTTTGTACAATCGATTGTTCAAATTAAAATCTGGAAAGGATTTTTTGAACGTTGATGAATAATCGATTATTGATTTGGTATAATCGATTGTTTTACGTAAAATCTAGAAATTATTTTTTGAATGTTGCCAATAATCGATTGTTGATCTTGGACAATCGATTGTTAAGCGTAAAATCTTGGATTGATTTTTGGAACGATTGGCAAACAATCGATTGTGGTCTCCTGACAATCGATTGTCACAGAGTAAAATCAGCAACTCTTGATTGACAATTAGACAACAGTAATGCCAAGTTTTTCAACTATAAATACAGCTTCATTTCAGTGTTTTAAACACAACAACACACGACAACTGGTCATTCTATTGCTATAAGCTTGCATACTATTGTTTATCATTTTATATTCATTTCAAAAAGCTTTTGAGAGCCAAAGTCTTGTCCATAGTTGTTGTGATCTTGAGCTTACTTCTTTTACTCATATCTACTCATTAAGGAGTGCTTTGTTTGAGTGTTTAGTGTTTTGTACACTTGTAAGAGAATTGTGATTCTCTTGTTGTAAGGAACTTGTGTTTCCTTGGTTGAAGTCTTGGAGTGTTGTATCTCCGAGCAAAGGTGTTAAGGCTTGTGTCCTTAAGTTGTAAAGGTTGGTTAGGCACCCGTAAGCTTAACAGTGAAGTCTTGGAGTGTTGTATCTCCGAGCAAAGGTGTTAATGCTTGTGTCCTTAAGCTGTAAAGGTTTGTTGAGCACCCGTAAGCTTGACAAGTTAGTGGAAAATCTCGAGAGAGTCTCTCGGGGACTGGACTAGCCACGTGTTGTGGTGAACCAGAATACATCGGTGCGTACTTTATTATTTATCGCACTTATTTACTTCCTGCAATTTTTTAATTCCGCAAAGTTTACGCTAATTTTTATTATAACGCTATTCACCCCCCCTGTAGCGTTAAGCGTATTATCTAACACACGTTTCCAAAAAATGCCACAGAACTAAGCAAGAATTACTTGGAGAACTTTGCATAGAGCTTCTCCTCTCTTAGCCTTTGCAATGCAACTCTCAAATGCCGTGCGTGCTCCTTCTGGCTACGCGAGTATACCATGATGTAATCAATAAACACAATCACAAACGAATACAAATACGGCCGAAATACATTGTTCATCAAGTGCATGAATGCAGATGGGGCATTGGTCAGCCCAAATGACATAACTAGAAACTCATAATGGCCATATCTCATCCTGAAAGCTGTCTTCATAATATCAGAATCCCAAATCTTTAGCTGATGATAGCCTGAACGAAGATCAATCTTAGAGAAAACCTTAGCTTCCTGAAGCTGGTCAAATAAATCCTCAATACGGGGCAATGGATACTTAATTTTTCATTGTCACTTTGTTCAACTTCCTGTAGTCAATGCACATTCTCATTGTGCCATCCTTCTTCTTTTAAAATAATACCGGTGCGCCCCACGGCAACACACTCGGGCGAATGAACCCCTTATCTAGGAGTTCCTGCAGCTGATCCTTCAACTCCTTTAGTCTGCTAGTGCCATATGATAGGGAGGAATAGAAATGGGCTGAGTGCCCGCACTAAATCAATACCAAAGCCAATATCCCTGTCCGGCGGCATGCCCGACAGGTCTGCTGGAAACACATCAGGAAATTACCTCACCATGGGGGATGAATCAAGACTAGGAGCCTCAGCTCCAACATCCCTCACAAATGCCATATATGATAAACACCCCTTTCCAACCATCTGCTGGGCCTTTAAGAAAGAGATTACCCTACTGGGTACATAATTAGTTGTACCACGCCACACGATCCTCGGGACACCCAGCATAGCCAACATGACTATCTTGGCGTGACAATCTAGAATAGCATGGCACGGTGATAGCCAATCCATGCCCAGAATAACATCAAAATCTACCATGCTCAATAGCAGCAGGTCGGGTCTCCAGACCCCTAATAGTAACAAGACAGGACCGATACACGCGGTCCACAATAATAGTATCACCTACCCGGGTGGACACATACATAGGTAACACTAAACACCCTTGGGTAGTCCCCAAATGAAGAGTAAAGTAAGAAGATACATAAGAATATATGGTTCCGGGATAAAATAAAACTGAGGCATCCTTGTGGCAGACTTAAATAATACTTGTAATAACAATATCCCAAGCAACAACATCTGACCTGCCCTGAAGAGCATAGCAACGAACCTGACCACTACCAGATCGCCCCCCTGGGGCGACCCTTAACTGCCTTACCCTTACCCCTAGGTGACTGGGCGGGTGCTAAAGACACTGGGCCAGAAGATGAGGTCTGGTCCCTCTGCTGAGATCTACCGCCATGAAGTCGAGGACAATGTCTCTTCAAATGACCAAACCCACCACACTCGAAACAACTGCCTGGAGCTAGAGAAGGGGAATGAAGGGAACCCCTCGCACTAGAGTAGCTGGCCGAAGAACTAGGCCGAGATGAACCCTGATCAGATGGAGCATATGACGAACCCTGCGTTGGAAGTGCTCTCAGAGATGGCTGACCCTGCTGAGAGCCCTGATAACCCCGACCAGAAGATGAACCACGGTACTCAAACCACGCTAGATGTGGAGCTATGAAAGATCGGCCCCTGCTCTGCTGAAACTGGCTCCTAGACGGAGTACCACTGGGGCCACCTGATCCCCGAGGCCTCTTGGCCTCCCTCTCCTCTCTCTCCTGACGGCGAGCCATCTCAATATTGCTGGCTATATCCACCGCCTCCTCAAAGGTATGACTCAGGACCCTCTCTCGAGTCATCAAAATACGAATGGGATAAATGAGCCCGTCCACAAATCGTCTAATCCTCTCCTGACCCGTCTAGACCATCCTTGGAGCATAACGAGCTAACTTGCAAATCTCATCTCATACTGCATCACAGACATATCCCCCTGGCGAAGCAACTCAAACTGCCATCGTAACTCCTCTCTCTGCGACCGAGGTACCCACTTCTCCAAAAAGATAGTGGATAACTCCTGCCAAGATAACGATGATGACCCTACCGGCCTACGCCGCTCATATGCCTCCCACCAGGTGAAGGCTGCTCCTAAGGTGTGAAAAATGGTAAAAGATAACACACTTTTCTCCAAGATCCCTGCTGTCCTGAGCATGCGTCGACACTTGTCGAGAAACCCCTGGGCATCCTAGCCTGGAACACCGCTAAAAGTTGGAGGTGAAAGCCTGCTAAACCTCTCCAGACGACGCTGCTCGTCATCTGGAATCACTGGTACCCCATCACCTTGAACCGGAACAACTGGCTGAATAGGGGTGACTGGCTGAACTGGTGGTGCCTCTAGGGTCTGCAAACCCTGTGCGCCCTGCTCTGGGGTGCAAGCTGTGGGGGTCTGACGACCACCCCCGGTCTGAGAAGTAGCTGCTGCAGTGGTAGCTGATACTACCTGAGCTAACCCGGTGCAAACGGATAAGATCTGAGCCAACGTCTCCTGGAGACCAGGTATCACAATGGGCACTGCCGGTGCCTGAGTAGGTGCTGCTGGGACATCCATAGCTGGAGGCTGGTCCTAAATCTGAACAACCGGGGGGTCTGCATATGCTGTCTCCGCTGGTCTAACTCGACCACGACTGTGGCCAAGCCCACGGCCTCTAGTAGGTGGCACTGGTGGTCGTCTGCGACGTACGGTAGCACGGGTCCTCGCCATCTGCGAGACAAAAGAATAAGAAGTTTCAGTTATTAGATCAACAAAGCCGCACGATAAGAATTCCAAGAAGGTGAAGTGTTTCCTAAAAGTTCTGTAGCCCCCCGAGGATATGATACGGACGTCTACGTACCGATCTGAGAGATTCTACTAAATCGACTCATAACTCGTGAGGCCTAGTAACCTAGGCTCTGATAACATCTTGTCACAACCCAAAACCCGGTCATGATGGCGCCCGGCCGCAAGGATAGGCAAGCCCGACCAAACAACCTCCAAAGAACGGTATTCCAGTCCAAAGAGATACAAATATAAGGTAAAGCACCAAGTTTAGAAATATAAACTCCCAGCCAGGGATAAGCAATACGGATGAAAACACAGATGAGCCAACAATGTTCCCAAAATCCATGGGGTCACGAGTATAGAGCCTCTATTAATACTGAATAAAAGTCTGAATGGAAATGATACAAATGTTTGACAAAAACTACAAAGGAACAGACTGATAAAGATAGAGTAAGCGGTCCTGCGGACGCTGGGAAGCTACCTCAATAATCTGGTAGCCCGGATAAGCAACATCAGCAGCACTAGATCTCTAGAGCACCTGCATCTGCACACAAGGTGCAGGGAGTGTGGGGTGAGTCTACCAACTCAGCGAGTAATAGGCATGTATAAAAACCCGAAGATAAGAGAACACGAAATAATACAAAATGAAGTTATCTAGAAGTTCTATACAGTACAAGCCTCAGAGATATACATATAAAGGAATAGGAAATAAATGAATGAGATGCAATGCAATGCATGAACGCTACGGAACGTGCAGCCCGATTCATTTGGGTACCCGAGCTCACTGTGGGGGTTCAGACTCCGCAGGGGCTCCTACAGCCCAAGCGCCATATCATACAGTGCCAATAGTTACCACTATTTCCATTACAATACACGGTGCCAATAGTTACCGCTGTTTTCATTTCAATACACGGTTCCAATAGTTACCACCGTTTCCATTTCAATACATGGTGTCAATAGTTACCACCGTTTCTATTTTCAAACACGGTGCCAATAGTTACCACTGTTTTCAAGAAATAATATACAGTCCAGAAAAATAGTGGGATAATGATCGTCAGCCCGAAATATCATATAAGAATCATTTGAGTTTTAAAAACATAGAAAGACGGCTGAGTTTGCAAAAATAGTGTTAAAAACCCTGGATTGAATTCAAATAATGTGAAAATCATGCTAACTCTGATATATCAATCCATGAAGGATTCTAAAAGTCGGCACAAGGCCCCAAACATGGCATCAAGCCCTAATATCAGCAATATAGTATGCGAAGCAATCGTCAACAGAACACTATTTACCCATCGGATTGTACCGAGTCACAATTTTGAACATACACGACCCCGCACGAACCATGGAGTGCATTTCTAGCCTCATAATAGCGCCACAATGTGATATGCCAGGGCACCAAACCCTCAAGTCATCGTCTACACCCATTACTCACCTCAATCCAGCCGCAAACTAGATCCCCAATGCGTTTCCCTTGAGAATCAACCTCCGCGGATGCCGAATCTGATCAAAATCAATAGGAATACGTCAAAATAACCCAATCGAAATAACTCGAAATAAACACAAAAACACAAAGTTGGAAAAACCAGAGCCCGGGGCCCACTTCTCAATATCCAGGAAATTTTACATCAAAATGATCCTCATCTCGCTACAAGTCTGTACATATAAAATTCATCAAAATCGGAGTCCAATTGCTCCTTCAAATCCTCAATATACATTCAAAATTCCAAGCCCTAGTTCATCTCCTTTTTGATTTGATTCCAAAAATTTAAGGGCTAAATTCATGTTTAAAAGATGTTTTAAGTCCATAAAACTTACCTCTAATTAGTGCTCTTTGAATTCCTCTTCAATTTGCTCCAAAATCTTTCCAAGATGTCCAACAATGGAGGAAATAAGGCCTTGCTCACGGATGAAATGTAATTTAAAAACTCTTTGCCCAGCTGAACGACCTTTTTGTCGCGAACGCGGAGCCCACCCACGAACGCGAAGGCCAACTGCCTCTCCTTCTACGCGAATGCGACATCCAGTCACAAAACGTGATGCATATACCCTGGGTCCCTCAAGAGCCCCCTTCACGAACGCGTCACCTCTTTGCGAATGCGACGTGCACAATATACTGGCCCTCAAAATCCTTCTATGCGAACGTGTTCAACGAACCGCAAACGCGATGCCTAACTTCCCAAAACAATGCGAACGCGAAGACCAAATTCCAGGCCTCCCAATTTCCTCTACTCTTCGCGACTCATCCATGTGAACGCGAAGAGTGTTTCTCTGCAAGACCAACAGCTGTGCACCAGCATTCTTCCATGTCCAAATATATCCCGGTTTACCCTCCGAAATCAACCCGAGGCCCCCGGGATCTCAACCAAAAGCACCAACATGGCCAATTACCTCATTCAAACTTGCTCGGTCCATAAAAACACTAACATTAACATCAAAATCACCAAATTCCTCAAATTCAAGGCTAAGTCAAACTAGAACTTTTCCAAATTCGCATTCGATGCCGAACCCAAACAAACGAAGTCCGAATGACCTGAAATTTAGCACACATATCCAAATTCACCTAACAAAGCTACTGCAACTCTCAGAATTCCATTCCAACCCTCGTATCAAATTCTCGCATACCATCCGGATTTCTCCGAAATTCCAACTTCGCCAAAATAGGCTAACTTTCACTCCGGACCTCATAATTCACTTCCGTTTTCACTCCTAAGTCATAAATCATCCTCCGAAACTGGTCGAATCATCAAAAATCCATTCCGAGCCCACTAACTCACAAGTCAACGTCTTGTTGACTTTTCCAACTCAAGCTTTCCTTAAAGAGACTATGGGTCTCATTTCTAACCAAATTCAACCCAACACACTTCAAATTCACAAAACACATATATCAACACACGGGGAAGCATAAAACGGGGATAACGGGGCTGAAATACAATAAGGCAGCGGATCGGGTCATCACATTTAATCCACTCCTAGTACCCAAGGTTATGAATTATTTCCTTCAAGGATAGAACGAAATACACATTGGTGTAGTAGTACTTAAAACCCCACTATTTTAGCGAACACAAAGTTTGGCATCAAATCAACTTATTGTGACTTTCTTTGAAGTTAAAGTATGCAGAATAAAGGTGGAGAACTTATAAATTCATATGGAAATTCTGAGAGAATGGACTTGTTTATAGCCAATGTTGGGCTGGAAACGGAAGAGGTGCCACTCTTCAGAATGGCTGTTTTATGCAAAAAGACCATAGCATAATTGCCATTACATAAATGGCTATTTACTCAATAATAAACAGGAAAAATTGAAGAAGGTGGTTAATTTTCTGTTACAAAAATAGAAAACGAAAAAATAGAAAACGGTTGGATTTCTTAATAAGATTATTGGATTCAATATTAATATTCGGTTATTAAAATAGATATTTAATAATGTTTGAGTTAATATTTACTATTAACGAATAAATTTGGTCAAAAAAATTAATCAATCAATCATTTGACAAAATCCGAATTCGAATCTAAATTCGAGCCGAGCGAGCGACGGTGACGCCGCGAGGCTTGCCTTCTTCTCAACTCTTTAAGAGCTAGAAGAAGATCAATTGCTTATATACCCATAAAAAACCTCTTCCTCATCCAATATGGGACAATGTCCCTTCATCAAGGAGGAAATCTCAAATGAAACTCAAATATTTTATTTTCCCTCCATTTCCAATTCACTCTCTTTAAGCATTAATATACTTAAAAAACAATCCTCCCACATGAATGTGGAATGGCTATATCATAGAAACATGCATGAAAAACTGTGTGATTCTCAAGCAAGGATTAGTTGCATCTGGATAAGTAAGTTTCCCTTTGAACTTTCCGTAGTAAACTTATGTCGGATATACTCGGTCAATCGGTAGATTTGATATCTTTGAACCGTCAAATTTTGGTGTATACCTAGAAAACCACAAGTCACACACCCAACCCTTAACCGTCTTTGGTTCTCATTGTTGTGTTCATTTCAACCATGAACATCGCATGGTTTCATAAGTGCGTAGAGAACTGGCCTTACAAATTCTCCATGAATCGGCTAAAACTTCGTACTTATATAAGTGATTCCTAAATGTGTCATCCCGTATATATACTATTTGATATACCGCATATCAAATTTAGTAATCATTAAAGAGCCTTGATGCTTTATCCTTGGTACTGAACATTGTCTCATCATGAGAATGTAGCAATATTTTAGTTGACAATATTGAACCGTCATTAATGACTTTGTTTGATTTCCTTGAACCAAAATCTTGGGATCTTCAGTCTTCTAGGTAGAGTTATCGCCACAATTACTTGTTCTCGGACATAGTCCCATTCCCCTTGATGATTTCTCAACTACCTCTATAGTTAGGCCTTTTGCAAGTGGATCCGATACATTATCACTTGACTTTACATAGTCAATCTTATTAATTCCTCCAGAGACTAATTGCCTAACGATTTTATTTCTTCGTCATATATGACGAGATTTATTGCTATACATAACTCTCCCAGCCCTTCCAATTTCTGCTTGACTATCACAATGTATGCATATTGGTGCCAATGATTTGGGCCAGAAAGGAATGTCTTCAAAGAAACTCCGGAGCCATTCAGTTTCTTCACCGGCTTTATCTGAGGCTATGAATTCAGCCTTCATTGTATAGCAGGCGATACAAGTTTGTTTGGATGCTTTCCAAGATACCGCTCCTCTACCAATAGTGAATACATATCCACTTGTGAACTTAGAATCAGTTGAAACGGTGATCCAATCTGCATCATAGTATCCCTCAATCACCGCAGGATATTTACTATAGTGCAAAGCAAACTTCTGGGTGTTCTAAATATCCCAAAACCTATTTCATTGCCATCCAGTGAGATTTACCTCGAATGCTCGTGTATCGACTCAATTTACCTATAACATAATTTATATCTAGTCGTGTACAATTCATGATGTACATTAAGCATCCCAGTATACGAGAATAATCCAATTGTGATATGCTTTGACATTTGTTCTTTACTAACGCAAGATTCACGTCAATTGGAGTCTTTGCAACTCTAAACCCTAAATGCTTGAATTTTTCAAGTACTGTCTTAATATAATGAGATTGTGACAATGCCCAACCTTGAAGAGTCTTATGGATATTAATTCTCAAAATTAAATCAGCAACTCCCAAGTCCTTGATGCCGAGCTTGCCAGTTAGCATACACTTAGTCGCATTTATACTGGCTATGGCATTTCTCATTATCATCATATCATCCATATATACGCTAACAATGACTATGTGATTTGGAATATTTTTAATTCACACATATTTATCATATTCATTTATCTTAAAATCATTTGACAACATTATTAGGTCAAATTTTGCATGCCATTATCTGGTTGCTTGTTTTAGTCCGTAAAGGGACTTAACAAGTCTACAGACCTTCTTTTCTTTATGTGGAACCACAAACCCTTTAGGTTGTTCCATGTAGATTTTCTCCTCCAAATATCCATTCAAGTAGGCCATCTTAACGTCCATTTGATGAATTTCAAGACCATACATTGCAGCTAATGCAACTAACATCCGTATGGACTTAATTCTTGTAATTTGGGAGTATGTATCAAAGTAGTCAAGACCTTCTTGTTGTCTATACCCTTTCAAGTCTTGCCTTAAATTTATCAATAGTGCCATCATTTAAAGGTTTATTTCCATGAGGATGATCAACCAATTCCCATGTATGCATGTTCAATATGGATTCTATTTCATTGTTGATTTGCCTCTTTCCAAAACAATGACTTCGAAGAAGACACATCTTCTTTAAATGTTTGAGGCTCATTCACCATTATGAAAGTCAAAAAATCTGGTGCAAATGAAGTAGATGTTCTTTGACGTTTACTACTTCTTGGATCCTCTTGATTAAATGTACTTTCCTTTGTTTCTTCCCGAGGTCGTTAGATCCTTCACCAATCGAATCACACTCATTTTTATATGGATATATATTTTCAAAGTACTCAACATTATCTGATTCTATAACCGTATTATTATGAATGTCGGGATTTTATAATTTATGAAGTAGAAATCGATATGCTTTACAATTGGTCGCATATCCTTTGAAAACACAATCAATGATTTTTATTCCTATTTTTATCCTTTTGGGTTTAGGGACTTGCACTTTTGCCAAATACCCCACACTTTAAAATAATTAAAGTTGTGCTTCCTTCTTTTCCATTTTTCATATGGAATGGATTTTGTTTTGCTCTGGGGTACTCAATGTAGTATTAGGTTAACTGTGAGATTGGCTTCCCCCCACAAGTTCTGTGGAAAACTGGAACTTATCAACAATGTGTTCATCATCATTTCTTTAGTGAATGATTCTTTCTTTCTGCAACCCCATTGGATTGGGGCGTGTAAGGGGCGCTGTTTGATGAATAATTTCATATTCTAAACATGTTTATTAAAAGGGAGATTTATATTCACCACCCGTACCACTTCTTATCATTTTGATTTTCTTGTTAAGCTGCGTTTCAACTTTATTTTTGTATTGCTTCTATTTCTTCATTTTTACTATTAACTAAGTAAACATAGTAATATTGATTACTATCGTCAATAAAAGTTATAAATACTTCTTTCCACCGCGAGATGATATTGGCTTCATGTCTCAAATATCTGTATGAATTAAGTCTAAAGGATTTGAATTACTCTCAACTAACTTATAAGGATGCTAAACATACTTAGACTCCACACATACTTGACATTTTGATTTTTCGCATTCAAACCTAGTCAATACTTCCAAATTTATCATTTTCCACAAGGTTTTATAATGATACGACCCAAACGTATATGATATAAATCATTTGACTAAAGTAAGTACGACGAAGCTAAAATTTTATTATTATTCTCAACAACCATTACACTCAGCTTGAAAAGGCCCTTAGTGAGGTAACCTTTTCCTACAAATATTGTGTTCTTACTTATTACAAACTTATTGAATACAAAAACATATTTAAAATCATTCTTAATAAGAAGTCTAGCAGAGATAAAATTCTTCCTAATCTCAAGAATATGAAGGACATTGTTCAAAGTCACCACTTTGCCAGAATTCATTTTCAGAAATATCTTCCCACGTCCTTCTATCTTGGCCATTACACAATTTACCATAGAAATCGTCTCTTCGGGTCCAACAACAACATATGTAGCAGAAGCTTCCCCAACATCACAAACATGGCGATTGGCTCCAAAATCAATCCACCACTCCTTAGGATTTCCTACCAGGTTGCATTCAGAAAGCATAACACACAAGTCATCAACATCTTCATGCTTTTCAACCATGTTTCCTTGACCCTTCTTCTTGTCTTTCTTTGGAGCACGACACTTGTGACGACCCGACCTGTCATCTTATGTGTTACTGCTTTGTTTCCCCCTTATTGTGTTGTTTCATGTTTCAATACCAGTATTAGAGTTGATCGGGTGTAATTGAATTTATTTTGGTTGAAATTAAGGCACATGGCCTCTTAGAAGGAAGCTTATTTTGGAAAATTTAACCGGAAGTTGACTTGTGAGTTAGAAGGATCGGATGTGATTTTCGATGATTCGGTTAGCTTTGGGAGATGATTGTGACTTAGGAGAGCGATCAAAATTGAATTTGGAGTCCGGTGAAGAATTAGTCTTGAATTGGCGAAGTTTGAATTTTGGCGGATCCCGGTTGATAGGTGAGATTTTGATCCGAGGGTCGGAATGGAATTTAGAGAGTTGCAGTGGATTTTAGGTGAGTTTTGATATGTTTGTAAATTTTTCAGGTCATTTGGACGCCGTTTAGTTGGGTTTTTGATCAAATGTACAAATCGGAAGCTTTGAAGAAAAATAGGCTCGAATCCATGGTAATTTGATGATTTTGTGTTGTTGTGTGTGTTTTGAGGATTGGAACAAGTTTGTATGGGGTCTTGGGATATGTTAGTACATTTGGTTGAGGTCCCGGGGGCCTCGGGGTAATTTCGTGTGGCTTTCGGGATGAAATCTTAAGTTGAGAAGTGGCAGATCTTGTTGGTGTCTGGTATGAGCGCTTCTGGGGAAAATGGACCGCATAAGCGGCTCCGTGAAAGCGTGATGTTGGTCGCATAAGCGGTCAGATGTGGAGCTAGGTAGTTCCACAGCGGAACTCTTTTCGCCTAAGCGAGTCCACAGGAGCGGACGTGGGGTCGCAGAAGCGGACAATGGGGGAGTTGGCCTGGATCATGGATGCGGAAGGATAACCGCATAGGCGGTGACCACGTAAGCGATTGTTGACCGAAAAAGCGGTCCCTAGGAGAAAAGGTTGGACCGCATCAGCGGTCGAAAGGTCGCAGAAGCAAGATCCGCATAAGCGGAGGTATGACCGCAGAAGCGGAAATCGAGCTGGGCAGAAGGGTTAAATTATCATTTTTCGTCCGCGAGGGTTATGCATTTTCTTCCATTATTGAGTATTTTCGGAGCTTCTTGAGAACAATTGAAGAGGAATTCGAAGAGGACCGATTGGAGGTAAGTCTTATGGATTCAAAACGTAATTTAATCGAAGAATCATCCATTAATTCTCTGAATTTGGGTATGAAATTGAAGAAGCAAGGGCTTGAGTTTTTGACATTTACAAATTGGGATTTGATAGGTCATTTGAGCTCGGATTTGGGAGTTCTTGGTATGTATGAAATCGTGGTGAGACGAGGATTCCGGAAATGTAAGTTTCGTAATTTTTCGAGAAGCGGGCCCGGGGCTTAGGTTTTGCTAGTTTCGGGATTCTTGTCATATTCCAATTGTTTTCGATTGGGTATTGTACCATTTGCATATTGTGATGTATTCACTCTGTTTTTGTCTAGATTCGACGCGCGTGGAGGCCGATTTGAGGGGCAAAGGCGTCGCGAGCTTGAGATTTCGCCGGTTCGAGGTGAGTAATACTTGGGAATGATATCCTGAGGGTTTGAAACCCCGGATTTGCACATCTTAGTGCTGTATTATGGTGACTTGCACGCTGGACCTGAGCGTGGCGTCGAGCACCATTGGGGATCGTGACTTGGTCCGTCCCGGTTGTTGGTTTTCACCACGTATTTGCAAATGATTTGTTGTTATCATTATGACTTTGGCTTATTGCCATACTTGGGGCTTATTGCCGATTGTTTGAACTCTTTGTGTGCTATCATCAATGTTTTACTCACTATTTGAAATATTATTTGAACTCAGTCCATGTGATTTACACTGTTTCATGAACTCGAATATATTTTTACTAAAACTTGAGTTTTAACTGATATTTGAACTATTATTTGAGCTGAGTATTATTGTTTTACTGATGCCCGAGGGGCTTTTTGACAATTTTTAACTGATTGAGGTTGAGGGCCATACGTGAGGGCATGAAGATGATGTAAGGAGGCTTTAGGCCTCGAGTGTTATGTGTATATGTGCATATACATGCATTGTTCGGACTTCACGCCGCAGTAGCATATTGCATGGATCGGGCTGCACGCCACAGCGGTGTGATATTAATATTGCGCTTGGGCTGTAGGAGCCCCTCCGGAGTCAAAACCCCCACAGTAAGCGCGGGTACCCAATTGGATCGGGCTACGCGCCGTAGCGGTAATATGCATTGCATTGCATTCATGCAAGTACTCCTGCTTGAACTATGTGGCATGACATTTAGCACTCATATATCATTAACATACATACTGTTACTTGCCTTGTTGACCAGATACCCTGGTGTTATATGTTAAGGAGTGCTGAGCCCGAGAGGCTGATGTTGGATATTGTGAGTTGGGAGTGAGCCCGCGGGGCTGATACTGTACTGAGAGGTTGATACTGAGCCCGAGGGGAAGGTTTCTGATTACTTCCTACATGTTGAAATTACCTTTGCAACTGTTGAAAAAGCATATTTTCAAAGAGATTTTGAACTGATCTTGAGATTTCTAAAGGATTTTTCACAGTATTTCGAT
Organism: Nicotiana benthamiana; assembly: GCA_034376525.1. Lineage (NCBI taxonomy): Eukaryota > Viridiplantae > Streptophyta > Magnoliopsida > Solanales > Solanaceae > Nicotiana > Nicotiana benthamiana. Next base: position 12,793,915 of record CM067331.1, on the reverse strand, counting down.
TTTCCTAAAAAAGGGTTGTTCTGTCTTTTATAGCAGTCTGGTGTTATCGTACGTGTTTTCTTATCGCTTAGAGATTATTCTTATTACCACTGAGTTGGAAGTACTCATTTTACTCCCTGCACCTCGCGTGCAGTTGCAGGTACTGATCACCCGGTAGCGGTTTAGTAGCGGATTGAATGTTTTGCTATCGTAGCTAAGTTAGGTGACCGCCGACGTTTGCGACATCGAGATTCTTCTTCTTCTTGATTCCCAGATTTTACTCTATGTATTGTTGACTTCACTCCTAGATGCTCATGACTTGTGACACCCCGGTCTGGTTGTATTGGAATGAAATTTTATAGTTAAATGGTATTAAGTAATATTTCTATTCATTTATATTTAATAGCTGCCTAAAGAGTTTTTTGGGTTGTTGGCTGGCCTTGTCTTCACGAGAGGCGCCATCACGACTGGGTATGGAATTGGGGCCATGACAACACTCATTAGATTTTTCCCAGCTTTCCCATAGTTGTAGCAATTTCCGTTGAACTGCTTCTTGCTTACGTTGATTTTTGCTCCAGAAGCCTGCTTCCTCTTTCTCTTATTTTGAGAACTATCCTCAATAGTGTTTGCTTCCATTATTGTTGAGCTTCCACAACCTCTCTTTTTAGCAGCTTTGTTGTCCTCTTCGATTCTCAAGTGAACAATGAGATTTTCAAGCGACATCTCCTTGCGTTTGTGTTTTAAGTAGTTTTTGAAGTACTTCCACAAAGGAGGCAACTTTCCATTCATCGCTGCTACTTACAATGCTTTATTGATGAAAAGACCTTCAATGAAAATTCTGTTAGTAAAAATACTAAAATTACTACTTTCAACATCAATATTGATTGGATTTATACCTTCAGCAAGGAGATCGTGAATAATCACTTGTAATTCTTGGACTTGGGTAATGACAGACTTACTATCTATCATTTTGTAGTCCAAAAACTTAACGGCAACGAATTTCTTCAAACCGACATCTTCAGTTTTGTATTTCTTTTCAAGCGCAGTCCACAATTCTTTTGACGTCTCCACGCCACTGTAGATGTTATACAGATCGAACTCCAGTTAGCTAAGAATATAATTCTTGCACAGAAAATTAGAATGCTTCCACGCCTCAATCACAAGAAATCGTTCAGTCTATGGAGTTTCATCGAGCAGCACAGGAATATCTTCCTGATGAACTTCTGTAGACTTAAAGTAGTCAAGCAGAAGAACATCTTTTACCTCCAGCGCTTGAAATCAATTCGGAAAAATTTTCTGGGTTTTTTGCAGGTGCCAATGCTGGTGTTCGGCTTGTTGATACATTGGCAGTCACCATTGGAATAACCTGGTTCCTGTTATCATTAGTCATTTTTATAAAAGAATGACATAACAAACGTTAAATTCACGTAGATTTCAATCTCCAACGTAGTATAAAACCACAACGGTTTTAATCTCCAGAATAATGAATATAACACAAATACAAAATATAAATTAAATTCTGTAAGCTTTTTAGTAAACTGTATTTGTAAAATAATTCCGGAGAAATAATATAATATAAATAAAAATACAAATAAAACAGAAGTTAATCCGAGCCCCATTGAATTTATAGTGTTTCGTTAAAGAATTGAATCTTCTCCTAGTACCCAAAGTTCTGGTTTATTTCCTTCCAGGATAGAACGAGTTACACATTGATGTAGTGGAAATTCAAACCCCAGTGTTTCAGCGAACACAAAGTTCGTTAGCAAATCACACTTACTGTTGCTTTCTTTGAAGTTAAAAGTATGCAGAAGTAAGGAGGAGAACTTAGAAATTCGTATGGGAGTTCTTAGAGTAGGGGTGTTCATGAAAATCCGAAAAATTGAACCAAATCGAAAACCAAACCAAACCGACCCAAAAAACAGATATATTTTGGTTTGGTTTTGAATTTTAAAAACCGATCAAATTTAGTTTTGTCTTGGTTTCAATAAAAAAACTGAACCAAACCGCCTATAGAAGTAACTATTTTAAATTTATTATTACACCTATATATATGTATATTTTTATACAAATTTTCAAAAATATTAATATTTTGCACTTGTATAGTTCTTTACCTTTGCATTCTAGTTTGATTGGTAATTTTCTTTTGTTAAGTGTAAGAATACATTTCGTGTTAAAAATAATATATATTAATTGAGTCCTTAAATGATTCATCACTATTTGATTCAATTATCATCAATATATCTTGTTAAATAATAGATTTCTTAAAGGGAAATTGATTTGATAGTGTTACGTTGAAAATGTGGTCGCCGAAATATGTGTTTTGTGGTGTATGTCTTATATTTAAGAAAAAACTAACAAATAACCGAAAAAACCAAAAAACCCGATCGAGAAAAAATTGACTTAATTGGTTTGGTTTGATTTTAATATTTGAAAAACTTACTTGGTTTGGTTTTTTTAAGGAAAAACCGATCCAAACCAAACCATGAACACCCCTATCTGAGAGAATGGACTTGTATTTGTAGCCAATATTTAGTTGAAAATTGAAGAAATGTAACTCTTCAGAATAGTTGTTTAGGCAAAACGGCCATAGCATAAATGCCATAAAAAATGGCTATTTACTTAATAATAAACCGGGAGAATTGAAGTGGGTGGTTGATTTTCTATTACAAAAACAGAAAACGGTTGGATTTATTATTAATATTATTAGATTTAATATTAATATTTTGTTATTATAATGGATTTTAATAATATTTGTGTTAATATTTGTTATTAACAAATAAATGTGGTCCAAAAACCTATTTAAGCAATCATTTGACCAAAATTCGAATCCGAATCCGAGCCGAGTGACGACGACGACGACAATATGATGCTTTCGTTCTTCTCAACTATTTAAGAGCTAGAAGAAGAGCAATTGCTTATATTCCCATAAAAACCCTCTTCCTCTTCCAATATGGGACAATGTCCCTTCATCAAGGAGGAAATCTCAAATGAAACTCAAATATTTTATTTTCCCTCCATTTCCCATTCACCATGTTTTAAGCATTAATATACTTAAAAAACCCAACAATCCTCCACATGAATGTGGAATGGATATATCATGGAAATATGCATGAAAAACCGTTCCATTCGCAAGTAAGGATTAATTGCATCTGGATAAGTAGGTTTTTCTTTGAACTTTTCATAGTAAATTTATGTCGGAAATACTCGGTCAATCGGTAGATTTGATATCTTTGAGCCGTCGAACTTTGGTGCATACCTAGACAATCATAAGTCACAAAACCAACCCTTAACTGTCTTTGGTTCTCATTCTTGTGTTCGTTTCAGCCATGAACACCGCGTGGTTTTATAAGTGCGTAGAGAACTGGCCTTACAAAGTCTTCTTGAAGCGGCTAGCACTTCACACTTATATAGGTGATTCCTAAACGTGTCATCCCGTAGATACACTATTTGATATACCTCGTATCAAATTTAGTAATCATTAAACAACCTTAATGCTTTATCCTTGGGACTGAACATTGTCTCGTCACGAGAATGGACCAAATTTTAGTTGACAATGTTGAACAGTTATTAATGACTTTGTTTGATCTCCTTGAACCTAGTTCTTGGGATCTCCAGTCTTCTAGGTAGAGTTACCGCCATAATGACTTGTTCTCGGCCATAGTCCTATTCCCTTTGATGATTTCTCAACTACCTCTCTAGTTAGGCCTTTAGTAAGTGGATCTGATATATTATCACTTGACTTTACATAGTCAATTGTGATAATTCCTCTAGAGACTAATTGCCTAAAGATTTTATATCTTCATCGTATATGACGAGATTTACCATTATGCAAAACTCTCCTAGCCCTTCCAATTACCAGTTGACTATCACACTGTATGCATATTGGTGCCAATGATTTGGGCCAAAATGAAATATCTTCCAAGAAATTCCAGAGCCATTCACTTTCTTCACCGGTTTTATCTAAGGCTATAAACTCAGCCTCTATTGTAGAGCAGGTGATACAAGTTTGTTTGGATGACTTCTAAGATACCTCTCCTCCACCAATAGTAAATACATATCCGCTTGTAGACCTGATCCAATTTTCATCACAGTATCCTTCATTCACCGCAGGATATTTACTGTAGTGAAAAGTAAAGTCTGGGTATGTTCTAATTATTCCAAAACTCATTTCATTGCCATCCAATAATATTGACCTGGATTGTTTGTGTATCGACTCAATTTACTTTAGCACAAGCTATATATGGTTGTGCATAATTCATGATGTACATTAAGCAGCCCAGTACCGAGCATAATCCAATTGTGATATGCTTTGGCCTTTGTTCTTTGCTAATGCAAGATTTACGTCAATTCGAGTCTTTGCAACTTTAAACCCTAAATGCTTTAATTTTCAAGTACTTTCTTAATATAATGATATTGTGACAATGCCAAACCTTGAATAGTCTTATGGATCTTCATTTCCAGAATTAAATCAGCAACTCCCAACTCTTTCATGTCAAGCTTTCCAGTTAGCATACGCTTTAGTCGTATTTATGTTGGCAATGTCATTACTCATTATCAACATATCATCCACATATAAGCAAACAATGACTGTGTGATTTGAAATATTTTTAGTGCACACACATTTATCATATTCATTTATCTTTAAATCATTTGACAATATTATTTGGTCAAATTTATCATGCCATTATTTGATTGCTTTTTTTAGCCCGTAAAGGGACTTAACAAGTCTAAAAACCTTTTTTTCTTTACCTGAAACTACAAAACCTTCAGGTAGTTCCATGTTTATTTCTTCCTCCAAATCTCCATTCAAGAAGGCAGTCTTAACATCCATTTGATGAATTTCAATGCCATACGCTGCAGCTAATGCAACTAATATGGACTTAATTCTTGTAACTGGCGAGTATGTATCAAAGTAGTCAAGACCTTCTCATTATCTATACCCTTTGACTATATGTCTTTCCTTAAATTTATCAATAGCGCCATCATTTAACGGTTTATTTCCAGGAAGAAGATCAACCAATTCCCATGTATGGTTTTTCAATATGGATTCTATTTCACTATTGACTACCTCTTTCCAAATAATGATTCCGTAGAAGACATAGCTTCTTGAAATGTTTGAGGCTCATTGTCCATGAAGAAAGTCACAAAATCTGGTCCAAATGAAGTAGACATTCTTTGGCGTTTACTACATTTTGGATCCTCCTAATTAAATGTGCTTTCCTTTGATTCTTCCCGAGGTCGTTTAGATCCTTCATCAATCGACTCATATTCCTTTTTGTACGGATATATATTTTCAAATAACTCAGCATTAGATTCTATAACAGTATTATTATGAGTGTCGGGGCTATTTAATTTATCAACCAGAAATTGATATGCTTTACTATTGGTCGCATATTATATGAAAACACCATCGACACTTTTTGGTCGTATTTTTAACCTTTTGGGTTTAGGAACTTTCACTTTTGCCGAACACCCCCACACTTTAAAATAATTCAAGTTGGGCTTCCTTCCTTTCCATTTTTTCATATGGACTGGATTATGTTTTGCTATGGGGTACTCGATTTAATTTTAGGTTAGTCGTAAGAATGGCCTCCCCCCACAAGTTCTGTGGCAAACCAAAACTTATCAACAATGCGTTTATCATTGTCACACCTCCTTTTTCTAGCCCCGTAAGGGTATAAGGGAGATTTTATTCCAATTTAAGTGACAATCGAAACGAGATTTATTATAAAAAGATTAAGAGTCTCCACTTGGGATAGTTAGGGTGTCCCAAGTCACCAGTTCAAATCCCATATCGAGGAAAAAATTTGACTATATTACAGTCTGCGAACCAAAAATCCGGGTAAGGAATTCTGTTAATCCGGGTAAAGGTGTTTGGGATTTCCGAGTTCCATGGTTCTATCACGGTTGCTCAACTGTTATTACTTGCCTATTATCTAATATTAGAACATTTGGGACCTACGTGCATTTTATCTTTAAAACCACTTTTATTTATTTTAAAGAAGATTTAACGTCGTCTAAAATATATCTTTGGACCGTGCCACATGAAATGCACCTGCAATCCGAAACACATTTTACTTAACGTTATTAAGATTTGGATTTGGGTCACATGAAATGCACACCCGAGTTTAGGAAGGTAATATTATTAAAATAACGCGCCTAAAATAACTATGCGTTTTTAACTTTGCGAGGACAATGAAAAATTTGCTAAATGGCACGCCTCAAGTCCCAAGGATCAAAACAAGATTAACTAAACGAGATCCATGCAATTCTCATTTTTGTTCGGTACGAATCGATTTATTCTAACTTCTAGACTTAGTTATGAGGGCCGTAGCTATTTGTATTATTTAACATGGCACACTTCAACTTAATCAAACGAATTATTCTAAAGTTATCAACTATCCTCTGAACATTGTAGTTCCTAGTATTTTCAATTTGAAGGGCATCGAGATAGTTCAAGATTTAGGATTATAGTTAATGTCTACAACAACTCATTACTAATTGATAAATTAATGGTCTAAGTGACTTAATTAAGCAAGAAGCAATCAGATGATCAAAAGAAAAGGGCCTTAGCAAGAATCAAATTTTAATGAGTCATTCATGCAAGTCAAGCTCAATTTGACCCTTCAACATGTATTTATAATTAAAAAGATCCAAGGTTTAATCTACCACATAAAGGATCACTATAGGCATTTTATGACCTTTAAAACGAGATCCAAATTGATATGATCCATAGCCTGAAAACACGCCTTTAGCCTTAAGGCCAATCCTCCGAAAAAATAGAAACTCATATGTACACTTTGAATCAACATGATGGCTTCTAACAAACTAAATCTTCAAGAGTCGAACCCGACATTATCGAGCTTGAACAGATTTCAAGGAAAAATGCTGCTCTTATTCAACTTTATTTTACCTATATATTTCATCTTGGTAATGTATTACTGAATTTAAAAAAAAATCAAACCAGTCACACAATTTCACTCCTACGTCATGAAGGCCAAATTCAACTAACTAATCAAGTTAAAAAAAATGCTCAAAACCTCATGAAGATTAAATTCAATGTTGACATTCAATTCACAACTTAAGGTTAAAAACAAATAAACCAAACATCAACTACAATTTTATAAAAAAAATTTAGACAAAAGAAGCTAAACATCAGCTACAATTTCATAGCAGAACATATCGAAGATAGCTCATAGAGAACATACTTAGTCGCACAGAGCTAAAATTTAAAGGAAGCGAGGCCAAATAGAGGCTGGAATCAACACCCTTATAGCCCAGACTAAAATTAATTACAAAGAAACAATGAACTAAGCTATAAAATACCATAAAACAAAGTGATAAGACTAAACTCATAACAGAAAGCTGAAAACATGTTTGAACTTTAGAATTTTCATTTTTATTCCTCAAATCAATCTTCACATGAGGTATAATGTAGAAGTGTACCTGGAAATTGAAAAGGAAGAAAGAAGTGAGGAAGCAATAAGCAGCAAACAACCCAGTAATCAACACCCATGAAGAGTAGACCAAACAAACACCAGCTTGATTTAGCCAATGAAACAGTAAAATTCCCTCATAAAAATCGACAGAATAGTAACCCTATCAACAAACTTAAAGCAACTCTTTTCAATACCGAGTTCAATCCATTTTTCACCTTAAAGAAAATCAAAAATTGCTTCAGTAGTGGAAAACTTTTGAATTCAAAGCAGAGAAAGAATGGAATAATATTTTTCATAAGTTTTAGCTATTTGTGATTTTTCTAGAATTGTATCTCTTAAAATCTGCCTTGAAATGCAAGATGGGGTGCCTTTATAGGCAAGGCATTAGGGCAGCCCCCCTAAGAATTAGTTTTCCACCTTAGTCCTTTTTCAATTTTGTTTTTTGCTTAGATATCCCTAGTTAAAAACTTGAATTTCAATTTAACATCTCCACCCAGCTTCCTAGAAGCTTCTCAATCTGTTACATCCTAGATTCCCTAAGCTAACTTCCTAAATTACCCTCCAATACCCTGATTAATTACCCTTCCAGCCCAATTATATTATTGCTGAAACCTATAACCAGTTGTGGGTCAATTTTGAACCAACGATTCAGACCCAAATGGATGGTTCAAGCTGGATCCCAAAGCCCAAACCAAAAATTAAAAACCCCAAATGGCTAATCCGAATGAGATGCACCTCAAAAGCCCAAGATATGAACAAACTGTTGATTTCTTTTAAGGTAACACCAAACCAAAATTAAGCTACATTAACGAAATTAACAAAAGAAAACCAGTTTAAGCCAATTAACATAAAATGCCACAACTCAAAATAAAATTAAAAAGCGGAAGTATGGCAAGCATAAACTTGAAAAAGAAAAACTAAAAGACTAACAGAATGAGCCCTAATTTAATCTTAAGGGGACAACCGGTTCCAAAGTTCTTCAACAAATTCAAACCACGAACATACCAATTGAACATTCATATACAAGGAAGAAGAAGAAGAAGAGAGAGACGAACGAAAATGAACAAAGAAGGAAAAGAATCCACCTAACACTTCGAATTTGCGGCTGACTTCCGATTTAAAATGCAAAATAATATTAATCACTGGTTCTTGGTTAAGAATAGGTAAATAACATTGCTTTGTGACAAAATATTCCCTGAACGCTCAAAAACCCTAAAGAGGAACTCTTGCATGAACCAATTTCTACTCTCGCTCCCTGGACTTGAACCCTTTATTTATGATTCGAGAAGCTTCGGCCAGATTTGAGGGGAACGAAATGGGGATTTGGAAAGAGGGGAGTGAGGGGTGAATTTTAGGGTGATTTGGAGTTCCCTTGCTTGTGAAAATGGTAGAACTCCATAGCTGCTCTAGGGTTGAGGCGAGGGAGATGAGAGATGGGGATGAACAAGGTACTAGGTTTAATGAGAGGATTTCAAACATATTAATTATAATGGGAGATGGAATTTGACGATCCAGCATGTCTTCACGTGAGTTACCGCCCCGTTTTCCCCGTTTTATGCTTCTATATGCTTCATTATATGTGTTTGTAGAAGTTTGAAGTGATTCGGTCAGAGTTTGGTTGGAATTGAGACAAATAGTCTCTTTAAGAGAAGGCTAGTTTGGAAAAGTCAACCGGATATTGACTTATGAGTTAAAGGGCTTAGAATGAATTTCCGACGATTCGGCTAGTTTTGGGTGGTGATTTATGACTTGGGAGTTAAATCAGAGCTGAATTTGGAGGTCCGGTATAGAATTAGGCTTGAATTGGCTAAGTTAATCCGGGAGTCAGAAATTGATTCTGAGTGTTGAAGTAGCTTCGCTAGGTGATTTTGGATATGTTTGTAAATTTTCAGGTCAATCGGACGATATTTGGTCAGGTTTTTGATCGAATGTGAGCTTCGGAAGTTATAGTTGAACTTAGGCTTGAATCCATCTTGATGTGATGATTTTCATGTTAAAGGTTGTGTTTTTATGATTGGAACATGTTCGTATGATGTTCTAGAGTAGGTTGGTGGTTTTGGTTGGGGTCCCGGGGCTTCTAGGTGATTTTGGAAGTTAAAACATATTATTTTTAGCTTGTATAGAGATCAGAATTTTCTGTCATAAATGTTGCAGACCACAAGGCATCGCGTTCGCGGGGTGGTGGACGCGAACGCGTAGAGGGAATCTGGGAGCCTGGGATTTTTTCCTTCGCGTTCGCGAAGGAGAGGCCGGATCGCGTAGTAGTGGAGTCTTCTTGATTGCGTTCGCGTGATATAGTGATGCGTTCGCGTAGGCCAGGCGAGTGGGCCATCGCGTTCGCGTTGTGAGGGCCGCGTTCGCGTATGAGGGCTTGGGGGCGAGATCAGATGAAGCATCACGTTGCCTGGCTAAGGTCTCGAACGCGATGAAGGGATTTTCAGGGCGGATAGAAGGGTTTATAAAAATTTCATCCGCGAGTTAATATCAATTTCCACCATTGTTGAGCACATTTTGGAGCTATTGGACGATGGAGTAAGAGGATTTCACCTAGGTTTCGACTTGAGGTAAGATTTATGAGCTAATTACGTGATTTTATTGAGGAATCATCCATTAATTCTCTGAAATTTGGGGAAAAATTGAAGAAACTAGGGTTTGGTTTTTGAAATAAAAATTAGGGATTTGATGGCCCATTTGGTCTCCGATTTTGATGAAATTTATATGTACGGACTCGTGGTGAGACGAGGACTCCGAAGATGTGAATTTTGTAATTTTTTGAGAAGTGGGACCGGGGCCTCGGGTCTTGCCAACTTCGTGTTTTTGGGCGTTTTTCAAATTCTTTCTATTGGGTTATGACCCATTAGCCTATTATGACATATTCCTTGTTGTTTTGGTCAAATTCTGCACCCGGGGAGGTCGATTCGCGAGGAAATCACAAGGCGAGCTAGGATTTTGGCCGGTTTGAGGTGCGTAATGGTTATGAATGATTTACTGAGGGTTTGAAACTCCGTATTTGCACTAAGCGGTGCAATGTTAAGATGAGACACGCATCTCGTGATGAGCGTGGTGATGTATCTGCTGGGGACTCGGACTTGGTCCATCCCGATTGGTGTCTTACTGTACTTCTTGTTTGAGACTAAGCTTGTGCTCGAATATTTTGGGCTAGTTGCCATGTTTGGGGCCTTGTGCCGATCTGTAGAACTCCAAGGGAGCATGTTGAGCTGTTTGACCTCACTTTACCTATTGGACACACAACATCTGTCCTCATTTGACTGTATATCATGATATAAACCGGACTTTTTAACTTGCACCCTAACTGAGCAATACCTAGAGTTGAATACCATGTTTTAGCCGAGTAGGCCCAAGAGGTCAAGTCTATATTGACTGAGAGGGGTCAAGGACCCCGCAGTAAGGCTATTTGATATATATATACATATATATCGGGTCGGGCTACACGCCGTAGCAGTATATACATATACATGTATTGGATCGGACTGCAGGCCCCAATGTTATATTATAGGGATCGAATTGCATGCCGGAGTAGTATATCATATGGTTCGGACTGCACGCCGCAGTATTATATTATACTGATCGGACCGCATGCCGCAGTAGTATATTATATGGATCGGACTTCACGTCGCAGTGATATATGGATCGGATTGCATGTCGTAGTATTTGAGTACTTGGGCTGAAGGAGCCCCCCGGAGTCTGTACACACTGTGAGCACGTTATTTTTGCTTCACGGAAACTACTCCAAAAGAAATCAAAAAATAAAAACAAGTTACCTTTGGGTACAATTTTGTGATTTTTTGTGTAACATTTTTGTAGTTATTTATCCGTATATGTTTACTTTGTTGTAGTTAATCAAAAAATATATAACATATATGTTGCATGCATATTTAGGATTTAATTGTGCATTTAAGAATTAATTAAACCATAATTTGGTTTTTAAAAGTGAAAATCACAAAAATATTTATTTTTATTCTATTTGTTGTCATTATGTGATTTTATTCAAATAAATGTGTGTGTTAATTATTGTTAATTAATAATTAATATTTGTGTAGTGTTATTTTTTATTTTTACAAATTAATTAGGAATTTTGTTTAATTATAAAGAAGGAAAAGAAAAGAGTGTAAAAATATGAGCCAAATCGGATTGATGCTACTAAACCCCCTTTCCACCCCCAACACGAATATCCAAACCATATCCTTCAAACCTTACCAGAGACGTTCGAACCCTAAATGAAATGCATGAACCCTAGAATTCCAAAGCTTTGGAGTCTATTCAAATCGATGGGAGGTTGAGGTCTAATTGACCTTAATCTAGGTGTTCTCACTTAAGAACACCGCGATTAAGGTCCGTTCGACTTAAAATGGTCGAGTTCGTGGAGACCTTCTTGTCGTTTGTTCTTGAGCTTTAAGAGATAAGTACTTCTTGTCATTCTTTCCTTATTTACGTATATCTTTGTTGTTAGCATGACTGGTCTGATTTGTTTGATTCTTCTATTATTTTCTTCTTTCAATTTTGTTCATATCCATAGACCCTTTAGTTTGGTCCTTTTCTTCTTTTCATTTTTTTGTTATTTGATGTTATTGTTAGTTATGTGTTTAGTCGTAGAATAATTTAGTTCATTCTTATGTTCCCTGATAAACCACTGAAATCCCGAACATGCCTGTTACACCATATTAATTGATTGTTTTGCTATCTGATATAGTTCATATAATCGTTTAATTATAGGTCGTCAACTGAATTCACTTGAAAACTGAAAGAATTTAGAAGAACATGAATTGTAGCTTCTAGTGCTAAATTTCCAGTATGCTTTCTCTTGAGCATATGCCTCTATTCATTAATTTGCTAAGCCGATTCTTATTTGTGTGTTATTTTGTGTTTGTTTACATATTAGTTTAGTCCATTTGATTTTTCTATCATTCTTCTTTCAATTCTGTCCATCTTCAGTAGACCTTTTATTTGGTTGATTTTTTTTGCTCGTTCGATGATTTGTGTGTTTATCATCCAGTAATTAGTTCATATTTGGTCGACTGTTTTACCCCAAATCCAGGAATCGACATGTTTGTATATCCTCTGTTTGTTGTTTATGTGGTTGATTAAAGTTAACTGCAATCACCTTGTTAGTGTGTTTTAATTCTGTTGGTCTGTTGTTAATTGCATCTATGTTATAAACTATATAATCGTCTAAATAAAGTTATTAGTTAGTCTTTCATGGTTGAATGATAAAATTACTTGATAATAGGCTATTATTGTTCAAGTTCAGTAGTTTTGCTTAGACTGTTTCTTTTCTAATGTTGTAATTGGATTGAGCCTGTTGGTACCCAAGTTGAGAAACTGAGCTTATTAGTTTCAATTCATTTTTGTTCAGTAGTAGATGGTTTTGTGTTTATATGTTAATTATACATTCAGTTCTTTGATTTTGTTATTAAAGATTGGCTTTAGCTGTTAATTAGAGGATAATTTCAGAAAACTAGAGGTATAGTTTGTCTTCTGATGTTCAGAATCAGAACAGTGGCAGCTAGTAGGAACCAGGGGTGTTTTAGGAATAGAAAATAAGGAAATTTAGTTTGACTGTTTGGTCTATCCTGTAGGGCCTTAACAACTTTAATTTGAACTAGCGGGATTAAGGGGCCACTAAGTAATAAGTAGGGCACTAATGAGGACATTTCTAAGTGGGATGTGAAAGTTAATAGACAACTATTAGTCGAAGAATACTTTTGTTTTAAATGGACAAATTCAGGTATGATTACCTATCCACAAAGGCCAAAAATCCGAAAAAGGAAAATGTGATTGAGAGGAGAGAATGGAATAAAAAGGGAATTTTCTTTGAAAGAAAGGGGTCAGTCGGAGAGCATTTTTCTGAGGTTTCTTTGAATCCGGAGAGAGATTAAGGCTGATCTTTATTTAAAACTTAAGCTGGCTTGCTTTTCTTGGAGTGTTCAAAATCAGAAGCATTGCTTCTCTTGTATCTGGTCCTCTTGTTTTGGTTTTGAGTGCATATAGTATTACTAGAGTTCATTTGGTATTGCTATTTAGCTCCCTGAAGTTGCTTGTGGTTATTCTTGAGTGTGTTACTGATTATCCATATGCTAGCAGACCATCTCTTTTGGGTTTGAGTACTGGTTCACCTCTATTTGCTTTCTGGTATTATTGACATACACTTGGTGTTGTTGTTTGGACTTTCTGGAATTGCTGTTGGTTTCTTTAAGTGTCCTGTTTGATTTCAAATCCTTCCTGGGTCTTCTATTGCCACTGGTTTATTTCTATTATTGCTGGAAATCTCTGTTGCTGAACCTGTTGATGTGCTGTGTTTGTTAGTGCCTGTTCACTACGGATCCTTCATTCCTTTGTTTCAGAAATACCAGGGACACAAACTACACTAGTACACAATGTAGCTGAAAGTTTGAAGCATGAATAAAAAATGATGCCTTAAAGCCTGAAGTCTTGTAGCTGTACTCGTACCTTCTGATGTTGTGTATATATGTTAGCTATTAGTTCACTAGGTCATGTCATTAATATTCATGTAAAGCTGAATACTAATCCGTAATAGTCTAAATGTTAAACTCTTTCCTCGTATGCTAGTGTTTAAAAAAGATAGTGATACAGTAGTTCATGTTCTCGTCATTTCCAGCCTATGTTATTTAGAAGCATGAACAGATTGTAGGTGATCAATGGACAAATAGCATAGCCAATTGGCAAAAACTTGTATATTTAAGAAAACCTTTTCATTCCTGCCTTAATTTGTTAATATCAAACACATGTAGATAATATAACTAGGCCTCAAGGATAAAAACGAGATGGAGCAAGCCCCAGTTTTGAACTATGCACGTTGGTCCTGGGCCCAAGCTGTTAACACTGCCTTCCTTTCCCGTACTAATTTTATCGAAATTAATACCATGCTTATAACTTAGGCTAATAATATTAACTTGTAAATAATATAGGATTTTCGTTTTTCTTTAGAGACGCAAATAAATAGAAAATAGTAGCCACTTTAGGATATCCTTTAAAAATGAAATGGGAGAGCCTCGCCAAAACCAAATTATGAAATTGTGAGGCGCTCAATTAAAAGGATCAATAAGCGGATAGACTTCGGATTAGGCCATTTAACAAATTCCATGGCCTCTTCCCAAAATAACAAACACGTTAGACTCTTCAGTATGCGCCTTAATTATCCTTACCTTCCTAAACTCGGGTGTGCATTTATGCGACCCAAATCCAAATCTCGACAGGGCCGAAATGTGTCGGCGATCACGGGTACACTGGCTGTGACGTGGTTCGAGATATGTTTTCACAATGTCGTAATTCTCTGTAAAATAACCATAATAATAATGATAAAAGCGGTTTAAAGTTAAAATTTTCTTTTAACATCATAATTGTAAAAATCAGATAATTAAGCCAAATATGACAGTTGAGAGACCGTGCTAGAACCACGGAACTCGGGAATGCCTAACACCTTCTCCCGGGTTAACAGAATTTCTTATTCAGATTTCTGGTTCGCGTGACTGTTAAACATAGTCATTCTTTTCCTTGATTCAGAATTAAAATCGGTGACTTGGGACACCATAAATCTCCCAAGTGGCGACTCTGAATTTTAATAAATAATCCCGTTTCGATTGTCCTTTAATTGGAAAAATTCCTTTTCTGGCCCCGCGGCGCGGGTAAAAAGGAAGTGCGACAGCTCTGGTGACTCTGCTGGGGATAAGACCCAGTACCACTGGTTCAGGGTTAGAACTCGAGCTCAGAAATTGTTTTATTTTTTGGCTTTATTTTATTATCTGATATTTCCATGTGATATGTGCTTAATGTACAAAACAATAATTCTGTACCGCTTTGATATTATATGGACTATATATATAAACTGTGCCGAAACCCTTCTCTTCTCCCCCCTGACGAGTGCACGCTGGTCGTGACTTCTTTCTATTAATGTCATTATCCATATTTAGAACAAGGATTCGGAGGAATTGCAAAACTGGAGGATCTTTGGTTACCGACACGCAGTTCCCATCCTCAGCTTGAGTTGCCCACTCGGGTAACCGAGGTCTAGAACAAATAACTCAGGTTTGAACCTACTATTACAAAACTTCATGCCGGATCCCTAGTAGGAACGTTTATTTGCATAATGTACATTTGACTTAGGGGACTCAACACAGGGGTTGGGTCCGTCAAGGACAAGCAACCTGAAGTAAAAAGACCATCCTGCTGCATCCTGTTTCTTTTGCGCATTTATTTACTTCAGACATGCATGCTGACCGACTTTGAATATGGGGAAAATTTGAAAAAAAAGAGAAAAAAATTTAGCAGTGTAGAGTGTTAATTCATTTTTTTAGAAAATCAATTTCCAAATGCCGTCGAAACTCTGTCGAAATTTTGAGAAAATGAAAAAAAGTATTTTATTAGTTTTACCAAAAAGCAAAGGAAAAATAAAAAAAATCGTTATTGTGTCTTGTTTTCAAAAATAGAAAAGGAAAAATAGTCCGTTTTGCCGGGAAAAATGAAAATAAAAGATTCTTTATTTTTGGATCTTCTTGTTTTCAAAATAGTTTATTTGCCAACGGAAAAGAAAAAAGGTTATTTTATTGAAAAAGAAAAAGAAAAAGATTCTTTATTTTTAGCTTGAAATATAGGTTGATTTATTAATTGTTGAAAAAGAAAAAAGAGTATTTGTTTTCGATTTGGGAAATATAGGTTGTTTTAGTTTTGTTGAAAACTGAAAAAGAGTCATTATTTTGTCCTAATTTCAAAAAAATAAATGAAAGGAAAATAGTTTGTTTTGCCATGAAAAATGAAAATGAAAAAGGGTCGTGCTTTTGAAAGTAGTTTTGTTATTTGCTTATGAAATTCCAAAAATAAAAATAAAAAAGAGTCTTATTTTAAAAAAAAAATAGTATTTGCTTTTGAAATACCAAAAAATGAAAATGAAAAAAAAGAGATGTTTTAAAAATAGTTCGTGTATTTGCCCGAACTACGCTAGTTTGATTCTCACTTGATGTGAGATACGTAGGAAGCCCTAATCGGGTCCAACCTCCCATTTTACAAAAAATAACAAAAAGAATGTGTCAAAAATTTTATTTTTCGTTATAAATAAGTTAGGTGACGTCGTTGTTGTCAAAATAGCCAAATGTCCCCGAGGGACGCCGGAAGGCTGATTTTGCATTAACGGCCACCTTTGGATCATTTTTTAGAGTTTGGCTAGTTGACGTATACAACCTTATAATCTTCGTCCCCGAGACGCTAAAGGGCCGTGATTGCAATACCGGGTCATTTTATTAAAAAACAAAACAAAACAAAACAAAAAATGAGGGAATCACAATGACACATGCGGATCAAAGCATAACATGTTAGAAATGGTTAACTGCCTTAGAGCATTGCATCCCCCAACGTACAATTGCGATATCTGTTAAAACTCTGACGCTGACAAGTTTGTTATTTTTCCAAATTCTATCAGTTAGTTAGAGCGTACTGGCACCATACCATTATCAGACAAGATCTAAAGGACCTATATCCAAAAGCATGACCAATTTTGCAAACAGTGTTGAGGGAGAGAGGCCCGAGGCACAGTTGCTAAAAGAAGCCTTGGAAAGATAGAGAAAATGGGGTTGGAGATGAATGCAATGAAGTTGGCCTTGGCTAAAGTGAAAAAGGGGCCTGAATCATCCATTGCTCCTACTCCTCCACCTGGGCACATGCCAGAATACCCTCACCCTGGCCCGTCGACAAGCTTCCCGAGTCAGCACTTCTTCCTGGGAAGAAACCCCTATGACTCCCAAGCTCCACCACCCAACCAGAATCAACCACCTCCAAGTATGCCCTTTTTCATGGGACCCCCACCAGAAACGCTGCAAAGATATATTAGTGAGCCGTTGTTTCAGGCTCACGAGGCACAATATTATTCCCCAGAACCCATATTTAAAACACCCAAACCACATACCTAAAATCCCCAATTTGAGGTCCCGACGGAGAGTGAAAATCCATCCAGAGATCCAGAACAAGACGAGGTAATATGGAAAGTTAGAAGCCTGGAGCAAACCTTCAGGAACATGCATGGATTAGGCAACCAAGTCAGTGTAGCCTATAAGGATTTATGCCCTTTTCCTAACGTCCAGTTGTCGTTAGGGTTCAAGATGCCCAAGTTTGATCTATATGAAGGGCATGGAGACCCTATGGCACATTTACGGGGATTCTGTACAAAATGAGGGGAGTGAGAGGCAAAGATGAGCTACTGATAGCTTACTTTGGCCAGAGCTTAAGTGGATCAGCACTGGAATGGTATACTAGACAGGATCCCAACAAGTGGTACACCTGGGATGATTTGGCACAGGCTTTCGCATGTCATTTCCAATACAATCTCGAGATAGTCCCTGACCGTCTCACATTACTGAGGACTGGGAAGAAGCCTGGAGAAAGCTTCCGTGAATTCGGGTTCCGCTGGAGAGAACAGGCAGCCAGGGTTGATCCTCCCGGAGAGAGGGAGAAATGGTGGACTACTTCCTGCAAACACTGGATCCAACTTACTTTGGTCACCTTGTGACGATGGTTGTAAAGTCCTTCAATGAAGTAGTAAAGATACGGGTTCTGATAGAGGAGGGACTGAAGTATGATAAAATCCTGAATTACGCAGCGCTTAGGGCAACGACTCAGGCTATATAAAGCGGCACGGGAGGTGCGCTTGGGAAGAAAAGGAAAGAAGAAGTGGCCACAGTCGAAGCTTGCGTTTGGTGTATATCCGGAAAGCACTACTATAACCATCCTAGTCCCCACCGGCAAAATTATCCACATTCCCAATATAGCCTACCACAAAACCACCATCCACCACAAGAACCACACTTCGCCGTATACCGAGCCCAAACCTACACTCAACCCCCGAATCATCCACAATGGCGTGCTGGTTCCCCAAAACACATATCCACCTCCACAAACCACATGCCCGACTCCAAAAAACACCTATCCACCGCCCAGGGCCAACAGGAACCCTCCAGGGGCAGGTTTCCTTGAAAACGTGGTGTACATAAATGAAAGAACACAGAACTAAAGAACCTATGCTGAGTTGGGAGAGACCTGTACCGCTTTATTTCACAAGTTAAAGCGGTTGGGTTTGTTGAGTCCTATGGAGAATAGGTTGCCAAATCCTCCACCAAATGTGGACCAATTGCTAAGCTGCGAGTACTGTTCGGGAATGCCGGGGCATGATACGGAAAAATGTTGGAAGCTGAAGCGAGCAATACAAGATCTTATTTACGCCACCAAAATTGAGGTTCAGGCGCCGGAGGCACCTAACAATAACCAGAACCAATTGCCCGTGCCCGTATGATCGAGCTGGGCACGAAGGAAGGGAGCCAAAGACGTTCGCCGAAGTCAATGTATTAGAAGCTGGAGAGGGTTCCAGCAGGATTGATATGCAGTTTGCGGGACATAGGGCCAACCTTAGCAACCAGACAGCAACTCCTCTCCCTACCCGGAGGGAGTCTTGGTTGTAGGCCTTGATTTATTTTTCTCGTTTTCTGAATTATTCTAGTTTTTAATCCAAATTCTGTTTTTCAACAAAAGTGTGAACCCTGTTATCCCTTATTTTATTAAAATAAAAGTTTTCTATTCTTGTTTTGTTTAATGTTGTTTCTTCTTCTTTTTCTTTATGAATGGTTCTATTTTACTGGTCCTTATGACATGGCATGCACGACGGATATTTGGACCAGTCTAAATGATCAATCTAATTCCGAGCTAATTATATATGAGATCGACTGTGATAGTGAATCGGAATATGATGAGGATGAAGTCTTTAAAGAGGTAAACAGGGAACTAAGTGTTAGGATTTATGCCCGTCACTAGGGGGGGTGAATAGTGCGGCACGAGAATATTGATAAATATTGCGGAATTAAAAATTGCAGGAATAAAATAAATTCGGTAATTAAAATAACAAGGAAAGAACGCACCGAATTTATCCTGGTTCACCACAACTTGTGGCTAGTCCAGTCCCCGAGAGACTCTCTCGAGATTCCACTAACTCCGTTAAGCTTACGGGTGCCTAACAAACCGTTACACTTGCTCGTAGATGTACACTCTACAAGACTTCAACTTGCTCGAGGATACCGCACCCCAAGACTTCAACGTTGCTTGTGGATACCGCACCACAAGACTTCAACCACTAAGACTTAGGGTACTTAGCGAACCCGACAATCAATGAGAAGATATGTTCTTCTCAAACACCTTTCTCTTTTACAACAATAACTCTCTCAAAAGAGTAGATAAAAAGATACAAATTTAGCTCTATGAACAACTCAAAATTGTCTCTCAAATGGCTTAACAAAAGCTCTAAAATGATGCTCAAATAATGTCAATATGTATATCAATATTGGGAGGTGTTGTGTGTTTAAAAACAGCTCAAAAGACCTCATCTTTATAGGGGTTAAAGAGGTTATGTCCGTTGCTTAATTGACAATTAATTATGCTGATTTTGTGCTAGGATAATCGATTATCTGATTCAGCATAATCGATTATCTGCCAATCGTTTAAAAATCATTCCCAGATTTTAAGCAGAATAATTGATTATCCAAATCGTATAATCAATGACAACGTTCGAAAATCAATCCTCGATTTTATGCTTAACATAATCGATTGTCTGATTGTACATAATCGATTATCTTTCAGTGTTTGAAAATACTTTGGCAACGGTCTTTAATATAATCGATTACCAGAAAAGCCATAATCGATTATTTTGCTACTTTGTAAAATCTGATGCTCACTGTCTCAACATAATCGATTAGTCTAAGGCACATAATCGATTATTCTGTGGCAGTGTTCAAACATTGGCAACGGTCTACAGCATAATCGATTATGCATATACTGATAATCGATTATTCTGAGGCAGAATTGAAAACTTACTTCAAAAACCATTTTGGTTAAGATGAAAACTTTAACATCATTTTGTTTGAAGTATTTAAAATATGTTTATGATAAATATGATTTAATAAAATATGTTTATGATAAATATGATTTAATAAAATGATTTTACGCATATTTATGATGACCTATGTTGAGCCAAAAGACGAGATAACTTAAGCGTTGCTCTTACATTTGTTCTACCTAACGACCTACGCCTTGGGTCTTCGGTCTTGAACATTTGAGCTCGTCTTTGGCTTTTCCATTGCAATCCGTTCATCAATATGCTTCTCTGCATTCAAGCTTGATTGTTTGTCATATAATATCGTTGTTTGACACTTGAATTCATTGTTTGTCTTTCATTAAAACCTATACCTGAAAATCATGCTCATACAACCAAAGCACACATATCATAGATAGAGTGATTTTCTACAATTTCCCCCTTTTTGATAATGACAAACAATAGGAGATATGCATATTGGATTCCCCCTTAATTGAATATTGAATATTCCCCCTCAATTAAAGCATACTAGAATGTGAAGACATTCCCCCTTATTCGATGCATATCGCCTAAATTCTTCCCCCTTTTGGAATTAGCAAAAAGAGTATACCAATTGTTATTGAAACTATTGACGATACCAATTGTTAAAAAAAATCATATCAATATCAAATAATACCAAATGTTAGTAGAAACATGCCAATCATAATAACGGTCATTTTTCGCAAATATACCAACTGTTATTTCACCTAAAAATATTCATCAAAACATGAATCAATCATTTAACATAAAAATAATTGATACCAATTTGTTATTCAAAATAACACTTATCAAAACATGAATCAATAATTAATATCAATTGTTAGCACATATCAACTATTATGTTTTTATCAAAAATACGATAACTAACCGACGTTCCCCCTCGATGCATTAAGGTTTCGTGCTTGGCGCATCTACTACAATATTGTAGTCTTCAAGCACACCTGCAAAAGTACCTAAAAATAGGTTTTCGGTACCCAACTTCGTTTGGGTCCTTGGGGGTTAGGCAAATAATAATCATAATCAAAATATGAATCTCTATGTTTAGCAAAACATACGGGTGCAATGTGTCCTACCCGGTTACAATAACGACATATGACATTAGGATTGTGCATATGTCTAGGTTGATCCAAATGTGTTCTAGGTGATCTAAAATTGTTATTCCTCGAAGCGTTAAAATTCCTAGAGTCACTTCTAGGTGGTCTAAAATTATTCATTCTAGACTCATTAATAAAATTCCTAGAATTGTGTCTAGGTGGTCTACAATGATTAGTTTTAGACTTACTAACAAAAATCCTAGAGTCGTTTCTAGGTGGTTTAACCTTATTTCTATCGTCCTTTTTAATAACTTCACTTGTTCTAGAATCATTTACACTTCATTTTTCTAGTGTATTTCTAAGTTCTACGTTCTCCATTTTTAAAGAACTATAAGAAGAACAATTTGAACTTTGAACAATTACAGAGGCTTCATTCATCTCCTTGATTTTATTTTTGAGTTCGACATTGTCATTTTCCAAAAATCTATTTTCTTCTTCTAAAATTTTGATTTTATTTCTAAGAACAGTATTGTCATTTTCTAAAAAATCATTTTCTTCCTTTAGTTTTTCATTATTACAAGTCAATTTTTCAAAATCTTTTTCTTTTAAAGAAGGTTGTTTTTCAAAAACTTTTTCTTACAAAGAAAGTGTTTTCTCAAAATCTTTTTCTTGCAAAGAAAGTGTTTTCTTCAATTCTTTTATGGTTTTGGAAGCTTTAATAAATTCACCAAATAATTCATCATAGGCATTTTGCATTTCTTCAAAAGAGCAAGAATTAGAATTGCTTACCTCTTCTTCTTCGACGGCCATGAAACATAGGGCAGTCGTTTCATCTCACGAGCTGTTCGAGTCCCATGTCACATGCTTTTGGACTTGAGGCGTACCTTCATAAGCGGCTTCAAGTTTATCCCATGGCGGTTGTGCAATAGGAAATCCTCCGATAGTCATTTGAATTCACCGCACAATATAACATGTTTATGGCCTTGGCATTATATTCATTCTCCTCCTTTGGAACCATGACTTCTCCAACTTTCTTTGTCGGCATACTGTTCTTAATGATTTGCCACAAACGAAAGTTATTTGATTGGATGAAGATTCTCATCTGCTCTTTCCAATATGTGTAATTGCTTCCATCAAATAATGGAGGCAAAATAGTAGAGTGGCCTTCGCTCATTATACCTGCATTCAACATTCTAAACAAAAATATATATTGCTCTCAACCGGTTAAGGCTATCAGAGAGTTAGGCTCTGATACCAATTGAATGCCCGTCACTAGAGGGGGGGTGAATAGTGTGGCACGAGAATATTGATAAATATTGCGGAATTAAAATTTGCAGGAATAAAATAAATTCGTTAATTAAAATAACAAGGAAAGAACGCACCGAATTTGTCCTGGTTCACCACAACTTGTGGCTAGTCCAGTCCCCGAGAGACTCTCTCGAGATTCCACTAACTCCGTTAAGCTTACGGGTGCCTAACAAACCGTTACACTTGCTCGTAGATGTACACTCTACAAGACTTCAACTTGCTCGAGGATACCGCACCTCAAGACTTCAACGTTACTCGTGGATACCGCACCACAAGACTTCAACCACTAAGAGTTAGGGTACTTAGCGAACCCGACAATCAATAAGAAGATATGTTCTTCTCAAACACCTTTCTCTTTTACAACAATAACTCTCTCAAAAGAGTAGATAAAGAGATACAAATTTAGCTCTATGAACAACTCAAAGTTGTCTCTCAAATGGCTCAACAAAAGCTCTAAAATGATGCTCAAATAATGTCAATATGTATATCAATATTGGGAGGTGTTGTGTGTTTAAAAACAGCTCAAAAGACCTCTCTTTATAGGGGTTAGAGAGGTTATGTCCGTTGCTTAATTGACAATTAATTATGCTGATTTTGTGCTAGGATAATCGATTATCTGATTCTGCATAATCGATTATCTGCCAATCGTTTAAAAATCATTCCCAAATTTCAAGCAGAATAATCGATTATCCGAATTGTATAATCGATGACAACGTTCGAAAATCAATCCTCGATTTTATGCTTAACATAATCGATTGTCTGATTGTACATAATCGATTATCTTTCAGTGTTTGAAAATACTTTGGCAACGGTCTTTAATATAATCGATTACCAGAAAAGCCATAATCGATTATTTTGCTACTTTGTAAAATCTGATGCTCAACGTCTCAACATAATCGATTAGTCTAAGGCACATAATCGATTATTCTGTGGCAGTGTTCAAACACTGGCAACGGTCTACAGCATAATCGATTATGCATATACTGATAATCGATTATTCTGAGGCAGAATTGAAAACTTACTTCAAAAACCATTTTGGTTAAGATGAAAACTTTAACATCATTTTGTTTGAAGTATTTAAAATATTTTTATGATAAATATGATTTAATAAAATATGTTTATGATAAATATGATTTAATAAAATATGTTTATGATAAATATGATTTAATAAAATGATTTTATGCATATTTATGATGACCTATGTTGAGCCAAAAGATGAGATAACTTAAGCGTTGCTCTTACATTTGTTCTACCTAACGACCTACGCCTTGGGTCTTCGGTCTTGAACATTTGAGCTCGTCTTTGGCTTTTCCATTGCAATCCGTTCATCAATATGCTTCTCGGCATTCAAGCTTGATTGTTTGTCATATAATATCGTTGTTTGACACTTGACTTCATTGTTTGTCATTCATCAAAACCTATACCTGAAAATCATGCTCATACAATCAAAGCGCACATATCATAGATAGAGTGATTTTCTACACTAAGCTAGTACGAAGAAAAACCCAAGCTCAACTTAAATGACACTGAAGTTGGAAATTAGGGGAATGCCGACAATGTGAGAGAAACCAAGATCAACATCCGTATTGAAACGGATTCTCACACATCAGGAAATTTGAAGTAGGGCAGTAGGTATTGAAGCAGATTCTCCCTCATCAGGTCGAGGTAAAAGGTAAAGTTCGCCCCAAACTGTCAAGGACCATCTGTTGTGACCCGTGTGTTTTCCAATGGCACTTTATGCTTGAGAGGATGTCAAAGGAAGATGCATTGACATGTCTATCAATTCTGATGCAATCAAGAGATACCATGTGTAAATTCCTTGATTGTATTTGTCATTATTTTGTTTGTTTGTACTTGGTGCTCATCGGATAATTAAATGATGGAGGCAATTCTTTTTCTAGCTAAACACTGTCAACCTTTGTTTCCGCCTTTGAGGCTTATTTGTTCTTTCATACCCCTCTCTTGGAATCATTAAAGAAAACAAAAAAAATGAAAAAAGAGAAAAATGATAAGAAAATCATAAGAAAACAAATATGTAGGAACTACGTTTGATCTGAATCCATAAGAAAGGATACGTAGGTGCCTCACGGCTCGGTCATGGTGTGACAAAATTTCACATTTCATTCTAGTTGTATCGCATAAGTTTAGGAACTATGTTTGACCTTATACCTCAAGAAATGATACGTAGGCGCCTCAGGGCTCTGTTATAGTGTGACGAAATTTTGCGAAAAATAAAAAAATCCCCAAGCAGAAAACTGAGGCAGAAGTTAGGTTGTTAGAAAAATTTTTGATTCCAAGAGTTGTTGTCTCTCACCCATCGAAGTCACTTCGAATTTTGATACCTTTTTTTTTCAAGCCCACAAAACCCACATGTTATAAGCAAAAGAAGACCTCCCGATCAGTATCCGAAAGGTGCCGAGTCAGGCAAGTGAAAGCCAGGAATGATACACTGATCCCCGAACGAGGTAAGATCATGAGCTGAAGGAACTACTAGCACGAATCTCCAGCAGAATTGCTAACAGGAATCCCTAGCAGAATTGCTAGCCAAAGGAATTCCCGGTAGAGTTGAAAGCCAAAGAATTCCCCAGTATGGAGAATCTTATTGAACACTCCCATCCCCAGCTAAGAAAATAAAATGAGAGAGTCTTATGGGTGAAAACCTTTACAGGCACCAAAGGTGACGAAAGCTGAGAGAAAACAAAATGAGAGAGTCTTATTAGTGAAAACCCTTTGAAGGGCACTATGAGGCGACAAGATAAGATTGGTGAAAGGATCCTCATTTGGGCAAAAGTTGGGCACATGTTTATCCCCAGCAAATGAAGCCATCAGAAATTGATTAATACCAATAGACTGGGTCGATATTCCAGAATATATGACATGATCATCGGGGCCATTACACCACCCAGATAAGTCGTTTCTTTTCTTTTCTTTTTCCCAGCGTTTGATCAGAAAGATTTTCTCCCTTTTTTTATCATTTCTTTTGACTTTTCCCCAGTAGTTTATTTTTATAAAGGTTTGTCACGGCTTGCTACCAGTTGCCGAATAATACAAGGCAATATACGAACAAGGCAAACGGAAGACAAGGCAACAAAACGAAAGAGCGTTGTTGCAAGACCCTCTTAAATAAAACGGCCTTGTTTGAAATTGGTGTGGATTTGGTTAGGTTTGGTTTACCAAAGTGACAAATTCACTCCACCGGATGGGTCCAGAATATCAGGAGAAATATGGGAAAAGCTGGAAAGGCAACAGTTGGGAAAAAATCCCAAGAGAATCCCCGGAAGGAGTGACACAACCACTCACCATGTTTTGAACTAATAAAGTTTTCTTTGATTTGAAGCAGAAACGCTAATAATGGCGGAAGGGCGTACCACAAGGGAGAGCGCCAGAACTGGGGCAAAACATTTTCTGCCTTTGTCGAAAATTTCCTCGGAAGGGGGGGGGGGAACCGAATTCAAGTTATGACTTCATCTCATAGGACTACGTGTCGTATAGCTTTGCATCCTATATCTTATGTGACTACGTGTCAAAACAGCTTTGCATTTGCATCTCATATCACTACGAGTCATCTTGCATCTATATCTCATGTGACTACGCATCACTTTTCATTTACATCTCATATGACTACGTGTCATTTTGCATTTACATCTCATGTGACTACGCTTCACTTAGCATGGACATCTCATGTGACTACATTTCACTTTGCATCTACATCTCATATGACTACGCGTCATCTTGCATCTACATCTCATGTGACTACGTGTCACTATGCATCTACATCTCATATAATCGTATCACATATAACTCCAGTCATATAGCGTTGCAATTATGACTTGAAATCGGTAACCCCCAGAAGGCAGAAGGTTACAATAATAGCCCTAACATAACTAATGCTGATGAAGAAGGCCGTAGCTCCAGTGGAATCGCCAAATAGCGGGAAAACATCCCCATTGGAATTGCCAAGAAGCGTAATGAAGGAAGCCATATCCCCAGCAGACCAAGCGAAGATCAATGAAAACTAGTGTTGAGACACGCAAAAGGTCAGTGTCATCCCCAAGCTCTCGGAAGAAAGAAGCACCGGAAGAAACCCAAGCTGACAAGAAATCAAGGCCAGCAAAAATAAATGGAAGATAGATAGGATCTTGTGTTCCGTAGGCTAGCCTAGCTTCTTGTTTTTCCCTTTTGACACGGTGTAATAAGGAGATCAGTAAAGCAGTGGTAACAACATTCATCAGCAGTAATAGCAAAATCGCAGTTCCACGGTAGTCCCAGCTATCGAAACTTATCGAACTACATTGACCTGATTCCCTTTTAGCCAGGGATATGTAGGAAACCTTCTAAGCAAAGGTTCAGTTAAATCCTTTTCAAAAAATGCTTCACACGGAGTATTCCAACGGGCAAAAACCTTCGTAGTGCTTCCAGACAAAGAGGGGCAGCTGTGAGCACGTGATTTTTGCGTCACGGAAACTACTCCAAAGAAATCGAAAAATAAAAACAAGTTACCTTCGGGTACAATTTTGTGATTTTTTGCGTAACATTTTTGTAGTTATTTTGTCCATAAATGTTTACTTTGTTGTAGATAATCAAAAAATATATAAAAATATATGTTGCATGCATATTTAGGATTTAATTGTGCAATTAGGAATTAATTAGACCACAATTTGGTTATTAAAAGTGAAAATCACAAAAATATGTATTTTTATTCTATTTGTTTTCATTATGTTATTTATTTTACTTAAATGTTTGTGTTAATTGTTGATAAGTATTAATTAATATTTGTGTAGTGTTATTTTTAATTTTTACAAATTAATTAGGAATTTTGTTTAATTATAAAGAAGGAAAAGAAAAGAGTGCAAAAAAGTGAGCCAAATCGGATTGGACCTAATGATGAAAACCAAATATTAGGCCCAAATTATGTAATGACCTATTCCATTTCACCTGATCACTGAGACAAGAGAAACGACGTTGTTTCTGAACCTCATATCTAGGCTGTTGATCTCACTCGATCTTACGGTCCAATCCGTCTCCCGATTTGATCCAAACAACGTCGCATCTGGCCAATTAATCCAAGCCATTGATCCATTTTAATCCAACGTTCAAGATTAACCTTCTCCTACCCATTTCCTAACCAGACCCGTTACCCGTTCCCCACTGACCCCCTCACTTAAACCAAACGACCCCGTATTGGTTAATCCATGTGATCCTAGACATTGATCTTGAATGATCTAATGACCAAGATCATTTCTCCCACTTCGTATATAAGCTCATCTCTCACCCCGCACCCCAATAAGCCACCCACCCTCTTCCTCTTCGTCTCTCTCAAACCATAAGAGACAAACCCCCTGAAACCCTAGCCGCCGTTGAATGCTTTACACCAGAAACCCGGCGGAAACTACAGCGCCGATCACCATATTGATGCTACTAAACCCCCTTTCCACCCCCAACATGAATATCCAAACCAAATCCTTCGAATCTGCCCAGAGACGTCCGAACCCTAAATCAAACGCATGAATCCTAGAATTCCAAAGCTATGGAGTCTGTTCAATTCGATGGGAGGTTGAGGTCTAATTGACCTTAATCTAAGTGTTCTCAACTGAGAACACCTTGATTAAGGTCCGTTCGACTTAAAATGGTCGAGTCCGTGGAGATCTGGGGTTGTTTGTTCTTGAGCTTTAAGAGATAAGTACTTCTTGTTCCTTCTTCCCTATTTGCGTATATTTTTGTTGTTTGCATGAATGGTCTGATTTGTTTGATTCTTAAATTATTTTCTTCTTTGAATTTTGTTCATCACCATAGACCCATTAGTTTGGTCCTTTTCTTCTGTTCATTTTTTGTTTATTTGCTGTTATTGTTAGTTGTGTGTTTAGTCGTAGAATAATATAGTTCATTCTTATGTTCCCTGATAAACCACTAAAATCCCGAACATGCCTATTACACCCTGTTAATTGATTGTTTTGCTATCTGATATAGTTCATATAATCGTTTATTTATAGGTCGTCAACTGAATTCACTTGAAAAGTGAAAGAATTTAGATGAACATGAATTGTAGCTTCAAGTGCTAAATTGCCATTATGCTTTCTCTTGAGCATATGCCTCTATTCATTAATTTGCTAAGCCGATTCTTATTTGTGTGTTATTTTGTGTTTGTTTACATATTAGTTTAGTCCATTTGATTTTTCTATCATTCTTCTTTCAATTCTGTCCATCTTCAGTAGACCTTTTATTTGGTTGATTTTTTTTGCTCGTTCGATGATTTGTGTGTTTATCATCCAGTAATTAGTTCATATTTGGTCGACTGTTTTACCCCAAATCCAGGAATCGACATGTTTGTATATCCTCTGTTTGTTGTTTATGTGGTTGATTAAAGTTAACTGCAATCACCTTGTTAGTGTGTTTTAATTCTGTTGGTCTGTTGTTAATTGCATCTATGTTATAAACTATATAATCGTCTAAATAAAGTTATTAGTTAGTCTTTCATGGTTGAATGATAAAATTACTTGATAATAGGCTATTATTGTTCAAGTTCAGTAGTTTTGCTTAGACTGTTTCTTTTCTAATGTTGTAATTGGATTGAGCCTGTTGGTACCCAAGTTGAGAAACTGAGCTTATTAGTTTCAATTCATTTTTGTTCAGTAGTAGATGGTTTTGTGTTTATATGTTAATTATACATTCAGTTCTTTGATTTTGTTATTAAAGATTGGCTTTAGCTGTTAATTAGAGGATAATTTCAGAAAACTAGAGGTATAGTTTGTCTTCTGATGTTCAGAATCAGAACAGTGGCAGCTAGTAGGAACCAGGGGTGTTTTAGGAATAGAAAATAAGGAAATTTAGTTTGACTGTTTGGTCTATCCTGTAGGGCCTTAACAACTTTAATTTGAACTAGCGGGATTAAGGGGCCACTAAGTAATAAGTAGGGCACTAATGAGGACATTTCTAAGTGGGATGTGAAAGTTAATAGACAACTATTAGTCGAAGAATACTTTTGTTTTAAATGGACAAATTCAGGTATGATTACCTATCCACAAAGGCCAAAAATCCGAAAAAGGAAAATGTGATTGAGAGGAGAGAATGGAATAAAAAGGGAATTTTCTTTGAAAGAAAGGGGTCAGTCGGAGAGCATTTTTCTGAGGTTTCTTTGAATCCGGAGAGAGATTAAGGCTGATCTTTATTTAAAACTTAAGCTGGCTTGCTTTTCTTGGAGTGTTCAAAATCAGAAGCATTGCTTCTCTTGTATCTGGTCCTCTTGTTTTGGTTTTGAGTGCATATAGTATTACTAGAGTTCATTTGGTATTGCTATTTAGCTCCCTGAAGTTGCTTGTGGTTATTCTTGAGTGTGTTACTGATTATCCATATGCTAGCAGACCATCTCTTTTGGGTTTGAGTACTGGTTCACCTCTATTTGCTTTCTGGTATTATTGACATACACTTGGTGTTGTTGTTTGGACTTTCTGGAATTGCTGTTGGTTTCTTTAAGTGTCCTGTTTGATTTCAAATCCTTCCTGGGTCTTCTATTGCCACTGGTTTATTTCTATTATTGCTGGAAATCTCTGTTGCTGAACCTGTTGATGTGCTGTGTTTGTTAGTGCCTGTTCACTACGGATCCTTCATTCCTTTGTTTCAGAAATACCAGGGACACAAACTACACTAGTACACAATGTAGCTGAAAGTTTGAAGCATGAATAAAAAATGATGCCTTAATTATTAGTTTATTAGTTTAATTCATTTTTGTTCAGTAGTAGATGGTTTTGTGTTTAGATGTTAATTATTGATTCAGTTCTGTGATTTTGTTATTAAAGATTGGCTATAACTGTTAATTAGAGAATAATTTAAGAAAATTAGAGGTATAGTTTTGTCTTCTGATGTTCTGAATCAGAATAGTGGCAGCAAGTAGGATCGAGGGGTGTTTTAGGAATAGAAAATAAGGAAATTTAGTTTGACTGTTTGGTCTATCCTGTAGGGCCTTAACAACTTTAATTTGAACTAGCCGGTTTAAGGGGCCACTAAATAATAAGTTGGGCACTAATGAACAAAAGAGGGACATTTCTAAGTGGGACGTGAAAGTTAATAGACAACTATTAGTGGAAGAATACTTTTGTTTTAAATGGACCAATTCAGTTATGATTACCTATCTACTAAGGCCTAAAATCCGGAAAAGAAAAATGTGATTGAGAGGAGAGAATGGAATAAAAAGAGGATTTTCTTTGAAAGAAAGGGGTCAGTCGGAGAGCATTTTTATGAGGGCTTCTTTGAATCCGGAGAGAGCTTAAGGCTGATCATTATTTAAACTTAAGCTGGCTTGCTTTTCTTGGACTGTTCAAAATCATCTCTTATAACTACTCCTCTTGTTTTGGTTTTGAGTGCATATAGTATTACTAGAGTTCATTTGGTATTGCTATTTAGCTCCATGAAGTTTCTTGTGGTTATTCTTGAGTGTGTTACTGATTATCCATCTGCTACCAGACCATATCTTTTGGGTTTGAGTACTGGTTCACCTCTATTGGCTTTCTGGTATTATTGATGTACACTTGCTGTTGCTGTTTGGACTTTCTGGAATTGCTGTTGGTTTCTTTAAGTGTCCTGCTTGATTTCAAATCCTTCCTGGGTCTTCTGTTGCCACTGGTTTATTGCTATTATTGATGGAAATCTCTGTTGCTAAACCTATTGATGTGCAGTGTTTGTTAGTGCCTGTTCACTACATATCCTTCCTTTCTTCCGTCCTTTGTTTCAGAAATGCCAGGTACACAAACTACAAACTACACTAGTAGACAATGTAGTTGAAAGTTTGAAGCATGAATAAAAAATGATGCCTTAAAGCCTGAAGTCTTGTAGTTGTACTCGTACCTTCTGATGTTGTATATATATGTTAGTTATTAGTTCACTAGGTTCAGGTCATTAATTGTCATGTAAAGCTGAATAAAAATCTGTAATAGTCTAAATGTTAAACTCTTTCCTCGTATGCTAGTGTTTAAAAAAGATAGTGATACAGTAGTTCATGTTCTCGTCATTTCCAGCCTATGTTATTTAGAAGCATGAACAGATTGTAGGTGATCAATGGACAAATAGCATAGCCAATTGGCAAAAACTTGTATATTTAAGAAAACCTTTTCATTCCTTCCTTCATTTGTTAATATCAAACACATGTAGATAATATAACTAGGCCTCAAGGATAAAAATGAGATGGCCCAGGCCCCAGTTTTGAACTCTGCACGTTGGGCCTGGGCCTAAGTTTTTAACACTGCCTTTCTTCCCCGTACTCATTTTTTTGGAATTAATACCATTCTTATAACTTAGGCTAATAATACTAACTTGTAAATAATATAGGATTTTCATTTTGCATTAGAGAAGCAAATAAATAGAAAATAATAGTCGCTTTAGGATATCCTTTAAAAATGAAATAGGCGAGGCTCGCCAAAACCAAATTATGAAATTGTGAGGCGCTCAACTAAAAGGATCAATAAGTGGATAGACTTCGGATTAGGCCATTTAACAAATTCCATGGCCTCTTCCCAAAATAACAAACACGTTAGACTCTTTAGGACGCGCCTTAATTAATCTTACCTTCCTAAACTCGGATGTGTATTTATGCGACCCAAATCCAAATCTCGACAGAGTCAAAATGTGTCGACGATCACGGGTACACTGGCTGTGACATGGTCCGAGATATGTTTTCACAATGTCGCAATTCTCTGTAAAATAACCATAATAATAATGACAAAGGAGTTTAAAGTTAAAATTTGCTTTTAAGATCACCATTGTAAAAATCAGATAATTAAGCCAAATATGACAGTTGAGCGACTGTGCTAGAACCACGGAACTCGGGAATGCCTAACACCTTCTCCCGGGTTAACAGAATTCCTTATTTAGATTTCTAATTCACGGAATGTTAAACAGATTCATTCTTTTCCTCGATTCGGGATTAAAATCGGGGACATGGGACACCATAAATCTCCCAAGTGGCGACTCTGAATCTTAATTAATAATCCCGTTTTGATTGTCCTTTTATTGGAAAAACTCCCTTTCCGCCCCTGCCGCGCGGGTAAAAAGGAGGTGCGGCACACACCCCCAGTGAGCGCAACCGACTATATTATATTGGATCGGGCTGCGCGCCGCAACATAATATATATATATATATAAATATATTATTGGATCGGGCTACGCGTCGCAGCAGTATAAATATATATCTGGTGTTGGATCGGGCTCCGCGCCGCAACAGTGTTAGTAACTGGTCGGAAGGGAAAGTATTTACCAGATTCTTCTCCCTATTTGGTACTTATTTACTATTCTTGTTGTTGAAAAATAGAACTATATAGTATTTTTACCGGATTTCTTACTTTCAGTTATTATTTATTGCTATTACTCACTGAGTTGGAAGTACTCACTCTACTTCCTGCACCTTGTGTGCATATGCATGGATTTTTGAGGCTTAGCTGTGCTTATTTGCTGTTGCCTGGATCGGTTCCGGAGTTATCAAGGTAGCTGCTGGCGTCCACAGAACCTGATGTCTCCTCTTATCTATCTTTTGCTTCCATTTCTGTATTTTTCTATGTTTACGATACTGTTCAATGTACTTAGAGGCTCAGACTTGTGACACCGGATCCTTTGGCTGTATTTACTTGGGATTTCGTCTTCCGCAGTATTATCTACTATTTCAAACTGGTATTTTATCTTAAAAATGATAATTAACTTAATATTTTTGGCTGAAAATGTTTTAATGGTCGGCCTTGTCTTACAAGGTATTTAGCGCCAACACGATCGGGGTTTGGGTCGTGACAAGTTGGTATCTGAGCCTAGATTACCAGGTCTCGCGAGTCATGAGCCGGTTTAGTAGAGTCTCGCGGATCGGTACGGAGACGTCTGTACTTATCCTCAGGAGGATGCAGAACCTTTAGGAAAAACTTCATATTCTTGAAATTCTTGTAGTGCGACTTTGTTGATCTGAGAACTAAACTTCTGTATTCTATTCTCTTGCAGAAGGCAAGAACGCGTGCGACCGGACGTGGCAGTTGACCAACATTGCCACCCAGTAGAGGCCGGGGACGCGGTCGTGGTCGTGGTCGAGGCAGAGCAGCAGGGTCCGTACCAGTTGCCCCCATTCTGGATCAGCCTCCAGTTGTAGAAGTTCCAGTAGCACCTGTTCAGGTACCAGCAGTGCCTATTGTGATTTCGGGTCTTTAGGAGGCCATGACTTAGATATTATTGGTTTGCACCGGCCTTGCTCAGGCAGTCTCAGCTACTACCGCAGCTACGTCCCAGACAGGGGGTGGTCATCAGACCCCCGCAGCTCTCACTCCGGAGTAGGGTGCACATGGTTTGCGGATCCCAGAGACACCACCAATTCAGCCAGTTTCCCCTGTTCAACCAGTTGTTCCAGTTCAGGATGATGGGGTACCAGTGATGCCAGATGACGAGCAGCGTTGTCTGGAGAGGTTTAGCAGAATTTCACCTCTGACTTTTAGCGGTGTTTGGGGCGAGGATGCCTAGGGGTTTCTCGACAAGTGTCGACGCATGATCAGGACGGCAAGGATCTTAGAGACTAGTGGGGTATCTTTTACCACTTTTCAGTTATCAGGAGCAGCCTTCACCTGGTGGGAGGCATATGAGCGGCGTAGGCTGGCAAGTGCAGTACCATTATCTTGGCAGGAGTTCTCCACTATCTTTTTGGAGAAATGGGTACCTAGGTCGCAGAGGGAGGAATTATGTAGACAGCTTGAGTTGCTTCTCCAGGGGGATATGTCTGTGACACAATATGAGGTGAGATTTGCAGAGTTAGCCCGTTATGCTTCGTGGATTGTTGAGGCGGATCAGGAGAGGAACAGACGATTTCTGGACGGGCTCATTTATCCCATTCTTTTTCTAATGACTCGAGAGAGGATCTTGAGTCATACCTTTGAGGAGATAGTTGATACAGCCCGCGATATTGTGATGAATCGCCATCAGGAGAGATAGGAGAGGGAGGCCAAGAGGCCTCCAGGATCATGTGGCTCCACTGGTGCTCCGTCTAGGAGCTAGTTTCAGCAGAGCAGGGCTCGTTCTTTCAGGGCTCCACATCCAGCGCGGTATAAGTAC
Organism: Nicotiana benthamiana; assembly: GCA_034376525.1. Taxonomy (NCBI): domain Eukaryota; kingdom Viridiplantae; phylum Streptophyta; class Magnoliopsida; order Solanales; family Solanaceae; genus Nicotiana; species Nicotiana benthamiana. Next base: position 12,759,173 of record CM067331.1, on the reverse strand, counting down.
CGTGGTTCATCTTCTGGTATTAGGGCTTTCAGCAGGGTCAGTCATCTTTGAGCGCACTTCTAGCGCGGGGTTCGTCTCATGCCCCATCTGTTCAGGGTTCATCTCGGCCTAGCTTTTCGGCCAGCTACTCAAGTGCGAGGACCTGGCCTACAACTCTTTGTGTTGGGGCTTGATTCCCTGCTGAGATAACCTTTTTATAAAGCAGAATCAAAAGCTGACCACATGAGTCGATATTCTGAAGCCATGTTTCTCGAAGCGACACTTTGTTCCACTCCTTTCATTTATACTTTAAGCTTGAAAGCACACATAACACACAGTAGGACAGTTCGAGTGTTAAAGCAATGTACTCATGCCCCTGAGATAAGGTATGCTTTTAGTGCCTTATCTAACTATTAGGGCAGAAGAAAAAAGCACTCACTTTCTTTATGGCGCTAACTTCCACAACAACTAAGAATTATCTCAGGTTCTTATGCCACTCGTATTGCCCCGGATTGACAAAAGAGGCTTGGATGTAAGAGGATCCCACTTTCCCGCATTCCTCTCCCCACGAGCAGAACACCAAAGATGCACAACACGTGGGGTTCCCTTCAGTCCCAGCCCCAGCGCCAGGGAGTTCTTGTGAGTGTGGCGAGTTTGGGCATATACGGAGGGAGTTTCCCCCTCGTTCTTCCAGTTCATCTCAGCAGAGGGGTCAGCCTTCGTCAGCTAGGGGTGAGGGTCTGGCAGTTTGGATCGCCCCAGAGGGGGAGGTTGAACTGGTGGTGGTCAGGCCCTTTGTTATGCTCTCCAGGGCAGGTCAGATGCTGTTGCTTCAGATGCTGTTATTACAGGTATTATCTCAGTCTGCCACATGGATGCCTCAGTTTTATTTGATCGTGGATACACATATCTTATGTATCGTCTTACTTTGCTCATCATTTGGCGAGTACCCGAGGGTTTCTAGTGTTACCTATGCATGTATCTACCCCGGTGGGTGATACTATTATTGTAGACCACGTGTATCGGTCCTGTCTTTTTACTGTTGGGGGTTTGGAGACCCGAGCTGACTTTCTGCTATTGAGCATGGTAGATTTTGATGTTATTATGGGCATGGATTGGCTATCACCGTTGTTGGAAATCATGTATACCTTTGATATGTGCGCTTTAGTTGTATGAGCATGATTTAGGTATAGGTTTTGATGAATGACAAACAATGAAGTCAAGTGTCAAACAACGATATAATCAAATGGCGAGAAGCATACTGATGACAGATTTGCATGAACGAGCCAAAGAAGTTCAAGACCGAAGACCCAAGACGTAGGTCGTTTGGTAGAACCAATGTAAGGACAACGTTAAAGTTATCTTATCCTTTGGCTCAACATTAGGTCATCATAAACATGCATAAGATCACTTTATTAAATTATATATATCATAAATATTTTTAATATATACTTCAACAAAATGATTTTAACGTTTTCATTTCAACCAAAATGGGTTTTGAAGTAAGTTTTCAATTCTGGTATACTCTGGTATACACAGTGTATATCAAGTGTATATCAAGTGTATATAATCTACCGTTGCCAAAGTTTTGCACTGGAAAAACATAATCGATTGTCTACTTTAACAATCGATTGTCGACAATCGATTGTACACTTTAATAATCGATTATTTTGAGACAGCAACCGGTTAAATATCAAAACAATCGATTGTATTTGTTCCACAATCGATTGTCAACAATCGATTTTCACTTTCATACAATCGATTATTTTTTGACTGTTCCACAGAATCCTAAATTGATTTTTGAACGTTGAAGAACAATCGATTATTCAGGGTTAACAATCGATTGTTTAGCCTAAAATCAGGAATGTTTTTTGAATGTTGGTCAGACAATCGATTGTCACCTCCAAGCAATCGATTGTTGAAGCACAGAATCAGGGATTTTATTTGTCAATTAAGCAACGGTCAGCACCACTTTTTCACCTATAAAAAGAGGTCTTTTGAGCTGATTTTAAACACACAACTCCTACATATATTGATATACATATTGATCATTTTCAAGCATCATTTTAGAGCTTTTGTTGAGCCATTTGATAGACAACTTTGTGTTGTTCATAGAGCTTATTTTGTTTCTCTTTATCCACTCTATTGAGAGAGTATTTGTTGTAAAAGAGAGTTGTTTGAGAAGAACATATCTTCTCATTTGTCGGGTTTGCTAAGTACCCAAAGTCTTAGTGGTTGAAGTCTTGGGGTGAGGTATCCTCAAGCAAGTGAAGTCTTAAGGTGCAGTATCCTTGAGCAACTGTAACGGTTTGTTAAGCACCCGTAAGCTTGACGAAGATAGTGGAATCTCGAGAGAGTCTCTCGGGGACTGGACTAGCCACGGGTTGTGGTGAACCAGGATAAAATACGGTGTGTTCTTTCTTGATTATTTCAATTACCGTATTTACTTATTCCTGCAATTTTAAATTCCGCAATATTTCAATATTCTCATGCCTCACTATTCACCCCCCCCTAGTGAACGGCATAAATTCTAACAATTGGTATCAGAGCCTAACTCTCTAAAAGCCTTAACCGGTTGAGAGCTATATATATTTTTTTGTGTATAGAATATTGAAAGCAGGAATGAAGGACAATCCACCACTTGCGTTCCACTATTTGACGGAACAAACTATACATATTGGAAAGGGCGGATGTGTATCTTCCTCAAAGCAAACAATTTTCGTTTGTGGCAAATCATCAAAAACGGTGAACCAATGCCGACAAAGAAAGTTGGAGAAATCACGGTGCCAAAGAAGGAAGATGAATATGATGCCAAGGACATGAAGATAGTTGAAAATAATGCAAGGGCCATCCATGTATTATATTGTGCGGTGAATCCGAATGACTATCGGAAAATCTCTTGCTGCACAACCGCCAAGGAGATGTGGGACAAACTCGAGATCATTTATGAAGGTACGCCTCAAGTCCGAGTATCCAAAATTGATTTTCTAACTCATAAATATGAAACTTTTAAAATGGAGAAGGAACCTATTGGTGTTATGTTTGAACGATTTTTAAGAATCGTCAACGATCTCCATGCTCTCGGGAAAGTTTACACGAACAAAGATCTTGTTCGAAAAGTCCTACGGAGTCTCACTCCCGAATGGCGTTCCAAAGGCAACGCCATCCAAGAGTCGATGGAATACACGAATATCACAATTGATGGAGTAAGAGGTAACCTCGAAACTTATGATAGCACAATTCTTAATCCTTATCTTAGAAGTGATTCGAATTTTGCCTTCAAAGCCTCATCCTCTAAAAGAGAAGAGGTAAGTGATTCGGAAAGGGATGATGAAAATACTTCCAGTGATATATTTGAAAAGTTTTGTAAGTCTTTGAAGAAGGACAAGAAAAAGAGGAAACACCATAGGTGCGTATCACGGGACTCAGACAGCTCGGGCAATGAAGCCGGCGCATTATGTCTCATGGCAAACGGAGAAGAAGAGGTAAGTACATCTAACTCTCACTCATTTGAAGATTTACAAAATGTCTATGATGAATTGTATGGTGAATTTGTCAATGCTTCCAAATTGATAAAAGAATTGAAGAAAACACTTTCTTTGCAGAAATCACTTTCTTTGCAAACAGATTTTCAGAAAACACTTTCTTTACAAGAAAAAGATTTTGAAAAATCCTCTTCTTTGAAAGAAATAGATTTTGAAAAATTGACTAATGAAAATGGTGTTCTTAAAAACAAAATTGAAGTTTTAGAAAAAGAAAACAAATTTTTGGAAAATGACATTGCTGTTTTTAAAAATAAAATCAAGGAATTGAATGAAGCTTCTTCTATTGATACATGTTCAAATTGTTCTTCTTGTAGTTCTTTAAAACTAGAGAACACAGAACTTAGGAAAGCATTAGAAACACGTAGTGTTGATATTCCTAAAGCTGAAACAAAAAAGAAAAAGCCTAGGAATAACTATAGGCGTAAAATGAATAAGAATCATGATAGAAATGGAGTTGCGCAACCTAGAAATGATTCTAGGATTTTTGCTAATGAGTCTAGGAATAATTATTCTAGACCACCTAGAGATGACTCTAGGAATTTCAACGCGTCTAGGAATGGCTTTAGATCACCTAGAACGCATTTGGCTCAACCTAGACATATGCACAATCCTAATGTTATATGTCATTATTGTAATCGGGTAGGACACATTGCACCCGTTTGTTTTGCTAAACATAGAAATTTATGTGTTGATTATAATTGTTATTATCCTAGCCTCCAAGGACCCAAAAGAAGTTTGGTACCAAAAATCTATTTTTAGGTTCTTTTTGCAGGTGTGCTTGAAGACTACAATATTATAGTGGATGCACCAAGCACAAAACCTTAATGCATTAAGGGGGAACGTCGGTTAGTTATCGTATTTTGAATAAAAACACAATGAGTTGATATGTGCAAATAATCTATATCAGTTTTGGTTGATACATGCTTTAATAAGTTCTTTTTGAATAACAATTAGTATCAATTTGGTTTATAATAATTGATTGATTCATGTTTTGATGAACATTCTTAGTTTAAAATAACAATTGATATTGTTGATAAAAATGACCGTTATCATTAGTATGCCATTTACTAACATTTGATATGATCTTGTTTATAACGATTGGTATCGTCAATGGTTTAAATTTTTTTTGGTATAGTCTTTTCGCTAATGCCAAAGGGGAAGAATACGGGCGATATGCATGCCTTAATTGAGGGGGAATATTCAATTAAGGGGGAATTATATTGAATTGATTTCTATGAATTGTTTGCATAAATTGTATGTTGAGATATAGCATGAATTTAGGGGGAATTCAATATGCATATCTTCCGTTGTTTGTCATTATCAAAAAGGGGGAAATTGTTGGAAATCATGTATACCTTTGATATGTGCGCTTTGGTTGTATGAGCATGATTTTCAGGTATAGGTTTTGATGAATGACAAACAATGAAGTCAAGTGTCAAACAACGATATAATCAAATGGCGAGAAGCATACTGATGACGGAATTGCATGAACGAGCCAAAGAAGTTCAAGACCGAAGACCCAAGACGCAGGTCGTTTGGTAGAACCAATGTAAGGACAACGTTAAAGTTATCTTATCCTTTGGCTCAACATTAGGTCATCATAAACATGCATAAGATCACTTTATTAAATTATATATATCATAGATATTTTTAATATATACTTCAAACAAAATGATTTTAACGTTTTCATTTCAACCAAAATGGGTTTTGAAGTAAGTTTTCAATTCTGGTATACTCTGGTATACACAGTGTATATCAAGTGTATATAATCGACCGTTGCCAAAGTTTTGCACACTGGAACATAATCGATTGTCTACATCAACAATCGATTGTTGACAATCGATTGTCCGACTTAACAATCGATTATTTTGAGACCGGTTTTTAAATATCAAAACAATCGATTGTCTTTGTCCCACAATCGATTGTCGACAATCGATTGTCACATTCATACAATCGATTATTTTTTGACCGTTCCACAATCCTAAATTGATTTTTGAACGTTGAAGAACAATCGATTATTCAGGGCTAACAATCGATTGTTTAGCCTAAAATCAGGAATTTTTTGAACGTTGGTCAGACAATCGATTGTCACCTCCAAACAATCGATTGTTGAAGCACAGAATCAGGGATTTTATTTGTCAATTAAGCAACGGTCAGCACCACTTTTTCACCTATAAAAAGAGGTCTTTTGAGCTGATTTTAAACACACAACTCCTGCATATATTGATATACATATTGATTATTTTCAAGCATCATTTTAGAGCTTTTGTTGAGCCATTTGATAGACAACTTTGTGTTGTTCATAGAGCTTATTTTGTTTCTCTTTATCCACTCTATTGAGAGAGTATTTGTTGTAAAAGAGAGTTGTTTGAGAAGAACATATCTTCTCATTTGTCGGGTTTGCTAAGTACCCAAAGTCTTAATGGTTGAAGTCTTGGGGTGACGTATCCTCAAGCAAGTGAAGTCTTAAGGTGCGGTATCCTTGAGCAACTGTAACGGTTTGTTAAGCACCCGTAAGCTTGACAAAGATAGTGGAATCTCGAGAGAGTCTCTCGGGGACTGGACTAGCCACGGGTTGTGGTGAACCAGGATAAAATACGGTGTGTTCTTTCTTGATTATTTCAATTACCGTATTTACTTATTCCTGCAATTTTAAATTCCGCAATATTTCAATACTCTCGTGCCTCACTATTCACCCGCCCCCTCTAGTGAACGGCATAAATTCTAACAACCGTGCCATGCTATTCTAGACTGTCACGCCAAGGCAGTCACGTTGGCTATGCCGGGTATCCCGATGATCATGTGGCGTGGTACAACTGATTTTCTAGCCAGTTGGGTAATCTCTTTCTTAAAGGCCCAACAGATAGCTGGGAAGGGATGTTTATCATATTTGGCATTTGTGAGGGATGTTGGAGCTAAGGCTCCTAGTCTTGATTCAGTCCCCGTGGTAAGGGAATTTCCTGATGTATTTCCAGCAAACCTGCCGGGCATGCCGCCGTATAGGGATATTGACTTCGGTATTGATTTGGTGCCGGGCACTCAGCCCATTTCTATTCCTCCCTGTCATATGGCACCAACAGAGACGAAGGAATTAAAGGAGCAGCTGCAAGAACTCCTAGATAAGGGGTTCATCAACACGAGTGTGTCGCCGTGGGGCGCACCAGTGTTAATTATATAGAAGAAGGATGGAACAATGAGAATGTGCATTGAATACAGACAGTTGAATAAAGTGACTGTGAAGAACAAGTATCCACTACCTTGTATTGAGATTTGTTTGACCAGCTTCAGGGGGCAAAAGTATTCTCGAAGATTGATCTCCGTTCAGGCTATCACCAGCTGAAGATTAGAGATTCTGATATTATGAAGATAGCTTTCCGGATGACAAATGGGCATTATGAGTTTCTTGTTATGTCATTTGGGCTGACTAATGCACCAGATGCATTCATGCACTTGAGGAACAGTGTATTTCGGTCGTATCTGGATTCTTTTGTGATCGTGTTTATTGATGATATACTGGTGTACTCGCGTGGCCAGGAGGAGCACGCGCATCACTTAAGGGTGGCATTGCAGAGGTTGAGAGAGAAGAAGATCTATGCAAAGTTCTCCAAGTGTGAGTTCTGGCTCAGTTCCGTGGCTTTTCTGGGACACGTGGTGTCCAGTGATGGTATTCAGGTTGACCCAAAGAAGATCGAGGCGGTGCAGAGTTGGCCCAGACCGTCTTGAGCTACTGAATTCAGAGTTTCCTTGATTTGGCGGGTTATTACCGCAGGTTTGTCCAGGGTTTTTCATCCATTGCTTTGCCTTTGACGTAGTTGACACAGAAGAATGCACCATTTGTGTGGTCAGATGAGTGCGAGGAGAGCTTTCAAAAGCTCAAGTCATTGTTGACTACAGCTCCTGTGCTAGTATTGCCATCAGCTTCAGGCTCTTATTCGATATATTTTGATACTTTGAGAGTTGGGATTGGATGTGTTTTGATGTAGGAGGGTAGAGTTATTGCGTATTTTTTGCGTAACCTTAAGCCATATGAAAAGAACAAACCTATTCATGATTTGGAGTTGGCTGCTATAGTTCATGCTCTGAAGGTTTGGAGGCACTATTTATATGGCGTGACTTGTGAGGTGTTCACGGATCATCGCAGTCTTCAGCACTTGTTTAAGCAGAAAGACCTCAATTTGAGACAGCGGAGGTGGCTTGAGTTACTCAAGGACTATGATATCACCATATTGTATCATCCAGGGAAGGACAATGTACTGGCCGATGCTTTGATCCAAAAGGAGTTTGGGTAGCTTGGCCTACATCCCAGTTGGGGAGAGGCCCCTTGCAGTTGATGTTCAGGCCTTGGCTAATCGGATGGTGAGGTTGGATATTTTTGAGCCCATTCGGGTGTTGACTTGTATGGTTTCCCGGTCTTCTTTATATGATCGCATCAGGGAGCTCCGGTATGATGACCCGCATTTGCTTGTCCTGAAGGAGAGGGTCCAGCATGATGATGCTAGAGATGTGAGTATTGGTAGTGATGGTGTGTTGCGGATGCAGGGCCAGATTCGCGTGCTCAATGTGGATGGGCTCCGAGAGTTGATATTAGAGGAGGCCCACAACTCGTGGTATTCTAGTCATCCGGGCGCCGCAAAGATGTATCAGGACTTGAGGTAGCATTATTGGTGGAGGAGAATTAAAAAGGACATTGTGAGTTATGTGTCTAGGTGTCTCAATTGTCAGCAGGTCCAGTATGAGCATCAGAGACCCATTGATGTACTTTAGCAGATGGACATTCCAGAGTGGAAATGGGAGAGGATTACTATGGACTTTGTGAGTGGTCTCCCTCGTACCTCGAGGAACTTTGATTCTATTTGGGTGATTGTTGATAGGCTGACCAAGTCTGTGCACTTCATTCCGGTGTGATTCTTCGAAGCTGTTAGCAGAGATTTTCATCTGAGAGATTGTGCGGTTGCATGGAATTCCAGTTTCTATTGTCTCATACAGGGGTACTCAGTTTTCTTCCTAGTTTTCGAACATTTCTCATCAGGAGTTGGGCACTGAGATACAGATGAGTACGGTTTTTCATCCTCAGACGGACGGGCAGTTCGAGCGTACTATCCAGATATTGGAGGACATGTTGCGTGCCTGTGTTATTGATTTTGCAGGTTCTTAGGCTGAGTACTTGCCACTTGCAAAGTTTGCTTATAACAACAGTTATCAGTCCAACATTCAAATGGCAGCATATGAGGCTTTATAGTGTATATCTCCAGTCAGCTGATTAGAGCCCGGCGAGGCTAGGCTATTGGGGATATAGTTAGTTCAAGATGCCTTGGAGAAAGTGAAAGTTATCCAGGAGAGACTTCGTACGGCTCAGTCGCGGCAGAAGAGTTGTGCGGACCAGAAGGTTCGGGATGTATTTTATATGGTGGGCGAGAAGGTTTTGTTGAAGGTTTCTCCTATGAAAGGCGTGATGAGGAATGGAAAGAAAGGGAAGCCGAGTCAGCGGTTTGTTAATCTTTTTGAGATACTCAAGAGGATTGGGGAGGTGGCCTATATGCTTGATTTGCCACCCAGTTTGTCGGGGGTTCACTCGGTGTTTCATGTTTCTATGCTCAGGAAGTATGTTAGAGACCCGTCTCATGTATTAGACTTCAGTATGATCCAGCTGGATGAGGACTTGACCTACAATTTGGAGCCAATGGCTATTTTGGGTCGGCAGGTTCGAAAGTTGAGATCAAAGGACATAGCTTCGGTGAAGGTGCAATGGATAGGTCGACCCGTGGAGCAGACCACATGGTAGATCGAGTAGGAGATGCAGAGCAGATATCCTCATTAGTTTGAGGCTCCAGGTATGTTTCTTGACCCGGTGGAGGACGAGCGTTTGTTTCAGTTTGGGAGGATGTGATGACCCGGCCCGTCGTCACGTGAGTTACCGCCCCGTTTTCCCCGTTTTATGCTTCTATATGCTTCATTATATTTGTTTGTAGAATTTTGAAGTGATTCAGTCAGAGTTTGGCTGGAATTGAGACAAATAGTCTCTTTACGAGAAGGCTAGTTTGGAAAAGTCAACCGGATATTGACTTATTAGCTAAAGGGCTTGGAATGGATTTCTGGCAATTCAGCTAGTTTCGGGATGTGATTTGTGACTTGGGAGTGAAATCAGAACTGAATATATAGGTTCGGTGCAGAATTAGGCTTGAATTGGCTAAGTTGAATTTCGACGAAATCCGGTTGATAGGTGAGATTTTGATCGGGGGTCGGAATGGAATTCGGTGGGTTTAAATAGATTCGTTAGGTGATTTTGGATATGTCTGTAAATTTTCAGGTCAATCGGACGTAGTTTGGTCGGGGTTTTGATCGATTGTGAGTTTCGGAAGTAATAGTAGAATTTAGGCTTGAATCCATCTTGATTGGATGATTTTCGTGTTAAAGGTTGTGTTTTTATGATTGGAACATGTTCGTATGATGTTTTGGAGTAGGTTGAAGGTTTTGGTTGGGGTCCCCGGGGCCTCGGGGTGATTTCAGAGGTTCAAACGGATCATTTCTATCTTGTATAACGATCAGATTTTTCTGTCATAAGTGTTGCAGACCAAAAGGCATCGCGTTCGCGGGGTGGTGGACGCGAACGCGTAGAGGGAATCTGGGAGCCTGTGATTTTTGCCTTCGCATTCGCAAAGGAGAGGCCGCGATCGCGTAGTAGTGGAGTCTTCTTGATCGCGTTGGTGTGATATGGTGACGCGTTCGCGTAGGCCAGGGGAGTGGGCCATCGCGTTCGTGTTGTGAGGGCCATGTTCGCGTTTGAGGGCATGAGGGCGAGTTCATATAAAGCATCTCATTCGCATGGCTAGGGTCGCGAACGCGATGAAGGGATTTTCTGGCCGAACACAAGGGTTTGTAAACATTTCATCCGCGAGCTAATATCAATTTCCACCATTGTTAAGCACATTTTGGAGCTATTGAACGAGGGAGTAAGAGGATTTCACCTAGGTTTCTACTTGAGGTTAGATTTATGAGTTAATTACGTGATTTGATTGAAGAATCATCCATTAATTCTCTGAAATTTGGGAAAAAACATTGGAGAAACTAGGGCTTGGTTTTTGAAATGAAAATTGGGGATTTGATGGCCCATTTGGACTCCGATTTTGATGAACTTTATATGTACGGACTCGTAGTGAGACGAGGATTCCGAAGATGTGAATTATGTAATTTTTTGAGAAGTGGTCCTGGGGCTAGGGTCTTGCCAACTTCTTGTTTTTGGGTGTTTTTCGAATTCTTTCCATTGGGTAATGACCCATTAGCCTATTATAACATATTCCTTGTGGTTTTGGTCAGATTCTGCACTCGAGGAGGTCGATTCGCGAGGAAAGCGTAAGGCGAGCTTGGATTTTGGCCGGTTTGAGGTGAGTAATGGTTATGAATGATTTACTGAGGGTTTGAAACCCCGTATTTGCCCTATGCGGTGCTATATTGAGATGAGACATGCGTCTCGTGATGAGCGTGGTGATGTATCTGCTGGATACTCGGACTTGGTCCATCCCGATTGGTGTCTTACTGTACTTCTTGACTGAGACCAAGCTTGTGCTCGAATATTTTGGGCTAGTTGCCATGTTTGGGGCCTTGCGCCGATCTGCAGAACTCTTAGGGATTATGTCAAGCTGTTTGACCTCACTTTACCTATTGGACACATACCATCTGTCCTAATTTGACTGTAAATCATGAAATAAACCGGACTTTTTAAATTGCACCCTAAATAAGTAATACCTAGGGTTGAATACCCTGTTTTAGCAGAGTGGGCCTGAGAGGTCAAGTCTATATTGACTGAGAGGGGTCAAGGACCTCGCAGTGAGGCTATTTGATCTATATATATACAAACATATATATACATACATATATACATATATATACATATATATGTATATACATATAGATACATATATATGTATATACATATATATACATATAGATGTATATACATATATATACATATAGATGTATATACATATAAATATATATATACATATATATACATATATATATATATACATATATATATATATACATATATATATATATATATATACATATATATATATATATATATACATCTATATATATATATATATATATATATATATATATATATATATATATATATATATATATATATATATATATATATATATATATATATATATATATATATATATATATATATATATATATATATATATATATATATATATATATATATATATATATATATATATATATATATATATATATATATATATATATATATATCGGGTCAGAATGCACGCCGCAACAGTATATACATATACATGTATTGAATCAGATTGCACGCTGCAGTATTATATTATATGGATCGGACTGCACGCCGCAGTAGTATATTATATGGATAGGACTGCACGCCGCAGTATTGTATTATATGGATCGGACTCCAAGCTACAATAGTATATTATATGGATCGGACTGCACGCCGCAGTGATATATGGATCAGACTGCACGCCGCAATTTTTTAGCGCTTGGGTGAAGGAGCAGCTCCGGAGTCTGTACACACCCCAGTGAGCGCAGCTGGCTGTATTATATTGGATCGGGCTGCTCGCTGCAATATTATATATATATTATATTGGATCGGGCTGCACGCCACAACAGTATATATATATATATATCTAGTGTGGGATCGGGCTGCGCGCTGTAGCAGTGTTAGTAACTGGTCGGAAGGGAAAGTATTTACCAGATTCTTCTCCCTGGGTGGTAGTTATTTACTATTCTTGCTGTTGAAAAATAAAACTGCATAGTGTTTTTACCGTATTTCTTACTTTTAGTTATTATGTATTGCTATTACTCACTGAGTTGGAAGTACTCACTCTACTCCCTGCACCTTGTGTGATGATACAGGGATCCTATAGGCTTAGTTGTGCTTATTTGCTCTTTCCTGGATCAGTTCCTGAGTTATCAAGGTAGCTACTGGCGTCCGCAGAACCTGACGTCTCCTCTTATCTATCTTTTGCTTCCATGTCTAGATTTTTGTATGTTTAGTATACTGTTCAGTGTACTTAGAGGCTCAGACTTGCGACGAGGGATCCTTTGGCTGTATTTACTTGGGATTTCATTTTCTGCAGTATTATCTACTATTTGAAACTGGGATTTTATCTTAAAAATGGTAATTAACTTAATGTTTTTGGCTGGAAATGTTTTAATGGTCAGGCTTGCCTTACAAGGTGTTTGGCGCCATCACGATCGGGGTTTGGGTCGTGACATGGAATTTTGGCCATTGGATGCTGGGAGATGGAAGGCCAGGATTAAATGATTAATTGAACTTGGAGGAACTGGGAACTACGTCATTTGATTGGGAAGGGGCAGGACTGGGTATGAAGTGTGTTTTGGGATTGATCGACCGGATTATTGTTGGTAAACGTTTGGGCTTAGAATTAATGACCCAAATCTTCTCTTTTTCCTTTTCTTCTTAAAACAAATTAAAATAAAAACAAACCTTAAATTAATCCCTAATCAAATTATCATGTCCAATTAAATTAGTTACTATAACTAATACTTACTGCAACTAATCAAAACAAAATAAAACAAAAAATTACCAAACTTCAAAGATTAAAATTAAAAGTGCAAAAATAACCATTTCTTATGATTTTTCTAATTCTTTTATGATAACTAATTTACTAATAAATAAAAAAATGCAAAGTTAAATCCTAAATGCAAACGTAACACATTTTTGTATTTTTCATTAATTAAATAAAATAAACATGCACATACAAATGTAAACACTTGACAGAAAATGGCACAAAAGTCCACTAAATTGCAAACAATGGAAAAATTATTTCATTTTAAATTTGTGGGAGTAATTCATATAGCGCAAAAATCACGTGCTCACAGCTACCCCTCCTTGCTCGAAAATATGGTGAGTTTTCATGCAAAGTTAAAGTGAGCGGATACGAGCAATTTTTGCCCGCTTGAATACTTCTTGGGAAGCATTTTGAAAAATTTGACTGCACCATGTTTCCGAGGTTGCCTACGTATCTTTGGCTATAAAGGAATCAGGTCAGTGTAGTTCGGAAAGTTTTTGTAGCTGGGACTACCATGAAGCTGTGATTTCACTGTTGTTGCTGCTGCTACTACTGCTTACTGACCCCCTTATTACACCATGACAAAATAAAAGAAGTTAGACTAAGCTATGATCTATGAATTACAAAATCCCTATCTATATCTTCAAACTTGTTCTTGTGATTCTTGTTGCCTTGTTGACTTGTATTCTCCCAGTAAAATCCCTTTGTTTCCGACTTGAATTGTAATCTAAGATGTTTTCCATTTTCTCCAGGTGGACTCCTGATTGTTGAACTTGAATTGTACTCTGAGATACTTTCCCTTTCTCCAGGTGGACGCCTGACTGCTGAACTTGAATTGTATTTCCATTTTCTCTAGGTGGGAGCCTGACTGTTGAACTTGAACTGTATTCCTGTGCTCTCCAGGTGGGTGCCTGAATGCGAAAATTGAACTGTATTCCCGTGCTCTCCAGGTGGGCGCCTGATTGCTGAACTTGAACTGTATTCCCATGCTCTCCAGGTGGGCGCCTGAGTGCTGAACTTGAATTGTATTCCCGTGTCTCTAGGTGGGCGCCTGATTGCTGAACTTGAACTGTATTCCCGTGCTCTCCAGGTGGGCACCAGATTGTTGAACTCTTATTGTATTCCCGTACTCTCTAGGTGGGCGCCTGACTGCTGAACTTGAATTGTATTCCTATGCTCTCCAAGTGGGCGCCTGATTGCTGAACTTGAACTATATTCCTGTGCTCTCCTGGTGGGCGCCTGGCTGGTGAACTTGAACTGTATTCCCGTGCTCTCTAGGTTGGTGCCTGATAGCTGAACTTGAACTGCTTCTCCCTGTTCTCCAAGTGGGTGCCTGATTTCAACAAAATTAGACAAAACTAAGAAAATTTTCTGTGCCAGTTTGGTAGCTAGGCAGATATGTGAGTTTTAGACTGAATAATGTTACCAAATATTCTAAGAATTTGATAGCTAGATCCCATTATCCAGGAGGGTCCTGACAACTCCTAGTTAAACAACAGTTTTAATCTAAATTATATCTGTTAAAGGTATGACTTCCGCTAAATATTGTTATCTAAAAAGTTCCTGAAACTACATCCTATTATACAGGAGGGTCCTGAAAATAAAAAATCAAGTCTTATCTTAAGAATAAATTTTTTCACGGCTGGATTATACTACCCTATAATAAAACTTATGCTAAACCTTGTTATCAAATGGAAATCTTAAAGCGAGGTCCCGTTATTCAGGAGGGCCCTGAAAACTTCTAATTGAATCCTATCTCAAGAATGAAAACCTTGAAACCAACTTATATTCCTTTGGGGGCACATTTATGCTAGATCTTGCTACTCATGATTGTTTTGAATTTTAAACTAGGTCCCATTTTCTAGGAGGGTCCTGAGAATTTATGGTCAAACCTATTTGGTGCTTGTGTTTCCTTATGTAGGGTTTCTTCAAAACAAACGAAAATTTCTGCCCCTATTTCAATCAAAGAAAAATCTTGTCAGTTTATAAGTGTGGTGGTTGGTTTATGTCCTTGACTTTGAGGGAGATTGCTAATTTGCTTCCCATGATCACTTTGATTTCCACCCGAAGACCTTACTTGTTTATTGACTAACCACTTTCTCTGTCACCCTTATAATACAAAATGCCTCTTCTCTGTTCAAACCCAATGTCCACTATCAGTTGCATTGCTCATAAACCGACATTTACCAAACCTTTATGTTTCACATGAACCCCAAAGCATATTGATTGTTACCAACTCATTGCGCACATTGTTCTTTCCTGATTTAAATCACTTGCCTTGGCCTTGAGGTATATTGCTCCGTTGCTTTCCATGATAGCTTTGATTTCTACTTGGAAGATCTTGCTTCTCACTGGATTACCACCTTTTTTTGTCAATCTTATCATAGAAAATACCTTTGATCCATTCACCCTAACCCTCCATCTGTTGTATTACTCATGACCTAACATTTACCAAATCTTTGTGTTTTACCGAAAATACCTTTGATATTTTCACCTAACACCCTCCATATGTTGCATTTTTCATGAATTGATATGTACCAAACCTTTTTGTTTTAGATGGATCCCAAAGCAAGTTGATTGTTACCAGCTCGGTGCACTTTTTGTTCTTTCCTGACTTATGACTTTTTGATGTGCTAGCCAGATGCCGTTTTGTGCAATTGGAAAGCTGGTGGAAAATTTTGAAATTATTTATCACTTGTTATGACCAAACTGAATCAGGAAGAGGGATTTAACAAGACAAAAGAAACATAGTAAAGGACAAGGGAAAGAGATGATTCCTAACAAGAAAACTACAAAGTAGAAACCTAGCAGATGTGGATACCAAATCTAACAACCATGACATTCACCTGTGCCTTATTCGATCAAGCAAGTCATATGTTCAACTCTTGTTATACCCCTAAACCGTGAAACTGGGCTTCAATGATCTGATTATCTAATTTGATTCACGGTCCTTATTCGACGTGTACTGCCTGAGAGTTTTCACAATCAAGCCTCTCTCATTTCGTTCTTTCTCTCAACTTATTGTTGCCTTATGGTGCCTGTGAAGGTTTTCACCAATAAGACTCTCTTATTTTTTATTTCTCTTAGCTTTCATCACCTTACAGTGCCCGTGAGGGTTTTCACCAATAATACTCTTTCATTTTCATTTTTCCTGCTTGGATCGAAGTGTCTCCCCTGATATAAATCACATCTACTTGCTCGATTTAGAATTTCTTGAAGAATTATCAGAAGGTCTTTCTCTGGACCGTAGTGTGGGATTTTGGATGGGATTATAAAGAAAGGGTATCAAAAGGCTCAAAACAACTCAACCGGGTTATAATATTTCTTACAACAACCACAACTTCTGCCCCGGTTTCTCGCTTGGGGACTTTTGAATTTTTATTTGATGGGACCAAACCGTGAGGTTGCCTACGTATCCTTAAAAGGAATTAGGTCTAACGTAGTTCATGTCATAGAAATTACTTTGTTGGTTGTGATCTTTCTTTTCTATTCTTCCTATTTCTCTTCTTTCTTTTCTTTCTTCCTTTTTTTCTTTTTGTTGTTTTGTTGTTTTTTCTTTTTGTTTTCTGTCTATTTTTCCTCTTTTTTCTCTTCTCTCTACTTTCATTCTTTTCTTTTCTCTTTTTCATTTACTTATCTTTCGCACCTGTGCTTCTAATATTTGCTATTAATTCTGGAAGAGGGATATGAAAAAAAAAATATGGCTCAAAGGGGGTAGCAACAGATAAAGTGTTTAGATAGCAGAACAAAAATCCCTTCGTCATTCCAATCTTAAAAATATGCCAAGTACAAACAAATACAATTTTACCAGAGAAGATCATACATAATATCTCTTGACCGCATCGAAATTGATGACCATTTCTACACACTTGCTTTCTATATCTATTAAATACAAAGCACCATTTGACAACACTCTAGTTACGATGTACAGACCCTACCAATTTGGGAAAAACTTGCCATTAGCTTCAAAACGATGCAACATGATGTATTTAAATAGTTATGCTTTATGTTCTATCTGTTCCAGTTTCGCATGGCCGGCTTCAAATTATCTCAAAATGTCCAAATCTATTCTTATTTCCCTCAAGTGGCCCTATCATCTTCAACATTATTTCATTGCTTCATGACTAAACTGACTTTTAAAACCAGGTTGCAAATTACGCGTGCATGTCATGTCGTTAGAATCAACAGGAAAAGGAACTATAAAAAGAAAAGAGAACTAAACAAAAAAAATTGACTAGAAATTACATAAACAAAAAATTGCATTAGACTGATGGTGAAAGGGTTTGGCCAAGAAAACAAACAAACTAAACTGTGGTTACAAACCAAGAACAAACCTAGACAACACTAAACGGGCTACTATGACTAAACAAACTAGGCAAAATAAAATGATATAAGACTTTGAATCACAAGATAATATCTGGATTACAACCCTGAAATAACCCGGACAACAGAAATGACAACAAGATAAACCACCAAAACTCCTCCCTCGCTGACTTCTGCATCAACAATACTAGGACCTTCACAAGTCTCCATCACATTGTTATTAATAGATTGCCTTTTGGTTCCCCTTGCTTGATCGTTCTTACAATCATCCCCTAATAGCGCTGAAAGCTTCACAGTACGTGGAACTTTGAGGATCTCAGAAGAATTTTCATATTCCTTTTCAAAATAAGCCATAACCACCATATAGATCTTTTTATGCACATGCGATGGACTTTGGATAGTGTCTGCTGCATCTGGATTTTGCATGACAATGTCACCAGCATCAATAAGCTCCTGAATTGCTTTTTTTAAGAGCCAAAACTTTTTTGTACTGTGACCCGCATCATCAGAGCAATATGCGCACCTTTGAGAAAAATCAAACTTCTTTGACAGAGGGTTCGACATTTTTATCTGAATCAGCTTCAACATGTCCAATTTCCTCAACCTTTAGAACAACTGGCATATGATTATCCAATAGGGGTGAGAGCCTTCTCTTTTTTCTGCAACCTCTCATTCTTAAATGCTTGATTTGGCTGGAAACCTAACCCAGAAGGGTTTCGATAGGCTCATGGGGGAGGGTAAGACATTTGGGAAAGCGATGTGGGCCATCGCGGGCCTTCTGGGTGTGGAGCATATGGTGGTGCATTGTGGACATGGTAGTGGGAAAGTGATATACGACTTTGGGAGTTCTGTTGAGTGACGTAGCATTGGTGAGGGTCATCTGGTGCACAAGGATATCCATAAGGACGATGTCGAGGCTAGAAGTGTTGAGCAGGAAGGCCCATCAAATCATCTTTTCTATTTCTCTTTTTTCCACCCAAACTTACTGGGATGTTCTGAATGTCTTTTGTAGTATCTTTCAATGCCGAATAACTCATGATTTTGCCTGACTTGATTCCCTCTTCTACCATATACCCCTTTTTAACACATCATTTAAAGGCTTGCCCAAGGCCGGGATCAAATGACTAGAGTATGTGGGGCCCTAGGCTTGTAGGAAAAGCTCAACCATTTCTTTTTTACAAATCGGAGGATATACTCGAGCGACTTGCTCCCTCCATCTGAGCCGAAACTCCCTAACGCTTTCCTCCAGCTTCTTTTCCATTTTAGATAGGGAGGAGCGGTCTGGGGTAGCGCCTGATTTGTAATGAAAGTATTGAACAAAATCTTGAGCCATGTCACCCAATGTAGGCCACTTATCAACATCTTGGCAATTATACCATTCCAAAGCTGTCCCAGTCAAGCTCTTACTTAAATAGACCATCCAAATGTCATCTTTCTCTCCAACACTTCTCATTTCACTGCAAGAACTCCTCAGATGGGCTACTAGATCTCCACACCCAACATACAAGTTAAATTTTTGCACATTAAACAGCGCGGGAAGGCGAACATCAGGGGACATAGATAATTCTTTGTAAGACATGTTACCATGGCCTCCCATTCCTTGCTTGTTCTTTAAGGACTGTTCTATGCCTTTTAGCCTCCTAGGTAACCCATCTGGCCCTTCTCTTCCTATGAACTTTTCATTTTCAACGTGAGGCTCATCCACGGGCCGTGCATGTATGAGTTGGGAAACTTGTGGGCAATCTCTGAGGGGTAATATTGGGCATCATGAGCTTTGAGTGGGTGTTCGTTGTCGGGAATAGTAGATATGACACGAGAGCAATTTTGGGGAGATGTAATTGGAGGAAGAATGATGGAGCTGCTAGGGTGGTTGGGAAATTTGTGATAAATGGGTTGATCTGGAGAGTATGGGGGATCATCCGGTAGTGCGATCGGAATTTGGGTAAGGGCATCATCCAAGAAGCTAGGTGGTGGAGGGGGTTGTGCCCTCCTAGTCATCCATGCCTGATACACGACCGTCATGTGTTGTCTTAACACCCTTACCTCATCAGCCAAGCCAGTGTCCCATTCAACTAACTGCTTTCGGGCACCGGTATCAGCCAACCCAATTTTGTTGTTGTCCTTCATTGCCTTTTGAATTTATGTTGCAGAGAGGAGTTACTACTTTGGGAACCACAAACCAACCACCTTTGTATACTAAATTATTAACAACAGACTTGTTAGTGATTAGAGCTTAACAGATAGGCAACCACATATATGGGGAATAAATGCACCGAAACAGTTAACCTTTTATATTATGCATTTGATAGGTTGCTTGCATCATCCCTGCTTTTCCTTATTTCCATTTGCAACTTCTTCTCCTTTCTTTTCACTCATGCCTTTCTCTACTTGGTTTCTTTTTGCTTTTATCCTTTCATTTCTCTCTCTTGTTTTGCCATTCTTTCCCCCTACGATTTCTTATTTTTTCTTCTCCTTTTGTTTTTCCTCTCTTTTTTCTCTTTTTTTCTTTTTTTTCCTCTTCTCTTTCTTTTGGTTATGGTCAATTCCTATGGAGATTGGCTACGTGTATGACCCCACATGAATCACACTGAGCGTAGTTCTTGGGGGATACAGGTAAAAATAAATAACAAAAACATTTTGGGATTTTCAAAATTTTCATATAATAAAATATTTTGATTACAATGACTCAGCTTTCTAAACTTCAACCATAAACACAAACAGACTCGAAAAAGGAAACTGACAGACTCTAACAGACGGATGAAAATACAAACTCGACAACATACTAACCGACTCCAACAGAAAGAAAATACAGACTCAAAAACAAATTGACAGACTTTAACAGAAAGAAAATATAACCTCAAGTGAAAATCATGAATACATTAACGCCTCAAATGCTCCTGGGGCTTGCGGGACATCGTTCGGTCTCGCCACATGCCTATATGAAAGATCCCCTTGCAATTGCTCTAAATCACTCATTATCTGGCGAACGAACGTCATCACTGCAGCAAAGAATGTGGTACGAGTCATGTCCTTGCATGCTTGGCATTTCATGACAATGTAGATAGCAATGGCTTTGATCCTGTCTTGGATTCTACACTTTTCCTGAAGCAAACGCCCTATCTGCTGATTTTGGGCTTCCAACACCTGAGTGTCGTGATGGTTTTGATTCTGCAACTATTGTATTTCTTCCTCCATATGAGCCATCAAATTATAATAGTTTTCCCTATCATATTTAAAGCTCTTGGCCTGTTTGGCTGCCTCATTCTCGAGGGTAGTTACTTTTATATAAAGATTGGTGATTGTCCCTTCGTTTTTTCTTTTCATTTGTTGAACAAACTGTGCCCACCCTTTTGCATTCTTTGCAAATTGGACCCGAACTTTTGCTAGACTGGCCTCAGACATTTCTAAGTCTTCTTGACACTCAAGTGCTTTCTTTCTCACACTACTTATAAGACTTTCATCCGTTCAACTTTTTTCCGGGTTTCTAGTAGCTCTTCTCAACTTCCGAATTTGATCATTGAGGGCCTCATTTTCCCGGGTGAGCTTTTTCTCTTCCACTTCATTTGCAGTGGCTTGCAAACCATTCTCAAATGGGAGATCCCTGACTTGCCTTTCCAACTTGCTTATGGTAGCCCTGTACTCATTTTTTTGGTCAACCAGTCCCATTGCACCTGTGCTCTGTTGGTGAATTGTTAGACATGGGGTCTCTTTGTAGGCCGTTCGGGCTCCTGATGGACTCAAGATCTCTTACTGTACCAAGCAGTGTAACTAGGCTCCAATTCGCCCCTGGATAGATCTCACACTTAAGTCTTGGGTTCTAAGAACCTGCGCTGATGCCAAATCCGGCGCATCTTTTCTTCTGGGAAAACAACTTTTGGTTCTAACTCAATGACCTGCCGACTCAAATCCTCATCATGTGGGATGGTCTGGTATTGGCCCAACTGACATAGAACTCTGTGCGAAGCATAAGGCTGCATACTCCGAAGATCTATCAACAGCAGAAAACATACCTCAGCCGACATATAAATTACTTCACTGACCAAGAGCCACCCAAGCGTCCATTCGATCTTGTTTGTAGTCAAGGATCTCAAGTGGGCATTCCATGCTTCTGTACCATCCAAGAACTCATAACCCTCAACCCTTTTTTCATGTTTTTCAATGCACTCGAGGCCAGTCATACCACAATTCAAGTATTCAGGACGAAGGCAAAGGTATTTCTCTATCCATAGTTGTAACAACATATTGCACCCTTCAAAAAACTTTCCTCCTTCTTGGCAGAGGGTCAGGGCTCGGTAAATTTCTGCCAAGATTAGCGGCACGATGGTCCCATTTTCCTTTTCAGCATAAAGTGAGCTATTTCCACAAGTACCAACTCCATATTCCCGTCTTTTCTGGGGCAAATCAAAATACCCAGGAACACCACTATAAAAGCTAATCCTCTCCAAGCTTCCCGCTTGCCTTGGTTTCCTGAGTGAGTAAGATCAGTGTCTGGCGTCTCAAAGCCACGGGGATTCCCGTAACATCGGTACAAAAAGTAGAAAGTACAGAATCCTCTGGCCAAATTTCTATCTCAGATGTCTCGAGTGATGCTTAACAGGTCCAAAAATTTGTAATGGGTTACTGCTCTAGGTGCCACCGGGTATTGATTTCTAAGATTCCAATCGAGTCCAGTGTAGCCTGCTATCTCTTCAAGTGTAGGAGTTAACTTGAAATCAGCAAAGTGGAATACATTATGTGCTGGGTCCAGAAGGGTATTAAGGCCTCATTTATATCCCTTCTCGGCTTAACCTTCAAGAGCCCGACAAGACCACCTAACGCCTTTGTCACCAGTTTCTACTATATTCCCCCAAATCATGCCACCACATATGTATCTCTAACAGGATCTCTTTACGAATTGAGAAAGGTTCATATTTGAGTTGTGCTTATCCTACACATTTATTAAAGTGATTTTGATTAAGAGAAAATTATGACTCATTTTGAGTCAAGAAAAGTGACCATTTGTTTTTCAAATTTTTCATAAAAATATCCAGTTTTGCCGATACGGCCTTTCAGCACTTCGAGGACAAATATTTTAAGGTTGTATTGGCTAACCGACCAAAACCTTGAAAAAAATGACTAAAGCGATTGTTCTTGCAAAAACAGCCTTTCAGTGCCCTTTTGAGAGACATTCAGCTATTTTTGACAAGAATGACATCACCTTACTTATTTGCAATAAAAATAAATTTTTTTTCTTTTTTGGCTATTTTTGTAAAAAAGGAAGTTGGACCCGATGGGGGTCTACGTATCTTACATCTGGTGAGAATCGAACTGGTGTAGTTTGGGCAGATTTGACGAAGACAACCTATTTTATTTCAAAAGAAAATTCAAAAATTTTTATCAGAGTTTCAGTATATTTTGGACACTCATTTTTCAAAAAAGAGTAATTATCTCTCTGAGCCCTCACATTGACTTTCCTTTCCCAATTTTCCTCTAATTATTCATAAGCCGGTCAACATGCAAATCCAAAGCAAATAAATGCACAAGTAGTAAGTAGGATGCATCAGAATGGTCTTTTCATTTTAGGTACACCTATCCTAGACAGACCCAACCCCTGTGTTGTGTCTCCAAAGTCAAATGCACGCGACGCAAACTAGCGTTCCTACTAGGGATCTGTCATGATGCTTTGTTATATTAGGTTTAAAACCTGGGTTTATTGTTCTAGACCTGGCTTAGCCGAGCGGACAATTCGAGGAGGGAGGGGCAGCATACCCGTAATACAGAAGCCTCACCAGTTTTGCAACTTGTTTGAACATCGTTCTAAAATGGGATAAAAGCTCTAGACAGAAGAGAAGTCATGTGAAGTGCACCCTTCTCCATGATTTAAAAGACTCAGAAAGAAGAAGGGTCTGTCTCCATCTACACTTTGCATAAGGCTACTCTCTACCTTCCGAGGTTAATCTCTATTTCCATGTTGCATAAGGCTGATTATCCGCCCTTCAAGACTAATTTCTTTCTCCATCCGCATCGCATGAGGCTACCTATCTACCTTCTGAGACTAAGCATTCTCTCCGCCCTGCATGGCTGAAATATCGCCGCTTTATTTTTCGACTAGCTGAAACATCACCACCAGCATTTTAAATTCTCATTCGGCTGAAATATTGCTACCTGCTTTTTAAATTCTCTCTCTGGATGAAAGATTTCCACCGTTTGCATTTATCTGGATGAAAGATTTCCACCATTCGCATTCATTCGGCTGAAAGATTGGCACCTCCTAATAGGCTGAAAGATTGCCAACTCATTCAAAGGTGTCATAGTTCGGAGGCACCATCCGCATAGCCTGAGAACATCATCTCATGGCCTACGAACTGTTACTTTTATGCTCTTCATGGACTAGGACATCATAGTCTGAGGACGTCATCCTAATCGTCCGAACACAAACATTCTTGGTCCAATGGGAACTTGCATCACGTTTAAATTAGGCAATATATACGCACATCTCCCATTTGCAGCTACTCTAATTGGATCACGGACGTCTCAACAGGAACGATCCCGCTCCAATTCTCCGCAGCCTGTCCGATTGCAAGCACCCTCTCATGTCTAACCATCACATTCGTCTTATTCGAATTTCAATCGGCATATTTCGTTAGTGGTTCCCGAACTACATATGGCCGGATTTCTGTAAAACTAGGGATATGTAGGAAGCTCAAAAACCAGAGGCGTTGTAAAAATCTTTTTATAATCAGCATTTCCGGTCAAAATTGGCCATCTTATCTTTACCCGACAACTCTTTCATCCTCCTCGGGTAAAGAGGGACAACTGTTGACACCTAATTTTTTTTTATGTATTTTTATACTCAAAATACTTTTGAAATAGCATATATATGCATATACAAGCATCCCCAGAGGTTTTAGTATTTTTCCCAAATTTTATAAAGATTTTAAATCCAATTTATGGCCTATTTTACACTATAAAATCCAATAATTATTTCCAAAACTTGTCATTTAGGTGAATAATTTTATTTATTTTCACATTTATACCAAAATATAATTTACATGATTTTTTCATAATTTTACAAGTCCATTTGGTATTTTTTAAACTAAAATTGCATAGAATCGCAATATTAGCCTATTTATATATTTAATAGAATTTTAATTACAAAATCATATATAATATTTTTATGTTAATATTTATGCATTTTTTATTAACTGAATATTTTTAATTTCATTTTAAACATCATTTACTATTCTGGTAAATTCAAAAAGGGAAAAGTGACTATTTCAATTGTAGCCCATTTTACTTTCAATTTTAGCCTAATTTTGACCCCAATCTAACCCCTCAAGTACACTACCCAATTTGTGTAATTACCCGACCCAGACCCAATTAGTATAACCCGCCCAAACCCCCATTTTAAATCATGATCGTTGATTGTTTTAATCAACGGTCCACGTTGGCCCTTTCCTTAATTAATCCAACCGACCCCCTAACCCAAGTCATTCACACAAACGAGCCGCCCTTGTATCCTCTTCTTCTCTCAAAATTCTCTCAACTACGCTCCGAAACCCTATCCCCTTTTCATCGGTCTCCGAGTTTATTTCACCGGAAATCATGGCCTCTTAGGCCCTATGTAATCTGTACTCACCCACACTCACCTTTATACTCCTTCTATTCGAAGATCCAAGGTCTGACCTTGATGACCCTGGTTCAAAGGTTCTCCGATTCAGGTTCCATGGCCACTTCCGGCTCATCTATGGCAAATCCTAGTCCTGTGAGTCCATCTCCGACTCAGGACTAGTCTTTTCCATGCGTTTCTCATTTTCCTAGGGTTTTCTCTGAAACCCTAAGCCTTTCAGGTTTTCCTATTTTTCTCTAAGACTACTTCAGATCCGTGCTATTTTCTAAGATTTTAAAGTATTTTCCACATCTTTTCTGATTTTTGCTTTCTAAACTGTTATCTTCTCAAAACATAGGTTTTCGTGATTTCCATTTGTTCTATTGTAATTTCTTGCATTACTTGGATTTTCTATAAATCCTAAGTGTTTTCACTATGATTTCTATGTATTTTCTATACTGAGTTGCTTACTAGGGTTTCCGAGTAATTTCTTTACTATTTTTTTCCTTTACTTAGGTTTCCATAAATGTTTGTGTTCTTTGGACTTCCTACGTTTATTTTTTCCCGATTTTCTACGCTTCCGTCTTTTCCCTTGACTTGTGTAAGAAACCCTAGATTTTGGGGGGGGTTTTCAAACTACTTGTGTGCGATTATTTTGCTTCCTTCTTGATTTCCAAAACCCTAGTTCTCTAAACTCGTCTCATGTTTCTGATTCTTGCTAAGCTTTGCAGGAGCTTTTGATTTTTCGCATATCTATGTTCTTCTATTTTGATCACATGACTACACTGTGTGTTTAATATTAGCCCTACATGTTTAAGTTTATGCATCATTTATAGTCAAACCTTTCACTCTCAAAAAAACCCTAATATTAGAGATTGATTTCAGACTATTATTATGTAGGCCTAATTGATAATTTCCTTGTCTGATTTGGACATGTTTTCTGACTAAATTCATTACTGAGTTCGAATCCCTAATTTCTTGATTTACTATGTGTTAATTGATTTTACTCTTGCCTTATTTGCCTATGCCGAGTATTTTAAAACTTCCCTTATGTATTTACCCTTTATTACACAATGTGTTCCTGGTTTTCTTTCCTTAAATAAAACTCTGCCTTTACTATTCTAAGTTCGAACTCCTTAATTAAAGGGGTTCCCTTCTCCTGATTGATTATGATTGATACTGAAATACTTTCTGTTTTATTTGCTTGCCTCGGTTCAAACTATAAATACCCCTCTCCCTTTCTTTAAACTCACGAACAATTAGAGTTCAAAAACACACACATACACTCGAAACTCTCTTCTCTTCTCTGCAACCAGTACTAATGTTTGTGTCTAGTCAACTAAAAGCCAAGGCTAGACTATAGAATCCTGCTTGTTTTCTCAAGTATTTGCTGAAGCTTGAGTGAATCCTCTGGCTGATTTCCTGTTTTATTTATTCTACTATTTGAAACTTGCAATTGGTATGTCTATATAATTTAAATACTATTCTCCAAATCTATGTGTTTAGTTCTCCTTTTACATAACCTCTCACTACATGTTTAGTTTTCTTGCATTATGTGACTATACATTAGTCTGCTATGTTCTTTCTTCATGCTTCTGCATCTTTAAAGTGTTTTTATGCTTTTCTTATTCTCCCTTGAAGTTTATATGAATTCTTTCATGTGATCCAATTCCCTTTAACCCCCTTTTATGTATGAGTATTGGTTCTAGGCTGGGGTGGCACCCATTGCTATCCCTGACCTAAGACCAGGTTCTCTTGAACCTTTACTCAAATCAGTCTCATTCCCTTAACCTCCTTTATGTGTTGAGCCCTGACTAGAGTTTGGTGGTGTCCTAATCACCACCCAGACTCCTGTCTGACTTCTAAAGTCTGCTCTTTATCTGTTTAAAACCAAGTGGAGGGTCAAGGGTGTGCCAGTCTTACTCATGGCTGGGAATGACCACTCTTTGCTTTGGTTTCCTCTAGTACCCTCACTTTACACTTATTTTTAGTTCTTTAAGTTCTCCCCCCTATGGTATGCCATGCTTAGGGACCCTATAGTTCCCTATGAACTCGGATGCCTAAGGGTTGGTAATTTCACATACTGCACTACTCTGTTACTACATTCAATTTATAGGGTGTAAGCATTGCCTGGGCTTCCTAAAGGCCATTGGAACTTTGAAACACTCTAAGAGAAGGCCCTGGAATCTGGAATCCGGATTTGGTAAAGCATATGTGTTGGATGTTGAAGGTTGCATTGAGCCTCCTCGGGTCTGGCTTTAGTTTGGATGTACTTATTTCAATCCTTTCCTTTCCGTTTTGTAATAACTATGTAATAAAACTAGGGGGAAATATTAGTAAAGGGTGTGGTATGGGTTTATATTGCTTGCATGTCATATAGAAACCATGCCTATAGGATTTTAATTTTGCAAATCATTTCGAAACCATGCCTATAGGACTTTAATATTGCAAATTATTTAGAAACCATGCCTATAGGAATTTAGAAGTCATGTTTATAGGAAACACATAAAACGTTAGGCAAACAGTAGGTTACTTAATTATCAGTTCCCTAATGTTCTAAAAGCAGTAACGATCAAATGAATTCAATATAGATATTATGCCTATAGAACTCTGTCTCAACTTGTCTGATTCGCTTTAAGTAACAAACGGTCTGTTAATTGGTCATTAGAGTCTTAACGTAACGTTTTCAATAAAATCTCTGTAAACTAGTATGTTTTTTAAAATGTTTCAAATATGCTTCTTTTCTAAACAACTATTTCAAACATTCTGCCTAAATGTTTTACTTAGTCTATGAAGCTGCTTTTTAAAAACAATCCTGTAACTCACTCTTTTTTTGTTAAGATGTTCCTGCCTCTAAAATTCTTTCATATCTTCTGTATTTCCCTACTCAAACGGTTTGTTGATTTTAAATCCATTTACAAATTTACTGCAGTCTCACTTTCTCTTAAACTCTTTTATATTAAAACCTCAGTAACTAACAGATCAAACCCGAGGGGCTCGATGCAGACTTTTATTTCAACTTTATGAGTTAAACTGATTCGTCCGCCTCTTAATTTCTTTAACTAAAGACCAATCAGTATGTGCAAGTCATGCTAAACTAAGTGTTGTTATGATCTACGGGGTTTTGTACGAGCCTTTGAGTGTTTGATTTGTACCCCACTTATTTGTTAGTTGTTTTGATTGATGCCTTAGTATTTTATCCTTTTAAACTCCACATATGCCCCATCCCTTTCTCCCCTTTAGGATTAGAAGTTCAAATACCTCGAGACTGATAGGTCGGGATGTGTATTAGCATGCAATAAGTAAACGATACTAATCGCGTCTAAACACCTTAACAGGGTGGGAAGGGTAGAATATGGAGATGATGACGGTGCACTAATATCTCGTGTGAGAATGATTGCTGGGTATTGCAACGAATGGTCCATATTATAATTAAACCTAGGGCCCATTCTTCTCCTGTTTTTCCTTTATTTAAATGTTTTCTTCAAATTAAGCTCTTTTGCTTGTGCCTTTCTTCTTTCAAAATTGTCAACTTGCTTATATTTCTTATATGCAAACTTTGCTTGTCTACTCCTACTCTTTTTAAAGTCACACCTAAGCAAGGCTGGGAACCACACTAGTGGATCTTGAGAGGTACCTAACACCTTCCCCTCGAGATAATCTCAAGCCCTTACCCAAACTCTAATTTTCCTTCAAACCCATATTTCTTCTTTTCTCTAAAAGTGTCCTAATGCACTATAATCGTTAGGTGGAGACTCTCCAAACTCCATAGCCCAAATTCCATGAAAGGGGATAAAAGAGTCATTCCACCCATAATGTCGTAAACCCGATTTCTTTTCCTCGAGAAAAGGGGCGTCGACAGAGAATTGAAGAGGGTGGTAAATTTTCTATTACATAAATAAAAACGAAAAAATGAAAAACGGTGTGATTTAATATTAATATTCTGTTATTTAACGGATTTTTAAATATTTACTATTAACAAATAAATTTGGTCAAAAAAATTAATCAATCAATCATTTGACCAAAATTCAAATCCGAATCTGAGCGACGACGACAACACGGGGCTTGCCTTCTTCTCAATCTTTAAGAGCTAGAAGAAGAGCAATTGCGTATATACCCATAAAAACCCTCTTGCTCTGCCAATATGGAACAATGTCCCTTCATCAAGGAGAAAATTTCAAGTGAAACTCAAATATTTTATTTTCCCTCCATTTTCCATCCACCCTCTTTCAAACATTAATATAGTTTAAAAAACCAACAATTGATTGTTAATCTGATGTGTATAAATTAATGGTAACTTCTAAAGGATTGCTTCACTTTATTATTTCTATAATTGGCACTGGTTTTTAGATTTATCCCACCACATGGGGCTGTGCCAACTCTTCTGGTTTAATTGGTCACCCATGATTATTTTAGGCGAGTCTTATGGTGGCTTGTCAAAATATTTGACGCGATATTATAATTTTACAAGTTATGATAATTGTGACGACATTTTGATGGTTTCTCTATTTTTGTAAAATTAGTTACAAAATACTAACCGATCACTAGAATTTTTACTGAAAATTCTGGTGATCGTTAGAATTATTAGTGCTTCAAAATTTTAATCAATATGCTTTAAATTTTTGACGCGCTATTTTCCTAAGTATCGAGATTGGGCAACTAAATTTAAGTTTGAGACTTTACACAAATAACATGCTATATTATTTGTTTATTTTTTCTAATCATATACATAAATTATACATTGATTATATACATGTATTACATAAATTATATTTTTACAGACTATTTTTGGTTTAAGTTAGGGTGGACGGCCATTTAGGTTAAGTCTTCTTCAAGTTGGGATTTTTAAGAGATTTGGAGGGCCGTTAGTTGGGTTAAATCTTGAGCAAACTTCATTTGTAGCCCTCCGAAAAAATGAATGACAATTGATAGCCACAAAATAAACCATATAATTAATAACCCAAAATCAATTATAAGGGCTAGCCCAAAACCACTGCCATTCTTTCCCTTCAAATTTCAACATGTACAATGCTTGTATCATGCATGTACACTAGATTAAGCTTTATTTTTTCATTTCTTTCTAAATTTTAATATATCTAGTTTAATCCAGTTATAAATTAAAGTACATATATCTTTTTGAATTCTTATTCCAGGGATTTCTTCAACATGGAGTTTCTTCCAGTTCTAATCCTGAAAATTTTCTGTCACTTATGAACAAGGTAAGGTAGTTACTTTTGTATTTTCTTTATTAAATTTTTGTATTTTCATATATGAAGTAGAAATTTACGTAAGAATTGATTAATTTTCAGGCAACTCTAAACATTGGTGGCAATACGATAAATGCACATGCAGTAGAACATTTTATCTTGAGAAAACCAGTAAATTCACCTGCAAAAGAAGTAAATTAACCTTTTTGGGCCAACTTATTTTGAGATTGAGGCATATATATAGTTTGTTGTTTGTTTGTATTTTTGCATGTAATGTATGTTATCACTTACATCGATATGATATTTATATATAGGTAAATCGAAAAGGTGAAAAAGAGGATAAAGAAACATGTTTTCCTTATTTTTTAATGAATTTTTAATACTGGTTTAGATTTTAGTGTTTGTTCTTTAATTCTGCTGATTTAAATTTAGATAGAGTAAAACAAGAAATGGTAATTCCTCTGCTAAATAAGAAGATATACAGAAATTAAATAGGTGAATTTTCTTTTATTGATAGGAAACACTATCAAATTTTTTTTTTAAGAAACTCTATTCTTATTTAATTCTACTTAAATTTGATGTTAGCCAATTGTTGCAAGGCATGATAAATAACAAAAAACAAATGAGAATTCTGCAAAGAATTAGGAGGAAGTATTGAATATTCATACAAATGAAGGAAAAAGAGAAGCTTTTATTTTTTGGTATAACCTCGGGGAAGCATAAAAAAAGAAAACAAGAGAATGTATACAGAGGCGTTAGATGACGATAAAAGGGAATTATGGACAAATAAGGTGAGGAAGAGCTATTAGTACGCTAAATGAAGCAGTGGTCATCTTCAAAGTAATGTGTCCTTATTGTTATTTGTCACTATACAAAAATATATAAAATAAACTGTCATTGTATAATTTATATACATTAGACTATCACTATACAAAAAACATATTAAATAGACTGTCCCTATACAAAAAATATACAAAAAAGACTGTCACTTTACAATTTATGTACAAATAGCTTGTCATTATACAAAATATATATAAAAATAGAATGTCATTATACAACAATATGTACAAAATAGTCTATCACTATATAAAAATATACGAAATAGACTGCTACTATACAATTTATATATAATTAGCTCTCACTATACAAAATATATACAAAATAGATTGTCGCTATACAAAATAGACTGTTACTATACAAGACATATACCAAACAAATACAAAATATATACAAAACGGACATTTTCGGGCTATTAGATGCAATATGTTTGGGCCGAAGGACCATCTTTTACAAAGTGGGCCAAAACATGAGCTATTAAAATTTTGAGGGGCCATAAAGGGTAATTTTCTCATAAATCTTCATTTACAAATATATACAAATGGGCTCAAGGTCGTAATGGGCCTCCAAACTGGTGATTTGAAGCCCATTTTGTGGTGGAACATGTAAATATGTTGGACCTCACCATGCTGATGATAACTGATCTATAACTGTACTTCTTAATTGATGCCATTAGGCCCATTCGACCATCACTACAGTTTGAGTGGAACAATAAATTGCCATGATGTTGTTGCACAATTTTCTGGAGTAATTGTATACATATGCCCCTCCTATTTAGAAATTAGCCAGCATATTCTGAATTTTAGTTTTTCAATTCAATTTTTATGAAAAAATAAGTACTGACTAAATCCTAAATAGCAGTCCGAAAAATAGCTCTTTGTGTACTTCCGCTCGTGTAGTTCATTCTTTTCCTACCATGACTAAACTTGTATGAAGATACATTGCTTTTATTAACTTTACCCCAATTGGATGGAGATATGAAGGAAATGCATCAGCTTTAGCATGCTAATTTCTCATAAAATATCTAAAGAATGTCATGCAATAAATTTGAAGAAACCCGAAAATTGCAAAGGAAGAAAGTTAATGAATATCCTGGAATGTCTGTGATACTCAATTTTGGAGTATCAACTGATAGTAATGAAACAGTAACGAAAATAAAGAGAAGAGGAGGGGTAGGGCAGAGAGAAGAAGAGAGAATGAACTCAGTTTTTGTATATATTTCATAATGTGTATACAATTCTTAGGAACTACTTATACAAGCTAGAAAACTGAAAATGCAAAAGGAATGACACAAATTTGAATTAAAAGCTACTAACTGATTTTTCCTCTCCCACTTAATTTCAAATTATGAAAACTTAAACGAAAATTCAAATAGTAGCCCAACTGATTTCTTCCACCTTAGCCACTAATAGTTGTATCAATACCCCTGGATGAACAACACCCTTGTCCTCAAGGGTGAAAGAACGAAAACGAGCCTTCAAAGCAGAGGCCAACTCTCAAGTTTCATAAGAAAAATCCAAGACCGTCCACTGGACAAGGCATTGAGCAGCAACTTTGTTCCCTCGTTTAATCAACCTGCGATCCAAGATAGCCTCAGGAAGGGGACAATATTGGCTGAAAAGATTAGTAACATGAGGGTGGATAATAGTGGTAGGGATCGTTGGAAACACGTTCTCAATGCAATATACTAAAACGTGTGTTCTTTTGTATAGGTTTTGATGAATGACAAACGACGCGAAAATTGATATATGACGAAGTTCAAGAAACAAGCGCACAATTGATATACATCGAGATTCAAGCTCAAGACAAAGTTTTATAGTTTAATTGAGTCATTCTTAATTGTGATCTTGATCCTACAACTTGACTCGTAACATGGCTTCTCTCATAAAACTATTTTCCAAAATCATGCATATTTAATTCAATGCTAAAAGATTTTAAATCATGCATATTTTCATTAGTCAAAATGATTTTTAAATGCCTCTGAAAGCTGGACTAAGATAATCGATTATGTACTAATGATAATCGATTGTTTTAAGCCAAGACTGCATAACAATCGATTGTGAACTAATGACAATCGATTGTGTTAAGGCAGTGAACATCAGGTTTCTTCAAACCTGCATGACAATCGATTGTGATGAGGCAGTGTCCATCAAAGTTTTTCAAAACTTAGAATAATCGATTGTGAAGCTAATGACAATCGATTGTGAAGAGACAGTGTCCTTCAGATTTTTTAAAGTCACAAAATAATCGATTGTGAACTAATGACAATCGATTGTGTTGAGGCAGTGACTTCCAGTGATTTTCAAATTTATTAAATAATCGATTGTGAGTATATAACAATCGATTGTCAAGAGGCAGTGTCTAAAATGTTTTTCAAAAACTGATAAGTAATCGATTGTTGACTTTGTGCAATCGATTGTGAAACTGACCGTTGTCGTAAAATTTTCAAATACCGTCAGGTAATCGATTATTGCTTCTGTATAATCGATTGTTGTGATTAAAATCAGGAAAAGATTTTTTGAACGTTATTGGGTAATCGATTATTGATTTGGTATAATCGATTGTTTTGATTAAAATCCGGAAAAGATTTTTTGAACGTTGCTGAGTAATCGATTGTTGATTCTGAACAATCGATTGTTTGTGGTAAAATCTGGAAAGGACTTTTTGAACGTTGCCAGTAATCGATTATGGATTGTAAGTAATCGATTGTCAAGCGTATAATCTGGGATTGAATTTTGATCTGACTGGCAGACAATCGATTGTTGGGGTTTGACAATCGATTGTCAGTGAGTAAAATCAGCAACTCCTAATTGGCAATTAGGCAACGGTAATGCCAAGTTTTTCACCTATAAATACAGCTTCATTTCAGTGTTTTAAACACAACAACATACTACAACTGATCATTACATTGCTATAAGCTTGCATACTTTTGTTTATCATTTTATATCCAATTTCATAAAGCTTTTGAGAGCCATATTCTTGTCCAAAGTTGTTGTGATCCAGAGCTTACTTCTTTTACTCATATCTACTCATTAAGGAGTATTTTGTTTGAGTGTTTTAGTGTTGTATACACTTGTAAGAGAATTGTAATTCTCTTGTTGTAAGGAACTTGTGTTTCCTTGGTTGAAGTCTTGGAGTGTTGTAACTCCGAGCAAAGGTGTTGAGGCTTGCGTCCTCAAGTTGTAAAGGTTAGTTAAGCACCCGGAAGCTTGACACGTTAGTGGAAAATCTCGAGAGAGTCTCTCGGGGACTGGACTAGCCACACGTGGTGAACCAGGATATATCTGTGTGTAAGTTATTATTTATCGCACTAATTTACTTCCTGCAAATTTTAATTTCCGCAAGTTTACGCTAAATTTTATTATAACGCTATTCACCCCCCCTCTAGCGTTAAGCGTATTATCTAACAATTAGTATCAGAGCCCAACTCTCTGAAAACTTAACAGTTTGAGAGAACCATCCATGGCTTCTACTCGTGATTCTTTTGCAGGAATTGAAGAAGGACAGTGCTCCACACGACCACCTCTATTCAACGGTACAAATTACACGTACTGGAAGGAAAGGATGAAGATCTTCGTTCAGTCTAACAGCTTTCACCTTTGGAAGGTGATAATGAAGGGAAACCAAATTCCAACAAAGAAGGTGGAAAACGAATGGGTTCCCAAGTCCGAGGATGAGTATGACGCGGATGACATCCGAAAGGTTCAAAATAATGCTAAAGCAATAAATTTATTATATTGTGCCGTTAATGCTGACGATTACAGGAAAATATCGTGTTGTACAACGGCAAAGGAGATGTGGGACAAGCTAGAAGTCACGTACGAAGGTACAGACCAGGTAAGGGAAGCAAAAATTGATTTCCTAACCCATTCTTATGAATTATTTCACATGAAGGAAGGTGAAAAGGTGGACGAAATGTTTGAGCGATTTTCAATAATCGTAAATGACTTACATGCTCTCAAGAAAACATTCACGGATAGAGAGCTCGTTCGAAAAATTCTTAGAAGTCTCACACCGGCATGGAGATCAAAGGCCGATGCAATTCAAGAATCCATTGGCGTTTCAAACGTCACCATCGACGCACTAAGAGGTAACCTTAAAACCTATGAATCTACTATTCTTAACCCTTTTGTTGAAGATCAAAGGAGGCAAAGAATAGCTCTAAAGGCGAGCACAAGCCAACCGCAAATTGATGAGGAAGGAGACAACGAGTTTGGACTCGTAATCAAAAGATTTCAAAAGTTCATGCGCAAGGAGTATGAACGCAAGGGCAAAAAGCAAGGCGAACAAATCAAGTGCTATGAATGTGGTGAAACCGGGCACATCAAATCAAATTGCCCAAACATCAAAAAGGAGAAGAAACCTATTAAAAAGCAACGTGCATACATTTCTTGGGGAGGCGACTCCGGAGATGAGTCAAGCGAAGGAGAAGAAGACGAAGCAGCAAATCTTTGCCTTATGGCACAAGAAGACAACAAAGATGAGGTAGGTCAAATTTCGTCTAAAAACTTCTTTACTCTTGAAGAAATGTGAACTGCTTTGATGAATTATATGCTGAGTTTATTAAGGCTTCAAAAACTGTTAAGGGCATAAAAGAAAATGCTTCATTAAAAGAAAAGGATTTTCAAAAACAGCTTTCTTTGAAAGAAAAGGATTTAGAAAACTGGTTTTAGAAAATGAGAAGCTGAAAGAGGAAAACAAGTTTTTTGGAAAAAGAAGTTCCGATAAGCCCGAAAGCTCTACTAGAAATTGCACTTCTTGTTTGCTTCTTAAGAATGAAGTAAGTAAGCTTAAAGGCACATTAGATAAGTTTAATTCTTCGCACAAAAACTTGAATGATGTTCTTGTTAACTTGAAATCAACCAAGCATGGAATAGGCTTTAAGAATAAAGAAAAGGTTGCAGCTAAACCCCAACAACCTAAAGCTCAACCTAGGATTAACAATAGAAATGCTTATCCTAGAAACAACAACTCTAGAGCCAATATGCATGCTAGACAAAATGCTGAACATTTTAGAAGACCTAGGAATGACTTACCACCTAGAAATAGTCACCCTAGAAATGATGCATATTTTAGGCCAATTTTTGAACCCCTTAGAAGACCTAGCAATGGCCCTCAACCGAGAAACAATCACTCTAGAAATGCTGCCCATCCTAGAGCTTATAGTAGGAGAAATAATTCTCATGAAATGCGAAATAGTCATAGTGCTCAAAATAGAGTAAGCAATTTTCATCCGTCTAGTTACTATGAACCTAGAAGGATGCATAACCCAAATGTGACTTGTCATTATTGTAGATGTATTGGTCATATTGCTCCTGCATGCTTTACACATCATAGACATGTTACTCAATCGCATCATTATAATATGCCTAATCCCCAAGGACCCAAGATGGCATGGGTACCTAAAG
The DNA here is from genome assembly GCA_034376525.1 of Nicotiana benthamiana. NCBI lineage: Eukaryota > Viridiplantae > Streptophyta > Magnoliopsida > Solanales > Solanaceae > Nicotiana > Nicotiana benthamiana. The sequence goes on along the minus strand of CM067331.1, from coordinate 12,722,705 downwards.
AACATTAATTTGTTTTGTAGGTGTGCTTGAAGGGATCAAGTGTACTATGGTACCTTGATAGTGGATGCTCCAAGCATATGACGGGAGATGAATCCAAATTCCTTCAATTAGAGCACAAAGAAGGAGGAAGTGTTATCTTCGGTGATAACAATAAAGGAAAGATCATCGGCATCGGCTCGGTCGGTAAGGATGAGAAATCCTCTATTAAGCATATATTACTTATGAAAGGTTTGAAGCATAATCTCTTGAGCATAAGCCAATTATGTGACAAGGGAAATCTTGCTCTATTTGATTCGGATGAATGCCTAGTATTTAGACGTAGTGATTTCTAAATCATACTTCGTAGTTTTAGAGTTGATAATATTTATATGGTTGATCTTGCTAATTCCTCACCCGAATATGTTGATTGTCTAATGAGTAAAGAGGATGATACTTGGCTATGGCATCGTAGAGTAGCACATATCAATATGCATCTTTTGAACAAATTGATTTCTCAAAACTTAGTTGTTGGTCTTCCCTTTTTAAAATTTGAAAATGACTCTATTTGTGACTCGTGTCAAAAGGGGAAGCAAACAAAAGCATCTTTCAAATCTAAAAACATTGTTTCAACTTCTAGACCATTTCAATTGCTTCATATGGATTTATTTGGTCCCTCTCGCATTGAAAGTCTAGGAAGAAATAAATATGCTTTTGTGATTGTTGATGATTACTCGAGATTTACTTGGACTTTATTTCTTGCCAATAAAAGTGATGCTTTTCAAAATTTTAAATTTTTTCTTAAGCGTGTTCAAAATGAGAAAGAAACAACTGTCACTTCAATTAGAAGTGATCATGGGGGGGAGTTTGATCACAATCTCTTTGCGGACTTTTGTGACGAACTCGGAATCGAGCATACCTTTTCCGCTCCACGTACACCAAAACAAAATGGGGTGGTGGAAAGGAAAAATAGGTGTCTCGAAGAGATGGCTAGAACCATGCTCGACGAAGCTAAGATACCCAAACATTTTTGGGCGGACGCCGTGAGTACCGCTTGCTACGTTCTAAATAGAGTAGTAATTTAGCCGATACTCATGAAAACCCCCTATGAACTTTATAAGGGAAGAAAACCAAATATTTCCCATTTTAGAGTTTTTGGTTGCAAATGTTTTGTTCATAACAATGGCAAAGACCAATTGGGTAAATTCGATGCTAAGTCGGATGAAGGTATTTTCATTGGATATTCCTCACGTAGTAAAGCATATAGGGTCTTTAATAAAAGAACCCAAATTGTGGAGGAATCCCCTCATGTTGTATTTTCCGAAAATAATGCTCGCTTGGCGAGAAAGGATTCCGGTTTTGATCTTGCAGGTATCTTAGACAGCTTGAAAGACAAAATACAAGAGGAACCACCCAAGGAAAATAAAGATGAAACTAAGGAACAACCAACGGAAGAAGAGCCACAATTGGAAAAAGAAACACAAGTGCCAAATGAGTGGAGGACGATCAAAGATCACCCTCTTGAACAAGTAATTGGAGACGTCGGAGGAAAGGTAAGTACCTGAAACTCTCTTAAGAACACTTTAGGACACACTTCTTAAGAGCTCACGTTCTCACTTGGCAACTCTAGTTTAAGTTATTACTTCTTTACAAATTACTGACTTGAGCGTCGGAGACGTTTAATTCTATTTTGCAGGTATCGCCCTAAAAGATAGGGGGAATGATAAAATTTTTTCACAGAACAATCGATTGTTCAAGCAAATAATCGATTATCTTACTGTGCTAAAAATCGATTAGCAGTATCACTAATCGATTGTTTATAGTTTATGTTTATTATGCAGTTTTGTTTAATAATCGATTCATTAAACTGCAAAATCGATTTCCGTCTCAATCATTCAGCAATGCTTTTCCAAAACAATCGATTGTTTCAAAATATAATCGATACTTTCAAAATCAGAAAATTTCTGTGCTCACTGTAACATAACAATCGATTACCATACTTTGGCAATCGATTATTTCATGTCAGTAATTCAAAATTTGTTGCCGTTTGGCTCCGCAATCGATTTGTGTCAGTTCCAAGTCAGGTCATAACTCCTCAACAATCGATTATTGCATCTCAACAATCGATTGTCTAACGGTCAGTGAATTTAATTTACCGTTTCTGACTGATTTGGCTTTAAATTCTCAGCAGATTTCTTCCATAAATGACAAGACACTCTCACCTCTATGAATAGGCTTCATATATGTTCATATTCATTCACTTAAGCATCATTTTTAGCTCTCAAAATATCAAATTCTCTGTAATCCTTTGCAAAATCCAGCAGCTTTCATTAAAAATGTCGGGCCGTCACTCAAAACGTTCCCGCTCTGCTAGGCACGGCGCATCCACCTCTGCTGCCCCTCCTCGTCCGAACTATCCCTATCAAGATGGTTCCGTCCTATATTTCAATTCCGACATCGAGCTTACTCGATTCTTAACCAAATTCGAAAAGCGCGACATTCTTCCACCCCGCTTTTCAATCCTCAAGTATCTTGAATCATTTGGGCCTGCTGCAAATATGCTCAAAAATTCTCAACTTCTTGACTTTTTACTCCTTACCCATCCTTACATAAATACTACATTGGTTCAAGCCTTTTATTCCAACCTCCATGAGGATGATGATGGTGAGCTTGTCACCAACATTAATGGTGTTCAAATTCTCCTTTCCGATGAAAATCTTCATACCATTGCCCGTCTTCCTCATAATGGTGAAGACATTTTTCGGTACACTGGAGAGGCCGAAGCCCTTTTTGATGAAACATCCCTCTTACACCAAATCGGTCTTACTTCTTATGATCCAAATCTCTCCTCCCGTCGTCCTACAATTACGGGAATGGATCCTAATTATCGGCTGATTTTCTATTTCATCACCCGAGTCCTCAAGCCTCGTAAGCATAACCATACTACCATTTCTCAAGAGGACACTAAGCTCATGCATGCCATAATAACCGGAGCTAACATCAATTGGTGTCGGCTTATCAAAATTCACATGCGTGACGCTATCGGAGATGATAGGCCTCTTCCTTATGCTCTCCTCATCATGAACTTTCTTGAAGCCACCGGATTCGTCACTGGAAATGGTCCTCTCAAAAAGAGTACCAAATAGTGGGAAATTTCAGAATCCTCCTTTCATCATGACGGTGATCATATAGCGCCTGCTCCTCCTCCATCCCGTCGTGCTCCCCCGCCTCAAGAGCCTACCCTCCGATCGATTTCCGACCAAATTGCTTCGTTGACCTCTTCTCTTGGTCAACTATCTCATGAGATCCATGGATATTTTGACTATGTTCATTATCCTTATGCGGGTCTTGTTCCATATAAAGTAGCGCCGGATGATGAGGTGGGAGATGATGGAAATGAATAATTTCTTTGTTTGTTATTTTTGTTTTTATATGTCGCATTGTTTTCCCTATTGCTATATTTTTTTCAATAAATAAACAAGGTTTATTTCATCTTTGGCATCTTATTATTATTTTTTTGCTAATGGTAAAAGGGGGAAGATAACGGGTATGCACTCTCAATATAGATAAGCTTAAATTAAGGGGGAATTCATATATTGAGGGGGAACAAATTGCATACTTGTTGCATGTATACACTTGTCTTGAATCGTCAATATAAATTGCTTGCATTGCATATCCCGTTTAATGTTTGCCATTATCAAAAAGGGGAAAATTGTTGGAAACACGTTCTCAATGCAATATACTAAAACGTGTGTTCTTTTGTATAGGTTTTGATGAATGACAAACGAAGCGAAAATTGATATATGACGAAGTTCAAGAAACAAGCGCACAATTGATATACATCGAGATTCAAGCACAAGACAAAGTTTTATAGTTTAATTGAGTCATTCTTAATTGTGATCTTGATCCTACAACTTGACTCGTAACATGGCTTCTCTCATAAAACTATTTTCCAAAATCATGCATATTTAATTCAATGCTAAATGATTTTAAATCATGCATATTTTCATTAGTCAAAATGATTTTTAAATGCCTCTGAAAACTGGACTAAGATAATCGATTATGTACTAATGATAATCGATTGTTTTAAGCCAAGACTGCATGACAATCGATTGTGAACTAATGACAATCGATTGTGTTAAGGCAGTGAACATCAGGTTTCTTCAAACCTGCATGACAATCGATTGTGAACCTTATGACAATCGATTGTGATGAGGCAGTGTCCATCAAAGTTTTTCAAAACTCAGAATAATCGACTGTGAAGCTAATGACAATCGATTGTGAAGAGACAGTGTCCTTCAGATTTTTTAAAGTCACAAAATAATCAATTGTGAACTAATGACAATCGATTGTGTTGAGGCAGTGACTTCCAGTGATTTTCAAATTTATTAAATAATCGATTGTGAGTATATAAAAATCGATTGTCAAGAGGCAGTGTCTAAAATATTTTTCAAAAACTGATAAGTAATCGATTGTTGACTTTGTGCAATCAATTGTGAAGCAGACCGTTGTCGTAAAGTTTTCAAATACCGTCAGGTAATCGATTATTGCTTCTGTATAATCGATTGTTGTGATTAAAATCCGGAAAAGATTTTTTGAACGTTATTGGGTAATCGATTATTGATTTGGTATAATCGATTGTTTTGATTAAAATCCGGAAAAGATTTTTTGAACGTTGCTGAGTAATCGATTGTTGATTCTGAACAATCGATTGTTTGTGGTAAAATCTGGAAAGGACTTTTTGAACGTTGCCAGTAATCGATTATGGATTGTAAGTAATCGATTGTCAAGCGTAGAATCTGGGATTGAATTTTGATATGACTGGCAGACAATCGATTGTTGGGGTTTGACAATCGATTGTCAGTGAGTAAAATCAGCAACTCCTAATTGGCAATTAGGCAACGGTAATGCCAAGTTTTTCAACTATAAATATAGCTTCATTTCAGTGTTTTAAACACAACAACATACTACAACTGATCATTACATTGCTATAAGCTTGCATACTTTTGTTTATCATTTTATATTCAATTTCATAAAGCTTTTGAGAGCCATAATCTTGTCCAAAGTTGTAGTGATCCAGAGCTTACTTCTTTTACTCATATCTACTCATTAAGGAGTATTTTGTTTGAGTGTTTTAGTGTTGTATATACTTGTAAGAGAATTGTAATTCTCTTGTTGTAAGGAACTTGTGTTTCCTTGGTTGAAGTCTTGGAGTGTTGTAACTCCGAGCAAAGGTGTTGAGGCTTGCGTCCTCAAGTTGTAAAGGTTTGTTAAGCACCCGGAAGCTTGACACGTTAGTGGAAAATCTCGAGAGAGTCTCTCGCGGACTGGACTAGCCACAGGTTGTGGTGAACCAGGATATATCTGTGTGTAAGTTATTATTTATCGCACTTATTTACTTCCTGCAAATTTTAATTTCCGCAAGTTTACGCTAAATTTTATTATAACGCTATTCACCCCCCCTTTAGCGTTAAGCGTATTATCTAACAGGGATGTCATAGCAAAATTTGAGTTGGGAGACATGGAAAGTAGGATGTAAAAGGACTTCAGGAGGAAGAAGAAGAAGCCACGATACCAATTTTCTCAATAATAGGGTAGGGACCAAAGTAGCGAGAAGTGAGTTTATGATATGAAAAAGGAGAAAGAGTAGACTATCGATAAGGCTAAAGTATGACAAAAACCCAGTCATCAACAGTGAACTAATTATCATAACGATGGGCATTAGCTAGAGATTGCATCCTCTGTTGGGCTAGAGTAAGATGGAATTTAGCCAACTGGAGTTCAAACTCATGAAGCAAAGCCACTTCCCCAATGGACGAGGAATCAGAATCACCGGGTAGGAATGGCAAATGAAGGGGAGGAGGATATCCATACAAGAGTTCGAAGGGAGAAGTCTGAATAGATGAGTGAGGACTGGTATTATACCACCACTCAGCAAGGGAGAGTAAACAGACCCAATCAATAGGGGAATCAGTGCAAAAACAACGGAGGTAAATTTCTAGGAAACGGTTGAGAACTTCAGGCTGGCCACCAGTATATTGGTGGTAAGCAGTAGAAGTGTGTGTAGAGAGTTTAACAGCTTGTCATGTAATACAGCAAAAGAGATGGGAGACTCACGGGCTTGGATGGCATGAGAGAGTTCCATATACGGGTCATCAAGACCATTTAGAACCTTTATGACAAGATCCTCAGAATCAATTGTAACACCCAGGAGAGATAATTCATCCACAATCACGCGAATACCGTGCATAAAGTCAATAATAGAATTAGAACCTTTTACCAGATTGTGGAGCTGCTGTTTGAGAGCCATGATACGACCATGAGAAGCGGTGCCGTATGTGCACGCGGGGATGTCCCAGGCCTCTTTAGAGGTTTCCGCAGCGGCAATGAATGAGATGATCGTCGGTGTGATCGACGAGATGATGGCACTGAGAATAAGGTTGTCCTAGCGAATCCAGTAAGGATATGCTGGATTGGGGGAAGTCACGTCGTTGTCGACGATAGTGGCCGGTGGGCATGGCTTCGATCCGTCCAAGAAGCTGAGGAGACCGTAACCTGTAAGGAGGGTTCGAAATTAAAATTTCCACGCCAGGTAATTAGTGGAGTCCAATTTGAGTGGGATTTGAGCCGATGCATTTATGGCAATCGGCTGGAGAGGCGCGGTTGACGTCGTGGCGGCCATGAGCGCGAGGCAAGGAGAGGAGGTGCTGAACGACGTCGATAAAAAGAGGGCTGCCGATTAGTGCAGCGGCGGCGGCGACGGGCTCCGATGAAATGAGCTACGGCGGCGGCGGGTAGTATGTATTTAGGGTTTGTTTGGCGATAAGCCACTGGCGTGTGATACAATGTAGAGAGTTTTGGAGAAGTGAGTTTCTTGTACTGCTCACCAAAGTATATATCGAGTACAGAGAAATCAAAACCTACCAACTATAGGATTGTACAATAATGAAGGAAAATCAAAACCTACCAACTATAGGATTGTACAATTAATGAGAGAATATTCTACCAATAATAAAAAGATATACAAAAGATATTTACAATATTTCCTAATAGTGTGAAGGGTAACACGTTGAGCTGTGAGGAATTCTTTCTAAATGGAACTAATGAATATAGGATCCCTATCACTGGTAATTGATGCTGGAAAACCATGAAGTCTAAAGATGCTATCAAGGAAGATAGGAACTAAGGATTGGGCAGTATAAGGGTGAGACAAAGCAACAAAATGGGCATGTTTAGTTAGTAGATCAATGATTATCCAAATAACAGATTTCCCTTTGGACTTAGGTAACCCCTCAATGAAGTACATGGTAATGTCAGTCCAAGGAAGAGCAGGTATAGGGAGAGATTGCAACAGACCAGGAGAAGCAGCAGTATCATATTTGTTCCTTTGACAGGTGAAGCATTTGTAAACAAAATCAATAATGTCCTTGCGGATGCTCCTCTCAATAGAAGTAAGAGAGGACCTTCCTAGTGGTAGCATCAATGCCAGAGTGCCTCCAGTAGGAGAGGAGTGCTAAAGGGTGAGGATTTTAGTGCGTAAAGAGGCATCGTTTCCAATCAACAACTTGCCTTTCCTTATAAGCTTTTGGTTAATCCAAGTCAAGTACTTTTGAGGGGTATGCTGGAGGGAAGAAATGAAACCAGCAAGCTCAGGATCAGTAGAACCGACTAGCTCAAATTTGATGCCAAAGATCAGTCTGGACAGAGCTCATTTGTAAAGACATGAGCTCAGCACCCTGTACGCGAGAGAGAGAGCATCTGCCGCAATACTGTCCTTTCCACGTTTATACTGAACCTCGAAATCAAAAGGAAGGAGTTTGGCTAACCACCTGATTGGAGAATCACTGTTAATCATTTGCTCCAAAATGTATTTTAATGTCTTTTGATCAGTCTTCACGATGAAATGACGACTGAGCAGATAATGAGACTATTTGGTTACAGCAAACACCAATGCTAATAGCTCTCATTCATAGATATAGAGAGCCATATGCCTAAGAGCAAGACCCTTACTAATAAATGCTATAGGATGATCAGATTGCATTAGTACAACACCAATGCAAGCTCCACTTGCATAAGTTTCCACAACAAAAGGCAGGGAATAGTTGGGTAACTCAGTAAGAGGCCTGCTAATTAACCCATAGCTTTGAATAAATTTTCTGTAATAGCCAGCCAGCCCAAGAAAACCCCTCAGCTGTTTGACACTATTTGGAACAGGCCATTGTTGAACTACTACTAACTTGTTGGGGTCAGTAGCTACACCTTGAGCAGAAATAAAATGACCTAAGTGTTCAACACTTGCAACACCAAACACACATTTGGTTCTTAGCAAGCTTCTTATGTTGCAACACAACCTCAAATACCTGTTGTAAATGATGGACATGATCAGCTGAGGAAAGGTTGTAAACCAATATGTTATCAAAGAAGACCAACACAAACTTTCTCAATAAAGGAAGGAACAGATGATTCATCAAATACTGAAAGGTCGATGGTGCATTTGTCAGGCCAAAGGCATAACGGGGTATTCATAGTTGCCCATGTGAGTCATAAAAGCAGTCTTAGGGACATATTCAGTTACCATTCTTATCTGATGGTACCCAGACCTAGGACCAATTTTAGAGAAAATGAAGGCTCCTGATAGCTCATCAAGTAAGTCATCTATAATGGGAATTGAAAATTTGTCATTGACTGTGCAATGGTTCAATTCTCTATAATCTACACACACGCGCCATGATCCCATCCTTCTTGCCCACCACCACTACAGGAGATGAGAATCGACTATTGTTGTATTGGACGGCCCCCGGCTGCATCATCTCTTTCACCAGTTTCTCAATGATATCTTTCTTCATAGAAGAATACCTACAGGGTCGAATATTAATTGGTCTATCCCCGGGTTACAATGGAATCCTATGATCAAAAGCACCACTTTGGGGTGGTAGAGTGGTAGGTTCAGCAAATATCATACTATAGTCAGTAAGAAAATCATGTATGACCTGTGATTCTGGCTCATTTGCTGGGAGCTGAATGACATTCAGTTGAGCAAGCTAGAATTGATCAACCAAAACTTGCAGCATAAAGAGTTCCACATCCTCCCCATTGGACTTATTGACAGCTTTTGGGCAAGATATTTTACAGGCATCGGTAACTCCCTTCAATACGTATTGTTTGCCCAAATAGTTATAGGTCATAATGAGGAAACAGTAGTCATAGTGACTGGACCAAGAGTCTTTATCCATAAGGCATCTAATACCATATCATATTTTCCAACAGGAAACACAATCAAGTCAGATTTATAAGTCGTACCTTCTAGCATCTATTGAAATTTCCTCACTATACAAGATGTGGACTCTATTGTATTGTTGCCTAAACTGACATATCCCATATTAATTGGAATTTTAGAAAATCCCAACCTCTTGGCTGATTCAGTATCAATGAAGTTGTGTGTGTTGCCTCCATTCAATAGAATTTGAATATTCTGTCACTGTAGCTTGAGCACCTTGAATTCCTGTTAAATCACATAAGGATATAAAAGGCTGCTCATTACCAGGAGCTGACCACTCCTCACTTGGTGACTCACTCTCATTACTGCCAGTCCCAGTATCAACAGATTCATCCTCAGCTACCTCTAGTTCCAACACAAACATTTGCTTTGGAAGAGTACACTTATGTCCACTGGTAAACTTATCATCAAAAAAGTAAAAAAGTCTTTGGGCTCTTCCATTTTGCATCTCAGTAGGGGAAATGGTACTCCTTATTTTAGGAAGAATTGCAGTAGGGTTAGCTGGGGAATTCATCCTAGCTAGCTACATAGGCTGGTTACTCTTAGGTCCTGAGCGGTCATAAACAGGCTTCCTAGCTGATGAGTAGCTTCCAGGTGACATGTGTTTTAGTGCTCTAGCATTAGCAGCTAATGTTGCTTTTGCTAACCTAGCTAGCCAATAAGTTTTGGACAATGACTTAGGTTCATGCATTTTAATAGGATGAACCAATTCTTCCTTCAAACCTCCCAGAAAGCATGAAATAGCTCGTTCTACAGTTAGAATACACTGAGCCAATAGCCTATCAAATGCAAATTGGAATTCCTTCATAGATCAAGTTTGCATTAACTGTTTAAGTTCTATCATAGGGTCAGCAAACTCCTCACCAAATGTTTCAATTAATTCAGTTATATATTCATCCCAAGCAGGCAGCATAGGTAGATTTCTACATTTCCAATAGGATTGATGCCAAATTAAGGCAACATCATCCAAATTCATTACAACTAGCCGTACTCTCTGATTAAGAGGAGTTTCATCCACAGCAAAATACTGTTAGATTCTATACAACCATGTCTTCAGGTTGTGACCAAAACGAAGGAAAACCAAATTATGGTTCCTATTAACATTAACACGATAAGGATTAGGACCTACAATTCTCTGACCTGCTGCAGCAGTGTGAGTTCATTCTGTTGAAGTAGAGCTACCATCCTTAGCTTGTTAAAGCAGGTGCATCCCATCGAAGGAGCTTTTAAGAGAACTGACCAGCTGCACTAGCTCAGTTTGCCTATGATCTATGTCTTACTTAAGCTCCTGATGTTCTGCTCCATACTAGCTCGCAGATTTACTTGTTGAGCTGCTAAATCCTTGTACTACTCCTGCAAATTAGCAGCTGGACACCTTCATTGTTTTCTATAGCTCGTCGTGGATCATATCAAAATCGATCAGCTCTGATACAATTTGATACTCAATTGTGGAGTATCAGGTGATAGTAATGAAACAGTAACAAAAATAAATAGAAGAGGAGGGGTAGGGCAGAAAGAAGAAGAGAGAAGAAGAGAGAAAGAGAGGGAGATTGTCGCGACCCAGATTTTTCCCACCATCGGGAGTCGTGATGGCGCCTACTGTAGGAGCGAGGCAAGCCAACCCTTTTAAAATATTCCATAAAACTTTAATCTAAACAATATAACAACCGAGATAATTAAATAAAATGCGCGGAAGACTTTTAACAAAAATATCAACAAAATGCAGAAGACTATAACATAGCACTACCCAGCATCTGGTGTCACTACTCACGGACTACTAATAGAATTCTACAAACATTAGTTTGAAAGAAGGATGCATAAAAAGTCTGTTTTGATACAATGAAAACAAACGGAAGAAATAGAGGAGACTCAGGTCCCGCGAACGCCAGCGAACTAACTACCTTGGAGTCTCTGGACTGAAATCTTGCTCCCTAGATACTGCTACAGTCCGTAAGCTGTATCCTGACCTATGCGCAAAAGGTACAGAAGTGTAGTATCAGCACAATCGACCCAATGTGCTGGTAAGTGCCCGGCCTAACCCCGGCAAGGTAGTGACGAGGCTAAACCGGACCTACCACAATCACCCTGTTCAAATATATGTGCAATAATAGAAAAATAACAAAACTTAAACAGATAATGGGGAGGGGACATGCTGGGGGTATAACAGTTCAATTATATCATCAACAAACAAGAAATGGTAACTGTATAATTAACATCAATAAAAGGAATCCAGTAAATCAAACGTTTCACGGCACCGCCCATCGTGCTTTTACTCTCGTCCTCACTAAGATAATCAATTGAAGTGTACGGCATCACCCATCGTACTTTATCACTCTTCCTCACCAATCGATAGCATAAAGTAGTTACACGACATCACCCATCGAGCTTTATCGCTCATCCTCACCCAAACACAATAGCATAAACTAGATACACGGCATCACCCATTGTGCTTTATCGCTCATCCTCACCCAAACAATAGCATAAAGTAGCTACACGGCATCACCCATCGTGCTTTATCACTCATTCTCACCCAAACAATAGCATTAATAATGGGGCGAGGGTATAGACAACTGTATTAATCATCCCGGCATGGGAGAACATTTCAACAACAAGTCCCGGCAAGGGAGAACATTTCAACAACAAGTCCCGGCAAGGGAAAAAGTACACGAAACTTATTCTTTAGTTCATTTAACAAGTAATTATCACAATTGTTCACTTTTTTTGACATATTAGTTATCAAGTATGACTCACGGTCATGCTAGACTCGGGCGCATAGGTAACCGTCACCATATCTATACACCGACTCCACACAGCACATAGCAAATATTATCATAATCCTATTCCCTCAAGACAAAGTTAGAACAAACACTTACCTTGAATCCGAAAATAGCAACTCACACCTCAACAATCGCCTTTCCTCTAGAATTCGACCCCGAACCAATGATATCTAACATAAATCGATTCAATATTATCAATATTATCACAAGGAAACAATTCCGTACCTTAGTATGGCATTTTCTAACTTTCTTAAAAAAATACCAAAATCCGACACTGGGCCCACATGGTCCAAACTCGAGGTTCAGACCAAATTCCGATTACTCATAACCCCACGAGTCAAAATATATGATTTATTTTAAGATTCGACCCCAAATTGAGGTTGAATCGGCCAAAATTTTCAAAAACCTAACTCTACCCAAAAGCCCTAATTTCTACCATGATTCTATGATTTGGGGCTTGAAAATTGATGTTTTTATGAAGGAAACATCATAATATACAGCATAAGGCCAGATCCCGTGGGCAAAACCAATACCGGTGCCATAGTCAGAGCTGTCTTGAGCTTCTGGAAGCTCGTCTCGCACTCATCTGACCACCTGAACCAGGAACCCTTCTGGGTCAATCTAGTCATCGGGGTTGTGATGGATGAAAACCCCTCCATGAAACGTATGTTGTAACCAGCTAACCCCAAGAAGCTTCGGATCTCTGTAGCTGAAGCTGGTTAAGGCCAGTTCTTGACTGCCTCAAACTTCTGCGGGTCCACTTTAATACCCCTTACTAATACGACATGCCCCAGGAATGCGACTGAACTCAGCAAAAATTTGCACTTTGAGAACGTGGCGTACAACTAGCTATCCTTCAGAGTCTGAAGAACCACTCTAAGGTACTGCTCATGCTCCTCCTGGCCGCGGGAGTGTATCAAGATGTCATCAATGAATACGATCACAAATAAATCTAAGTAGGGCATGAACACCCGGTTGATCAATTCCATGAATGCTGTCGGGGAATTTGTAAACCCAAATAACATCCCCAAGAACTCATAATGCCCGAATCGAGTAAGGAAAACTATCTTAAGGACGCCGAATGCCCAAATCCTCAAATGATGGTAACCAGATTCCTAATCTATCCTTGAAAACACCTTGGTACTCGGAAGCTGATAAAAAACATATCCTCATTGAACCGTCCTTCTTCTTCGCAATAACATTGGTGCGCCCCAAGGCAAAACTCTGGGACTAATGAAACCCTTATCAAGCAAATCCTTAAGCTCTTTCTTTAACTCTCTCGGCTCTGGCGGGGCCATACGATACGATGAAATGGGAATAAGCTGAGTGTCCGGCGCTAGATCAATACAGAAATCGATATCCCTGCCAGGTGAAATGCCTGGAAGGTCTGATGGGAACACATTGGGGAAGCTCCCGAACAATAGGAACATAACAAATGGGAGGAAACTCTACGCTGGAGTTGCGATCATACGCCAATTGAGCTAAACACCTCTTCTTACCCATGCGTCGAGCCTTCGCATACAATATTGCACTGCGGGTTGGATGATCTAAAATCCCTCCCCACTCTAAATGGAGCAAATCGGGTAAAGCCAAAGTCACGGTCTTGGTGCAACAATCCCAAAATAACATAGCACGAGGACAACTATTCCATCCCCATATAACATCAATGTCCACCATATCTAAAAGTAATAAGTTGACACGGTTCTCCAAACCCTCAAATACTACCACACATGGATGATGCACTAGGTCGGCCTTTATAGGATCACTCAGACAAAATATACAGAAAACCCAAGGCCTCACTAGGCATAGTCAAATGAGGTGCAAAATAGGACGAAACATATGAATACGTAGATCCATGGTCAAATAGCACTGGAACATCTCTAATACAAATCGAAACAATACATGTAATGTCTGCATCTGAAGTCTCAACCTCCAAATTGGCCGTTGGCTGATCCCTACTGCTGGCAGTCTGAACTCCACCTCTAAGACCTCTACCCCCGCCTCTAGCCGGCTGGGTAGGCTGTTGAACCTCCGATGCCCGCAACCAAGCACAATAACTCTGATACTGAGAGCTACTCAGAGCTCTAGAACAAGATCTGACCATGTGCCTCGGATCGCCACAAGCATGGAAAAACCTTGACTGTTGCGGATGAGCACCACTCAGCCACGGGAAGGCCCTCATGAGGTGATCATACTCACCACACTCATAACACCTACAGACATGCTGCAACTGAGAAAACTGAGGTTGGCCCTGTCGACCCAAACGATCACCTGAAGTACCATGAGTGGTAGGGGAAACCGACTGAAAGGGCCTAGAAGGATGGCCTCTACCATAAGAACCTCTACCACCAGAAGAGGTACCACTGAATCTGCCAGCATGACGGGGCCTCTTAACTGATTGATGACGCCCCCTGTGGCAGTACCACCTTAACTCCACGGCCCTCATTGGCCGTCTCCTGAACAGGGACCCCACTCCTAGTCTGAGCCGCTGCATCCGGTTGATCTACTACCACTGGATGAGACCATAGAGGCAAACCCGCTCGAATACCACCCTCCACAAGATTCACTAATCGGACCAAAGCGTCCTAAAGAGCTAGAGTGGCAATAAGCCCCTCTGGGAGCTGAGCTGGGCCTACCGGAACGTCTGGAGGTGGAACCTCCTCATCGTAGTCAACATGTGGCTCCACATCTAGGGCTGCTGCTCGGGGCTGAGCTCTGCCTCGGCCTTGGCCTCGCTCTCTACCTCTGATAGGAACTGTTGTTAGAGGCTTAGACTGTTGTGTGGTAAAAGAGGAAGCACGTGTTCTCGCCATCTGCGAAATAATAGAGTAGAAATTTAATAGGTGTTTGAGGAACGGAAACGCACTACAAGAAAAAACAAAGTAAAATTTTTCCTAACCATGTAGCCTTTGGGGGATAAATACAGACGTCTCCGTACCGATCCCTCAGACTCTACCGAGTTTGTCCGTAAGTTGTGAGACCCAAGTATCCTAGTGCTCTAAAACCAACTTGTCACGACCCGTATTTTTTCCACCATCGGGAATTGTGTTGACGCCTACTGTAGGAGCTAGGCAAGCCAACCCTTTTAAAATATTCCATAAAACTTTAATCTAAACAATATAATAACCGAGATAATTAAACAAAAATGTGCGGAAGACTTTTAACAGAAATATCAACAAAGTGCGGAAGACTATAACATAGCACTACCCAGCATCTGGTGTCACTACTCACGGACAACTAAGATAATCCTAAAAACATTAGTCTGCAAGAAGGATGCATAAAAAGTCTGTTTCGATACTATGAAAACAAACAGATAAATAGAGGACACTCATAGCCCGCGAACACTAGCGAACTACCTCGGAGTCTATGGACTGAAAGCTCGCTCCCTAGCTACTACTGCGGTCCGTAAGCTATATCCTGACCTGTGCACAAAAGGCACAGAAGTGTAGTATCAACACAATCGACCCAATGTGCTGGTAAGTGCCCGGCCTAACCCCGGCACGGTAGTGACGAGGCTAAACCGGACCTACCACAATCACCCTGTGCAGATATATGTGCAATAACGGAAAAATAACAAAATTTAAACAGATAATGGGGATGAGACATGCTGGGGGTATAGCAGTTCGATTATATCATCAACAAACAAGAAATGGAAACTGTATGGTTAACATAAAAAAAGGAATCCAGTAAATCAAACGTTGCACGGCACCACTCATCGTGCTTTTACTCTCGTCCTCACCAAGATAATCAATTAAAGTGTACGGCATCACCCATCGTACTTTATCACTCTTCCTCACCAATCAATAGCATAAAGTAGTTACACGACATCACCCATCGTGCTTTATCGCTCATCCTCTCCCAAACAATAGCATAAAGTAGTTACACGGCATCACCCATCGTGCTTTATCGTTCATCCTCACCTAAACAATAGCATAAAGTAGCTACACGACATCACCCATCGTGATTTATCACTCATTCTCACCCAAACAATAGCATAAATAATGGGGCGAGGGTATAGACAACGGGACTAATCATCCCGGCATGGGAGAACATTTCAACAACAAGTCCCGGCAAGGGAAAAAGTACCCCGAAACTTCCTCTTTAGTTCATTTAACAAGTAATTATCATAATTGTTAACTTCTTTCGACATTTTAAATAACAATTATGACTCACGGTCATGCCAGACTAGGGCGCAAAGGTAACCGTCACCATACCTATACACCGACTCCACACAGCACATAGCAAATATTATCCTAATCATATTCCCTCAAGCCAAAGTTAGAACAAACACTTACCTCGAATCAGAAAATAGCAACACACAACTCAACAATCGCCTTTCCTCTAGAATTTGACCCCGAACCAACGATATCTAACATAACACGATTCAATATTATCAATGTTAGCACAAGGAAACAATTCCCTAGCTTAGAAATGCATTTTCTAACTTACAAAATACCAAAATCCGACACCGGGCCCACATGGTCCAAACTCGAGGATCAGACCAAATTTCGATTACCCATAACCCCACGAGTCCAAATATATGATTTGTTTTAATATTCGACCCCAAATTGAGGTTGAATCCCCCAAAATTCTCAAAAACCTAACTCTACCCAAAAGCCCCAATTTCTACCATGATTCTATGATTTGGGGCTAGAAAATTGATGTTTTGATGAAGGAAACAAGAAGAAATGAAGTTAAGATTACTTACCCAATGAACTACGAAGAAATGGAAGCTTTAATTTTGTCCAATGGAGGATTCTTGGAAGAGCTTGTATGAGAATTTGGGAATAAATCCCAACACTGATCTATTTTTAGGCTTTTATAATCACTGGGCAAAATTACCCTTCGCGATCACGGGAATGGGGACGCGATCGCTGTGATGGAAGCTTGGAAGCTACGCGATCGCGTGAGGAGTGCTGCGACCGCGTAGAGGAAAAGTCACTGAGAGGTCAATTGGTCTATACGATCGCGTGGACTAGTACGCGAACGCGGAGAAGAAGAAGCTCGAAGCTACGCGATCGCGTGAACGATGATGCGATCGAGTAGAGGTACGAGTCAAAGTAGTGCGATCGCGTAGAACAAAATCACTGGGCAACAGTTGCAGAAAATCTGCTAAGTCCAAAGAACCAAAAACACCCCGAACCAGCCCCGAAAATACTCCCGAGTCCTCGAGGCTCCCAAGCAATCACACACACTAACTCAATATAATCCTAAGAACTTGCTCGAGCGATCAAATCTCCAAAATAACATCAAAATCACAAAATCAACCTGTAAAACTCATGATTTCCATTTCGAAGTTAAAAATTTTCAAACATTCCTCTTTTAGTCCGAAACACTTTAAACGACGTTCGTTTTCAACCAAACTATACAGATAGCGCTTAACGCACATTTAAAACTTGTACCGAGCGTCAGAGCCAAAATACGAGCCCGTTACCACTATTTTTGATCAATTTTTGTTTTAATTTTTCCTTAAGCATATTCATAAAAAAATTCACAGAAAAGCTCCGAACTCGGGCCTGGGACCTCGGATTTAGATTCTGGGAATACGCTCGGGTCCCAAATTTTCATACGGACCCTCATAACATATATAATAGTAAAATAAAAGGAAATGGGACCGTCACATCACGAGTTCGGGTCCACTTACCCAAAACATTGACCAAATTCAACTATAACATTATTAGTATCAAAATTCATAGTTTTTAACACAGAATTCAATTATTTTCACATAAAAAAAATTCGGCTTCGCGCCCGGACTTTGCACGCAAATCGATAAAACCAATAAGAGATTTTCAAGGCCTCATAAGCGCAAGGAAAGGAAGAATTACGGTAATGATGACCCTTTGGATCGTCACGGAGATGAACTCAGTTTTTCATACATTTCATAATGTGTGTATATAATTCTTATGAACTACTTATACAAGCTGGAAAACAGAAAATGCAAAAGGAATGACACAAATTTGAATTACAAGCTACTAACGGATTTTCCCGCTCCCGCTAAAATTCAAGTTATGAAAACTTAACAAAAATTCAAATAGTAGCCTAACTGATATCTTCCACTTTAGCCACTAATAATCGTATCAGTCTGTCACTTGCAATTTTTCTACGTTTTCTTTTCTTTTTTTCCCTTTTTGCTAGTTCTTGTATTGGACATCATTATCAAGAAAACTTGTCTTTGTGAACCATCCAGTCTCTAATCTCAATGATTTCAAAATTAACTCTGTTGTTAGCTTTCAGAATATATGTAACAAAACAATTTGACACGTTTTGAGCAGCATTTTAATAAAAGAGAGAAATAAGGTCGGGGTAATATAAGATACACTATTCATAGATTAACAGTTCAATTCTTTAATTTGTTGAAAAAAGGTCCATATCTAACGGTGGAGAGCAAGTCGAAGATGTCACAATCTCTATTTTCTGTGGATGTGTTGGCGCACAATCTTTTAAATTTTTGTGAGTTTAAATTCTATTTACTGTATAAAAAATGTACATAATCAAATTATTTATAAATTGTATAAATAGAATTCTATTTAAGGTGAATATCTATATTTGGAGAAATCTTAGGGTTTGTTACTTGGTGACTAAGTCACTTTCTCCCACTATTCATAGATTAACAGTTCAATTCTTTAATTTGTTGAAAAAAGGTCCATATCTAACGGTGGAGAGCGAGCCGAAGATGCTACATTCTCTATTTTCTGTGGATGTGTTGGCGCACAATCTTTTAAATTTTTGTGAGTTTAAATTCTATTTACTGTATAAAAAAATGTACATAATCAAATTAATTATAAATTGTTATAAATAGAATTCTATTTAAGGTGAATATCTATATTTGGAGAAATCTTAGGGTTTCTTACTTGTTGACTAAGTCACTATCTCCCACTATTCATAGATTAACAGTTCAATTCTTTAATTTGTTGAAAAAAGGTCCATATCTAACGGTGGAGAGCAAGTCGAAGATGTCACAATCTCTATTTTCTGTGGATGTGTTGGCGCACAATCTTTTAAATTTTTGTGAGTTTAAATTCTATTTACTGTATAAAAAATGTACATAATCAAATTATTTATAAATTGTATAAATAGAATTCTATTTAAGGTGAATATCTATATTTGGAGAAATCTTAGGGTATGTTACTTGGTAACTAAGTCACTTTCTCCCACTATTCATAGATTAACAGTTCAATTCTTTAATTTGTTGAAAAAAGGTCCATATCTAACGTGGAGAGCGAGCCGAAGATGCTACATTCTCTATTTTCTGTGGATGTATTGGCGCACAATCTTTTAAATTTTTGTGAGTTTAAATTCATTTTACTGTTTTAAAAATGTACATAATCAAATTATTTATAAATTGTTATAAATATAATTCTATTTAAGGTGAATATCTATATTTGGAGAAATCTTAGGGTTTGTTACTTGGTGACTAAGTCACTTTCTCCCACTATTCATAGATTAACAGTTCAATTCTTTAATTTGTTGAAAAAAGGTCCATATCTAACGGTGGAGAGCGAGCCGAAGATGCTACATTCTCTATTTTCTGTGGATGTGTTGGCGCACAATCTTTTAAATTTTTGTGAGTTTAAATTCTATTTACTGTATAAAAAATGTACATATCAAATTATTTATAAATTGTTATAAATAAAATTCTATTTAAGGTAAATATCTATATTTGGAAAAATCTTAGGGTTTGTTACTTGGTGACTAAGTCACTTTCTCCCACTATTCATAGATTGACAGTTCAATTCTTTAATTTGTTGAAAAAAGGTCCATATCTAACGGTGGAGAGCGAGCCGAAGATGCTACATTCTCTATTTTCTGTGGATGTGTTGGCGCACAATCTTTTAAATTTTTGTGAGTTTAAATTCTATTTACTGTATAAAAAAATGTACATAATCAAATTAATTATAAATTGTTATAAATAGAATTCTATTTAAGGTGAATATCTATATTTGGAGAAATCTTAGGGTTTCTTACTTGGTGACTAAGTCACTATCTCCCACTATTCATAGATTGACAGTTCAATTCTTTAATTAGTTGAAAAAAGGTCCATATCTAACGGTGGAGAGCGAGCCGAAGATGCTACATTCTTTATTTTCTGTGGATATGTTGGCGCACAATCTTTTAAATTTTTGTGAGTTTAAATTCTATTTACTGTATCAAAAAATGTACATAATCAAATTATTTATAAATTGTTATAAATAGAATTCTATTTAAGGTGAATATCTATATTTGGAGAAATCTTAGGGTTTGTTACTTGGTGACTAAGTCACTTTCTCCCTATAAATAGAGGGTTATATTCCATTGTAATTCATCCCAAAAGTTCAAAAAGAATTCTCTTTCCCTACTTTTCTTTGCAATTATGTTCTTCTTCTTTTATTGTTCATAACACGTTATCAGCATGAACTCTAAACAATTGAGTAGAAGCTTTGGGATTGAGTATAATGATTGTCAATTATTCCATAACTTTCCTTCATGATTAAATTTTGGATTTAAGGTAAGTATTTTAATTTATTTTTCTCTTTTAAATTCTTGAAATTCTATAATTTGAATTTAAATACAGGCAAAGACAACAAAGTTTGATTATAACTCTCATGGAGTTTGTAAGAAATTATAACCACTTGAAATGGTAAAATTTCTATGCCCCACCATGATCAAATTCATGTATGATTGTGGGCAAAGAATTGAAAACACATCCCATTGAATTTGTTCCATTCTCATTCCATTAAGAGAACGTGATAGCAGTATGTGATAAGTCTGAAAGAAGATGACAATGGATGTGGGCGTGGTATTAGACGAAATTATAATGGCCATCATTATGATAATGAGAATAATAAGGTGTCACGCCCCAATTCGAGGGACATGACCGGCACTCGACCGGGTATCCCCAATCAAGAGAACCTGGGTGCCTTTTCTATCCCACGTATTACCCCTGATTCTCATTACCTAATAACCAAGTGAAATAGCCATTTATAGGGTATGAACTCCACTAATCAAATTTTCATAAATATAACAATAACAATTTCCATTAGATACTTCATTCACCATAATAAAGGTATTCCATTTTTCTTATACATCATTGCCACACATCAATATTTATCTTTTATATTACCATGCCCGACACTACCCACAATCTGTCTACGGAGCCTCTAAATATAATTAAAGAATAATATGGAAATACTGGCAACAAGGATCCGACTATACCTTATACACACAAAAACAAAAGATCCCAAAACAGAAAGTGGTGTGAGACAAATAGGGCCTCGAATGGAAAGGGGCTCGCCGAATCAGTTGACGGGAAGTGGTGAGGAGCTACGTTGGTGGACTGGAGTACCTGCTATGGATCCACCTACAATAATAACACGAATGTACCGCCCCCCGGCAAAAGAAACATCAGCACATTTGAATTGTACTGGTATGTATGGACAAACTTTGTCCCAAGTAAACTCATGCCATACACAAATGGATAACAGTGATTGAAACAACAATCAAATGCACAAGCAAGGGAACAATCAAGCCGAATAAGTTTTCAACATCTAACTTTGTTCCAAGTAAACTCAACCATACACAAGTGAGACACAGTAACAAATGCAACAACCAAACACACATAGAAGGTACAATTAGCCAAACAAAAGGGCAATCATTGCCCCATGGGGTACAAACTCTCCTTCTGTCTCTTTTCACAATTCCACATCAATGATTTCACAATTTTTGTTCAAGTGTATATTTCAATAGTGATTTTGATCACTTTTGCACCCTTATTACCTCATCCACCCTTATTACCTCGTCCACCCTTATCACCACAACCCTCAACCTTATTACACCGTGTTGCGGCACGTAACCCGACCCCTTCGTACAGTTTAAGTTCACAACAATCACAGCCAAACAGCATATCACAAAGATAAACAACAATAAATTTTCAATAAAAGAATAGCAACAACAATACTTCTCAAGACACATCCACAACAATGGTACAAGTGTTTCCATAGCCAACAGTTCCAATTCCATTATATTCAACAGTTCATAAGCAATTCAAGACATTGCAATAATTACCCACAAGAAGCCACATATGTTGCTACCACAGTTATTCCAATTGCATCATCTACGATTTTCTTATATCATTTATTTCTCAAAATAACACTTAATCAAACCAATCAAATAACAAACAAACCAATCACAAGAATTTCACAAAAATTCCACGTACCTATCACGTACCAAATATTCATACACCAAACAAGGTGATTTCACAAAGATCAAAGTTAGCCATACATACCTTTCTTGAGCTTTCCTTTAATTACTACGATATTCCGGAAAATCTACCAACTTCAATCTATTTTGAGACATAACGAAATTAACACAAATTAGGAAGGTAATCATGGTTTAACCTCATTTGAGCATTTTATCAAATACTAGGTGTGCATTTTGATTATCAATTCGCTTTTACAAGATTTCCTTGTTTCCCCAACACAATCTTTACCTATTTATGTTCATCAATCATCCACAATCCTAATTTGCACATACATGTATACATAATACTATTATACCATGAATCATTCCCCAAAAACCCATCTCATAATCTCTATAACACCAACACAACCTAGGTTAGGCACCTATGGCTTTCAATCATCATCCCAAGAGTCCTAATATGTATATCATACATGAATACTCACGATAGAGTAATTAGAGTTGGTAGATATACCTCTTGTAGTAAAAATCTTGAGAATCCAATTTGTAGTGTTCTTGAATCAATATAGGGATTGAATGAAATGTAAGGATTTTCAAGATCAATCCATGCTAATAAAAGTGTTTAGGAGTAGTAATCAACTCAATTTACTCAAAAAACCATACCTTGGTCATAGGGATGAAGTTTGGGACGAAATCCCCTTGAGAGAGCAAGACCTAACCCAAAAATGACTTGGGAACACTCTAGGCCGGTCTTGGGGTACTAAAACCTTCTAGGCACGCGAACTTTCACCCAGAAGCGTGAATTTTGGCATACTTCACGCGTTTTTCTGAGTATTCTGCCTCAGACGCGCGAAGTTTCAAAGTTCGCGTGAGTGACACCTGTCCAGTAAAATGGTCATAACTTTTTGTATTCACCTCCAAATGAAGAACGGTTTGTTGCGTTGGAACTAGACTCAAAGTTCTTTAATTTTGTATGTTGTGCCTCACACAACCCCTTAAATAATCGGAGATATGATCGTTCAAAGTGAGGTCTTGTGTGCACTCATTTACAGATTCGTCTAATATGCAATTTTCCAACTTGGCTTAGACCCCGAATCACTTATAATAAGACTTATACACTTATTAACATATCCAATTGATATCCATCATATCATATGTCATCATTTTCACATGAATTAATATAATTCAGCCTACCTTGGCACGACGAAATCTTAAATTACTCAAAAACAAATCTGGGCCCTTACATTCTCCCCCCTAGGATCATTCGTCCTCGAATGAGGATTCAGGTCCGTTCACTAGCCATTCTTATCTAACTTTAGCTCGTCCACATCATGAAATATATCAATAGCCCCGAATTTGGCTAACTCCATAAATTTTAAAATATTTCGCTAGAGTTTCCTTTGTAACTCGGCCTATCTACCTGTCAAAGAGCCACTAAAACCATCCCTAAAACATATCCTCAACTCGACAAAGCACCCCGATGATTATATCAACAAAACGAATCTCACAATAACATGCACTATATTATCATAATGACACCTAAACATGGACTGCACATTTTAAATCATAACACCTATAAGGTACCTTTCAAATCAAAACCAATTATTATACAATCAAGCAGAAATATTTTCCTCCTGGCTAAAAAATTACCTACCGAATATATGCGGGATCACACTGGAATGCTTCGTCTTTGACATGTTTGAACCTTCGATACCAAATAGATCTACTACAATAAGGAACAAGAGAGTTCAAGATCAGGCTGAAGTTATTCAGGAATCCATTTAGGCACTGAGAAGAGCATTTCATGAGGTTACATGTTAAGAAACACGAGGATTTCTATCGATGATGCTGATGTGGTTAATCATTGTGACGACATCAACTATAAGGCATTTAAGTCATCGGGGTAACTCATACATTGGCAATATTAATTAATGAGGAATACTCAAGTACGCGAACTACTCATTTCCTAGAGTGTAGGAAAAGTCAGTTTATCAAGAATGAGGTTATTCTAGTACCTTAATGTGATATGGTTTTTAAAATGCATGTAGTTGAATAATACTCTTAACATTGACCGACATAAGGAATATATGCCGCAATCCACGAGTATGAAAAGAAGTTGATTACTTATGGGCTTATCATACTTTGAATAGCTTAACCCTTCCTGATTATTGATCTTATATGAGAGAAGTAAAGATACAATAACTTGTCTTCTAAATCAACATGCTCATGATATGTGCAAAACTCTGAAGGCATCTAATCTCAACTTTACAAAGGTCAAACCACAGAGCTAGGACATCTTAATATTAGGACAAAATCATTTATCGGTTAGATGGGTTCAAATGATTGACATGATACTCCAGGAGAAAGACAAATAACACTCCTATCCAGTCCAAGAAGGTGAAATGCCAAGGGTAGCAAAAACCCCCCATATATGACAACGATATAGTGAATGATTCTAGAAGTCGAAGGTGTATAGAAAACCAAAATCAATGATATAATGCAAAATAATCATAGAAGGTTTGAAGATGTTCATGATGAATTCTCCATGAGTCTTGGCTTGAAAAAAAAAATGAAGTGTCATAGTGACACATAGAAGGGCACGTTCTTTCACGGTTAACGAACAAGTGTTGGGAACTAGCACCGTCAATTTCATCAACTAAAAATCACAATTAACACATGTTACAAAGATGTAAAGAGAAAACAAACATTTGTCACATAATTGACATGCTTCTACTATGTTAACTCTCAGACTGTAATACAAGACCACATCTTGGGCAACCACCATATTAGAAACAAAGAGAGATAGTTTCTACGGGATAACCTGAGTGGACATGATATTTATGGTGACACACGATCTTCCTGTGATGGGGATGTGAGGATCTCAATTTGTTTTTTCCAGAAAACCTTTATGCACACAGTGACCATTTCAATTGATATTCACTCATATGGTAGGTGTTAAGGCATGCTCTTAAATTACTAGACAGTGAGAAGCTTTCATGATGATACTCGGGAAGGATTGCAATACTGGGATGCTTTACATGGAACTTTACACCATATAGGTAAACTTTACAATGATGCATGTATAGGCACAAATGAGCAAATGTTGTCCATTTAAATAAAATATTTCTGTAAGAAATAAACCGAGAATAGTCCTTTGTTGAGACATTAGGAAAGGAAAATGGGAAGTATCAGTAGTGTTACAACTCAATTCACAAAAAAAGTTATAGAGATCAATTCCATAGGAGGCGGTAAGTGATAGAACTGTGATAAGAAGACATTGTGAATAATAGGTCTCATTTTAAGAGTGGGTGCATGCAAGGTTTTGTGATTTAGATTCTTTTAAACAATATATATATATATATATATATATATATATATATATATATATATATATATATATATATATATATATATATATATAAGGGCAAGCAAATCGTAATCCTTAACTAATCGCCACATTATATATATATATATATATATATATATATATATATATATATATATATATATATGTATGTATATATATATATATATATGTATGTATATATATATGTATATATATGTATGTATATATATATGTATATATATGTATGTATATATATATGTATATATATGTATGTATATATATATGTATATATATGTATGTATATATATATGTATATATATATGTATATATATATGTATATATATCTATGTATATATATATGTATATATATATATGTATATACATAATGGCAAGCAAATCGTAATCCATAACTAATCGCCACATTACCAAATAAAAGGGATCACATAGCTTTCACATAACTTCCATACCTCTAGGCTGCATTTTATAGCCCTTCCATATGGAACATATTAAATTATACACCTATGTGTTTCATTCAATAATATGGAAATCATAAGAACAAATCAAACATTTTAAATGATTACCACATTATCAAATAAAAGAATCATGCCCTTTTTCACATATATTAGTTCTTGGGCACTTGGAGCCACAATTGTCACATAATCATTGGCACTAGGCCACATTTAATAACACAATTCCTTGTTTCCGCATTTCACTTCGTTTCCGCATATTTCACATCAATATCAATTCAACATATCAATGATTTCATAAACGTTCATTTTGATAGTGATAACATTCACATTCAATCCTTATTACCTCAACACACATTTCACACAACAACAATAGTTCCTAGTTCAATCACATGGCTTCAGGCCATCCAGAATACCATTTCGTAACAACAATAACAATTCACAAAGAGTTTTCATTAACTATGAAACTTGAATCACAACGAATTCTTTTTCAATCATGACCATATACAATTTCAACATCTCTGTACATAGAGGATTTCACATATTGACATAATATCTGCAGCTCTAATTTCAATTAAAGGTCTTAGCATTTCAATACATGATTCACATTCCTTGCACCCTTTTTATGTTATCAACTATATCACATTGATCATATTGTAATGCATCTTTTACAATTATAGGGTCACAACACTATCATATAAAGTACCAATCACAACAAGAATCCAACATTCAGGCTTGCCGCATTTACACAGTCACTTACTTCACTTCCAATCATATTTGTACAACACCAACAATTGGCACAATCAATCAAATACATTTGGTACACATAAGAAAAATTTGGAGGATCAACTATAACAAGTTTTATCACACAATTTGGCATTAAAATCTCAATTTAAGCTTGACTTGAAGTCTA
Source organism: Nicotiana benthamiana (assembly GCA_034376525.1). Classification (NCBI taxonomy): domain Eukaryota; kingdom Viridiplantae; phylum Streptophyta; class Magnoliopsida; order Solanales; family Solanaceae; genus Nicotiana; species Nicotiana benthamiana. Next base: position 12,695,776 of record CM067331.1, on the reverse strand, counting down.
GGCATTTTAGCACATAGTTCACATTCTTTACATATCCTCATTTACCAAGAATAACATATTAACATATGAAGAAGTACCTCCCACATATATGTTCACAACAATATTTCGCTTAACATAACAAAACGAGTACTGTATCAATTAGATTTTAAACGTACAACATTTATGCAGGCACCATGGAAGCTTAATTCCTAAAAAAAAGGATTTGAGTTGAACATACATATAATATACTACATGATCTGGTGGTAAAGGAACATTTGATCGTGCGATGTGGAATGTAGAAGAAGGGTGAAATTCCTAAATGTCCAAATTGCCTCCAACTTATAGATGTGGTCGATAACGCACCGATAAGAAGGACTCTACTAGACACGGCTCCGAGACATCCTAGGAAACATTAAAACGTTAGGCTCTGATACCAAGTTTGTCACGCCCCAAATTCGAGGGACATGACCGGCACTCGACCGGGTATCCCCAGTTAAGAGAACTTGGGTGCCTTTCCTATCTCACGTATTACCCCTGATTCTCATTACCTAATAACCAAGTGATATAGCCATTTATAGGGTATGAACTCCACTAAAAAAATTTCATAAACGTAACAGCAACAATTTCCATTAGCAACTTCGTTCACCATAGTAAAGGTATTCCATTTTTCTTATACATCATTGCCACACATAAATATTTATCTTTTATATTACCATGCCCGACACTATCCACAACCTGTCTACGGAGCATCTAAATACAATTGAAGAATAATATGGAAATGCCGGCAACAAGGCTCCGACTATACCTTATACACATCAAAACAAGATCATAAAGCAGAAAGTGGTGTGAGCTACAAAGGGCCCGAATGTAAAGGGGATCGCAGAATAAGCTAACGGGAAGTGGTGAGGAGCTACGGTCGGTGGACCGGTGTACCTGCTATGGATCCACCTACAATCATAAAACGAATGTAGCGCCCCCGGCAAAAGGGACGTCAGTACATTTGAATTGTACTGGTATGTATGAACAAACTTTATCCCAAGTAAACTCAAGCCATACACAAATGGATAACAATGATAGAAACAACAATCAAATGCACAAGCAAGGGAACAATCAAGCCGGACAATTTTTCAACATCTAACTTTTTCCAAGTAAAATCAACCATACACAACTGAGAAATAGTAACAAAAGCAACAACCAAACACACATAGAAGTTACAATTAGCCAAACAAAGAGGCAACCAGTGCCCCACAGGTTACAAACTCTCCTTCTGTCTCCTTTCACAATTCCACATCAATGATTTCACAATTTTTGTTCAAGTGTATATTTCAATAGTGATTTCAATCACTTTTGCACGCTTATTACTTCGTCCACCCTTATTACCTCGGCCACCCTTATCACCACAACCCGCCACCTTATTTCACTGGGTTGCGGCGCGCAACCCGACCTCGCCGTACAATTTCAGTTCACAACAATCACAGTCAAACAACAAATCACAAAGATAAACAACAATCAATTTTCAAACAAGAAAAGTAACAACAATACTTCTCAAGACACAGCCACAACAATATAACAAGTGTTTCCATAGCCAACAGTTACAATTCCATTATATTCAAAAGTTCATAAGCAATTCAAGCCCTTGCAATAATTACCCACAAGAAGCCAAATATGTTACTACCACAGTTGTTCCAATTGCATCATTTACGATTTCCTTATATCATTTGTTTCTCAACTCTTACCACATAACATTTAATCAAATCAATCAAATTCCTAACAAACCAATCACAAGAATTCACAAACAATCCAGGTAGCTATCACATACCAAATATTCATACACCAAACAAGGCGATTTCACAAATATCAAAGTTAGTCATACATATCTTTCTTGAGCTTTCCTTTAATTACTACGATATTCCGAAAAATCTACCAACTTCAATCTATTTTGAGACATAACAAAATTAACACAAATTTAGGAAGGTAATCATGGTTTAACCTCATTTGAGCATTTTATCAAATACTAGGTGTGCATCTTGACTATCAATTCGCTTTTACAAGATTTCCTTGTTTCCCCAACACAATCTTTACCTATTTATGTTCATCAATCATCCACAATCCTAATTTGCACATACATGTATACATAATACTATTATTCCAAGAATCATACCCCAAAAACCCATCTCATAATCTCTATAACAACAATACAACCTAGGTTAGGCACCTATGGCTTTCAATCATCATCCCAAGAGTCCTAATATGTATATCATACATGAATACTCACGATAGAGTAGTTAGAGATGGTAGATATACCTCTTGTAGTAAGAATCTTGAAAATCCAATTTGTAGTGTTCTTGAATCAATTTAGGGATTGAATGAAATGTAATCAATCCATGCTAATAAAGTGTTTAGGAGTAGTAATCAACTCAATTTACTCCAAAAACCTTACCTTGGTCATAGGGATGAAGTTTGGGATGAAATCCCCTTGAGAGAGCAAGACCTAACCCCAAAATGACTTGGGAACACTCTAGGCCGGTCTTGGGGTATTAAAACCTTCTTGGCGCGCGAACTTTCACCCAGAAGCGCAAATTTTGGCATACTTCACGCGTTTTTTTGAGTATTCTGCCTCAGACGCACGAAGAACGTGCGAAATTTCGAAGTTTGTGTGAGTGACACCTGTCTAGTAAAATGGTCATAACTTTTTGTATACACCTCCAAATGACGAACAGTTTGTTGCGTTGGAACTAGACTCAAAGCGCTTTAATTTTATATGTTGTGCCTCACACAACCCCTTATAGAGTCAGAGATATGATCGTTCAATGTGAGGTCTTTTGTGCACTCATTTACAGATTTCGTGTAATATACAATTTTCCAACTTGGCTTAGACCTCGAATCACTTATAATAAGACTTATACACTTATTAACATATCCAATTGATATCCATCATATCATATGTCATCATTTTCACATGAATTTAAATAATTTAGCCTACCTTGGCACGACGAGATCTTAAATAACTCAAAACAAATCTGGGCCCTTACATTCTCTCCCCTAGGATCTTTCGTCCTCAAATGAGGATTCAGGTCCGTTCACTAGCCATTCTTATCTAACTTTAGCTCGTCCACATCATGAAATATACCAATAGCCCCGAATTTCGCTAACTCCATAAATTTCAAAATATTTCGCCAGAGTTTCCTTTGTAACTCGGCCTATCCACCTGTCAAAGAGCCACTAAAACCATCCCTAAAACATATCCTCAACTCGACAAAGCACCCCGATGATTATATCAACAATACTAATCTCACAATAACATGCACTATATTATCATAATGACACCTAAACATGGACTGCACATTTTAAATCATAACACCTATAAGGTACCTTTCAAATCAAAACCAATTATTATACAATCAAGCAGAAATATTTTCCTCCCGCGATACTTTAGGCTTTCTGGGTGGACTCCTCAATTCACAAGATTTGCCACAACATATTCACGGAAGCAATCCCACCCCCTAAACTTATCTAACAAGGATGACAGCTAGATACCTCGCATAAGCTAACTATCCATTAACATTCACCTTCAATAATTTACACCGGGATGATATACAAATAGTCTCCACCTACCTTATTAGACATAGCCATATGAAAACATATAATACACGTAGAACAACAATGGTAAACATCATACTCATAGCACGTCTTACTGTGAACAACAGTTAGGCAACCTTCATTATCAACTCGCACCACATCCTTAGGGAAAAGTAATGCGAACAACCCTTTCTCAATCCTAAACTCTAAATCTCTGTACTAACGCCCATGTTAAACCTTTGATTACCTTCAACAATCACTCTAGGATATGCTATTATTAACTGACTATGAAATTACCTACCGAATATATGTGGGATCACAATGGAATGATTCGTCTTTGACATGTTTGAACCTTCGATACCAGATAGATCTAATACAATAAGGAACAAGAGAGTTCAAGATCAGGCTGAAGTTATTCAGGAATCCATTTAGGCACTGAGAAGAGCATTTCATGAGGTTACATGTTAAGAAACACGAGGATTTCTATCGATGATGCTGATGTGGTTAATCATTGTGACGACATCAACTATAAGGCATTTAAGTCATCGGGGTAACTCATACATTGGCAATAGTAACCATTAAGGAGGAATACTCAAGTACGCGAACTACTTATTTCCTAGAGTGTAGGAAAAGTCAGTTTATCAAGAATGAGGTTATTCTGGTACCTTAATGTGATATGGTTTTCAAAATGCATGTAGTTGAATAATACTCTTAACATTGACCGACACAAGGAATATATGCCGCAATCCACGAGGATGAAAAGAAGTTGAGTACTTATGGGCTTATCATACTTTGAATAGCTTAACCCTTCCTGATTATTGATCTTATATGAGAGAAGTAAAGATACAATAACTTGTCTTCTAAATCAACATGCTCATGATATGTGCAAAACTCTGAAGGCATCTAATCTCAACTTTACAAGGGTCAAACCACAGAGCTAGGACATCTTAATATTAGGACAAAATCATTTATCGGTTAGATGGGTTCAAATGATTGACATGATACTCCAGGAGAAAGACAAATAACACTCCTATCCAGTCCAAGAAGGTGAAATGCCAAGGGTAGCAAAAACCCCCCATATATGACAACGATATAGTGAATGATTCTAGAAGTCGAAGGTGTATAGAAAACCAAAATCAATGATATAATGCAAAATAATCATAGAAGGTTTGAAGATGTTCATGATGAATTCTCCATGAGTCTTGGCTTGAAAAAAGATGAAGTGTCATAGTGACACATAGAAGGGCATGTTCTTTCATGGTTATCGATTAAGTGTTGGGAACTAGCACCGTCAATTTCATCAACTAGAAATCACAATTAACACATGTTACAGAGATGTAATGAGAAACAAACATTTGTCACACAATTGACATGCTTCTACTATGTTTACTCTCAGACTATAATACAGGACCACATCATGGGCAACCACCATAATAGAAACAAAGAGAGATAGTTGCTACGGGATAACCTGAGTGGACATGATATTTATGGTGACACAAGATCTTCCTGTGATGGGGATGTGAGGATCTCAATTTTTTTTCCCAGAAAACCTTTATGCACACGGTGACCATTTCAATTGATATTCACTCATATGGTAGGTGTTAAGGCATGCTCTTATATTACTAGACAGTGAGAAGCTTTCATGATGATACTCGCAAAAGAGTTGAGTGAATGTTCGAACCATATACGCCACATACACCAATAAGAAAAAAAATGACTCGGGAAGGATTGCAATACTGGGATGCTTTACATGGAACTTTACACCAAATAGGTAAACTTTACAATGGTGCATGTATAGGCACAAATGAGCAAATGTTGTCCATTTAAATAAAATATTTCTGTAAGAAATTCACCGGGAATAGTCCTTTTTTAAGACATTAGGAAAGGAAAATGGGAAGTATCAGTAGTGTTACAACTCAATTCACAAAAACAGTTATAGTACGTCTCATTCAAAGAGTAGGTGCATGCAATATTTTGTGATTTAGATTCTTTTTAAGAATATACATACATATATATACATATACATATATACATATATATACATATATACATACATATATATATGCCGAGAATATCTTACTAATGATTAATTTTCAGTTTTGTATATTCCAGCCCAGACAAGATTTCTTGAAGAAGGATCATCTTCATCATCAAATATAAGACCTTCTTTTGCAGATTACCAGAAATATCTAGATTTTATTGCCAGCAATGCTGGAACTGCTGGGGGTAGCAATGCTACTATTCAACCCACCTCTATTGAGGATAATAAAGATTTTGAACCCCTTAGTGAAGATTCTTATGCAGTTATAATTGGGAAAACTGACAATGAGATTTTTGATATAAATCCTATAAAAGAGATTATAATTTATGTTGATAACAAAGATTTTCAATGGAAACACAATCCTTGGATTGTTATGAAAAGGTATTTAAACAATGCATTATTTCCAATGCAAACTTACAAGAATAGATTGCACTATGAAATGATTTTAACATCTACTGGATCAGTAGAAATTTCTCATAACAATACTAGTAATTCTAATAAATCATATTTTTCTTTTTCCAAAATGATTATTAAGAAAATTATTTTACCAGATGAATGGGGACTAAGTACTTTAAAAGATTGCCAGTATATACATCCAATTCAAAAGATGTCAATTAATTATAATTATTGGGATTATGTGGAGGCATTTTCAAAGACTTTATTTTATGAAAATGATGATCATAAGCACTCTTGGTTTATAAAAATTTGTGCTCAAGTTTTTAAAAGTACCCAGATTCCAAGTTGGTTCATTAAATGGTGGTCCTTTTTCGGGCCTTCCCAAGGAATACTACCAGTACAGTTTAAAGAGTTATATCATCAATGGGTAGAGATTTCGCCAAGGATTATGGATTTGGACAAAGAGGACAGATTATACCCAAAGACTCCGATTATGAATTTTTTTATGGAATTTTCTGTTCCTTGGATTTACAAATGGACCATTGAATTAGGGAAAGATTCAGATGAAGTACCTTGTTTATTTAGAAGACATTATACAAAATTTTGGCCTAAACTAATCTCAAAAGGATCTGATGGAAAGATGGTTGGGCAAGAGCTATTGGATACTATTAAGACTACAATTACCAAATATGACAAAGAAATCCCAGATGATGCAGAAATGGAAGAAAGTCATTTTAGAAAAATTACTAAAAAGATTCAAATAAAGAAAGGAGGAACATTATCTAAAGAAGAGCTAATTGCAGCTTACATGGAGCAGATTAAAAAAGATATTCAGAAGCAAATTACTGATGATGATGTTTTAATGGGGGATAATTTTGAAGATTCTCAAAGTGTAAATAGTATAACTTCAGAAGATTTACCGGATCTACTCAAGAAGGCTGAAGAAGAGATTTTGAAAATCAAAAAAGCCACTTAAGTTTCTAGAAGGGGCTATTATGTAATTTTATTCAGTTTACTGTAGGATTATTGACTTTTATGTCGGTTACTGTGCACTTTTACTGTGCACAATATTTTCTATAAATAAGGTAGATTTCATTTAGAGGAGGTAGGTTTTTCGGAACTCTTCTCTCTCTTTCTTAGATTTTCCTCTCCCTTCTCTCTAAAATTTCCTTTTGTAATACTACTTGTAATAGTTATTGTGAATAAATAAATCAAGAAGTTCTGGTAATCAGGTACTTTCTATTTCTTTAGTTATATTATATTTTCTATATTATAATTGTGTTTTATTTGTTTATTTGCCCAATGATGGGCTAAATTCATAAGTGTTAAATAATAACTGATATAGCTTAAGTATGATCGGAAAAGGTAATGACTCTTTATGAATAGCTTGCTTTGAAGGGGTAAAGGTTGTGGTATGGGTGTTAGTTTAAATAATTTTATAGCAAACTAAGCTTAAATCATGGCGTTGGTAAGCCCTAAGAGGGGTGTTCCCGGCATGGTTAGTGAGGGATTATATCGGGTATAAACCTTGTGATTCCGTTGGTAAGTCCTGTATGGCTGGTTAAATCGCCTATGGATGTTCCGGTCGGGTTTATAACGAATAGTTCTGTGGTTTGCATAAAACAAATTAAACTATATAAATCCCATACTTCCTAAAAGGTCCTACAGCCCTAAAAAGGTCCTGCTTAAAGTTTGGTATCAGAGCCATGGAAGATCATATTTAGGTTATGAAAGTTATTATTTAACACTTAACTTTTTGAGTTCTTATGTCTTGGTTTAATAAACCAAAATTTATTAAAAATATGATTAAGGAACAAGTAGATTTTCTTGTCCAACAAGATTTATTAAATACTTGGGTGATTCCTAAAGTAAATATAGAGGCTATTTATAAATTGGGAACTTTCGAAAAATTTGCTGGAAAAACTACTGTGAAAACTACAGAATTAAGTTTTACTATGGACAAAGATAGTGGAGTTTTCCATCTATTATCTCAAAATGACATAGATTATTAAAAATCTAAAGATTTCAATTATTTACATATTGGTTTAGTTCAAGTTGCTTTTAAGCCATTAACATTGAAAGGCTTACCTGAAAGTTTTGTTGCTGCATTACGAGATGGTAGAAATTTAAATTGGAAAAATTCTTTGATTGGTTCTATACAATCAACCTTGGCTTATGGTGCAATTTATTTTAATGCTTATCCAAATTTAAATATTGCTCTAACTGATGTGAATATATTACAATCATTAATTTTGAATATTAAGATTAATGGATATGATTATTTACCCGGAACAGAAGTTATGTGTATTTGTACTAGAATTGTTTATAGACCTCTTTATACTTTATCTCCTAGATGTAAAATTGCTGAACAAAATCATGAGACTGTTTTGTTTGAAAATAATTTTTCTAAATAAAAAATTATTACTCGTAGATTAATTAAGTGGGAAGAAATAAATTTTCCTACTGAATGGATTATTGAAGAAGCTGCAGTACCTCGTGAGATTACTAGTGAGGAGATTTCTGATATCAGACAAAGTAAAGATGGTAGTGTAACTTTGAGTTTTAAAACCCACGATATCCCAAGACTAACAGATTCCTCTTCAAGATTAACCCGATCTGTATCTTCTTATATTTCTCCAGTAGATTATATTGTAGATATTCCATCAAGGGCTTCAACTTCTCAAATTAGAGATACAAATTTTGATAAAATTATTTTAGATAATAATAATATTGCTAAAGGTGAAGATCGTTTAAGTGATCCTACAGATTCTGACATGAATTTTCCAACTGGTTTACATGGATAGTAAAAAAATTGATTTTAGTCCAGGTTCTCTGGCACGAAAAAAGATTTCTTTAGAATTTTATAGTCCGAAATGGGAAGAATTTAGGAATTGGTTTTTCTCTTCATTTAATAAAGATGAGACAGAGTATTTTTCTAAAGAATTTTACAAAGAGTTAGAAGGAAATAATATTTCATTGCCATTTGTCCCATGGTTCATGATTAAATATGTGGGATATCATTTGTCAGTCATTGAACATGAGTATCATTTGTCTAATGGAGATATAATGATTTCTTCTTTACCTCCAACTCAGTCTTTTGATATCAATAGAGAGGGAAAAACTATTAATTTTACTGCTTTTGCAAAATTATTTGAAAACAAAGTTGCTGTAACTACTTGTGAACATGTCAATTTGATTCTTAAACAACAGAATTATGCTAATTATTATTTGAATGTATTAGGAGAGCATGTCATGGCATTGCATAAGAATTTAGACAATTATTTAAAACAGACACAGATTTTACAAGAAAAAATAGAAGCTTTTCATAAACCAAAACAAGAATTAAAAATTGTCAAAAATACTTTACAACCTCCTCCGGAAATAAAAAGTTTCAAAACTGATTCTACTGAAGAAATTGAACAGTTTTTAAAAGAGAAACTAAAGAATATTGTTTTTGATTCCAATATTACTGGAATTGATTTACAGCCTCAACCTGTTTTATCTACGAAACAAGAAAAGTTTATTACTCAGAATGTTTCAGAAAATGATTTTGTTAATAAAATCAATACAAAATGGGCTGATAAGCCTATTCAAAGGATGTTTTATTACAATAGACCAACTCCGATGGATGTTTTAAATGAAGAAAGAGATCAGATTTTTAATAATAGTTACAGTAGCAAGGAAATTTATGAATGGAATATTGATGGTTTTAATGATAAACAAATTTTTACTACTGTGCATAGAATGTTGATGTATAGTACTATTTGTAAGATTAATAAAAATCAAGATCGTGATATTGCTGCTATGATTGTTGCTGGTTTCACTGGCCAACTTAAAGGTTGGTGGGATAATTTTTTAAATCAAGAACAAAAGAATACTATCATGAATACTACTAGTGTTATTAAAATTGAAGGGCAATTAGCCTATCAGACTACTGATCAAACAAGTACTTCTCAAGTACAACAAAATGCTGTTTATACTTTGATTACTACTATGGTTGAACATTTTTGTGGTAGATGGACTGATGAAGCAGAAACTATTAGAACAACATTACAAAATTTACGTTGTAGACAACTATCTGATTTTAGATGGTATAAAGATGTATTCTTAAGTCGTGTTATGGAATTGCATGATTGCAGTCATGAGCATTGGAAGTCTAAATTTATTGATGGTTTACCTTCGATTTTTGCGGAAAGAGTGAGAAAACATTTACGTGGTCCGCATAATAAAATTCCTTATGATTCCTTGACTTATGGGAAAATTATTAGTGTTTGTACTCAAGAAGGTTTAGCTGTTTGTAATGATATAAAGATGAATTATCATATCAAAAAGAATAGATTGAATGAAAGGAAGCAATTAGGAGAATTTTGTGATCAATTTGCTTTTGATATTCCTGGTTCATCAAAAAAGAAAAAGAAGTTTTCTAAATTTTCTAAAGATGACAAGAAAAGAAAGTATAAGAAAAAGTTTACTTCTCGTGATAAGTCCTCTTGGGATAAGAAAGAAAAGAAAGTTTACAAAAAGAAGGGTAAGAAAGATTATAAAAGAAGGTCTTATATTTAATGATGAAGATGATCCTTCTTCAAGAAATCTTGTCTGGGCTGGAATATACAAAACTGAAAATTAATCATTAGTAAGATATTCTCGGGTAAGAAAATCTGGTAAACTGTTATCAATTCCTTTTTTATAAACAATTTCAAAATCAAAAGGAGCCAATAATGCTTGCCATCTAGCAAACATCTGTTTAGAAACATTGTGCTTAAAATCCTTATTAAATAAGAACTTAGCAGCTTGACAATCTGTTTTGATTACAAATTTTTGATTATATAAATCCGTCTGAAATTTTAAAACACTCTTTACAATAGCTAAAATCTCTTTTGCTACTGTTGCATAATTTCTTTGACTATCATTCCATTTTCCTGAATAAAATTGTATAACATAATCTCTTTTTTCAACAGGAGAAAATTGAGTCAAAATACCCGCATATCCAATATCTGAAGCATCAGTTTCAACAGTTTTTTCCCAATTTGGGTTAGCCAAAGTTAAACAAGGGAGTTCTTTTATTTTGGATTTTATTTTCTTAACAGCATCAGTGTGAGAATCATTCCAAGCAGGAGGGTTCTTTTTTAGCCTTTCATATAAAATAGCAGTATCTTTTGATAAGTCTTTTATGAACGGAGAAATATAATTTAAACTACCCAAAAATCTTTGTAATTGAGTCTTATTAGTAATAATATCAGGAAATTTTGATCCGAATTCAATCGTCCTATTAATAGGCGTAATTGTTCCTTTTCCAATATTATGACCAAGAAATCTAATATTACTTTGAAAAAGACACATTTTTGGTTTAGAAATAACTAATCCATTTTGAATAACTATTTTTTGAAATAATTCTAAATGTTTGAAATGTAATTCAATATTTTTGGAAAATACTAAAATATCATCTATGTAAACAATAATGAAATCTGTAAAAGGAATAAATATATTATTCATAATCTTTTGAAATTCTGAAGGCGCATTCTTCAATCCAAAAGGCATAACATTCCATTCAAATTGTCCTATTGGAACATTAAAAGCAGTTTTATATCTGTCTTGTTCAGCAATCTGAATTTGCCAATATCCCGATTTTAAATCAAATTTAGAAAAAATGATTGCATCATGTAACCTATTCAATAAATCTTTTTTATTAGAGATAGGATACCTAATCCATTTCAAAACTTTATTAAGAGGTTTATAATTAATAACTAATCTAGGTACACCTCTTTCTTGTTCTGCATGTTTATTAACATAAAAAGCAGTACATGACCAAGCAGAACTAGATTGTCTAATCAAATTCTTTTTCAATAAATTATCAATCTCTTTTTTACACAAATCCAAATATGCAGAATTCATTTGACAAGGTCTTGCCTTAGTAGGAATATTATTTTCATCAAAACAATCTTCATAAGGTAATGTCACCACATGCTTTTTTCTATCCCAAAAAGCACTGGGATGATCATTACAAATATTAGCAATAAACTGGTTTTTTAATAAATTCACTTTTCCTTGTAATTTTGGATTTTTTAGTAAAATATCTATTTCTAATAAAGAAATTTCTTGTTTTATAAAATTGACTTGTTGATTTTTTAAAATTAATTTTTCAACAATTTGATTTATAGACTTAGTAAATGGTTTAGTGATAAAATCTAATTGAAAATCTTTATCATTATAAGTTCCTATTATTTTAGTATGATCCCACCTTTTCAAAGGAAATATCGCATGCATGAATGGGACCCCTAAAATAATTGGACAAGAAATATCTTCCACAATCATAAAACTTTGAGGTAAACAAATACCATTGTTACATAAAAAAGCTTTTGGTAATTTATAATTCAATTTCATTTGACTACCATTAGCAGATCTTAAACAATGAGTTGTTTTAATTCTTGTTTTGGCTCTGATACCAAACTTTAAGCAGGACCTTTTTAGGGCTGTAGGACCTTTTAGGAAGTATGGGATTTATATAGTTTAATTTGTTTTATGCAAACCACGGAACTATTCGTTATAAACCCGACCGGGAACATCCATAGGCGATTTAACCAGCCATACAGGACTTACCAACGGAATCACAAGGTTTATACCCGATATAATCCCTCACTAACCATGCTGGGAACACCCCTCTTAGGGCTTACCAACGCCATGATTTAAGCTTAGTTTGCTATAAAATTATTTAAACTAACACCCATACCACAACCTTTACCCCTTCAAGGCAAGCTATTCATTAAGAGTCATTACCTTTTCCGATCATACTTAAGCTATATCAGTTATTATTTAACACTTATGAATTTAGCCCATCATTGGGCAAATAAACAAATAAAACACAATTATAATATAGAAAATATAATATAACTAAAGAAATAGAAAGTACCTGATTACCAGAACTTCTTGATTTATTTATTCACAATAACTATTACAAGTAGTATTACAAAAGGAAATTTTAGAGAGAAGGGAGAGGAAAATCTAAGAAAGAGAGAGAAGAGTTCCGAAAAACCTACCTCCTCTAAATGAAATCTACCTTATTTATAGAAAATATTGTGCACAGTAAAAGTGCACAGTAACCGACATAAAAGTCAATAATCCTACAGTAAACTGAATAAAATTACATAATAGCCCCTTCTAGAAACTTAAGTGGCTTTTTTGATTTTCAAAATCTCTTCTTCAGCCTTCTTGAGTAGATCCGGTAAATCTTCTGAAGTTATACTATTTACACTTTGAGAATCTTCAAAATTATCCCCCATTAAAACATCATCATCAGTAATTTGCTTCTGAATATCTTTTTTAATCTGCTCCATGTAAGCTGCAATTAGCTCTTCTTTAGATAATGTTCCTCCTTTCTTTATTTGAATCTTTTTAGTAATTTTTCTAAAATGACTTTCTTCCATTTCTGCATCATCTGGGATTTCTTTGTCATATTTGGTAATTGTAGTCTTAATAGTATCCAATAGCTCTTGCCCAACCATCTTTCCATCAGATCCTTTTGAGATTAGTTTAGGCCAAAATTTTGTATAATGTCTTCTAAATAAACAAGGTACTTCATCTGAATCTTTCCCTAATTCAATGGTCCATTTGTAAATCCAAGGAACAGAAAATTCCATAAAAAAATTCATAATCGGAGTCTTTGGGTATAATCTGTCCTCTTTGTCCAAATCCATAATCCTTGGCGAAATCTCTACCCATTGATGATATAACTCTTTAAACTGTACTGGTAGTATTCCTTGGGAAGGCCCGAAAAAGGACCACCATTTAATGAACCAACTTGGAATCTGGGTACTTTTAAAAACTTGAGCACAAATTTTTATAAACCAAGAGTGCTTATGATCATCATTTTCATAAAATAAAGTCTTTGAAAATGCCTCCACATAATCCCAATAATTATAATTAATTGACATCTTTTGAATTGGATGTATATACTGGCAATCTTTTAAAGTACTTAGTCCCCATTCATCTGGTAAAATAATTTTCTTAATAATCATTTTGGAAAAAGAAAAATATGATTTATTAGAATTACTAGTATTGTTATGAGAAATTTCTACTGATCCAGTAGATGTTAAAATCATTTCATAGTGCAATCTATTCTTGTAAGTTTGCATTGGAAATAATGCATTGTTTAAATACCTTTTCATAACAATCCAAGGATTGTGTTTCCATTGAAAATCTTTATTATCAACATAAATTATAATCTCTTTTATAGGATTTATATCAAAAATCTCATTGTCAGTTTTCCCAATTATAACTGCATAAGAATCTTCATTAAGGGGTTCAAAATCTTTATTATCCTCAATAGAGGTGGGTTGAATAGTAGCATTGCTACCCCTAGCAGTTCCAGCATTGCTGGCAATAAAATCTAGATATTTCTGGTAATCTGCAAAAGAAGGTCTTATATTTGATGATGAAGATGATCCTTCTTCAAGAAATCTTGTCTGGGCTGGAATATGCCCTAGGGTCTGAAATCTATTCTGATTTGCTCCTCTTCCCCTTCCAGAGGAAGGTCTTGGCCAATTTGGCCTCATCCTACAAAACTGAAAATTAATCATTAGTAAGATATTCTCGGGTAAGAAAATCTGGTAAACTGTTATCAATTCCTTTTTTATAAACAATTTCAAAATCAAAAGGAGCCAATAATGCTTGCCATCTAGCAAACATCTGTTTAGAAACATTGTGCTTAAAATCCTTATTAAATAAGAACTTAGCAGCTTGACAATCTGTTTTGATTACAAATTTCTGATTATATAAATCCGTCTGAAATTTTAAAACACTCTTTACAATAGCTAAAATCTCTTTTGCTACTGTTGCATAATTTCTTTGACTATCATTCCATTTTCCTGAATAAAATTGTATAACATAATCTCTTTTTTCAACAGGAGAAAATTGAGTCAAAATACCCGCATATCCAATATCTGAAGCATCAGTTTCAACAGTTTTTTCCCAATTTGGGTTAGCCAAAGTTAAACAAGGGAGTTCTTTTATTTTGGATTTTATTTTCTTAACAGCATCAGTGTGAGAATCATTCCAAGCAGGAGGGTTCTTTTTTAGCCTTTCATATAAAATAGCAGTATCTTTTGATAAGTCTTTTATGAACGGAGAAATATAATTTAAACTACCCAAAAATCTTTGTAATTGAGTCTTATTAGTAATAATATCAGGAAATTTTGATCCGAATTCAATCGTCCTATTAATAGGCGTAATTGTTCCTTTTCCAATATTATGACCAAGAATTCTAATATTACTTTGAAAAAGACACATTTTTGGTTTAGAAATAACTAATCCATTTTGAATAACTATTTTTTGAAATAATTCTAAATGTTTGAAATGTAATTCAATATTTTTGGAAAATACTAAAATATCATCTATGTAAACAATAATGAAATCTGTAAAAGGAATAAATATATTATTCATAATCTTTTGAAATTCTAAAGGCGCATTCTTCAATCCAAAAGGCATAACATTCCATTCAAATTGTCCTATTGGAACATTAAAAGCAGTTTTATATCTGTCTTGTTCAGCAATCTGAATTTGCCAATATCCCGATTTTAAATCAAATTTAGAAAAAATGATTGCATCATGTAACCTATTCAATAAATCTTTTTTATTAGGGATAGGATACCTAATCCATTTCAAAACTTTATTAAGAGGTTTATAATTAATAACTAATCTAGGTACACCTCTTTCTTGTTCTGCATGTTTATTAACATAAAAAGCAGTACATGACCAAGCAGAACTAGATTGTCTAATCAAATTCTTTTTCAATAAATTATCAATCTCTTTTTTACACAAATCCAAATATGCAGAATTCATTTGACAAGGTCTTGCCTTAGTAGGAATATTATTCTCATCAAAACAATCTTCATAAGGTAATGTCACCACATGCTTTTTTCTATCCCAAAAAGCACTGGGATGATCATTACAAATATTAGCAATAAACTGGTTTTTTAATAAATTCACTTTTCCTTGTAATTTTGGATTTTTTAGTAAAATATCTATTTCTAATAAAGAAATTTCTAGTTTTATAAAATTGACTTGTTGATTTTTTAAAATTAATTTTTCAACAATTTGATTTATAGACTTAGTAAATGGTTTAGTGATAAAATCTAATTGAAAATCTTTATCATTATAAGTTCCTATTATTTTAGTATGATCCCACCTTTTCAAAGGAAATAAAGCATGCATGAATGGGACCCCTAAAATAATTGGACAAGAAATATCTTCCACAATCATAAAACTTTGAGGTAAACAAATACCATTGTTACATAAAAAAGCTTTTGGTAATTTATAATTCAATTTCATTTGACTACCATTAGCAGATCTTAAACAATGAGTTGTTTTATGAAAATATCTTGAAGGTATAAGTCCTTCCTGAACACAATTTACATCTGCTCCACTGTCAAATAAGGCAATGAATTCCTTTCTAAAATTGTAATCAATTTGTAAAGTAATTTTAGTATAAAACTTTTGGGATGTAATAATACTCATTTTTTGTAAAAATTCATTTCTATCTTCACTGAAGATATTTGTCAAAAAAGAATCTTTTGTATGATCTTGTCTAATTTTCTCAGTATTATTATTTTTAGAAATCTCAGTTTCATTTGCTTTAGAATTCTCAACCTTGTTTGCTTGTAAATGTAAATCAAAAGTCCTATTATCTTCTAGGCTAGAAATCCTTCTATCATGAATTTTTGACTGATTTTTCAAATAAATAATTTCTTCTTTTAAAATAACAAGTTCTTGTTTTAAATCAGAAATAGTAGTTTCTTTTTCTGGAAAATTTCTTTGGACCAAAATCCTTTTTAACTCGGCAGTTGAATAATAATCAGGTTGCTTCAAGATAGGAGTATTAGAAGATATATTGTTTTGGTTGTCAATATCAAAATCATCATTTAAAATTGTATCCAGAATTTTATTTCTTAAATCTTTATCATCTATTTTCTTTAAAATCTTCATAATTTTTTCATCATTAATCATATTCACATTCAAATCCTGAAAATTTGAAATTAAATCATATAGACTATCATCTTTCTTGCAAGCACAGATATCTTCTGAAGAAGATCTATCAGAATCAGAATATAATTCTTCATTATGAAGAATTCTTAAATCATCCGAACTATAATCAGTAGAAGAATAATCAGATATTTCAGAATTAGAATCAGAATCAGAATTTAATAAAATCTTACACAAAGAATCTTTTATTTTTTCATCCAGATCCAAACTCTTAATCTTTTCCTGAGTTTTGCACTCATTCGCATAATGCCCAAATTTACCACATTTATGACATCTAATCCTTCTTTTATAATCTTTCTTACCCTTCTTTTTGTAAACTTTCTTTTCTTTCTTATCCCAAGAGGACTTATCACGAGAAGTAAACTTTTTCTTATACTTTCTTTTCTTGTCATCTTTAGAAAATTTAGAAAACTTCTTTTTCTTTTTTGATGAACCAGGAATATCAAAAGCAAATTGATCACAAAATTCTCCTAATTGCTTCCTTTCATTCAATCTATTCTTTTTGATATGATAATTCATCTTTATATCATTACAAACAGCTAAACCTTCTTGAGTACAAACACTAATAATTTTCCCATAAGTCAAGGAATCATAAGGAATTTTATTATGCGGACCACGTAAATGTTTTCTCACTCTTTCCGCAAAAATCGAAGGTAAACCATCAATAAATTTAGACTTCCAATGCTCATGACTACAATCATGCAATTCCATAACACGACTTAAGAATACATCTTTATACCATCTAAAATCAGATAGTTGTCTACAATGTAAATTTTGTAATGTTGTTCTAATAGTTTCTGCTTCATCAGTCCATCTACCACAAAAATGTTCAACCATAGTAGTAATCAAAGTATAAACAGCATTTGTTGTACTTGAGAAGTACTTGTTTGATCAGTAGTCTGATAGGCTAATTGCCCTTCAATTTTAATAACACTAGTAGTATTCATGATAGTATTCTTTTGTTCTTGATTTAAAAAATTATCCCACCAACCTTTAAGTTGGCCAGTGAAACCAGCAACAATCATAGCAGCAATATCACGATCTTGATTTTTATTAATCTTACAAATAGTACTATACATCAACATTCTATGCACAGTAGTAAAAATTTGTTTATCATTAAAACCATCAATATTCCATTCATAAATTTCCTTGCTACTGTAACTATTATTAAAAATCTGATCTCTTTCTTCATTTAAAACATCCATCGGAGTTGGTCTATTGTAATAAAACATCCTTTGAATAGGCTTATCAGCCCATTTTGTATTGATTTTATTAACAAAATCATTTTCTGAAACATTCTGAGTAATAAACTTTTCTTGTTTTGTAGATAAAACAGGTTGAGGCTGTAAATCAATTCCAGTAATATTGGAATCAAAAACAATATTCTTTAGTTTCTCTTTTAAAAGCTGTTCAATTTCTTCAGTAGAATCAGTTTTGAAACTTTTTATTTCTGGAGGAGGTTGTAAAGTATTTTTGACAATTTTTAATTCTTGTTTTGGTTTATGAAAAAGGAATTGATAACAGTTTACCAGAATATGGAACATATTAAATTATACGCCTATGTGTTTCATTCAATAACAAGGAAATCATAAGAACAAATCAAGCGTTTTAAATGATTACCACATTATCAAATAAAAGAATCATGCCCTTTTTCACATATATTAGTTCATGGGCACTTGGAGCCACAATTGTCACATAATCATTGGCACTAGGCCACATTTAATAACACAATACCTTGTTTTCGCATTTCACTTCGTTTCCGCATATTTCACATCAATATCAATTCATCATATCAATGATTTCATAAACGTTCATTTTGATAGTGATAACGATCACATTCAATCCTTATTACCTCAACACACATTTCACACAACAACAATAGTTCCCAGTTCAATCACATGGCTTCAGGCCATCCAGAATATCATTTCGTAACAACAATAACAATTCACAAAGAGTTTTTATTAACTGTGAAACTTGAATCACAACGAATTCTTTTACAATCATGACCATATACAATTTCAACATCTCTGTACACAGAGGATTTCACATAGTTTGACATAATATCTGCAGCTCCAATTTCAATTAAAGGTCTTAGCATTTCAATACATGATTCACATTCCTTGCACCCTTTTTAAGTTATCAACTATATCACATTGGTCATATTGGAATGCATATTTTACCATTATAGGGTCACAACACTATCATATAAAGTACCAATCACAACAAGAATCCAACATTCAGTCTCGCCGCATTTACACAGTCACTTACTTCACTTCCAATCATCTTTGTACAACACAAACAATTTGGCACAATCAATCAAATACATTTGGTACACGCAAGAACAATTTGGAGGATCAACTATAACGAGTTTTACCACACAATTTGGCATCAAAATCTCAATTTACACTTGACTTGAAGTCTAGGCATTTTAGCACATAGTTCACATTCTTTACATATCCTCATTTACCAAGAATAACATATTAACATATGAAGAAGTACCTCCCACATATATGTTCACAACAATATTTCGCTTAACATAACAAAACGAGTACTGTATCAATTAGATTTTAAACTTACAACATTTATGCGGGCACCATGGAAGATTAATTCCCAAAAAAAAGGATTTGAGTCGCACATATATATAATATACTACATGATCTGGTGGTGAAGGAACATTAGATCGTGCGATGTGGAATGTAGAAGAAGGGTGAAATTCCTAAATGTCCAAATTGCCTCCAACTTATAGATGTGGTCGACAACACACCGATAAGAAGGACTCTACTAGACACGGGTCCGAGACATCCTAGGACACTTTAAAACCATAGGCTCTGATACCAAGTTTGTCACGCCGCAAATTCGAGGGACATGACCGGCACTCGACCGGGTATCCCCAGTTAAGAGAACTTGGGTGCCTTTCCTATCTCACGTATTACCCCTGATTCTCATTACCTAATAACCAAGTGAAATAGCCATTGCATCATTTACGATTTCCTTATATCAGTTGTTTCTCAACTCTTACCACATAACATCTAATCAAACCAATCAAATGCCCAACAAACCAATCACAAGAATTTCACAAACAATCCACGTAGCAATCACATACCAAATATTCATACACAAAACAAGGCGATTTCACAAAGATCAAAGTTAGCCATACATACCTTTCTTGAGCTTTCCTTTAATTTCTACGATATTCCGGAAAATCTAGCAACTTCAATCTATTTTGAGAGATAACAAAATTAATACAAATTAGGAAGGTAATCAAAGTTTAACCTCATTTGAGAATTTTATCAAACACTAGGAGTGCATCTTGATTATCAATTCTCTTTTACAAGATTTCCTTGTTTCCCCAACACAATCTTTACCTATTTATGTTCATCAATCATCCACAATCCTAATTTGCACATACATGTATACATAATACTATTATACCAAGAATCATACCCCTTAAGACTATCTCATAATCTCTACAGCACCAACACAACCTGGATTAGGCACCTATGACTTTCAATCATCATCCCAAAAGTCTTAATATGCATATCATACATGAATACTCACTATAGAGTATTTAGAGATTGTAGATATACCTATTGTAGTAAGATTCTTGAGAATCCAATTTGTAGTGTTTTTGAATCAATTTAGGGATTGAATGAAATGTAAGGATTTTCAAGATCAATCCATGTTAATAAAAGTGTTTAGGAGTAGTAATCAACACAATGTACTCCAAAAACCTTACCTTGGATTATATGGATGAAGTTTGGGATGAAATCTCCATGAGAGAGCAAGACCTAACCCCAAAAATGACTTGGGAACACTCTAGGCCGGTCTTGGGGTATTAAAACCTTCCAGGAGCGCGAAATTTCACCCAGACGCGCAAACATTTGCATACTTCGCGCGTTTTTTTGAGTATTCTGCCGCAGACGTGCGAAGAACGCGCGAAGTTTCAAAGTTCGCGCGAGTGACACCTGTCCAGTAAAATGGTCATAACTTTTTGTATACACCTCCAAATGACGAACGGTTTGTTGCGTTGGAACTAGACTCAAAGAGATTTAATATTGTAGGTTGTGCCTCACAAAACTCCTTATATAACTGGAGATATGATTTTTCAAAGTGAGGTCTTGTGTGCACTCATTTACAGATTTTGTCTAATATGCAATTTTCCAACTTGGCTTAGACGTAGGCCTCTCCTTGGACCCCGAATTACTTGTAATAAGACTTATACACTTATTAACATATCCAATTGATATCCATCATATCATAAATCCTCATTTTCACATGAATTAAAAGAATTTAGCCTACCTTGGCATGATAAGATCTTAAATTACTCAAAAAAAAATTATGGAGCCTTACATTCTCCCTCCCCCCAGGACATTCGTCCTCGAATGAGGATTGAGGTCCGTTCACTAGCCATTCCTATGTAACTTTAGCTCATCCACATCATGAAATATATCAATAGCCCCGAATTTGGCTAACTCTATAAATTTCAAATATTTTGCCAGAGTTCCCTATGTAACTCGGCCTATCCACCTATCAGAGAGCCACTAAAACCATCACTAAAACATATCCTCAACTCGACAAAGCACCTCGATGATTATATCAACAATAATAATCTCACAATTACATGAACTATATTATCAATATGATGCCTAAACATGGACTGCACATTTTTAAATCACAACACCTATGAGGTACCTTTCAAATCAAAACCAATTGTTATACAATCAAGCAGAAATATTTTACTCCCGCGATAGTTTTGGCCTTCAAGGTGCACTCCTCCATTCACAAGCTTTGCCATATCATATTCACGGAAGCAATCCCACCCCCTAAAGTTATCTAACAAGAATGAAAGTGAGATGCCACGCATAAGCTTACTATCCATTAACATTCACCTTCAATAATTTACACCAGGATGATATACAAATAGTCTCCACCTACCTTCTTAGACATAGCCATATGAAAACATATAATACATGTAGAACAACGATGGTAAACATTATACACATAGCAAGGCCTACTGTGAACAACAGTTATGCAACATTCATTATCAACTCGCACTACTTCCTTTGGGAAAAGTATTGCGAACAACCCTTTGTCAATCCCAAACTCTAAATCTCTATACGAACGCCCATGCTAAACCTTTGATTACCTTCAACAGTCGCTCTAGGATATGCTATTATAAACTGACAATAAAATTACCTATCAAATATATGTGGGATCATACTGGAATGTTTCTTCTTTGACATATTTGAACCTTCTATACCCAATAGATCTAATACAATAAGGAACAACAGAGTATAAGATCAGGCTGGAGTTATTCAGGAATCCATTTAGGCACTGAGAAGAGCATTTCATGAGGTTACATGAAAAGAGACACGGGGATTTCTATCGATGATGCTAATGTGGTTAATCATTTTGACGAAATCAACTATTAGGCATTTAAGGCATCGGGGTAACTCATACATTGGCAATAGTAACCACTAAGGAGGAATACTCAAGTACGTGAACTACTCATTTCCTAGAGTGTAGGAAAAGTCGGTTTATCAATAATGAGGTTATTCTGGTACCTTAATGTGATATGGTTTTCAAAATGCGTGTAGTTGAATAATACTCTAAACATTGACCGACACAAGGAATATATGCCGCAATCCACGAGGATGAAAAGAAGTTGAGTACTTATGGGCTTATCATACTTTGAATAGCTTAACCCTTCCTGATTATTGATCTTATATGAGAGAAGTAAAGATACAATAACTTGTCTTCTAAATCAACATGCTCATGATATGTGCAAAACTCTGAAGGCATCTTATCTCAACTTTTCAAGGGTCAAACCACAGAGGTAGGACATCTTAATATTAGGACAATATCATTTATCGGTTAGGTCGGTTCAAATGATTAAGTGTCTGGAACTAGCACCATCAATTTCGTCAACTAAAAATCACAATTAACACATGTTACAGAGGTGTATAGAGAAAACAAGCATTTGTCACACGATGGAAATGCTTCTACTATGTTAACTACAATAACAACAATAACCTAGTATAATCCCACTTAGTAGGGTCTGGGGAGGGTAGTGTGTACGCAGGCCTTACCACTACCCTTGGGTAGAGAGGCTGTTTCCAAATAGACCCCTAGCATCCTCCCTCCAAGATCTTCCCACCTAGCTCTTGGGAGTCTCGAACTCACAACCTCTCGGTTGGAAGTGGGGGTTGCTTCTACTATGTTAACTCTTAGACTGTAATACAAGACCACATCATGGGCAACCACCATAATAGAAAAAAAGTGAGATACTTGCTACGGGATAACCTGAGTGGACATGAGATTTATGGTGACACACGACCTTCCTGTGATGGGGATGTGAGGATCTCAATTTTTTTTCCAGAAAACCTTTATGAACACGGTGATCATTTCTATTGATATGCACTCATATGGTAGGTGTTAAGGCATGCTCTTATATTACTAGACAGTGAGAAGATTTCATGATGATACTCGCAAAAGAGTTGAGTGAATGTTCGAACCATATACGCCATATACACCAATAAGAAAAGAAAATGACTCGGGAAGGATTTCAATACTGGGATGCTTTACATGGAACTTTACACCACATAGGTAAACTTTTCAATGGTGCATGTATAGGCACAAATGAGCAGATGTTGTCCATTTAAAAAAAATATTTCTGTAAGAAATACACCGGGAATAGTCCTTTGTTGAGACTTTAGGAAAGGAAAGAGGGAAGTATCAATAGTGTTACAACTCAATTCACAAAAAGAGTTATAGAGCTCAATTCCATAGGAGGCGATAAGTAATAGAACTATGATCAGAAGACTTTGTAAATAATACGTCTCATTCAAAGAGTAGGTGCATGCAATGCTTTGTGATTTATTCTTTTTATGAATATATATATATATATATATATATTCAAGGGCAAGGAAATCGTAAGCCTTAAACAATCGCCACATTCCCAAAAAAAAGGGATTACATAGCTTTCACATAATTTCTATACCTCTAGGCTGCATTTTATAGCCCTTCCATAGGGAACATATTAAATTATAAACCTATGTGTTTCGTTCAATAATAAGGAAATCATAAGTACAAATCAAACACTTTAAATGATTACCACATTATCAAATAAAAGAATCATGTCATTCTCACATATATTAGTGCATGGGAACTTGGAGCCACAATTGTCACATCATCATTGGCACTAGGCCACATTTCATAACACAATCCCTTCTTTCCGCTTTTCACATCGTTTCCGCATATTTCACATCAATATCAATTCATCATATCAATTATTTCATAAACTTTCATTTTGATAGTGATAACAATCACATTCCATCCTTATTACCTCAACCCACATTTCACACAACAACAATAGATCCCAGTTCAATCACATGGCTTCAGGCCATCCAGAATATCATTTCGTAACAACAGTAACAATTCACAAAGAGTTTTCATTAACAATGAAACTTGAATCACAACGAATTCTTTTACAATCATGACCATATACAATTTCAACATCCCTGTACACAGAGGATTTCACACAGTCTGACATAATATCTGCAGCTCCAATTTCAATTAAAGGTCTTAGCATTTCAATACATGATTCATATTTCTTGCACCCTTTTTAAGTTATCAACTATATCACATTGTTTATATTGGAATGCATCTTTTACAATTATAGGGCCACAACACTATCATGTAAAGTACCAATCACAACAAGAATCCAACATTCAGTCTTGCCACATTTACACAGTCACTTACTTCACTTCCAGTCATCTTTGTACAACACCAACAATTTGGCACAATCAATCAAATACATTTGGTACACATAAGAACAATTTGAAGGATAAACTATAACGAGTATTCTCACACAATTTGGAATCAAAATCTCAATTTAAACTTGACTTGAAGTCTAGGCAATTTAGCACATAGTTCACATTCTTTACATATCCTCATTTACCAAGAATAACATATTAACATATGAAAAAGTACCTCCCACATATATGTTCACAACAATAATTCGATCAACATAACAAAACGAGTACTGTATCAATTATATTTTAAACTTACAACATTTACGCGGCACCATGTAACCGTAATTCCTAAAAGACAGGATTTGAGCCGCGCATACAGATAATATACTACATGATCTGGTAGTGAAGGGACATTAGTTGGAACAAGGGTACTCTTCTTAACAACAAGTTCTACCAATTACTCCATGGTTCAAAACTTCCTTCTAACAAGTTCTTGGGTAATCCACTCGGACTCAATAGTGGGATAAACCCCTCCTTACACGCTTCAAATTTGAAGATTATGGTATCAAAATTACCAATCTTGAAAATAATACATACAGAGGAAACTAGCTCCCTATCTTGAGCCATATTGCACGATCTGGAATGTCAAAGAAGGGTGAAATTCCTAAATGTCCAAATAACCTCCAACTTATAGATGTGGTCGACAACACACCGATAAGGACTTTACTAGACACGGTTCCGAGACATCCTAGGACACGTTAAAACCTTAGGCTCTGATACCAAGTTTGTCATGCCCCAAATTCGAGGGACATGACCGGCACTCGACTGGGTATCCCCAGTTAAGAGAACCTGGGTGTCTTTCCTATCCCACGTATTACCCCTGATTCTCATTATCTAATAACCAAGTGAAATAGCCATTTATAGGGTATGAACTCCACTAAAAAAAAATTCATAAACGTAACAACAACAATTTCCATTAGCAACTTCATTCACCATGATTAAGGTATTCCATTTTTCTTATACATCATTGCCACACATAAATATTTATCTTTTATATTACCATGCCCGACACTATCCATGGCCTGTCTACGGAGCCTCTAAATACAATTGAAGAATAATATGGAAATGCCGGCAACAAGGCTCCGACTATACCTTATACACATCAAAACAAGATCCCAAAATAGAAACTGGTATGAGCCACATAGGACCCCGAATGGAAAGGGGCTCGCCGAATCAGCTGATAGGAAGTGGTGAGGAGCTACGGTCGCTGGACTGGAGTACCTGCTACGGATCCACCTACAATCATAAAACGAATGTAGCGCCCCCGGCAAAAGGGATGGCAGTACATTTTAATTGTACTGGTATGTATGAACCAATTTTGTCCCAAGTAAATTCAAGTCATACACAAATGGATAACAGTGATAGAAACAACAATCAAATGCACAAGCAAGGGAACAATCAAGCCGAACAAGTTTCCAACATCTAACATTGTTCCAAGTAAACTCAATAATAAACAAGTGAGAAATGGTAACAAAAGCAACAACCAAACACACATAGATGGCACAATTAGCCAAACAAAGGGGCAATCAGTGCCCCACAGGTTACAAACTCTCCTTATGCTTCCTTTCACAATTTTTTGTTCAAGTGTATATTTCAACAGTGATTTCGATCACTTTTGAACCCTTATTACCTCGTCCACCCTTATTACCTCGCCGCCCTTATCACCACAACCCGCCACCTTAATGCACAGTGTTGCGGCGTGCAACCCAACCCCGCCGTACAGTTTCAGTTCACAACAATCACAGTCAAATAACAAATCACAAAGATAAACAACAATCAATTTTCAATCAAGAAGAGCAACAACAATACTTCTCAAGACACAACCACAACAATGTTACAAGTGTTTCCATAGCCAACAGTTCCAATTCCATTATATTCAACAGTTCATAAGCAATTCAAGCCATTGCAATAATTACCCACAAGAAGCCAAATATGTTACTACCATAGTTGTTCCAACTGAATCATTTACGATTTCCTTATATCATTTTTTTCTCAGCTCTTACCACATAACACTTAATCAAACCAATCAAATACCCAAAAAAACCATTCACAAGAAGTTCACAAACAATCCACGTACCTATCACATACCAAATATTCATACACCAAACAAGGCGATTTCACAAAGATCAAAGTTAGCCATACATACCTCTTGAGCTTTCCTTTAATTACTACGATATTCCGGAAAATCTAGCAACTTCAATCTATTTTGAGACATAACAAAATTAACACAAATTAAGAAGGTATTCATGGTTTAAGCTCATTTGAGCATTTTATCAAACACTAGGTGTGCATCTTGGTTATCAATTCTCTTTTACAAGATTTCCTTCTTTCCCCAACCCAATCTTTACCTATTTATGTTTATCAATCATCCACAATCCTAATTTGCAAATACATGTATACATAATCCTATTATACCAAGAATCATACCCCAAAACCCCATCCCATAATCTCTACAACACCAACACAACCTAGGTTAGGCACCTATGACTTTCAATCATCATCCCAAGAGTTCTAATATGTATATCATACATGAATAATCACTATAGAGTAGTTAGAGATGGTAGATATGCCTCTTGTAGTAAGAATCTTAAGAATCCAATTTGTAGTGTTCGTGAATCAATTTAGGGATTGAATGAAATCTAAGGATTTTCAAGATCAATCCATGTTAATAAAATTGCTTAGGAGTAGTAATCAACTCAATGTACTCCAAAAACCTTACCTTGGATCATAGGGATGAAGTTTGAGACGAAATCCCCTTGAGAGAGCAAGACCTAACCCCAAAAATGACTTGGGAAAACTCTAGGCCGGTCTTGGGGTATTAAAACCTTCCAGGCGCGTGAACTTTCACCCAGACGCGTGAAATTTTGTATACTTCGCGCGTTTTTCTGAGTATTCGGCCTCATACCGCGTAGAACGCGCAAAGTTGCAAAGTTCGCACGAAGTTCGCCCGAGTGACACCTGTCCAGTAAAATGGTCATATCTTTCTATATACAACTCCAAATGACAAACGATTTGTTGCGTTGGAAAATATACTCAAAGGACTTTAATTTGATATGTTGTGCCACACAATTCTTTATATAACTGGAGATATTATTGTTCAAAGTGAGGTCTTGTGCGCACTCATTTACAGATTTTGTCTAATATGCAATTTTTCAACTTGGCTTAGATTAGGCCTCTCCTTAGACCCAGAATCATTTATAATAAGACTTATACACTTATTAACATATCCAATTGATATCCATCATATCATAAATCCTCATTTTCACATGAATTAAAATAATTTAGCCTACCTAGGCACGCCGAGATCTTAAATTACTCAAAAACATTCCGGGGCCTTACATAAGGATTCTCAGAATAATCCTTTACTCCATGAAAGTAATATTTGTCATTGATTTGATATAACATTTTGTAAAGCACATATAGATGATTACGGTCCATTCATGATGTGAATGCGACAACATGTGATTATTGAATGCATATTTATTCTCGGAAGAATATGAATGTGCTAGTTGTAGTGAATATGTCACACCCACCTATAGAAGGAGGTTTCAGATGAATTAAGAAAATTATTCCATTATTATGGCATAAATAATTATTTATCACATAAATATTGTGATTATGCCAAAATATTATTGCAATGTGATTATTACATGCTAAAGTAATGAAAGCAATATATCTTGCCCATAATGATTTTTACCATGAACATAATGGTATAACTTTCTCTTTAAAAGAGATATTCATCATATGGATGCTGATGAATATGTGGTACTATAAAATTAATTGAGAGCTCTGGAAGAATCAATTATTACTATTTTGGAAAAATACAATTGATTACCAATAAAGTATTGCGTTGTAGTAAGTCTCAAAGAAACTTATTCGGTTCCAAAGTATACGCAAAAACGGTTGGTTATATTGAGACTATAAATAAAGGAATGATTTGATATCTTCTATTACAACAACTTGTAGCGTAGTAATATGTATGTGCAAAGTTACCCGCTTTATTTTCCAATTTGTACTACATAAATAAAAGAATACAACAATAAACTAAATGTTATTAGTATATAAAAACTCATATCATAATAAACTTGGAGTTTATTGATAATTGCACATAACATGATGTAAACCTGAAGTTTACTAATACAGACAATTTTATCCAACATGGCCTATTGAGTAATCTTGATTTAAGTATGATGTGCAATAAAATAAAAGAGAGTTCACATGGGTAAATATTAAAGGACTAGAAAGTTCTTTACGAATTCTCTTCTATTACTTGTTCTCATTATTTAATAGATCAACTAAAATTTGGATTGAATCCCATGAATTCTGAAAATATCAAAAGTGAATATTGGCCCATTCACCTGCCGTGTATACTACATAAGATGCATCTATGAGATGGTTACATGTGTGACTATTATTAACCTGCAACATGATATTTGCGATATAAATTACTAATTTAATTTAGAGCATAATTTCTAAATTTTCTATTTAAGATATTTTATCTTGATAAGTTGTTTTACATCAAAACTGGTTTAATAAAATAATTTATTGAGTGCTTCCACTTAATAATTAAATAATATTATGAGAACAAAGTTTTGTATATCAGTTTGATATAGGTCATATACGAAAGTATATTACTTTCTCCCCTTACACGTGGTTCAACGCCAGGAACCGAATAATTTCATATTATTATTATTGATGTACGATGTATATTTAATTAATATCATAAAGCAGAAAGATGGGTTCTCAAAGTTGAGGAAACAAGTTAGTTTTTCTTACATGAGAAGGAGACACGATAAACAGTTAAGAAAAAGTTATGTTGAGTAAATTATCATTTGCACATCTAGATCCTCGAATAAAAATATATGAACTTGAAGTTCATAAAAAGATAATTTATTTGTAATATCTTCCAAAGCATGCAAGACGCATTTGCTGACCTAAAGAAAATAATTATATTCTAATTGCAAATGCTCCTATTAAGTCCTAGAAGGACAAAGTCTATGGTACGCTTAAAGCGTATAGACAAATCAGTTTCAAATAAATTTCTTCATAGATAAGATGAGCAAATGATCAAAGTGATCATAATAAGGAGACAAGTGATATAAAAGATCACATGGCATAACACTTCATAAAATCTCATGAGAGATTCAGGTACCTGAATATATGAATGAATAGAACTCTATGTTATGTTTTTATGAAAAATATTGGAACCTTCTCGACGACATTTATCATAGCGCTAAGTATTGATGAGGATCTTAAGTGTGACGAATAAAGACACAAAAATATTATCCAAATGGAAGAGAAACTATTCACGTAGAATTGGTCTCATATGAAAGATATATAGTTTTGTATATGTTATTCAAACACTCGAAAGTATAAAGTCAATAGATGTGTGCAATGACTTTCACGTATTTTATATGTCTAGCATGACATAAAAACATGATATGCATCTAATTAAAATTAATTATTTGACTTATATGACTTAACTTATACGATAATCCCTGAAGGATTCAAATTGCTTAAAGCATATACAATTCTTGATCTTGAAGTACCACTTCCTCAGTACAATTTGTGTACATATGTATCTTGCTATAACTATAAGCATGATGATAGCGAGAATAACTCTATGGAGATATTGAAGATTCATTCCACGACATTATATGAAGATGTTATATATCTATCAAGAATGATGATTTCAGGGTGCAAAATATTCATTCAAGTTAATATGACTGATTTATTTATCAAATCTCTACCAACGATCTATTGAAGATGGTGCCCAAGAGTGGAATATGAAGACTCAAGGATGTGAATTGATGCTCTCATCAGGGAGAGTTAATGCGTGTTGCACTCGTTTTCCCTTATAAAATTTTGTCCCACTGAGTTTTCCTTGCAAGGTATTTAACGAGGCAACCAAAAGGCGTATTGTTAGATATGTATACTCTTTTTCTTCTCTAGAATCTTTTTCCCACTGGGTTTTAATTTAGTTAAAGTATTAACGAGGCATATTATCTGTTGAACAGACATTCAAGGGAGAGTGTTATAAATATAATTCTATTTAAGGTGAATGTCTATATTTGGAGAGATCTTAGAGTTTGTTACTTAGTGGCTAAATCACTTTCTCCCTATAAATAGAGGGTTGTATTCCATTGTAATTCATCCCCAATAAGAATTTTCTCTCCCTACTTTTCTTTGCAATGATATTTTTCATTCTTTTATTGTTCATAACATAAAGTAATTAGTATATATGTTATTCTCTTGTACAAATATATACACACATACCAGACACAACATGTTTCTACTATGTATCTTTTATTGTCTTTCGTGGGAGGGGCAAGGGTGAATTTAGGTGCGGAAGGGTATTCATTCGGACCTCTTTCCCATAAAATTATATTGTATATTTTATTTTAAATTGTTTTAATATAATTTAAAAATATAATTTAATGGTCAAAAGAGTTCAAAACTATTATAAGGTCATTGGTTATATTCCATTAGCTTAGCTACAATTTTTGTAACTTATACTGCCTCCGCCACTGAAGGGGGGCAAGAATGATTAATGAGTATTGTCCACCTTTCCATGATTTAAAAGTCCAAACAAGGTATAAGGTTGATGTCACATTTATGTTGGAAACCATTATCTTGTGAAGTACTAATAAATAGGTAAGTTACGTACTGTACTCGATCTTAACTTATCATTAATGGGTTATAGTGAAAACTCTCTCCTGATTTTTCAGATCTCTGTAAATATGATCATTGTACCTCATTGAGCCATTATTTTCCTTACTATAGCATTTATTTCTCTTGATATATAGTTCCAGAATAGTTTCTACCATTTGATTTGATAAACGACAAATTTATTTAAAAAATTTACCTTATTTCCCCAGAAATGAACATGTCATTTCAATCTATTACGTTTTGTGATCTTGTATAGGGACGATATATTAAACTTATACACATCATTTTTTCGCTCTATATTTAGTACTCGATGACTTAGTAATATTTTTGTTTGCATATATATATATATGCTGTTATAACATGCAAATAAACTTATATTGGTTTTCGTTTGTAAATTTGTATGAACTATACCGTTTTAATGTACCTTTTCACCATTTTCATAAATTTTCCAATTTTAGCATATGTATTTATTTTTAAAGATATATATGTCTCCAGCACCCTCATATAATAAACGGAAAAGGGCCTAAAATGCTCTTTTTACTATATGAAATAAGACAGGTTAATCCCCCGTTAAAAGTTGATCTCTATTCTGTCCTTGCCGTCAACAAATGGGCTCGTATATGCCCTTCATTACTAACAGGAGACTCATAAAGCCACGCAGAATATATGTGAGGGCAAATTAGACCTAGTTCGAATTGTAGAAGCATATATAAGTCAGTTATAATAGTCATTTCTCTAACACTTCAGAACTCCAAATTAATTTACTTAAGCACATATTTGATAACACCAAACTAGTCATCACATGGCAAATAAACTAAGTCATAAACATAGACATTCAAATAAATGGCAATGACTTCATCAAATCCTTGTACAAAAATATAAAGCTTCATTACATAATAAAAGAAAACAATTAAGCCACAATAACATTAGCATTACATATTATTTTTCACTAATCCAAAGAACATAACATGACATCCTAATATCACACAAATGAAAATATACATCTTCTTCCAAAATTTAGCATCAAGCACAATTTAGTACTCTAAATCAGTCACTTTTTTTATTAAGACATTTCTTTTCGATTCCAAGACTTCTATTCCTCCATGATCGACGAGCATCTAATATTCTCACGATCAAATTTTCCTTTGGAGAGCATTTCTTTCATGGATTAGAGCTTCCTTTCCTTCTTTAAACTGCATATGAGATTTGAAACTCCAGGAGGAAGCTCTTCATCTTGCATTCCCAGTAGGAATATTTTTCATCCTAAAAATAAAAAATAAATAAAATAAATTTACAAGCAAATCGGAATAATTAAAAGAACCTATCAAAAAAAAATTCTTACCTTGCAAAACGTTCTCCCATCATTTAAAGGTGTCCATGCATGTGATGAAATAGTTGGCGGTAAGATTGTAATGACACCTCATATTCGACCCCTTTGAACTACTAGAACATCCCAATATTATTTTTTGTTAATTATGATTCGACCCATTTGAGCTGCTAGGATTTAATGAAGCCATTACCGTTCTTTTAATATTTCTGTCTATGACTTAGTTTATTTGCTGTGATAATTAGTTTGGTGTTTCAAATAGGTGTCGAAGTAAACTGATATGGAATTGTAAAGTGTTTGAGAAATAACTACTATAACCGACTCATATATTCCTATGTATAACTATAAATAGGTCTAACTTACCCTCACATATATTCCACGTGGCTTTATGAGTCCCCCGTTAGTGATGAAGGACATATACGAGCCCATTTATTAACGGTAAAGGCAGAATAGAGACCAACATTTAACGGAGGGCTAACATGTTCTATTTCATATAGTAAAGAGCATTTTAGGCCATTCTCTGTATAATAAATGAAATTTCGCACTCCTTATCCTTCTCTTATTAAACATTATACCCTATTATATTGATAGCAGACTAGAAGCAAAGAATTTATTTGCAATTTTCCTGTAACTTAAGAAAATAAAATCCAATTTACTCTTTGAATTTTGCAAGCATTATTATAAAATATTTTGCACTAATTTGATAGATGGAAGTATGGATCTTAAAGCTTTTAATATTTCACTAACCGACCTTCTGACATATATGATATAAATAATGTATTTTCGTTAATACTGCGCCTATTGAGGTTCGAATAGATGCCAGCTGAAGTCCAAATTAAAATATATTTTGATCATCTCATCAACAAAACAGCTTGAATAAATATTTTGGTAATCTTCCAAATCATATATGGCAAGTAAAAATGGTTTACACACCCAAAGCATCAGGGATACTTAATTTGGATTATTCAGCGGATAAAGTTAAGGAAAAGTAATTTATTCTTTCTTCTACAACATCAATTTCGAGCAATACATAGTGTTTTTTTCCTCCTAATTGAAACCACTAAAATATTCCTAGACTAACAAACATCCTCCCAACCTTAAAGTCCCTAGCTAGTTTTAAACGTATCATGCATGACAAAGTATAGGTTATAAGAAAAAAGAAGAAAAAAAGAAGGAATCTTTAGTTGAAAAATAACAACCAAGAATACCTATATATGTTAAAATCCTAACATGTACATTTTGTTAAATATCGCCATACCTCTCAATAGAAAACTTTTTAACGTGAATTCTAACTTTGATTGGCCTCAAATACAAATACTGAACACTAAATAAAGGAAAAAAAATAATTATGAAGCAGCCTGGGAAGCCTGAACTTGAGCTGGTGAAAATGGGAAAGGTTCTGGTTTAGCGAGAGTAAGCGCCGTGTTTGCGGCAGCGGCCGCAGAAGCAGCGGCAGCGGAGCTAGTGGCGGTGACGACGCGCTCACAAGATGGACACATAGTGAGAGTGGTGGCAGGAAGCTGCATGTAAAAAGGTTGAGAAGATTTTAAAGCTCTTAATTCTTGAAGCTCTTTCTGCAGCCTCTTATTCTCTTCTGTCAGTGTCTCACAGCACTTCTTTAAATACTCACAATCTACCTCTGTCTGCTTCAATTTTGTCCTGCCATTTTTTCAAATTTTAATAAACAGACAATAAATGTAAAATTTATCAATATTGTTTAATCAATGCTAGTTGGCTATTTATCATTTAATTTTATCAAACTACCAAATTAATTTTAAGTGAACTTATTGTGTACATACTTTTTACATTGTCATATACAGAACTTAAAACTAAATATTAATGCTTACCTTGCTCTTCTGTTTTGGAACCACACTTCCACTTGCCTTGGACGAAGGTTTAACTGCTTTGCTAGAGCAAGCTTCTGTTTCTGCAATTACAATTTTGTATTTCCCAAAAAATCAAGAATAATACCAAGAAAATGAATTTCAGAAAATAACATCTACTAACATATTGTATTAAATATTAATAGTTTAATTCTGTATAGATGATTAACGTCATGATTTTAGGATTTAACCTGTACAACAAATTGCTTTATCATCCAGGTTACTTAATTCCATTTTGTAATTATCGTCTTGTAACTATGGATGACCTGATAGTATAAGCCGTGGCGGAGGTAGGACTGTAGTTACGGATTTAATTGATGAACCCATAATTTTCGATACGGGGTATAAGTTTATTGTAAAAAAAATTTATTAAACTTACTATTAACTTTTAAAATATAATGGGTTCAAAACTAACAACCTTAAATATTGAATCCATAAGAATACACTTATAAGGATTCTTTTACAGGGACAAAAGGTCAAGAAAAGAATGAGAAGAAGTTTGACTCACTGGATTGAGAGTGTTGTGTTCTTTGAAGCTTTCTTCAAGAAAAGCAGATTGTTCTTTTGTAAGTCTAAGTTTTTTCCTGGCAGAACCATCTTCTTCATCACTAGCTCTAGAAGAAGAATTACCCCATCTCTCTACGTGATCTCCTTCACACTCTCTCTTCCCTAATAACTTTTTTCCATTTCTGTATATTGGAAAGTTCACTTGAAAAGTTGATATTGCACTGTTCGGAGATGACAGAGCCGCCCCTTCCTCAGTCTCCTCCGCCACTAACTGCCGCCGGTTCATGTCCAACACCTTTCCCGCCGGTCCAGGTTCAACAGCTACTGTTGAATAGTTCGTAATTAATATGGAGAAGTTCTTAATCATAGAGTTTAACTTAAATATAATTAAAAAAAATTAGATAATCATGTTTTTTTTACCTATAGGTAATCTACTTGCACATATTATTTTGGATTACGTGATAAAATAAAAAAGACATTTGTTTTAAATAAATCCGTAACCTTTAAAAATATTGTCATGTTCTATAAATAAGAAGGATGTTGACACATCATATAGAGAAGAAGATCAGACAAAAATTACAACAACTAACTTTAAATAACTGTAAATAATTAACGTTCTTGCTGTATCTCCAGAATTTAAGTGTTCTACATGCCTCAAGCTCTTTTTCAATATTTTCCTTTTCTGTCAATTTTCTAATAAAAACATTCACAAACGATCAACAAACTAAAGGAGAACATCAAAATTTATGTTTGATCTTAAAGGGATCACACAAGTGACATGCTATAACCACAAATCTTCTCTAAACCCTAGAAGCAATAAGATTTACTTAAAAGAACAAACAAAGATGGTATATTTGATGTTTTGAAAAACCTTTTACAAGTACAAGTATATATAACACAGTAAACCCATCACCAATGGCGGAGTCGGAATTATTACTATTATTCCGACAAAGTATCTATGCAAATTAAAAATATAAAGAAGCTAAAAAATTCAACATATAATATATTACATAAAGAATGAAACCTACCTATCTAAACAATGTAATTTTTTAGCAAAGGTAGTGACACCCAGCGTAGAAAGGGTAGCTCCACCACAGCGCATCACATAGCCCCTCGTGACACACAACCACCCACATAATCCATATAGCAGAATTTTTTGTAGAAAACTTATATATCCTACAGCTCAAGTTGGAACAAAGAAAAAAACAAACAAGAAGAAAGAAAAATCATGATAGAATTTACTCACTATTTTCAGTGAGCCAAGGGAAGTGAATCTGTGAAGATGTGTCCCTAGAAACTGGAGAAAAAGGCAAGAGATCAAGCTGAAGCAGTGGATCTGATGACCCTTTACTTTCGTGACCTTCCTTTAAATCATGGCTCGGCCTCTGCATATTTTTTCTGCTTTTATCTTCACTGCACTTTCCTAAACCCATGCAGAACCCCAAATCTTTGCTGCTATCCATCAGCTTTTCATGTAAAGAAGAAGAAGATGATGACTTTTCAAGAAACAAAAATGATTTTGGGGTATCCCCTCCTAAGCTCAAAGCTAACTCCATGGAAGAAACAAAAAAGGAACTTTTGGATACGGGAAATGGGAATTTAATTTTGAGTTAAAAGAAGGGAGAAGAAAAGGAGGAGTTGAGGGTCATATTTAAAAGAAGGGGTGGTACGATCCTACCGGTTGTACTTACCACACAGTGAAAGATAACAGGGAATTAGGGAATTAATTCTCAAAAGGCTCTTTAATTAAATTCTTTTTTATTTTTTTCATTTTATCAATTTGATTTGCGGAAAGGTAAAAAATTGACTGGCAGATACTCGTAGAGAAGCGCACGTGAACTGATATAATTATACAACGGTTATACTTACTAAACCGTTGTATAAATCATACCTTAAATTTATACGCGATTTATGTTGGGCTAATGGACTATTTAGCCTCTAAACCCAAGCATAAACACTGATTGTTTGTACATTTTTATTAATTAGCTTGTAATCCTTTTTTATTAATTTGGGCCATATCTTGTTTTTGGGCCAGCAACAGAATAAGCCCACTTTAATTTCTTTGACTCAATGTAATAAGGCAGCCCAATATATCATAAGTGGTAGGCATTCTAGATGGTTCGGTCATTTTCTCTTCACTCAGATGAATGTATGAACGCTCTCTCTTCGAACTCTCTGGAACAAAATAGATGAAGCTCGATTCTCATCTCGATCTAGCATGTTTTCATGGTATCAGAGCAAGGATTTTGGGACGCTTCTCCTCCATCTTTCGTCAACTTGGTTCAGTTTAGTTGAAGGATTTTGGAGTTTCTGTGGATATTTGGTTGTTGGTGAATCGAAGCTTCTTCTGTTTCAGCTGGTCACATCCTCCTGGGCTCGGCATTTTGGGTAGATTTCCGACGCTTTGGGCTTGATTCCGCCGAGGTCACAAATTTTGGGGTTTCTATCATTCGGAGCTAGGGACTGTATATTGAAGACCGTTCTTCTCCGGTAGCGAAGAAGTAGGGTATATCTATTCTCACTCCTAGTTAAGGATTTTGCATGTGTTTTTGGTGCAAATCTAGTGTTTCAAACTGTTGGCAGAGATTTATTTGATTTCTGTTTCAACGTTATTCATGATATGAGACATGGATGTTAATAGTGCTTCTTCTATTGACCCTACGAGTCCTCTCTTTGTCCACTCCTCTGATGTCCCTGGTGTTCCCCTTGTTCCTATTCCTTTTTCTGGTAATGGTTTTGGGGGTTGGAAGAGGAAGATGATAGTGGCCTTGTCCGCTAAAAGTAAAATTGCTTTTGTTGATGGTACCTATCCTCAACCAGAAAGTAATGTGGTTGAGCAAAAATTATGGGACAGATGCAACAATATGGTGATTTCCTGGCTGACTGCCTCTTTATCTCCTCAGATAGCTGAGAGTGTGCAGTATTCTGAAATTGCACAAAGTATATGAGCACAACTGCAAGCCAGATATGATAGTGCTAATAGGACTACAAATTTTGAACTAAAAAGAGAACTTATACTTCTCAAGGTTCTCTAGATATAGCATCATATGTTAACAAACTCAAAGGGTTATGGGATGAATTGGGAGTAGTGTGTACAAACCATGGCCAAAGGTGCATTTGTGCTGCCAAAAATGGGATCATACAAGAGAATGAGGAAAATAAGGTGTTCCAATTTCTCATGGGCCTTAATGAGACATATATGGGGGTAAGGAGCAACTTTTTGATGATGAAACCTCCCCCTAGTCTTGACAGTGTGTATAACATTCTACTCAATGATGAGAAACAAAGATAAGTCCAATCGAGCTCTCAATTCAATTCTGATTCCACGTCTTTCAGTGTTAATACAAACAAAAATCCTGCATCTTCTTTTGGAATGAATCAAGCTGCAATACCTAATCCTTCTTCTCTCAGACAATATACACACAAAGAGTTAGTTTTGATCAAACTAAGGGGTCTTTATTCTATAGATACTACAAGAAGTCCGGGCACTTAATTGATAAGTGTTACAAGCTTCATAGGTATCAACAAAACCTCAAGTTTAACAAATGAAGGAAAATTGTTGCTGCTCATGTAACTACTGGTGCTCACTTCAATCTTTCTGAAGGGCACACATCTGATCTTACTGGTGATTCCACTGAGGGTCACCAATCTGTTCCAAATGTGGATGAACAAGGTTCTGTGGTTCCAGGTTTGAGCAGACAACAATATGATCAATTGATGACTTTGCTTCAACAGACTCAGTTGGGAGACTCCAATACTCAGTCTCTCACTCCCATGTGTACTGCCAACTTTGCTGGTACTATGCTAACTGAGAATCATGTTTCTGATTCCAAACTCTATATGCTTACTCAAATCATCTCTATTTCTTGGATAATAGACTCACGGACTTCTGACCATATGACATCTAATAAAGGTTCACTCTTTAATATCACGCCCTTAACTGTACCTTATCTTCTGACTCTTCCTAATGGATACAAAGTAAAAGTCATCTCCATATGATCCTTTTATTTAACCCCATTTATCACACTTCATAACGTGTTATTTGTTCCTTCTTTCAAACACAACTTAATCTCTATACACAAACTGATAAAGCAGTTGCATTGTATAGTCTTGTTTACTGCAACTTCCTATTTTCTTCACATGTTACAGGCCCCTTCTCTGAGGATGCCTCTGGATCTTGGTAAGGATGAGGATGGTCTGTACAAGCTTGCTTGGATGCCACCCTCACATTCCTCTTCTAGTTGTTGCAAGCCTGTTTCTGTATGTTCTTATTCTGATTCTTATAATTTTGTTTGTGCCTCTAGCTCTAAAGTTGTTCCTTTGCCTTTCACTGTAAATAACTCCATTTGTAATAATGCTAATGGAAATGACATGAACTTCATTTGGCACTTAAGACTTGCTCACATTCCTTTTGCAAATATGAAACACATTTCTGCCTTGTCTCTGTACCTTGCTTCTAAACAATTATTTCTTTGTTCTATTTGTCCTATGGCTAAGCAACTAGGCTTCCTTTCCCTGATAGTTCCATCAGTACAAGCAGACCTTTCCAACTAATTCATGTAGATACTTGGGGTCCTTATCACACACCAACTTCCTCTAGATCAAGATATTTCCTTACAATAGTTGATGATTTTTCCAAGGC
Source organism: Nicotiana benthamiana (assembly GCA_034376525.1). NCBI lineage: Eukaryota > Viridiplantae > Streptophyta > Magnoliopsida > Solanales > Solanaceae > Nicotiana > Nicotiana benthamiana. The sequence goes on along the minus strand of CM067331.1, from coordinate 12,655,905 downwards.
CACCTGGACACATCTACTAGGATCTAAGAGTAATGTTTGTTTGCATGATTAAGTCTTTCCTGTCCATGGTTAAAACTCAGATTGGTGCTACTGTTCAAACTATAAGAAGTGACAATGCCTTGGAATTAGGGTCCAGCCTTGATGGGGCTTCTTTCTTCAACCAACAGGGTATTATCCATCAAACTACCTGTCCTCACACTCCTCAACAAAATGGTGTTGTTGAAAAAAAACACAGAACACTTCTTGAAGCTTGTAGAGCTTTACTTTTTCAGTCCAAACTGTCTGTATCATTTTGGGGGGACTGTTTATTAACTACCACATATCTGCTCAATAGGATTCCATCCAGAATTTTTCAAAACAAATCCCCTTATGAAGTGCTATATGGTAAGACTCCTAATTACTCACATTTGACGGCATTTGGTTGTCTTGCTTATGCTACTGTCCCCATTCCACATAGAGATAAACTAAAACCTAGGGCACTTTCATGTGTTTTTCTAGGATATCCTTTTGCCAAAAAGGGCTACAAGTTGTACGATCTAGTTTCCAAAAGATGTTTTGTGTCCAGGGATGTTGTGTTTCATGAGACATGTTTTGCTTTTGCGAATAATTCTGATATTATCTCTGGTTCTTCTATATTTTCTTTTCCACCTCCTATTGTACCTTTTTCTGATCACGAAGATTCTGGGACACACATTTATGTCCCACCTTATTCACCTGTTCCCTCTCCTTCTGACTCTATTCCTTCTGCTTCCAGCTATGCACCTTCTTTTGCTTCTGACTCCACACCTTCTGAACCTCTTCCTTCTGCATCCTTCAATCCTGATATTCCACCTCCTGCTATTTCTTCCTCTACACAACCTCATATCAACAGAAGATCTGCAAGGCAACACACCACTCCTTCTTATCTCAAAGACTATGTGTGTCAACTACCTTATTTTTCTGGATCTTCTTCCTCTACTTCCAGTCTGGAATCTGAACCTCTTTATTATTCTCAAGCTGCCACAGCTCCAGCTTGGCAGGATGCCATGAGAAAAGAGTTTGATGCATTAGATGCCAACCACACTTGGGATGTTGTTCCCCTTTCTCCTGGTAAGAAACCCATAGGTTGCAAGTGGGTCTATAAGATAAAATATAGAGCTGATGACAGTGTTGAAAGGCATAAAGCTAGGCTTGTTATTAGAGGAGACACACAGATTGAGGGGGTTGATTTCACTGAAACATTTTCCGCAGTGATTAAGAAGTACAAAAGTATTGAAAGGCATAAAGCTAGGCTTGTTATTTAAAAAGTACAAAAGTATAGAAAGCAAGTTTCTTTTCTTATAAGAACAACGACGATAAAGTGTAATTTTTGTCTTCTTAACAATTTTGCCTCTTTATTTTCCTTTCAAACGAAAGTAATTTATATTCTTAAAATTTTAATGGGTAAGTTTTCATTTAACAACTAAATATATTTATTTTATTCGGTTTAAATGATAAAATTTCAGCCAAAACATTGATAAATTTATCTAAAAACGAAGGAATATACAATTAAAATAGAAATATACAATTAAAATAAATAGCTGGTGCATACAAAAGATATATAAAAAGAAATATTATGTAGTTTGGACTACAATATTTTGCTTCAAAATTTTTCTTTGACAAAAAATAATGGTACTTTAAGTAAGTATATTTAAATATTTTTTCCCCAAAAATACACAGTTGAAATAAATAATTATTGTATATAAAAGAAAATAAAAATGTAATATATAATTGCAACTTTGGTTGTACATATTTTATTAGGAAAAAAAATATTGGAGCTTTTAACTCGAAAATAAGAATATACAACTGAAATAAATAGTCATTTGTGTAAGGAAAAATAACAAAAAATACATTGTTGATACTCCATTATTTTGGATAAAACTTTTTTTATTTGGCTAAAATGACGTAGTTTCAATTAAGATTTATTACAAATATGACCTCAAGAAAGAAAAACATAGTTGAATTATAGCCATTGTTTCCAAATAAAAAAATTCAAAAATATAAAATGAGGATAAGATATAAATTGTATATTAAGAAGAAGCAAGAAGAAATATACAATTTATACTAATAAGTATTGTATATGATTGTGATAATTGACGAAAAATATTCTATTTGAATTTCATTTTTTCACTCTCACACGCCTAAATGAGAGTGTCAATGCTCTTTATGTCACGACCCAAACCCGATCATGATGGCGCCCGACCGCAAGGCTGGGCAAGCCCAACCAATACCTTCCCAAATACAGCGATTCAGCCAAACATGAAGCAAGCAAGGAAAAATATGACAACTTCAACACTAAAATCCCAAATAACTGGAAAATGTAACTGTACGAATAGGAAACCACAACTGAACAAACTCCCAAGACTTGGGGTCACGAGTACCGAGCCTGTAAAAATACTGAATACAAGTCTGAAAAGAAGATACATATGTCTGAATAACAAGAGATAACTGGTAAGATCAGAGTAATCGGTCCTGCGGATGTTGGCAGCTACCTCAATACTCTGGCAACTGGAAAAGCAACAACAGCAACGCTAGGCCTCTGGAGCACCTAGATCTGCACACAAGGTGCAGGGAGTATGGAGTGAGTCTACCAACTCAACGAGTAATAAGCATGTATAAAAACCCGAAGATAAGAAAACACGAAATAACACAAAGTAAAGCTATCTAGCAGTTCTATACAGTACCAGTCACAGAGATATACGAAATAAGCAATAGTAAATAAATGCATGAAGATGCAATGCAATGCATGAACACTGTGGAACGTGCACCCCGATCCACGTGGGTACTCATGTTCACTGTGGGGGTTCAGACTCCAGAGGGGCTCCTACAGCCCAAGCGCCATATCATACAGTGCCAATAGTTACCACTATTTTCATCACAATATACGGTGTCCTTTGTTACCACTGTTTTTATTACAATACAATGTGTCCTTAGTTATCACCGTTCCATTACAATACGCGGTGTCCTTTACCACCGTTTTCATTACAATACGCGGTGTCCTTAGTTACCACCATTTCCATTTAAAATAATATACAATCCAAAAATAGCGAGATAGTACTCGTCAACCCGAATATCATGTAAAAGTCATTTGAGTTTTCAAAATGTATAAATATGGCTGAGTTTGTAGAAATAGTATATAAACTTGGACTGATTTCAAATAATATGCAAATCATATAAATTCTGAGATAACGATCCCTGAAGGATTCTACAAGTCGGCACAAGGCCCCAAATATGGAATCAAGCTCAGATAACATCAATGTAGTATGCGAAGAAATCACCAACATAGTACAATATATCCCTCGGATTGGATCGAGTCACAATTTCCAACATATACGACCTCGCACTAGCCATGAAGTGTGTGTCTAGCCTCATAATAGCATCACAATGTGATATATCGGGGGTTCAAACCCTCGGGTCATCATCTACACCCATTACTCATCTCAAGCCGGTCACAAACTAGCTCGCAATGTCTTTCCCTCGAGAATCGACCTCCGTGGATGCCAAATCAAATCAAAACCAATAGGAATACGTCACAACATGCTAATGGAACATAACCCAGTTGAAAGAACTCGAAATACACCCAAAAAAGTGAAGTTGGAAAAACCTGAGCCCTGGGCCCACTTCTAAAACAATTATAAAATTCACATTTCCAGAATCCCCGTCTCGCCACGAGTTCATACATATCAAATTTACAAGAATCAGAGCCCATTTGACCCCTCAAATTAACACTTTAAGCATCGCTTGGGTTTCAAGCCCTAACCACCATTGTTGACATTAAAAACCATGAACTCTTTGTGTTTAATCCATGATTTCTCAACATATTGACATACTATAGGTCCAAGAGTTCTTACCTGATGAATTCCTTCAAAATCCTCTCCAAAAATCGCCCACAATCCCCTTAGCCCGAAGTCCAAATGTTCTTTTCTTTTAAATTTTGGAAACCTACTGTTGCATTAAACCCAGGCCGATTTCTGCTTCCGCGGCCTATTCTCCGCTTCTGCAAGTCTGCTTCCGCGACCTCTTGACCGCTTCTGCGGTCTAGCTTAAATCTCCAGAGACCGCTTCTGCGGTCATTAACCGCTTCCGCTATCTCCAATCCTACGGTCGATTGCCCGCTTCTGCGGTCCCAGTTTTTCTTCCTTGGCCGCTTCTGCGGCTCAATTCCGCTTTAGTGGGCGCCCCCTACGCGATCCTATGTCCGCAAACGCGGAAATAGCAGATGACAACCTCCAATATCTGATACGAACTCCAAAATTCTTCGTTTAACCATCCGGAATCACCCCGGGGCCCCCGGGACCCCAACCAAAACCACCAACCTACTCCAAAACATCGTACAAACTTGTTACAATCATAAAAACACGTCCTTAAAGACAAAAATCATCGAACCATAGCGGATTCAAACTTACTTTTCGACTATAACTTTCGAAACTAACATTCAACAAAACCAACCCAAACGACGTCCGAATGACCTGAAAATTTGCAGACATATCCAAAATCACCAACGAAGCTACTGCAACTCTCGGAATTCCATTCCGACCCCAGATCAAAATATCACCTTTCAACCAAAATTCGCCGAAATTGAACTTAGCCGATTCAAGACTAATTCTACCCCGGACCTCCAAATTCAATTCCGATTTCTCTCCCAAGTCATAATATACCATCCGAAACTAGTCGAATTATCGGAAATCCGTTCCGAGTCCTCTAACTCACAAATTAATGTCTGATTGACTTTTCCAACTTAAGTTTTCCTTAAAGAGACTATTGGTTTCATTTCTAACCAATTTCAATCCAACACACATCAAACTCACCAAACACATATATCAACACACGGGGAAGCATAGTACAGGGATAACGGGGCTGAAATACAACAGACAATGGATCGGGTCGTCACATCCTCCCAACTAAAACAAACGCTCATCCTCGAGCGGGTCAAGAAACATCCTGCAGCCTAAAACAAACAAGGATACCTACTCCGCATCTCCTGCTCGGTCTCTCAAGTGGCCTCCTCCATGGGCCGACCTCTCCGTTGCACCTTCACCGAAGCTATGCCTTTTGATCTCAACTTTCGAACCTATCGACCCAAAATAGCCACTGGCTCCACATCATAGGTCAAGTCCTCATCCAACTGGATCGTGCTGAAGTCTAATACGTGCGATGGGTCCCAACATAATTTCTGAGCATAGAAACATGAAACACCGGGTGAACCCCCGACAAACTAGGTGGTAGGGCAAGCATATAGGCCACCTCCCCAATCCTTTTAAGTATCTCAAAGGGTCCAATAAACTGCGGACTCAGCTTCCCTTTCTTCCCAAACCTCATCACGCCTTTCATAGGCGAGACCTTCAATAGAACCTTCTCGCCAACCATATAAGATTCATCCCGAATCTTCCGGTCCGCATAACTCTTATGACGCGACTGAGCTGTACGAAATCTCTCCTGGATAACTTCATTTTCTACAAGGCATCCTGGACTAATTGTGTCCCCAATGGTCTGGCCTCACCAGGCTCAAACCAACCAACTGGATATCTACACCGTCTCCCATACAAAGCCTCATACGGTGCCATCTGAATGCTGGACTGATAACTGTTATTATAAACAAACTCTGAAAGCGGTAAGAACTCAGCCCAAGAACCTCCTAAATCAATGACGCAAGCACGCAACAAGTCCTCCAATATCTCAAAAGTATGCTCGGACTGTCCGTCCGTCTGAGGATGAAAAGTCGTGCTCATCTGAATCTGAGTGCCCAAATCCCGTTGAAAAGTCTTCCAGAACTGTGAGGAAAACTGAGTACCCCTTTCTGAGACAATAGAAACTTGAACCCCATGCAACTGCACAATCTCGCGGATGAAAATCTCTGCCAACCGCTCCGAAGAATATGTGGTACACACCGGAATGAAATGCGCAGACATGGTCAGTCTATCCACAATCACCCAAATTGAATCAAAGTTCCTTGAGGTACGAGGGAGACCACTCACAAAGTCCATAGTAATCTTCATCCATTTCCATTCCGGAATATCCATCTGCTGAAGTACACCACGGGGTCTCTAATGTTCATATTTGATATGCTGACAATTTAGACACCTAGCCACATAACTCACAATGTCCTTTTTCATTCTCCTCCACCAATAATGCTGCCTCAAGTTCTGGTACATCTTCGCGGCACCCGTATAAATAGAATACCGCGAGCTGTGAGCCTCCTCTAATATCAACTCTCGGAGCCCATCCACATTGGGCACACAAATCCAGCCCTTCATCCGCAAAACACCATCGCTACCAATAGTCACATCTCTGGCATCATTATGCTGGACCCTGTCCTTCAGGACAATCAAATGCGGGTCGTCATATTGGCTCTCCCTTATGTGATCAAATAACGAAGATCGGGAAACCACACAAGCCAACACCCGACTGGGCTCTGAAATATTCAATCTCACCATACGATTGGCCAAAGCCTGAACATCAACTGCAAGGGGTCTCTCCCCAATTGGAATGTACGCCAAGCTACCCATACTCACCGCCTTTCAGCTCAACGCATCGGCCACCACATTGGCCCTTCCAGGATGATACAATATGGTAATATCATAGTCCTTGAGTACTATAGCCATCTCCCCTGTCTCAAATTCAGATCTTTCTACTTGAACAAGTGCTGAAGGGTGCGATGATCTGTATACACCTCACAAGATACTCCATCTAAATAGTGCCTCCAAATCTTCAAGGCATGAACTATATCAGCCAATTCCAAGTCATGAACTGGTAGTTTTTCTCATGAGGCTTCAATTGCCGAGAAGCTTATGCAATCACTCTACCCTCATGCATCAAAACACAACAATACCAATCCTCGAAGCATCACAATATACCGTATAAGAACCCATACCAAAGCAATACAAAGTTATCTCGATGCTTTCAACTATTGAAAAGTCTCTACATTTTTTTGGTCACTGTTCTTGATTAGCCTCAAACCCAAGACTCAATCGAGGGCAGACATTATTGCCCAATCCAGGATCAAACCATGCCATAACATTACGATAGGTGCGATTGTTCATAGGAAATTTAACTTATTATTTAGCGTTCTTTATTATTTTGTGTTGAATCAATTCACGCATTTTTAAAATTGGGTACGAATTTAATTGTTATCCTATTTAACAAATAAATTATTTTAAGATGTAATCCTTCATCATCTGAATTGAAGTAGATCATAAAAGTATACTATTTGTGCAGTGTTATGAGTATCATCATCTTATAATTAATTATTTTAACTTACCTTCAGAATTTTGGTTAGACTAGCTGTCAAAAGAAAAAGCTGTCACGCAAATTGAGACCGTGAAATTTTACAAAATAAGAAGGAAAACGAAAACTCAAGATCAAACCATCAACTAGAACGCGAGACAATTAATCTTGTTCGAGAGGCTCTTATGATCGCTTGCGTAGATGCAGGTCAATTCAACTTCTACATATATATTAATCTCAAATTTTTGTAATGTACTTTAATTCAGGATGAAATTTTTAAAAAATAGAAAATTTTAAAATTTACGGTCTTAAACATATCATAACATTTGTATGGTTATAACACATTTAAAGCTTGTGGATTTTAAATATTTCATAATATTTGTGTGGCTATAGTTTAAGTTATATATATTGACGGTATAAAACATATTTATACGACCAAGTCATTATAATTATAATTACAAAGTAATTTTCTATGATAAACCTAGCTTGATAATTTGATAAAAATAGTAATTGATTTGCACTATCACAATTTAAACTATACTAATAGCGTAAAAATATTCGCATTGTAAGTGCATATAATTAAATTAAATTCTTATAAAATATGCCACGCTTTGTCGCTATCCCTAGATATTGAATATATTTGCTGCTCATACGGCTACCAACATCATAAACAAAAACAGCAGATATGACTTAAAAGCAACAAATAAATGTAAACCGTTGGTAATATCGATTGATAGCATTAAGCAGTAAATAATCACGCTTAAATATTATATGTAGGGGCCAATAGCCATAATGATGGATGATTAAATGACCAATCATTAAAGGCCAAACCATCATTTTTCCATCTTGTTATTACAAATCTTTAAACGTGACATATGTGCTGTTCACCGTTAATAATTTCCATTATTTAGATTTACATTTTATTGTGATTGTCTAAATCAGGATTGTGGCTTCACATTTTATTATCATAGTCTAAACCATGAAAAATAAAGACATCATTGGAGACCATATACTATAAATGCCGAAATGGTATCCAATAAAAATAAGAAAGAGAGAAATGAGTTTGTTTTGGAGCTCTTACAAAACATATGCACATATTTCAAATACAGTTGGAGAACACAGTGTGCTTTGTTTGATTCGCAATAATACTAAAAGATATCTATAAATAAATTAGTGGTGTGGGGAAGAAAGCAAAGTATTTTGCTAATGTTGTGTTAGCAAAGAAAAATGATCTAATTCCAATTTTCTTTCGTTAAGACGTTAAGAATTCAATGGATATGTATTTAAGGCGTGAATTCAAGAAAATTAGCTGACAAGTTTGTGAGAAGGGAGGGTAAGTTAAGTACTGTGAAAACATTTAAAAGTTTGGTCGGATTTTAACACGGAATTTTGACCATAATTTGCCCTCTCTCCCGACCATTTCTTTTATCCAGCAGACAAACGAAACGGAGCACCTTTTGCTTTGTTTGCAAACCCGAAATTTAAAGCGAAATTCGAATTTTTTGAATTTTTTATTTGGATTTTTGGATTATGGATTGGAGTACAAATTTTACTTTCAAAAAATTTGGATATTAGATTAGATTAGGATTTGGTACTTCGAAAGTTCGGATATCCGAAAATTCGAAATTTTTGCACCTTATATTTAGCCATACCAGTTAGACATTAGCCCATTACGGCATAACCCATATACATACTGATGATAGGCTATAATTGTGTATCTTAGTCGCTTATTACACTAAAATCTACTGCACTTTAATTGAGTTTGCGCTTTAATCGCTAGTGTCTTGCACTAACTGTGTGTTTTATGCCTTGTAGGAGTGATTCCGAGCTATATACATGTTATGAAATGAATTCAAGTGATTTGAAGCTTTGAAATCGGAGCAAAAGCTCAAGGAATTAAGTCGGGATCGCATTTGGGGGTCAACGGATGATAGTTAGAGCGAATAAAGCATTTAGTGGTAGATTGCGCACTATATAGTAAAATAGACATAATGTTTCTCTCAAAACTCCAACTTAGCTCCATAATATATGGATGGAAAGCTAAAGCTAACTCAAAAGGCTACAACTTTCATGTTTTGTGCTTTTTCCAAATTCGCAACGGAACATGGTGAAAAGCACCTAGAAGTGCGATCGCGCTAGTTTTAGCGCGCCCATGACAGAATGTCATCCAACTAGCGGGCCCAGGTGTGCGCCCAGATGCGCGACCGCGCTAGTTTGACCCAGAAAAAGTGTCCTTTTTCACATTGGAGAAGGTATAATTATTTGGTCCCAACCTTACTTGGTATATATACATAGTAGAACGTTTTTGAGATGAATTTTTGACCTAGGAAGAGCACAGAGCCGCCGTGGAGGCCGGGTTTCATCTTTTCTTCCATCAAACTTAGTAGTTTTATGTTTCTTTGTATGATTTGTTGTTTTGCTACCATATCTACATGGAGCTAAACTTCACGTTCTAGGGTTGTGGTTCTTTCATGTCTATTGTTATTCGGATATTGATTTTGATTTCTTAGTTTATCATATTGGTTTATTTATTCAGTCTTGCGCTTAATTATTTGATTGCTTGATCAGCAATTGAATACTATCTACAAATCTAGAGTTGAACTCGAAAGTGGGAATTCTAGATTGCATATAGGGTTGAGTAGAGCATTTTCTTGAACTGGGCCTCGGGGAAAGGATTCGCGGTTGGGATAGATATATACCCAATTTCCTTGCTTGGTTGATTTACATGAATTATTAATGCGTTCTTGTTGATTCTAACTCCATAGACATATAGGCGTTAGGTTAGCTTGAATAGGCAGGTATGAACTCGACGGATTCTTATGAGCAATATTAACCCTGTCAACCAATAAACTAGATAAATTAGTTAGGCAATTCAACAGAAGAATACAATAGGAATGTTAGATTGCCCATAAACCTAGATTGTTTTCATTACATTGATAACATAAAAATCTTCTCTTTCTCTGTTCAAGTTCATTATTTGTTTTCTTTTTATTTTAATTAGATTAGAATCAAATATTTCTAGGTTTAATTCTTATTTAGATAATTAGGAAAGTCTAATTTAGTTAATAATTAACCACAAGTCCTCGTGGGATCGACATCCGACTTTAAGTCACTTTATTACTTGACGACCGCTTATACTTGCGTGTGCGTTTGGCAGCAACAAGTTTTTGGCGCCGTTGCCGGGGACTTAGAAATTAACTAGTCTACTAGATTAGATTTTTACGTTTTGTCTATTCAAGTTTCTTTTTATTTTTATTTTAGTTTAATGGTTTATTATATATGTTGACATGACTTATTGGAATGAGAATTGGTCGAATATTGGTTATTCTTATTATGATAATCCTTGTCCATATTGTATAGGACCTCACAGGTGGAAAAATTGTAAGAATATTCTAGGGAGCGAGTTGTGCACATAATTTCAATCCTTTGAGTGGAATATTTGTCATATATGTGGTTGTCAAGATGGCCATTGGTATGGTTGTCCTAATTTTTATTATCTTTTTCAAAGCTCTTATTATGATGTTTCTAATAATGTTTATGAGTTTGATATGAGCAATGAAACACAGGATACGGAACCTGATGCATATACTACGGATATTCTGAGGCAAGTAGCAGAGCAAAAGGATGAACTCAAAAAAGATATCAAAAGACTCCAGGCTAGAATGGATGCACATATAGCCAATTTCCAATAAAAACCTCAATTCGATGAAGAGAGTAAGTTCCCACAAGAAGATTCTTTTGGAGAAGCAGATATAGTAAGCCAATCTTGGCTAGAGGAACAAGCTCAACTTATAAAATCTCATGAGTTTTTCTGTGATGGTCTTTCAAATATGAAAAAACAGCTGATAGACGAAAGAACTGAGCTCAAGAAAGAGATAGACCAATTTGGCTCAGATATCTATGACTTGCAGGCTCAATTGAATAAAAAGGTTGAGGCGTCTGATGCCCTACAACCAATTTTAGTGGATACTGGCCAGCTTGAAGAACGAAAAGAAGAATTTCAACTATTCGACCACAATATAAGGTTGACAAAGAGTGCAACATTGAGGATGTCACAAAAAATGCAATTCTGGAACTGGAGCGTATTGGACCTTATTCTAAACACTTTTAAATGTTGTGTTTGGTTGGAGATATGAGCATTGATCCAGTCAAACATATGGAGGAGTCAATGGATGAAGAACAAAGTGTTTATATTCTAAAATTTTTCATAACAAGGAGACAAAACGACATTCCTGACTTAAGAGCCAAGAAGTGCAAGATGTGATATTTATTACTTGGTTCCTTTATTTTCTCACCACCGCCCCAGGAACGTGATAGAAAAATTGATGCAAAATTGGAGGCGCAATTCATATCTTCAAAGTGGAAGAAAAAGTGGTGAAAGTGATGGCGTCGTGCCGCGACGTTAAATCAAGCGCTTGTTGGGAGGCAACCCAATTCTAATTTTATTTTATTTTAATTTTTTATTGTGTTATATTTGTAGTTTTTTTTGTAGGAGTAGGAGCAAGGAGTCAAATCCATAGGCAAGTGTAAAAGTGAGCAGGTGGTTAAATCTGAGTGTGAGGTACACACACAAAGGATCATACCTGGGAGAAGTCTGAGTATCCTGTCAGCTGCTAATTCTTCGGCCTTTGGCCTACCATGGAGTCTCTTTTACCCTCTTATTATTCATGGTGTGCATTGAGGACATTGCACAATTTTAAGTATGGGATGAGGAAATTGTCTGCGTGACTTTATATGCTATTTTAATTGTGTTAGTTTAATTCAATTTTTTTATTTAGGAAAAACGAAAAAAAATCAAAAAAAAATGTAGACTCTTCCTGATGACAGATCCTTTAGACAATTTTCTTGAGGGAAGTTAGTCCAGAGAAAACACCAAAAAAGATTTTTTATTTTTTTCTTAGGTAGTGTAGTAATTCCCAATTGGGTTTTCTTTATGCAACATGTCTTTTCCAAGGGTTTTATTTGAACCGGGTGTAGGTAGTTTTATTTTTTTAGGAGAGAAGCCATGGTGTTGTGCTTTGAATTGAAGCAATATCTCTTGACTTGGTTATGCCTTGAGAATAGTGAGTACTTTGGTTGTGACGCTTAGGCTCAGTTTTTGACTCTTGTATAAGTACCTCAAATTCTATGATCTTAACTTTGCTTAACTTCTTTGACTAGAGTGTCTTGATGAGTCTAATCCTAAGTGAGTTATGTTCCATATGTGTGTAAGGTTTTGTGTTATTTTGTGCATTGCATTTGATGTCTAGAACTTACCCCGTGTGTTTGCAAAGTGAAATAGTAGTTTTGTTCAGTCTTGGAAGTGATATAGGCGCTTCTTTGTTGAGCCATATATATATATTACCTGCCTAATTGTTATGTATCGTAGTTAACCCCCTTGAGCCTGTAATCTTGTTTCTTTGGCAATTACAAAACAGGCCTTACCCATTTGTTTGAATTAACCATATATTTAAACCTTTTCACCTCTTATGAGCACTTAAATTGTTATAAAATTTGTAAAAGTTAAAGTGTGGGGTGGTTGGTTTGGATTTTGAGTGAAACTAATGAAATAAGGAGAAAGGTGCACTGATTTGAAGGAGGAAGAGACACTTGAATTGAAAAAGAAAAACATAGTTGTATTGCTTTGAAAATATTCTTCGATAGTGGTGACTCTTGATGTAATTGTGTTTAAATAATTTGGGAGTTGATATATATTGATGTGAAGGTGGAGTTATGGCTTGACATGAGTGTGTGGTTTTCAATGTTAAAGTGTATGTATTAAAGTGCTTAGGGAGGTGTAGTCAATCTTATATCTAAATGTATGATATCCATCATGCAACCTACATTACAGCCAAATAAAGTCCTACTTGATCCTAGACTGAATGAGCTCGATTAGTGAAGTATTCCATTACGGGAAATCCTATGGTGCTTCTTTTGTGGCATATGAATGTTATTTCTGAGAGTGAGTGAATTCTTTCTATCTTGAGTTCCTAAGTGTTCATAAATTTTATTGTGTGGAACTACTCTCTTTTATTGTGTGAGGGCATTTGATTCATGAAGAAAAGGTAATTTCAGTGACCTCTATGTTAGAGTAAGTAGGTGAGTAGCGAATAGTGCGTGGTACGTGTGAGGCAAATCTTGAGGTGAAGATGTTACGCTTTTGTGCTTAATCTGTTTTAAATATTCTTGGTGTAATTAGTTAGGAGAACTGTTTAAAAAGGTTGTGTCTACATAAAGTGTAGTTTGATTGCTCAAGGATGAGCAATAGTTTAAATGTGGGGTGTTGATGATAGGCTATTATTGTGTATTTTAGTCGCTTATTACACTCAAATTTACTGCACTTTAATTGAGTTTGCGCTTTAGTCGCTAATGTCTTGCACTAACTGTGTGTTTTATGCCTTGTAGGAGTGATTCCGAGCTATATAGATGGTATGGAATGAATTCAAGTGATTTGGAGCTTTGAAATCTGAGTAAAATCTCAATAAATTAAGTCGATATCGCGTTTGGGGGTCAACGGATGATAGTTAGAGCGAACGAAGCATCACGTGGGCAGATTGCGCACTGTCTAGTAAAATAGACATAAAGTTTTGGCCAGAACTCCCGTTTAGCTCCATATTATATGGTTTAAAAGATAACTCAAAGGGCTACAACTTTTGTGTTTTACGGTTTTCCGCTTTCGCAACGAAACAGGGTGAAAATCACCTAGAAGCGCGATTGCGCTAGTTTTAGCGCGCCCATGACAGAATGTCATCAAACTAGCGCTCCTAGGTGCGCGACCGCGCTAGTTTGACCCGGAAAAAATGTCCTTTTTCACATTGGAAAGGTATAATTATTTGGGCCCAACCCTACTTGGTATATATACATAGTAGAGCATTTTTGAGAGGAATTATTTATCTAGAAAGAGCACAGAGCTGCCGTGGAGGCACGGTTTCATCTTTTCTTCCATCAAACTTAGTAATTTTATATTTCTTTATATGATTTGTTGTTTTGCGACCATGTCTATGTGGAGCTAAACTTCACGTTCTAGGGTTGTGGTTTTTTCATGACTATTGTTATTCGGATATTGATTTTGATTTCTTAGTTTATCATATTGGTTTATTTATTCAATCTTGCGCTCAATTATTTGATTGTTTGATCACCAATTGAATACTATCTACGAATCTAGAGTTGAACTCGAAAGTGAGAATTCTTGATTGCATATAGGTTTGAGTAGAGCAAGTTCTTAAACCTGGGCCATAGGGAACAGATTCGCGGTTAGGATAGACAGATACCCAATTACCTTGCTTGGTTGATTTATAGAAATTATAAATGCGTTCCTGTTGATTCAAACTCCATAGGCATATAGGCGTTAGGTTAGATTGAATAGGTGAGTAAGAACTCGACGGATTCTTATGAGCAATATTAACCCTGTCAACCAATGAACTAGATAAATTAGTTAGTCAATTCAATAGAAGAATACAATAGGAATATTAGATAGTCTATAACCCTAGATCGTTTTTATTACATTGATAACATAAAAATCTGCTTTTTCTTTGTTCAAGTTCATTATTTGTTTTCGTTTTATTTTAATTAACTTAGAATCAAATATTTCTAGGTTTAATTCTTATTTAGTTAATTATAAAAGTATAATTTAGTTAATAGTTAATCACAAGTCCTCGTGGGATCGACATCGACTTTTAGTCACTTTATTACTTGACGATCGCGTATACTTGTGTGTGCGTTTGGCCGCAACACATACCTAATACTAATAACTCTAAATATCCAATAGTATAACGCTTTTAAAAACACTATCCGGAAAAGTATTTGGTCTTTATATATTTGTCAACTAATAAGCTCCCCTTTGAGAAAGGAAAATGGACGAAGAACTGTTCATGAAGACATCTATATCCATGTTATTGGGATATACACAAGCACTTAGTAAAAGCAATTGTTGATTTACAGCCTTTTTAATAGTATATATTTTTTAAGTTAGTCTTCCTTTATCTTTCTATTCCATTTAAATTATTATTTTTATGTTAAATATTTTTGATAGCTCAACTTATAGGCTTAAAAGTCAAACCGAACATCCGAAAAAGCCAATCCGATTAATCCGAATCCGAACTTAAAAAATCCGATCCAATCCGAAAATATTTGGATTGGATTTGGATTGTAATTTCTTCAATCCGAAAACCAAAAATCCAAATCGCAATTTTATATTCTATCTGAACTGCCCGAATGCCCACCCCTAATTACTTCCCCTGTCTATAATAAATAACCTTTTAATCTTTTAAATTTGATCAAAATCATTACTCCATTCAATTCACTTTGATTAATTTTTTTGGTTGATTTTTGACATATTAAAAAATTCACCATTTAGAATTAATGAACAATCCAATTGACTATCTTAATCTTAATTTATTGAAAATATTATAAATTCTCCTAGGCTATTTATTTCAAGTACAACTTTAGAATTTCAACACTAAAATTATTACTTATTTTCACTTTTACCTTTAATATAAAGAAGAATACACAATATTTAAGAGGAGAATATTAATCTACTTTTATAAAATAGGGGTAACTTAGTAAATTAATTTTTTTAAATATTATTTTCTTATTACGAACCGAAAAAACTAAAACAACAGTAAAAAAGAGATGGAGTAAATGATAAGTACATAATTATACTTTCCAAACGTTTTTCATGCCTGAGGAGAGATAAACAACAATTTAATAAATATATCTTACATCTAATTATTAATTAAATTTTTCAATGGGCGTGCCGAAAAAGGTATAAAATATTCAATCAGAGGCGGAGCTAGGATTTCAAACTCTTGGGTTTGGGATACTAATCTTTTTACGATAGTAAATTCTAATTAATAATTAAAATCAAACTCATGCGGTATATGATCATGGCCTACCCTGCACTACTATTGACTAGAGAGAGAGGGTCGAAGCAGATTTTATCCGAATTAGGGTCGGGATCGATTTTCATAGAGAGCTAGAAGTTGGAGTCGGGTATCTATCTAATTTAGAGTTGTAGGTTTTATCCGATTTAGGGTCGGGATCGGTTTCACAAAGAGCTAGAAGTTGGAGTCGGGTATCTATCTAACTTAGAGTTGTGTATGTGCTCCAAATTGCACTTCTAAATATTTTGGGTTTTTGTTTTACTTCCACTTTACCAAACTACAAAGCTAAATTAAACTAGAATAAGCTAAGAGTAAAATATTGCGGGTTGCTCAAATGGTTAAAAGGCACTAGGGTAGTGACTTCAGCCTAGGTTGTCAATTAAGAGATACTTGAGTCTAAGGTATGATTGACATATTTTGGGGAGTATGACATAACGGTTGCACGACTATTGTCACGACCCTAGTTCACGAATCATGAACCTGTCATGACGGCACCCAGTCTTCGCGACTAGGTAAGCCTAACACATTGTGGAATTTAACAACCTTTGCGAAAACAATAACAAAATATTGAATACCATAAGAAAATGCATAGAATTGCTGCCTGACACATACACTTCAACACAAAATTACTGGAACAACCTCCAAGACCTAAAAAACCACGGGCAAACACATGCTATAGAAAACATACAATGGTCTAAACACAAGAGTAGTCTAATACAAGATAACGGAATAGCAACTAGCTAACTATAGGCAGAGTAAGAGGGAGACTCTCCGGATTTGCGGACGCGACAGATGCATACCTTATTTCTCCGAGTATAGCTCTTGGATCACTGATACTGCGGTCGACCAGATGTACCTGGGTCTTCACATGAAAAACATGCTCAAAAGAGGTATGAGTACACCACATCGGTACTCAGTAAGTGCCAAGCCTAACGTCGGTTGAGTAGTGACAAGGAATGTCAGGGCCCTACTGAAAATAAACATAACAATAGTAATGAACAATGTAAGGCAGAAAATAAGCAGGAAAGCAATAATAAAATAGGATTGAAGCTGCAAGTCAACAACAATTAAGCTAAGTAACGAAAATAACACAACCAAGTATCACCGAATATTAGGATTCCATGTGGAGCTCCGTGAATTGAACCCGTAGCCCATTTTACCAATACCTGAGGATCTCCCAGGAATTGAACCCGTAGTCCGTCATACCAATATCTGAGGATCTCCCGGGAATTGAACCCCTAGTCCATCATACCAATATCATAGGATCTCTCGGGAATCGAACCCGTAGTCCATCATACCAATATCAGAGGATCTCCCGGGAATCGAACCTATAGTCCGTCATACCAATATCAGAGGATCTACCGGAAATCGAACCCGTAGTCCAATCGTAAACACATCACAACAATTCAATAATATACAAATGCTAAGTAAACATAACAGGTAGAATCCAAGGTCTTGCATTCTTCACGAAGAGCAGATATTGAAACTTAGCCAAGTAGAAAAAGTAAGCTAACTAACATGCTTTTCCTAAGCTATACAAGTGAAATTTGCATTAATAAGAGTTAAATACGTGAAGATCTCGTTCTAAATAAATGAAGTAAAGTGAATTTTCAACCATTAGCACAAGTACACGCTCGTCACCTCGCACAAAAGACATTCTAAAGCAACAGTCAAGATATCCTAAGGGAAGAGGTCCCCCTCACAAAGTTAGACAAGTCACTTACCTCGAACCGGTACAAAATCACTAGGAAACGATGCTCTTGCCATGAGTATCAAACTCCGAATGACCCGAATCTATTCACACCAATTACATAATGTAAATAACATCGCAAGCAATCGATTCAACTACTAAAATTAAAGCTAACGCACAAAATAGGTAAAATGATCAAAACGCCCTTCAGACCAACGTCTCGGAATCAATTTTCTTTTTTACATTTTCAGAAATGTTGTAGTCTCACGAGTCTAACCATTTAAAAATCTCACAAATCAAAGGTCAAATGCCCTTGAAATCCTCACAATTAGGTCTAAGAACTTTACCCCAATTTTCATTCAAAATTCGAAATTAAGGTTGACTTTAAGGTTAGATTAGTGAGTATTAATAATAAGGGAGTAAGGAATCCCTACCCAACCATTGCCTCTAAAAACCCCTCATATAATCTCCCAAAACCAAGCTCTCTAGCTTGAGTTTTTGTAAAAATGGAAGAAGGCTTCGTTTTTGAAATATATGTACCGGTTAGGTATTTGTACTTCGTGAATAGGGTGGAAGTCTCGTGTTCCTGTAGACAAAAGCTTTAAGGCTGGAAGAATAGCCTTTGTGAACGCGGAGGAAGGGCTACGAATGCGAAGCATTGGGGCTGTAGCCTGAGCGAACGCGAAGGGCTTCACGCGAACACGTAGAAGAAACTGAAGGGGGTCCAGAGCTTGGCCTTTGCGAATGCGGAATCTGGAACGCAAACGTGTAAGAGGGACTGACTGGGCTTCTCGAACGCGTGGTGCGGAACGTGATTGTGATAAAGGGGAAAGGAAAAGCTTCGCGAACGCGGGGGGTTCTTCGCGAACGTGAAGAAGGAATCACGGACATGCAATTTTCTACTGCAATTTCAAAACTCTAATTGCTCCGTTGAGCATCCGAAACAAACCCAAGGCCCCCGGGACCTCAACCGAGCCTATGGACATATCCCATAACATCATTCAAACTTGTACCAATCCTTAAACTACCTAAAATAACACCAGAAACTCGAATCAATCAATGATTTGAACCTAAGAACTCCAAAATTTAACAAAACTCGCTTTCGATCAAAAACCTAACCAAACTAAGCCCGATTGACCTGAATTTTTGCACGCACGTACCAAATGACATGATGGTGTCACAACAACTTACGAAATACCGTTCCAACTCTCGGATAAATAAATTTACTATCGGACCAGAACCTTCAAAATTATAACTTTCACCATTTCTAGCCTAATTGAGTTACGTACATCCAAAATACATTCTGAACACGCTCCCAACCCCGAAATTATCTAACAGAGCTAATGGAACCATCGAATTTCTATTCTGAAGTCATCTTCACACTGATCTGGTTACGGACCATTTTCCAACACTTAAGCTCTCATTTAGGGACTAAGTGTCCCAAAACGAATTCTATTATCGAATCTCCCGACAAACCCAAATAGCATAAATGAACTTAGGGAAAGCCGTTAATGGGGAACGGTGCATAAATTCCAATGACAACCGGCCGGGTCATCACATCGTCCTGCACTTATGCATTCTTTCGTCCTCGAATGAGCATAGAGAACATACCTGAAGTTGAAAAAAGATGAGGGTATCGGCTGCGCATATCCCGCTCGGTCTCCCAAGTTGCCTCCTTGTCCGTCTGACCCCGTCACTGAACTTTTACTAAAGCTATATCCTTTGACCTGAGCTTTAGGATCTGCCAGTCCAATATTTCCACTGGCTCCTCAACATAGGACAAGTCATTGTCCAACTGACTCAAGTGAACTCGAACACGTGAGACGGGTCACCGTGATACCTTCGAAGCATCAAGATATGAAATACCGGATGAACCCCGGCCAAACTCGGAGGTAAGGAAAGCTCATATGCAACCTCCCCAACTCGTTTCAAAATTTCAAATGGGCTAATGAGCCTTGGGGTCAACTTCCCTTTCTTTCCAAAACTCATGACACCTTTTATAGGCGAGACCTGAAGCAAAACCCGCTCACTAACCATAAAGGAAACATCACGAACCTTCCAGTCCGTGTAACTCTTATGTCTGGATTGGGCCGTACGGAGTCTATCCTAAATAGCTTTAACCTTCTCGACCGCATCCTAGACCAAATTAGTGCCCAATAGCCTGCCTCACTCGGCTCGAACCAACCCGCCGGAGATATGCGTCTCCTACTACATAAGGCCTCATGCGGTGGCATCTGAATATTGGACTGATAACTGTTGTTGTACGCAAACTCAGCCAATGGAAAGAACTAATCCCAAGACCCTTCAAACTCAATCACGCATGCACGGAGAATATCATCAAAAATCTGAATAGTGCGCTCGGATTGTCCGTCCAAATGAGGGTGAAAAGCTGTACTCATAGTCACCTAGGTACCCAAATCGTGCTGGACGGCTCTCCAAAACCGTGATGTAAAAACTGAACCCCTGTCTGAGATGATAGAAACTGGAATGCCGTGCGAATGGACATCTGCCTGATATAAATCCCCACTAACCGCTCCGCTGAGTAAGAAGTACACTGGAATGAACTCACCCGCAACCACCCAAATAAAATAAAATTTCTTCGTCGTTAGAGGGAGACCCGTCAAAAAATCCATAGTGATCGTCTCCCATTTCCACTCCGGAGTCTCCATCTGCTGGAGTAAACCTCCAGGTCTCTGGTGCTCGGCCTTTACCTGCTGACAGTTGAGGCACCTAGCTACAAACTCTGCTATGTCATTCTTCATCTGCCTCCACCAGTAATGCTGCCTCAGATCCTGATACATCTTCACAGCACCCGGATGGATGGAGTACCACGAGCTATGAGCCTCTATCAATAACAACTCTCGAATATCATCAACATCGGGTACACAAGATCCGAACCTACATCCTCAATACCCCATCATCTCCAATAGTCATATCTCTAGCATCGCCATGCTGAACTGTGTCCCCGAGGACAAGCAAATGAGGGTCATCATAGTACCACTCCCTGATTCGATCAAACAATGAAGACCGAGAAACCACATAGGCTAGAACCCCACTAGGATACGAATGGTCCAATCTCATGAACTGATTGGCTATAGCCTAAAAATACATCGCCATAGGTCTCTTTGAAGTTGGTGAATATAACAAACTCCGTACGGCAACTCAAAGCATCGGCTACCACATTGGCCTTGACCGGGTGATAAAGAATAGTAATATCATACTCCGTCAGTAGCTCCAACCATCTCCTCTGGGCAAGTTCATATCCTTATGCTTGAACAAGTGCTGTAAACTCCGATGATCCATATAAATCTCACAAGGAACACCATAAAAATAATGAAGCCAGATCTTCAAGGAATAAACAATAGCAGCTAACTCAAGGTCATGGACAAGATAGTTCTTTCCATGTACCTTTAACTGTCTAGACGCGTAGGCAATCACCCTACCGTCCTGCATCAACACCGCTCCAAGTACGACTCGAGAGGCATCACAATTAACTGCATAGAACCCCAAACCTGTAGGCAAAATCACAATAGGGGCTGAAGTCAAAGCTGTCTTGAGCTTATGAAAGCTCGCCTCACACTCGTCTGTCCACTGAAAGGGAGAACCCTTCTGGGTCAACCTAGTCATAGGGTTGCAATCGACGAGAAACCTTCCACAAAATGACGATAATAACCCGCCAGGCCAAGGAAACTGTGGATCTCAGTAGTTGCGGAGGGCCTGGGCCAACTCTGCATGGCCTCCACCTTCTTCAGATCTACCCAAATACCCTCACTCGATACCACGTGGCCTAGGAATGCCACATAACTCAACCAAAACTCACATTTTAAGAACTTTGAATATAATTTCATTTCTCTCAGGGTCTGAAGCACTGTCCTCAAGTGTTGCTCATGATCTTCTCGACACTGGGAGTATACAAGAATATCATCTATGAAAACAATGACAAACGAGTCAAGATATGGCCTGTATACACTTTGCATCAAATGCATAAAAGTTGCTGGGGCATTGGTTAGCCCAAATGACATGACAAGGAACTCGTAATGACCATACCGAGTCTTGAATGCAGTCTTTGGGATATCTGGCTCCCGAATCTTTTTCTGGTGATAACCTGAGCACAAATCAATCTTAGAAAACACATGTGCGCCTTGAAGCTAGTCAAATAGATCCTCGATGCAAGGCAAATGATATTGGTTATGCACTGTAACCTTGTTCAACTGACGATAATCGATACACATGCGTATAGAACCATCCTTTTTCTATACGAACAAGATAGTAGCACCCCACGGTGAAACTCCGGGTCGAATAAAACCATTATCAAGCAATTCCTATAACTGATCCTTCAACTCCTTCAACTCAGGAGGAGCTATACGGTAAGGAGGAATGGATATGGGCTGAGTGCACGACAACTAATCAATACTAAAATTAATGCCCCGATCAGGCGGCATGCCCGGAAGATCAGCTGGAAACACATCGGGGAAATCTCGTACTACTAGGCGAGTCAACAGAAGGGGTATCAGCACTAACATCTCTCACATACGCTAAATACGCGGCGCACCCATTCTCAACCATACATTAAGCTTTAAAAAAAGATATAAATCTGATGGGAGTGTGATCAAAAGTACCATTCCACTCAATACGTGGAATACCTGGCATAGCCAGCGTCACGGTTTTAGTGTGACAATCTAGAATAGCATACTGGGGCGACAACCAGCTGATGCCAAAGATAATATAGAATTCAACCATATCAAGTAATAAAAGATCAACCATGGTCTCAAAACCACGAATAGTAACCAAACGTGACCAATATACGCGGTCCATAACAAGGGAATCTCCTACGGGACTAGAAACATAAACTGGAGAGCTCAAGGTCTCTCGGGTTGTACCTAAATGAGGAGCAATATAAGATGACAAGTAGGAATAAGTAGAGCCTGGATCTAATAGAACCGATGCCGCTCTATGACTAACAATTACAATACCTGTAATAACAGATTCGGAGGTGACAACAGCGGCACGATCAGGAATAGCATAAAATCTGGCCCGACCCTTCCTCAAAGGTGACCTCTATTTTCCCTTTCTCTGCCCCTGGCTGTATGGGCAGGTGGAGTGGCAACTGGAGCTGGAACAATGGCCTGCTGACTCGTGCCACGTATTGGGCACACCCCTGAGAAGGCACACCCCTTCCACGTATTAGGCACTCTCTAACTAGGTGGTGGGTATCCCTGCACTCATAAAAAGCTCTGGGAGGGTGCGGAGGCTGTGACTGATTGGACCCACCCCCGTTAGACAGACCTCTGAAAGTACCCCACGCAGGAGGCACATTAGAAATCGGAGGTGCATAATAAGGCTCCTAAGATCTGTGAGGAGCTGGAGTACTGCTGGAGGAAGGAAGAGCTGAGTGAACTGGGTGACCCGTATAGCCCTTACCATGATGACCTGCTTCTGGTGTGCGGGTACCAGAGTAACGAACCGACTCTCGAGACCTCTTGGCCACTCTCTCATCTCGCTCTCTAGCATGCATAACCTCTATCCTCCTAGCTATGCTCACCACCCGCTAGTAGGGTATATCCATCTCCAACTATCGAGCCATGCCAGACCTGATTGAAGGAATAAGACCCTCGATTAACCGGCGAACCATCTCACGAACAGTAGCCACCAAATACGGTGCATGCTTGTCCAACCTAGCATAACGGATGGCATAGTCAGAGACAGTCATAGGGCCTTGGCGAAAATGCTCAAACCCCACGCGCCATGCATCTCGGGGGCTCTAGGGAACCAACTCCCTGTTAGACATATCTGAAAACTGAGTCCAAGTTAAGGAGGTAGCATCGTCTGGACTGTCTAACTCAAAGGTGCGCCACCAGTCATAGGCGGCTCCCCAAAGCTTGATAGGTGCGAAAGAAACCCCGCTCAAGGCATTAATACCCATTATATATATATATATATATATATATATATATATATATATATATATATATATATATATATATATATATGAAAGATGCGGTGACAGTCCTCCAAAAACCCCAAGCATCATCGGTAGCTAGTCCGCTGAAAACAGAAGGGTCATACTTCTTGAACCTCTCCAGTCTACGCTGCTCATCCTCAGAAGCAGGTGCCCCATCCTCAGGCTAAACCGGTACTTCAGGCTAGGCAGGGATAATATCTGGAATCTGTCCCATATGCAACCTTTTCTCTGGAGTGCGTTCTGCGGGGGTTTAGGCTCCTCTCTGTCCTGGCACGTAGCTGTAGGAAGGGGAAGCAACCCTGCCTGTGACAGCGTAGTATACATGCTCAAAAACTGTGCCAATGCCTCCTGAACGGCTGGAGTAGCGGTGGCTGTGGGCGTGTCAGGTGCTTAAGTCCTGGCTGGATCCACTGGTGGTTCCTCGGCGCCAGCTCACGCAGGTGCCCTGGTTGCTCCACGCGCGTCCACGACCCATGTCCCGGGCCCTGCCTCTAGCAGCTGCAGGAGTGGGTCCGGGTGCCTGATCGTCCTGGCTCGTGCGTGTCCTCACATTTGTGAGAGAACGGAAGACAGAAGTTTAGAATCGATGTCAAAATATAGCACGACAAGGAATTCAATAAAGTGAAGATTTTTCCTAAACAGTTACATAGCCTCTCGTAGATAAGTACAGATCAGCGAGATTCTAATAAACCGGCCTATGTCCCGTGACTCTTATGAACCTAGAGCTCTGATACCAACTTGTCACGACCCTAGTTCACAAATCATGAACCTTTCATGACGGCACCCAGTCTTCACGACTAGGTATGCCAATAACATTGCGGAATTTATCAACCTTCATGAAAACAATAACAAAATACTAAATGCCATAAGAAAATGTATAGAATTGCCGCATGGCAAATACATTTCAACACAAAAAATTACTGGAACAACCTCCAAGACACGGGAACCCACGGGCAAACACATGCCATAGAAAGCGTACAATGCTCTAAACACCAGAATAGTCTAATACAAGAGAACAGAATAGAAACTAGCTTACTATAAGCAAAATAAGAGGGAGACTCTCCGGATCTGCGGACGCGGTAGATGCATACCTCAAGTCTCCGAGTATAGATCCTGGATAACTGATAGTGCGCTCGTCCAAAAGTACCTAGATATGCACTTGAAAAATATGCGGAGAAGAGGCATGAGTACACCACAGTGGTACTTAGTAAGTTCCAAGCCTAACCTCGGTTGAAAAGTGATGAGGAAGGTCAAGGCCCTATTGAGAATAAACATAACAACACTAATGAATAATGTAAGGCAGAAAATAAGCAAGAAAGCAATAATAAAATAGGATGAAAATGCAAGTCAACGACAATTAGGCTAAGTAAAGAAAATAACACAACCAAGTATCACTCAATATCAAGATTCCATATGGAGCTCTGAGAATTGAACCCATAGTCCATTTTACCAGTATTTGAGGATCTCCCGGGAATTGAACCCGCACTCTATCATACCAATATCACAGGATTTTCCGGCAATTCAACCAGTAGTCCATCATACCAATATCAGAGGATCTCTCGTGAATCAAACATGTAGTCCATCACATCAGTATTAGAGGATCTCCCGGGAATTGAACCCGTAGTCTGGCATACCAATATTAGAGGATCTCCCGGGAATCGAACCCGTAGTTCCAATCATAAACACATCACAACAATTCAAAAATGTAAAAATGCTAAGTAATGACAACATGTAGAATCTAAGGCATAGCATGCTTCAAAAAGAGCAGATATTGCAACTTAGCCAAGTAGAACAAGTATGCTAGCTAACATGCTTTTCCTAAGTTAAACAACTGAAATTTGCATTTATATCAAATAAACGTGAAGAACTCGGTTTAAATAAATCAAGTAAAGTGAAATTTCAAAAATTAGCACAAGTACACGCTCGTCACCTAGCACACAAGGCATTCTAAAGCAATAGTCAAGATATCCTAAGGGAAGAGGTCCCTCATACATAGTTAGACAAGCCACATACCTCGAACCGATACAAAATCACTACGAAATGGTGCTCTTGCCATGAGTATCCAACTTCGAATGTCCTGAATCTATTCAAACAAATTACATAATGTAAATAACATCGCGAGCAACCGATTACACTATTAAAATTAAAGCTAAGGTATGAAAATAGGTTTAATGACCAAAATACCCCTCAAACCAACGTCTTAGAATCGAATATTTTTCACATTTTTAGAAACCTTGTTCTCTCGCGAGTCTAACAATATAAAGTCTCTCAAATCAGAGGTCAAATGCCCCTTCAAATCCTCACAACTAGGTCCAGGAACTTTGAGGTTGAATTTGAGGTTAGATTAGTGGGTATTAATCTTAAGCGAGTAAGGAATAGTTACCGAATAGTTTCCTCTAAAAAACCCTCAAAAAATCTCCCAAAACCGAGCTCGCTAGCTTGAGTTTCTATAATAATGGAAGAAGGATTCGTTATTGAAATATATGTACTAGTTAGGTATTTTTACTTCGTGAATGCGGAGGAAGTCTCGCATTCGTGGAGAGGAAATTCTAAGGCTGGAAGAATGGCCTTCGCGAACATGGAGGAAGGGCTGCGAACGCAAAGCGTTGGGTCTGGACCCTACACGAATGCGAAGGGCTTCACACGAACGCGTAGAAGGAACTGACGGGGGTCCAGAGCTTGGCTTTCGCGAACACGGAATCTGGAACGCAAACGCAGAAGAGGGACAGATTAAGCTTCGCGAACACATGGTGCGAGACGCGATCGCGATGAAGGGGAATGGCAAATCTTCGTGAACGCGAAGAAGGAATCACCGACCTGCAATTTTCTGCTGCAATTTCAAAACTCTAATTGCTCCGTTGAGCATCTGAAACACACCCGAGGACCCCGGTACCTCAACAAAACATGCGTACATATTCCATTATATTATTCAGACTTGTACCAGTCCTTAAACAACATAAAATAATGCTGGAAAATCGAATTAATCAATGAATTGAGCCAAAGAACTCCAAAACTCAACCAAACTCGCTTTCAATCAAAAACCTAACTAAACTAAGTTCGATTGACCTGAATTTTTGCACGCACGTCCCAAATGACATGTCGGTGCCACACTAACTATTAGAATCCCGTTCCGAACCTCAGATAAAAAACTCACTATAGAATCGGACACATCAAAATTCTAACTTTCGGCATTTCTAGCCTAAATGAGCTATGGACATCCAAAATACATTCCTAACACGCTCCCAACCTCGAAATCACCTAGTGGAGCTAACAGACCATCGTATTTCCATTTCGAGGTCGTCTTCACACTGTTCTGATCACGGACCATTTTCCAACACATAAGCTCTCACTTAGGAACTAAGTGTCCCAAAACAGTCTGAATTCTATTAGCGAATGTCCCGGCAAACCCAAATAGCAGAATTGAACTTAGGGAAAGCAGTTAATGGAGGAATGTGGAATATATTCCGAAGACGACCGGCCGGGTCGTCACAATTATACCCACTCTACACCTCTCAGTGGTTTGAGTAATTTCGCCCGAATTGACATTCTCAACACCAATTGGGTATGCAAATTTACACAAGCAATCAGAGTTCAAGTCGGGTATTACTATCTCTAGGTTTAACCCTTTATTTGTGGCTATCAATCTCTTGAGTACACCCCAATTCCTTATTAGACCAATTCGGAGTCTTAGGCTCTCTTTCTCAAGAAGAACTCAAGTCAACTAAACACAAAGTAGTGTTTCCAACCACTAATTTGACAATTAAACATGAAATTTGAAAAAATATCAAACATCCATAGTCAATATAGCCCTAAAATACAAGACCCATCAATTACCCAACGTAAGGTTGAGCCACAACCCTAGCTTATGGGTCTAGCTACTCATAATTAAAGAAGAAAAACAAGAAATAGATAAAGAAAAAGTCATATTAACAAATTACTAAGATAAATAGAAGATTCAATGTTAAATGAAGATAAAATTTGCCAAAATAACTAAAATATTCAAAGTCGCTGGCATAGCTCTCAGCCAAACCTAAAATGAAAAAAGAAGCTATTTATACTAAGTTAAAAAATCTGAACAAAAAATACCCCTACGGGGTTAGTGCGAACCGCACGAAATTACTGTGGCCACACTAGGGCTCTGAACTTGTGAATCTAGCTCTGTGAACTCGGGCAATGCAGAATGGACTGAGGCTGCGATGGATTCTAGTGCGGTCCGCACAAAATGGAGCACGGACCGTATTGACTTGAAGGGCAAAAACTGACAAATCTCTGATCTTTGGTTCTACGGACCGCACTAAATCGAGTGCGGCCGCAGTGACTTCAGTGCGCACCATATTAAATCTCATGTGGCCGCATTGCCTGTTGGCCCGGAAATCACCTTCTCTGAACCTCACTTGTACGGACCACACATAATTATGTGTGTCCGCACTGAGCCTGTTTTGCCTTAGAGTTGTCTTGTCTTGGTACTTGTGCAAGTTTAATTCATTTTTGAGCTGATCTTTGGCATCTTGTCACTTTGTTGATCGAACCTGCAATTAAGCACAACTTGTGAGCCTTTTGGGATTATATTGTACAAACTTCTAATCAAAACTAAAGCAAGAAGGAGTATAAAATATATCAAAATCCCTAGTAACTCCCCCAAACTTAAGCTTTTAATTCTCCTCAAACAAACAATATAAGATCCACCCCTTAAGAGAACATCCAAGAAAATTTTAGCTATCCTAAATCAACCTCATCTAGCATCAATTGGGACTAATAATTGACCTCAAAACAAATGAATCACTAACAACTTTTATTCTTTGAAACATTATAGATTAAGTGTGACACAAGAGCATCAAGAGTTGAGTCAACACATCAAAGAACTCTTTCTATTACTTTGGTTATTGTGGAAACGAAACTCATATATCCTCAAATCCCCTAAGCAAACCTTACCTTTAGAATAGTGGCACTCATAAGGAGGTCAATGGAAGTTCAGTCATCTCTCTCAAGAAAAAGTCACAAGTCTGGCTCTAAGTACCATATGCTTGCCTCTTGTGTGAGTCACTACAAATGTAAGCTTCATTCAACTCAAGATCATATAGGGCTTTTGTGGATACATGGTGAAGGCTTTTGGTTCAGGGTAGGGAATGTTTGATCTAAGTAGGCTCCATCTTCCCTTAAGCAATTCTTTTTGTTTCATTTTGGCACACATTCACTTGACTTTTTAAGACTTTTCACTTCTTTATAAGGGGTTAGAGAGACACACTGTCCCTCTTTATTGTTCATTTCAAATCTTTTCTCCTTTTTTCAACTTTTCACACCTTTCATTCTTTGCTTTTTTGAATCCCTTTTTATTCTCTTACATATTGAAAATTCTTTTTGTGTTTTTGCCTTTCTTTCTTTTTCATTGCCTTTTCTTTTCTTTCTTTTTGTACCTTTTTACCACGTTGTTGCTATCCTCTTCTCTCCCCCAAACTTATACTTTTTCCATTTGATAAAGGAAAGATCGGGTGCCAAGAGAAGGTATCTTTTAGAACGGGTTAAGGCTTGTATCATGGTTCTTGAAGGAAAAAGGTCAAAGGCTCAAAAGGGTTGACTAGGGATTTTATCATTGATGGGTTATGGAAGAGTTCAAACTATCGTTTGGACCAAGGAGAGCCTATAATCATGTCTCAAGTCAAAATTTACTTAGGATTTCGCCTAAAAAAACATTCAGGGAAAGTTCTAGACCAATGGCTGGCGGCTTGGACTTTCAATGCAATTACTCACCACACAAGTTATGAGATCGGTGAAGGCATATAGTCAGGGGCCTACAATGACTTTAGGTAAGATTTGAGCACACAATGGTCCCAAAAAACCACTTGATGATTATCGGTCAACAAAAGAAACTCAAGGTCATGAATTTACCATTTTAAATACAACAATTCATTTTTGACCATGAGATTAAAGGCAAATGTGCTAGGTCCAAGTGAAGCTTTTCTTGAGGCACCCTTATTACTATCTACTAAAAAACAAAAAGAAAAATGGACTCAATTCCTTAAGAAGTTTTTCAATCCATCCATCATTTGGAAGATCCACCCGTTCATACAAACTCCACCATTGGAAAGAACCGTGGCATTAAGAAAACCAAAGGCTTATTGCAAACTTTCAAAACAAGAAGCTATGAACATAAATAAGAAACTAAGAATGAAAAATTATGGAATGTAAATTAAATATATACAAGAGGGGATTTAATCAAATATACAATAGATGGGATAAATATGGATAAAATAATATAACTTTATATACAGACTCAAAATAAAATAGAAGTACGAGAAATTTAATGAAATATCAAAATTATATACAAACAAAAGAGTGAAAAATAAAGAAAGCATAAAGACTGTCAAATATATGCAATCATCCAAATCCATAAAGTAAGGCCTACCCCTCAAATGAAAGCTGGCATTGTCCCCAATGCCAACTAATCTAAATAAGCACCAAAAAGAAAAGGGAAAAGGGGTATAGAGACTCCCTATGGACCGTCTGTCTACATGGGCTCCCGAGTGGTCCCTGGGTCTTCACTGTGCTTGGGAACCTCAGATGGTTCCCCATGGTATGTTGCTCTGCTGCTGGGACCTGGCTTAGACAGGCTCTTGAGATGCATCCTGTGGCTGACTAGAGGAGGCCTCCGGTGGGTCCGCCAGCTAGATGACTACATCGTCCGCTTGGGGAATCATCCTCCCCCTCTTGGGAGGCCTCTGGGACTGCTCTGACTGGGGATGAGCTGCTGGTATAGGACCCTAAAGCAATAAATCCAAAGGCAGTTGGTCTGCCTTCAGCCTATCAACATCAACCCTCAGCTCCTTCACTGACTCCTTGGAAGCCCGCGTCTTTCTGAACTTCTTGTGCTCCCTAGAAAGCTCCTTGAGAAATTTATCATGAGAATCCATAGCATCGGTGAGCACTTTCTGAGTGTCAAGGATTTTCTTCTGGTTGGCCATAACTTATTTGAGGGAATCCTCTATGGGCTGTGGGACCTATGGAGGCGGAGGTGCCAATTGAGCCTCTAATTAGAAGTGAGGACCGACAACTTGGATGAAGCTGTGTGCATCCAGTTGTTGATGCTAAGAAGAACCTGGTTCGGTCGGTGTGCGGTCACTGGGTAGGCACGGGAAGAGGGTATCTCGAGATCTGCTGAAGTAGATGGGCCAGGAGGAACGTTTTTAGATGTGCAGGCATGCTAAGCAAGATCCACTACCACAACGGCTCTTCAGAGTGGCCAGCTGGAGCAGTAGCTATTCTCTTGAAGTTCTTTCTCTTTGGATTGTCAACCCCCTTACATGTTGTACCCTGAGAATGGGACCTTCACTGTGGCCTTTATATCAAATGGCCTCTTTTCAGCTTTGAGGTCCCTGAAGTACATAGTCAAGAAGCTGAGGAAATGGTAGTTTTTGTCATGCTCACTGCCTACAAGTGTGATTACTGTAGACATTACATTCCCGACATTAATCAGGTACTCCGCCATGAGAGAAGCCACCAAAACTACCTGGAGAAGATGGAGGGTGTTGTCATGTGTACTGGGGTCCAATCTACAGCGCACAAATGTTTTCTACCCCTTTGCATCGAAGTTCAAACTTCTTCTTAGTATCACCCCTTTCTTCCACTAATTCTTCTCCTCCTACTTCCTCCTCATCACTTACTGCTCCCTCTCCGAATAATAAAGCTGTGGGAGAGGTGGAGTATTCATCCCCACTACCTGCAGGTGAGCCATCAGACGGCTCAGAAGATACATTCACTAACGCTTGGGCAGTGTGGGATGCTGGAGATGTGTCTTTTAGTCTGTTTCTCTCCGTCCAGTAAGGGATGTACTT
This sequence comes from Nicotiana benthamiana, assembly GCA_034376525.1. Lineage (NCBI taxonomy): Eukaryota > Viridiplantae > Streptophyta > Magnoliopsida > Solanales > Solanaceae > Nicotiana > Nicotiana benthamiana. The sequence goes on along the minus strand of CM067331.1, from coordinate 12,624,321 downwards.
TGGCAAGGAATCTGAAGAGATTTCCCGGGTGGGCTCATACTCACTCCCAGACATGTCAATTTCTCTATCAGCAATTAATCAATTTCCTGGTGTTTTTAATATTTTGTCAGGCTTGAGGAGTTAGTCTTATCATTTTTTGTTTCCCTCCCTGGAAGGATTCTCCTGTGCCTATTTTATAGAGCATTTGCCTCTTTAATTCACAATTGATTGCAAACACAATCCAATAAGCATGTTAGTATCAGTAGAAGCAATTAAAAGCAAGGTTGCAAAAAAAGTGCAGACAATTGCAGAAGTTATGCATTGCGGTCTACACAAAATGGTGTGCGGTTGCATAATGGCCAATGCGGTCCGCACAGAGGTGGAATTTAGACTACCCACTCCTTAACATTTGCTCTGCGGTCCGCACTGAGGCACCACGGATTTAACAAAATGCAATGTGGTTGTTGTCCTCGAATATCAGGCTTCAGGACTTTCTGTAATGCAGTCTGCACAAAATGTTATTGCAGACCGCACAAGGGCACCGCGGACCGCACAAAAACTATTGCGGTCCACATTGATTGCTCAATTGAGGCTCTAACTTATGGTTCAAAATAATTTGAGTTTATGTCCCACCTAACACCTATGTTTGCCCAGTGATTTTAACTACTTAAGCCCACATTGAACAAGAAAATAACTAACCTAATCCTACCAAATTTAAAGAAATAAGGGAAGAACATAATGAGAAAAAAGAAACAAAAAAAATAAAAGAAATATAACAAAATTAAAAATATTAAAAGGAAGTTAATGTTACCAGATGTGAGAGGAACTGAAAGTTAATTATTCCAAGCAATTAGTTACGAGAAAAATGGGAGAAGAACACTGCTTTTATGATTCTGAGAGTTAAAAGATAGAAAAGTGTAAAAGGAGGGCCTCAGGCCCTATTTATAGAAAAGGACCTTGGGGCCCGGTCTTACCAACCAATGCGGACCGCACAGAATGGACTCAGGTCCGCACCACATAGCTTGTTTCAAGTTTGAGAAGGCAACCCACTGCGGTCCGTACAAAATGCCACGCAGCCGCAGTGGTCCTCCGCGGACCACACAAAATGTAATGCGGCCGTGGTAGCAAACTTCACAGAGTTGGACATTTCATCCTTTACCAGTGCGGTCCACACAAAATGTAGTGTGTTTGTATTGAAAACTTCAAATACCTGAACACTTTTCCACTATGTCATGCACTGCATCAACACAATCATGTAGCATCTCACAACCAGTTAGTCCAAAAATCTATCCTATGCTGTAATGAAAATCAAATAAAAATAAGAAGAAAAATGCATGGGTTGCCTCCCAAAAAGCGCCTGATTTAACGTCACGGCATGACGCAGGTTACTACTAAATCATTTGAGGTGAAGAAGTGTCACCATGCGGCTGCAATCAATGTTTCCCAAGTAATGCTTGACCCAATGACCATTCACTCTAAGAACTTCACCATTTTTGTTCATTAAATCAAGAGCATTAAACGCAGTCACACACACCACTTCAAAAGGTGCACTCTATTTTGACTTGAGCTTTCCCAAAAACAGTCGTAACCGGGAGTTGAACAAGAGAAACAAATCACCTATTTTGAACTCATTCCTACGAGCATATTTATCGTGAAGGTAATCCATCATGTCCAAATACAAGGAGGAACTGGAGTACGCATGGAATCGGAACCCATCAAGTTCATTAAGCTGCTCAACACGAAGATTAACTGCAACATCCCGTTCAAGATTTAGCTTCCTCAAAGACCGCATGGCCTTATGCTCTAACTCGACCGGTAGTTGGCAAGCTTTCCCAAACACCAACAGATACGGAGACAAACCAATTAGAGTTTTATCAGTAGTCCAATAAGCCCATAGAGCGTCATCCAACTTCTTTGACCAATTGGTCCCATTTGCAATGATCGTATTTGACAATATGCTTTTTATTTCCCAGTTGGAGGCTTCAGCTTGACCATTTGCTTGAGGATAATAGGGAGTAGAAACTTTGTGATTGACACCATCATTTGAACGCAAAGTGTCAAAGGCTCTATTGCAAAAATGAGACTCCCCATCACTTATGATTGCACGAGGAGTACCAAACCTTGTAAAAATGATCTTCTTGAGAAATGTAACAACACTCCGGGCCTCATTATTGGGCAAAAGCCACGACTTCAACCCACTTGGAAACATAGTCCAACATTACAAGAATGTATGTGTTCCCACACAAGCTAACAAATGTGCCTACAAAATCAATGACCCATACATCAAAAATATCAACCTCAAGGATGGTATTGAGAGGCATCTCATCTTTCCTCGAAATTCCACCTGCTCCTTGGCATTTGTCGCACCTCTTCAAAAAATCACATGCATCTTTGAACAAGGTTGGCCAATAAAGACCACGACTAAGAACTTTGGAAGCCGTCCTCGGCCCGCCATGATGGCCAAGATAGGGAGAGGAATGACAAGCCTCCAAGATACTCAATTACTCTTCCTCCAGGATACACCTTCGGATCACACCATCCGTGCAAATTTTGAACAAGTATGGCTCATCCCAATATAAATCCAAACTATACCGCTAGAGATTCTTCCTTTGATTAGAAGAGAGCTCACATGGGATAATATCTATCACAAGGAAATTAACAACATTGACAAACCATGGCATATCATTCATCAACATCGAAAGGAGTTGTTCATCGAGAAATGAATCATTGATCGCTAGGCTGTCACGAGGCCACCCCTCCTCCTCCAAGCGGGACAAGTGGTCCGCCACTTGGTTCTCACTACCTTTCCACAATCTCCAAATTAATCTATTGAAGTAACAAGACCCATCACATCAGTCTAGCTTTAGAATCCTTCTTCATCATCAAGTACTGGAGTGCGGCACGTTGGTATGAATAATAACCTTAGAACCATATGATAAGGTCGGAAGTTTTCGATTGCACACATAATAGCCAAAAGTTCTTTCTCGGTTACCGTGTAGTTTACATAAGCATCATTTATTATCTTGCTCGCATTGTACACCGGATGACACATTTTGTTCACTCTTTGACCAAAAATCACCCCAACCGCTCGCATCACACATGAGCTCAAAGGTCAAGCTCGAATTAGGCACGGTAATGATAGGAGTGGTGATCAACTTATGCTTGAGAAGTTCAAAGGCTTACATACATTTCTAATCAAACACGAACTTAGCTTCTTTTTCCAACAACTTGCACAAGGGATTCACTACCTTCGAAAAGTCATTGATAAATCTCCGATCGAATCCCGCATGCCCTAGAAAATTTCGAACTCCATTGACAGACGTAGGGGGAGGGAGCCTTGAAATTACACCGATCTTTGCTTTATCAACCTCAATACCTTGCTTCAAAATTATATGCCAAAGGATTGTTGCTTATTCCACCATAAAGCGACATTTCTCCCAATTGAGGACAAGGTTGGTTTCTTCACAACGGGCCAAAACTCTATCAAGATTCTTTAAGCATTCATCAAATGAATCCCCCACAACACTAAATTCGTCTATCAACACCTCCAAAATGTCTTCCACCATATCGGTGAAAATGGCCATCATACACCGCTGAAATCTAGTCGGTGCATCACATAATCCAAAAGGCATCCTAGCAAAGGCAAAGTTGTCATATTTACAAGTGAATGTTGTCTTCTCTTGATCTTCCAAAGCAATAAAGATTTGGTTGTACCTAGAATACACATCCAAGAAATAGTAGAAGGCATGCCCAGCAAGTCGATCAAACATCTAAATCAAGAAAAGGTAAAGGAAAATGATCCTTGTGGGTCACTTTATTCAACTTGCCTTAGTCCAAGCATACCCTCCAACCGGTGACGATTCTTGTAGGAATCAACTCATTTTGTTAGTTTGTAACGACGGTCATGACACCTTTCTTCGGTACACATTACACATGTGAAGTCCAAGAGCTATCATAGATGGGGTACACAACCCTACCATCCAACAAATTGATCACCTCCTTTTTTACCACTTCTTGCATTGCCTTGTTCAACCTCATTTGATGCTCCAAGGAGGGATTTGCATCATCTTCTAGAATAATCTTGTGCATGCAGAATGCGGGGCTTATTCCCGAATATCATCTAAATTCCATCTAGTTGCCTTTTTCCACTTTTGAAGCACCGCTCATGTGGTATAAACCTGATGTTAGTAAGGCAAGAAGAAAGAATAACTAGGAAAGTAGAATGTGAGCCTAAGAACTCATGCCTAAGGTGTAGAGGCAGTGGTTTCACCTCAAAAATCGTAGGCCCCTCAATTAAAGGTTTAGTTGGTGGAGTTTTTCTATTATTGAGGTCCAAAGATAATTTCTATGCTCATAAGAATAAGAGCCCATTACATGCAAAGCATTTACACACTCCACTCGGCTTGCATCCTCATTGACATGTAGATTCAACAATACAGCCTCCAATGGATCCTCCACATTGATCATTGCATTGATGTCATCAATCTGCTGTGATGAGGTCCACAAAAGAGCTCACCTCGATACAGTTGGGCTGCTTCATTGATTTGCACACATGAAAGACTACCTTTTCATCACCCACCCGGAAGATGAGTTCCCCTACTTTCACATAAAATAATGCCTTTCCCGTAGCAAGAAAAGTACTTCCAAATATGATAGGAACTTCATAGTCCACCTCGCAATCTAAGATCACAAAGTCAGCTAGAAAGATAAATTTGTCCACCGGGACAAGCACATTATCAATAATACCCAATAGTCTCTTTATCGATCTATTCGCCATTTGTAATCTCATGGAAGTCGGCCTAGTTTGTCCAATACCCAAGGTTTTGTAAACTGAGTAGGGAATCAAATTGACACTAGCCCCCAAATCACATAGAGCCTTGGCTTGCACTCCCAGTGGTGCAAAGAATGGTGAAAGCATCGGGATCTTCAAGCTTCGGGGCCATTGAATGCACTACAACATTAACTTGGTGGGTCATCTTTATAGTTTCACAATCCATAGATTGCTTCTTTTTAACCAAGTTTTTCATGAATTTAGAATAGCCTGGCATTTATTCAAGAGCATCCACTAAAGGCACATTAATGGACAAGCAATTCATCATGTCAGTGAACTTTTTAAAGTGATTTCCCCTTTTTTTCTTTGCAAGCCTTTCAGGATAAGGTGGAGGTGGCCTTGGCAAAGGAGCCTTGGCTTTAGGCACAACTGGCTCCGGCATGTGTATTATGTGTTCCCTAGACAGGTTCACATTATTTTGAATTTCCACCTCGAGATATTGAATATCAATCCTTACTTTTTCGTTTACATTTTCATCAATCATCTTAACCACCAAAGGAAATTCATCTTCTTGCAACTCAATATCATCATCCACAACTTGCTTTTTCTTGGAGGCATTCATATCACCGCCTCGTCCACTCCTTGTAGTTACTGCCATCACATGATTGTTCACACTCTTCGGGTTCATTACTGTATCAGTTGGTAGAGCACCCTTAGGATGTGTATCGAGGGACTGAGAGATTTGGCCTAACTGCACCTCCAAGTTTCTAATGGAGGTATTGTGGAAAGCCAACTGAGCATCCGAGTCCGCATTCTTATTCATTATCTATTCGAACCTCATTTCAATTATACCCATATCATTGCTAGAAGAACTAGGACCTTGAGATGTAAATGGAGGTGGATTGTTCGGTTGTTGGTACATTGGGTGTCTTTGAAAGCCTTTCCCCCGGTTTCTTTGGTTTCCATCCAGCTTGATTGTTATTACCACCCCAATTGTTGTTATTACCTTTCCAATTTGCTGGGTTGCTTTGATTGTTGTTCTGATTTCCCCAGTTGTTGTTCCCCCAATTACTACTGCCTTGTTGTTGATTGCCCCAGTTGCCTTGGGGTCGGCATTTTTGTTGATTAGAAGAGTTTCCCCTTTGGACTTGATAATTATTCACGTATTGCACCTCTTCACTTTGTTCGTCATAACCATCATTTTGAAATCCACCACAATCATTGTGAAATTGCTCAGAATTCCCTTGGTTTTGTTTCCCTCTTTGCCTTCTTTTGTTGACAAGCATATTGACACCCTCCATGAAATTCACTTCGAGAGGATTTTGAAGTTCTTGCAATTGTGCCTTTGCTAGTTAGTTCATCATAGTTGTCAACTCTGATATAGTTTGACCATGATCATGTAGCTTCTTGTGCAAATGAGTAACCGTGGGATCACCCTGGGGCACATTGGCTCTACTTCTCCACACAGAAGAAGTGCCAGCCATCTCGTCAAGAATATCACATGCCTAATCATAAGACAGCTTCATAAAGTTTCCCCCACCAAGTTGGTTCACTATATATTGGTTTGTTGTATTAATGCCCTGGTAGAAGGTTTGTGTGATCATGGTCTCAGTTATATCATTGTCGGGTCATTCTTTCACCATAGTCTATAACACTCCCAAATATCATACAAAGGTTCCGTGGATCTTACTTGAAAGCCAAATCTCATCTCGCAATGCCGCCATATGCCCAGGTGAGAAAATGTTTGCAATGAAGTTGTCCACCAACTCATCCCAAGTAGTGTTGGAATGGTTGGAAAGTCTCTCAAGCCAATCCAATGCCTTCCCTCTAAGTGAGAATGGGAAGAGTCTCAACCTAAGAGCATCCTCGGGCACATTAGTCTGCTTGCTCCCCCAACATGTATCCATGAACCCCTTGAGATGTTCGTTAGCATTTTGAATTGCAGCGCCAATGAAATACCCACGCTGCTCTAGTTAGGTCAACATCACATTGGTTATTTGAAAATTGCCCACCCAGATTTGGGGTGGGACTAGCACTTGCATAGCCTTGGTTCGGAAGCACTCTAGGAGCCACTATTTGAGGTGGTGTAGGAGGGTCTGGAATATTGTCATTAACATTAGCATTGTCCTGGCAGCCTCTACACTACCCTTGAAGTAGAAGAGGCACCTCATCATCTCTGACATCATCTACCTCCTCTGCCGCAATCGCATTTCCAATAGGGTCATTAGCGTTATACGCTGCCATTTGGTACCTGAGTTGTGACACAAACAAATTAGTAACAAAGAAGGAAAGAAGAACAATATACAAAACTAGGTAGATAGATAGCCAAAACCATTAGCTCCCCGACAACGGCGCCAAAAAGTGGTCAATGCGTACCCTGCACTACTATTGACTAGCGAGAGAGGGTCGAAGCATCTTTTACCCGATTTTGGGGTCGGGATCAATTTCCATAGAAAGTTAGAAGTTGGAGTCTGGTATATATCTAATTTAGAGTGTACGTGTTCCAAATTGCACTTCTAAACATTTTTGAGTTTTTATTTTACTTATACTTTTATCAAACTACAACGGTAAATTAAACTAGAACAAGATAAGAGTAAAATATTGCGGGTTGCTCAAATGGTTAAAAGGGACTAGGGTAGTGACTTCCGCATTGGTGGTCAATTGAGGGATACTTGAGTCTAAGGAATGATTGACATATTTGGGGAGTATGATATAACCGTTGCACGATTTTACCAACTTTGCACCTCATGGTGGTTCGAGTGATTTTGCTCGAATTAACTTTCTCAAGACTAATTGGGTATGCAAATTTGCACAAGCAATCGTGGTTCCAATAGGGTATTACTATCTCTAGGTTTAACCCTTTAATTGGGCCTATCAATATCTTGAGTACGCCCTAATTCCTTGTTGGACCAATTTCGGAGACTTAGTCTCTCTTTCTCAAGAAGGGCTCAAGTCAACTAAACAGAAACTAGTGTTTGCAACTACTTATTTAGCAATTTAATAAAATTAGCCCAGCTTTCAAACACCCATAGTCAATCTAGCCCTAAAATACAAGACCCGTAAATTACCCATACAAGGGTTGAGCCACAACCCTAGCTTATGGTATAATTAAAGGAAAAAAAAGAAGTAGATGAAGAACAACTGATATTAATTAATTGCTAAGATAAACTAGAAGATTCAATGTTGAAATGAAGATAAAATCGCCCAAATAGCTTAAAACATTTGAAGTCATGAGCGCAGCTCTCCGCTAAAACTATATGATAACCTAAAAATGGGAAAAGAAGCTATTTATACTAAGCTAAAAAACCTGGACGAAAATACTCTTAGTGGAGATAGTGCGGACCGCACAAAATCACGTGCGGCCGCACTAAGGCATTGAACTTGAGAATCCAGCTCCCTGAACTAGGGCAATGCAAACTGCACAGAATGGACTACAACCGCGATGGCTTCTAGTGCGGATTCACTTCAATCTCCAAAACTGGAAACTCTCTGGTCTTTGGATATGCGGACAACACTAAATTGAGTGCGGCCGCAGTGACTTCAATGTGGACCGCATTAAATCTCATGCGGCCTCATTGCCTGTTGGATTGGAAATCACCTTCTCTGAACCTCACTTGTGCAGACATCATAAAATGGTGTGCGGCTGCACTGGGCCTATTTTGCCTGATCTTTGTCTTGTCTTGGTACTTGTGAAAGTTTCACTCCTTTTTTAGCTGATCTTTGACATCTTGTCACTTTGTTGATAAAACATTTAATCAAGCACAACTTGTGAGCCTTTTGGGACTATTTTGTACAAACTTCTAATCAAACTACATCAAGAAAGAGTATAAAATGTAGAAAAATCCCTAGTTTTCAATATACGAGGGAATTAAACGCCTCATTATATCAAATTTCGGGAGCACCAACAGTGTCGAAAGGGCCAGACTCAAAGAAGTAGACACAATTGTCGTACAAACCAAGCGCGACGCCAAAATTGATCCCAAAATGGTTTAAAATGGCAAACGTGCCAAAGTATGATGGTCTTTAGATCCTTAAGAGCATATCACCATATATACAACAGTGATGAAGGGGAATAATTTGGCTCCCCATAAGATTGCGTCAGTCTTACTGAAGAAATTCGGAGAGACACATACAAAGGGAGCCCTGACATGGTATTCGATCTTACCCAAGCATTCCATAAACTCCTACGAGATGCTCGCAGACTCATTCATCAAGGACCATGTAAGGGCTAGAAAGGTACATGTCCGAAAGGCCGACATATTCAGGATTGCACATGGAGTGTGTGAGTTGCTACGGGAGTTACAAAGGATGTTGTTACTGGACATATCGGACGAATAGGTGACTGAAACATTTACCAAAGGTCTCAATCTGAGTAGTTGCGATGCTTCCCCGAAATTGAAAGAAAGTTTGCTAGAATTCAAGGCAACAACTTGAGCAAATGTTCATACTCAGTATGAGTCTAAGAAAAGGATTAAGGATGATCAGCCCGATTTTTTGATATCGTCTACGGGTCAGGACCGGGAGAAGAATAATGAGAAATAAAAAGATGATTTTGAATATATCAACGGTCTTCAAGAGGTCAATTTTGCCCTATGAACAGGCTGAAGGACGCGGCGGAGTTTTTCGATCAGCAGATATATTCGCTACTGATAGTAGAACAACTCGCGACCATAAAATAGGTCATTGCAGAATGAGGAAATGTCAGGTTCTCAAGATTCTTCCTATCACAGGCTTTCCCAATACAACTTTAACATCAGCTTAGTGGAGCTGGTGTCGGGTATGAGGAACATTAAACAAGCACGATTCTCAAATCCAATGAGAGCTGATCCTACCCAAAGGGATCCTAATTGGTGGTATGAATATCACAGGACAAACACTCACTAGATTGGGGACTACCAGTATCTGCGCAAAGAGGTGGTGACATTGCTGAAAAATAGCCATCGTAGGGAATTTCTAAGTGACTGGGCTAAAAACAACTATGGTCAAAATCGTGATAATGCAAAACCTTCAAAAGCAGGAGAAGATCCCCCGCGTCTGACGTTCACCATGATTTTAAGGAGAAACGAGATTAATGGGGTTACATTCTCGCTGGAAAAAAAGACGAAGGTGTCGGTGACCCACAGCAAGAGACTCGGGGAAGTTTTTGAAGACGACATCACTTTCACATAGGAGGACGCAGATGGATTGTTGCTACCACACAACAATCCGTTGGTATTATCTTTAATTCTCTTATATTTTAAAATTAAATGTACTTTGGTTGACCTTGGAAGTTCGGACAATATCATACAGTGGAGGGTGTTGGAGCAAGCCAAGCTCACAGGAAGATCATTCTAGCAACAAAACTCCTCACCAGGTTGAACCAGCGAGTGTGACAATACGAGGAGAGATTGCTGCCCACGAATGCCGAATAGGTGATTAAAATAATCCTTTTCGAGGTGGTGTATGGAGATATGGGTTACAACATCATCATTGGGAGACTGTAGTTCCACGAGATGAAGTATATCCCATCAATATACTATCAGTTGATGAAATTCCCAACTTCAAGGAAATTAAACAATTAAGATGCTATCAACTGGCAACAAGAGAAATGAATGCATTCTCAGTTTCTAGTAGTAAAGGGAAGGATCATACGGCATAACGATTACAGGAACCGCTGCTTGCTCTCGAGATGAGAAAATTCAATAAGGTGAAAGAGTGTCGAAATCCTATTAGGTTCCAAGGCATTTCCAGGTACTAGAATAGATGGATGCAACAAAGTCCACAACCAAAGAACTTGAACAAGTAGCATTGTTCGAAACATTCCTCGAGAGAAAGTTCCACTTGGGGGCAAGACTGCACGTTGACCTCAAGTCTAGATTAAATATTTCTTAAATTTAATGTCGATTGTTTTGCATGGTCACATGCAGATATGACAGGTATCCCGCCAGAAGTGGCCGTACACAAGCTAATTTTGGCATCCCTCCGGTAATACATAAAAAAATTTTGTTTTCTAGGTCAAAAACAAATTTGTGAAAGAAGAATTAACTTGCTTGCTTGATATCGGTTTAATCAAAGAGGCGAAGTACCCTGACTAGCTAGCTAACATAACAGTAGTTCCAAAGAACAGTAATGAATTTTGCATGTGTGTATACTATAAAGAATTATATAAGGCATGCCCAAAAGACTCGTTTACTAAAAAAACTGGAATTAGCTACAAATGTCATTGTTAATCTGTCGCTAAAATGCTCGTAGCTAGAAAAATCTTTTAATAATCCGTCGCTAAACGAGATTATCTGCGGATTTCTCTTTTTAGCTAAAGAATATGTCTGTCGCAAAAACCTTTAATTAGTAGTGATTCCTATTGCCAAAAATTGATCAAATAATTTATGCAATGAACGAGCATGAGTTAATGAGTTTCCTCGATGCTTACTCCAGGAACAACCAAATCAAAATTAACCCGGAGGATTAGGAAAAAACTTTGTCTATCACGAACTTCGGCACATATTGTTACAATGTGATGCCTTTTTCGCTAAAGAACGCCAGAGCCACGTATCAACGGCCTGTGAACAACATGTTTGAAAAGCAAATAGGGAAAACCTTGAAATTTTACAAACATGATATGCTTGTTGTATCTTTGAACACATGTGATCATCTCAAATACTTGCAAGAAACTTTTGACATCTTAATGAAGCATAACATGAATCTTAACCCCAAGAAGAATGCATTTGGGGTCAGCTCCGGTAAGTTCATGGAATTTTTGGTGTCACAAAGAGGGATCGAGGTTAACCTCGATAAAATCAAAGCCATCGAAGACATCCCAGTCCAACTATCAAGCTTAAAAGAGGTTCAAAGGCTAACAGGGAGACTGGATGCATTGAGTAGATTCTCCCGGTCTGTAAAGAAATGCCATCATTTCTTCTCGTTGCTAAAAAATGAACAAATTCAAATGGACCTTGGAATATCTTCAGGCCTTAAGGGGTTTGAAAAGGTATTTTTCAAGTCATATGTTACTATCAAAATTAGAGGAAGGCTAAAAACTGTTGATCTACTTAGCAGTCTCGGAGGTAGAGATAAGTGTCGTTTTAGTATATAAGGATGAAGGTAGAGTGGAGACTTGCTACCGACATCTAGAAAAGTTAGCCTTAGCCCTCGCAGTCGGTTTCCAAAAGCTAAGACCTTATTTTCAATGCCACCCGATAGATGTAGTGACTACTTTCCCCTTGTGAAATATCCTTCCTAAAACTGAACTTTCGAATAGGCTGGACAAGTAGGCCGTCAAAATGAGTGAATTGACATAGAATATAGATGTAAGACTGCAATTAAGTCACAAGTCTTGGCTGACTTTGTGTCCGATTTCAGTCCGGGAATGTTACCTCTTGCAATCAAAGAAGCAGTGATGGAATCAGAATCGATATCAGGAGTTTGGAACCTATTCATAGATGGATCTTCCAATGTAAAGAGGTCCGGGCTCAGCATAATATTAAGCAAACATTCGGGAGAAACCCTAAGGTAGGCCATACGAATGGTTCCTCTAACTAACAATGAAGTAGAATATGAAGATTTGATTGCAGGGCTCGAATTGGCCTGAGGACTGAACTCTAAGGTCATAAATATCATATGTGACTCCCAGTTGGTGGTAAATCATGTCTATTGGATCTTTGAAGCCAAAGAGGAACACATGCAACAATATGTAATGAAGGTCCAGGCTTTGCTTGCTCGGTTTAGAGAAGGGTAAATTACGCATATCCCGAAGGAAGAAAATGCCAAAGCAATTGCACTAGATAACCTTGGCTCATTAAAAAATAAAAGGATTAAACTCTGGTGTGGTCGTGCGACTTATGTATTTGGTATTGGATGCAGATAGCTATTACGAAGTAAACGTGACTAATTTGGTGTGGGACTGAAGAAATAAGATCATTGACTATCTCGATCAAGGAAAGTAGCCTTAAGATCCCAAGGCATCTCAAGCGCTATACACTAAGACATCGTGATGTAGTTTCAAATGAGGTCAATTGTACAGAAAATATTTCTAAGGCCCACTGGCCCGGTGTTTGGGAGTCTCCAAAGTTACTTATGTTATGAGAGAATTCCACGAAGGGATCTGCGAAAACAATTCAAGAACAGATTCCTTAGTGTTAAATTAATTAGGTAAGGATACTATTGGCCCCGGATGGAACAAGATGGCAAAGCTCATGTTGTGATAAATTTTAATGATCTGCACCATTGGTACATCAATTGGTAGAGCCATTGCACTCGATTTTATCATAATGGTCATACATGAAGTGTGGAATGGATATCGCCAGAGCATCTCCATCGGCCCTTGGTAAGGTAAGATTTCTTTTGATTTTAACTGACTATTTTTCTAAGTTGGTTGAGGTAGGCCCTTATTTGAATATCGGCAAGTTTGAAGTGGTATTGGAAAACATAATTTGCATATTTGGGATACCAAAATAGATAGCTTGCGATAATGAGCCATAATTTATTGGCGCGGAGATCACGAAGTACCTGGAAGATTAGAAAATCAAAAGGATCACATTGTCACTCAATCATCCAAGCGCTAATGGTTAAGCAGAATCATAAAACAAATTTATTATACAAAATATCAAGAAGATATTGGAAACAACTAAAGGTAAATGGCTCAATGGGCTGCTAGGTGTATTATGGGTGTACCGAATGACGGCCAAGTCGAGCACATGAGAGGCTCTTTTTTATCTTGTGTACCGAGTAGAAGCCCTGATCTCTTTAGAAGTAGGGGATCCTACCTTGAGATATTTCTAGGCAAATGAAGAAGCAAATAATGAAGTAATGTTAGTCAATCTGGAGCTGCTCAATGAATGCAGGGACTTGGCGCATGTAAGGATGGCAGCCTAAAAGTAGAGAATAGAGATATATTACAATCGAAGAGCTAACTTCCGTTATTTCAAATGGGAGACTTGGTGTTAGCTAAAGTAATTCATAACACCTGAGAGCTCAATGTGGGGAAAGTATGTCCAAAATGGGAAGGCCCTACCGGGTTTCTACTGTCACCGGGAAAGGGTCATACGAGTTAGAAAATCAAGATGGAGAATGGGCCACACCTCAAGAGATACTATTGCTGATTAACATCATATGCATTTAATGTATGTTCTGCACTCTTTTTTCCTTCGTCTAGTTTTTTTCCCAATTGGATTTTTCTAGCAAGGTTTTTAACGACAAGCAACAGATAGCATACTATGAACAAAGCTTCAGAACAACAATAAGATCTTTGAATGACAAGGCACACAAGCAAAGAACCAATACAGAGTGGTTAGATAGTCTTTTCCTCGATAGCAAAGTTCCTATCAGAAAGTTAAATTTTCTATCGAACAGTGATTACCCGACCTTCACAAGTGCAATCTACTAGAAGATTATTTGACAATTCACTAGTGAAATCCTCGAAGGAGTAAAACTTCTAGTGTTCAAATTTGCATTCGAACACTGGGGAAGGGGAGTGATATGAGGATACAGTAACAACGAATGCCACTTAGAACGGAATACGAAACCCGAAAACATAGCAGTGTCATTGAGACCATGGACCCTGTGACCAGCCCCGTAAAAATATTTTGTAGAAATTAGCCACAGGAAATGGCAATTTCTTTTTAGCACAGCAAATTCTTTTGTATGTTTGAATATGGAAGTAATAAAGTAAAGTCCTTTTTATTTCTATCTTGTTTCTTGTCTGACCGATGAATTGACTTTATCATTTGAAGGTTAAAAGAAACTTCAAATATTAGTATTGTAATGAACAGAAGACATCCTCTTCAAGAGCACTGCGAACATAAGACGACCCTCTTTTATGAAAACCCTCATGTTAAAGGGTTGATTTTGAAAGAATTTACGCCCAATAACCAAACTCTTTCGGAATGAAATACACACCAAAGCCTTGAAAAATTAGACCAAATAGTAGAACTTGCGCAAATACTTAAACCAGAAAAGACACAAAGGGAAAACTTGCTCAAATATTTAAACGAAAGTAAGCAGAAAGGAATACTTATATGATACTTGAACAGAAAAGAATCCTTGTTTACAACAAATGTGCAAAAATAGCTCAAGTACAAAATGTTTTAAAAGAAAAGCAAAAACTAAGTTACTGCATCTACGGAACCTAGAAGAAGAGAAACATCTATGCCCCCAGGAGAAGTGGGTGGATTCGTTGCTGGTTCAATATTTAGGCCTTCATCATTTTGGACTTCAACATCATCATCTTCCGGTTCCTTTTCAGTTCCCAAGAACTGAAAACTAGAACCAGAAAAAACGGTAGCCTTAGACAGGACCGGAAGACCCATTTTTGCAGCTAGCTATTGCTCACGAGCCTTTGCGATTTCAACATCAAAATAAATGACACATGTTTTGGATTCTTCCAAGGTTTTTATCCTCGTGCTATACATTGCATATGTTTTTTCAGTAATAAGGAAACCACTCGGTGCTAAAGTTCTTCTTTAAGCTGGCCAACCTCAATAGAAAGGTTTTCTCGTGTAGATCTAATGGACCGGAGGCTGACATTGAGGTCACGGACAGTAGAGCTAAAATATCTATTGTGCTTAATGGTCCGCATATGATTTTCCTCTAATTGGGCATACTTCGCCCCGGCTGTAGCAACCTCTTCAGTGTTGGAGTTTAAGGCCACCTCCAAACTATTCACTCTGTCATCGGAGGCAGCCTTATGATCGGATGCAGCTAGAAAGACATTATGGACTTCAACCCATTGGCCCTAGCCTCATAAAATTGAGCCTTCAACGAGGAAACCTCTTGGCTAATGGTCACTAATTCATGCTCAATTTGCTGCAACCGAGCATCCAACTCAACAGCCCTAGTTGCTCGAGCTTCCAGTTCTAAGAGATGAGCAGTAGTTTGGTCCCTCGTGGCCAAAAGGTAATCACGCTTGTAGGTAAATTCCTACTTATCATGAATCTACATTTTAAGGTCCTCAGAAGCAAGGAATTTGGCCTGTAAAACATTAATACAAATTAAAAGCTTTCTATAACACAAATAGAAGAAACAACATAGAAAATAAAGACTATACCGCCACTGCATTGCGCATGGCATTGTTAGACAAAAACTCGAGAGAGAGAGAGAGAGAGAGAGAGTTTGTTTTTTTTCCTAATCTTTCTCTTAACCCAAGGGATTCTAAATAGTTAGCAAGTTCCAACACCCGGGACAACAGATTGCATCTGGTGAAAGCGGTAGGGTGGCGTTCCTCCTTTTTTGGGAATATTTTGAGGGGGCAACATAATTTTGCCCTAGGTTCCCATGAACTAGGGACTGGGGAAGAGGTATATCCTCCTCTCGGGAATTTGCAGTTGATAGAAAGGATGTAGTAGTTGCTGGTGCTGAAGGTACAGTTGGAGATAAAGGAGATGAAGTGGATAGTTGTGTAGGGTGAGAAACAAATGCGGCAGGTACGGTGTTGGTTGATGTTTGTTCATCAATCCAAGATGGCAGGGAAACAGTACTCAGTTGCATGGTACCCCAGATTGCTAAGGCATCATCCTTGGTTGGTGTAACTAACTCAACAAATTGAGTATTTTGTTTAGCTGAGGAAGGTTGTCGTCTTCTATATAGAGAAACCCCCTCATTTCTCACTTCTCTATCATCGTTTATCACCAGAGTGTCTATGGTCGGCTCGGGCGGGGGGGGGGGATTCATTTCCACAACTTCTGGAGATGACTCAGGTGCGACACACTTTGCCTTTTCACTTTTTCCCTTGTCCGCAGAGGAATGTATTCTTTTTGGTTGCCTGTTCTTTGACTAGGGACTCTAAGAAGAAGCACTTGTACCAGAGCAGGCTCGAAGACACATATTCATGAAAAAACCTTCTACAGCAGCCTCACCGTGCTAGTGGGAGTAGCCAAAACATTCTCCTCGGTGTTGACAACTTAGACCTAGTGTAGACCTGAATTCAGTAAGAAATAAAGGTTAATTAACTTCCTTATATGAAAAGTAATGACAAGATGAGTTTAATTTACCATGATATTTGGCATTCCACCCGTATTGGAGTTCTAATTATTTCCACGTGTGGTTCTCGAGCGTAGTAAAATCCAAGATTTATGGACCCACTGGTCCAAGCCTTCTACCCTAGGTGGTACCCATCGAGTTGCTAAAATAAGCAAAAGAAGAAAGGTCCATAACAATATGGGACAATCATAAGTAGAAAAAAAGACAAATGATCAACTTACGATTGCGGTACCATAATTTCGGAAAGGATGAAGTCGTAGCCAGAATGATGTTACTAGTGGCACTTGTAATGAACCGTTCCATCCACCCATGGTCGTTGTTGTCATACATGCTAGATAGTAGAGCATGGTGGCCATGCTAGCTAAAATTCATCATTCCAGCGCGGAAGATCTTGGGAAATAAAGGTTTATCAACCAAGATAAGTTTAACGCCTATCCTGTACCCTGGTATATATGTCGAAGGCAAGCAATTTTCCTCCTCACAGAAGGGCTCACTTGTGCAAGGCATACCTAGTAGCAGATCCAGAACTCTGCAATGATAGATTCAAGCTCTCCACTCAAAGTGAACATCCCCAAGAGCGATAATGTCTACGTCTTTGCAATGAAATCTTCCTTCATAGCTGGATTACTGGAAGGAAAAATGGAAGAAGGGTATATGATAATGGACCATATAGGAGGGTGAGAGGAGGAATACTTTTATTTGAAGTCCTAAGTCGTGACAACAGTCTTTGGGATGATCGTGCTCACTGTAGGAGGAGCAATGTCATCACCTATACCTTTGTTCTTTGACGAACTAGGGTATTTAGAAGAAGAAGCCTTTTTAATCATAAAGGAAAGAAAGTTTTCTCTAAAAAAGAAGGTTAAAGAAAGGTTAATGACAAAGTACGAGCTGAGTAAAAAGAGTTTGCGAAAATTTGGAAAAATTATGAAGCGTAAGTGAAGAAGTTTGATGCGTATAATTAAATAAATAGGAGTCTAAAATCGTGGCTGGAATTATCTCGAGAACCAGCAAAAGTGATGTTGAATCTTGAGATGACGTGTGTTTGGGACATTAAATGCAGAGAGACGTGCGTCTAATCAACCGCCAGAAACTTTTCGGAGGGGGTCAAAGAATTTTTTGCCAAGAAAGGCATCTCTACCAACTTCACGGTGAAAAAAAGGTATGCCACTGGAAAGTAGGGGGACTATTTGTATGGGGTAAAATATGTTCATAGTTAATGATCACATAAGAAAATGACACGTGGAGCCGAAGACAAAATAAAGTACAACCCGGAGGCAATGACCTCTCTTGTTGGTCACACCCAACTATGCCTTATAAAAAGGACTAAGCGGTCGTTGCAAATACAATACGGTTTACAAGTCTGGAGTCAAATCCCACAGAGAACTACGGCTTAGCTATTGTTGTTCAATATCGCTAAGAAACACAAGTCCAAATAATTTTCTAATTATAAAGATTATAATATTTATTTTTTTCTAATTAACTAACAATTACTATAAAGCATTAAAACTATCAATTAACAAGGATAATGATTAGAGACAAGATTAAGGAGGTCTAGAGTTATGACTTCTCCTATTGTCAGAATCCTTTCCGCTACGTTTTCTAAAAATTTATCTAAGTTTTCTCTACCGATCATGAGTGCTCTAAGTCTTTTAATTCTCTCCCAAGTAACTGCCACAATTTACTTGACATATTCAGTCGAATGCTATCTGGCATTATGTATGGCTCACTCGGATCGCACCAAGGTTTAGTTGTCCATAATCCCAACTTTAAACCCTACGTATTGATCCCTTATATACGTTAGGAGTGATTTTGTTCAAAAACTACCTAAATATGAACTCCCTCCTGAGTAATACACACTAAATTGGCACAATCGATTGAGAGCTCTTCAATCAACCACAATATAAACGTAGTCTGACGACCCAAAGGGTCATCACCGTAATTCTACCTTTTTCCATGCTTTCGATGCCTTGAAAACCTTGCTTTCAATTGACTCGATTTACGTGCATAGTCCAGGCGTGTAGCCGAAAGGCCTATATATGAATTATGTGTGAAAAATGATGAATTTAGATATTAATATTAATATAGTTGACTTTCGTCAATATTTTGGATAAACAGACCCGGACTCGAGATGTGATGGTCCAGGGAGGTTCGTAGGAAAATATGGGACTCAGGCATGTGCCTGCAGTCAAAATCCGAGGTCTAGAACCTGAGTACAGAATTTTTCAGCTAAATTGTTTTTTTGAATTCGCTAAGGAAAATGGAAACGAAAATATATTAAAAGACTATGGTATGGGGCTCGTATTTTGGTTTCGACGCCCGATGCAAGTTTCATATATTGGTTAAGCGCTTTGTGTCAAATGGGTTAATTACGATACATAATAATTAGGCAGGTAAAATACCCATATCTGGCTCAACAAAGAAATGCCTATATCACTTCCAAGACTGAACAAAACTACTATTTTTCTTTGCAAACATATGAGGTAAGTTCCAGACATCAAATATAATGCATAGAATACGACACAAACTTCACACCCACATGACACATAACTCACTCAGGATTGGATTCATCAAGACACTCTAGTCAAAGAAATTAAGTAAATTTAAAATTTCTATGGTTTATGTTACTTATATTAGAGTCAAAAGATGAGTGTAAGCGTCACAACCAAAGTACTTACTATTCTCAAGGCATAACAAGGTCAAGAGATATCGTTGCAATTCAATTCATCTCATACAAGCTGCTACTCCTAAAAAACTAATACTAACTACACCCGGTTCAAACAAAACCCTTGAAAAAGGACTGTGGTACAAAGAAAAACCAAATGAGAATTACTACACTACCTACAAAGAAATATTTTTGTCCTTTTTCTTTAGACTTAAATCCCTCAAGAAAATTGTCTAGGATATCGATCATCGGGAAAAGCCCAATATTTTTTTTATTTTCTTAAAAAAATTATTCAATTAAACTAATACAACTAAAATAGCATAGAAAATTACCCAAACAATTTTCGCACCCCACATTTAAATGCATTGTACCTAATTCACATCATACAAAAAAGAGAGAAAAAGAAACTCTTTGGTAGGCCAAAGGACGAAGCACTAAAAGCTTATGGGGTACTCATACTTCTTCCAGGCTTGGTCCTTCATGTGGGTACCTCACACTTAGTTCCAACTATCGGGTTGGTTGTTGCATCCTTACAATAGTTTTGCTTTCCATGCTCCTAGAAAATCAAAATTCGATACTACAAAAAGAAAATTAAAGCTGGATTGCCCCCAACAAGTGCTTGATTTGACGTCGTGGCACGACGCGAATCACTTTCTGCATCCACTTTGAACTTTTGAATTGGACCCCAAGTTTTGATTCTGCTCTATGATCATGCTCCTTGGGTGGTGGAATAAATCTGATTGGCCCGATAAAACAATGTAGTATTCTGCACTTCTTGGCCTTAAGATGAGATGTGTATTCCCGACTTATTGGCAAGAAGAACTCCAGAATGTAGGCTTCTTGTTCCTTATTCCTTGACTCCTCAAGTGGCTCGAACGAATCTATTTCCATATCATCATCCAAGCACAATATGGAAAAATATTTCGAGTGTGGACCAATGCGCTCAACTGCATGAAGATTGGGGCTGTCAACATCCTCAACACCAATGATACTAGATTCAACTAAATATGTATCCACAATGTCCTTGGTTGACTCTAGTATCTGTTCTACACCATCGGCATCCTCAAAATCTAGTTCGATTGATTGTTGTTGGTATTCTACTACGGCCTTCGCCACTAGCACCTCCTCATATTTTTGTAAAAGCACCATTATAATGGCAATTTCTGCAGCCAATTCATGCTCTTCTTAGCTACTATCCTTAATGTAAGCTTGTTGCCCTTTACAAGGTTCAATTAGTTTATTCGCTTGAGCCTCCAAATGGTAAATAGTTGCGTCTTGCATTTGTATCTGCCAAGATTTCTCATTATATTGTTCCACATGGCACTTTAACATATCTTTGATCGAGGTTGCCTTCCCTAGGTTCTTTGTTCATGTTATCCTCACAAGAAAAAGTAGAACCATCATAATAAGGGGTTGGGGGAGGAAAAGAAATATAATCACAACCACGAAAGTGACCATCTTGACCACCACACATATCACATATTCCACACATAAGATTGAGTTGGTGTACATAACTCGCTCTTGAAAAATTTTAAATAATTTTTCCATGGGTGATTTCTTCCACTATATGCATAAGGAGGATCAAAAGTAGAAATACCAACATCGAAACTCTCATAATTCCTAGATGCTATATTTTTAAAATTAACAAGAAAACAATAATAAAAAAATCAAATACAAGAAAGAAAAAATAAAATTTTAAACTTATAACCTAGCAATATATAGAGCTGTAGCTAAACTGGTCCCCGGCAACAGCGCTAGAATTTGGTCACACCCAACAATTCCATATAAAAAGAACTAAGCAGTCGTTGCAAATATAATCCGATTTACAAGTCCGGAGTCCAATCCCACAAAGAACTAACACTTAGCTACAATTGTTCAATTTCGCTAAGAAATAAAAGTCCAAATAATTTCCTAATTGTTAAGAATAGAATTCTAATTAGAGTGACTGTCTATCTTGTAGAGAATTTTACTTTGAGGCTAAGTCATTTTTTTTCCTATAAATAAAGGGATTCTATTCCATTGTAAATCATCCCATATCAATAAGAATTCCCCCCCCCCCTCTCTCTCTCTCTCTCTCTCTCTCTCTCTCTCTCTCTCTCTCTCTCTCTCCCTCTCTCTCTCTCTCTGTAATATTGCTCTTCTTCTTTTATTGTTTTATAACACGTTATCAGCACGAGACTCTACCGTCTCAAGAAGCTCTTTGAGAAGATTAAGCAACAACGGAAAGAGGAGCCACAACCGTGAACACACGACCCCCAACGTATCTCCTTCATCTTCTTCATGGAGATTGAACCAAAAAAAGTCAAAGTCAAACTCGCCGAATTCCTCGCCGTAGTATTTCCACGACATCCCAAATACCGGCAGCCGGAAAAGGGAGTCAACGTCAAATCCAAAAGCGTCCACTTCACAAAACCGCAAATCATCAAACAGTGTAAAATAATCGTTATGGAGAACTGACATAGGCGACAAAGCAACGACGTTTTCGCTTTTCTCTCCACCGTTGGAAACAGACTCTGTTTTCGTTATATCAGCCATTAATACTTTCAAAAATTTAGTAACGGCGTCGGGACCTTTGAGTTTAACAGCAGCTTCGTCATAAATAGTAGCTGCTTCCTCCGGGGTGTCATAGGTTCCTAACCAAACCCGTTTTCCCTGGGTCGGGTCCCGAATCACTGCTGCGCAACAACCCCATGGCCTTTGACGTACACCCCTAAACTTTTTCCGGCGAGTGACGTCAGTATCCGGCGAAAACAATCTTCATTTTTTCACATATTAAATTGGGCGATGGCATGAGGTTGATCTCCGTCACGTGCCTTTTAACTCTCCATCCAGTATCTTGTCATTCGTCGTCCGACGAATCAGTTGCGTCAGTATCTCACGTGACTCTAACTAATTGAGTA
Organism: Nicotiana benthamiana; assembly: GCA_034376525.1. Lineage (NCBI taxonomy): Eukaryota > Viridiplantae > Streptophyta > Magnoliopsida > Solanales > Solanaceae > Nicotiana > Nicotiana benthamiana. Next base: position 12,602,057 of record CM067331.1, on the reverse strand, counting down.
GAAGCATTGGGATTGATCTTCCTTCATGATTAAATTCTGGATTTAAGGTAAGTAATTTACTTTTTCTTTCAAATTCTTGATTTTTTATAATTTGATTTTAAATACAAGCAAAGACGATTAATTTTAATTGCAACTCTAATGGAGTTTGTAAGAAAGTATAACCATCCCAAGTGGTAAAATTTCAATGCCTTGCCATGATCAAAATCATGTATGATTGTGGGCGAAGAACTGAAAACTCGTCCCATTGAATTTGCTCCATTATCATTCCCTTAAGAGAATGTGATAGCAGTATGTGATAAGTCTAAAAAAAGACAAAATTATTACCGTGAAAGTATCAATGGATGTGGACGTGACAATGTTCGAAATTATATTCGTCATCATTGTGATAATGAGAATAATAAGAATTATCAAAACAATCATTCACTCTGTGAAAGTAATAATTGTCATCAATTTGACAATATGAGATTTTGTAAAGCACATATACATGATTATGGTCCAATCATGATTGAGTGTAACAACATCTAATTTATGAATACATATTAATTCTTTGAAGAATATGAACGTGCTAGTTGTAGTGAATATACTACACTCGCCTCTAGAAGGAGGTTTGAGATAATATAAGAAAATAATGTCAGTATTATGGCATGAATGGTCATTGATCACGTACCTATTGTACGCCAAAATATTTTGGCAATATGATTATTAAAGGACAACAATAATGCAAGAAACATATCTTGCATATAATTTTGACCATGACCATAATAGTATAACTTTCTCTTTAAAAGAGATATTCACCATATGGATGTTAATGAATATATGGTAGTACCAAATTAAATTGGAGCTCTGCAAGAGCCAATTATACTATTTTGGAGATATACAATTAATTACCAATAGGTATTGTGTTGTAGTAAGCCTCAAAGAAACTTATTCAGTTTTCGAAGTATACGCGAAAGCGATTGATTATATTGAGACTATAAATAAAGGAAAGATTTGATATCTTCTATTACTACAACTTGTAGCGGGATAATCGGTATGTGAAAAGCTACCTGCTTTATTTTCCAATTTGTACTACACACAAAGAATGCCACAATAAAGTGGATGTTTATTGATACAAAAACCCATATCGTAATAAACATGGAGTTTATTGATAATTGCACATGTCATGGTGTAAACCTGAACTTATCAATATTGATAATGAAATTCAGTTGGCATAATCAGTTTAGCCATATCAATTTAAGTATGATGTGCAAAAATAATAGAGAATTCACATGGATAAATATTAAAGAACTAGAAAGTTCTTTAGGAATTTTCTTATATTGCTTGTTCTCATTAATTAATTGACCAACTAAAGTTGGAATTGAATCCCATGAATTCTGGAAATATTAAAGGCGAATATGGGCCCATTCACCTTCCATGTACACCACATAAAATACATCTATGAGATGGTTACATGTGCGATTATTATTAACCTGCAACCTAGCCAGTGCTTGCGAGGTAACTTGCTCAATAAATTAATATAGAGCATAATTTCCATATTTTTTTATTCAAGATAGTTCTTCTTGATAAGGTGGTTTACATCGCAGCTGGTTTAGCAAGATAATTTATTGAGTGTCTCCACTTAATAGCTAAACTATTGCTTATGAGAGCAAAGTTATCTATATCAGTTTGATATAGGTTATATACGAAAGTATATTATATTCTCTCATCACAAGTGGTTCAGAGTCAGGAACCAAATAATTTCATCTTATTATTATTGATGTGCAGTGTATGTTAACACCATAATACACAAAGATGGATTTCCAAAGTTGAGGAAACAAGTTAGTTTTTCTAACATGAGGGGGAGACATGAACACAGTTGAGAAAAGAGTTACATGTAATGAATTATTATTTATACATATAGATCCTCGAATAGGATAATATGAACTTGAAGTTCAAAAACAGATAATTCATTTGCAATATATTGCAAAGTATGCTAGACGCATTTGCTGCCCCAAAGAAAGTAACTATTTCTCATTGCAAATGCTCATATTAAGTCCTAGAAGGACAAAATCAATGGTACACTTAAAGCGTATAGACAAATCAGTTTCAAACAATACTTCTTGATAAAGAAGACGAGCAAATGATCAAAATGATCATAATAGAGGAGGCAAGTGATCTAGAAGGTCACATGACATAACACTTCATAAAATCTCATGACAGATTCAGGTACCTGAATATATGAATGAAGAGATCTCTATGTTATGTCTTTATGAATATTTATTGGAACCAATATAAAATGTTTGTCGACAACATCTATTATGGAGCTAAGTTTAGATGAGGATCTTAAGTCTATCGAATATAACACAAAAGTATTGGCCAAATGGAAGAGTTACAATTCAAGTAGAATTGATTCCATATGAAAGACATGTAGTTTTGGACATGTAACTCAAATACTTAAAAGTATAAAGTCAATAGTATGTGCAATCAGGTTTCGATATCTTATTTGTCTAGCATGACACGAAAACTTGATATGCATCTAAAGTCTATTTTATGGCTTATATGACTTAACTTATATGACAATCCATGAATGATTTAAGTTGCTTGAAGCATCTACAATTCTTGATCTTGAGGTACCACTTCCTCAGTGCAATTTATGCACAAATGTATATTGCTATAACTATAAGCATGACAATGTGATAGCGAGGAAACCTTTATGGAGATATTGAAGAGCCATTCCATGATATTTGTGAAGATATTATATATCTATGAGGAGTTATGATTTCAAGTTGCAAATATTCATTATAGTTACTATGGTTGATTTATTCATCAAATTTCTACTAACGTTCTCTTGAAAATAGTGCAAAAGATTGGAATACAAATGCTCAAGGATGTGAATTGATGCTCTCTTCAGAGGGAGTTAATGCGCGTTGTACTCTTTTTCCCTTACGAGGTTTTGTCCCGCTGGGTTTTCCTTGCAAGGTTTTTAACGAGGCAACCAATAAGCGCATTTCTAAACATGTGTACCCTTTTCCCTTTTCTAGAAATTTTTTTCCCATTAGGTTTTCTTTTAGTTAAGGTTTTAACGAGGCACATTACTGATTGAGTAGACACTCAAGGGGGAGTGTTAAGAATATAATTCTAATTAGAGTGAATGTCTATCTTGTAGAGAATTTTACTTTGAGGCTAAGTCATTTTTTCTCCTATAAATAAAGGGGTTCTATTCCATTGTAAATCATCCCATATCAATAAGAATTCCCTCTCTCTCTCTCTTTCACTGCAATATTGCTCTTATTCTTTTATTGTTTTATAACACATTATCAGCACGAGACTCTACCGTCTCAAGAAGCTCTTTGAGAAGATTAAGCAACAATAGAAAGAAGAGCAACAACCGTGAACACACGACCCCCCCCCCCCAACATACCTCCTTCATCTTCTTCATGGAGATTGAACCAAAAATCGTCAAAGTCAAACTCGCTGAATTCCTCGCCGTAGTATTTCTACGACATCCCAAATACCAGCAGCCGGAAAAGGGAGTCTACGCCAAATCCAAAAGCGCCCACTTCACAAAACCGCAAATCGTCAAACAGTGTAAAATAATCGTTATGGAGAACTGACATAGGCGACAAAGCAACGTCGTTTTCGCTTTTCTCTCCACCGTTGGTAACAGACTCTGTTTCCGTTATATCAGCCATTAATACTTTTGGAAATTTAGTAATGGCGCCGGGACCTTTGAGTTTAACAACAGCTTCGTCATAAATAGTATCTGCTTCCTCCGGGGGTGTCATAGGTTCCTAACCAAACCCGTTTTCCCCGGGTCGGGTCCCGAATCACTGCTGCGCAACAACCCCACGGCCTTTGACGTACACCCCTAAACTTTTTTCGGCGAGTGACGTCAGTATCCGGCGAAAACAATCTTCATTTTTTTTCACATATTAAATTGGGCGATGGCATGAGGTTTATCTCCATCACGTGCCTTTTCACTCTCCGTCCAGTATCTTATAATTTGTCGTCCGAGGAATCAGTTGCATCGGTATCTCGCGAGACTCTAACCAATTGAGTAGAAGCTTTGGGATTGCTCTTCCTTCATGATTAAATTCTGGATTTAAGGTAAGTAATTTACTTTTTTCTTTCAAATTCTTGATATTCTAAAATTTGATTTTAAATACAAGCAAAGACGATTAATTTTAATTGCAACTCTAATGGAGTTTGTAAGAAATTATAACCATCCGAAGTGGTAAAATTTCTATGCCTTGCCATGATCAAAATCATGTATGATTGTGGGCAAAGAATTGAAAACTCGTCCCATTTAATTTGCTCCATTATCATTCCCTTGAGAGAATGTGATAGCACTATGTGATAAGTCTGAAAGAAGACAAAATTATTACCGTGAAAGTATCAATGGATATGGACGTGACAATGGACGAAATTATAATCGTCATCATTGTGATAATGAGAATAATAAGAATTCTCAAAATAATCATTCACTCTGTGAAAGTAATAATTGTCATCAATTTGATAATATGAGATTTTATAAAGCACATATAGATGATCATGGTCAATTCATGATGTGGGTGTGACAACATCTAATTTATAAATACATACTCATTCTTGGAAGAATATGAACGTGCTAGTGGTAGTGAATATACCACACTCGCCTCTAGAAGGAGGTTTTAGATGATATAAGAAAATAATGTCAGTATTATGGCATGAATGGTCATTGATCACGTACCTATTGTACGCCAAAATATATTGGCAATGTGATTATTAAAGGACAACAATAATGCAAAAAACATATCTTGCATATAATTTTGACCATGACCATAATAGTATAACTTTCTCTTCAAAAGAGATATTCACCATATGGATGTTAATGAATATATGGTAGTACCAAATTAATGGAGAGCTCTGCAAGAGCCAATTATACTATTTTGGAGAAATACAATTAATTACCAATAGGGTATTGTGTTGTAGTAAGTCTCAAAGAAACTTATTCAGTTTCCAAAGTATACGCGAAAGCGATTGATTATATTGAGACTATAAATAAAGGAAAGATTTGATATCTTCTATTACTACAACTTGTAGCGGGATAATCTGTATGTGAAAAGCTACCCGCTTTATTCTCCAATTTGTGCTACACACAAAGAATGCCACAATAAAGTGGATGTTTATTGATACAAAAACCCATATCATAATAAACATGGAGTTTATTGATAATTGCACATGTCATGGTGTAAACCTGAACTTATCAATATTGATAATGAAATCCAGTTGGCATAATCAGCTTAACCATGTCAATTTAAGTATGATGTGCAAAAAAAATAGAGAATTCACATGTATAAATATTAAAGAACTAGAAAGTTCTTTACGAATTCTCTTATATTGCTTGTTCTCATTAATTAATTAACCAACTAAAGTTGGGATTGAATCCCATGAATTCTAGAAATATAAAAGGTGAATACGGGCCCATTCACCTGCCATGTACACCACAAAAGATGCATCTATGAGATGGTTACATGTGTGATTATTATTAACCTGCAACCTAGCCAGTGCTTGCGAGGTAACTTGCTCAATAATTTAATATAGAGCATAATTTCCATATTTTTTTATTCAAGATAGTTCTTCTTGATAAGGTGGTTTACATCGCAGCTGGTTTAGCAAGGTAATTTATTGAGTGCCTCCAGTAAATAGCTAAACTATTGCTTATGAGAGCAAAGTTATCTATATCAGTTTGATATAGGTTATATATGAAAGTATACTATATTCTCCCATCACAAGTGGCTCAGAGTCAAGAACCAAATAATTCCATCTTATTATTATTGATGTGCACTTTTTGTTAACACCATAATACACAAAGATGGATTTCCAAAGTTGAGGAAACAAGTTAGTTTTTCTAATATGAGGGGGAGACATGAACACGGTTGAGAAAAACGTTACATGTAATGAATTATTATATATACATATAGATCCTAAAATAGGATAATAGGAACTTGAAGTTCATAAAAAGATAATTCATCTACAATATATTGCAAAGTATGCTAGACGCATTTGCTGCCCCAAAGAAAGTAACTATTTCTCATTTCAAATGCTCATATTAAGTCCTAGAAGGACAAAATCTATGGTACGCTTAAAGCGTATAGACAAATCAGTTTCAAACAATACTTCTTGATAAAGAAGACGAGCAAATGATCAAATGATCATAATAGAGGAGGCAAGTGATCTAGAAGGTCACATGACATAACACTTCATAAAATCTCATGAGAGATTCAGGTACCTAAATATATGAATGAAGAGATCTCTATGTTATGTCATTATGAATATTTATTGGAACCGATATAAAATATTTGTCGACGACATCTATTATGGAGCTAATTTTAGATTAGGATCTTAAGTCTATCGAATATAGACACAAAGGTATTGGCCAAATGGAAGAGATACAATTCAAGTAGAATTGAATCCATATGAAAGACATGTAATTTTGGACATGTAGTTCAAATACTTAAAAGTATAAAGTCAATAGTATGTGCAATCAGGTTTCGATATCTTATTTGTCTAGCATGACATGAAAACTTGATATGCAGCTAAAGTCTATTATATGGCTTATATGAGTTAACTTATATGACAATCCATGAATGATTTAAGTTGCTTGAAGCATCTATAATTCTTGATCTTGAGGTACCACTTCCTCAGTGCAATTTATGCACAAATGTTTATTGCTATAACTATAAGCATCATAATGTGATAGCGAGGATACCTTTATGGAGATATTGAAGAGCCATTCCATGATATTTGTGAAGATATTATATATCTTTCACGAGTTATGATTTCAAGGTGCAAATATTCATTATAGTTACTATGGCTGATTTAGTTATCAAATCTCTACCAACGATCTCTTGAAGATTGTGCAAAAGATTGGAATACAAATGGTCAAGGATGTGAATTGATGCTCTCTTCAGGGGGAGTTAATGCGCGTTGTACTCTTTTTCCCTTACAAGGTTTTGTCCCGCTGGGTTTTTCTTGCAAGGTTTTTAACGAGGCAACCAATAGGAGCATTTCTAAACATGTGTACTCTTTTTCCTTTTCTAGAAATTTTTTCCCATTGAGTTTTCTTTTTGTTAAGGTTTTAACGAGGCACATTACTTATTGAGTAGACATTCAAGGGGGAATGTTAAGAATAGAATTCTAATTAGAGTGAATGTCTATCTTGTAGAGAATTATACTTTGAGGCTAAGTCATTTCTTCTCCTATAAATAAAGGGGTTCTATTCCATTGTAAATCATCCCATATCAATAAGAATTCCCTCTCTCTCTCTTTCTCGACAATATTTCTCTTCTTCTTTTATTGTTTTATTACACTAATTATAAAGATTATAATATTTATTTTTATCTAATTAACTAAAAAATACTAGAAAACAGTAAAATTATCAATTAACAAGGATAAGGATTGGAGGCAAGATTAAGGAGACCTAGAGTTATGATTTTCCCTATTATTGGAATCCTTTCCACCATATTTTCTATACATTTGGCTAAGTTTTCTCTACCAATCATGAGCTCTCTAAGTATTCTAATCCTCTCCCGATTAACTACTATAATTTCCTAGACATATTCTATCAAATTACGCTAGCTGGAATTAAGTACGACTTAATCTGTATCCCATCTTTAAACCCTCCGTATTGTTCTCTCATATACGTTCGGAGTGATGTTATTCAACAACTACCTAAATATGAACTATGTCCCAATTAATACACACTAAATAGGCACAGTCGATTGAGAGCTCTTCAACCAACCACAATATAAATGTAGTTGAACAAATAAAGAAAGGCCACGACAAATCTATAGTAATGTAATAGGAAAATCATCCTTCAAGAGGTTCCATAAAAATGTTAGATAAATAATTAGCTATTTATAATAGTATAAAAATCTACAGTACTAGAATTCATAACCAATCAAGGAAAATAGGAAGAAGGAAGTGAACAACTTGTAGAAGAATTCTCTGCCTTGCTCCTAGTGTGTTCTTGCCTTCTTAGGTCGAATCCACAGTCTAATGTCGATTTCTCTGTCCGATCTCCCTTAAAAGTTGTATTTTTAGGTCTATTTATATGTGTAGAAAAAGACCTAAACGTGTAGGCCAAGTCCTAGTCAAACCAGGATACGAAATAAGCCTTCAAAGCTCAGAATGGATCTCTCCCCAGGCCTAGCGTCACCAAGCATAATGCTTGGTGGACCTGGCTTCAGACCTGGCATCGCCAAGTCTCCTGCCGGCTTAAGGCCTGTCGTTTCCAGGTATAAAGCCTGCATAAGGCCTGCCAACTCCCCATTTTTCCCCTGAAGGGCGAAATCGAGCTTACGATATTATGGACAAAACAACTCTTATTTCCTTTTGGGAATTGGGTTACGGAGTTTGAAGAGTCTCCACGTAATGATTATAGTGCATTAAGACACTTTAAGAAGAAGATTTTGAAATAAAACCAGAGTTCGAATAAGGGCTTGAAATTATCTCGAGGGAATGGTGTTAGGTACCCCTCAAGATCCACTAGTGTGGTTCCCGGCCTTGCTTAGATGTGACTTTAAGGAGCATAGAAATAGACAAGAAAAATGTGCATATAAAGAATACAAACAAGTGGATAATTTCGAAAGAAGAATAGCACAAGTAAAGGTAAATTTTAGAGAAAATATTTTAACAAAAAGAAAAAGTAAGGAGGGTCCTAGGTTTAACTATAATATGAATCATTCCATGCAATACCCCGCACATATTCCCAAAGAGGGGTCGCTTTATGATATTAGTGCATCGTCATCATCGCCATATTGTACCCTTCCCACCTCGGTGATGTATTTAAACGTGTTTAGTCTCATTTACTTATTGCATGATAATACCCGTCCCAACCTATTAGTCCCGGGGTATTAGGACTTCTAATCCTAAAAAGGGGGAAGAAGGATAAGACATATGGAGTTTCAAAGGTAAAAATGCTAAGGCGTCAACCAAAACAAATAGCACATAAGGATATACAAATCAGACATTCAAAGGCTCATGCAAAACCCCGTGAATCACAAAAACAATTAGTTTAGCATGACTTGCAGTTACTGATTTGGTCTTAAGCTTAAAACTAATAATGGGTAGATTAGTTTAACACACAAAGTTGGATAATAAATATGCTTTGAGCCCCTCGGATCTGGTTTGTTGAATCTTAAAGTATTTTTTGAAAGCCAGTAATATCAGAAACGATAATTTGAAACAAGACTTTAGAATTTGCGGAAGTTTTAGAAATGGCTTGTAAAATAGTCGAACTGCTTAAATAAAATGGTGCAAGAAAAAGCATTGAAGTACAAATTAGGCAGAAAAAAAAAAAGTTGATTTCAGAAAAATGCAGGTTTGGAATTTAAAAGATTCTTATAGTTTTAAAACAAGCAGATTGAGTCAGATTTCAAAATAGACCGCATTGGACATATTTTGTATTGAATGCGTTCAAAAAACTAGGTGAGTTTGAACCCTATAGGTATAATATCAACATATTGATTTGTTGCTACTTCTAGAATGTTTTAGGGGACCTACTGTTTGCCTAGTGTTTTATGCAATTCCTATATGCATGATTTCTAGATGCAATGTTAAGATCCTATAGGCATAATTTATAAGTGGTTTGCAATATTGAAATCATATAGACATGGTCTCTAGATGAGATGCAATATCGAAATCCTATAGACATGATTTCTAGATAAAATGCAATATCGAAATCCTACAGGCATGATTTCTATTATGCTTGCAATATAAAAATTCTATAGGCATTGTTTCTATTTGATTAGCAACAATATAAACCCCACTCATACCCTTTTCACTATATTCCCAAATACTTTTATGAAGCTTGTTAAATAAATGGAAAGAAAGGACTAAGGAAATAAGTACATCAAAGCTAAAATGGACCCGAGGAAGCTCAAAGCAACCATAATATCCAACACATGTATTTTACCAAATCCGGGCTCCGGATACGAAGGCTTTCTCTTAGAGTGTTTCAAAGTTCAAGGGCTTTCAGTAAGCGCATGAATGCTTACACCCTAAAACAATGATTAGAGTAGTGTAATGTGTAGAATTAGCAGTCCGTAGGCATCCAAGTTCAGAGGGAACTCAAGGGTCCTTAAGCATTGCTTACCAGAGGGAGGTAGGACTTAAAGAATTAAGAGTAAGTGTAACAAGTGAGGGATTAGAGGAAGACCCATGCAAAGAGTGGTCATATCTAGCCATGAATGGGACTAGCACACCCCTGACCTTTTACATGGTTTAAACAAATAAGAGAAGATTTAAAATAAGTCAGACTTAGGTAAGTATGGTGATTAGGATATCAACAGACCTGAGTCAAGCTCAACACATAAGTAGGGTTAAGGGAATGGGACTGATTTGGGTAGAGGTTTAGAACAACCTGGTTCAAAACTAAAGGTGGCAATAGAGTACCACTCTAGTCCAAAACAATTCTCGCATACAAAAAGGGGTCAGGGAAAGGGATCAAATATGAAGGCATTTGCACAAAAACATAACAAAGTTAAACAGAAGGGACTTGGAGAAAGGGGTGTGCAAGGAACTACTTATAGCAAATATAACAGAATTAAACACATGGGAATATGGGGAAGGGAGGTAACGTGCTGAAGTTAAATTGCATAATGTAAGGAGATAGAGCATAAACAAACATATGAGAAGCATAAGTAAACACATAGATTGGAGGTGGTATTTAAATCATGGAACAGTAAAGCAAATAGGGCAAATGGAACCTTATTGTTTAGCCTTGGATTTCAGCCAGCTAAACTCAGTAGTAAAAACAAGTAACAGAGAAGAGTAGAGAAGAGAAGAAAGAATGATTGGGGTATGAACTTGTTATAGTTCGTGTTTTTGAAGTGAAGAGGAAGGGGTTTTTTTATAGTCTAAAAATAAGTAGTAAATAAAGCAAAACAATTATTTCAGTACCCAACTATAATCAATCATGAGAAGGACTCCCTTTAATTAAGGGATCAGACTTAAGGTAAATTGGCACAGTTCCAATTATAGTAAGAGAATCACGAATAGGTTGTAGAACAAAAGGTAAATACATTGAAGGTTTTTCGAAATACACACAGTTTAAACAACAAGGTAAATACAATCATCAATCAATCAAAGAATCAAGGAGACTAGGATACGAATTGATATTGAATTTATTCAAAGAGCAAGTCCAAATTAAAGAATCAAATAAGTTCATACAAATCAATTTTCCAAAATTAAGGTTATTTCGAAAAGGTGAACGCTGATTATATAAGATACACATAAACATGCAAGGCTGAAATTTATAAAAAAATCATGTAATCATATAGCAGAAGCACACAAGCATGAGATATAGTTAGAAATTCTTGTAGAAATCAGAAGCATGAAGCGTTTAAACAGTTAGGGTTTAGAAATTAAACATGCAGCAAGCAATTATATATAAAAATTGGAGAACCCCTAAAATCTAGGGTTTTCATCACATCTCGACTGTAACGAAGAAAGCATAGGGGAAGATAAACTCAGAAAGAACATAAACTTTCACGGACAACATAAGGAAAGTAATGAGCATAGTGAAGGATTTAACTGGAAACCCTAGAAATACCATAGCAAAGAAAATATATAGGAGCCTTAGAAAATACTCAGGGATCATAGTGAAAGTAAAGAAAACACAGTAGAGTAGTTAAGAAAAGAAAAATCAGAGAAACCCTAGTTTTAGGAAAATGAACATTTTGAAGTTAAATATCAGTAAAAATGTGGAAAACACGTTGAAGCTTTAGAAAATAACTTAAATGTGAAGTAGATCATAATGAAACACGGAAGAAATCTTAAAGAATTAGGGTTTCAGAGATAAACCTAGAGAACGAGAAAGCCTGGAATGGACTGGCTTCGAATCAACAACGGACTCACAACCTTAAGACTCGCCGGAGAGAGACCGAACATGGTCGTGGAACTCGAATCGGAAGTTCTCTGAATCGGAAACCTTCAAGGTCTGGCCTCGATCTATGAACGAAGGAGCCGTGAAAGGGAGTGGGGGTGAGTACAGGTTGTAAAGTGACCGGAGGCGGCTAGGGGTTCGGGGAGTTGAGAGCATATGGGAACGAAAGGGGAATACAAGGGCGGATGGCTTTGTAAAATGATTTAGGGTTGTGGGTGTATTGGGTTTAATTAAGGAATGGATTATTGTGGGTCGTTAATCTAAATGATCAACGGCCACGATTTAAAAGAGGGACCGGTGGAGATTATATTAATGGGGTGTGGGCCGGGTTATTTAATGGATTCAATTGGGGTTGGGAATTGGGGCTACAATTTAAATAAAGAGGGATATAGTTTAAATAGCTAATTTTCTCAATTTTGATTTTATAAAATAGTAAATGATGTTTAAAAACCAAATTAAAAATTCTGAGTTAATAAACAATGCATAAGTATTAATTTAAAAATATTAATGCTTTTATGATTAAAAAAGCTATTAAATAGAGAAATAGGCTAAAATTGCACTTTCATGCAATTTTAATTTAGAAATACCAAATGAACTTGTAAAATTATGTAACAATTACTTAAATTATTTTTTTGTGTAAATGAAAGATTAAAATAAATCATTCACCAAAATAAAAAATTCTGAGAATAATTATTAGATTTTATAGTGCAAAAATAAGTCATAAACTGATTTAAAAATTCTTAAAAATGTAAAAAAAACACTAAAATCTTTGTGGATGCTTATATATTTTATTTTTGAGAATATTTTGAATGTAAAAATATATAGAAAAAAAATGGGTATCAACAAGCCCTTGCGTCGCCAGCTTTCTCCTTTTAACTGTTCTCGAGCACGCTTTTAACGTTTAAGTATCTCTTTTGTTCTACTATCATTTTCAATTCACCTACACATAAAATAGACTTCATTATACGCAAATGAAGTGTAATTTATTATTATAGCATATAAAATGCAAGACAAATAATGTGCGAAGCTATAAAATTTCACTTGTTATCGGAAAGAATAATATTTATAAAGGCAAAATAAATGCATGTCATCCAGTAGCATTCAATAATGAATATTCTACATTATTTAAGTTCATGATCCATTGAAGAATATGCATTCAGTGCTCGCTGTTACACATTCTTTACTGGCCCTCATAATCGATATTTAAGAGGGGCTTGATCCTAGGAACTTGTTTCCTAGATGTAACCATAAATAGGGAGCTCTACCATCATTGTATGCGACGAATTTTCAGAAAAGCATACGCTATATTCTATCAAAAGCTCAATAATATTTTACTTTCTTGCTTGTTCGCACTATTCTTACTGCCTCCGGTAGCTATGCGCCCCAAACTAAGATATCTGAAGTTTAATTCAATTTGAAGGCTAAGTCTTATATTTTTATCTAATTCCTCTATTATTTTTTGATAAAATTAATTCACTGGTCTATAAGTTACGTACAAATTCAATTGTACTATTTTATGGGTAATATATATATATATATATATATATATATATATATATATATATATATATATATATATATATATATATATATATATATATATATATATATATATATATATATATACACATATATATATATATATATATAGATATATATATATATATACACATATACATATATATATATACATATACATATATATATATTGTGAATATTTATCTTATGTCATCACGCTTACTCAAGAGCCCATTTGGACATAAGAAAATTTTCACTTTTTTTGAAATCAGCGTTTCATAATATTTTTAATTTTCGATTGACGGTGCATTTTGAAATTTTTCAAAAATTTGAAAAACTCCAAAAAATTATTTTCAAAATTTTCACTTATATATCTCACAATACTTCAAAAAGAAACCCAAAATTATATTTATCTTCCAATACAATGCTAATTTTCAAATAACATTTTCACTTAAATTTTTTTAAACTTTTTTTGAAAGTTTACAATTCTTATGTCCAAACGCCTACTATCGGATATTGTAGTAACTTTTTGAGGGGTAGAAAGTACAATAACCATAACTCATGCGTTGTCCAAAACAGTGTGGGCGAAATTTTGGATTGGGTTTTAATGGAGAAACGAGAAAATGTGGGGGGTTATAAAGAATTGGGATGGTGGCGGTCCACACAAAGCATGGGGTTGGCCGATTGATTACTACTCATGCAGAAGTACCTTTGGAGTATAGGTCAGGTTTGTCATGCTTTTGGGATCCTTGCAATTATTGAACTCATGCACACTTTAATGATAGGAATGATAAGCTCACATTTAAATAAGACCTATATATGTATGACTTTTGAGTTTTACATGCCAAAAATATTAACATTTTAGATTACTTATTAAATAACTATAAATTAAAAACATTATTTAATATTAATTTGAAATCAATTAATAGAGATTATAACTAACCTTGTTAATAGTTATCATCTTAATGTGAAAAATCTTTATATTTTCTAAATCCTATGTGTAGATACTGATGAAATTACAACAACAACAACTACCGAGTATAATCATACAAAGTGGGGTATGGGGAGGGTAATATGTAGACGGGCCTTACCCCTACCCGAAAGGACAGAGAGGCTGTTTCCAATCGACCCTCAGGTCAGAGAAGGAAAGGAAAAACAAAAACAAAAACAAAAACAAAAGAATTAGGGAGGATATATAATCATAAATAAATATTACATTGAAAAGCTACCCCGCTACGTACCCCTTTCTCCTACCAACAACAAAAAAAGGAAATTTGAAAAATAAAAGACCTTTCGGTCTTAAATGGTTAACACAACATTTTGATAACGATAAGGCTTAAGGATTAATACATAATTATCTCCAGTATTGGTTTGGGCAAAGCCTTGTGCCTATTGCTTTAGATGTATACATGGAGTCGAACTGACTCACTGAGCATATACGTCTCCATCTCAACACAATAGCAGTTTAGCTTAAATTCTGAATATATGTCAAAAACCCACTATTAAGTATATAATTGATTCCAAAATCAGTAAATCGAATAATTCATGATAGAATCCTAAAATCGAATCCAATATATATATATATATATATATATATATATATATATATATATATATATATATATATATATATATATATATATATATATATATATATATATAGAGGCTATGGCTGAAGAATCAGATTTGGTAGGCCGGAATTTAAGCAAAAGTGCAATAGTCAGCTGATGAAAGTTTAAATGATTTTCACGAGAGGCCTTTTGCCCCCTAGAAGAGGGCAAAAACTAGGGAGGCGCCTTCCTTCATCCCATTTCGCTATGTCTTATTAATTCTATCAAATCAATTCCTACTTCATTAGCTTGAAGAAGAGAATAAACAAAATAGAGAGTAGATAAGGCCATAGGGACAAAAAGTGTTATATTTTAATATATAAATGTAATGCTAACAGGTTCTTTTATATATTAAGAACTACACACCTTATATTTTAGTTATATAGCTGATGTTAAAACGTAATTAAATAAACTATATAGGAGAGGAAGGGGTTGGAAAGAATCGTTCAATATTTATCAGGATAAGAAAAAATACAACAAGTTCATGAAAATATATAGTGAGTTATGAGGTTAAAAAAAAGTAAGAGGTACTATATAATTTGAGAAAATACTCAAATATAGCAAATAAAATGTATTATGATTGATTAATCATATAATTTTCCTAGTTTTACATTTGAATGAGATGTCTAGAGGACAAAAAAGGGGAAGAAAAATACAATAATGAGATATACACATGATTAGTGAAATCTTTTCATCAATGATTTTCAATATGGTAAATCAACACCAAATTAATGAAAAGGGAAAATAAAATAAAAATAGGAAAGTGATAAAAGGATATGTCACGTGAGTGACACATGCAATAATTAGGTAAGGAAAAATTTACACCGAAGGATGGGCATGATGAATGATGACAAACATATAAAACCAAGGGTAGAAATAATTATATGATGAAATTAAGATGTGAAAAATAATACTATAGAGTTGTGATGGGGACAGGTGCACCCATCCATAGCAGACAAATTCCTAAGTAGCAATCATTTACTCTCTCGCCACCCAACATTATCTAATACCCTCTAGCACTAGGCAACCTATAAAAAAAAAAAAGAAGAAGAAGAATTATTTTAGTTTTTGATTATTTTAACAATTCACAAATGTTTTACTATATTTAAGGGCAATAAGTTCGAAGTGAAAAATTATATTTCAGATGCATTTAAGGACAAAAAGTCTGAAGTGCAACCAATAGTTTTATGCACTCAAGATAGACCTAGAATACAAATTGCAAAGAAACATAAACTTATTCTTCGAATTATAACAATATAATATACGATTTAATGTCTAAATCTACTCCAAATGAGCTCAAATTTGAAATATTACCTCCAAATATCATCAGGAACAAGCACTATCAATTTATCAAACAATAATAAATCTAATGAGCTCATTTTACAATTAAGAAAAAAAAAAGAAGAAACCTTAAACAATAGTAAAAATAAGAGTCATAATAGCTCACCATTGTAAAACATCATAAATTACATTAAAATATGTTCACAACCACCATATAAAATTATTGTCACCCGAAGAAGAAGAATAAGAAGAAGAAGAAGAAGAAGTAGCAGAAGAAGAAGGAGGAGGAGGAGGAAGAGGAGGAGAAGGAGGAGGAGGAGGAGGAGAAGGAGAAGGAAAAAGAGGCTAAAATTGTTTAATAGTATGTATAAGTTAAAATATTTTTTAAAAGTGGATATAGGTGAATGAAGGTGACCAAATCAAGCGCCCCCCTGCAATTTTTACTGAATTTTTTCATAGACAAATGATATATCGGGATTAGAGGCGCATTTATAGAAATAACTATGGGGCACGTGATCCCACGATCTCTTCGCAAAATTAAATATTTTTTATACATATTTTCTAAAATAAGTATAATATTAACTGTTGGCACCCATGCTCCAAGAAAGTTGGATGTGGCACTTAATTGAAGGTTGAA
Source organism: Nicotiana benthamiana (assembly GCA_034376525.1). Lineage (NCBI taxonomy): Eukaryota > Viridiplantae > Streptophyta > Magnoliopsida > Solanales > Solanaceae > Nicotiana > Nicotiana benthamiana. Next base: position 12,585,103 of record CM067331.1, on the reverse strand, counting down.
TTATTTACCAAGTGAAAGAGGGATTAATTCCCACTTAATATATTTTTCTCTTTTTTTAAACACTACAAGAAAAATGGCATATGGCAACACCAATAAACCGTTGCCGAAAATGGGAAAACCATTGCACATACCTATTGCAACGGATTTGGATCCGTTGCAAGTTAAGGCGTTGCAATTGGTCTGTTGCGGCGGTCTCCCGTTATAGCTATATCTATCGCAACGTTTTTACAGCAGCCTAATACAACGAATATTAAAAGCTATCGCAACGAATATGAACCGTTGCAATACGTCAATTGTAACGGTGGAAAACCGATGGAGAAGACCTTAGGGGTGTTCAAAATCGATCCGAAACCGAAGCTTAATGACTTACTGGTAATGCCTTAACGGCTTAACAGACGGGGAACGAATTGAATTTTTTTTATTAACGGCTTATCGGATTGGGGACGGATTATTTAATTTTCTTAACGGGTAACCCGTTAACCCGTTAAGAATATAAATATATATAATTTATTTTTATTTTGTATATATTAAATATAAAAAAATTAAAACCCTTGAAAATGAATAACAAAAACAAACAAAGTTACAATTTACAAACTGGCCGTATGTTAACAGAGAAAATACCAATTCACGAACATTTTCAACTTCTTATATTAGAAGTTTCAGAGAAGATGCTAAGTGTTTTAGATCAAACATATCTATTTCAAGTACATCTTCTTCCCCTGGCTACACATTAAGAGGTAATATTAGTACTATTTCCTTCTTCCTTCCTCATTATTGTTTTATGTTACTAACTATTTTCTCATAAAGATTTAATCTTTTTTACAGAAGAAATTGACCCTTCAACTTATTATTTTACCACTGCCCTTAAAGGTGAGTCCTTTAGAATATTAGTGAAAACTTCTGTTTTACACATGCAAATTCAACATCTAGAGTCATGCGTAATATTTTAATTTCTTTAGCAAATATGTATATTTTAATCCAATATGCCGAATATACCTAGCATGGATGGTGCCCCTGCTCCATCTACTAATTTAGCTTCTGCCAATTTTTTTCCAGTGGCATCATCGGCATCCCTTATTTGCTTCTTTGTTATCCAGTAAAGGGTTTAAAACCAGTTGCGTTTATCTAATGTCAGGCCGATAACCGCCCGATAACCACCCGTTAGGAGCTAAACCGTTACCAATCCGCCCGCTATCTTATCGGGTGGCTAATGAATTAATACATTTGAAAGCCAATAACCGTTAAGCCAAACCGTTAAGAGTAAATAACCGCCCAATCCGCGCGATAAGCAGCCCTAGAAGACCTACTGGAACAGTTTGTTGATATAGTTATTATTTTCTATTGCAACGGTTATTATTATCTATTGCAACGGTCATTACAAGCTAGTAGAACAATTATTTCAGCTGTTGCAACAATTTTGAGTTATTACAATATTTAATACAAGTTGTTGCAACAATTCTTACAAGCGATTGTAATGGAGTAAATTATAATACGCTGGAATTTATATAAACCATTAAAGGAAACTATATTCATCATCAAAAATATCCAACTAGTATTATCTAATTATAAGAGAATATTGACTGACAATTCAAGAGTTAGATTGCATATAAGTTTGCAAAATATTCAAAAATAAGTACAGTCCCAAATATTCTGAAGGTGAAGATCAACCAATACTCAGTCTTAACTGCTTTCATCTCCCATTTGATCATTTTCTTCACCTACAAATTCAAAACATAACGATATATAGTATGAAATTTTAGATGATAAAAACTAATGCATATAAGTTAATATCAAATCAAATATATAGGCAACTATATAATAGTTTATATCAAATCAAATATAACAGATTAACAACGTGCACCCTATCAGAAGAGTTTTATACCACTGAAAAATGCCAACGCCTTTGCATTTGTCCTCAAGAATCAAAAAAATTACATCATAAGTATATTGAAATAAAAAGAGTTCCAATTAAAACAATCATGTTCACTATTTCAGTAGACATTTTCAGTTTCTTGAAGGAAATCTCCTTAAACCAGCATATCTTGGGTCCTCTCCATCTTAGCTGCTGCAGATGAATCAAGTTATAATTCATGAAGATCACTATAATAGAAATTATGCAAGTCCGACTTAATTTTCAGTAAGAATGCCAGTGTATTAATGTTGTAGATCCGTAAACATATTTGTACTATAAACCATTGGTTTTCCTGTAACACAAAAAAGTTGCATATTTTATCTAATATGCTGCTCTTTTGTATATCACCATTTGAACTACGATCTTGTCACCAATAGCCATAGCACACTCTAATCCTGTAATTGATCTTCTAATTTTTAGATTGTACAATTAGAAATCTGTTTTATTAGAGTGTGCTATGGCTATTGGTGACAAGATTGTAGTTCATTGCGAGGATTCTAGCATTGATTGTTGCTACCAAGAGATGGTCGATGAAAACTATCATAAAAGGAAAATAATTGTTTATCATTCATGAATATTTATTGACAAAGCTTAACATAAATAAAACTGTTTCTCAAAAACATACTGAAAACATTGATATTAGACCGAGAAATCGTAGAAATGTAGAGAGAGAAAGTAGAGAGAAGACAGAGCGTTTGGAACTCTCTGGAAGATGAGAGAAATATTATTACAGAATAAAATGAAAGAATGAAATCCGGTAGGTGAGAAAAATGTCTCACCTACAATATATACTAATACACACGGACGGGTCGGGTCGGGTGATCCGGCCCAAAATTAAATAATGACACGTGGGCTCAGACACACAAATCATCATAGCCCAATTACAACCCAATTACAAGGTATACCATGGATATACCAAAAATATACACTGAGTATACACAAAATGTACAAGTCTATACAAAGCTAAATCATGTAGCTTCTCTTATCTCAACACCCCCCCTCAAGTTGGAGGGGGAAACCACCTGCAACTTGGTGAGCAGCGGAAGAAGTAAAGTGCCAGGCAGGGGCTTAGTGAGCAGGTCGGCCAGCTAACGAGAAGTAGGCACATGAAGCAGCTGGAGAAAACTAGATAGTAACAAGTCCCGAACAAAATGGCAGTCCACCTCAATATGTTTGGTATGTTCATGAAAAACAGGATTGTTAGCAATATGAACAGCAGCCAGACTATCACAATGCACAGAAATAGGAGAAGAAACAGGGACCCCAAGTTCAAACAACAAACGAGAAAGCCAAGTCAACTCAGCAACAACCTTGCTAAGGGCTCGATATTCTGCCTCAGCAGAGGACAGAGAAAGAACAGGTTGTTTCTTCGATTTCCAACTGATCAAACAGCCACCCAAAAGCACACAAAAACCAGTAACAGAACGCCTAGTATCAGGGCAAGCAGCCCAGTCACTATCAGAATACCCAGTAACAGAAAAATCAGCATGATCAGAATAAAACAAACCCAAGGAGGGAGTGCCCTTAAGGTATCTCAGAAAATGCAGGGCAGCAATCATATGGGGAAGTCTGGGGCATTTGAGGAATTGACTCAGATGCTGAACTGCAAAACTAATGTTAGGCCTAGTATGAGTCAGGAAGAGCATCTTGCCAACTAGACTCTTATACTGGTCAGGAGAGGGCAAGATGTCACCAGAATCAGCATGAAGTTTGACATTGATGTCCAAAGGGGACACAACAGAAGAGACATTGACACAGTCAAACTGATGCAGCAAATCAGAAATATACTTAGGGTGATTAAGGAGCATCCCACCAGGGACAACTGACATCTCAAGGCCCAAAAAATAGTGCAAAGACCCCAAATCTTTGATTTTAAACTGAGCATCCAGAAACAGTTTTAAAGCAGTAAGTTCATCACTGTCATCCCCAGTAAGTATGATATCATCCACATAGACTGCTACCACCCTAAGGGAGCCAGGCTTACCTTTGATGAACAAGGAGTAGTCATTTAAAGAATGTTTATACCCTCTGGAATAAAGAGCAGAAAATAATTTGGCATACCATTGTGTGGATGCTTGTCTCAGCCCATACAGGGATTTCTTGAGTTTACAGACCAGAGGAGGAGAAGGAAAAGAATGAGTAGTAACAGAACCAGAAGTAGAAGGAGAGACTGTCAAACCTGGAGGAAGTTTCATGTAAACATCCTCATCCAAATCACCATGAAGAAAGGCATTATTGACATCAAGCTTAAAAAGGGGCCAATGATTCTTGATAGCCACAGCAATTAGGCATTTCACAGAATTCATTTTAATCACTAGAGAAAAAGTGTCTGTAAAATCAATCCCCTCAACCTGTGTATCACCCCTAATAACCAACCTTGTTTTATACCTTTCAACACAGCCATCAGCCTTGTATTTTATTTTATAAACCCATTTACAATGGGTTTCTTACCAGGAGGAAGAGGGACAACATTCCAAGTATGGTTAGTGTCCAAAGCTTCAAACTCCTTTCTCATGGCAGCTTGCCATGCTGGAACATATGCAGCCTGAGAGTAATATAGAGGCTCAGATTTCAAAGAGGAGGAAGAAGAACTAGAGAAGGCAGGAAGTTGACAGACATAATCCTTATGATAGGAAGGAGGATTATGCTGTCTTTGAGACTTTCTAGGAGCAGGAATAGAGGGAGAAGAAGCTAAAACAGGAGGAGAGTTGGCAGGATTGAAAGGAGAAGGGAAGGCTGAAGCATTTGGGACAGTGACAATGACAGAAAAAGGCATCTGCACTGGTGTGGGAGAAGAGGGAGGAGAGAGGGGAATGGGAGAATCAGAATCATCATCATGTTAACCAGAAGGAACAAAGGGAAAAGATGAAGCAGGAGGATGAGCAGAAGGAGGCACAGATTTAAAAGGAAAACATGATTCATGAAAGAGGACATCCCTGGAGACCAAATACTTCTTTGAAGCAAGATCATATAATCTATAACCCTTTTTGCCAAAAGGATATCCCAGGAAAACACAAGGAATGGCTCATGGCTTTAACTTGTCCCTTTGAGGGATGGGGACAGTGGCATAGGCAAGGCAAGCAAAAATCCTCAAGTGAGTATAGGATGGAATTTTCCCATACAAGATTTCATGAGGAGACTTATTATGAAGTAATTTGGTGGGTATTCTGTTAAGTAGATAGGTAGCAGTCAACAAACAATCCCCCCAAAAAGATATAGGCAAGCCAGATTGAAAGAGCAAAGCCCTACAGGTTTCAAGGAGAGTTCTATGCTTCCTCTCAACGACACCATTTCGTTGAGGGGTATGAGGGTAGGAGGTTTGATGTATGATCCCATGGCTGCTAAAAAAGGAAATACCCTCATTCCTAGAGCCCAATTCTAAGGCACTATCACTTCTAACAGTCTGAACCACAGCATTAAATTGGGTTCTAACCAGAGAAAGAAATGACTTGAGCATAGAAAAAGCATTGCTTTTGGATCCCAGTAGGTGTGTCCATGTTGCCCTTGAAAAATCATCAACAATGGTAAGGAAATATTTACAACCAGAAGAGGTTGGAGTATGATAAGGTCCCCAGGTGTCCACATGAATCAGTTGAAAAGGTCTAGAAGTCTTAATGGAACTATCAAGAAATGGACGCCTTGTCTGTCTGGCCATAGGACAAACTGAACACGGAAAGGGTTGTTTGGAAGCAAATGGAAAAGACAGAACATAAATGCATTTCATATTTGCAAAAAGAGTATGTGCAAGTCTTAAGTGCCAAATGTAATTCATATCAGATGTAAAATCACTATTACAGATGGAACTATTAACATGTGAAGGCAATGGAACAGCCTTGTAATCAGACAAGATGTCATCATTACAAGAAACAGACACAGAGGGCAATGCAACAACTTTGCTATCATTACAAGAAGCAGATACATGACAAACAGAAGTAGAGGAGCAACTAACAGAGGAAGAAGGGGAAGAAGGGACCCAAGCCAGTTTATATAAGCCAGCAGCTTCTCTACCAAGATCCAGAGGCCTCCTCAGAGAAGGGTCCTGTATCATGTGTAGTAAGCAGGAATGTTCAGTGAACATAACTATACAATGCAACTGCTTCACTAACTTGTGAACAGAAATCAAGTTGTGTTTAAAAGAAGGAACTAGTAGTACATTGTGAAGAGTGATGGAAGGAGTCAATGCAAAAGAGCCTGTGCATGTCACCTTCACTTTATAGCCATTAGGAAGAGTGGCAAGATATGGCAGAGTTAAAGGTGTGATGTTAAAAAAGCAATTGTTTATCATGTGTCATGTGATTAGAGGCACCCGAATCTATAATCCAAGTGACAGAATTAATATGAGTAAGTAAGCAGAGTTTGGAATCAGAAATAGGGTTCTCAGTGAACATAGTACCAGCAAAGTTTGCAGCATATATGGGATGAGGAGTTTGAGCAGTGGAGTCCCCTAACTTGGTTTGGTGTAACAAATTCATCAACTGGTCATAATCTTGTCTGCTCAACCCCGGTATCACAGAGCTCTGGCCATCTATTCTGGAAACAGATTGATGGCTATCAGGAGGATTCCCTTGAGGAACAGACAAAAGTCCATCAGAAAGAGGAGAATCCAGTCCAGTACTTAGATGAGCAGCAGCAGGTCTCCTTCCCTTGTTAAAAGTGGTACTTTGTGGAAACCCATGGATCTTGAAGCACTTATCAATGAAGTGTCCAGATTTTTACAGTATCTACAGAATAAAGGTCCTCCGGCTTGGTCAAAATTGACTCTCTGTCTAAAAGGAGGAGGAGGAACAGGCACTGTGGCCTTGTTAAACCCAACAGGCTGCCTATTAGTATGTACATTGAAAGAGACAGAGTCTGGATTAAAGTGAGAAGAAGACTGGACTTGTCTTTGTTTCTCATCATTGAGGACCATATTATAGACATTGTCAAGAGAAGGAGGAGGCTGCATCATCAAAAGATTACTTCTGACCCCCATATATGCTTCATTCAGACCCATTAAAAAGTGAAAGACCTTATTTTCATCACTTTCATGTACTATGCCATCCTTTGCAGCACAAACACACCATTAACCATGATTAACACACATTGAATCAAGTTCATCCCACAGACCTTTTTGCTTATTAAAATACGAAGCTATATCTAAGGACCCTTGAGAGGTGTGGGACAACTCTCTTTTCAGTTCAAAGATTTTGGTTCTGTTTACAGTGCCAAATCTGGCCTGGAGTTGGGACCATATACTCTGTGCAGTGTCAGAGTACTGTACAGATTCAGCAATTGCAGGGGAGAGGGAAGCAGTCAACCAAGAAATCACCATGTTGTTGCACATATCCCACAACCTTTGTTGAGCCACATTAGTGGCAGGTCGGGAGTATGTGCCATCAACAAAACCAATTTTGTTTTTGGATGATAAGGCAACAATCATTTTACGTCTCCAGCCCCCATAACCACTACCCGAGAAGGGAGTGGGAATGAGAGAGACCCCAGGAACATCAGAAGAATATACAAAAAGGGGACTGGAAGAGTCTACAGAAGAGGAGGCACCAGTATTTGTGTTAGAAGCCATAGTCAATGAACCGGCTTAAAAGAACAATTTTTTCAACAAACAGAGTATAACCAAATCAGGTATTCACACACAACAACCAACAAACAGAGTATAACCAAATCAGGTATTCAAAGACAACACAAGATGCTCACATACAGAGAGTCAGATAATCACATACAATACCAAAGATAAGGACAGAGTTACCCTCCTTCTTCGCGACCGGAGAAGATCGGCCTTCAAACAACAGAGAAAACCCTAGGTATAAAACCCTAGGTGTAGCCTTGGAAATCGTTACTGGAAATGTGGTCAGTGTTGGAAACACGTTCTCAAGGCTTTATACTAAAACGTGTGTTCTTATGTGTAGGTTTTGATGAATGACAAACAAGCGCAAATTGATATATGCGAAGTTCAAGTACAAGCGCACAATTGGTGGATAACGAGATTCAAGCACAAGACAAAGTTTTATAGTTTAAATGAGTCGTTCTTAATTGTGATCTTGATCCGACAACTTGACTCATGACATGGCTTCTCTCGTAAAATTATTATTACAAAATCATGCATATTTAATTTAATGCTAAATGATTTTAAATCATGCATATTTTCATTAGTCAAAATGATTTTTAAACATGCCTTTAAAAACTGGACTAAGATAATCTATTATGTACTTATGATAATCGATTATGTTAAGCCAAGACTGCATGACAATCCATTGTGAACTAATGACAATCGATTGTGTTAAGGCAGTGAGCATCGGGTTTTTCAAACCTGCATGACAATCGATTGTGAACCTTATGACAATCGATTGTGATAAGGCAGTGTCCATCAAAGTTTTTCAAAACTCAGAATAATCGATTGTGAAACTAATGACAATCGATTGTGAAGAGACAGTGTCCTTCAGATTTTCAAAAGTCACAAAATAATCGATTGTGAACATATGACAATCGATTGTGTTGAGGCAGTGTCTTCCAGACTTTTTCAAAGTTATTAAATAATCGATTGTGAGTATATAACAACCGATTGTCACGAGGCAGTGTCTAAAATGATTTTCAAAGCCTGATAAATAATCGATTGTTAACATTGCACAATCGATTGTGAAGCTGACCGTTGTCGTAAAGTTTTCAAATACCGTCAGGTAATCGATTGTTGATTTTGTACAATCGATTGTTGATATTAAAATCTGAAAAAGATTTTTTGAACGTTGCTGAATAATCGATTGTTGATTTTGTACAATCGATTGTTGAAATTAAAATATGGAAAGGATTTTTTGAACGTTGCTGAATAATCGATTATTGATTTGGTATAATCGATTGTTTTACGAAAAATCTGGAAATAATTTTTTGAACGTTACCAATAATCGATTGTTGAACTTTGACAATCGATTGTTAAGCGTAAAATCTAGGATTGATTTCTGGAACGATTGGCAAACAATCGATTGTGACTTCTTGACAATCGATTGTCACTCAGTAAAATCAGCAACTCTTGATTGACAATTAGACAACGGTAATGCCAAGTTTTTCAACTATAAATGCAGCTTCATTTCAGTGTTTTAAACACAACAACACACATCAACTGATCATTCTATTGCTATAAGCTTGCATACTATTGTTTATCATTTTATATTCATTTCATAAAGCTTTTGAGAGCCAAAGTCTTGTCCATAGTTGTTGTGATCTTGAGCTTACTTCTTTTACTCATATCTACTCATTAAGGAGTGTTTTGTTTGAGTGTTTAGTGTTTTGTACACTTGTAAGAGAATTGTGATTCTCTTGTTGTAAGGAACTTGTGTTTCCTAGGTTGAAGTCTTGGAGTGTTGTATCTCCGAGCAAAGGTGTTAATGCGTGTGTCCTTAAGTTGTAAAGGTTTGTTGAGCACCCGTAAGCTTGACAAGTTAGTGGAAAATCTCGAGAGAGTCTCTTGGGGACTGGACTAGCCACGTGTTGTGGTGAACCAGAATACATCGGTGCGTTCTTTCCTTTTGTTTATTTAACGCACTTAATTATTTCCCGCAAATTTTAATTTCCGCAAGTTTACGCTAAATTTTATTGTAACGCTATTCACCCCCCCTCTAGCGTTAAGCGTATTAACTAACAATTGGTATCAGAGCTCTGAAGACTTAACAGTTTGAGAGAAACTTCCATGGCTTCTACTCGTGATTCTTTTGCAGGAATAGAGGAAGGACAGTGCTCCACCCGACCACCACTATTCCACGATACAAACTATACGTACTGGAAGGAGAGGATGAAAATCTTCGTTCAAGCAAACAATTTTCATCTCTGGAAGGTGATAACAAAGGGAAATCAAATTCCAACCAAAAGGGTTGAAAACGAATGGGTTCCCAAGTCCGAAGAAGAATATGATGCGGATAATATCCGAAAGGTTCAAAATAATGCTAAAGCAATTAATTTATTATATTGTGCTGTAAATGCTGACGATTACAGGAAAATATCGTGTTGCATAACGGCAAAAGAAATGTGGGACAAGCTGGAAATTATGTACGAAGGTACGGACCAGGTAAGGGAAGCTAAAATTGATTTCCCAACCCATGCTTATGAATTATTTCACATGAAGGAAGGTGAAAAGGTGGATGAAATGTTCGAACGATTTTCAATAATCGTAAATGACCTACATGCCCTCAAGAAGACATTCACGGATAGAGAACTTGTTCGAAAAATTCTTAGAAGTCTCACTCCGGCATGGCGATCAAAGGCCGACGCAATTCAAGAATCCATAGGCATCTCAAATGTCACAATCGACGCATTAAGAGGTAACCTTAAGACTTATGAATCTACAATACTTAACCCTCTTGTTGATGATCAAAGGAGGCAAAGAATAGCGCTTAAGGCAAGCACAAGCCAACCTCAAGTTGATAAGGACGGAGACAACGAGTTTGGACTCGTTATCAAAAGATTTCAAAAGTTCATGCGAAAGGAGTATGAACGAAAGGGCAAAAAGCAAGGCGAGCAAATAAAGTGCTATGAATGCGGTGAAACCGGGCACATCAAATCAAATTGCCCAAACATCAAAAAGGAGAAGAAACCTTTTAACAAGCAACGTGCATACATTTCTTGGGGAGGAGACTCCGGAGATGAGTCAAGCGAAGAAGAAGAAGAAGATGAAGCCGCAAACCTTTGTCTTATGGCGCAAGAAGACAAGCAAGATGAGGTATGTCAAATCTCTTCTAAAAACTTCTTTCCTCTTGAAGAAATGCGAACTGCTTTTGATGAGCTATATACTGAATTTATTAAAGCTTTAAAAACTGTCAAGAGCATAAAAGAAAATGCTTCTATAAAAGAAAAAGATTTTCAAAAACAGCTTTCTTTGAAAGAAAAGGAGTTAGAAAAACTGTTTTTAGAAAATGAGAAGCTGAAAGAGGAAAACAAGTTTTTTGGAAAAAGAAGCGCCGACAAGCCCGAAAGTTCTATTAAAAATTGCTCTTCTTGCATGCATCTCGAAAATGAGGTAGATAGACTTATAGGTACCTTAGATAAGTTTAATTCTTCTCACAAAAACTTGAATGAGGTCCTTGTTAATTTGAAGTCAACCAAGCATGGCATAGGTTTTATGAATGAGCCTAAAGAAAAGGTTGAAGCCAAACCCCAACCACCTAAGGCTCAACCTAGGATTAATAAACAAATGCTTATCGTAGAAATAGCAATCCTAGAACAAATATGCATGCTAGACCAAATGTTGAACATTTTAGAAGACCTAGAAATGACTTACCACCTAGAAATGACTACCCTAGAAATGATGCATATTCTAGGCCAAACACTAGAAGGAGTTTTGAACCTCTTAGAACATCTAGACATGACCATTACTCTAGAAATGCTGCTCATATTAGAACTAATAGTAGGAGAAATGGTTCTCATGAAATGCGCAATAGTCATAATGAAAATAAAGTAATTCATGTTCGTCCATCAAGTTACTATGAACCTAGAAGGATGCATAACCCCAACGTGACTTGTCATTATTGTAGACGCATTGGTCATATTGCCCCTGCATGCTTTACACGACATAGACATATCACTCAATCGCATCATTATAATATGCCTAACCCTCAAGGACCCAAAATGGCATGGGTACCTAAAGCGCATTAACTTGTTTTGTAGGTATGTTTGAAGGGATCAAGTGTACTATGGTACCTTGATAGTGGATGCTCCAAGCACATGACGGGAGACGAATCCAAATTCCTTCAACTAGAACAAAAAGAAGGAGGAAGTGTTATTTTTGGTGACAACAATAAAGGAAAGATTATCGGCATCAGATCGGTCGGTAAGGATGAAAATTCTTCTATTAAGCATATATTACTTGTGAAAGGTTTAAAGCATAATCTCTTGAGCATAAGTCAATTATGTGACAAGGGAAATCTTGCGCTATTTGATTCGGATGAATGCTTAGTGTTTAGACGTAGTGATTTTAAAATTATCCTTCATGGTTTTAGAGTGGATAATATTTATATGGTTGATCTTGCTAATTTCTCACCCGAATATGTTGATTGTCTTATGAGTAAAGAGGATGATACTTGGTTATGGCATCATAGAGTAGCACATATCAACATGCATCTTTTGAACAAATTGATTTCCCAAAACTTAGTTATTGGCCTTCCCAATTTAAAATTTGAAGATGACTCTATTTGTGATTCATGTCAAAAAGGGAAGCAAACAAAAGCATCTTTCAAATCCAAAAATATTGTTTCAACTTCTAGACCATTGCAATTGCTTCACATGGATTTATTTGGACCATCTCGCATTGAAAGTCTAGGAAGAAATCATTATGCTTTTGTGATTGTTGATGATTATTCTAGATTTACTTGGACTTTATTTCTTGCCAATTAAAGTGATGCTTTTCAGAATTTTAAATACTTTCTTAAGCGTTTTCAAAACGAAAAGGAAACAACCGTCACTTCAATTAGAAGTGATCATGGGGGAGAGTTTGATCACAATCTCTTTGCGGACTTTTGTGACAAACTCGGTATCGAGCATACCTTTTCCGCTCCATGTACACCACAACAAAATGGGGTGGTGGAAAGGAAAAATAGGTGTCTCGAAGAGATGGCTAGAACCATGCTCGAAGAGGCTAAGATTCCCAAACATTTTTGGGCAGATGCCGTGAGTACCGCATGCTACATCTTAAATAGAGTAGTCATAAGGCCAATACTCATGAAGACCCGTTATGAAATCTACAAGGGAAGGAAACCAAATATCTCCCATTTTAGAGTATTCGGTTGTAAATGTTTTATTCATAACAATGGCAAAGATCAATTGGGAAAATTTGATGCTAAGTCCGATGAGGGAATTTTCATTGGCTATTCTTCACGTAGCAAAGCATATAGGGTCTTTAATAAAAGAACCGAAACTGTGGAGGAATCCCCTCATGTTGTATTTGCCGAAAATAATGGTCGCTTGGCGAGAAAGGATACTGGTTTTGATCTTGCAGGTATCTTAGATAGCTTGAAAGACAAAATACAAGAGGAAACGCCTAAAGAAAATCAAGACGAATTTTTGAAACAACCAACGGAGGAAGCGCCACAATTGGAGAATGAAACGAAAACGCCTAACGAGTGGAGGACAATCAAAGATCACCCTCTCAAACAGGTAATTGGCGACGTCGGAGAAAAGGTAAGTACCCGAAACTCCCTTAAGAATACCTTAGGACATACTGCTTTTGTGTCTCAAATTGAACCAACAACCATCTCCGAAGCAATTGGGGATGAATTTTGGACCTTGGCAATGCAAGAGGAGCTTAACCAATTCAAACGGAATGACGTTTGGGATTTGGTGCCAAGACCCGAAAATCATACCATAATTGGTACGAAATGGGTTTTTCGAAACAAACTAGATGAAAATGGTGTAATCACTAGAAACAAAGCTAGGCTTGTAGCAAGAGGCTATAATCAAGAAGAGGGTATTGACTATGAAGAAACATATGCTCCCGTAGCTAGATTAGAAGCTATTCGTCTATTGCTCGCTTTTGCCTCTTCTATGAATTTCAATTTATATCAAATGGATGTGAAAAGTGCTTTTCTAAATGGTGTTATACAAGAAGAAGTTCATGTTGAACAACCCCCCGGTTTTGAAGATTTTAAATCTCCCGATCATGTTTTCAAACTCAAAAAGGCTCTCTATGGTTTAAAACAAGCTCCCCGAGCTTGGTATGAAAGATTGAGTAAATTTCTATTGGAAAATGATTTCATTAGAGGGAAAGTTGACACCACCCTTTTTGTTAAGCATAAAAACAATGATATTTTATTAGTTCAAATATATGTGGATGATATCATATTTGGTGCTACTAACAATGTCTTATGCAAGGAATTTTCCGATTTAATGACAAGCGAATTTGAGATGTCTATGATGGGTGAGTTAACATTCTTTTTGGGATTACAAGTAAAGCAAATGAAAGAAGGTACGTTCATTTGCCAAGCCAAATATTGCAAAGAATTGCTGAAACGATTTGAAATGAACAATGCAAAAGCAATGGCGACTCCCATGAGCACATCCGATCATCTAGACAAAGATGAGAAAGGTAAGGAAGTCGACACTAAGAAGTATCGAGGTATGATTTGCTCTCTTCTCTATCTTACTGCTAGTCGTCCGGACATCATGTTTAGCATGTGCTTATGCGCCCGTTATTAATCGTGTCCAAAGGAGTCTCACCTTACTGCGGTAAAACGGATTTTGAAGTACCTTGTTGGTACTACAAATGTGGGTCTATGATACCCCAAAGGTTCTCAATGCCAACTCGTTGGCTATTCCGACTCCGATTTTGTTGGATGCAAATTGGACCGCAAGAGCACTAGTGGCACTTGCCATTTGCTCGGTAGCTCTCTCGTTTCTTGGTTTAGCAAGAAACAAGTAAGTGCTGGCTGTCCACAATCGAGGCTGAATATGTAGCCGCGGGGAGTTGTTGCGCTCAAATCCTCTGGATGAAACAACAACTCTTGGACTATGGCCTAAGTCTTGATCATATCCCTCTTAAATGTGATAGTACTAGTGCCATATGCTTGACGAAGAACCCCGTTCTTCATTCGCGAACAAAACACATTGAAATTAGACATCATTTTATAAGAGATCACGTTCTCAAGGGCGATGTCGAAATCGAATTTGTTGAAACCAAAGACCAATTGGCCGACATCTTTACTAAGCCCTTAGAGAAAGAGTCCTTCTTCCGAATTCGTAGTGAACTCGGGATTCTTGACTCCACGTTGATCTAAGTCATGCATTGCATCTTTTTATCTTACATGATTTCTAACTTGAGCGTCGGAGATGTCTAACGAATTTTTGCAGGTATCGCCCTAAAGGTAGGGGGAATTATAAAGAATGACGCGCAATAATCAAGTCTTCTTCAGAAAAATCGGCTTCTGTCGTCTAATAATCGATTATCTCGTATCAATAATCGATTGTTCTGCTATTACTTGAGTTATTATACTCTCTTTAAGTAATCACGTTTTCTTTCCAATAAATAAACAAGTTTTATTTACATCTTTGGCATCTTCTTATATTATTTTTGCTAATGGCAAAAGAGGGAAGATAACGGGTATGCACTCTCAATATTTATAAGCTTAAATTGAGGGGGAATTCATATATTGAGGGGGAACAAATTGCATACTTATACTTGTCTTGAATCGTCATTATAAATTGTTTAATTTGCATAACCCGCTTAAAGTTTGCCATTATCAAAAAGGGGGAAATTGTTGGAAACACGTTCTCAAGGCTTTATACTAAAACGTGTGTTCTTATGTGTAGGTTTTGATGAATGACAAACAAGCGCAAATTGATATATGCGAAGTTCAAGTACAAGCGCACAATTGGTGGATAACGAGATTCAAGCACAAGACAAAGTTTTATAGTTTAAATGAGTCGTTCTTAATTGTGATCTTGATCCGACAACTTGACTCATGACATGGCTTCTCTCGTAAAATTATTTTTACAAAATCATGCATATTTAATTTAATGCTAAATGATTTTAAATCATGCATATTTTCATTAGTCAAAATGATTTTTAAACATGCCTCTAAAAACTGGACTAAGATAATCGATTATGTACTTATGATAATCGATTATGTTAAGCCAAGACTGCATGACAATCCATTGTGAACTAATGACAATCGATTGTGTTAAGGCAGTGAGCATCGGGTTTTTCAAACCTGCATGACAATCGATTGTGAACCTTATCACAATCGATTGTGATGAGGTAGTGTCCATCAATGTTTTTCAAAACTCAGAATAATCGATTGTGAAACTAATGACAATCGATTGTGAAGAGACAGTGTCCTTCAGATTTTCAAAAGTCACAAAATAATCGATTGTGAACATATGACAATCGATTGTGTTGAGGCAGTGTCTTCCAGACTTTTTCAAAGTTACTAAATAATCGATTGTGAGTATATAACAACCGATTGTCACGAGGCAGTGTCTAAAATGATTTTCAAAGCCTGATAAATAATCGATTGTTAACATTGCACAATCGATTGTGAAGCTGACCGTTGTCGTTAAGTTTTCAAATACCGTCAGGTAATCGATTGTTGATTTTGTACAATCGATTGTTGATATTAAAATCTGAAAAAGATTTTTTGAACGTTGCTGAATAATCGATTGTTGATTTTGTACAATCGGTTGTTGAAATTAAAATCTGGAAAGGATTTTTTGAACGTTGCTGAATAATCGATTATTGATTTGGTATAATCGATTGTTTTACGAAAAATCTGGAAATGATTTTTTGAACGTTACCAATAATCGATTGTTGAACTTTGACAATCGATTGTTAAGCGTAAAATCTGGGATTGATTTCTGGAACGATTGGCAAACAATCGATTATGACTTCTTGACAATCGATTGTCACTCAGTAAAATCAGCAACTCTTGATTGACAATTAGACAACGGTAATGCCAAGTTTTTCAACTATAAATACAGCTTCATTTCAGTGTTTTAAACACAACAACACACAACAACTGATCATTCTATTTCTATAAGCTTGCATACTATTGTTTATCATTTTATATTCATTTCATAAAGCTTTTGAGAGCCAAAGTCTTGTCCATAGTTGTTGTGATCTTGAGCTTACTTCTTTTACTCATATCTACTCATTAAGGAGTGTTTTGTTTGAGTGTTTAGTGTTTTGTACACTTGTAAGAGAATTGTGATTCTCTTGTTGTAAGGAACTTGTGTTTCCTTGGTTGAAGTCTTGGAGTGTTGTATCTCCGAGCAAAGGTGTTAAGGCGTGTGTCCTTAAGTTGTAAAGGTTTGTTGAGCACCCGTAAGCTTGACAAGTTAGTGGAAAATCTCGAGAGAGTCTCTCGGGGACTGGACTAGCCACGTGTTGTGGTGAACCAGAATACATCGGTGCGTTCTTTCCTTTTGTTTATTTAACGCACATAATTATTTTCTGCAAATTTTAATTTTTACAAGTTTACGCTAAATTTTATTATAACGCTATTCACCCCCCCTCTAGCGTTAAGCGTATTAACTAACAGTCAGGAACGTCGGAGAGTCACCCAAAACATCCACTGTGAGAATCGAGCCACCGGAAAGCAGTAGAACTCTAGGTTAACCCACCAGAAACCCTAGAAGCCGATAGGTCACTGAGAAACCACCCAAAATCAGCAAAAAAACTCTCAGAATGTTCGGGTGAAGAGAATATACTCAAATATCATGACGAAAAACTAGGAAAAACATCTGATCTAGGTCAGAACCATCATGGACCATAAGGTCTCAGAAAAATCCCTAGAAAATCTCAAAAAAGAGTTCAACCAAGACAACAAAATGTAGAGAAACATAATCGGATCGTCGCGTAGGCTCTGATACCAGGAAAACATTGATATTAGACCGAGAAATCATAGAAATATAGAGAGAGAAAGTAGAGAGAAGATAGAGCGTTTGGAACTCTCTGGAAGATGAGAGAAATATTATTACAGAACAAAATAAAAGAATGAAATCCGGTAGGTGAGAAAAATATCTCACCTACAATATATACATAATACACACGGACGGGTGATCCGGCCCAAAATTAAATAATGACATGTGGGCTCAGACACACAAATCATCATAGCCCAATTACAACCCAATTACAAGGTATACCATGGATATATCGAAAATATATACTGAGTATACACAAAATGTACAAGTCTATACAAAGCTAAATCATGTAGCTTCTCTTATCTCAACACATACCTTATGTTTATTAGAGTTCCAATATTTGAGAAGTTCCTTATATTGATATGCTGAAATATTTTCAGACTTTTTTTCCATTCGAGTTTCATCATTTTGATATGCTTTAAAGTGATCTTTTTTTAATTGACTCTTATACCTTGTCCAAGCACCCTGAATTGCATCCAGAGTCCACTTTTTTGCCATTTCAAAAATATTACATTTTTCCTACAAATTATTTCAATGGGTTAGTGCAAAACTATTAAGCATGTTCAACCGAAAATAAAATTGAGAACTGAGAACCTTTGTATATTCCCACAAATCCTCTTTTGTGTCAATTTTTCTCCATTCAAATATATCAAGAGGACAAAAGGTTGAATTTCATCAATAACAGTCATTATATTATCGTAAACCATAGTTCTGAACATAAATAAATTTGGTACAAAATTATTATTATTTTTTTTGTTGATAAATTTTACTTTATTCCTGGGAAAAACTCAGTACATTCACTAACCTTTACAAAAAAACAAAACCCTCTCTATTTGGATGGACATACCAAATTTATGTTGGTACATCATATTTGGGGGAGAAAAGATGAATCTTTATTAATGACGGGGGAGATTCGGGTCGGGTGAATTTGTAGAGTTGAAGAGACAAAGCAACAAACACAAGCTACGATGCACTGTGAAGTTCATAGTCAAATTCTGGTATCATAACCCTTTCAATCTTTTTTCAGCTTCTTTTTTCTGATAAATATCCAAATGCAGGGCTAAATCAATGAAGCAGAAGATTTTTCTATTAACAGAAGATGTATACTATTCATTTGTTCTATGTTCAGCTTTGTGCTTTGATGACAATTTTAGAATATGGGACTTGGTTCAAAGCTTCCTTCGAGTTTGCCATATTCAGCATAGTAAGTCAAATATTTGACATGATTTGCAGTGAATCTTTTTTGGTTTTTACTTAAGTGTCCAAACCGTAATAGATTAATATAAATTCGTACGCTTAATGTTCATTTTTGGCAAAAATACCTCCTATAAATATTTTTTTCATTCACAGGGCTCGAAATCGAGCTGGTTAGATGGAAGAATTTAATCCTATCACACCATAATATCCTCAGTGGTATGTTCTAATGTTACTTTGTTCAAATGTCATTCCGTTCCAAGCCTGTGCTCCATGAAAAAAAAATACATTTTATTGTCTAATTGCTAAGGAGTTCAATGAACATCAACTATAAATAGAAAGAGACAGGACCCAAAAATTCATCATTTCAAGTTTTCCCTAAAAATATTTTTGAATGAAGGATCTGTTAGAAAATAATTTCAAGCTTTGACATCAGTTTATTTATCTAGGTACCATTTCTCTTGAATGACTTACCTCGTTTAGAAAAAAGGAACAGAACTTTCGACCAAACAATTATGAGCGAAATGATTCGGTCAGCATGATAAACAACTTAATTGAGTAGCACTTTAGTTAAGGAGGGATTAGAATGGTCTTTATTACATTATTGAGGCAAGAAATTGCATTACTTCTTGTATGGGTCAAAACTAGATCTAGTTTAGTGAATGTAGAAGAATGAGCTGAGGATGAGGTCGAAATCAAGCACGTTGTTCAGTGGCGAGGAGTCGCTCAAAGAGAGAGACTAGTACCGAGGTCAAGTAGAGAACAAATGGCTGCAACTGTTAGAATATTCCTACGATTATGAATAGGAATATTCTATTAAATATTCCTCTATATTGTACTTTTTAGAATTCACTATGGATATTCTTTATAAATAGGAAGAGAGATGAAACAAAAAAGAAATTCAGAACTTTTATAAAAGAACATTTTAAAAAGAGTCGACTATCAAGAATATACAAAAAGCTTGTGTTGTTTCCTCTGTTTGTTTCCATTACAAAACACTCTTCTTTTATTCACAAAATCGACGAATACGTTGTTTAGTTCCATAGTTTGCTGTCACACGCCATAGTCAGAAGAAGTAATCAACCATCCCATTCAATATTCGGTGACAAATTTCTTTTTATTATATTTGACGTTATTTGTCACATTTATTGCATATTTTCATTCTCATATATATTAACAATCATTAAGCATTAACTTGGCATTGAAAGACTTGAACACGGTCCCGTACCCTCCAAGTTGTTGAACTTTAGATATGGGATTTGTTACTTTTAAATTGGATTCACCCTTTGTCTATTTATTAAATTGGTTTAACAAAAAAGGCTGAAAACTTTTGGTCAAACAATTTGGCGACGCCTGTGGGGAGTTCATAGTTAAAAATTTTAGTTTCTTCTAGATCTAAAATAAAAACAGCACAACAAAAGCTTTCTTTTTCTTGTTTGTACAAGCTAACAATGCCAGGAAAGGAGATGAAAGACTGAAAGCAGTGATGGGTGTCGCTACTAATCTCCTAGGCACCATCAACGAGGTGGACAGGGAAGACGAGGAGAATAGGACGTCGAATGCCTCACCCAGGCAAAGTGATTCACCTCCTCCTCATAGGAGTGTAAACGCTTCACATGAGAAGGGAGCCTCCACGAACAAGACGGAAGAAGCGCCACCCGTAGTGAAAAAGTTATTGGAGACGTGGCTGACAAGTACCCTAAGCAGTATACTCGACAAACCCACTCAAGGGGCAAGTAGGAACACATCACAAGTTGACACCCCAATAACTATCAACAAGCAACACACTCCTCTCCCAATATGTAACACTCACACTATTATTGATGCAGGTAGTGATGCCCTCATAGCTATCCTGAAGAAAATGGAAGAAATGGAGAATAAGAATAAAGTGCTTCGCCACCAAATGAGGGAGCACCAAGAAAAGTTGATATGATACCAGGCGCCCCAAAACTCCTGCCAAAAATGGGACATCGACCGGTTCATGGAACAAACATACAGCGAGGAGGCAACCCCACATGCCATATTCATAACCTTCCGAATACCACTATATCTAAAAAATATACGGCGGCACAACGGACCCTGAAGACCATATCGCTCATTCCGTCACAACGGTAAAAGGCAACGACCTATCAAAAGAGAAGTACGGCCAGTGCAGATGAAGAAGTTTGGCAAAATCCTAACAGGATGACCCTTAACATGGCACTCACAATTAACAACATGTTCCATAATGACGTTCGAGGAAATAGCCGACAATTTGTCACCGCCCATGCCAGGGCCAAGAAAGAAGAAGCCAGAGTACATGACATATTTGCCATAAAACAATCCCCTGGCGAAGGACTCGAGGACTTTCTCACCGGGTTCAACAAAGTAAGAATGAGCCTGCCAAATATACCAGAAGGGATGGTGGTAGCGGCCTTTTAAAACAGGTTAAACAAGAACATGTCAAGGGCGACCAAAAAAATATTAAGTAGACTCGTGAAATACCATCCAACCACCTAGGATTAAATTCACAATGCTTATTGTGTCGAGGTGAGAGCAGATGAAGACAACCTCAATAATCCAACCCAATGGATAACGACAGTCCAAATGGAATCAAGGAAAGATCGTCGGAACGACAACCAAAGAGATCACGCAGGTCCACACCTAAATCGGGAAAGTCTCCAACCGTACATCAGAGCGACCATCCCACTACCTACCTACCAAGTCGAAGGGGCACCCAGGCCACAAACGGGAACTCACCGAAATGAAAGAGGTATGCCTATACTTTTATCTGCTCACAATTATTATGTTTCTCCTTCAGAAATATATTATGCCTAAGAGAAGCTCGGTCCCAAGGTGAAATGGCCACAAAAGTTGTAGTCGGACCCAAATTCTAGAAAGTCGAATGCCCTCTGCGAGCTCCATCAGGAACAAAGCAACAAGACCGAGGATTCCATAGCTCTACGACAAGAAGTAGTGAACATGCTCCACCAAGGGCATTTAAAGTAGCTTATGAGCGACCCAGGGAGAGCCAATTTTTCCCATGGATGAGAACAACATCAAGGCCTCCCAAAGCCATCCTCCCCCGCCCGCACCATCCAAATGATCATCGACGGAGGCGACAAAGCAACAATCAACCATGTGAAGTTCACCACCATACACAAATTTAAACGGTCGATCACATAGTAATGATATGATGACCTTGAAGACAGTATCATCTTCGATAAGTCAGATACCCACGGTTTAACCTTTCCTCATTGCTCTTGTCATTACTTTACAAATTTTAGATATCGATGTAAATAGAATCATGGTAGACGACACGAGTGGTGCGTGTATTGTCCACCCTAGTGTTATCACACAAATAAGACTCGCGGATAAGATAGTACCATGCTGCATAACACTAACAGGTTTTTACAATGCAGTTGAACAAACCTCCGGAGAGATAATATTGCCCGTTCTGGCTGGGGGCGTCACCTTGGAAACAACATTCCATGTCATGAACCAAGACACAACTGACTCTATTATAGGGCGACCTTGGATACATACCATGAGGGTCATCCCGTCCAGTTTATATCAGTTCATCAAGTTCCCTACCCCATGGGGAATATTCAGCATTCGTAGTGAACAAGGCACAGCTCAAGAATGCTACCACATCGCCCAAGATTGCACATACACCCAATAGTTAAGAGAGGATGGCTCAGAAGCTTAGCAATTACTGAAGTCGGGGCTCGTGTTCGATGAAAAAATATACGTCGTCAGAGAAATGGACTTTGTGGTAGCCACAGGGTCAATAGGGGAAGACCTCAATCCCGACCAGCTAGACAAAAGAGACCACAACAAAAAAGATTACATCGTCCTCAAACTTATAGAACCAAGTATATTTCATAAATTTCTAACTGACAATGCTATTCTATTTTCTTTCTCCCATACAGAAATGGCAGGTATACTGAAAGGTATTATAATACATAAGCTAAATGTCGATCAACTCTACCTACGAGTACGACAAATCAGAAGAAAGTTCAATAAAACAATTAAAGAGGCCGTCCGCAAATAGGTAGAAACATTGCTCACCAACGGTTCCATTGGAGAGTCAACGTACCCTTAATGGGTCGCTAACATGGTCATGGTTAAAAAAAAGAAGGGAAATGCCACATGTGCATAGACTTCTGGGACCTTAACAAAGCCTACCCGAAAGACTCCTTCTTGTTGCCTCACATCGAAGCTCATCGATGCAACAACGATGCACAAGTTATTAAGCTTCTTGGATGCCTACTCATGCTACAACCAAATCCTCATGGAGGAGGAGGATAAGGAGAAAAGCTCCTTCATCACCTATCAAGGGACGTACAGTTACAGAGTCATGGTGTTTCGGTTGAAAAATGCAAGATTGGCCTATTAGAGGCTGGTCACCAAGATGTTCAAAGAGAAACTCGACAAAATGATGAAAGTCTATATAGATGACATTTTAGTCAAATCAAAAAGAAAAGAGGACAACATCGACCACCTGAGGGAAGCTTTCGACATACTTAGACGATTCGACATGAAGCCGAGCCTCGAGAAGAATGCTTTTGATGTAACCTCGGGAAAGTTCCTCGATTTTTTGGTATCGATAGGCATTAAGGTCAACTCTGACCAAATCAAGGCAATAGAGGGAATACCTAAAATTTTGACCATCAATTAACAGTTGCAGAAGTTGAATGACCGTATAGTCGCCCTGTCGAGGTTCATCTCACGATCCCCTAACAGATGCCAGAAATGCTTCAACGTACTAAAAAAGGACAAGAAACTCCAGTGGAATTCCAAGCGGATTAATGCCCTAAGAGAATTAAAGGCATACTGGTCCTCTCCCCCATTACCCGCCAAGGAAAAACCAGGTGAACGTCTCTTAATCTACCTAGTCGTATCCAACATCGCAGTAGGCATAGTCTACGCAATATCCTATCTATTCCATTAGCAAAACTCTGGTCGATGCCAAAACGAGGTATCCCCACCTCGAGAAACTAGCCCTACCATTAGTCGTGGATTCACGAAAGCCGAGATCCTATTTCCAATGCCACCCCATCTTGGTTGTCACAACCGCCCCCCTAAGAAGCATCTTACATAAACCTGAGCTATCAGGTAGATTGGCAAAGTGGACCATCGAATTAAACGAGCACGATATAACATATCAGCCGCGAACAACGACAAATTCGCAAGTACTCGCTGACTGCATCGCTGACTTCAACGCCAAAATACTACCTAAAGACGAATAGAAAGCCGCTCGTACCTCCCCGAAGTTATCCGACCTGTGCATCATGTACACTGATGGTGCCTCTAATGTAGCAGGATCTGGAGTGGGACTCATGCTTGAGTCCCAATAGGCGAAGTCATCTGCCAGTCCATACGGTATCCCAACATGACTAACAATGAGGTCGAGTATTAGGCTATAATTGCAGGTTTGAAACTAGTTCTCAAGAATGGAGCATGGCGAACATCCTTCGATGTCTGACATAACTCGTCATCATCCAAGTCACAAGGACTTTCCAACTCAAAGAACAAATGCTACAAAAATATCAGGCAAAAGTTCCTAAGCTACTGCCCGAGTTCGACGAGTGCCAACTCGACCAGATATCCCAAGCACAAAACATCGAAGTAGACGGCCCTTCCAAATTAGTAGTGGCGACCAATAACATAAGAGGAAAAGAAAACGTGGTCACCCTCCTTCGTTTATCGATAGACCAAATTGAGGTACACACTATAAACTTGACTTGAAACTAGTGCAATCGTATTATGTCATATTTGCAGGGCGGAATGCTCTCATCCGACAAAAAAGAAGCCAACAAGCTTCTAAGCAGGCGGACCGATATAACATCATCAACTGTGAGTTGTACCAAAGAATGTTCGACGGTCCCTTGGTGAAGTGCCTAGGACCAAACCAAATTAGGCGCATCCTCGAAGAAGTACGTGAAGAACACTATGGAGCCCATATCGATAACCGATCCCTCGTTAGATGCCTTATTCGAGCAGGCTATTACTGCCCCACCATGAAAAAGGAAGCCGCCGACTTTGTTAGAAAGTGTGAACAATGCCCAAACTATGCTCCAATGATCCACCAGGTTGGTGAACACCTCCACAGTCACATCGCCTGGGCCATTCATCAAATGGGGGATGGACATCGTCGTACCCCTTCAAGCTGGACGAGGTAATATATGATTTCTTTTGGTTTTATCTAACTATTTTCCAAGTGGGTAGAAAGAGATGCATTCGCCCAAATACGCAAGTATAAATTTAACACATTCATACGAAGGAACATCATATGTCGCTTCAGCATCTTAAAAGAAAAAGTGATACCACTCAAGGTAGGAGACTATGTACTGAAAGGCAAAACACAAGCGAGCAAAGACCCACGGGATGGAAAACTGGGAACCATTTGGGATAGACCAAAAAAACACGGCAACAAAAAAAAAAGGATCACTCCAATTAGAAACAATGGAGGGAAAACTACTCCCAAATAAAGGAACGTTGCCTACCTCAAATACTTGAACTTATGAAGACGAACATCCTCCAAGTCGTACTCTTTTTCTCTCACCTGAGTTTTGTCTCAACTGGGTTTTCCGGGTAGGTTTTTGTTGAGGAGGAAAAGAGGGCATCTCAAAGTTTAGGTGTTAAGTTCATCGCCCCGCCTATCGCCTACTTCTCAAGGCCAAAGAATGAAGCGACTAGATATACTAGGACTCCTTGAATGTATGTATGCACTGAAAAAATTATGTAATATTTTCCAATGAATAAACAAAGCAGTATATGACATTCTTACACACCTTCATCATATTTACACATCACACAAACAAAAGGAAATATACATTCGATTTCACAAGAATTATTTTCTAAGTCTTTTGTTACCTCGCTAGAAATAACTTACATTAGACCTCGTTCGAATTAACATACATTCAACCTCGTTCAATTCAATCTACATTCAACCTTGCTCGAATTAACTTACATTCATCCTCGTTTGAATTAACTTACGTTTGACCTCGTTCGAATAAATCTGCATTCGACCCCGCTCGAATTAACTTACATTTGACCTCATTTGAGTTGATCTACATTTGGCCTCGTTCGAATCCATCTACATTCAACCTCGTTCGAATCGATCTACATTCAACTTCGCTCGAATCCTCGTCTGAATAGATATACATTCGACCTTGTTCGAACAACTTACATTCAACTTCACTCGAATTATCTTGCATTCGACCTCGTTCGAATCAACTTACATTCGACCGACCAAAAGTCAGGGACTTTCTCACGGGAAAGAAAAAAGAAAGAAGGACTAGAAATACACAACAAAAGACAAATGTTCCATTTCAATCATTCTATTCCAATACATTTTTACAATGGGTTGGAAAGACGCCCCCACAAAAAAGAAAAAAACAAAAAAACAAAAACGAAGTACAAATACTTCACGCCGCATCATCCCCCAATCACCAACATCTTCGACATACTCATCCTCGTACCAAGGGTCGAAGGCAAGCCCATAAATGCGTCATCATCATCATCTCATCCGGGCATACTAGGATCATAACCACATATGTCATGAGCTATATATGCCTTGACACGACCTCAAATTCTACTTGTATATCTTCCCAACCATCTATAGAGACCTTTATATGTCAAGTTGGGCATTAGCATGAACCCACATTTCATACAACTCACGTGACATAGTGGGAGCAGCAAAAGTATGAGAAGTAGATGGTTGGGTCTGCTATTGCTCCTTCTCCACTCTTAGGGTGACAACCTACTCATTCAGCTCAGATACTCCACCTCCAATTCCCCAATCCGCTCCTCAAAGTGCCTAAGTTTCTGCCTCAGTAACTTGCTCAAACCTACAAACATGGATGGCGCCCTCTATGGCTGCCACCTCTGCCACAACGGCCGTTTTTGTTTTCTCAGCTCGGCCCAACACTTCGACCCAGGTTCTCAATTCACCCCTCAAGTTGATGGCCCTTGCTTCACTCTGTTTGAGCTCGACCCTTAATGACGCCATCTATGCCAGAAGGTCAGTCCTCTTGGCCATCACTCCCTTGCTCACCTCGAGCTCATACTCCTTAGCCCTTACCTCCCCTCCTCATAAGCTCCTCATCCTTCTCCCTCAACTCTTCATCCTTCTTCTTAAGCCCATCACAAAGCATCTGAAACTGACCGTCCTAGCTAAGTAACTTAACTAGAATTCGGTGCTTATAACGCTACCCTATGTACTTGGATACTATCTTGTTGAAGAGGGCCACCCTTCAATATTCCTGCCGATCATGCTCTATCTCAATGATGAGAGTCTGACATAACAAAAAACACAGGTAAGCAGAAGTAAATTACGCATAAGAAATGAACTAAACTAACCTGAGAAAAGAAAACCTACTCACAAGGTCATTCCATATATACTAAATGACAAATCCACATCCTTCAGCGTCTGCATCATCTTGTTCTCAGAATCCGTATATAGAAAGAGAACCAAAGGCCAGCACAACCCTTTCCGAGTTTGCCAAGAGGTCATAATCTATGGGGATGACTATGTGCCGATCAGGCCCCTTCTTCCTTATCTCCACTTGGGTGAACCTTTCCTCAAAATCTCGTATCTCCTCAGGGTCGACATTGGAACCCGACCCATCTTCTTCTACGAGGACGGTTCTATCCCTTCTGTCCACTATTGATGAGTCGACCCTGGATATTTGTGCAGGTTCCTCTGTGTCATGGGTTCCTTTAACCTTTGATGGCCTCTCCTCCATAACGATAGCTGGCGTGGGAGCAACCTCAATGTCCAGTAAGGGCGCCTCCTTCGCATCCAAAACAATGGGACTTTCTGAACCGGTGTTAGTAGCACCGATCCCTCCAGCCTCCACCCTTTTCCTTTTCCTCGGTACTGCTTCCTCCTCGTTATGAGAAGACTCGTCAATTAGTGGTAGGACGTGATGATTAGAGGTCTCAGCCGAAGTAACAACTACCTGCGGGCAGAATAGCCGAACGAGAGATCTAGAATTTGACCCTCTCGTATAGACTCAGTAGTACGAATTGCATTCCAGCCAAAGCGATCGCCTGGCGGAATGCGGGCACCAGATCCTTCACGTTCTTGGAAGCTCGCCGACCTGGCGAAAAAAGAAAATCACGTTAAAAAGAGTATATGACAATATAGTGATATGCTATGACAAAAACAAAAAGGTCATGGAAATAATAATGAGACTTACTAGTTGAAGGCTTAGGCCCGGACCGCTTGTTAGTCCCATGATGGAGGAGGTGAATCAGCTTGCAGCTGGGAAACTTTGTGAACTTCGCTAGCATCAAAAGACTTTATATAGGTAAGGGGAAAGTTGTGCCGAGTAGACGCCATAAAAGTGATAGAACTCCTCAATAGAGGCAGAGGAATAGAGTAACCCACCAAAAATGGGTAGGCATAGAAAGTGCAATACCCAGGCTGGTGAACTTGTGTCGCATCATTCCCCATCGAATCAATATCGACGTGAGCGAAAATATGGAATTTAGATCGCATGTCAGATATTTCTTTTGACCCATGACTGATAATACCTGCTTAGAATAATAGGTAGGTTCTTTTGGGAAGTCATTTCTGGCCGAGGGCTCCGAGGAACAATTTCCTCCACGGTAGGAAAACATTCGTCTTCAACAACCGTAGGTTCATCGCTACCAGAAGGAGTGGATACCAATAAAGGGTTGCCATAACTATGTAAGAAATGAGAGGGGAGTTTGTCATTTCTACAAGTAACGTGTATACAGTGGAGTGAGAAGAAGGGTATCAACGAGAAAAGAAACCGTAAGATAGAGCTGAAAAATAGAAGGAAATCAGAAGCAAAGGTTAGAGAAGTGCGAAAAGTTTCATTTTTGAATCTCCCTTCCCCTATTTATATGGTATTATGCGCCCATATCGATGCAAGAAATTTTCATTGACACTAAAATTGGAGCAACAAAGACACTGAAGATGACACATTGTATCAGGAAGATACGTAATGATGATCCACATGGTCATGATGTCATCCTATGTCAGCCATGCCAACCACGACCTTGAGACGATCCGTCCTCAATGCGACGTCGATCAATTTAGCTTGTTATCCACGACGGAATGTCTTGTGATTAGATACTGATAAAATTCGCTTATCGAGGACTCCCAATGGGACAAAATCAATAAGCGGAGGGATTAACTGTATGGGTCAAAATTTGGTCTACTTTAGAAAAGGCAGACGGATGAGCTAAGGCCGAGGTCGAAACCAAGCATGTTGTTCAGTGGTGAGGCGTCGCTCTAAGAGAGAGACCAGTGCCAAGGTCAAGTAGAGAACAAACGACTTCAACTTTTAGAATATTCCTATGATTATGAATAGGATTATTCCATTGAATATTCTCCCATATTGTACTTTTTAGGGTTTTCTGGGGATATCCCTTATATCTAGGAAGAGAGAGGAAACAAAAAGGGAATTCAGAACTTTTATGAAAGAACATCTTCTAAAAGAGTTGACTATCAAGAATATACTAAAAGCTTGTCTTGTCTCCTCTGATTGATTCCATTACAAAACACTCCTCTTTTATTCACAAGATCCACAAACATGTTGTTTACTTCCATAGTTCGCTGTCACACGCTATAGTAAGAAGGAGGAATCATCCATCCCATTCAACGTTTGGGTGACAAACTCCTTCTTCTTATATTTAATGTCATTTGTCACATTTATTGTATATTTTCATTCTCATATTTATTCACAATTATTGAGCATTAACTTCACATTCGTTGACTTGAACATGATCCCGTACCTTCAAGTTGTTGAATTTCATATCTAGAATTTATTATTTTTAACTTGAATTCACCTTTGTTTATTTATTAAATTAATTCAACAAAAAATAGATCAAAACTTTTTGGTCAAACACTTCGCTCACTACGTTAGTTGTTATCTAGCAATGGCAAAAATAATTAATTGTTGTTAGAGGTAAACTAGCTAGTGGTTATAAACACGATTTAAACTACAGTTTTTTACGTATTTGAATTATTTACTTTTTACTTCTGTTTGTTTACTTTCTCACAGTAGCTAGCCTAGATAATTAATACTACTACATCATTTCATATCATATGATCTGGAAATATAGATGAAATAAAGAAGATTAGTAGAGACAAAATCTAAACGACTTTTTTGAGTTGTTTAATTAAGAAGAAAAATAAGTTTAGCATAATTGTTAAGATAGGTGATAAAGCAACTGATTTCGAGAAATACTACTCAATGGCAAACAGCTCTTCGAGACTTTAAACAAATTGAGAAAAGTGATGTTTTTGTGCTAACTAGAGATAAGACATCTTGTCATGCAAAAACCTCTTTTTAATGAATAGAAGAAGGATGTTGTATTTACCTTAAGAGACAACATGATTAGGTACTTGTCATGCTCTTCTAATTCCCTTTTCTAATCATTATGAATATTACCATCATTAATACCATCATCACATGCCTAGTTGCCCCTCTCATATATATTATGAACCTGGGATGCTGTTCGGATGCTGCCAAATATATAGGCAAATTAAAATGTCTTCAAACAAAATTGCATTAGTTGATGATGATCACCAATGATGCATCCTCCAACAATGATTACAGTACATTACCACATGCATCATGTTTTTCCAGTATATTCTTTCAACATCAAAAATTGTAGCGAGATAAATATGATCATGTTATAAAACAATAAAAGAACAAGAGCAATATTGCAGAGAAAGAGAGAGAAAATTCTTATTGAATTTGGGGTGGTTTACAATGGGGTAAGACCCCTCTATTTATAGGAAGAGAAATTACTTTGGCTTAAAGTAAAACTCTCTACAAGATAGACATTCACTCTAATTAGAATTCTATTCTTAACACTCCCCCTTGAATATCTACTCAATAAATAATGTGCCTCGTTAAAACCTTTAACTAAAATAAAACCCAATGGGAAAAAAATTCTAGAAAAGGAAAAAGAGTACACATGTTTAGAAATGCGTCTATTGGTTGCCTCGTTAAAAACCTTACAAGGAAAACCCAGTGGGACAAAACCTTGAAAGGGAAAAAGAGTGCAACGCGCATTAACTCCCCCTGAAAAGAGCATCAATTCACATCCTTGAGCCTTCGCATTCCAATCTTGTGTACCAGCTTCTTGAAGGTTGACTTTGGTAGAGATTTTGTGAACAAATCAGCCATATTATCACTTGAATGAATCTGTTGCACATTGATATCACCATTCTTTTGAAGATCATGTGTGAAAAATAACTTTGGTGAAATATGCTTTGTTCTGTCTCCTTTTATGAATCCTCCCTTCAATTGGGCTATGCATGCTGCATTGTCTTCATACAAAATCGTGGGTAGTTTGTCACATTTCAAACCACATTTGTCTTGAATATGATGTATTATAGACCTCAACCACACACACTCTCGACTTGCTTCATGAATAGCGATTATCTCAGCATGATTAGATGAAGTAGCCACAATTGATTGCTTAGTCCATCGCCAAGATATGGCAGTGCCTCCACAGATAAACACATAACCTGTTTGAGATCGAGCCTTGTGTGGGTCAGATAAATATCCAGCATCAGCATAACCAACAAGATCAGGACTGCAATTGTTGCTATAAAATAAGCCCATATCCGTAGTCCCTTTTAGATACCGCAATATATGCTTGATTCCATTCCAATGTCTCCTTGTGGGAGCAGAGCTATATCTTGCTAAGACATTAACTGAAAAAGTTATGTCAGGCCTTGTAGTATTTGCAAGATACATTAGAGCGCCAATTGCACTAAGATATGGTACTTCATGACCAAGTAGCTCTTCATTCTTTTCTTACGGTCGGAATGGATCCTTATTCACATCAAGTGATCGAACAACTATCGGAGTACTTAAAGGATATGCTCCATCCATGTAAAACCGTTTCAATACCTTTTCTATATAGGCAGATTGATGAACAAAAATTCCGTTTGCCAAATATTCAATTTGCAAACCAAGACATAATTTTGTCTTTCCGAGATCTTTAATCTCGAATTCCTTCTTTAAATAATCGATTGCCTTTTGGAGTTCTATGGGAGTTCCAATAAGGTTTATGTCATCGACATATACGGCAAGTACAACAAATTCCGATGTTGTTTTCTTTATAAAAACACATGGGCAAATGGCATCATTTATATAGCCTTCCTTTAATAAATACTCACTAAGACGATTATACCACATTCGTCCTGATTGCTTTAGACCATACAAAGATCTTTGCAATTTGATTGAAAACATTTCCCGGGACTTTGAATTGTGAGTGTTTGGCATTTTGAATCCATCGGGAATTTTCATGTATATCTCATTATCAAGTGAGCCATAAAGATAGGCAGTAACCACATCCATTAAATGCATGTCAAGCTTTTCAAGGACAACAAAACTAATGAGATAACGGAAAGTTATAGCATCCATTACGGGTGAATATGTCTCCTCATAATCGACACCAGGCCTTTGAGAAAATCCTTGTGCAACAAGGCGTGCCTTATAACTTTGTACCTTGTTTTTCTCCTTTCTCTTGCGTACAAAGACCCATCTATAGCCAACAGGCTTAACACCATTAGGTGTTTCAACTATAGGCCCAAAAACTTCACGTTTTGCAAGTGAATTCAATTCTGATTGGATTGCTTCTTGCCATTTTGGCCAATCAAGTCTTTGTTGACATTCTCCAACAAATTGAGGTTCAAGATCCTGACTTTCTTGCATAATGCTAGATGCAACATTATATGCAAAGACATAATCCACCACTATATCCACTCGATTAAAATTTGTCTCAATATCGATTGGATTTATTGATAGTTCCTTATTTTCCTGGGTCTCGGGCTCAATGTATTCTTCATGAATCTCAGAATTTATTAAATCGTGAATTTTCTCATGAGATTCTTTCGTAGTGTCATTTTGATAATTTTCTTTCCTTTTTCTAGGATTTCGATCTTTGGAACCTAATGGCCTACCACGTTTTAGGCGTGCTTTCGACTCATTAGATTTGACACTAGAAGATTGTCCAATAGGGACATCAGTACGGATTGGAACATTCGCTGCGGGGATGTGAGATTTTGTTATCCTTTTCAAGTCCATGAATGGGTCAGGCATTTGATTTGCTATTCTTTGCAAATGGATAATATTTTGCACCTCTTTTTCACAAATAGAGGTATGTGGATCAAGATGAGATAATGATGAATTTTTCCACAAAATTTTCCGTTTGGTTTCACCAACTTCTCCCCCTAATTTTGGGAAAAGTGTCTCATCGAATCGACAGTCTGCAAATCGTGCAGTGAACAAATCCCCTGTCAATGTTTCGAGGTAGCGAATAATGGAGAGCGATTCAAACCCAACATATATTCCTAACCTTCTTTGCGGACCCATTTTGGTGCGGTATGGCGGTGCTACAGGCACATATACTGCGCATCCAAAAATTCTTAAATGGGATATATTAGGTTCATGACCCAAAACTAATTGCAACGGGGAATATTTGTGATAATTCGTCGGTCTGAGACGAACTAGCATTGCTGCATGCAAAATGGCGTGACCCCAAACCGAAGTGGGCAGCCTCGTTTTCATGAGTAATGGTCTTGCAATCAACAGCAGACGTTTAATTAAAGATTCTGCAAGACCATTTTGAGTGTGAACATGAGCTACAGGATGTTCCACTTTTATCCCAATTGATAAGCAATGATCATTAAATGCTTGGGATGAAAACTCAGCAGCATTATCTAGTCTAATAGACTTAATTGGATTATCAGGAAATTGTGCTCGTAATCGAATTATTTGTGCCATTAATTTTGCAAGCGCAAGTTTGCGTGATGACAATAGGCACACATGAGACCATCTAGAGGATGCGTCTATTAAGACCATAAAATATCTAAAGGACCCACTAGGTGGGTGAATAGGTCCACAAATATCCCTTTGTATACGTTCCAATAACGTAGATGACTCAGTTCCAACCTTTGTTGGTGATGGTCTAATAATTAACTTGCCTTGATAACAAGAAGTGCAAGAAAATTCATTATTTAAAAGAATCTTTAAATTCTTTAATGGATGCCCATATGAGTTTTCTATAATCCGTCTCATCATAATTGATCCAGGATGTCCCAATCGATCATGCCAAAGTACAAAAGTATTGGAATCAGTAACCTTTTGGTTTACTGTGGAATGTGCCTCAGTTGCACTAATTATTGTCCAATACAGGCCACAAGATAAAGATGGGAAGTTCTCAATAACCCTCTTTTGGCCAGAGACATTCTTTGTAATGATGAGGTATTAAAGATTATTCTCATCTATTGTCTCAATATGATATCGATTTTGACGGATATCTTTAAAACCCAACAAGTTCCTCTTGGACTTGGAAGAGAACATTGCATTCTCTATGATAAATATTGTTCCTTTAGGCAGAGTTATAGTTGCTCTTCCGGAGCCTTCAATCAATTTACTACTACCAGAAATTGTAGTAACATCTGCCTTACACATACTTAAATGAGAAAAATATTTCTTCTCATTGAATATCGTATGTGTGGTACATGAATCAATTAAACAAATATTTTTACAATTGGACGTTGATCCAAGTTTGCTTTGTGAGATATCCATATTTGCTTCCCATGGTTTAACATTAGATAGTTTACACAACAAGTACGAATGTGGTATCAAAAGAACGAATAATGACTATAGTAGCACAAGTATCGCAAATTATTTTTTGATAGACAAGATTCATTATTATATAGTACAATAAATTATGTTACAACCAGTATGGATAAAAATATTTGGATGAAAGCTGCAATATAGGTGTTAATGGTAACCAAAACACGCTAGTAGAAAGTTTGCATAACACAGTTATTGTAATATCATAATGTTACAAATAAATCTATTAATGTAATGTACTGTAAAAACTATCTAATTTCGTTCACAAAGGAATATGTATACGGAATATTTTAACAACAATTGTGACATATCCATGCACATCTCGATAACATAAGATAATTGAAAGATGATTAAATTTGATAAACAGTACATACATTCCATAAACATTGTTTATTTAACATAACTATTAAGCAATTATCATTTTAATGTGTTAATTAAAAAAATGCATGGACTAAAATGATGATTTGTTGATGTGTCACATTAATAAACTATCAAAAATAATTGCTACACAAAACTAAGTTAAATACCATACACTAGCCTAGCTACACAGTGTATGTTATGGAACAGGACGGTAAGTAGTTAAATGCAGCCAACAAGTATATATATGAGTGTACGCATCATACAGTAACAGAATTGAAATCAAAATTATGATTATGCGTTATTACAGTGGTAATAAATTGAGCACGCATAGATGTATATAAAGGTACTAAAAATTAAGTGTTGCTACAGATAAAATTGCATAGAAATAATTGAAATTGTTAAATAAAAAAAATATTTTAAGTTCATGTATACCTCATTTATTATAAATAACCATCTTGTATTAAATCATCAGATTTATCTTCATTATTTTGTGTGAAGTAAGTGTAATATTGGTTAAAAATTATTCGTACTGGTAATGTACAAAAGTAGTTTAGCGTTGCGTTATGAGTAGATATTATACAATCTGAGTCAGTAAACAATATTAAACAAATATGAGTGTAATTACAAAACTTAGCTTTACTAGCTTAAAGCAGAAAATATAAAATTTGAACCATATCACAATAATAGATAACTTATGTAAACTATGATAATTGTTTATTCATTAACTACTACGAATAAGTAAAAATAAAAATATCAAACTGCTCAATCTTCATTAACCATGGATCCATCACCGATCAAGTGATCTATTTTCCCCTCAGGGTGCTCAAAGAAGTCTGCCACATCCAAGTGGGTGATGTCAAAATTATTGTCAGAGACAAAATTGGTTTCAGGGCCTTTACTCTTTAGAGATGCTTGATAAAGCTCAACCAAATGTCTTGGTACACGGCAAATTTTTTCCCAGTGCCCTTTTTCCACCGCAACGATAAAAGATAAGTGGATCTTTGTCTGTGAGATATTCAATTTTCAAACCTTCATCAAGGTGATGGCACAAGAAAATCAAGGCCTTAGCACAGTCTTGGGTGGATGCATTATTTCTGTCTTTAATGACGTCTCCAAGACCCATTGCATCCAAATGGATTTCAGCATCCAACACCCATGTCATGTAGTTCTTGCCCGAAATTTCAAGGGCAACAAACTTTCTTTTCATAATGTCAGACATAATTAAAACAAAATTAGGAGGAGAAAAAATACCTTAATTTTCTTAAAGAGATTCTTGAGATAGTAGAGCTTCGTGCTGATAACGTGTTATAAAACAATAAAAGAACAAGAGCAATATTGCAGAGAAAGAGAGAGAAAATTCTTATTGAATTTGGGGTGGTTTACAACGGGGTAAGACCCCTCTATTTATAGGAAGAGAAATGACTTTGGCTTAAAGTAAAACTCTCTACAAAATAGACATTCACACTAATTAAAATTCTATTCTTAACAGATCCCTTATCATATCTTTAATCAAAGATCTCTTGTTCGTATAAGTACTTCAAAATTAGCCGGTAGCCAAAAACGGTTATCGAACTCCGATAAAAATGGGAAAAAAGTTATTCCTTCTTCCTTATCTATTTGATCACTTGGTCAATTTACCAAAAACAAATATAGCAAGATATTGTTTGAAGTTTCGGAGTTTTTGGATTTGCATGCTCAATATTTTGAGTTTTTTACTAAGTTGGTGGTTTGATTTTATGCGGGAGTAATGATTTTAATTGCAAAGGTTAAAACTAACTAACTACTCTCAGTAATAAATGGATATAGGGAGTTGGATATTTTGCAAAATAACTCACTATTAGAAATTCAGGAAAAAGTGACTTAAAAAAATGACAAAATTGATCTGGTAGCTATATTGATGGTCCATTTTATTTAGGAACCAAATTTGGTCGCTAATTAGCGATCACTTTTGGTCTCTACTCTAAATGGACAAATTTTTTCGGATGTTGACTATAGAGACCAACTTTGGTCGCTATATTAATTTAATAATATAAATTTTGCGAACAAAGTTGGTCTCTAAATAAAAAAAATATTATTTATTTATTTATTATTGATCGTTAAAAAGCAACCAACTTTGGTCTCTAATCCAAAAATTATATTTTAAAATATGAAAATTAGAGACCATTATTGGTCGCTATTTTATTTAATTATTTATTTATTTTATTAGTTTATTGACCATCTTTGGTCCCCAATAACATGAATTTAATATAATTTTTAAAAAATAGCGATCAAATTTGGTCTCTATATTAGCAGAATCTTTTTTAATGAGATAGCGACCAACGTTGGTCGCTTTTTTAAGAAATCTGGGAAAATAGCGACCAAAGTTGGTCGCTATTTTCCAAAAAAAATTTAAAACTTGAAAAACGACCAAATAGAGACCAACTTTGGTCTCTTTTCTGTGTATTATTTTTGTAGAAACTGCCTGTTTTGGCAGCTACACCACCTGCCAGTCATACCAAAATCCTAACAAGTAACAACAACAACAATTCAAACAACGATTAGAATAATAATACCAAGCAATAACCCAACAACAACACAAAAATAACATTAAAAGCTACTTTAAAACACATAAAGTTTTAATTTCAATGCAACTACCAATGGAAAACATTCAAACTACCAAGCTATTATGTTAACTCTTATAACAACCCAATGGAAAACAAATTGTATTTGTCTAGTTAAAATTATCTACATTCATTGTTTGGTACATCAATGTAATCAATCGTCTGATGAACTTTCATCATAATCATCATGGTATTGAGAAGGGTCTACTTGGCGATGACGGGAAGAATGATCACGGGGAGGAGGGGAGGAACGGCCACTTCGAGGACGGGACGAACAAGCCCAGGGACGGTCAGCCTCTAGCGTTGATGGCCGAGACCGAGGAATCGAAAAAGATCCAGCTAGGAGATTTTTTATCTGCTGTTGCATGTTCTGGCACTGAGTGACCACACCAACATACTGAGCATCTCTAAGCTTTTCTCTTTTCTTGGACTCTTCTAGCTCGGGTGTGAGCTTTGACACAGTCTCCTGCAAAGAGGAGAGGCTTTCCCCATCAAGTTGCTCGGCTTGCATGGAAGTCCCTATTGCTTGCATTCCACATCTATAGCAATGGAATGTCCTAGTAGGAAGGCCGTATACCTTCCCGCATTTTAGACCGCCTGCATTCCGCGTCCATAGTATTTCAATATCCTCAGCCGAAAGTTCGAATGGATCGCCCGACTCACTAGGTGGCTGGCTGCGTATGAATTCATCAGCTTCAACTCTGAAGCGATTCTATAAGAAAAAGTAAATTGAATTAGTATTTCAAAATTTATATAAAAGTAAATGAAAATATTTAATTAAAAGTGAAAACACACATGTACATTCGAGGCACGTCCCTCGACCCACATTTCTTCATCCATCTCTTTCTTCTTCTTCACAATATGAGTCTCCTTGAATAGCTCATCTTGGTTCATCAGACGGCCCAACTTCTTTTCCTGAAACTCATAAATTTTAATTAATAAATAGAATAGATATACTTTAAAAATTAAAATATATTAGGCAATTACGTACCATTCTAATTTTAATTGTCCCCTGGCTGACCGTACCTCCGGTGTGCAAGGATCCTCCATTCTCAGATGCCCAGCTTTCTTCTCCTTTTCGCTCTTCTGTATGAACTCTGCATTAAGCCATTGCCTTTGCAAATCATCCCAATACTCCTGAAGCAACCACCCAGGCTACTGGTTCAGCTGTCTAGCTATGGAGAAAGCATGCGACAACCGCTTACGATCTTTGAGATTAAAATTTGCAGCCACGTCCGCGATATACTGGCATTCCCATACATACTTGCTCTGTATTTCAAAATTTAAATATTATATGTAAATATACTAAATATAAATAATTATACTGCTTAAAAGAACATTTATACCTTAATGTTCATTGAAAATTGCCTCCTTCACTAAGAATAGGAATTCACGCCAAGGCGCATAAGGGGCATCATAAAGCTTTCTAGTTTCTTTGGTGATTATCCTCGTAGTAATATTACTCGGGAGGAACCTGCAATTTAATAAATAAAATAAATTAATATCTTAGTAAAAATTGTACAAAATAATAAACATATAAATAACAAATAACTGTTACCCATCACCCTCAGGGACTATGATCATCCTGCCATACTAATCATAATTCAACTCCTCATCAGCAGCAGCAGCAGCAGCAT
Organism: Nicotiana benthamiana; assembly: GCA_034376525.1. Taxonomy (NCBI): domain Eukaryota; kingdom Viridiplantae; phylum Streptophyta; class Magnoliopsida; order Solanales; family Solanaceae; genus Nicotiana; species Nicotiana benthamiana. Next base: position 12,546,387 of record CM067331.1, on the reverse strand, counting down.
CATCATCATCCGGAACATGTGTATCAGAGGCATGTGTGGACGGAGTAGGGGGGTCAGAGCTACTATTCCGCAAGCGAAGGCCTCCAATAGGTGGAGTGGCTGATGACGATAGATGTGATCCCTGTGACTGCGACATAGCTGCACGGATCACATGTCGCTGTGATACTGACTGCTATGACCGGAATGGCTGTGAGACTAATGGATTTGATCCCTGTGGCAGTGAAATGGATCGATGTGATCCATGTGATGCTGCTGGGTGGGATGCCCGTGGCTGTGAGGCTGGTGGATTGTATGTCGGACGCACAGTCTGATGGCCCTGTAAAGAAACACTTGGGGTCTGCACAAAGGTGTATGGCTGGTGATGCTGTGGCAGCTCAGTATAGCCATGGGCTAGAGGCTATGGCATAGTGACAGGCAAATCTGAAGAATGTGGAAAAGATTGAAAAGTACTATCTTCTACCCTCCTCTTTTGCTTCCTAGCCTTTTCTTTTCCCCGAGAAGCACTACCTTCATTGTTACCTCGACCTTTGCCTATCATCTGCATAAGATAATGCATAATTTAGATTGAAACATATAAGGAAACTATCTATAAATGAGAGGTATCGAAGAAACCAACTTTTTAAAGCTCATCGACGTATTCTTCCTCGTCATAGATTTCTTCTTCCTCACTAGTTTGAGCTTCATCATTTGATTCTTCTTCGTCGTTTTCGATAATTCTTACTTCATTTATGTCAACTTCTTCTATATGTTCAGGATGTTCCATCATTTTCTAAAAGTTTGTCCATTATTTCGTGAACACTGGAGATATCATTTTGATATGCAACATCCAACACATTCTCGACTTTGACCCTACCTACAACCTTAGTTTTGATTACAACCCACCAATCGGCCATATTCTGCCAAAATGGATAAGGAGCATAATACACTTGCCTAACATTATGTGCAATTACAAAAGGATCGTATCGATCATACTCCCTCGTATGATTAACCTAAATTATGTTGTATTGATTGTGAACTCTCGTACCTCTTGTTGGATTTGGGTCCAACCACTTGCATCTAAAGAGAATAATTTTCTTAAATAGCCTACTTGAATATTTTAGTTCTATTATTTCTTTGACCACACCATAATAATCAATATCTCCAACTTGGTTGCCATCACCACCTTGAACCCACACCCCATTGTTGTTGTATTTTTAACTTTTAAAGCAACCCTCTGTATGAAACTTATAATCATTCACAACGTACTTGGAATATGTTGTGACCTCAACCCCAGGTCCCCAGGATATATCTTTCAAAACTTTATTTACACCATTATTTGAATCATTTACCTACATATTGTTTACAAAATTCATAAGACAGCGTAACTTTCAATCATTGTTTACCTACATAGAGTTAGAATATTTTAAGGATATACTTACAAATTGTTTGAACCACCTAGGAAATGTCGCATATACAACATCTTGGCCAAATTGACCCATGAAGTGACTGTGACACATCAAATATTTTTAGTAGTTGCATTGAGATGTAATCACAGTGAAGTTTTTATTTTGATAACTATTAAATCAATACTTACTTGAGAAATGGTACTACTTCGAGACAATTTAGCAACACATGAAGTGTAGCTGACTTGAACTCCATATCACTCAAACTTCTCTTTCTACCATCCTTAGAACATCGGCCTGGTTGATTGAATATGGACATAGGTGGATATAATGGATCATTCGTAAGGTCGACCGTGTTCCTGTTGCGCCTATTTCTAGCACATGGCCCGTTGCTCTCAAAATAATAAGAACAAAAATGAGAAGTTTCCTTTGCAAGATAAGCTTTGCATATAGATCCTTCAATTCTATTCCTCTACTTAACAAATTGTTTGCATTTGCCAATTGTCCTGCATAACTTCGGGTGAGCCAAAAGCATTCAAATAAAATAGAAAATTATATATAGACTATAGTATTACCTCTCAAAGTGATACATCCATCTGCATTGAACATGCCCTCCAAGTCGTGCCTCGTGTACAAGGTGGATTGGAAGGTGTTCCATCACATCAAAGAACCCACATGGAAATATCTTTTCCATCTTACCCGAAGTTACACGAATGTTCTGATACCTCCAGCGTAGGTTTTCTTCCCTTAATATGGAAGAACACAAGTCTTTCAAAAACAAACTAATCTCAGTGATGGGTTTCCAGATTCTTTCAGGAAAATCAGAAAATGCAACAAGAACTAGGGTCTCCATGAAAACATGACGGTAATGACTTTTCAAATGGCTCAACTTCCCTACCTCCATATCAAGTTTTTTCTAAAAATCCGACTCATAACCCTCAGGCATCTTCAATTTCGTTACCCAATCACAAATCTGCCGCCTTTCCTCCAAAGTGAATGTGTAACTTGCTTTGGGCTTGAATAACTTACCATTGTTTGTTGTCTGCAAGTGTAATTCAGGCCGCATGCAATATTCTTGTAAGTCCAGTCTAGCCTTCGGGTTATCCTTTGTCTTACCTTTAACATCCATCACTGTGTTGAATAAATTGTCAAAATAGTTCTTCTCAATATGCATGAAATCAAGGTTGTGACGGAGAAGATTATCCTTCCAATAAGGCAACTCCCAAATTATTACTCTGTTTGGTCCAATTATGAATAACACCATATCCGGGGAATCTGTGCGGTGAAACTTCAGTAACCTTACTGTAGTTCTGGACCCTCTCCCGAATTTCCTCACCTAAACGTATCGGAGGTGGATAATCATATTCCAGTTTATTCTTTTTGAAAGCATTTTTCATCCTTCTAAACTCATGACCCTCAGGTAAGAATTGACGATGACAATCAAACCATGATTGCTTTCGGCCATGTTTCAAAGTGAACGCTTTACTATTTTCCATGCAGTAAGGATAAGCTAGATTCCCAGCAGTCATCCACCCAGACAATATTCCATACGCAGGAAAATCATTAATTGTCCACATTAAATTATCACGCAAATTGAAATTCTGCTTGGTTGGTATGTCATATGTTTCAACACCATCCTACCACAATTGTTTTAGCTCATCAATCAAAGGTTGCAAATATAGATCTATCAAACTTTTCGGATTACGTGGACCGGGAATAATACAACTTAAGAATATATATGGACTAGTCATCCATAACCTGGGTGGTAGATTATAAGGTGTAAGAAAGACGGGCCAACATGAATACGGTGTCGCAGATACAGAAAAAGGCGTGAAGCCATCCGCACACAGACCTAACTGAATGTTCCTTGGTTCACTAGCAAAATCTGGATATGTCCTATCAAAGTGCTTCCAAGCTTCTCCATCTGAAGGATCGCACATAACACCAGGTGGTATTCTATTTTCAATGTGCCATCTCATATGAGGAGCAGAACTCATCGAAGCATATAACCTCTTTATCCTAGGTATAAGAGGTAAATAATGCATCGCCTTGATAGCGACCATTTTTTGAAAGCCTCTTCAAACGAGGCTTTCCGCAAAATTTACAACATCTTAAATTTGCATCATCTTTATAATATAACATGCAACAATCTTCACAACAATCAATTCTCATTGACAAAAGTCCTAACTTTGAAACTAATATCTTTTCCTTATAGAAATCACCAAGTAATTCGATTTCCTCGTCAACTAGTTCACGCATAAGGTCAATGAAAGAATCCATGACTGCTTGAGAAATATTCCAATCAGATTTGATTCTTTAAAATTTAACTGCAACACACAACTCAGAGTGAGGACGTCCTTTACGTAGTGGACGACTAGCTTCATCTAACTGTTCATAAAAATGTCTTGCTTCATCGTTAGGAGTTTGTTCAACATTTTCATTGGGCTCACCCTCAAAGTGCATTCCAAAAGCATTCGTAACCATATCATGCATTCTGGAATCACTATATCTATTCTCTCTTGACCTGCTACTTTCACCAACAACTAAGTTATGAAATCTCTCCATAATTAGTCCACACAAAGTAATTCGCTATAAACCCCTTCCTATAAAGATGAACCTTAACATCCTCCGATTTTCCAAACTTCATACAGTCGCACTTGACACAAGGGCACCTAATTACTCCTTCTTTTATGTATGGCGGAAGTGGCATTGCAGGTTTAGTAAAGTCCTCAACCCCTTCTAAAAAATCCTTCTGCAATCCCGCCGATTAGGATAATTTCGATTGTACATCCAAGAACAATGTTCCATCAATTTAAATAAAGCAAGAACAAATTGAATTAGTTAATTCATATCCTAAAAGTTCAATTCATTAACTAAAAGTTCAATTCATATCCAAAAAATTTAATACATTAGTTTGAGTTCTCTTAAGAACCATAAATTAATAATATAAGGTAGTTCCTAATTTCTCCCTTAAGTTCATAATTTATACCAAACCCTAATACTAAATAGACAAAAACACTAACCAATTACATAAAATTGTATCGCAAAAATTGTAAATTAAAAAGCTAACAAGGTAGATTACTAACCTTGGTAGATGAAAAATAGAATAAAAAAGCTTTTCAAATGGTTCTCCGGCGGACAGTGGCAGCGGCGGTGGTGGCACAACGATTTCAACAGCGGCGAATCGGAGAGGGAGGACTTCAACAACGGCGGTTCCGGCGGTGTTGGCACAAGGTCACAATGGTAGCGCTGGGTGGGGAGATTGATTTGTGTGAGGGAAATAGAGAAGGGGAGTAGAGAGAGTTTGGGGATTTGAAAATGAAAATAAGATTTTGGGAGGGGAAACCCGATTTTGAGATCTTGTATTAAAAAAAGCGACCAATTTTGGTCGCTAATTTGGTAGCTATATAAGTATTGATTGTTTGACAAAATTAGCGACCAAAGTTGATCGCCATTTTTGACCGTTTGACCAAAAAAGCGATCAAATTTGGTCGCTATATTTCAAAATAAATAAATGAAATATTTTTTTTGTTTTCATACTAGATATATATATATATATATATATATATATATATATATATATATATATATATATATATATATTACATACTACTAAAGCGACCAAAGTTGGTCGCCTTTTGGTCAAACAGTCAATATTAGCTATACATATATATAGTTTAAATTGAATTAAAATCCTAATACACTTATACTTAGTGCATAGTATAGCATAAGTACATATATTATATATATATATATATATATATATATATATATATATATATATATATATATAAGTTGTATTCGACACTTACACTATACTATGCATTAAGTATAAGTGTATTAGGTAATACCATATAGAATACATCTTATATATATATATATATATATATATATATATATATATATATAATATATGTACTTACTCTATACTATGCACTAAGTATAAGTGTAATAGGTAATATCATATGGAATACAACTTATATATATAATATATATACTTACGCTATATTATGCACTAAGTATAAGTGTATTAGGTAATACCGTATCGAATACAGCTTATATATATATACGGTATATGTACTTATACTTATACTATGCACTAAGTATAAGTGTATTAGGTAATACTGTATCGAATAAAACTTATATATATATATATATATATATATATATATATATATATATATATTTATATATACGGTATATGTATTTATACTTATACTATGCACTAAGTATAAGCGCATTAGGTAATACCGCAGACAATACAGCTTATATATATATATGTATATGTATATATATATATATATATGTATATATATATATATTCGATACGGTATTACATAATACACTTATAGTTAGTGCATAGTATTGCGTAAGTACATATATTATATATATAGGCTGTATTCGATACGGTATTACCTAATACACTTATACTTAGTGCATAGTATAGCGTAAGTACATATATTCGTATTTGATACGTTATTACCTAATACGCTTATACCTAGTGCATAGTATAGCGTAAATACGTATATTATATATATAAGCTGTATTCGATACGTTATTACCTAATACACTTATATTTAGTGCATAGTATAGCGTAAGTTCGTATATTAGATGTATAAGATGTATTCGATACGATATTACCTAATACACTTATACTTAGTGCATAGTATAAGTATAAATACATATATTATATATATAAGCTGTACTCGATACAGTATTACCTAATACACTTTTTTTTTTACTTAGTGCATAATATAGCATAAGTATATATATATATATATATATATATAAAAGCTGTATTCGATACGGTATTACCTAATACACTTATACTTAATCCATAGTATAGCGTAAGTACATATATTATATATATATATATATATATATATATATATATATATATATATATATATATATATATATATATAAGCTGTATTCGATACAATATTACCTCATGTATACTTATATTTAGTGCATAGTATAGCGTAAGTACTTATATTATATATATAAACACACACGCCCGCTACGTAGTACTATTCATCCCTTTTATTACAAAAGTATTAACTACTTACATTTATATTATTTACATACTAAATACAAATGTGATTTTTAATTTTGACCATATAGAGACCAACTTTGGTCACTAACTTTAAATTAATTTAATTTAGCGACCAAAGTTGGTCACTAACTGTACATGATTTTAATTTAGAGACCAAATTTGGTCATTAAAATTAAATCAGATTTATTTATATTTTATATAATATTTATAAAAAATAAAAATTGTTAAACGTTGGAATTGGGTCCCACATTGGCGACCAACGTTGGTCTCTAGTTCACTAAGCGACCAACTTTGGTCGCTAAACTCTGAATTATATTTATTTATATTTCATAATTTTTTTAAATAAATATATATTTATTGAAATATTATATCTGGGTCCCGCTTTAGCGACCAAACTTGGTCGCTAACTTCTTATCCTTCAGTTAGCGACCAACTTTGGTTGCAAGTTTTAAATTATATATATTTATATTTTATAAGTTTTATAAAATAATAATAAAATTACTAAAAAAACTTTTATGGGTCCCACTTTTGCGACCAATGTTGGTCGCTAAACTCTGAATATCTTTGACCAAGCTAGTCTGATCAGTCCAGTCAACAGTTTGACTAACTTTGCGTCCAAATAGCGACTAAATTCGGTCGCTAAATTATTTCAAATGTTTTTTTATTATTTTCGTCAGTTTGACGACCAACTTTAGTCGCTTTTTTTTGACAGACCAAATTTGGTCGCCATTTTTAATCGCTTTTTGACCGAATTCTAATAGTGATTGGTCAACTTATTATTCAAGTGATTACATGAACAAATTACAATGACTAAAGCTTTGCGTGCCCTAATTAGCTTGGATCAACCCTGATAATAGGAGAATAATGTTTGCTTTTACAAGATTTGACATGGTTACTGTTTTTTTTTTTTTGTTAATTTGTTAATTTGTCATATATCTGCTACATTCTTTCGCTTTAGTCGTTTATAATTCCATAGTTTTACTTAAAAGGTAATTATGTTTAAATAATTATAGGTTTTAGGTGAAGGGTAATCATAAACTATATTAGGGGCTGCACCTGATCATGAAGGAAAAAAATGGAGTGATTAAAGGAAAAAAAACTAATCAGAGGGGCTAATCTACATTGGGTTAAGAACGTGGTCAATTGACTGTCCTTTGTCGAAAAATTTAACTGTATATATATACAAGTAATTACGTTTTAGAGGTATATACATATATTAAACACTCTTTGCTATTTTGAATACCATTGGAGAAATTTCTAATTTCGTCACCCTAGAACATATTCGATGCAAATACAATGGCTCTTTTTATTTTTCTTTCATGCATATAAAGTGGAATTTTTCTCACTATCGGAGTCATGATTTATAGCAAGCAAATGATTAATATGGAATGATGTATGATTAATGTGGTGAAAAAATGGTTGACCATTTCTAACCATAGAAGGAAAAAGAAGAGAAAAAGAATAAAGTTGGTCATAAACTGGTGGAACATACCCATCATTCTAATAGCTTCGAGTACTCCCTTTTTTCGAGTAAAATATTTTTCTGTAAGCGTTTAAAGAGACTGGACCCTCGAGGAGCTGGAGCTTGGAATGGAAGATGTTTTATTTTTTTTGAGGTTTTTACGAGATATTGGATATTTTTTTGGGACCCGACTAATTTAATTTCGCGCTTTAGGAAAGATTGTCTCCCCTTCTTACTCTTCCCCTTGGAGTAGTCCCACCGTTGGAGTTATAGGAAATTAAAAGAAAGAGACACTTATTTACTCAAAGGACTTTCAAGAATACCCTAATGAGTAAGTTGATTGGCAATTTAAAATGAACAGTAGTCATTGAATATTCAATCTCATTTCAACAACTTAGTATGTCAAGATTTCAAAATGGACTATAATTCTTCAAAAGATTGATCAGAACACAAAATGGCCTACTTGATCTATTCTTAAATTCTGTAATTGATGCATGAAAAAACCCTTGCCATCATTTCGATTGTGGGTGCATGATTGAAAACAACTTCTGCCATTAATTGAGATGGATCTTTTGTTTTCATTTTTCTTTTATGTTGAGCAATGATGAGAAATGTTTGACCAAGTTTTGCTTTACATATACGTCTTTCCTCGTGTGGTCTACTCAATCATGAAGTTTTTTGGAGACAAAGGCAATTCCACTTTAGATAGTAGTAATATATTTCATGCTAGGATGAAATTTCTAGATTTATCATCATTAAAATAGGGACAAATGAGCTCAAAACACGAGATGAAATGGACATTACTAATGGCTTTAACCAGCCTCTGCACAAGCTGATGCTCTGAGATGGCAAAAGGGAATTATGGAATCCCATTCCACTTCTTTTAATTCCTCTTGATACTTATGAACTGATACTTTAAAATTCTCCAATTTGAAATATAGACCATCTTTACTCCTGCCATGTTTCCTTGATTTTGCTCTTTTATTTGGTGTTGGAGTTAGGAAAAAAAAAATTGTTTCTCGCAGATTTCATTGAGTACCTAAAGTTGAATAATACATTAATAATCTCTGAATAATTTCTTGCGCTATAACCTTTAGCTCTTTATGTTGGTACTAGTACTATTAATGTAACTATGTCTCATTCTCAAGCAAGCGGGGAGCGTGGGACATCTTCCAAGGTGGATACTACTATTGTATAAAAAGTGCTAGCTGAGATAGTTACCATCGAGCCTCTGATTATGCATTAAACCATGAAATGAACTATTATCAGTTGTGTTATGACGTACATTCGCATCTGTCATCGACTCATGGTTTTGGGCTACAAGAGTTGGGCCCAAAAGTATACCGAAGGTGGACTGAGCTGGAGTTCTTAGGTCCTGAATATTGGGTTTCTTATTTGTTAGGAACTGTACAAGCCGGGAGAAATTCAAAAATAGCCAAAGTTATTAATGGTAGTTGAAAAAAAGCCATAATTCAAAAGTAATTGAATTTAGCCACTTCTCATAAAAAGATAAATTTAAACGAAAATATTATTCATAATTCGGAAAATATTCCAGCATAATATACTAGAATTCCTATATATTATACTGGAGTTCCATGATATTTGTGTTTTGGCTTGTGTCTCCCTTTTGGTAGTTATTTATGGTAGTTACTGTATTATATTATTGCATGCTATTTTATTTATGTTTCTTATGTTTAGATAATTATTTACGCTATTTCTGCTGGAGTTACTAATGCCCTTTTGTTTTTGTCTTTCCTTTCCTTTACAGAGCCGATGGTCGATTGGAAACAGCCTCTCTGCCCTTTCGGGTAGGGTAAGGCTCGTCTACATATTATCCTCCCCAGATCCCACTTTGTGGGACTATACTGGGTAGTTGTTGTTGTTGTTGTTGTATACTGGAGTTCCAGTATACTATATTGGAATTCCAGTGTAATATGTTAGAATTTCATGCATAGGTGCTCCAATCTCCAGTATATTATGCTGATAATTTCCGCGTATTTGAGTCCAATATGATATACTAGAAGGTGAAAGCTCAACTACATTTGACCTAAGTTTTAGCACAATATGAATGTAACTTGTGATGATCTTTGCCAACTTTTGTTCCACAACTCGCTTGAGTTCATAACGTAATACACAACTATCATATGCCTAAAATAACTCATAAAATAACCTCCCTATCATGCTAAGAACCTTATTATCTACTCAAACGTACATGTTACAACATTCCCAACTTGTCGACTTCCGACGAAAATTATTTTGTTCAATTTTTTTAGCTTCTAAGACTTCCCACCCTCTTGGTACTTGTTATTCGTGTTCTTAAAATATTTGTAATCTCCAAGGTAACATGATTAACTTACTTTATGTACTTTTAAAGATGATCTTATTTCACAGCATATATCAATTGACATACTATGTACTCTTACATGCGAAACGTGAGGTGTAACAATTACCTAGTCTTGGGAGGTTGTTATGATTATTATCCCGTAGGCTTGTTTCACCTTTATTTTGGTTTATATATTAAAATCTATTCTAAAATATCATTGTTAAACTTTTTTAATCATTGTAAGTAATTGGCTTACCTAGTCTTAGAGACTATGTGCCATCATGATGCCTAAGGCAGGATTTTGGGCCGTGACAAGTTGTTATCAGAGCTCTAGGTTCATACGTTTTACGATTCACAAGCAAGTTTCATAGGGTCTTGAGAAATGGTACGGAGATGTATGTACTTATCTTCGAGAGGTTATTGACATCACAATCGAAAAATCTAGCATAGACGTCGTAATGGCACCTAGTCTCTAAGACAAGGTAAATCGTATAGTAACCGGATTAGGCTAATTTTTATCTATGATAATTTGAAAAAGAGTCTAATATGAATGCAGAAACAAAAGCATAATAAGCATACACGACAATAATTATAACAACTCCCAAGATTTGGCAATACAGAGTCATGAACTCTAGCTAAGCACATGGAAATATCTCAAAGATCGAAATATAATACTATTCAAATAACAAGTTGACAGTACAATGAAAGGAAAAAACTCCAAGGGATTACGACAACCAAACAACTCTACTTGAATCATTGCAATCAATATGCTAGCTCTGCCCGAGTCCGATATCTCTAATACCTGGCTCTGCACAAAAATATGGGGTATGAGTACACCACGATCGGTACCTAGTAAGTATCAAGACTAACCTTTATGGATTAGTGATGAGGTACAAGTCAAGAGACTCACTAAACAAAATAGCTTGTGTAGTATAAAAGCAAAAAGCTAATAATGAAAGCAGAAATAAGTCAATGACAACAAGAATCAACAAGTGATATAAAGAGTAAAACAATAAGAATACTATAAAGTATCATTAAAACCAGATAAGAAATACAAAGAACAACATATTAATCAAGTCGTTCTAACTCAAGTTTCACAATGAAATCAATATGTGATACCTCATCTCATAATCACAAGTCACAGGTCTCATCCCATCATTCTATGCTCACGGTACCTTGGACCCACATTTCAAATCACAATGGCACAGAAAACTCCGTGCTGATATCTCAATCCGCCCTGCATGATCACGAGGTCACATTCACAATCTTCTTGGTGTGATTATAGGCTCATAATTGCAAATTGCCCTACGTGGTCACAGGCTCACAATCAACACGGAAACCGATAATAAGAGATTACATGGGCATTATTAATAAATATCAAGTTTTACATTAGTGAGCTAGTATATGTGGCATGCTATGGTATATGCTTGTGCGAATGTGCCACAGTATCCCAAGTCGACGAGTAATATCAAAGATGTCAAGTACCTTATTGAAGAAACACAATAAATCATGTAAGGTGTATGCCATACACAAGGAAAAGAACACCATCACACGAAAATCACCAAGATAATGTCCCCAAGCCATCACTCATCATCCTTGATATTGCCACCCTTATCTCTCCGATAAACACCCGCATCACTCCGTCTTTTCAATATCATTTGCCACCCGCATTATTGATGGAGGAGCATGAAGAAGGATATAGTTGCATATGAAGCTTAGTGTCTAAATTATCAGCAACTTAAATATGAGCATCAGAGTCTTGTTGGTTTGATTCATAGGTTAGAGATTCTTGAGTGGAAATAGGAGCGTATCACTATGAATTTTGTTGTTGGACTTCCACGGACTCATAAGAAGTTTGACGCAGCATAGGTATTTTGGACAGGTTGACTAATTTGGCACATTTAATTTCACTACAGCTACATATTCTTTAGAGTGGTTAGCTGAGATCTACATCCGAGAGATCGTCCGTCTTCAAGGTGTGCCCATGTATATGATTTTTATCGAGGCACGCCGTTTACCTCACACTTCTGGAGCATGCTACAATGTAAGTTAGGCACAAGGTTGAGTTGTTTACATCAATTCTCCCCAAAATGGACGGACAATCCAAGTGCACTATTCAGATATTGGAGGATATAATTAGCGTTTGCGCTGTGAATTTTGGGGTTGCTTGGGATCATATCTTGCTGCTTGCGGAGTTTTCCTATAATTAGATGGCTCCCTATAAGGCATTATACGGGAGGCGGGGCCGTTTGCCAGTTAGTTGGATTGAGCTGGGAGAGTCTCGGCTGTTGGGTGCCGATTTGGTTTAGATTGCCTTGGATAAGGTCAAGAATTATGCAGGAACGACTTCACACAGCTTAGTCTAGACAAACAAGTTATGCAAACCTTAGAGTCTGTGATGTTGCATTCATGGTTGAAGAGAGGGTATTACTCTCGTTTTCACCAATAGAGGGTGTGATTAGGTTTGAAAAGAAGGGCATGTTGAGCCTTAGGTATATCAGACTCTATGAGATTCTTGAGAGAGTGGTGAGGTGGCTTACAAGCTCCCGTTTCCGCCTAGTTTATCAGTAGTTCATCTGGTGTTCCATGTGTCCATGCTCAGGAATTATCACTGTGATTCGTCCCATGTGTTAGATTTCTACTTAGTCCAATAGTACAAGGATTTTACTTATGAGAAGGAGCCAGAGGCTATTATAGCCTAACAGGTTCGATAGTTGAGGACTAAGAGTTATCCTTCAATTCGAGTACAATGGAGAGGTCAGCCGATCGAGGCAGCTACGTAGGAGTCCGAGTCGGACATGCAAAGTATATATCCACACTTTTCACCAGTCCAAGTACCTTTCTATGGCCATTCAATTTCTTGTGTAATCTAAATTGAATCAGTATTTTAATGGTCTCGGTAGGTCCGTATCGTGATTTGAGACTTGGGCGTCTACCCAAAATCAAATTTGTAAGTCTCTCGATTGATCTAACGTCATTGTTGAAAACAAGAAGTATAAAAGTTTAAAAAATTCTTAGTTGGACCGTAGGTTGACTTTGTTGCTATTTAGTTCAGATTACAATTTCGGAACTTGGTATAGGTCCGCTTCAGTATTTATGACTTCTCTGTAAAATTTGGTGTAATACGGAGTTGACTTGATATGATTCGAACGCCTAGTTGTAAAATTAAAAGTTTTTGAGTTTCTTCAAAAAATCCATTTGTTTTGGTGTCTGCTTCATTGTTCTAAGTGTTATTTTTATGTTTTTATCGCGTGAGAAAGTTCGTATGATGTTATTGTACTTATGTGTATGTTTGGTTTGGAGGTTCGAGGGCTCAAGTGAGCTTTGGACGCGTAGCGAAGTGTTGGATAGAGTTAGGAGCAGTGTTTTAATAGGCGATCCTGGGGCGAGCCCTGGGGTGAGGCGTACTAACAACGCTCCGGGGCGATGGTGGGGGGGGGGGGGGGCGAAATTGCCGTAAGGCGTATGCCCAGAAGATCGAGGGAACGCTTGGGCGAGGTTTTGGGTTGAAACAAGTTTTTTGGTTGAGGCGTAAGCCCAAGAGACATATTTTTAAAAATGAATTAAAATATTAAATTTAAAAGTAAAATTCTTAATATTGCTAAAAGCCCTAAACTAAAAGTCTATTCTAATTCTTTCCGCTAGTCTACCTCTACCAAGAGCAAGGAGTTATCACTTTTTTTACAATAAAAAATTTTATTCTTCTCCGTAAGTCAAATTCAACATGTTTGTTCCTTCCTCCTTGTAAAAACTTTTATTTTTTGAACCCATTCCTTTCCTCTCTTTTTATATTTTCACTGTTAGTTTGTAAATATGTGCGTAATTAGTTTTTTAGTTCAATTCTTCTCTTGCTCTCTTTCCATATATTATATGAGATTATATGTATGCATGTTTTTATATGCATTGATTAGATTTATATATAATTTCACTTATTTATTTGGGATTTATAATTTCATCAGATAATACTATGAGATTTCACTTATATATATTTATTTGGGGTTTATAGGTAATTTCACTTATATAATTTCACATTATTTGGGACTTCTACATAATCTCATTAGATAATATGAAATATATATATATCACTAAATTTATAGTTTTTAAAATAAAAAATGTATGCAATTTTACCTATTTAATAATATTTTTTATAATTATAATATTTTATAAAATTTTAAAATTAGTCACAAAATTGAAGATCAACCAAGAAAGAAACTCAACATATAAATAGAGTGCACAAACACTAGACATGTGAGGCGAAGCTATTGGTAGAAAGAAACAACATGCAATAGTAGCAAAAAGTTAGTAGGCATCAAACATTTGAAGTATGATAGTCACGTAGGCCAAGTTTCATGGACTTAGTAGTAGAGAAGATAGAGTATCATAAGAATGCAAAGGGTCAAGTGAAAAACCCTTCTGAAAAGCATAGTCGAGTTTCAAAGATAGTAAGAATCCAAAATCAAAGAAATCACATAAACAAAAGAAATGCTAAAACAAAGGAATTTCAAATCAAATCGAGCTATTTCAAACAAACAAATTGCACAAGCAATTTGAGAATAGACCCTAAAGAAATTAGGGTTTTCGAAACCAATCGAGTTCAAAGATGATGAATGAATAAATTACACAAACACTTAGCAAACTGCTTCAAAGATTCGAATGAACCCAAAAGAAATTAGTGTTTTCAATACCAATCGAGTCTAGATATGACAAACAAGTAAATCAAGAAAACAAATAGTCTTAGAAACTCGATGAACCCCAAAAATTAGGGTTTTCAACACCAATCGAGTCTAGAGATGATAAACAAGTAAATCAAACAAATACTAACAAATAGTCTCGGAAACCTCAAAAGAAATCAGGACTTTTATCATGAAAACTTAGATAGAAGGACAATGCGAGCAAAGGCAACAAAATATGTCAAAAATTAGAGAAACGTTTTATAGGCACTTAACAAGAAAACCCTAATCGGAAAATATAAAGAGTTTTGAAAGAAAAGTTTTAAAAGAAACTTTGAGAAAAATACGTAAAAGTTCAAAGAAAACATAGATTTGTAGCAGATCTGGAAGAATCGAAAGAACCTTAGAGATTAGGGTTTCAAGAAGAACCCCAAGTTATGAGAAAGGCCTTGAAAGCCATTGATCTAAGCAGGAGAGTCAAAGGTCTGACTCGTATATCCATGATTGGACGAAGAAAGATTAGAGACAACCATAGAACAGTCATCGAGCAAAAACTAGATCAAGCCCCTTCAGGATCTGGTCATGAGACCACAGAAACGAACATGTAGAAGCCATGAGAGGATGATACAAGTCTCCAATGACCTTGGAAGGACATGGATTAGAGAAGATTAGGGTTGTAGCGGCTAGGGTTTGAGGGTGTTATGGAGAGGATTTTGGAGAGGAGGGGTTTCAGAGGCAGCGTGTTGTGAGGAATGAGTTAAGGTGAAGGGGTCGTTTGGGTTAAAAAAGGAAAGGGTGATTATTGACTGTTGATCTGAAGGATCAACGGCCTAGATTAAATGGGTAAGTGGGGCAAGTTAATGGGATAGGGTTTGGGTCGGTTCAGATTGCAATTGGGTCGGGGTAATTGGGCTTCAAATTGGGGTTCATATAAGGCTATAATTGAAATAAAATGGGGCCAAAATTTAAGTCTCTAATTTTTCTCATTTAATTTATAAAAAATAATAAAATAATTTTTGTAAATAAACTAACGGTGATAAAATGATTTATAGTACATAATTATCAAATTAAAATACTGGAGTTAATTATTATATATACTAATGCAATTAAATCTAAAAGAGGCTAATATTATATATTTATGTAATTTAGCTTTAAAAATAATAAATCAATTTATAAATATGCAAAAGATATCTTATCTATATTTTAGTATAAATATAAGAATCCATTAAATGAATCACCAAAAATGAAAACTTTAAGAATTATTATTGTTTTTTATGAGTAAAGTAAGGGAATAAGTTGGTTTAAAAATCTGTTAAAAAATTAAGGAAAAATGGTAAAATATTTGGACATACTTATACATGCATATATATACTATTTTGAAAGTAGTTTCATATTAAAAATATATCGAAAACAATTATATATCAACAACTGCC
This sequence comes from Nicotiana benthamiana, assembly GCA_034376525.1. NCBI lineage: Eukaryota > Viridiplantae > Streptophyta > Magnoliopsida > Solanales > Solanaceae > Nicotiana > Nicotiana benthamiana. The sequence goes on along the minus strand of CM067331.1, from coordinate 12,530,061 downwards.
GCTCTTTACCTGGGAAGGATGAAAGAGTTATCAGGTAAAGATATAATGGCCAATTTTGACCATGCGGAACGGTTCAAAGAGGTTTAGGTCGTGCCCTGCATTTTGAGCTATTTACATATCCCTGGTCATACCAAAATTAGGCCATATGTAGTTCGGGATCCGTCGACGAGGTATGCCGATGGAGACTTTTCAAGAACGGACGCAATGTGTCGTAGGTTTGCGGAAGGTGGAGCGAGATCGCTCCTGCCGAGATGGTTGTCACTCGCTGGTTTACTTGCAGATAAGCAATACAAGCATATATTGTGCGTAAATGTAAACATGATGCAAATTCCCATCGGACCATGAAGATTGTCTTTGGAAGGTTAGAATGACGTCCTAGACCATGATGTCCTGGGCCATGAAGCGTATAATAACGGATTTGCAGACCATGAAATGATGCTCTCGGAGTATGAGAATGATGCCTTCAAACCATGATGACTTTGAATAATGATGCAAAAGATTAAAACGGATCCTTAGGTCATGACGTGGTGTTCTTGGGCTATGAAGATGGTGCCTATGAACGATGATGCCTTTTGATAGTTTGGCGATCTTTCAGCCATGGGATACAGTATTTATCGATCTTTCATCCCATGAGATGTAGTAGGAGGTGATCTTTCAGCCATCCAAATGTAGATAAGGTGGCGATCTTTCAGCCATGCAAATACATATGAAGTGGTGATCTTTCAGCCATGCAAATGTAGATGAAGTGGCGATCTTTTAGCCATGCAATGCAGTAGGTGAAGATCTTTCTGCCATGCAAATGTAGTAGATGGTGATCTTTCTGCCATGCAAATGTAGATGAGGTGATGATCTTTCAGCCATGCAATGTAGTAGGTGGCGATCTTTCATCCATGAAAATGCAGATGATGCGATCTTTCAGCCATACTGTATAGTAGGTGGCGATCTTTTAGCCATGCAATGTAGTAGGTGGTGATTTTTTAGCCATGCAAATGTAGATAATGTGGCGATCTTTCAACCATGCAATGCAGAAATGCAGATGGATACAGTGTTTAGTCTCAGAAGGCAGAATGGTAGCGTTATGCAATGTAGAAATGCATATGGGAGACAACGTTTCGTTTTAGAATGCAGAATGGTAGCTTTATGCAATGTAGATGGAGACAGAAGGCAGAATGGTAGCCTTATGCAATGCAAAAATGCAGATGGAGACGGCATTTAGTCTTGGAAGGCAGAATGGTAGCCTTATGCAATGCAAAAATGTAGATGAGACAACTTCTAGTCTCGGAAGATAGAATGGCAGCCATATGTAATTCAAAAATGCAATTGGAGACAACGTTTAGTTTTGGAAGGCAGGATGGTAGCCATATGCAAACAATAAAGTGGAAAGCGGTAACAGAGCTTTCTTAGCTGAAAATAGATTGCAAAATTGTAACTATTGGGACATTGTGACACATGGAATGTCACCGGTGTGTGTGGTTGGCTAATGCGAGTAAGTGCGATAGTTCTGGGAGTTGTATTCCTGAATGAAATTTTTCTTGTGAATGTATAGTGCGTCTGATGTTTTCATAAACTAATTCCTGCATCCAAAGAAAAATCATGAGTTTTTTAAAGGGGGGAGGCTAGTTCGTATCTCTTCTGGCTATGCTTGACCTGCTTGGCGTTGATCTGGTGATACTCTATGTTCCGTAGGGGCAGCGTTGCTAAACAAGTAGTTTTAGTAATAACCATGCATGATTTAATAAAATATGACATACGCATATAATTAGGAAATAACTTTTAAGTGAACCGACGACTGTGACGTGGTTTAGGACATTGCAACCTCTCTTGCTACGGAATTTCGAGGGTCCTCCTCAAAATTTCCCCCCATTTAATGAGTTGATACTTCTTCGTGTAGCTTGCGATGGTCGACTGAAATTACTTCGGAATTTTGAGGGTCCTCCTCAAAATTCTGCCCTAGTTTCTAATTGCGGGGGGAAATGAAAATTTTATTGAATTGTGATTGAAACATTAGGGTTACCTACGTATTCCCTATTAAATAGGAATCATGTCAGGAGTAGTTCAATATACATCATATAGGAAAGCATAAAACTACGCATAGTAATGCTTGACTGCATTTGAATTTATTGGCTTCGCTCAGACTTCTCCATCCATTTCTGCAAGTATGAGGGCTCCCCCTGTCAGAACCAGGTAAACCATGTATGGACCCTGCTAGTTAGGAGCGAACTTCCCTTTGGCTTCATCCTGATAAAGAAAAAAAATTCTTTAACACCAACTTCCCCGGTGTGAATAGTCTTGATTTTGACTCTTTTGTTAAAGGCTATGGACATTCTATTCTAATAAATTGACCATGGAAAACTGCATTCATTATTTTTTCATATATAAGGGCTAGTTTCTCATAATGACTTTTCACCCACTATGGGTCGTCGAGCTCAACTTCCTGTATGTTTCTTAGCGAGGGAATTTCTACCTCAGCGGGAATGACTGCCTTTGTACCGTAAACCAGCAAATAGGGGGTTGCCCCGGTTGATGTGCGGACTGTGGTGCGATACCCCAATAAACCAAATGATAACTTTTTGTGCCGCTATTTATGATTCCCTATCATTTTCCTCAATATCTCGTTGATATTCTTGTTGGCGGCTCCTACGGCTCCGTTCATCTAAGGTCTATAGGCTATAGAATTCTTGTGTTAGATCTTCAAAACTTCACACATAGCTTTGGTTAATTTACTATTGAGGTTGGAACCATTATCCATAATGATTGACCCTAGAAGCCCGAATCGACAAACGATACGGTCGCAAAAAAAGTCTGTCATGACTTTCTTGGTTACTATCTGAAAGATGCTGCTTCAACCTATTTGGTGAAATAGCCGATTGTTACTTGGATAAACCTGCGTCCATTAGAAGAGGCATGTTCAATTTGTCAAACAACATCCGTTCCCCATGTGGCGAATGGCCATGGCGAGCATGTTGCTTTAAGCTCATTTGGAGGTACCTTTATGATGTCTACATGTATCTGACAGCGGTGGCATTTCCGGACATACTAGATACAGTCCGTTTCTATAGTCATCCAAAAGTAACTAGCTTGGAGTATCTTCATTTCTAAGACAAAACCGTTCATATGTGGACCCCAGGTCCCGGCGTGAATTTTCTATAGTGGCCTGGATGCTTCCTTTGAGTCGACACACCTTAGCAATACCAAATCAGGAGTCCTCCTATATAGGATTCCTCCGCTGCAAAAGAAATTATTGGACAGCCTCCGAAGCATGCATTTCTGAATAGGATTTGCAAGTTCTAGGTACTCTCCTTTTACAAAATATTCCTTGATATCATGAAACCAAGACTTTCCGTCTGTTTCTTCTTCAACATGCGCACAATAAGCTGCATGATCATGGATCTTCACTGGAATGGGATGAATGAAATTCTTATATGGATGTTGTATCATAGATGATAAGGTAGTCAATGCATCGACAAACTCATTCTAGACTCTAGGAACATGCTGGAACTCCGTCTTTATGAAACTTTTTCTCAATTTCTGCACATGATGCAGATACGGGAGTATCTTGGAGTTTTTTTGCCCATTACTCTCGTACCTAATGTGTAAGCAGGTCTGAATCTACGATCACTAGCAACTCCTGAATGTTCACTTCGATGGTTATTTTGAGCCCTAGGATTCATGCTTTATACTCGGCTATGTTGTTAGTACATGGGAACCTGAGTTTGAGAGACATTAGATAATGCTGACCGGTTTTTGATTCTACAATGTCTTCTCGTATGAATGATATCTCTTCGTCAGGAAAATACATGTTCAGGTGTTCGTATTCTCCATCTATGTGCTTTTTAGCAAGGTGATCTGCTAGTGCCTGTCCCTTGATTTCCTTCTGAGTTACATAGACAGTGTCGAATTCACTCAACAAGATTTGCCACTTGGCTAGCTTGCTAATGGGAATAGGCTTCTGGAAGATGTACTACAAAGGATCCATGCTTGATGTGAGATACGGTTAAGGGTCAAATATATCCTTGTCCTATTCAAAATGAGCCATATTTATCCTCTGTTTGAATTTTTTAACAAATATATCCCCACAGTTATACATTAGGGCCACATATACCCTTCCACCGTTAAAACTTGTATCCACATTATTTTTTAACACGTGGCAGTCTTAGATTGCACCAGATTAGCCCACCCATTTTATTTTTTAAACCTGCCCCGACCCCGTTTCTTTATATCCAGCGTTAATTTCAATTGTAACTCTTGCCTTTCATCTTCCTCTGAGAAAACCTAGGGTTCATCACACCCCGTTGAAGAACAAAGAATTAGGGTTTCTAACATAGCAAGTTTTGTCATGTCTGAAAGTAGTTATTCATCAAAGAGGAGGTGTCATTGTGGGGAAATTGCTAATCACTTCACTTCAACAACTCCATTTAATCCCGGAAGGAGTTTCTTTAAGTGCGCAAAACCAGATGTATGTATCACTTTGTTTATTTTGATTCCATCTAATTTTTCCGATAATTTTAATTTTTCCCTTGTATTATTGGTTCATAATTAGAAGTTGTATGCTTTTTGTTTGGTAGATAAGCTCGTGCGATTATTGGGAATGGCAAGATGATGTATTACCGGATCGAGCGGTCATTACAATTAACAATATGAAGTACAAATTGGATGCCGCTAATGTTAAACTCAAAAATATGAAGTCGACGTTGGATGCGATTATTCTTGAAAGGGGAAAATTAAAGGAAAGAGTGGATAGCTTGAAGGCTTTACAGAATTCGGAAGCGAACAAAGCCCATAAATTGGAAGAGAAAGTCCTAAATATGAAGATCGTCATTATGATTTCATGGACAATATTTATGGGATTTGTTGCCGCAATGGTAATGAAGTGAAGTATATGTATTAGTGGAAATTTTTCCTACCATCTGTTGCCGCAATGCTAATGAAGTGAAGTATATGTATTACTGGATTTAGAAGCTTTCAATGTGATTTAATGAAGTGAAGTATTTTGGATTCCTACCATCTTTGAAGCTTTCATGCTAATGAAGTGAAGTATTTTGGGTTCCTACCATCTTTGAAGCTTTCAATTTTTTTTGTATTTAGAGCTGCATAATTTGATACCACAAACGTGATTTAAGCGAAACAAGCCATTAATCATCTAATGTAGAAACATGTATTAATCATCTAGAAACAGCAGCAGCATTACACAAACAGGTATTACACAAACCAGTATTACACAGACCTGTATTACACAAACAGCAGCAATATTACACAAATAGCAGCAACATTACAAAACAGCAGCAGCATTACACAAACAACATCAGTACAAAAAGCTGCCCAGCAGCATTACATAAACAGCAGCAGCATTTACACAAACAGCATCAGTACAAAAAGCTGCCCAGCAGCATTACATAAACAGCAACAACATTTACACAACAGCATCAGTACAAAAAGCTGCCCAGCAGCATTACATAAACAGTAGCTGCATAAACTCAAACAGCATCAGTACAAAAAGCTGCCCAGCAGCATTACATAAACAGCAGCATCATTTATACAAACAGCATCAGTACAAAAAGCTGCCCAGCAGCATTACATAAACAGCAGCAGCATTTACACAAACAACATCAGTACAAAAAGCTGCCCAGCAGCAGTATTTACACAAACAGCATCAGTACAAAAAGCTGCCCAGCAGCATTACATAAACAGCAGCAGCATTTACAAAAACAGCATCAGTACAATGCTGCCCAGCAGCATTACATAAACAGCAAATTTCAGCATTTATGTATGCTTCTTTACAAAATTATGACCCTCAAAAATTTACAGACACTTGGTCACAAAAAATACAGTTCATTATACTATCAAAATGCAGTAATTACAAGCCCACAAGACATCCTAGACCACACATCATTTGTTTCTCTTCCTTGGCACCAACTTCTCTATTCATTGCCTACTTTGTGTTTGTAATTGTTTTCCAGTAATAGCAGCTTTCCCATTCCATGTAAGGCAGCCTGGTGAGTAAGGAAGATCTGATGGAACACTTAAACCATTGTGATCACCTTTGAATGCAATTACCCTTGATTCTGAAGGTTGTGATGGTTGTTGTCTCTGTTAAAGCCTTGTTTTTTCTTCTGACACTACCATATGCCTTATAGCTGGTTCATCTTCTAGTTCTGGATGCTCAAAAGCAGTAGCACAACTTGAAGTCTCCCTATAGACCCTTGGTGTAGGCATGAAAACAAACTCTGGGCCTTGACTTGCTTGACTACATTGGGGTGCAGTTAGGTTAATTTCCTCTTGTGGATGTTGCCCCACTTCTTCATCTTCATCAAGCATTCTTTGCCTTTTCTCATGTTGATGTGGCTATTAAACAAGTTAGATATTAGATAGATCCAATAATGAGTAAATGAATTTGAAAAATTAATTATTACCTTGTCACATCGTCTAGCATGATGCTTTGTCTCTCCACAATTGCTGCACTTCATAACTCTTCCCTTCCTAGAAACTCCCATTCACCTTGCCTCTTGATTGCTTCATCTTTTTCCCTTGTTCTCTTAATTTTAGGCCTCCCAACCAACTTGACTAACTCAGGTGGTTTCATTGCTTGAGATTCTTCAACTTTCCAAAATTTTCCCCCCTAACTGGCTGCAATTTGTGTTTATAAGTAAGCATGTATGCTTCTTTGCTATACCACCAATTTATTTCCTCCAAAGGACCCATCTTCTTTTACTGAATGACTTTAATGGCATGGGGGCATGGAATTCCAGTGAGATCTCATCCCCTACATGTGCATCTCTTAATAGCCAGGTTGACAGTATGCGTATCTCCATCTTCTCTGACTTCATAGCCAGAGTCACCAGGAGTTAACAAAACATCTATTAGCTATCTTTAGGTACTCATTGTATAACTTCATACTATGTGGACTGAAAGATGTAGCCCATAATCTAGCAGATTCTTCTCTCTCCCTCAACTGGTTCATAAGCTTAATCCTTATATCATCAAGCATGTTTATGATTGGCTTCTGTCTAGCTTGTAAAAGCCATGCATTTACAGATTCCACGAAATTATTGTCAACTCTTTGGTTCTTACACACTGTGTCATAATAGGCTCTACACCATGCTTGAGGAGGATATTTGAGTAAAGCTTCAGCAGCTTCCTTATCCAGTTTGCCTATGCTCTTCAACTGGTCCTTGAAGTCTTCCTCATATGAGCACCATGAACACCACCATAACAACTTCTTGAACTCATCTGTTTTCCATTTTTTGCACCAGTTTGCTTCAATGTGTTTAACACAATATCTATGATTTGACTTTGGAAGCACAGTATGGACTGCCTGAATCAATCCCTGAAAGATCCAAATAAGAATAGAAAAGATACAAATAACATAGACTTAACAGTAAGAAAATAGAAAAGTAGAATGTAAAGACTACCTTCTGCATGTCTGACATGAAAGTAATTCCTTCACCTTCTTTGAGATCCAATGAGCTTTGAAGCAATTCCAAGAACCAATTCCATGTTGTCTTAGTCTCTTTGTCTACAATTGCCCAAGCTAGAGGATACGCTTGGTTATTGCAATCCAAACCAACAGCAATTAACAATTGACCTTTGGCTTTCCCTTTAAGAAATGTCCCATCCAAGCCAATGAAAGGTCTCAAACCTTCCTTAAAACCCATCTTAAGAGCATGGAAGCAAATATACATTCTCAAGAATCTTCTTACACCTTGAGCAAGTGCATCCTTTGACAAGTTAATGATCACATCACTTCCTGGATTACTTTCTCTAAGTTCAGTAGCATATGCCTCAAGTCTATTGTAGCCATCTGTAAAACTTCCTTTTAGTTTCTCTAAAATCTCTCTTTTAGCCCTCTTACACTTTCCATAACTGACATTTGTATTAAAAACATTTTTGATATGTGCTCTCATCTCTTTAATCTTATACATAGGGTTATCTTGCAACTTTTTCTTGAAATAAAGTGCAATTGTATGATGATCAACCCTACTATTATCAAATGCGTCATCACACTCAGGGTTTGGGTTTAGTGTCTTTATCCTAACACCTGGAAGGTCTCCATCCCTAGAAATGAGAACAACAAAAGGGCAACCAATAACACATGTGTACCTTAATCTTTCTTTATCACTTTTTTCTTGATTTAAATCCTTTTTGTTTGCCAGGGAATATAAGTTAATACATTTTCTTGCTTCAGGTATTTCCTTGAAGCTCATACCCTTATACAATTCCTTGTAGTTTGACTGTCCAACATCAATTTCTCTATTTTTCTGAAATTCCATTGTTTGTAATTCCTCAGAACCATACCCTACCTCATCACCATCATTATCATTGTCGCTCTCACAAACCTCACTACAATCTGTACCAACTTCAGTTGGAGATGAATGTGAATCAATATAATGGACAATATTAGGAACATTCACAGATAATTCACATTCATCTACTGCATACAAGTGAAGACACTTAAACTCATCAGATATTAAAGAAAATAATTGTCTTATCCCCAGAGTCATCAACTACTTCAAAATAGTTACCAGAAGGTCCATTTACAATTAGTTGTTGAACACCTATATACATCAATTTCCCAGTGTACTCATTTACTAGATCAATAAAGGAAATAAGATCAGAGTCATAACCTTTCCAAGAGTGAACAAGCTTCTTTGAATATAACACATGGGGTTTCCTTATCCAATCCTCACCATGATGGAAAATTATGTCCACCAAAGTCATATTTAATATCCTGAAAAGTATATAAAATACTGCACTCTTATGATTGAACAATAGTATGATGAAAATTGATAACAAATGAGATAAATTGAAATAGAAGACTATCCTAAAGCTGAAACAGAAAATTGGTGTAAAACTGAAACAGAAAACTAATCTAAAAATATCAGAAATTAAATTATCAGACATCCAAGACCACAAACAATACACGAATCCAAAAATAAATCTATCTCAAATCAACACAAACGGAAAACACACCTACTCAACCCATGCAAACAAAATCTGCTCATAAAAAACACACCCATCGGTCAACAATAGATAGTTAAGCTCATACCCAAAACCATAACTTGATTAAAGAACGAAATACCTATAGGTGACTAATTCGTGGCAAAGTTAAGCAACAAAATACATCAAACAGCTTGAACAAACATTTAATTGAAGAAAGTACTTACCTTTGCTTCTTGTTGTTGGAGAAAGCATGTGGAACGATCTTGTTCTTCTATGGGGTGCGATGAACCCTAGGTTTTCTCAGAGGAAGATGAAGGGGAAGAGTTACAATTGGAAATTAAGTAACGCTGGTGTATAAAGAAATGGGGTTGGGGCGGGTTAGAAAAGTGGGTCGGGCGGGTTTAAAAAATAGAATGGGTGGGCTAATCTGGTCCAATCTAAGACTGCCACGTGTTAAAAAATAATGTGGAAACAAGTTTTAACGGTGGAAGGGTATATGTGGCCCTAATGTATAACGGTGGGGATATATTTGTTAAAGAATTCAAACGGAGGATAAATATGGCCTATTTTGAATAGTACAAGGATATATTTGACCCTTAACCGTATGAGATATGTAGTATAGGCACAAAAGTAATGTCTCAGCCTTTGAGCTACCCAAGTCAAAGCACAACAAGTGTGCTATAGCAGGGAATACCGAGCCTCGTATGGGGTGACCTTCTTACTGAGGTAATAAATGGCCTACTCCTTCCTCCCTGTTTCATCCTACTGCCCCCGAACACAACTAAAAGCTCCATCAAATACTGCAAGGTGGAGTAATAAGGGTCTACCAGGCTCAGACGGGACTAAGACTAGTGGTGTTGATAGTTATTCCTTGATTTTTTCGAAAGCTTTTTGGCAGTCATTAGTCCATTTGGTAGTGGCTTCCTTCTTCAACATTGTAAAAATTGGCTCGCAAATAACTGTACACTGTGCTATGAACCGACTGATGTAGTAAAGCCTTCCTAAGAAACTCATCACACACTTCTTGTTCCTTGGCAGTGGCAATTCTTGAATATCTTTGACCGTTGATGGATCCAGTTCTATTCCTCGGTGACTCACAATAAACCTAAGCAATTTCCCAATAGGAACCCAAATGCGTACTTTGCAGGATTAAGTTTCAAGTTGTACCTTTGCAGTCTATTGAAGAACTTCCTCAAATATTTCATGTGGTATATGACCTTCTTGGACATAACATCATCCACGTAAACCTCTATCTCCTTGTGTATCATATCTTTGGAAAATGGTAGTCATGGCCCTCATATAGGCGGCCACAACAACATTTAGCCCAAATGGCATCATGTTGTAATAGTACTTCCCCCACAGCGTAATGAAAACCATTTTCTCAGCATCTTCTTCATCCATCCAGATCTGATGATAACCAATGAAACAATCTACAAATGATTGCAACTCGTGCTTGATGCAATTATCAATCAGGATGTGTTTGTTTGTCAAAGGGAAGTAGTCTTTTGCACTAGCTCGATTGAGATCCTGGCAGTCGACACAGACTCTGACCTTCCCATCCATCTTTGGTACTAGCACAATTTTGGCTAACCATGTTAGGTATTCTACTACCCTGAGAACCTTAGCTTTGACCTGCTTAGTGACTTCTTCTTTGATTTTCTGACTCATATTAGGCTTGAACTTTCTGAGCTTTTGCTTTACCAGTGGATATGTTGGATCGGTTGGGAGTTTGTGAGCCGCAATAGATGTGCTCAGACTAGTCATTTCATCTTACGACCAAGCGAGTATGTCCTTATGTTCTCTTAGAAATTCTATGTATTCGTTCTTTTCTGACGGGGAAAAGGGAACACTGATTCGTGTTTCTTTGACTTTTTCTGCATCTCCCAATTTAACAGCTTTTGTCTCTTCCAGGTTGGACTTAGATCTGTTCTCAAAATTATTAACTTCTTCAACAATCTCTTCTGGTATGTCATTTTCTTATGAATCTATGTCAGTTTGTTGCGTTGTCTCGTTGCATGTCACAGTCATTGGTTCATCAAGAAAAATAATAGTAATGATGTATAAGTTCATTAGTGAGAGAAAAATAATAATGAATGTCGAATCATAAGAAAAGTTAAAATGCTTTCATAAATTGCATAATTTATTTGGGACATTGGATGTCTTATTGCAGGAATAAAATGCAAAAAGAAAATAACTTGGCAAATAAAATAGTGCATAATGCTTGTTTTAACCTTGCTACCCCAAGGCTCATCAGGCTCTAGTTGTCCTGATGGTCCAGTTATTGAGATGGGCTCCTCTGTTTACAGCCTGTATTGAAGGGCCTTCCTCCCCTTCTCCTCAAGAACAACACAACAGTCCATGTTATTGTCTGCTAAGAACAAGTTCTTCACTGCTACCAGTGCTTCCTCCTCATCTGATCCACAAATAATATCAGCTGGTTGGAAAGTCTTCTCCAAATGTAGTGTTGGCTGCTCCAGCAGATAGTAAGAACTGTGGCATGGTGGTGACCGATTGGTGAATTCTTCCCAAGTGTACTCATATCCTAGACAAAAAGTGGTTCCACGTTTCTTTAGTTTTAAGGGCTTAGTGATTCCTTGGAGGTTCTTTCTGATCCCCTTGGCAGGTTCGTACCACTCCAATTCAGTATACTCTCGATCTTGCTATCCCACCATTTGTCTTTGTCCACATTATTTACTCGTTCATTGTCATGGAAAGTCTCCCCGCCCAGCTTCCTTCTTCCTTCGATTAACAGAATGGTCTGGCGACTGTATATAGGGTTGCTACCATCGTCATGAATGATCACCTCCTGATGATTCCATTAGAACTTTATTGCCTAATGCAGTGTAGATGCTACGGCCCCTGCGGCAAGAATACATGGCCATCCCAACAACAGATTGTAATATGCTGGCACATCTATTACCTAGAAATCAACATCGATCTAGGTTGGCCCATTTGAAAGAATAGACTAATTTCCCAAATAGTGGACCTCTTGGAGCCATCGAAAGCTTTCACATTGATAGCTCTGTCTTTTATCTCATGCAGTCCCTTACCCAACTTCTTGAGTGTTACCGGTGGATAGATGCCGAGACTAGAACCTCCATCGATTAGGATTCTGGTGATAAAATAGTCCTCACATTGCACGGTGATGTGCAGTTCCTTGTGGTGACCCAACCTACATGTGCAGTTCATTGTTGTGACCCAACCCGTCAGGTGGTAGCTCATCCTTATGAAAAGTGATCTTAAGACTTTCAAATACCTATCCTACTATGTTAGCCATTACCCCACCAGTGATGTTTCTTGGCACGTATGTTTCACTCAGTACCTTCAAGAGAGCATTCTTGTATGCCTCGAAATTTTGTAGCAAAGCAAGAATGGAGATTTGCACCGGTGTTTTGTTCAACTGGTCGATGACTAAGTATTCCTTGGCCTGTATCTTTCTTCAAAGACAGTCTGGACCTATCTCGATGATGGGTGGCCGGTTGGAGGCATGCTTGCTTGAATCAGCTAAGTGTCCAAGGGTATGAACTCTACCTGTTCTTGTCATACCTTGTGCCGCAACAGTTTCTTTGAACCTAACCTTGACTTTCCTCCTTGCCTCGGTGGTATAGTCCCATGTTATAGCCTTTGTTTGGAATGGTCGAAATTTCCATTGGGATCGGCATGGATATCTTCACTCTGAACGTAGTATGCACCTTGGATGGGAAAACAACAACTTTAAATGGCATAGGTGCATTTACTAGAGACACAAATTTGACCTCAATTGGCACTGGTGTCTTTACAGATGATGTTGCTTCAAACTCAAGTGGCACAGACATATTTACCTCAGCATCCCTAGAGATCTAAATCTTGACTATGATTGAATTAAGAGTAACTATTGGCTTTTTTGGGCCATTACCTTCTGCGATCAATCTGATTGATCTCTCATGATCCCAATCATCCTCTATCTCAATCATATGGATTCTTCCACCCTTATGGTCTGACAGAGGGTTATTGTGGACATTTGTTCATTTGCCACAATAATCTTGTTATCAATTAAAAGTCTGGATCTTGCGTTTTAGAAAATAACATTCGTCGATGGTGAGTCCCTTCATGCCAGAACTGTATGCACGAGATTTGTTTGGATTAACCAATTAAGAAGGGTTCTCAGGGGTTACAGCAGGGATAGGGATGACATAATCAGCAACTTTGAGTCTTTCGTACAACTGGTCAATAGGTTCAGCAGTGGGTGTATATGGTATTAGAGGTTTGCGATCAAAATTTGGTCTAGGTTTAGGGAAGTTTTGGCATGTAGGAGTGGATTGATAGTGGGATAGTTAAGCATTGTAGGCTTGGTAAACATGTGCGGGTTGGGAATATCTGGGTGAAGTAGACTGATATGTGGGAGGTGGAGGTTATTGATAAGTGGGTGTGGAGTTTGGGAAAAGGGTGAATGTGCTTGGTAGTTTGGTGTAGGCTGATAAGTGAGTGGAGGCATTAGGTAGGTTTGGTATTTTATGGGAGATTTGATTCTTTGTCAAACCATCACGACTTATACGTCCCTTTTCTTAGACACACCACCGGACTGTAGGGCCTTATTCGTAGCTTGCAAAGCCTCAAAGTTGGTGACCATACCGCTTTTGATGCCTTCTTCAATCCTTTCACCCCGCTTGATAATGTCAGAAAATTTATGGCTCTCAATCATCATTAGCCTTTCATAATACTGCAGGTCCTCAGCGCAAATGAAGAATTCGTTCCTTTATTCCTCCTCTAATGCGGGTCTGACCTTAACAGCTTCAGACCTCCAGCAAGTAGCATACTCGCGGAATACTTTTGTAGGCTTTTTCTTTAGATTCTGAATGTAGAACACATCTAGCGCATTCTCTATATTGAACCTGAACCTGACCATAAATTCAAACGACATGCCTACCCAGTTTGACCTTTTCTTTGGATCTTGGCTAATGTACCAAGACAAAGAATCTCCTTTCAAATTCCTTATGAAAAGCTTCATGCAAATTCTCTCATCTTTTCCCTACTCATACCAACTTGTCATATTACGTTCTCAAATTGACCTTTGGATCCCCTGTACCATCAAACATCTCAAACATAGGAGGATTCTACCCTTAAGACAGTTTTACATCGGGCTGTATCCAAAGATCTTCGTAGTTCAGCCTTTCAATTCCCTTACTTCCTTTAACACCTTAAATTCAGCTAGTCAATTTCTTAAGTTTTTCAGCCAGTTTCCTTATGAGTAGGTCTTCATCATCAGACTTAGGAAAGCTTGATATGGGTTGGGTGGAGTGTGACACGATCTCCACATAGATCGGGGTGTTATTGTGGGTGTGGAAGTTGTCATTTTGTGGAGTTTTGGAGTTCTAGATGAGTAACGGGGTTTTGTTTGAGGAATGGTAGGTGTTACAGTGATGCTGAGGAGCGAGATGGTTCTGTTTCTTTGGGATATTATGCGGAGATGTAGAGTTCTCAGCATTTGGTAAATTGATATCTGGAGTGGGGAGGGAAAATGACACATTTGCAAGATTCCAAACCTAATCAAGTTCTTCTTGGAATTTCAACAACTTTCGTTCAAGTTGGGATGCATTTTCCTTAGGAACCTAATAACTATGACTATGAGTGACCTCTACCCGTTTAGTTGAGTTCTCCTTTCTGACATTTTTCAAATCTCCCATCTTCCCTTTGTTCTTTATTTTTGACAGGACTAAGAGGAGAAGTGGGTGGGGGCCCCCTGGTTCTCGTGGAATAGGATGATATTGCCAGAGTGCACGAACTAACCTTTGGGGAAGGAGGAATCATAAACATAAAGTAAAACCAAAAAGGTAACCAAGTTAGTGATGGTTATTAAAAGTATAGTGATATTTAATCACATAGTGGAGAATGTAAAACATGTCCTAATTTGGGGAACCTCTTTATGCTCTAGGTAGGCACATCGAAAAATTAATTTGGAGAACTTAGAATACTAAATGCCTCATTTTATTGACAAAAAATAAGATGAATTCCAAATCGACCCTAAACAAATAGGAAATAAATATCTCTAATGTCCATTGGCCTTATTACATTTTATGAGGCGAAAGGAAAAACTCCTATCTATTTAGTCCCCGAAGGACCTTCCCCAGATTCAACATCCTTGACTCTGTCCAACAGCTTTTCCAACTTGCAAAGTCCCAGCAATAGGTAGCCTCTGGCTAGATTTTCCCTTTGTTTCCTTCAGCACTTTGGCAGCCTTTGACCCTCTTGATAAACTTTCTTTCCAATTACATGGTGACTCGCTCCAAGTATTCCAGTTATTTGTTGGCACTGACAGCCTTGTCTTTCCATTCCTCAATCGATTTCTGGTTGGCCTCTTGTATCTCGCGGTGTTTACTCTCGCATTCACATATCCTTTTGCACAGTTAGTTATATTTTACATATGCCTTGACCTTCTCATCGACTATTCTATCACCTCGAACAAACCTAAGCTGGCCCAGACCATTATGATTATCCTCCAACCAGCCTGAATAGTAGGGAGCCCAACCAGCGTGTTATCTATCAGGCTCGATGGTATCCCTCCCCATGACGATCTTGTATTGCCACATATGCTGAGCTTCGCACTTGTAAGTACTATCATCCTGGAAGTTTTCTCGAAAATGACTCATCTTTTCAACCCTGGGTACAACCTGCTTCCTACCATCTTGTGTCATAACCTAGAGAGGGACGTAAGGGTATGTTCCTCTCAAACCAATCAATATCAGAAAAGTTGCATCTCTGGATCGGGCGATGAATTCCTCGGAAAAACTCGAACATTCATTGTACCTGGCCCTAAGTTAGATAATCAAATAGCTTTACCCATCTTTTGGCATCTTCCGGCTGAGTGAACATATTGGGCATGTAATTCATTTGCCTCATATGATAGAAAGCAATATGATTATCCTAGTCCGTTTGCTGAATCTATTATCGGTATTCACCCCTTGGAGACGCTTCATGAGTCAGAGTTGTAGTAGCAAGTTTCCGCCTTTGAAGTGTTTAGCTGCTTGTTGACGCTTCTCCAAGGCTCGTATATCTCCGCAATGATCATGGGCACAATGCTGAATGGTTTTCCACCAATTTCCTCCATCAAGGTCCTAGTTACCATAGCAAGCATGGTGTGGATTATTGCTTTTTTTTTTTAATTGGAAATGTGATCAACCCCAAGAAACAAAATATGAATACAAAGACCCTTCGGTGGATATTCCCTAATGATGTGATGTCAAACTCGTCAGGATATGTACGATTGGATTTGTTGTGACCGTATCTCTCATACAAATAGTCAAAAGGGATGTAAGATTCTTTCAAACATGTCAGTTCTTGATTCTTCTTCAAACCCATTATTTTGAAGAAGCCTCTGATCTTGTGATTCTCAGGCATTAACGAACCCAGAGTTTCCCAAACTTTACCGGCCAATCCCCCTATCACTTCTAGAAGGGGTGTCATTTCAATGCCCCAAAAGGTGAATACAACCCGCTCACAATCCCAGAACAAAGTAGCAGCTTGTATGATCTTTAGGAGAAATTGTGGATTGCCCAGATATTTTCGGACAAGAGTTTGCTCACTAGAGTGAAGATCCTCCCACCAACTGCTTGGGTTAATGTTGGCGACCATGCCAAATCTAGGGACTTTCTGCCTCATATTTTTGTACGACAAATAAGGTTAGGCCCTTACCCTCACTACACTCGACTATTTAGTAACAATAATTGGCATAAAACATTTAGTTCTACAAATAAATGCACATAACGTGGTGACGTCCGTTTGGGTTTAGGGAAACCTAGTGAACTTTGGACAAGGCTATCTTAAAGGATCATTATGTGGACAAAATAACTGATCCGGCTAGGTTTGACCATGATGCACGAATAGTTTAAATAGAGTAAGGTTTCTATGGGGTTTTAGACTGATATCCTTGAGCGGAAAACTCAAGGGGAAAACGCACGGAACCGTTGACTACAACATTGATTGACTGGTTTTACCACAAATGTACCTTTTCGAACTAGGGGTAATAAGATAGGAAGAGCGCAACCACTAATTATATGTGTTGATATGGGATTTGTTTGGCACGAGTGAAATATGACTTTGAACATGATTATGTAATAACTAAAAGCATGTTGTCACATATTTGCATGTTAAGAAAGTAGTAAATACAACAGTGTTATAATTTAAAGCAATAGTAAAGGAAAGAAACAAACAGATAAGTCAGTTTTGCAATTGAAAAATGAATTAAATGCTTAAAGGAATTAAACAAGTAACTACACATAAAGAGGTATAAATTCACAATAATAGTCTAAAATGCTAAAAATCCTAAAATCCCCAGCAAAGACTCCATGTTACGTGCCCCCGTTTTTTCTCGCGAATTCGGGTTTATGAAATTTTGTATAGGACAACTCTTTCCTTTTGAGAACTGGGTTTTGCAATTTGAAGAGTTTTCGCCTAATGATTCAAGTTGCATTAGGACTCCGATAGGGTTTAATTCTAAGTTCGTTTGAATAGACAGAGATAGGGTAAGGGCTTAAAATTATCTTAAGTGGAAGGCGTTAGGCACCTCTCAGGATCCACTAGTGTGGTTCCCGTCCAGACAGTTGACTGTGAATTTGTGCAGTTAACAAGTAAACAAAAAAGGCTCACATAAGAGGAGATTTTTAATACACATGTGTTTTAAAAATGATAAAATAAAGCAAACTTTTTAAAGATTTATAACTAAACATGTTGATGAATGTAATGGGGTCCTAGGTTTGTATTTAATGTGGATCACATTAATATGATGCCCGGTATGACACTCCTCAAAAGAGGGGATGCACATAGTATTAGCGCACTTGTCATCATATCTATATCTACCCTTCCCACCCCGTTAAGGAATTTAAAGCGCGAATTATCTTAATCACTATACTGTAATACGGCCCCTTCCCTATCAGTCTCACAGGAGCTTAGGAATCCTATTCCTAAACATGAGGGATATAAGGCTGATTTTGGTTTCAAAAGGTAAATATCTAAGGTGAGATATAAAACACATAATATTGCATGTTGGGGGGCAGCATGTAAACAAGTAAAGGCGCATGTATACCTCCTCAAATAAAAAACAGAATAGCATGACTTGCACATACTTTTTAGGTCTGGTTAAATAATAAAGACGAGAGGAGTTTAATTATTGAGGCAGATCAGTTTATTACATAGCTTAGAAAAGAAGTCTGAAATAGGCATGTCTACTGGTTGTAGCAATAAACAAAAGCAGATTTAAATTTTATTGTTATTATTGCCTAAGGCTTGCCTAAGTGTTTGGATGAGCTCTTAGGAACATGGTATCTATTTAGTGATTCAAAGTGTAACGAAATAGTAACAACTTAAAACAAATGGTTTGGGGTCCTATAGGCATGCTTACAAAACCTCGTCAAATAAAGAAGGGAAGTTGTTTAAAAACTAATTCAGAATCGAACTGATTTTAAATTGAGCTAGCTTCAGATTCTGTAGGCGATGGTATCAAACATTGAATGTTAACGAAAATGAACAGGATTTACACTCGGGAATCCCTATTGGCATGATTTCAATATGTTATATTAATTTCATCCTTATGACGTGACACTTACTTATAGTCATTTAGAACCTAAAGCATGATATCTCAGCGACAACAAACATGCAGAATTTTAAATAAGTCCTGTAAGCAGGTTATCTACATGTGAAATTGATCATGAAGAAATTAAGATAAACCCTATAAACATGGTGTCTAAAATGCAAAATTGAACATGCAGAATATAAAACCAGTTCTATAGGCATGCTTTCTATTCTTGAGCATACATTATTACCCAACCTTTTCACTAGTCATCCCCAAGTGTTGTTACAAATTATAACAAATTAGAAATAGTGAATTACACTAGTAAAGTTACAACCAGAGGAAGCCTGATTCTTGACTTCCTCTCTGAGTTATGGAATAAACCACCTCAAATGCCATTGATTCAAATCCTTTCTCAAACTTTAGTATATCAAAGTTTCCTAAAGGTCTCAATAGGACCCCTGGTAGTTCTTACACCCAAGTTACATATCCAGAATAGAGATGAGTGTAGTATGGAAGTTCCAGCCCTTATGTGTCCAAGTTCAAAGGGAGCTCATGGGTCCCAAGGCAAGGCTCACACAAGGGGGCAGAACTTAAGTTCTAAGAAGATAGTGAAAGTGTAGGAACAAAGTTCCAAAACTGAGGGGATTAAGGAGAGGGGGTAAAGGGTGATAGAGAGGCACTAATCAATAACACATAGAGTTAATAACTTCATACAAATGGGGTTAAGGGATGGGAATCACTTGCAAGGAGCCCATGTATTTAGGTATGGATCAGTTTTGGGCATGCACATCAATAGAATGTGCTGATATGCTTATAAACCAATAATACCATATAACATCTGGAGGAAACATGGAGGTTATGATCCCAGGGGAATCATGTTTAGGTCATGCATAGCAATATCCAATGTTTCCATGCTCCAAACCAAACACAAGTATTAAACACATTGGGTGGGGATATAGGTTTCACAAGTCATGATAAGTAATTTCAAAACATTAATTCAGAATCAGAAAAGGAAAGATAACAGCATGTTTAATAATAGTAATAGGTTAAATACAACATGTGACCAACAAGGATGAAATGGAAAGTAAATAAATATGTTGTTATTGGTGTCGAAGCTTAATTAGACCATACCAGTAAAATGCAAATGCAGAGAAAAATAAGTTAGTTTCCCACAACCTAGCCTTGGCTTTCAGCTGGCTAGGTAAGGCAGCAATACAAGTAGAAATAGAGAAAAGAAAGAGATTTTAGTGGAGTGCGTATCTGAACTCAAGTGTTTTATGCCTTGGTCGTGTTTGAAAGAAGAGAAGTACGACGTATTTATAGCTTTTTGAAAACGATTAAAAGAGAAGTAATAAGCTATAAACATGGAAATAACCACTATTCAAAATCAATTACACAAATTATTTCCGTTAATTAAGGGATCACTTGCTTAAGGAGCAATGATAGGTTCAAAATAAGGAATGAAATCAATTTATAGGTTGACTGATTATTGCCTTGAAAGAAGTAGTAAAATAATTGAGTAATTCTAAGTACAAGAATATACTTGTTTTTGGAAAGGATTCAGTAAGGAAAGAGATGCCGAAACAGAGAAATTTCAAATCAAATCGAGCAATTTCAAATAAACGAATTTCACAAGCAGTTTAAAAAACTTGAATAGACCCCAAAGAAATTAGGGTTTTCAAAACCAATCGAGTTTAAAGATGATGAAATAAATTACATAAATACTTAGCAAACTTCTTTAGAGATTCGATTGTACCCAAAAGAAATTAGGGTTTTCAATACCAATCGAGTCTAAAGATGATAAACAAGTAACTTAAACAAACAAATAGTCTCAGAAACACGATGAACCCCAAAAATTAAGGTTTTCAATACCAACTGAGTCTAAAGATGATAAACAAGTAAATCAAACAAAGACTAATAAATAATCTCAAAAACCTCAAAAGAAACAAGGATTTTCATCATGCAAAGTTAGAAAAAAGGACAATGCAACCAAACGTAGCAAAATATGTTAAAAATCAGAGAAAAGTTTTATAGGCACGTAACAATAAACCCTAATCGGTCAAAGATAAAGAGTTCTGAGTGCAAAGTTTTAGAAGAAACTTTGGGAAAAATACTTAAAAGTTCAAACAACTATAGATCTTAATGAAATCAAAAGAGCATTAGAGATTAGGGTATAGAAGAACCTAAGTGACGAGAAAGGCCTTGAAAACCATTGATCTAAGCAGGAGAGTCAAAGTTTTGACTCGAATGGCCATGGCTGGCTGGAGAAAGGTCAGAGACGACCAAAGAACAATCTTTGAACAAGTACGGGCCTCCGATGACCTTGGAAGGCCATGGATTTGGGCGGATTAGGTTGGAGACAGCTAGGGTTTGAGAGTGTTGTAGAGAGGTTTTGGGAAATGAGGGGTTTAAGAGGCAGCATGTTGTGAGGAATGAGTTAGGGTGAAGGGGTCTTTTGGTTAAAAAAGGAAATGGTGATTATTGGACGTTGATCTGAAGGATCAACAACTTGGATTAAATAGGTAGGTGGGGCGGTTTAATAGGATAGGGTTTGGGTCGGTTGAGATTGCAATTGGGTCGGGGTAATTGGTCTTCAAATTGGTTTCAATTGAGGTTAAAATCAATCTATAATGCAAATAAAATGGGGCTAACTTTTAAATAGCTAATTTTTCCAATTTTATTTATAAAAAATAATTAAACAATTTATGTATATAAATTAAAGGTGCTAATATAATTAATAGTACTTAATTATCAAATTTAAAACATTGTACTTAATTTTTACAGATACAAACGCAATTAAATTCTTTTTGATTTGAATCCTTAAATTCCAATCTGGATTATTGCAGATTTTGCCCCAATCGCAGTTTTTTATTTTCTGGTGGAAATCTTGAAAATATTTTATCCAAATTTTGATTTTTGATGTAAAGTTCAAATCCGATAAAAATTATCCGATGATACTCCCGGCGAATTAGTTAAGATACCAAATCACACCAAACATTTGGTCATTTATTTTTCCCCGAACACCGAGTTTGAAGTTATTCGATCCATATAGGCACTGATTTATTGAGTGTTCTTTTCCTATACAATACAACTGTCATACGATTAGTAAGAGTTAAAGTCTGAACTTCGAACTTGAATTGTACCTGACATTCAATTGGATATCGTAGTTGGGTCGGTAACTGTCGTGGCTAAAAATATTGTAATTTAAGTTGTTGGAATTATTATTAGCAGTTGAAGAAGTGTTGTTGATCGGGTTGATTTTCGGAAAAGTTCATTCTTTCTTCTGGAGATTTATCGACTTTTCGATTGAAAGTTCACCGGAGCACTAGACGTTTCGGCATCTATCGGAGTAGTAGCAGCCAGCAAATTTGGAAGCGCGTCTGTACATCCCCGACTATGATCCTGGTTCCATCTTTATTGAATTGTATATTCACATATATATTTACTGTTGCCTTTCCAGCAATTTTAATTGGATTAATTGCTTGTCTAACTTTTCTATTAGTGTTTTAATCTTAAGGTTTCATCTATTCGTTATTGATTTTTGTTGCATAGGGGTTGTTTCATATACGTGGTAGATTCAGTGTTCAAGCATCTGTCATGTTTTTGTTCTCATAGTCTCTCCTTTGAGTTGTTTTTAGCTCTCGGGTTCATAGCTTGCAGTCCTTTGTTCCCATTTTTGTTTCTTAGTGGTAGTGTTTACCTAATTTTTTTTGCTTATAGTGGTGGTAGTGAACAATGTAAGAGTAAGGTCATGTCCTTGGGCGGGGCGTGGGGTGAGTTACAAGGGTGGGAAGGGGGTAAGAAAGCCTCTAGGTTGAGAATTGGGTCGTGGAACATCTGGACGTTGACGGGCAAGTCTATAGAGTTAGCTAAGATTCTTCAAAAGAGGAAGATCAACATAGTGTGTGTTCAAAAGACTAGATGGAAGGGTACTAGGGCACGAGATGTAGACGGGTTTAAACTATGGTACTCAAGGAGCGCAGGGGGCAATAATAGGGTAGGTATTCTAGTAGACAGGGACCTTTGGGAGCTCATGGATGAGGTTAGGAGGGTAAATGATAGGTTGATGAGTAATAAGTTGGTTGTTGGTGGGTTTGCTATAAACGTGATTAGTGCATACACTCCTCATGTAGGTCTGAACCAGGAGGTCAAGATGCAATTTTGGGATGATTTGGATGAGATGGTGCATAGTATCCCGCACACAGAGAAGTTGTTCATTGGCGGAGATTTAATTGGTCATATTGGGGATAGTTCTATGGGTTATGATGATGTGCATGGTGGGTAAGATTTTGGGGATAGGAATGAGGGAGGTAATTTACTATTGGAATATGCTAGAGCTTTTGAATTGGTTATAGCTAAATTGAGTTTCCCGAAGAGGGAAGAGCACTTGGTCACATTCCGAAATTCAATGGGGAAGATTCAGATTGATTACCTTCTCAGCATAAAAAAAATGATCAAGGATAGTGCCCTGACTGCATGGTCATCACGAGTGAGCAACTCATGACTCTACATAGGCTCCTAGTTATGGATTAGGAGATCTAGAGGAGTACAAGGAAGAGGGCGGGGTGCCGGCAACCTAAGATCAAGTGAGGTAACTTGATCAAAGAAAAAGCTCAGGAGTTAAGGGAGAAGTTGTTGGCTATGAGGGCGTGGACGAGTATGGGGACGCATCTATTATGTGGTCCGTGACTACGGATTGCATTAAGATAGAAGCTAGAGAGGTCTTAGGGGTCACGAAGAATTTTCCTATGGGTCATAAAGGGGACCGGTGGTGGAATGGAGAGGTTCAAGGTAAAGTAGGAGTTAATAAAGCAGCTTATTGGAAGCTAGTAGAGAGTACAAATGAGGAGGAACAAAGGACTTATCGGGAGTGTTACATAAAGGCAAAGAAAGACGCAAAGTTAGCAGCTAGGATGGCTAAGAACACAGCATTTGCTCGCTTGCACAAGGAGCTTGAGGGCAATGGTGGGGATAAGAGGTTGTACCGGTTGGTCAAGGAGAGGGAGAGGAAAGTCCATCACTTATTCCAAGTTAAGTGCATCAAGGATGAGGACGGCAAAGTGTTGACGAATGAGGCACTCATTAGGAAAAGATGGCAGACATACTTCCCTAAACTGTTGAATGAGGAGGGGATAGATGCATTGTGCTGGGTGAGTTGGAGCACTTCGAGTGTTGGCAGGATTTTGGGTACTGTAGAAAGATTACGGTAGAAGAGGTGGAAGGAGTGATGCGTAAGATGTACAGGGACAGAACAACAGGGCCACACAAAATCCCAGTGGAATTTTGAAAGAGTGCGGAGGGGGGGCAGGCTTGGAGTGGTCCACTAGGCTGTTTAATGTTATTTTTTAAGGCAAACAAAATGGCTGAAGAATGGAGGTGGAGTATAATGGTTTCGCTTTACAAGAACAAGGGTGATATCTAAAATTGCAACAATTGTTAGAGGTATAAAGTTATTGAGTCACACTATGAATGTTTGGGAGAGAGTGGTGGAGGCCAGAGTGAGGAGGTGCGTGTCTATTTCCGAGAATTAGATTGGATTCATTGCGGGTCATTCGACTGCAGAAGCGATTTATCCGGTAATGAGATTAGTGGAGCAGTACAGAGAAAGGAAGAAGGATTTACATATGGTGTTTATTGACCTTGAGAAAGCATACTATAAAGTTCTGAGGGAGGTCATGTGGAGGTGTCTGGAGGTTAGAGGCATTCTGGTAGTGTACATTAGGGTGATTAAGGAAATGTGTGATGATGCTAAGACTCGGGTGAGGACTGTGGGTGGTGACTCGGACCATTTCCCTGTGGTGATGGGTTGCACCAGGGATCGCCTCTTAGCATATTTTTGTATGCCTTGGTGATGGATTTACTGTCTCATCATATCCAATAGGAGGTGCCTTGGTGCATGCTATTTGATGATGATATAGTGTTGATAGACGAGACGCGTAGCGGAGTTAACGTGAGGTTGGAGGTTTGGAGGCAGACCTTGCAGTCTAAAGGTTTAAAAATAAGTAGAACCAAGACAGAGTACTTGGAGTGCAAATTCAGTACGACCCATGATGCAGACGTGGAGGTTAAGCTTTATTCTCAAGTTATCTCAAAGAGAGAGAGTTATAAGTATCTCAGGTATATTATCCAGGGTAACATGGAGATTGACGAAGATATCACATATCATATCAGACCCAGGTGGATGAAGTGGAGGCTCACTTTCGATGTTTTATGTAGTAAAAATGTGTCGTTAAGACCTAAGGATAAGTTTTATCGAGTGGTGGTTTGGCCCGCTATGTTGTATGGGGCTGAGTGTTGGCCTGTCAAGAACTCCCACGTGCAGAAGTTGATAGTAGCAGACATGAGTATTTTGAGATGGATATGTAGGTGTGTCAGGCAAGATTGAATTATGAATGAAGCTTTCAGATACATAGTGAGAGTAGCCTCTGTGGAGGACGATATATGGGAGTCGCGGCTGAGATGGTTCGGACATGTTAGGGAAAAAGCATTGATGCCCTGTCAGGAGGTGTGAGAGGTTGGACATGGAGAGTTTGAGTAGGGATCCAGATAGGCTTAAGATGTACTGGGGAGAAGTCATTAGACAGGACATGGCCCTGCTTGAGCTCAATGAGGACATGACACTTGATAGGAGGGTGTGGAGGTCGAGGATTTAGGTAGAAGGTTAGTAGGTAGTTTATAGTGTTCACGGATAGGTTTAATTGTATGCATTTCCCTTCATATTCTTTGTTTTTTATTACAACATGTGGTTTTGTTTGCCTTGGGTATTGTATTCCTTGTTGATGTTACTGGATATTGTTATCCTTCCACGCTTCCCTCCTTTTCTTCTTGCCCTTCTTGAGCCGAAGGTCTATTGGAAACAACCTCTCTACCTGCACTATCTAGGGGTAAGGTCTGCATACAGACTACCCTCCCCAGACCCCATATGATAGGATCAAATTGGGTTTTTTTGTTGTGGTTGTAAATGCAATTAAATCTAAAAGTGGCTAATATTGCAAGTTTATGCAATTTAGCTTTATAAATACTAAATCAATTCATAAAAAAATATGCAAAATATTTTAGCTATATTTTAGTATAAATATGAGAATCAAATAAATAAATCACCAAACATGATAACTTTGGGAATTATTATTGGCTTTTTATGAATAAGATAGGGGAATAAATAGGTTTAAAAATCTTTTAAAAAATTAACAAAAAATGATAAAACAATTGGACATACTTATACATGCATATATATGCTATTTATAAAGTATTTTGCATATAAAAATATATAGAAAAAATTGGGTATCAACATTTATTATCCTCGAAAAAACTCTCAGCCATCATTTCCCATTGTGCAACAGTAGTTTCATCTAGGACATAAGCTTCGTGCAAATTTTTAGTAGCACCTTTCGATGTTCGTTGAAACTTAGCAACAGAGATAGAAGTGAGATTTGGGAGGGAGTTTTCGGAGTTGATAAATTATCGAGTACTCCGAAGTTTTCATTTTCCTAAAGAATTCCTCTACTTCTTCATTGCTAACAGGTTTCTTGGGTGGCATCTGGTTGTCCCTGTTTTGTTTGGCTTTGCTTATTTCATCAGCATAGTACCTCCCAGAACGAGTCATTTCAATTACTACCCCTACAATTTCTTTCCCTTTGTACGTAACCAAGGTTCTATTGTAGTTCCGAGGGACTTTTGTAGGATCTTTCATTAGACTCTGTGGTGCGGGACTAATAACCACGGGCTCAGTTAGCCTTGGTGATATTATCATCACCCTGCGCCACATGTGTTCCCTTCAGTACGTACAACCTTGGAACGATCAATGTAACTTTCCTTTCATCAAACTTCTTTGGAGCGCTAAGGACAAACTATTTCTTTCCTCGAGGCTTTGGAACATAAAGAACCAAATTTTTGGCAGGTTCTAGGTTAACTTTCACTTTGATGGCCCGAGTGACCGGAGCTATTTTCTTTTCAGTTTTTGCCTGTTTTATTGTTGCTTTAGGTTTGCCTCCAAACTAGCGATGGTGACAATGGACTTCACCATAGAGTTAAATTCTTTGTCATCATATATCACACTAACAACTAGCCCATTATTGTGAGCAAGCAATGAATTATTGGTCACCTTGGGAGTCCCCTTATACCTCAGCTCTTTCAGCTTCAATCAAGTCTTCAACTTCCCTTTTGAGGCTCTATAAGTCTTTTGTATCATGTCCTACCCCCTGGTTGTTATGCACATCTGCATCAGCTTGGTATGTTGGAGACTTGGGACTTGGACGATTGGGATCTACATATTGTAGTAAACCCAATGGGGTTTTGGAAAAAAACTCGAGTGTGATGCACCGATGGGGATAAGTGGCTTCTTCTGTGGGGCTCTCAAGGACGTAGATTATACTGGATTGTACTTTATGGTGGGCGAAGATTATATGGAGCTTGGTAAGGATGATTATTTTTGGGAGGTGGAGCCTGATTTTGATTGTAATTTTGCTACGGCCGTGCGTAGGGATGTGCAGTCATCATCGCATAGGGAGGCGGTGCCACGCCGTATGCAGCGTCATGGTGTGGGGTAATGTTGTGGGGTTTGGGGTGGCATATAATATTGGTTAAATGATCTGTTAGAGAGCTTAAATTCATCATTGCCCTCTCTTCTCTGTTTTTATGATTGCCTAGACCCCCTCCTTCTCTCAAAGCTATTCTAGATGGCTTGCGATGTAGATATAAGGCTTGCCTAACTCAACGTCCTTCTTGTTTTCATCGCATTTCCAACCATTTCCCCAATCGTTTTGGCTTTAGTGAATCACTTTCCCATGACAAGAAAATTATGACCACATTTTTCTCATCCATTGGAGGCTTCCCACGGGCTGCCCGCTGGCACCACTTAACACCACACTCATGGAAACTTTTGGAGGATTTCTTTTTCAGATTAGATAGGGAGTTTCTATATGGAGAAATATCCACATTGAATTGAAACTGATAGATGAAATCATTAGCAAGGCCATCCCATACGTGCTAGTGAGCGATTTCTTGGTCCATGTACCATTCAGAAGCAAATCCTACCAGATTCTGTTTAAAGTATGCCATTAGAAGTTCCTCTTTTCCGCCAGCATGTCTTAGCTGGTTGCAGTACCCTTTCAAGTAGGTGATCGGGTATGTGTGCCAATAATTATTTTTGAATTTTGGCATTTTAAAACCAGTCGGCAAATGGGCATGTGGAAACATGCACATGTCAGAGTTGGAGACATTCTTTGGCCACCCAGGCCCTGCATGTTTCATAAACTCTACTCCAGACTTTTCATTTTCGGAGTCATTTCTTCCTGCTCAAGATTTTTTACTATACTTTTTGGTTCAGTCGGAAACTCGTACTATATATATTGAGTATATGAGTATGGAGTGACATAGGTCATATCCTGCTGATGTTGTGGTCTCTAGAATGTGAAAGTAAAAGTTTCAAAACATGGCCCGGGCACAGTAGTCTATGTCGCAATGTAGACAGACACTGCAGCGAATAATTCTGGAGGTGCCCTGGAAACTGACGCTTGGGGGCGAACCACAAAAGGCATGTCAGGACCGTTAAAGGACATTGGAATCAAATCTGGGAACCCAGGAATTGCATTCGACAATTCCTTGCCATTAAACCAGGCCTCCTAGATGTCAATAAACGTCAATACCACACAAGAGTGGTGGGGGAGGGGGTGATTTGTGTGGTACCTAATTTTTGAGTTAGAATAACCTGGTTCTTCTAAGTATTCTAACTACAGTAGATTGCAGAATAATAAGAACTGAAAGTAAAGTGCCCATAGATTTTTACGTGGAAAACAGCTGGCTCAAAAGGTGAAAAACACGACCTACTACTCAGTAGGATTTTTCCAAACTCCACCAAACATCAATGAGCCAAAACATCATTTACAAAGACTCTTTGTAAACTTAAGGATTAAACTCTAATCCCAGTGTGGCACACAGCCTCAGCTGCTGCGACACTATCAAGTTAACTCTAACTTGATGACACAAGGTACCTAATACAATTGCTTCTAATAAAGCTAAAAGGTACAATTTGAAAACCTACTACAATTGAAATAGAAATAAACACTCAGATGGAACTGGTTCTTCTCTCTTAGTTCATGTAGCTTCAGGCGTACACACTTGTATCTTGAATATATATTTCTTACAAAACAGACTTGCATTATTCTCTCTCAAATATTCTTTACTTCTGCTCGAGTGTGTTACCTGTAAAAGAGAACCAACACAATAATATATTGAGTTAATAGTTAGAATTTGATTACAACTCCACTTCTTATCCGTAGTCTATTTAAATCCTTAGCCAATACAAACTATAACTATTATCCTTACTTAGGATCAAGTTCTCTTCACATAAGGAGACTGTCCTTGTTATCCCAAATTCAACATGTTCGATTACGTTCAGAATATGTTGATGCATGATCTTTAGTGCATATCTTCCTCACGTGCTTCACATGTGCCCCGGTTAATTCAGTGTGTGTAGTACAAGATGGACCAGGTCGGCCAATTTCCCCTTTTTTGATGATGACAAACTCTGTGCTTATTATTATCAGGAAACCTGTGAACTCAGCTGAAAATCAACACTTCAAAAATTTATCATCAAGGAGGTCAGATTTACGTCATAAACATCACTAGAATTTTAAGCACAAAATCTTCCCCCTTTTGGCATCATCGAAAGTTGCATTAATATAGTGAATCCTTGAAGTTAATTAATACTCATGGCCACTGGGGCAACTGCAAGTGAACACATGGTCAAGTTAATCACAAATCCGCTTAAAATGACTTTTTAGAAAAAATTCAACAAGAATAAGACAAACTGCATTCATTTATTAGAGAGGTGTTCTACAGTGTTGTCCACGAAAAGAAAAACAAAACATCTAACCATGAGCAAAAACAAAATAAGAACAAACAAGAACTTCCTTAACTGAAAACTAAAAGGTTACTAGACTGGGCACTAAGGACAGGAAACCTAAGGCTTGGAAGTGCTGGAGGGTTGGGCTTGTAGCAGATTTAACATTTGCTGGAGCATGCCTTTATTTTTGTTTTTTCTTTGGCGAGTTCAGCTCTCAGCCCATTTCTTTATCCCTCTAGATCAGCAATTCTGGCATTTAGCCTTGCAATTTCACCATCCTTTGTCCCAACTTCTTGAACCAAGGGTCTGACCTTGCTATTCACAGGAGTCTTGGCAGAAGAACCAGGTTAAGCAGGGGCAGCACTGAGCAAATAGTCACAGGCTTGAAGAGTCTTGACACCAAAATGCTCCTTGCTGGAGGGCATTTCCTACTTTTTAATAGGAACATTTAAACATTCAAGCACATTTGTCAAGAAAAAACCATCGGGAATGGCCTGAGCCTTTGAAACATTTATCACCCTTTCAAGCAGCTTCACCATAAAGATAGGCCAGTTGATCTGCTTCCCTTCATTCATACACTGCATGAGTACCAGATCCATATAATTAGCTGTGTGCCTTCTTTCCTGTTTTGCCAGAAGGCACTTGTTGACAAATTCAAAAATCACTTTGTGCTCTGGCCTCATTTCACTCTTCTGGACTGCCCTGGCATCAGGGACCTCATCAGCTGTGTTGGAGTCACAAAAATTTCTTGTTATTTGCAGCTCAAAAGGCAACCCATCCAAGAAAGGCCACCTATTCCTGGTATAATCATCATACCCCTCACAAGGAATACCCAGAATTTTTCCCAATTTTTCAGCATTGAATTTCCCTTTGACTCTCCTCGCTGTACTGGTCAACTGTCCATTCTTCACCTTTCCATTAGCCATGAACTCTACTAGTTCCTTTCTTGCCAGTTTTCCATCAATCTGAAGGACCATGTACTTCCAGCCTTGTGCCTCCAGTGCTGTGACAAGCCTTATCATGCCTGGATCCTCTAGGTCTTTCAGCAATCTTCCCTTCAATATCTTTCTTTTGTCAAAATTTGCATACCTATCCTATTATTTTTCAGACTCACTTTCATCTTCTTCTTCTTCTATGGCTACTTTCACTTGTTTTCCCTTAAAAGCTGATCTTGTTCTCTTGGCAACAGAGGATTCAGCAGGAACTAGTTTTGATGGCTTCTTGGAGGAAGTCCTAGTCTTCTTTGGTTTTGCAATTGGAACCTGCACAGTAGTATTTCTTTCTTGATGGACCAGTTCCATCTCCTCTTCATCCTCTTTAAGCTGTAACTTCTGAACTTTCACCTATCTTCCCTTTCCCCTTTTCTTTTCTTTTTCTCTTACTTTCCTCTAAAGCTTTCTGCAACTCAGCTTCACTCTCCCTAACCATGCGTCTAGTTGTCCTAACCCTAGGAGCAGACTTGGGTGTTGAGGGTTTGGATTTATTGGTTGGTTTGGACGCAACAGGGGTCCTTTGTGAGGAAGCCTTGCGTTTTTTGGGATCATATCTAGCGCTAACCTTCTGCATCATCTCAAATAGAGATTCCTTTGCAGATAGACCAGGTTCAACAGATTGTTTGCTCAAACAAACTAACCCTTCAGCAGCCTCTCCAGACTCACTTCTCCCTGAATTTGAGGCCCCTTAATCTCCACTCCCACATATAGCTAGCACCTTCTTTCTCTTATTTTTCTTCAATTTTACAAAATCACCCATAGCAACATCTTTAGCAGCCCCTATCAGAACATACTTATTTTCTACCCTTTCCCATATATCATCAGAAACAACACTTGAATTTACCTCTTTTCGGGTTTCTTTATGTGTTACATTGTTAGAAGGTCCAGTTTCATCTCCTTCACTGGCAGAGATGTAATCATCAGACTCAAAACTGGAATTAGTTTCTTTTGCTGGAGATTTTTTCTTTTGACTTGCCTTCAATGTTTCGTTTAGAGCTTTCCTCAAGGGACCAGTCGCAATAGCTTTTCTTGTTATCATTTTTGTGCGACAGAATCTGGGCTTTGGGGGTTCACTAGGAGGTGTGGATGATGAAAGTGGTGTTCGGTGACACTAGTGGTAGGGTTCCAGGATTATCTTGGGGATTCAACACTTCTGGTGAAGAATTGCTAGAAGGATTAAGAAACTTCTTGGACAATTTTTGAGGATTTAGGGAAGAGAGTGGATGATTAGGGTTTTGAGAAGACATTTATAAATGATTATAGGGGTTTTTAAAGAGAGGTCACTATAGCTCCATGAACGGAAGCGTTTCAGGTGTCAGCAGAGGTCTAATAAGCTTATGGATCCGGTCTCCCTAGTTATTTATTATGATTAATTAGAATTGCTAAGGTTTAGGAGATAGAGTTCCGTTACACTTACAATTCAAACTTCAATGAAACTGGTTCAATTTTCCTCAACGAATAGAATTTTGAGACGATTGGGTTTTCTAGGACTTTTTCCCATGATTAAAAATTAAGTTTTTCTATTTGCGCGAAGTATAGTAACATACCTGACCTTTCTCATGAGCATGCATTGGTTAACCAGGTTCTTCAAATGAAACTTCTCTTGATTATGCCTCAAATGTAAGAATAGAGAATTTGTAAGAGATGAGTGAGTTACATAAACACACGTCACGGTAGTATACTATTTAAAGTATGAGACTGAGTAGAAATTAGTCTAATATTCACAAGAATTAAGAACTCCTAACCAAAAAAATTCATTTTTTTAAAAAAAAAATTTCATTGTCCATTATGAACATGACCTCTTAGGTGATCTTAATCATCCCTAATTTCAATCTGTTTCTCTCAAAGTTTTCTCTACTTAGTATCTGGGTGAAGATGTCAGCGATTTGTTTATCAGTGGCACAAAATTCTATGGAGATTGGCCCTTTTTCATAGTTGTTCCTTAAGAAGTTGTGTCTAACATCTATGTGCTTAGTCCTTTTATGATGAACAGGTTCTTTGTCATACTGATTTCACTATTGTTATCACAAAATATAGGTATGCATCCAACTTCAATACCAAAATCTACCAATTGTTGCTTGATCCAAAGCAACAGAGCACATCATGAAGCAGCAGCAACGTACTCACCTTCAGCAGTAGAGACGGCCACTGAGTTCTGCTTTTTGGTAGCCCATGATACAAGACAAGATACTAGGAAGTGTTCCATACCTAAAGTACTCTTCCTATCCAGTATATAACCTGCATAAGCATCAGCATATCCAATTAACTCAAAATTGCTACCTTTGGGATACCACAAGCACAAATCAGTTGTGACTTTTAGGTATCTTAATATTCTTTTGACTGCAGTCAAGTGTGACTCCTTTGGATTTTCCTAGAAACAAGCACAAAGTCCTAAACTGAAAACAATGTCAGGTCTGCTGGTAGTAAGATACAAAAGTGAATCAATCATACTCCTCTACAACTTTTGATCAACTGAAGAACTAGGTTCATTAGAATCTAACTTCGTGGCAGTTGTAATAGGAGTATCTATTTATTTGGATTCATCCATTTTAAATTTCTTCATTAGTTCTTTTGTGTTCTTCTGCTGATTAATCACGGTACCGTTTGAACTTTGTTTGATTTGCAAACCTTGGAAGATATTGAGTTCTCCCATCATACTCATTTCAAATTCACTACCAATTAGTTTTGCAAAGTCCTTACTCAACCTCTCTGTAGTAGCCCCAAATATTATGTAATCGACATAAA
This sequence comes from Nicotiana benthamiana, assembly GCA_034376525.1. Taxonomy (NCBI): domain Eukaryota; kingdom Viridiplantae; phylum Streptophyta; class Magnoliopsida; order Solanales; family Solanaceae; genus Nicotiana; species Nicotiana benthamiana. Next base: position 12,497,000 of record CM067331.1, on the reverse strand, counting down.
TTTGCACAACAAGAAGGTATTTACCTTTTTCCCTTAGGAACAAGGTGCTATCAAATTTACCTCTTCTGTACCCATGCTCCTGAAGGAATTTTGACAATCTTTCATACAAGCTCTTCGAGCTTGCTTGAGACCATAACGAGCTTTATCCAGCTTGTATACATGGTCAGGACATTCTTTGCTTTCGAATCCAGGAGGTTGCTTCAAAAACACTTCTTATTTAAGATATCCATTTAGGAAGGCACTTTCACATCCATTTGATAAAGGGTGAATTACATATGTGCAACAAAGGCTATAAGGAGACTTATTTCTTCAAGTCTAGCAACTAGAGCAAACGTCTCATCATAATCAATGCCTTCCTCTTGACTATAACCTTGAACCACCAACCTTGCCTTGTTTCTTATGACTGTTCCATCTTTATCCAGCTTGTTTCTGAAGACCCATGTTGTCCCAATGACTGACCTGTCCTTAGGTCTTGGAACCAAGTGCCAGACTTGGCTTCTTTCAAACTGATTTAGTTCTTCTTTCATAGCATTGATCCAATATGCATCTTGTAAAGCTTCAGTCACTTTTTTAGGTTCAATCAGGGATACAAAGGCATCAAATGCACACAGGTTCTTCAGTTATGATCTAGTCTTGACTCTAGATGTGGGATCATTGATTATGTTCTCAATGGATGAGAACTCAGCTACCTGTAAGATTTCCCCACTAGCTGGTTTCGGCTAGCTTTTCCTTCATTATTATGATGTAGAGGAACATGTTCAGGTACAAGATCCTTCAGAGAATTTTGTACAGTTTCTCTCAGAATTGTTCCCCATGTCAGGTTGCCCAGGGTGAAAGGACTTGTTCCATCACCTGCTCCTTCCTTGGACGCCTACTTGACTTGTACTGTAACTTCAGTCAGTTGTCTCACCAGTCCAATGGCTTCATCTTCATGTTCCCATCACTCATAGGAGTGTTAGATTCATCAAACACAACATGTACACTTTCTTCAACTCATAGAGTTCTTTTATTAAATACTTTATATGCTTTGCTATGTGAAGAATATCCCAAGAATACTCCCTCATCACTTCTAGGATCAAACTTACCTAGGGAGTCTTTGCCATTATTGTGCACATAGCACTTGCAACCAAAAGCCCTAAGATGAGGTATGTTTGGTTTTCTCCCTTTAAGTAACTCATAGGGAGTCTTCTTTACAGGAGTTCTGGTCATGAATCTATTAATTATATAGCACAAAATGTTTATAGCCTCTGCCCAAAAGCTATGAGGTAGTTTACTGGAAAGTAACATGGTCCTTGCTATATCCTCAAGGGTCATGTTCTTCCTTTCAACTACCCTATTTTGCTGAGGAGTCCTAGAGGCAGAGAAATTATGATCTATTCTATTTTCATCACAAAACTCAGCAAACTTTGCATTTTCAAATTCAGTTCCATGATCATACCTAATGGATGCAAGTTCATTTCCTAATTGTTTTTGGATTTTTCTAACAAAAGCTGTGAATATTTCAAATGCTTGATCTTAAGAAGTTAGAAACAACACCTAGGTAAATCTAGAATAATCATCAACAAGCACCATAACATATCTCATACCACCTCTGTTCATGGCTCTCGTTGGACCACAGAGATCCATATGAAACAGTTCCAACGTCTTGGATGAGCTTACCAATTTCTTAGGTTTGAAGGATGACCTTACCTGCTTCCCCTTGCACATGCCTCACAAACTTTTTCTTCCTTGAACTTGATATTAGGCAACCCTATCACCAAGTCTTTAGAGACTTATTTGTTTAATTGATTTAGACTAGCATGACCAAGTCTTTTGTGCCAAAGAAGGGGATCACTAATTAACACACTCGAGCAAGTGAGTTCATTTTTAGGAAGAGTCGACAATTCTGCAATGTAAATATTGTTAAATATTCTTCCCTGCAAAACAATCATGTCAGTAGTAAGGTTAATCGTAAAACAATTTATGGAAGTGACATCCACAAGGTTACCTCTATCACACAGCTGTGACACACTTATCAGGCTATATTTCAAGCCATCTATCAGATAGACATTGTCAATGGAATGATAGTCTGTCTTTCCTACCTTTCCAACCCCAATAATCTCACCTTATTCCCTTTCCCAAAGGAGACACTGCCTTTTTTTAGGTTCTCAAGTGAAAGAAACTGGTCCTTGTTACCAGTCATGTGTTTTGAGAAGCCACTATCCATGTACCATATTTGGCTGCTTCCTTTCATTTGGACCTGCAAAATGAAATCATGGGTTAGTCTTAGGAACCCAAACTAGTTTGGGCCCATTTCCATGGGCAAAAGGATGAATTAAATTTTTCTTTGCCCAACCTGGCAGTTTGTATTTTTCTTGAACAAACGCTTTGTTCTTTTGACTGGCCTTTTCTTTCGCATTGCGTTCATTTTTGTAATGGCCAGTCTTACCACAATGTGTAAAGATCTTATTCCCAGGAAGACTGAGGTACTTGTTTTTGGGATCCCATTTTGGAGCTTATGTACCTAATCCAAGTCCTCTCTTGTTGTTGTTGTAATGCTCTTGTAGCCAGGAGAGTGCATCAGAAGCCTTGTTCCATTTGCATGTTCTGTCTATTTTATGATTCACCTTTCCTAGTTCTTCTTTATGGACCTTGATTGAGTCATCTTTCTTATACAGCTCATCTTTAATTTTTCCTAAATTTTCTTCTAGTGTGAGAAATGATTGATCAGCCTTTTTCTTTCCTGTCCTTATTTTCAGTTTTAAATTTTCAGACTTGAGTTCTAGGAAACTGTTTTCTTCAACTTAGCATTTGCTCTATTACTCTCATCAACCTTAGACTCTAGACTTTCGCAATTTTCTTCTTGTATTGCACACTTGCAATTGCCTTCTCAATTCATAAGCAGTCAAGTTTCCAATCAGTTCGTCCAATTTCAGAGTAGCAATATTTTTGGATTCCTGAATGGCAGTGATTTTGCCTTCCCAGGAGATTGGCATAACTCTAGTTAGAATCTTCTCTACCTTGTCTTCTTCCAAAATAACACTTCCAAGAGACTCAAGTTCATTTGTCAGTGTAGTGAACCTAGTACACATCTCTTGGATATTTTTACCGTCTTTCATGGTAAAATTCTCATATTGCGAATACAGTGGAGTTCCTCTTGACCTCTTTACCTGAGGTGTTCCTTCATGAGCCACTTGTAAAGTGTCTCAAATCTCCTTGGCAGTTGTACATCCTTGAATCCTACTGTACTCATCAGCACCATGTCCACCCACTAGCCATTTCTTAGCTTTAGCATTTTTCTCCCATTTCCTTAGGTCTTCAGTAGTACAATCCGATCTAGTCTTAGGCACATCCAATCCTTCTGTAGTCTTCTTGGTTGTTTCTAGAGGACCATCAGTGATGATCTACCAAAGCTAATAGTCTTCACCCATGATGTGGTCTCTCATTCTATTTTTCCACCAAGAGTAGATTAGCCCATTGAAGAGTGGAGGCCTTGAAGTAGATTGTCCTTCCCAATTCTCAGGTGGTGCACTCATGTTGATCTTTTCCTAAGGTGTTAAAATCTTCAAGGATAACCCGCTCCGATACCAATTGATGTCAATAAACATCAATACCACACTAGGAGGGGGTGATTTTTATGGTACCTAATTTTTGCGTTAGAAGAACCTGGTTCTTCTAAGTGTTCTAACTACAGCAGTTTCCAGAATAATAAGAACTGAAATCAATGACCTACTACTCAGTAGGATTTTCCCAAACTCCACTAAAAATCAATGAGCCAAAATAGCATTTACAAAGACTCTTTGTAAACCTAAGGATTAAACTCTAATCCTGGTGTGGTACAAAGCCTGAGCTGCAGTGACACTATCAAGTTAACTCTAACTTGATGACACAAGGTACCTAATACAATTGCTTCTAATAAAGTTGAAAGGTACAATTTAAAATCCTATTATAATTGAACTAGAAATAAACACTCAGATGGAACTCGTTCTTCTCTCTTAGTTCATGTAGCTTCAGGCGTACACACTTGTATCTTGAATATATATTTCTTGCAAAACAGACTTGCATTATTTACTCTCAAATATTCTTTACTTCTGCTCGAGTGTGTTACCTGTAAAAGAGAACCAACACAATATTATATTGAGTTAGTAGTTAGAGTTTGATTACAACTCCACTTCTTGTTCGTAGTCCATTTAAATCCTTAGCCAATACAAATTCTAACTCTTATCCTAACTTAGGATGAAGTTCTCTTCACATATTATACTAAATGCAACCTTTTCGATTTTGTTCAAAAGATATTGATGCTTGAGCTTTAGTGGATATCTTCCTCGCATGCTTCACATGTACCCTGGTTAATTCAAACTGTGTAGTACAAGATGGACCAGGTCCTTCCATAGCTTCATTTGTCAATCTTCAAAACTCTAATTGAAACTTGGGCCAACATTCCTATATTCCATCATGCGAAGATGCAACATCCTATTGTCTTCAGCAATTGCTGGTCTGGTTGTAGAATAGACGATGTCAGGCTGTCCTCTGGATCAATAATTAGTAAATGACTCTCGGATGCCATAGAACCTTGCCTTTAGATCTTGCGAAGTATGGAGCCAGATTACCAACAAAACCCAACCACCTAAATAAAACCTAGCTAATTTGCACGCACAACAACCTTGTTAGTTTTCAAATATTTAACAGATAGGAAATCACGTGTTGGGATGTAATGAACCAAAAAAGTTAAATGCTTCCACCATGTGTTTGAAACGGTTGCGTGTTTCATCCCAGCTTTTAAATGTCTGTACTTTTTTATTCTATTTCTCGATCTCTTTGTTGGTTTCTCTGCTCTCTTTATTTTTCGATCTCATCCAACTTTATTTTTTCCTTCCAATTTGGTCATTCTTTGTTTTCTTTTATTTTTATATTTTTTTCTCTCAATTTTCTCTCTTTTTTTCGCTCAGTTTTGTTTATAGTTATGATCATATCTGATGGGGATTACGAACATATTATGATGCCCCATGAATCAAACGATTAAGCATATTAGGGAAATGAATGTAAAATGAAAGTAAATAAATTTTTGGGGTTTTCAATATTCATTAATAAAATCTTTTTAGGCTTTTCATTACAAATACTTTAAAACATGGACAACTGACTTTAAAAGGAAAAGAACAAACTCAAAGAAAAAATAACAACAGACTCGAAATGGACAAAGGACAAAATAAATCGAGGCAAGAAAGTAAACTACAAACTCAGTAATCGAAATAGTTGATACAATTTAAAATACATATGACTCTCGAACTTTTGTCTCTGGTCGCAGATGACATCAGTTGGTCATGGTGTGGGTACGCTTGTTAACTCATCATGGAGGAACTCAAGGTTGACCATGACCTAATGAGCCAAAGACAACACTGAAGCAAAGAACATATCTCTAGTCATATCCTCACATTCATTGTATTTCATCGTGGTGTAGTCGGCCATTTCTTTGATTCTAAGCATGATAGCAGTCCTTCTTGGAGCAACCATGTAATTTTTTATTCTCGGGCTTCCATTACTTACATGGCCATGTTGTTCTGGTTTTTCAAATTCAACACATTCCCTTCCAACTTTTCAATCAATGCATACCAATGCTCCCTCTCCACCTTGAAGTATTTTACTTGTGACCCTTTTAATTTTCAAGAGCGACCAACTCTTTCCTTAAAGCTTCGACCTTTTTGACATACTTTTCCTTTGCTTAGAGGGCTAACTTTGTGCATTCTTACACATATCTCCCTAACTGGACCGTCTTGCCCGAGGTTTCGCTAAACATTTTTTAGACTTTGTTAAATTGGCCACATGTCCGTACAATGTTTGCCTAAAGTTGTCAATGATTATTTTGTCTCTTTCACTTCTTACATGCATCTCAGCGGCTATTCTCGTTTCCTAGATTTGGGCATATAGGGACTCATTTTCCCAAGCTAAATTTTTCTTCTCTCCCTCATCTTCAGCGGTATGCAAATCACTCTTAAATTTAATGGATCTAACCTAATTCTCTAATTTGCTGATAGTGACTAAGTATTCTTTCTCTTGGACTACCAAAGCCATTTGCTCTTGAATTGTCTCAATAAATTCCAGGACATGGGGCCTCCTACACGGCTTTCCGGATCCGTTTTTCACTTTGACTCATTTTCTATACCAAGGAACATGCCTAGGTTCAACCTTGCCTTTAGACTGATCATGTACTCGGGTGTTTGACCCCATATACTGGCACTCACTCCAAATTTGATGAACCGTATCTTTGGAAAATTGAGCATCATAACGGATTTCAACCACGTGAATACTAAGGTCATCAAATTTGGGAACTATCTGGCACCTTCCCAACTATCTCAAAACCTGGTACGGGGCATATGGCTGGATACTACAGAGATGTTTCAAAAGGAAGTAGGGAGTAGGGGCTCGCATATGTACAATCTCATCGACAAGAAGCCAACGCAATGTCATTTCTATTTGATCCACGGTCAAAGAACGAAGGCGTGAAATCCAATTCCCGACTCTCTATGGCATTACAAATCCACTCACTCGTGTGCCAAATTCCTCGATGCAGTTTTTTTTTGTTCTGAAAGTCAATACCATACAATAAGGGGGTGATTTGTGTGGTGCCCAATTTTCGATCTTGAAGATCCACGTTCTTCTAAGTGACCTAAATACTCTTATTTTCGAAATTAAATGTACATAAAATAACGAACACAAAGATTTTTACGTGAAAAATACTTGACTCAAAAGGTGAAAAAAACCACGACCTACTATTAAGTACAATTTTTCCAAACTTTCACTAAAATCACTGAGCCAAAAGAGCATTTGCAAAAACTCTTTGTAAACGTAAGGATTAAATCTAATCCATTTGTAGAACACAACCCCAACTATTGAGACAACTTCAAGTTAGCCTATAACTTGAATACTCAAAGTACCTATTATAATTGTTTCTATCAAAGATGAAAGGTACTACTTTTAACTGCCTACTACAATTGAACTAGAATAAGAAAAAATACAATGGAACTGGTTCTTCTATCTTGTTCAAGCAGCTTCAGGAGTGCACACTTAAATCTCACATAAATTGCTTGCAAAATCACCTTACCCTTTTGCTCTAAATTTAGTTTAACTTCTATGTATGTGTAATACCTGTAAAAGAGAACAATCATTAATGAGTTAGTAATTAGAGTTTGGTAGAGACACAATTGCTGATCTTCAATCGAAGTTGAGTCCATGAACAACACAGACTCCAACCCGTTCTTTTACGCGGATTGTTTTCTCTTCTCATAATGAGACTTTCTCTCCTTATCCTATATGTGACCTTTTCGATCAGTTCATGAGATATTGCTGCTAAATCAATGGGACTTATCTCCTTCACGTGCATCTCACATTTATAGGTTGACAAACAATGTGCTTCACATGATGGACTTGTTCCATGACGGAGTTCATTTGTCATTATTCAAAACTTCACCTGTTCTTGGGCCAACAAATTGTCCCTTTTTGATGATAACAAACTCAATGCTTTTTATTGATCAAAGAATCGGTAAGAACTCAGCTTAACCATCAACACTTAACTTAGAAATTTTACTTATCATGAAGGACTAGGTTAATTAGGTTATAAGTATCACTTAATTTAGAGTAATGAGTAAAGCACAATATCTTTTTCCCCTTTTGCATCATCAAAAATTTGCATGTACAGTGTGAATCCCAGATTTTAGTAAGTACTCATGGACACTGGGAAAACTGCAAGTGAAATTATTGTGCAAATATCAATAATCAACAAGCATATTTGAACTAAAAAGATCAGAATCATCATTGAACAAGAGAAAACAGTAGTTGTCATTGATAGAGATATTCTTCCACAAACAGACCACAAAAAGAAAGAAAACCTTTCAAAATATGAGCAAAACAAATAAAAACATCCCTAATCTAGGTCAATGGGAGTACTAGACTGGTTTAGAAGACGAGTGCTGGGAGACCTAAGGCTTGGAAGAACTAGAGGGTTGAGATTGGAGAAGGTTCAACATATTCTAAAGCATTCCATCACTATTCTCCTTTTCTTTTGCTAGCTCAGTTCTAAAGCCATCTCTCTAAGTTTCAAATTCAGTCACACGAGCCTTGAGCCTTGCAAGTTCATCATCCTTTGTTCCATATTCCTAAACAAAGGCGACCTTGCTGTTGATGGGTGTCCTCGGACAAGAACTAGGTTCAACTAGGATGGCATTGACTGGATAGTCACAAGTCAGCAAGCTCTTAACACCAAAATGTTCCTTTCTTGATGCCATTTCCTATTTATTCAAAGGCACATTCAGCCTGTCCAGGACTGTAGTCATTATGAACCCATATTAAGTGGCATGAGCCTTGGAGCCATTGATGACACTCTCTAGCAATTTGACAATGAAAGCAAGCCAGTTGATTTGCATTCCTCTACCCAGGCACTCCATAAGAACCAGGTCAATGTAATTTGCAATGTGCCTTCTCTCCTATTTGGACAATAGGCACTTGTTGACAAATTCAAACAAGACCTTGTGCTCAGGCTTCATTTCACTTTTCATCACTAATCTGGCTTCAGGCACATCTGTGGAGTCACAGAACCTCTTAGTGATTTCAAGAGTAGTAGGGAAAGAATTCAGACATGGCCACCTTTGCCTTGTATAGTCCTCATACCCTTTAGTATATATGTCCAAGATCTCGCCTAGGTTTAGTGCATCAAACTTCACTTTGACTTCTTTCACCAGGCTAATGAATACTCTATCCTTCACAGCACCATTGGCCATAAATTCAATCTGTTCATTCCTGGCCAGCCTCCCATCCATTTCAAGGACTATGTCCCTCCAACCTTGTGCAGCTAAAGCATCCACCAGTGTCCTCATCCCTAGTTCATCCAGGTCCTTCAACAGTCTACCTTTCAAGATTTTCTCCTGCCAAAAATGGCAAATTTGTCTTTTTCCTTCTCAGATTCATTCATCATCTTCTTCAATAATTTTCACCGGCTTTCCTTTAACTGCAGATCTTATCCTCTTGGCTAATGAGGGTTCAACAAACACAGGTACAGAAGAAGACTTCTTGGAAGAAGTCTTGGACTTTTTAGGTTTTAGTGTAGGAACCTCCACTGTTGATACCCTTTCTTGATGGACCAATTCCATCTTCTCTTCTTCTGCAACCACAGAGGATTCTGCAACCTTTCCCTTTCCCTTCTCCATTTTCCTTTTCTTGCTTTCTTCCAGAGTTTTTTGTAGGTCGGCTTCACTTTGTCTTACCATGCTTATTGTGGCTATTCTCTTAGGCACTGAAGGGGCAGTAGATTTTGGGGAAGATGATTTTCTTTTCTTGGTTCGTTTTTGTACATTTGGGGCTTTTTGTGAGATAGCTTTGCGTTTCTTTGGGTCATAAATTGCCCCAACCCTTTTCAGAAGATCAGCCAGAGTTTCCTCAGCAGATGAACTTGGTTAGTATCTTTGTTTTCTTAGATGAACAAACTCTTCAGCTCTTCCCCAAAACCACTTCCCCCTGACTTTATGCCACTCTTTTATACACCCCCACATATAGCAAGAATTTCTCTTTTTCCTTTTCTCCTTTCTTCATTTCTTTCTCCCTCTATCTCTCTTTTCCTTATTTTTTACCTCCACTCCCACTCGATTCAGCCAACTTTACATCTCTATTAGGTCCAACTAGAACAAACCTATTTTCTATGTTTTCAACTACAGAAGAACTTCTCAGTATATGATGACCCATTTCTTTCACCTTCACTAGCAGATATACAGGATTCGGACACAGAACTTGAGTCAGACTCTTGATCTAAGCTTCTTTCATCTGGCTAGCTTTCAATATCTCATTTAAAACTTACCTCACAGCTCCAGATGCTACAGTTTTTCTAGCCAATATTTTTCTGCATTCAAAACCCAGGTTTTGGGGATTCATTAGGAGGAATAGATGAGGATGGATTTGAGGGCGATGGTGGTGGAGGAGTGCCAAGATGATCTTATTGGTTGATTGTTTCTTAAGATAATTTGGAAATTTTTTGAAGAAGAAAGCATTTAGAATTGGAGAAATATTTTTGACGATTTCAAAATGATGATGAAGATTAGAGATGTGGTGTGTATTTAAAGGGAATTGGGCATTAATGCAGTAACGACAGTTTTTAAGGTTCAATTAGAAGTCTAATCAAACTGTAATTCCATACTTATAATTATTATTTGGCTTCCTTAGATTCTAGTAAAAAATCACGATTTTTAGAGTTCTAAATGGACGAAACTGGTTCAATGCCTCAATGGATAGAACTTTCTTGGAATTTGTCAATTATATGACTTCTACTCATGATTGAATTGTTAATCTTTCCAATTATGCAAAGAATTAAAAACATACATGAACTTTCATATGAACTCATACTGATGAACCAGGTTCTTCATATAGAACTCTCTTGAATATGCCTCAAATGCCATAATAGAAATTTTTTTTGTAAGAGATCAATCAGTCATATATACATGTGTCACAGGAGTATACTAATTAAAGTATGAAACTGAGTATGAATTAATCTAGACATTTACAAAAAGATAGAACGCCTAACAAATTCTTTTCATTTTTTTATTTTGTTTTCATTGTGCATTCTGAACTGGACCTATTAGGTGATATTAATCATCCCTAATTCAAACTTGTTCCTCTCAAAGTTTTCTCTACTAAGTGCTTTAGTGAAAATGTCGGCAATTTGCTTATCAATAGCACATAATTATATAGAGATCAATCCTTTCTCATAGTTATGTCTTAAGAAGTGGTGTCTAACATCTATGTGCTTAGTCCTTTTATGATAAACAGGGTTCTTTGTCATACTTATAGAACTAGAGTTATCATTGAATATTGGAATACAACAAACTTCATACAAAATTCTATCAGCTATTATTGTATCCATAGCAATTGAGCACAACAAGAGGCATCAACAACATACTCAACTTCAACAGTAGATAATGCCACTGAGTTTTGCTTTTGGTAGCCTATGACACAAGACATGAACCAAATAAGTGTGCCATACATGAGGTGCTCTTCCTATCCACTAGAAAACCCGCATAAACAGCATCAACATATCCTACTATATTAAAATTGCTACCTTTGGGATTCCAAAGATACAGATCAGTGGTGCATTTCAAGTATCTTATAATCCTTTTGACAGCAGTCAGGTAAGACACTTTAAGATTTTGTTGAAAGCGAGCACAAAGCCCAACTCTAAAAACAATGTCAGGTCTTCTAGTAGTAAGATACAGAAGTGAACCAATCTTACCCCTATTCAACTTTTGATCAACTTATGAACCAAGTTCATCAACATCTAATTTAGTAGCAATTGCAATAGGTCTGTCTATTTCTTTTGATTCTTCCATTTTAAACTTTTTGATTAGCTACTTTGCGTACTTCTGCAGATGGATCATGGTTCCATTTGGAATTTGTTTGATTTGTAAGCCTAAGAAGAAGTTAAGCTCACTCACCATGCTCATTTCAAACTCACTCCCCATTAATTTTGCAAAGTCATTACTTAGCTTATCGGTAGTGGTCACAAAGATTATGTCATCAACATATATTTGTACAACAAGGAGATCCTTACCTTTTCCCTTAAGAATAAGGTACTATCAATTTTACCTTTTTTGTATCCATGCTCCAACAGGAATTAGGACAATCATTCATCCCTGCTCTTATTGTCTGGTTGAGTCCATAGAGAGCCTTGTAACTTGTACACATGCTTAGGACGTTCCTTGCTCTCAAACCTTGGAGGTTGTTTTACAAACACTTATTCTTTCAAGTATCCATTCAGTAAGGCACTATTGACATCCATTTGATGAACAGTGAATTCCATGTGGGCCGCAAAGGCTATGAGGAGGCTGATTGCCCCTAGTCATGTAACTGGAGAAAAAGTCTCATCGTAGTCTATGACTTTCTCTTTGATGTAACCTGGGACAACCAGTCTTGCCTTGTTTCTGGTAACTGTTCCAAATTCATCAAGTTTGTTTCTGAAGACCCACTTTGTACCAATGACTGATCTATCCTTTGGTCTTGGAACTAAATGACAAACTTGACTTCTCTCAAACTGATTGGGTTCATCTTGCATATTAATCACCTAATCTGCATCCTACAAAGCCTTAACAACATTTTTAGGTTCAATAAGAAATAAAAAGGCATCAAAAGCACACATATTACTTAATTGTGATCTAGCTTTAACTCCAAATATTGGATTAGTGATAATGTTTTCAATAGGATGAGAACTTTGATACTTGTGAGGTTTCACAACCAACTGGTTTCTGCTAGATATTTCTCCCATGTTCTATTGCTGAGGAACAGGGTCATGAACAAGTTCCTTTAAGGGATTTATTTCAATTCCTCTTTGATTAGTCCCCCTATCAGGTTGCCCTGGATGGAAGAAATTATTCCATCACATGTTCCTTCTGTTGGTGCCACTTTGACATGAGCTGACACTTCAGTCAAGTCCTTTACCAATCCAATGGCTTCATCTTCAAGTTACTGTCTCTCAGAAAGAATGTTAGTTTAATCAAATACTACATGTACACTTTCTTCTACACACAATCTTCTTTTTTTAAACACTTTATATGCTTTGCTATGTGAAGAATATCCCTGAAATACTCTGTCATCACTTCTAAGATCAAATTTACCTAGGGAATCTTTTCCATTATTGTGCACATAGCACTTACAACCAAATGTCGTAAGATGGGATATGTTTGGTTTTCTCCCTTTAAGTAACTCATAGGGAGTCTTCTCTACAAGAGGTCTAGTCATACATCTATTGATTGTGTAACATGTAGTGTTTACAGCCTCTGCCCAGAAGCAGCATGGTCCTATCCATGTCTACAAGAGTCCTATTCTTTCTTTCAACTACATTTTGTTGGAGATTCCTAGGGGCACAGAAATTATGATCTATACCATTTTAATCACAAAATTCAGCAAACTTGGAATTTTCAAATTCAGTTCCATGATCAGACCTAATGGATGCAAGTTGATTTCCTAATTGTTTCTGAGTTTTTCAAAAAAATGTAGTAAACATGTCAAATGCTTCATCTTTAGAAGTTAGAAATAGAACCTATATATATCTAGTATAATCACCAACAAGCACCATTACATATTTCTTTTCAGCTCTCCTCATGGTTCTCATTGGACCACAGAGATCCATATGGACCAGTTCCAACGTCTTGGTTGTGCTTACTATTTTCTTGCTTTTGAAGTATGATCTTACCTGCTTCCCCCTTACACATGCCTCACAAACTATATCTTCCTTGAACTTGATGTTGGGTAACCCTATCACCAAGCCCTTAGAGACTAATTTAGCTAATTCAGACTGGCATGACCAAGTCTTTTGTGCCATAGGAGGGGATTATTAACTAACACACTTAGGCAAGTGGGCTCATTTTCTGAGAGAGTGGACAAATCTAAAATGTCAATTTTGTTAACTCTCTTTCCCTGCAAAACAATCTAGTCAATGGTAAGATTAATCATAAAGCATTTAGTAGAAATGAATGCTACAAGGTTACCTCTATCACACAGTTGTGACACACTAATCAGACTATATTTCAAACCATCTATCAAGTAGACATTCTCAATGGAGTGAGAGTCTGTATTACTTACTTTCTATATTTCAAACAATCTGTCAAGTAGACATTCTCAACAAAGTGAGGGTCTGTATTACTTACCTTTCCAACCCCAATGATCTTACCTTTCTTTCCATTACCAAAGGTGACATTACCTCCTTTTAAGTCCTCAAGTGGAAGGAGTTGGTCCTTGCTCCCAGTCATATGTTTTGAGCAGACACTATCCATATACCATATTTGGCTACTTCCTATAACTTGGACCCGCAAAAAGAAATTAGGGGTTAGTCTTAGGAACCCAAACTAGTTTGGGTCCCTTTTTATAGGAAACATAATGCATCAAAATTCTTCTTCCCCACCCAGGCAGCTTACTTTTCTCTTGAACAAAGGCTTTGTTCTTTTTACTGGCCTTTTCTTTTGCATTACATTCATTTTTTTAATGGCCAATCTTGCCACAGTGTGTGCAGATTTTATTATCAGAAAGTGTGAGGTACTTGCTTTTACGGTCCCACTTTAGTGTTTGAGTCCCATAGCCAGGCACTCTTTTGTTGCTACTGTGATGCTTTTGCAACCAAGAAAGTGCATCAGAGATATGTGTGATCAGCTTTCTTCTTTTTTATTCCCAGTTCAGTTTTAAATATTAAGTTTTCAGACCTAAGTTCTAGGACACTGTGTCAAGTTTAAGAACATGGTTCTTCAACTCATCATTTTTGCTCTCACTCTCATTAGCCCTAGACTCTATAATTTTTCATTTTTCTTTTAGGAACACACATTCCTTAGACATATCTTCCTTCTCATTGTTAGTTATCTCAGACTCATCAATGAACTCTAGTAATAGCTCAACCATCCTATCTTTAGACAGAAATATAATATTGTCTTTGAGATTAAAAATACTTACCTCTTGTTCATCACCTGATTCTCCGATATCCATAAGGGTCTGTTCATATCTAACTTTATCGTCCGAGTCGTCATTTGATGTTTCTCCCCAGGCAGCAAACATAGCCTTTGTTGGTCGTTTTTTCCTTTTTGGTTGAACCTGTTCCTTCTTCTTATTCCTTTGTTCAGCCCTTTGTTTCTTGCACTCAGTTTCCCATTGAGGGTAGTTCTTGATTATGTGATTTGTCTTACAACACTTGTTGCAACCCTCATGGGTCTATTTCCTAGGAGCCTTTGGTTTGTTGAAGGTTGTACCTATTAAAGAATATTTTCTTCTCATCAGGTACTTTTTTAAATCTCTTCTGATCATAGTCATTTCATCATCCTCTAGATTTGAACCTTCAGCAATTCTGAGAGCCAGACTTTTATTGTTCTTAGGTGTATCGATCTTTCTGGTTTGCCTTCTCAGTTCATAGGCAGTAAGATTTCCAATTAGTTCACCCATCTTGAGGGTAGCATTATTCTTAGATTCCCGAATAGCAGTGATTTTGGTTCCCCATGAGACTGGCACAACCCTTGTCAATATTTTCTCAACATTTTCTTATTCAAGAATAATCCTTCCAAGAGACTTATGTTCATTTATCAGTGTAGTGAACCTAGTATACATATCTTGGGTAGTTTCTCCTTCCTTCATAGTAAAATTCTCATATTGAGAATACAACACTGTTCCTCTGTACCTCTTCACTTGAGGTGTTCCTTCATGAGGCATTTGCAGAGTGTCCCATAGTTCCTTCGCACTGATACATCTTTGGATCCTGCTATACTTATCTTGACCTAGTCCACACACAAGCCATTTCATGGCCTTAGCATTTTTCTCCCACTTCTTCAAGTCTTCAGCAGTGCAGTCAGCCCTTGACTTTTGTACATCCACTCCTTCGTCATTCTTCTTTGTAGTTGATAAAGGACCATCAGTGACTATATTCCAAAGTTCAGAATCTTCTCTTGTGATATGATCCCTCATCCTGTTCTTCCACCAAGAATAGTAATATCCATTGGAGATTAGAGGCCTAGCAGTGGATTGCACTTCCTAGTTCCCAGGTAGTGCACTCATGTTGATATTTTCCTAAGGTGTTAGCCTCTTCAATGATAACCGGCTCTGATACCAATTGATGTTCTAAATGTCAATACAACACAAGAAGTGGGTGATTTATGTGGTGTCCTGTTTTCTATCTAGAAGAACCAGGTTCTTCTAGGTGATCTCGCTACTACTGTTTGTGGAACTAAAGGTACATAAAATAAAGAACATATAAATTTTTACGTAGAAAACACCTTGACCAAAAGGTGAAAAAAGCAACGACCTACTACTTGGTAGGATTTTTCCAAACCTCCACTAAAATAATTGAGCCAAAACAGCATTTATAAAAACTATTTGTAAACCTAAAGATTAACTCTAATCCTTTTGTAGAACACAACCTCAACTGTTGTGACAACTTCAAGTCAGCCTATAACTTGAACACTCCAAGTACCTATTACAATTTCTTTTATAAAAGTTGAAATGTAAAACTTTAAACCACCTACTACAATTGATCAGAATAAGAAAAATCAAAATGGAATTGGTTCTTCTATGTTGTTCAAGTAGATTCAGGAGTGCACACATAAATTTCACATAAATTGCTTGCAAAATCGGCTTGCTCTTTTGCTCTAAATCTAGTTTAACTTCTGCACATATGCAATACCTGTAAAAGAGAATAACACTGTTATTTAATGATTTAGTAATTAGATATTAGTTGAGACTCAATTGATTATCATCCATCGAAGTTGAGTCCTTGAACAACACAAACTCCAATCCTATCTTTTATCCGTATTGTGTTCTCTTCTCATAAGGAGTCTTTCTCTCCTTATCCTATATGCAACCTTTTCGCTCGGTTCAAGAGATATTGCTACTTCATTAATGGTGTTTCACGTGCATCTCACATGTATAGGTTGACAAACACTGTGATTAACATGATGGACCTATTCCATGACTGAGTTCATTTGTCATTCTTCAAAACCTCACCTATTCTTGGGCCAACAGTTTTGTATACGGTAAAATTGATGGGTCCAATTTTCCATCATTATGACGCCTCGAAGGCTCGAAGTCACGGTCAAGTTTTCATTCCTCGAGGGCCATCGACGCTTGACCTCAGAATATTATGAGACTGACGGTTAGGGCAAGAAAATGGGGAGTTCCCAAGGCGTGAAGCTAGAGCTGACAAAACCTTTTAGGCTAGTCTGAGCTCGTATCGTGCATTAACTAAATGTCCCGTCTCCATATCTTTGTAATTAATGCATTTGTACTACGTTGGGATTTCCCCTCTTATATAAAGGGGATCCTTGGCATTTTGTAAACATTTTTGGCTCCATCCTAAATATACAAGAACATTCTCTCTACTCCGTAACATATTCTTTTGATTTTATTAATTCATTTATTGCTTGCATTTGTTGTGTTCTACTAGAAGTTCATCATTCATTGCTTATTATTGGTCATAAAAAGTCGTCTTTAATTTATTTATAACTATTAGTCTCTATCGACCACATTCGATAGCTCCTAGTCGAGCTTCGAACATGACCCCAAGGCCCTCGAAGAGGCAAGCTTGAGGCCCCGATTGGCAGCGACTCGGTTTGATTGACATCTCAATCTTAAGATCTTTTATCGTTTATATGTCTGTCACATAAGATCAACTTCCTCACAACTAGCATAAAAAAGATCACGTGTTTTTAGAACCATTAACTCAAATTTTATTATTATTACGATTTTTACAGTAAACAGTTTGGCATCCACCATGGGGCTAAAAATAGTAAGGATTATTTTCTTGCTGGTTTAACTACATAACGCAAGTTATCTTTCACACTTTTTCTTGCCCAAGAAATTTGATTTCATATAAAAATGTCCAACTCAGTGAACAAACATCTTGAGAACCATGAAGAATATGGTGTAGATTTTCCAGGTGCTGGTGTACCACCACGAAACCCTGAGAATGCACCAGAACCAAATTTTTGTGGACCCAGTCTCACGCAATGTTAAACATGTTAATATAAGCACCCACACTAATAGGAGCATGAACCAAGGAGACAAATAAGAAGGCCAGGAAACACCGACTATAGAAGAACAGGAGGTTAGCTATCACGTTATTTTTAGAATGTTGCAGGCACAACAGGTATCAATTGCTCAGCTGCAAAGTCACTATAAAACTCCAAGAACGGTAGCGCCGGGCAATGCTCCACTGGCCGAGCAGGTACCGGAGAGGTCAAGAAATAACGGGTTGATAGACGACCTCGCTATCATATGCTCGAGGCCCTCACAAAGAGAATCAAATCGGGCGAGAAGAAGATAGAATCCAACGATAAAAAGATCGAGACCTACAACTTCATGGTCGACCGAATTCCAGTCGCACCCCCAATCCTGAAGGTGTGGATACGAAGAAGTTCACATAAAGGTCGTTCCTAGAGGGAGAGGCTACAAAACCAATTTCAAAGAATTTCAGATTGTCCAACCTTCCAAAATACAACAGAACCTCATACCCCAATGAGCACGTTACTGCATTTGCGCAGTGAAGGGGAATGACCTAAAGTATGACGAGATCGAGTTCGTCATACTAAAAATGTTCGGGAAAAAACTCTCAAGGGGGCCATGATGTGGTATCACAACCTAGCTCCTAATTCCATAGACTCATTTGCCATGCTAGCAGACTCTTTCATAAACGCACAATCTGTTGCCATCAATGTAGCAACAAGGAAGTCTGGCGTCTTCAGCATCAAGAAGAGGGAGAACGAGATGCTGCGAGTGTTCATATATCACTTTCAAATGAAACGAATGGAACTACGACCAGTCTCCGACGACTGGGTAGTTCAGGTCTTCACTCAATGTCTAAATGAGTGAAGCTGAGTGGCTTCTAAGCAAATGAAATAGAAACTGGTTGAATATCCCACCATGACCTGGTCAGACATTCACACCTGATATCAATAAAAAATCAGGATCGAGAATGACCAACAAAGAGCCCTCTCGGGCTCAGTATACCCAAGCAGGCTTCTGGCGAAGGAGCCAAAGCCAAACAAGGAAAGGTACCAGTTGTACACCGACGACAGGAGAAACGCCCCGAGGCATAACATACCTTACAATGATCGAAGGATGGACTAAGGCCAAATCCCTCGAGCATTCATCAACAGAGTCGAATTTGATAGGAACACTGGGCCAGTAGAGGCACCTCGCTTGTTAGAATACAACTTAAACGTAGATGTATCAGATATCATGTTCGCTATCAATAAAATCAAAGACGCCACGTGCCCCAGGCCAATGCAATTAGATCCTTTACAAAGAAATCATAACTTAGTTTATGAGTTTCAAAACATGCACGGCCACAGAACCGAGGATTGCCACTAGCTCCGAGAAGAATTGGCCAGACAACTCAGTAAAGGTGACCTCCGAGAAGTCCTCAACGATCGGGCCAAAAAACAGTTCCAGGAAAGATATGCATCCAAAAAAAATGAATGATCCACATCATGTCATCCACATGATCTTGGGAGGCATCGATACCCAACAAGAGCCCATGATGAGAAGAACAAAAATTTCCATCACCATAGAAAAGCGAACTCGGGATTACATACCCGAGGATGCCCTCATAACCAGTGAAGAGGACATCAAGACCTTCTCTCAGCCCTACCAAGACGCACTGGTATTCTCTTTTCTTGTAAATACATTTTAGATTAAACGTGTACTTGTAGATCTAGAAAGCTCGACAGACATTATAAGGTCGAGGGTGGTAGAGCATCTCGGACTTCTTGACTAAATCATACGCACCTCTCGAGTCCTCAAAGGATTCAACATGGCGAGCAAAATAACAAAATGGGAAATCACCCTTCTCATCAACATGGTCGGCACAACCCAAAAAGCCAAGTTCTATGTCATCGAGGGAGATATGAGATATAACGCCTTACTCGGAAGACCATGGATACACTGTATGAGAGTTGTACTATCCACCCTCCATCAAATTATGAAATTCCTAACAAATGATAGGATTAATACTGTCTACAGGGAACAACATACGACGAAGGAAATATTCACGATACACGATGTGGCCCCGACACCGGTACCTTTACCTTCAAAATAATCGAAGGATAAACCAACAGTAAAATAGCAATAACAAAATACACACCTAGATATGGCCGACTAAGCAAAGCAAGGGATTGAACTGCAGCCTAATCACAAGCAACTAAAACATATCAAGGCTCAAAACATCGCCGTCACATTCTACACTAAGGCATGGCCATTTCTTTTCTCTTTCAATTATATTCTACACTGATCTGCGTATATGTATTTGATCGAAATGGCTGAAGCACTCTCCAAATCAAAGGCCTTAGGTTTCAAAAGCATGTGTTCCACTCTTTTCTTTCGACCGGGTTTTTATCCCAAAAAGGGTTTTATCGGCTAGGTTTTTAACTACGTAGCATCCATATGCTGCCTAAGGAAAACTCAATAAGTGTTCAAGGATTATTTTGCAGTCAACCTCGAACATTAGGGGGCATCCCTTCATAAGGGCACCTACCCGGAGAAAACAACATGAGTTAAGTGGGATCTCTGTAGGAAAACAGTGTACCAGGACAAAGACAATACCAGAAGCGATCCTCCTGGAGAAAACAACATGTGTTAAGTGGGCTCTAGAGCCAGAAGCGATCCTTCTACCCCCCCTCCCCCCCCAAGGGGGCACGACCTCGCCTTAGAAGGCTCCCCGATGCCTACAATAACAGGGTTAATAAGTAGAAAGAGATAGTTTTTTTCTAAGTAAAAGAATGGAACAAATCACCCAACACATACCATGGTATTTTTCCTCCCACCTATCCTTATACAATGTTCACCACTTGTGATCGTTCTAAGTCGAGTGGGTCACCAACTTACTGCAGACAGAAATAATGCCCATGATCATAGTATCAGAGGCCATTGCGTCTAGTCTGGCTGGGAAATCATATAACCTAGTTAGAGCACTTAACTAGCCGGCCTCCACCTGACTGGACTGTACCTGGCTGGCCTCCACCTCTAGGATGACCCCTACCCACCTATTCTCCGCCTCTAGGCAGCCGGATGGCTGGTGCTATAATTATGGGGTGATGACCCTGCTGCACTCCCTTGCATCAAAACATAGAGTAAAACCTCCGCACATGACAGAAAGATCAGGAACCTCGCCCGGTATCCAAAAAATCGCAAGAGAAAAAGAAACGAAGGCGACTTACGAAACACCCCTTCGCCATAAAAAAAATTGTGAAAGCACGAGTGTACCACTTACGTGTGTAATTCTATCCTTCAGGGAATGGAATAAACTCCACAGGGATAATACAAATAGTTCGTACTCAGACGAATTTCCTCATCCACTACAATCCCCGCCTTCTTCATCATCAACAATGAGAGGCATGGCCGACCAACATCGTAAAGCTAGCATACCTCGATGATGGAAGGTTCTGTATAGCCTGATAAGATGGCTAAGCATAAATTCAAGCACTGCCTTCTCCGCACAGAACCTCACTAGCAACACTATCCACTGAAATGACGGGTGAATCTGGCCAAAGATAACCTGATACTTTCGACAGAAGTCAAGCACAAACCTATCAGGGGGGCCCGACGTAAAGGGATACGTGAACACATTCAGAAATCCCTCGACACGGTCTGTAATACTCTCATCCCGGGAAGGTGCCTGCAGTACCACCTTTTACCCTCATCCAGAGTCTTTCCTCACCAACTCGAGGTGTCCCTCTCCTATCGAAGAAGTAAACTTCAATGTATTCTCTAGTCGGTCCTAAGAATCGGGGCACTATTATGTTGAAAAGTCCCCTCTCGAAGCAGAATGCCCCGAGCCAATAAGGCGAGAACCGGAGGCAAAAATCTCTCCTCCCCGCCAAATGGATCCTGATGTTGCAGTCATGACCACAACAAAATTAGAGAACTGGGTAGTAATTTAGGCCATAGTGTCAGTACTGAAATAAAGAAAAGCCTAACGCAGGAAAAAAGGGTAACCTCTCAGAATGTGGACAAAAGTAGCCCTATATATGGAAAAAGTGGCACGACGAACCTGCCCCAGAGGTCAATTAAAATGCTAGCCAAAATTACTTTGGGAAGATATGCCGGCGTGGTAGACTTGGTCCCTTTACACCCGTGTCATCCATTGAACAAGTGCCATGTGACATTTCGGGTCGAAAACCCCAGCACCAAGCAATTCCCGAGATGGTACCAGATCTTGAGGACCTCCATAAAAATAAGATAGGCTCCAGAAAGCAATCATCATCATCGCAAGTCCAGAGGAGGTACCCGACCTCGAGGACCTTCATAAAAAAAAGTTAGGCTCCAAGAATCCATTGACATCATTACAAAGCTCGAAATGGGACGCAATCTCGAGGGCTCCTCTCAAGAAGTAAATAAGCACTTAAACTCTACCAAGATGGGCTTTGCCCCGGGGTACCTTCTAAACCCTAGCATTCCCTCATCCAGGATCTACCTACAATGCCTTAAGTCTATCTACACTAAGTTCAATAAGTTTCCAGAGAGCTCGAGTTTGAGCAAATCCCCACTCGGGGACTGTTCTCAAAAGCTAAAAGGCAGTCTGCATTCTCGATCTTCAAAGCGGATCCCCCCCAAAGGTTATCATAGCGTCCAAAGGCTAAGTCTCAATTTGAGAGTTCGAATCCCTACTCTCATTCAATTCGAAGACAGTGTTCTGATGACCCGAGTTTATCAGCCCAACCCGGGCCTGGTCTAAGGAATGACAAAGGGTTCCGAAGGTAGCTCTGTTAATCAATCAAAAGTTAGAAGAAACATTTGCACCCGGGCTCAACAATTGCACCAATCAGTAGGGTCATACACTCAGATTCTACACAAGCATAATCAGAAATGAATTAAAGAAACATTTTTTATTCATAAACATTCGATAAAAGCCTATGAGGGGTCCTTATAAATGGTTATAAAAGCCAATGAGGGTTCCTTACACAGAAACAAAGATGCAAAAATGTTACATATACAAGAAAAGCCTAGAGTTTAATCTATTCTCGAGGGTTTATCCTCGGTGGCATATCTTTGAGAGCCATCCCCTCGGGTATGCATCCTCGGCGGTAGTGTCTTCGACTGCCACCTACTCGGGAGTCTCATCTCGACCCGCCAAAATGGTATCTCCAAGGGAGAAGATGAAGAAGAGGAAAGTGGGAAGATGAAGAGAAGGAAAGTGAAGAGGTAAAAAGGGATGAAAAAATTCCATAGCTCGCCAAAGAACAAAGGCTTTCACCAGGCCAGGAAAATCACGGCCCGGTAAAAGAGTTGGTAGGCGCTTGCCTCACTTCCATGGCTACTTTGAGTCAAATTTTTGGGACATTACAGCGTGCAAGCCACCAGCCAGAGGTAACACTTCACCTTATGGAAAGAAAAAGAGGTGAAGTGTCACACCAGGCCGGCGTAGGAAGGTGAGCAGCAGTGTATAATCTGAACACCCTCGTGAACAACGATGTATAGTCCAAATACCTATCTAAGATGGAAGAGATCGTACCCCCTGTCTCGTCATCTCGAGCCAACGACAATAGCAGTAACAACAATAATATTAAGAAGCTGGTGTAATGGCACTCGATAAAGAGGGGCCTCGGGAAAAGGCCATGGTATGACTGATGAGAACGCCACCAGACAATTTTGAGGCCACGGGCCTCATACATGGGAAATGACAGTGGATGAGGATACATAGAAGAAATGGGAGAAAGGCTAATTGATGGACACTTGAATAAGCAATTGGCTCATAAAGCCCCCATTTATAGAGAAAGGGAAGAGTAACCGGCGAGCACAATCACTGCTCTTTTGAAAAATGCAACCGACAATGCCATCAATGTCCTTGAATGACTAATCGAAGGGCGCAATTAATGCATTTTGGGAACTGAATCGGTGGCAGTGTTATCACTTAGAAGGACGAGGATCAATTGTGCATTGAAAGACGCTGAAAAGAAATGTCAGGGGGACACCTCGGTTGCAACAAAATCCAATGTTGTGAGGATGACATCATTTGTGTTAGCATTATCACAGGAAATTTAGAAAGATGGTAATCAAGGTCGTTTCTTGCCATTCAACTCTAAGAAATGCAGGGACTATCTGTATACGGTAAAATCAGAGGGTCCAATTTTTTATTGTTATGACACCTTAAAGGCTCGAAGTCACGATAGAGTTTTCATCCCTCAAGAGCCGTCGACGCTCGACCTCGGGAAAGAATGAGAACGACGATTAGGGGAAGAAAATGGGGAGTTCCCAAGGCATGAAGGTAGAGCCAACAAAATCTGTCAAGCTAGTCTGAGCCCATATCGTGGAATTAACTAGATGTCCCATGTCCATATATTTGTAACTAATGCATTTGTACAATGTTGGGATTTTCGCTCTTATATAAAGCGATCCGTGGAATTTTGTAAACATCTGTGGCTCCATCCTAAATATACAAAATTATTCTCTCTACTATCTAACATATTCTCTTGATTTTATTACTTCATTTATTACTTACATTTATTTTGTTCTACTAGAAGTTCATCATTCATTGCTTATTATTGGATATAAATAGCCATCTTTAATTTATTTATAAATGTTAGTCTCCATCGACCACCTTCGATAGCTCCTAGTCGAGCTTCAGACTCTACCCCGAGGCCCTCAAAGAGGCAAGCTCGAGACCATGATTGGCAGGGATTCGGTTTCATTATCATCTCATTTTTAAGATCTTATCTCATTTCTAAGTCTTTCACATCGCATCAATTGAGTCAAAACTAAGCATAAATAGATCACAATTTCTTAGAACAACTAACTCAAATTTAATCGGTATTACAATTTTCACGGTAAATAAGTTTTTTCTGCTAGAACCATAATTCATGTATCTAGGAGGGTGACAAAAGTGCTTGATCATCCACATCTATAGTAGCAAATTGCACCCCTCAAGAAACTTGGTTGCAGCCTTGCAGGAGGTCAAGGCTCGGTATATATCTGATACAATCAAAGGTGCGAGGACGCTTTTTACCTGAGTAGTCAAAACATGGGAAACTTCGGCTAGACGTAGGTCAATATGCCCATCCTTCCTTAGAAACACCAAAATGCCTAAATATGCCACCATAAAAGCAAAACATCAATGCACCTCCCACTTTGACTGGTTAGCTTTATGCGGAGTCTACTTTCTAGGTTCTTGAATCCCCCTCGACGCCCGTATTACTTGTATAGAAAATGAAGAGTGTAAACTACACCTGTCAAACTTTCTATATTAATCTGCCTATTTATTTTCAGTAAATCTAGAAACTTGTGGGGAGTGATAGTCCTTGGAGACGCCAGATATTTATGCCTTAATCCGTCTGTATTCCAGGCATAGCCTTCTATTTCTTCCAGAGTGGGTGTAAGCTCAAAATCCGAGAAAAGGAAAAAATTGTGGGTTGAGTCCCAAAAGCGCACTAGTGTCTATATCAAATCACTCTTAGGCTGACAACTTTAACAATCCGATGAGTTACCCCAAATATTGATTGACTCAATCTCATCCTTGTCTTCCCAAATCTTCCCACCACGATTGGAGTTCCAGTGGGATCTGGTCCACAATTATCATATGTAAATTCTGAACAGTGCTCATTCTGCACATTTTAATGGGGCGACGGGTTAAAATAGGTGAATTGTTTTTAAAAACTGGCCATAAAAGATTAACTTTGCAAAACATAAAACCAAAACAAATATGGCTATTTTTCAAATATGACCTTCAGCACAACAGAAGGGAAAATTTTAGGATTGTACTTGCTAAGTGGCCTAAAATTTGGGAAAAGGGCCATAGGAGGCTATTCTTGCAAAAATAGCATTCTGACTGGCTAACATAACATTTCTTGTTGTTTGGACAAAAACAGTGTCACATGACTTTATTTTCGATAATTTTACAACATTTAATATTTTTGGTTATTTTTACAAAAGGGGGGCTGAACCCGATGAAGGCTGCCTACGTATCTTACATTCGTTGAAAGTCACACCTGCATAATTTGTAGGTTTTGACAAAACGGGAAAAACATGAGTTTTAAAAATTATTGGCTCATTTTGAAATGACCTTTCTTCTTTCTAATTTTTAAAAATTCAGCAGAGTTTTGGGATCTTTCAAATATCGGGATTATTGGAAACTGAGTGAATTTTCTCTCTCCTGCCTCTCACTCCTGATTTTTTTCTTTATTTTCTTTCCCTATCCTAAAATTCAGTCAACATGCAAGCCGAAACAAACAAATGTGCAAGTAATATATAAAATGCATTACAATGATCTTTTAATTTGGGTACACCTGTCCTAGACAGACCCAACCCCAGTGTTGAGTCCCGAAAGTCTAATGCACGTGATGCATATAAGCGTACTTACTAATAATCTAGCATGAGGCTATGTTCTTCTAAGGTTAAACCTTATAGGTGTAGAGTTATTAACCTGGCTTACCCGAGCAGTCAACTCGAGTCGGGGAGGGTGAAAATCGTATTGGAACTAAAAGGCCATCCTACTTTGTAACTAATCATATCCTCATTCTAAAATTAGTGTCACGACCCAAAATCCACTACGGGTCGTGGTGGCGCCGGACACCGCTGTCAGCCAGCCAAGTCAAATACTAAAGTAAATCTCGTTTTATCACTTTTCAAAATATAGGATTTTTCTTTCACTAGTTAGATTTTTTTAGAGAACAAAGTTTCAAATTAAATTTAAAAGTTAAGCAATAATTCAATACTTTAAAACCATCCCTGAACCCGGTGTCACAACTGCATGAGCATCTATTGGCAAGAGAAATAAAAATATACAACATCTGCCCGGAATACAATTGGACGGAAAGTAAATACAGTGCAAAGGAAGGGACTACCCTAGCTGCGGTAGTCTCGAACAATAAAAATCATCTAGTCCCAGAATCATCCAGGCTTCTATGCCTAGCAGACCACTGGAGTCACATATACCTGTGCAACAAAATGCACAGCAAGTGTAGTATGACAACAAAAATAACGTGTACCGAATCAGTGTCCCGCCTATTCCCGAAGGGTAAAGACGAGATTGTCCACTTTGACACTCACTAGTTGTCCAATGATTTTTATCCATAATAAATATATTATACAGTGGATTTGTTTTATAAACATGATTCTAATTCAGATAGAGGAGACAAGTAAGTATATAATTCATTCATGAAAAATTTCCTTAGGTTTCTTGTTGTTACTAACATTATAATCTCGAGCCATAGTGTGGCATAACACAACTCAAATGAGTCCAGGTAGCAATACAAGCATGCGCAAATCATACCGAGGCGACGGCCCGATCCAAAAGAATTAAATGTGCACTTGCCGAGGGTCGATGGTGCGCCAATAGATGCAACTATTAATCTACCGAGGCGTACGATCCATTAAAAAATAAACATACGCAGACAGACAATCAGTCAATAACTCAACATGGAGCGAATATCCATGAAATGTCTATCTCCTTTAATAATTTGAGAGAACAAAGCTTAAGTCTTTCTTTTTGAATCTATTTCTGATTTTAATATGATTTAAGCAGTTCAAGCCATTAATGAGTTCACAATTAATCCAAGTATAACATGCTTTTGGGTCCTAGACTACCCTGACAATAGCATAATAGAAGCTACGCACGGACTTTCGTCACCTCGTGCGTACGTAACCCCCACAAATAGGAGCACATAATCAATTTAACTTACCTATGGGGTAAATTCCCCCTCACAAGATTAGAAAGGAGACTCACCTCGCCCGAAGATCCATAACTGACCCTATACATCCTTCGGAAAGCTCAAACCAACGCAAATACTCTAAAACTAGCCAATGGTCATTCGAACACATTAATATATGCTTAATTAAACTCTACAACTTAATTTGTATCAATTCTCAACCCCGAACGAAACGTTTACAAAAATGTCCTCGGATCCACATGCCCGGAATCCGAAATATTTCAAAGATAAACTTTGCCCATGACCTTACGAACTCAAATATATAATTTTTCTTAATTTCCTACTCAATATCATGGTCAAAATCCAAGAATATAATATTCTAGGTTTTCTACCAAAACATCAATTTTATACTAATTTTCATGCACAAATACACACAAAATTGATATGTTTAACTCAAAATGGGTGGGGATAACTTACCTCAATTATTGAAGAGGAAAATCCCCTCTTAATATTCCCAAAAATCGACCCAAGCCATGAAGAATGAGAGAAATGAACTCAACCCACGCTTTAAAATAACCATCTGAATTCAGGAAATATCGCTTTTGCGATGCCTTGTCCGCTTCTGCCGTTGTCGCTTTTGCAAAATTTCACTGCTTTCTGCGGCTTTTGGAAAAAGGGTGCATACCGCTTCTGCGGTCCCTGGGCCGCTTCTGCGATTCGTTGGTCCTGGACCCCTTCCGCTTTTGCGTCTCCCCCTCCGCTTCTACGAGACCGCTTCTGCGGTCCCATTTCTGCAGAAGCAGAAATACCAGATACAAGCAACTCAGCTCTTTCAAAAATCTAATTTTTGATCCATTAACAACTCGAAATTCACCCTAGGCCCTCGGGACCCCAATTAATAATACCAACCAATCCCAAAAACACATTACGCACCTGCTCGAGGCCTCAAATCAAATCAAATAACGATAAAACCATCGATCGAACTCCAATACAAACTTTATGAACTTTGAACTTTCCAACTTCTACTTCTGATATTTTAAACTTTCAAATCACGTTCGATTGACTTCACATTTTGCAAACAAGTCACATTTAACATTACAAACTTGTTCCAACTTCTGGAATCGGACTCCAGCCCCGATATAAAAAATTCCACTCCCGGTCAAACTTCTCAACACCTTCAAATTTTGATCTTTAGCCAAATGGCTACAAATTGATCTACGGATCTCCGAATTTACTTCTAATCGCGCTTCCAACTCCAAAATCACCATACGGAGCTACTCCCATTCTCGGAATCCCAAAGGGACATCGATAACACCGAAATGTACTTCAAGTCAATCTTAAAAAATTTCTTCTAAAACTCTAACTTCCACAATAGGCGCCAATATGCTCCCCGGTTATCCAAAACCCAAACTAGGCATACCCCTAAGTCCAAAATCATCATACAAACATGTTGTAACCTTCGGATTCCGATTCTGAAGTTATTTACTAAAAATTCCAATCCTAGTTCATTTCTCCAACTTTAACTTTCAAAAATGAGAATTTCCATTTAAATTCAACTCTGATCTTCCTGAACTCCAATTCTGGCCATACGCACAAGTCACAATACCTGAAGTGAAGCTGCTCAACGATGCGCTAAGGCTCAAAATGGCAGGTCGGGTCGTTACAATTAGGGTTTTGACACTATTAACAAAAAAGAAGTCATGCCATCATGCGCTTCTCAGAAGATTTAGAAGACTCAAAGAGAAGAAGGGTGGCATAACAGTTTATATGCAGTTCACAGCAATAGCAAAATGGTAAAAGGCAATAATTAGCACATTAGGCTCAAAGAAGTAATATGAGACAATCACAAGAAGCTAAGTATACTAGTTATTCTAAGATCGAACTCTGAATCCTAAACTAGAGATTCTGGGTTCGATCTGTAGCAGAGTCCTCATAGCTGTCACACCTCCTTTTTACAGGGATACGGAGTTTTTCTAATTTAAGGGAAAATTGGATTATTTATTTTATTTTAGAGTACCCACTTGAAATTATTTAATTAACGGTGTTCCGAGTTATCAATTATTTTTGAATCCTAAATTAAGGAAAGATTTGACTCAATGTAAGTCTGCAAAATAAAAAAGACCTAGTAAGAAATTCTATTAACCTAGGAGAATTTGTGAGGCACTCCCGAATTTGTAATGTTAACACGGTCCGTTTACAATTACGCTTGACTTAATTAATATGATTATTACATGTTTAGATCATATGTGCATTTTTACCTTTGGGGTCACTTTCATTGCCTATTTTAAGGAGTTATAAAATTTATCTTGAACAAATCATGTTTTCACGCACTTATTGTTTATTTGTGTCGAAATACCATATCATGCATACGTACCCATGATTTAATGACATTATTATTATTATTATTATTATTATTATTATTATTATTATTATTATTATTATTATTTAAAGTTGAGGGGTCAAGTCGCATAAACGCGCACTCAAAATTGGGATTAGGTGTCACAATTATGCCGCGAAAATCATACCCATAACTATAATAATTATTATATAAACTGAAATGTGTCTAAAGGTCTTTGTAAAGGTCCAGTGTTATGAAGTCATTTGCTGGACAAATATGCATTCACGTTACTTAATTTGATAAAGAATTAAAAGTTTCTATTTCTTATTCAAAAGAATTCGAGGATTGCTAAGAGCCAAAGTCTAAAATTCAGACGAATTCTATCTTATTATGAGTACTACCAAAATTAACTAAATACAAGGGAGGTCAAAACCAATCCTGTTATAAACTAAAGCAAAAGACAAGAACAATAGAACAAGAACAATAGCAATAGAGAGAAGAGTAGAGAGAGTTCTTCTTATTGAGTTGAGAGGGGTGAATTACAATGGTAGAGAGCACCTCTATTTATAGGGAGGAGGAAGATCTTGCTACCAATAATAGGACTCTAAAATCTCTCTAATTAAGTACATTAAAGACATTCACCTTAAATAGAAGTGTAAGAATCTTCTATTTCATAACACTCCCCCTTGAATGTCTATTCAATGATGTGCCTCATAAAACCTTAAAACCAAAACCCAATGGGAAAAATTAAAGTAAGGAAAAAGAGTACACATGTTTGAATATGCGCCTATTGGTTGCCTCGTTAAAAACCTTGCAAGGAAAACCCAGTGGGAAAAAACCTTGTAAGGGAAAAAGAGTGCAACGCGCATTGACTCCCCCTAATGAGTACATCAATTTATATCCTTGAGCATTTGCATTCCAATCTTGTGCATCATCTTCAAAACGATCTTTGGTAGAGATTTGACAAATCAACCATATTGACTTGAATAAATATTCCGTACCTTGAAATCATCATTCTTGATAGATATGAACATCTTCATATATTGTCGTGGAATAACTCTTCAATATCTCCATAGATGCATTCTCAATGCCATCATGCTTATAGTTATAGCAAGATACATATGTACACAAATTGCACTTAGGATGTGGTACTTCAGGACCACGAATTGCATATGCTTCAAGCAACTTAAATCTTTCAAGTTAAGTCATATAAGCCATATAATAAACTTTAGCTGCATATCAAGCTTTCATTAGTGATACTAAACAAATAAGATATCGAAAACTGACTATACATACCTTTGACTTTTATCTTTCAAGCATTTGAACTATAGGTTCAAAACTACATGTCTTTCATATGGAATCAATTCTTCTTGAATTGTATCTCTTCCATTTAGTTACTTTCTTTGAGTCAGCAAATGCGTATAGCATGCTTTGCAATATGTTGCAATTGCATTTCCCTTTTTATGAACTACAGGTTCATATCATGATATTCGGGGATATTCATATACAAATGAAAATTCATCCCATGTAACACTTTCTCAAGTGTTTATCATGTCTCCCCCTCATGTTAGTAAAGCTAACATGTTTCCTCAACTTTGGAAAATCATCTTTGTGCATTATGTCAATATACACAGCACCTTAATAATAAGATGAAATTATTTGGTTCCTGACCCTGAACCACTCGTGAGGGGAGAATATACTCTCGTATACAACTTATATCAAACTGATATATATATGACTTAGTTCTCATAAGAAACAGTTTAGCTATTAAGTGGCAGCACTCAATAATTATCTTGCTAAACCAACTTTAATATAAACCAACTTATCAAGATGAACTGTCTTGAGTAGAGAATCTGGAAACTATGCTCGAAGTTAGATTACTGAGCGATTTACCTCGCAAGCACTGCCAGGCTGCGGGTTAATAACAATGGCGCATGTAACCATATCATAGATGCATCATATGTGGTATACATGGTAGGTGAATGGGCCCATATTCACCTTTGATATTTCCAGAATTTATGGGCTTCAACCCGAACTCTTTAGTTGGTCAGTTCATTAATGAGAACAAGTGATACAAGAGTATTCGTAAAGAACTTTCTAGTTCTTTAATATTCACCTATGTGAATTTGCACATCATACTTAAAATGAGATGGCTAACATGAATGCCAACTGAATAAATTATCAATATTGGTAAACTTCAAATTTACACCATGACATGTGCACTTATCAATAAACTTCGGGTTTATTATGACATGGGTTTTATACCAATAGATATCCACTTTATTGTGGCATTCTTTCGTTTGTGTAGTACAAACTGGAGAACAAAGCGGGTAGCTTTTCATATACAAATTACCCCGCTACAAGTTGTAGTAATAGGAGAATCAAAGCCTTCCTTTATTTATAGTCTCAATATCATCAATCGCCTTCGCGTGTACTTTTGGAAACTGGATAAGTTTCTTTGAGACTTACTACAACACAATACTCAATTGTGTTTCTCCAACATAGTAATAATTGGCTCTTCGAGAGCTCTCAATTAATTTTGTACTACCTCAGACTGAGGTTCGAGATCCTCACATTCTTGCATTCCGTATTTTCAAGAGTCTCAGGCTCAATAGATTCTTCGTGAATCTCGGAATTAATCAAATCATGAGCGTCCTCATGTGATTCTTTCATAGTGTCATTTAGATCGTTCTTTTTCCTCTTTCTAGGATTTCGATCTTTGGAACCTAATGGTCTGCCACGCTTCTGGCGTGCATTTGACTCATTGGATATGACACTAGATATTTGTCCAATAGGGACTTCAATACGGATCGGAACTTTTTCCCGCGTGAATGTGTGATTTCGTTATCCTCTTCAAGTCCGTAAATGCGTCAGGCATTTGATTTGCTATTCTTTGCAAATGGATAATCTTTTGTACCTCTTTCTTTCAAATAGAGGTATGTGGATCAAGATGAGATAATGATGCATTTTTCCACAAAATTTCCCGTTTGGTTTCACCAACTTCTCCCCCTAATTTTGGGAAAAGTGTCTCATCCAATTGACAGTCTGCAAATAGTGCAGTGAACAAATCTCCTGTCAATGTTTCGAGGTAGCGAATAATGGAGGACGCGTCAAACTCAACATATATTCCTAACCTCCTTTGCAAACCCATTTTGGTGCGGGATGGCGGTGCTACAGGCACATATACTGCGCATCCAAAGCTTCTTAAATGGGATATATTGGGTTCATGACCCAAAACCAATTGCAATGGGGAATATTTGTGTCAATTCGTCAGTCAGAGACGAACTAGCATTGCTGCATGCAACATGGCGTGACCCCAAACCGAAGTGGGCAGTCGACGAACTAGCATTGCTTCATGCAAAATGGCGTGACCCCAAACCGAAGTGGGCAGCCGACAAACTAGTATTGTTGCATGCAAAATGGCATGAACCCAAGTCGAAGCGGGCAGCCGACAAACTAGCATTGTTGCATTCAAAATGGCGTGAACCCAAACCGAAATGGGCAACCTCGTTTTCATGAAGAATTCAAGATTATTCTCATCTATTGTCTCAATATGATATCCATTTTGGATGATATCTTTAAAATTCAACAAGTCCTTCTTAGACTTGGGGAAGAACATTGCATTCTCTATGATTAACGTCATGCCTTTGGGCAAAGTTACAATTGCTCTTCCGGAGCCTTCAATCAATTTACTACTTCCATAGATTGTAGTAATGTTTGCCTTACACAATTACTCTTCTTTTCTTTGAGTATTGTATGTGTAGTACATGAATCAACTAGGCAAATACTTTTACAATTGGACGTTGGTCCAAGTTCGCTTTGTGAGATATCCATATTTGCTATCCCATAGTTTAACATACAAAAGAAATACACGAACATAAGAATAAACAAGTTCAATTCTTTTGTGTCACAAAATATTTTCAAAATCTGCTACTAACAGTTGGCTAACAAAATCAGATATGTTATCCATAATCAATTCCTTTGCAGTTTGAAAATTTCAGCGTTTTTCATAAGACAATCGATTATTAAACACACACAATCGATTGTTGGAACATAGACAATCGATTGTTAGACATACACAATCGATTATTTGTTATTTTTGAAAAACTTCAGATCACACTGTTTAAGACAATCGATTGTTAAATATAGACAATCGATTGTGGATGATTTTTGAAAAATTCCAGATTACACTGTTTCAAGACAATCGATTGTTAGACAAAGACAATCGATTGTTGGCTATTTTTGAAAAATTCCAGAACAGTTTCAAGACAATTGATTGTTAGCCAAAGACAATCGATTGTTGATCAATTATTTTTCAACTTTAATGCGAAAATAGTTGATAATCGACTAGTTTTTCAGGCTAGTCGATTACCCCCACTGGAAAATAAAAGTTTTATTGATATTTGAACATATTGAAGATATTCTAAAGAACTAATACAAATATCATATCATGAACTAGCTAATACGAGCTAATACTAATGACTATTGATTTATTCATTGACTAATACAAATAAGTGGAATAAAATCAAATAGCTCCATCTTCTTTCATCACGGACCCATCACCGATTAGGTGGTCTATCTTTCCCTCGGGTTGCTCAAAGAAGTCTGCCACATCCAGGTGGGTGAAGTCAAAGTTGTCGTCAGAGACAAAATTTGTTTCAGGGCGTTTTCTCTTTCGAGATGCTTGATAAAGGTCAACCAAATTTTATGGTATACGGCAAGACTTAGACCAGTGCCCGTTTTCACCGCAACGATAATATATAGTTTATAAACTATTTTCTTTTGGATTCTTATCGTATCGTGCTTGTGGCAGAGTGACCAACTTCATGTTGTCATCTCTCTTTTTTAAGCCTTTCCACAAGATGGGTGAATCCTTGATGTTGAGATATTCAATCTTAAAACTTTCATCAAGGTGATGGCGCAAGTAAGTCAAGGCCTTCGTACAGTTTCAAACCTTCATTAAGGTGATGGCGCAAGAAAATCAAGGCCTTAGCATAGTTTTGGGTGGATGCACTATTTCTATCTTTAATGGCGTCTCCGAGACCCATGGCATCCAAGTGGATTTCAACATCCAACACCCATGTCATATAGTTCTTGCCCGAAATTTCAAGGGCAACGAACTTTCTTTTCATATTGTCATACATATGACACAATTGCATCAAGAGCGTGTTCATGCTTACGGGCTCTATTACAATTATCGCATTCACTTCAGGGAATGGATCAAAATCATGTGCTTTACACAAGCTGCTACCACATTCTCTAAATGGAATGGAGCGAATTCAATTGGACGGAATTCTTTGTCACGTCCACATTCATTGATACCTTCATGGTAATTAGTCTTCTTTCAGACTTATCATATACTGCTTCCACATTCTCTAAAGGGAATGGAGCAAATTTAATGGGACGGAATTCTTTGTCACGTCCATAATCATACATGAATTTAATCATAGAGATTTTACCACTTCGTGTGGTTATAATTTCTCACAAACTCCATTAGAGTTATAATCAAACTTTGTATATAAAATTTATAGAATTCCAAGAATTTGAAAGGGAAAAGTAAATTACTTACCTTTAAAGTATACCAAATATATTTTCAATATTTTCTTCCTTTCTTCCTTTCCTTTCTTTCTTTCCTTTTTTCTTCACGTTTTTTCTTTCTTTTCTCTTTTTGCTTTCAAGAGAAATTTTGTTTTCTACTTCTTTTGTTTTTCTGCTTTTGCTTTCCAGAGGCACGTTTTTCCTCTTTTTTTTTTCTTTTTCTTTCTTCATTCTTTCTTTGAAGCAAAACCCTACACAAACAAAAGTTAAGACAATCGAAAATTTCAATTGGTTAGAGACTCGTGCTGATAACGTGTTATAAACTAAAGCAAAAGACAAGAACAATAGAACAAGAACAATAGCAATAGAGAGAAGAGTAGAGAGAGTTATTCTTATTGAGTTGAGAGGGGTGAATTACAATGGTAGAGAGCACCTCTATTTATAGGGAGGAGGAAGATCTTGCTACCAATAATAGGACTCTAAAATCTCTCTAATTAAGTACATTAAAGACATTCACCTTAAATAGAAGTGTAAGAATCTTCTATTTCATAACAAATCCAAGTTTGATTGCTAATAGTTGTGAATTTAAACTAATACTCAAAGAGTAAGAACGGTGATATATAAACCCGTAATTTCAAAGTTGGACCTAAGGAATGGGCCTTATCTAAAACCAAGTGCAACGAAGCAGGCCTAGTGCAACTGGCACAACCAGCCTCAGTATGGGCCCAACATTGATGGAGCCTGAAACCTTTAAGTAAAAGAGGAATTTAAAAGAGCAAACTTTATTTATGACCACGATAGAAATTAATAGCATCTGATAGCGCACGAATTAACCTATATAAGTTATAGCCTAAAAATAATATAAGGGTTAGCCAAAAATTCAATGGAAAAATAATATTCATCCATCAGGGAAAAATCAGGAACAGGAAAAAGAAATTCCAAGGAATCCAAAAAAGTGAAAAATTGGATCTATGTCCAACGGATTACACCTAGCAAGAAAAAGTTTTTTGTTTTAGTTCGACCTGTCGTCACATATGAAATAACGGACGGTATAAATTTAGCAACCCTTTCACAGAATGAATTTCATAGCGCAGCGCCACCGTCACTACTAGTCTTGGGAATGGAATAGTGATCTCCATTTTGTTTCTTCTCCAACAAATATACTGAAAATGGAACATTTTACTAGTATCTTTGAAACAAGAAATGAGTGACGTTTCAATGTTATCTTCCTTGCCATATTTTTTTAGCTTATTTAATTTAATGGGCGATAATTTTTCTTTGCTCAAGTTGGCCTTTTTTATTATTATTGGTTTATTTATATCACCGAAATGCATTATGCATCCAATACAAAACATCATTGGACAATCTTTACTTTCTCAATTTGGTAGTTTCTGTAGTAAGATTAATATTACATGCACCAAATAGATTTTATTTTTATCCAAGATATGGTTATACAGAGAAAAAAATTCGGTAGTTATTTTCACATTACTCCATTAATAATGATGATTTTTAAATTGCCAAACATGAATAATCAATTTTTTATTTTTGCTTGTTCTGCATCTTTCCTTTTAAGAATTATGGAGTATACTTTTTGTTTTTCTTTTTTTGATAAAACTGAAAATTTTATTTATATAATACTACATAAGTTCAAAAATAGGATCCATAGCATATACTCCATTTGTTACAATTCCTAGACTAACAGACAATAAATAATAAAAATTCACAGTAAGATGCATCACATCAATTATGTAATGACTGGTTTTACATGTGTAGTCATTATTCGTTGTATGAGCGAGCTAAAATACAGTTAGTTTCATTAAAGCCATTTTCTCACTTAGTTATCAACTTCAAATTCAAGTGCCACCGAGTAAATGGTAGCTTCAGATGAGACAAACCCCCGAGTCCAACGACAGATCATAGTCATTTAATATACAAAAAAGACTGCCATTATATACAAAAACTGCTACTATACAAAAAAATACACAAAACAAACTGTCACTATACAATTTATATACTAAATATATTTTCAGTATACACAATATAACAAAATAGATGTCACTATATAAAATATATACATAAAATATACAAAATAGATGTCACAATACAAAATATTTACAAGAAAGACAGTCACTATACAAAAAATATATAAAATAGTCTGTCACTATAAAAAAAATATACAAATAGACTGTCACTATAAAAAAATATACAAATAGACTGTCACTAAGTAAAAAATATACAAATAGACTGTCACTATACAAAAAAGATGTAACTATACAAAATATATACAAAAAAGACTGTCATAATATAAAAATACATGATACACTTCAAATAGATTGTATGCACACATTAGACATACAAAATGATATATAATTTATATATGCTATGTGTACATATTAGAAAATACACATTATATACAATTGTGATATATTGTTCAGACATATTATACATTCACCATACAAAGTACCTTTGGGGTACACAAATATACAAAAGTACACTCGATATAGGCTCAATATATACCAAGGATACACTATCAAACTTAGAAAATCATATTTATACATTGAAAAAAAAAATGTTGATCTAACGCGCCAAGAAGGGGTCGAACCTACGACCTTCAGCTTAGGTAACAAGCACTCAAACCACTTGTCCACTAGTGCTTATGTTGTCATACTCATCCTTTCGGCTAGTATATGCAATATAGTTGGGCCAATGGGCCAAAATTTGCAAATAGGACAAAATATGGACTATTAAAAAATTTGGGGGCTATAGAGGGTAGTTTTCTCAATCTAAAAGGGAAGTTAACAGCTATGTCCATTTAGAAGTATCTTATTACAAAAGTCGGCCAATTGATAAAATATTATTACTATTAGCCAAAATGGCCAATTAGCTATTTGTAGCAAAAAAAAAATATTTTTAAATTTTTTTTAGTGGGTGCTATTAGAATAGATTGAGTATATCATAATGAGCTTGAATCTTAGTTTTGAGATGATTTGGAGAAGTTTTGAGGTGGTTTGAATTGAAAATTCGAAGTAAAAACTGAATATGAAAAAAAAAATGATATGTGTATCACACTATGTATCACACTATGTATCATATTTGTATCGATTGTGTATCACATGTATATCCATGTATATATGTGCCTGAGATACATGCGTGATACATGTTTGATACATGTGTCACAGAAGAATTTTTTGGCATTGATTTAATTATAAATTTTGATACAAACTAGTCCAAATCACCTCCAATCTTCCTCAAATTTTGTATATTGACTTATCTATATATTTTCAATGAATTTTGACTATACCCATTTAAAAAATTCCTTATTTGATTTGATTTTTGAAATATTGGCTAGAGATTGGTAATTTGAAACTTATATGGGACACTTCTGTAAGTTTCCCAATTTAAAAGGTAAAAATTATACGGGACGCCTTATTTGGGTGTCCCTTTTTATCTTGTAGCCACTTCATCTTTTTGTTTGCACCCGTACTTGTTTTTTTGTTAAAAGCTATTTGAAAAGACTATTTTTCCCTTCTTTATTAATAGACTACTTTCTCTCCAAGTATACATACTCTAGTCCTCTCTCTCTCTCTCTCTCTATCTATCTCTCTCTCTCTCTCTCTCTCTCTCTCTCTCCCTCTCCCGTTATTCGCATTTTTTCGATTTGCTCTTCTCTGAAATCAAAGGGTTTCATCGTTGTTTCGAATTTTCAACTGCTAGTCGTCATTGTTCCCACATTACGATTTAATCAGAAGCACGTTTCATTTATTTAATTTCTGGTTTTGGGTTTGATATTCATGTATTTATGTGTTTGATAAGTTCATTAGTTTTACTTTTACGTTTGTATTTTTACATTTTTTTGAACAGTTTTTTATGTTTATGTTGTTAATGAAAATTCTATAAATTCTTCTGTGATTAGACGTTCAAATTTTTGTGAGAAGTATTAGTAAAGTGAACAGATGAATTTAATAAGAACTTCAGTCGCTAGACGGAAGTGTTTTTTGTGCATCATGTGTCACGACCCAAACCCGGTCGTGATGGACCCAGCCCTAAAGCTTGGAAAGCCTGACCAACAATCGCTTTATAATAAATACCGAGTCTGAAAACAGACAACTTAAGAATATTATTGTAATTTAGAATACTTATCCGATAATAATAATAGAATATTACAAAATCCGAATAACCACTCCCAAAGATGTGGGTCACGAGTCTAGAGCCTCTAAACTAAATTGGGTAATAATAATAATATCTGAATAAAGATATAAAAATCTGGAAAAGTATATAAAAATAATTAACTGGAAAAATGAAGAGCCTCCAGGTCCTGCGAACGTCATGCAGCTACCTCAATGACTCTGGAAATCTTTGGAGTCTATGAGTGTCAGCTAAGCCTCCGGTGTACCTGAATATACACGCAAGGTGCAGGGAGTAGTGGTGAGTATTGCCGACTCAGTGAATAATAAGCATAGAACAATGTCTAAAAGTAAGAAATCCACGAAATACCACAAAGCAAAGATAAATCTAATGGTCCTATTCCTTAGCCACGAACTAACAACAAATCAAAATAAAATACAACAGTCAAGTATCAGAAAAAGATGCTATGCAACGCACATGTATACGCTGCGGCGTGCAGCCCGAGCCAACCATGTTTATTTATCATCGACTGCGCTCACTGGGGGTGTGTACAGACTTCGGAAGGGCTCCTTCAGCCCATGCACAATATCAATATATAACCGATGCGGCGTGCAACCTGAGCCATCCTCAGTCCACAGTATGCATGTAAGTAAGATAACAGATTCAATCTGATTCTTTGCCAGTTTCCAATTATCAAGGTTACTATACTTTAATTAGTAAATTTCTGAAATAAGGTGACTTAGCATTTAATATAGGGATCAAGCACATGACTGAGATCAATGATTATGCAAATCATTTCATCACACAGATATTTACCCTAGTCGGGTACTACATGACGGCACACGACCCCAAACATGGAATTATTCCAAATTATTAACATCACAATATGCGTATCAGACGCCAATAATTTATATTCAGCTTTCGGGACGGACCAAGTCACAATCCCTAATCATTTACAACCCCGCACCTGCCATGGGGTGCGAGTCACGCCCTAACATAGCGTCACGATGTGATAAACCGGAGTTTCAATCCCTCAAGCCATCATCAATACAAACTACTCACCTCTAATCTCCCTCTACGAGCGTCGAATCTATTCAAAATCACAGCAAATACATTATTATAGGCTAAATAAACATAATCCAATAGAAATAATTTGAAAAATACTAAAAATCAAGAAGTTGGTAAAATCCGAGCCCCGAGCCCACTTCTCGAAAAATTCTGAAAATTATATCTTGGGATTCCTCGTCTTGATAAAGTTTATCAAAAACGGAGTTCGTTTACCCTCTCAAATCACCAATTTACTCTCCCTTAGGATTCAAGCCCGTACCACCATTTTTAACCATAAAACCTTGAATTTTAGTGTTTAATCTACTATTTTTCACCATATAGACATAATCCAAGGCCAAGAATCATTACGTGAAGGAAACCCTCAAAACCTTCTTCAAAATCGCCCACAAATCATCTCTTTTCGAAGCCAAAAGTATTTTCTTAACTTATAAAATTTGCCAACACTGTTTCATTAATTCCATGCGGTTTTCGCTTCTGCGACACACTGACCGCTTCTGCGGTCGTCGCTTATGCGGTCAATAAACCGCTTTTGCGGTCTCCTTAAAGTCAACTGAGGCCGCTTCTGCTGTCCTAAACCGCTTTTGCGGTCTCCGCCTCTGCGATCCCATTGACCGCTTCTGCGGTCCCCCGATAATTGACCATGACCGCTTCTGCAGTCACTGCCTGCTTTTACATTAGCCGCTTCTACTGTGATTCTTCCGCTTTTATAGAAATATCAGAAGCCTCATGCAACAGACTTGTTGCAACTTCAAAAATTCTCGTTTTCGTCATTCGACATCACCCCGAGGTCCTCGGGACCCCTACCAAATGCACAGATATGTTCCATTACTTCATTTAAACTTGCTCGCAATATAAAAACGCTATCATAGACATCGAAAATCATCAAATTTCCACGGATTCAAGCCTAAGTTAAACTAAAACTTTCGAAACTTGCATTTGATCCAAAACCCGACCTAAACACCTCCGAATGATCTGAAAATTTGCACGCATATCCAAAATCACCTAACAGAGCTACTTCAAGTGTCAGCATTCCATTCCAACCCCTGGATCAAAATATCACCTATCAACCGGACTTCGCCAAATTTCTATCTTAGCCAATTCAAGCCTAAGTCTACACCGGACCTCCAAATCCAGTTTTGATTTCACTCCTAAGTCACAAATCTCCATCCAATACTAGTTGAATACTCGAAAATCCATTGCGAGCCCTCTAACTCATGCGTCAACATTCGGTTTACTTTTTCAAACTACCCTTCTTACAAAGAGACTAATTGTTACCCAAACTCCATCCGAATTACCTCAAACTCTCCAAACATATATAACGGAACATATAAAAGCTTAAAATGAGGAAAATAGGACGGTAACTCACGGGACGACGGGTCAGATCGTTACATCATGCTTTTTCAATTTAGCCAGTTAAGGAAAAAAAACTTCGGCCTAATAGCTGAAGTGTCTAATAAACAACTAAGAAACTTCAGCAGCCGGGCCGAAGTGTGTTTGAGCATCATGCTTTTTTAATTTAGCCTATAAAGGAGAAAACCTTCGGCCTAACGGCTGAAGTTTATAATAAACAACTAAAAACCTTCAGCCGCTTGCCCGAAGTGTTTTTGTGCATCATGATTTTTTTATTTAGCTTATTAAGGAGAAAAACTTCGGCCTAATGGCCGATGTTTTTAATAAACAACTAAAAAACTCAGCCGCTACGCCGAAGTATTTTTGTGCATCATTATTTTTTTAGCCTGCTAAGGAGAAAAACTTCGGCCTAATGGCCGAAGTTTTTAATAAACAACTAAAACCATTTCCGCCGCTAGGCCAAAATGTGTTTGTGCATCATGATCTTTTAATGCTTTTTCAAACACTTCGGCCGACGTGCTGAATTTCTTTAGTATATTTCCAATAACTTCAGCTTTTCGTCAGCCTGCATTTTTGTTTTATACTTGTTGAACTTAAGACTTTTTAGGTGTTGAAGTATTAAATAATTTTTTTCCTAATTTCTTGATTTTATTATTTGGGTGTCTGACTTTTCTTGGACAGATGGCTCCTAAAGCACCGAAAGATGCTAAAGTTGCTAAAAGGGGTAAAGCCCCGAAAAAAACATATAGTACCTATAGTACCAGAAGGTCCTTATATCCCTCCTCCTCCACCTAAAAGACCAGGACAAAGATATTATGAGTATATAGAATGGTTTAAATGTAAGGGTTACTGGAAGGGGAACCAAGGGTTGAAAACTTTAATTGTAACTTTCTTGACTCCTACACAAAGGAGTAAGCTTATTAATGGTGCATTTAGATATATTGTTGCTAAGGAGAATCTGAATTGCAGTGTGAAGTTTGTCCATTGTCTGATTCTTTATCAAATATTCACGAATGATCGAGATTCGATTAGTTTCAAGATTTTTGGGCATTATGTTTCCTTCACCCTAAAAGACTTTCACATTAAGTGTGATTTTCGGATCACAAAACATAATATTGAAAAACCATTTAATCGAGATAGCACTATTCTCAATCGCTATTTTGGTAAGACCAAGGGTGTGACTTTGAAGGACATTCGACATTTTATGACTAGGAATGCACTTCCAGAGGATGCTGCAAATCATGCACACGTAATGGAGAGCGATTATAATGCAGTTAAGCTTATGGAAATTCTTATCGTAGAGTCTATTCTCTTTGGTAAAAATAACGATTTATCTGTGAGTGAGTAAGCATCTATTATTGAAAACGAGAAGCTTTGTGCTGAATATCCTTAGGGTAATGTGGCTTATGAGAAGTTCATTGTGGCTTATGAGAAGCTCATTGAGACAATGAAACATGCATTGGAGAAGCTGAACAGGTTTCATTCAACTGAGTATAGATTTACTGTATTTTCATATCCATTATATGTTTGGTTCAGTAAGCGCTTCCAGATATTCGGGAGAAGTATGTACCACCGGAACTGTACCTTGCTCCGCTTAAGGTACCCAGGATGTTACGTTATGTGTGTGTGGGAGAGCCTAAATTTAACGAACTTTTCGATATGTTCAGAACTCATGAGGTAAGTTACTCTTTTATATATATATATATATATATATATATATATATATATATATATATGTGCTGATGTTTTTGTTTTTTCTCCTCATAATATACTTTTTTGTATTAAACAGTGTTATTTCCAATATTGGATATTGGATATAATTCCTACATAAGAGGAATTAGAGTTAATGCCTTTTATTCGGCAATTACCATGCAGCCGGATTCCATTAGTTATTGCAGTTCCTTGTACTGGTAAATCACCACCTACAAGTCGATCAATAGAATTGAATCGAACGTTTGTAATTGGTAAATCAGCAGCTACAAAGAGTCAATCAAAAGTATCTAAAGAACCTATTGACTTTGGCGAATCATCAGTTAGACGGAATGAACCAAAAGAACCGAATGAAACTCCTATTATTGGGGAAGCATCTCGTACGAAACGTTGGTCAACTGAATTTGATGACTTTGATGACGAAGAATTAATTGATACAATGTGCTCTGTAAGTTTTGATCTGATGTTTTTCGGGTTTGTTTTTGTAAAAGTACAATATGTTTTTTGAGCTGAAGTTTTTTCTTTATCTGAATTTTGTTGTATATCTATTATAGAGGATATCGACAAATGTTCAAAAGAATATAGAAAAAGAAAGGAATGAAGTATACCATAGGTTTAAAAAGGAGGAGCGGATTGCTATTATGGATGCAGTTTTTAGAAACGTGAAGGTAAGTTAATTTATATAGAAGTCTTTTCATTTGTGTTGACTTAATTTCAGATTAATCATTGTTATTAAGTTTTCTTCTAGGAATATTTCGATGCAAAGTTGGAACAGTTGTTGACGATTTTCAACAAATCAAATGGAATGAACGAATGTGACAAACTTCCATCGACTTTTGAAGGCAATCAAGATTTCCAGAA
The DNA here is from genome assembly GCA_034376525.1 of Nicotiana benthamiana. Classification (NCBI taxonomy): domain Eukaryota; kingdom Viridiplantae; phylum Streptophyta; class Magnoliopsida; order Solanales; family Solanaceae; genus Nicotiana; species Nicotiana benthamiana. The sequence continues at coordinate 12,452,897 of CM067331.1, read as the reverse complement.
CAAGTTGAACAGCACAGTTCTAGTCCACATAGATTCAGCAGAGGTTTAAATGATGATGCAATTTTATCAACTGAGAATATTGCAAGCAAGCAATGTGCAAATAACCAAGGTGTTGACACTCGAGAACATACTGCTCTTGATTAATTGTGTAAAGTCGCATATGATAATGCTATACATGATGAAGCGGTTGTTGAACAACAAGGTGGAAAGGAACAATCCAATGTCTATAAACCGAGTGAAGTTGGAGAGAAAGGTGCTGATGATCAATTGGTTGGCACTAAAACATGCACCCAGTTTTGCTTTTGAACGTGATATTGGCGATGGAGATCAACCACCTGCTGGTACTTCCGATGGGGACAACGATTTTTTTGGATCAGTAATGGCGATTTGCAATGAACTTGTAGGCATTAAAACATAGGAAATTGTTACTACATGTACAAAGTGTGAAGTTTATAGTATTTGTGATTGGCTAACTTCAGGCTTGTTAGAGTTAAAGTTTTGAATATTTTTTTATAATATCCTGTTGTGAAATTTTCACTACAGATATAAAATTTTCCTATGTTTTATATTGTCACGACCCCAACCGGTAGTGACGGCACCCAGCACACCACTAGGCAAGCCCGACCATTTATAACAGTTACTCCAATTATTTAAACAAGTAAAAATAAAACAATTTAAGTCAGAGTCTGAAATACTGATAAAAAAATGGAAAATCTGTCAAAATACCAAAACAGCCCAACTAGGACCCGGTGTCACGACCATGAGCCTCTAATGACAGAATAATATCCTACTACAAAGTCTGTCTAACACAGATAATGCGAAATTAAAGGATAAATATAGAGGGGAGAATCATCGGCTGCAAAAGCCCCGCATCTACCTCAAATACTCCCGGAAAGAACTCTGGATCAGCTGGAATCACTCAGCCTAAGGCAACCTTGGATCTGCACACAAGGTGTATGGAGTAAAGTGAGTACTTCTAACTCAGTGGTAATAGACATAACTAAAGGTTAAAGGTAAGAAAATACCGGAAATGCACAAGGTACTCTATATCTAGCAGTTCATATCCAAAACAAGGGAAAAAGTACACAACAAATAGTACAGTTAAGGAATAATACATGACATAATAAAACACATATAATGGTACAATCCAGTACCCACTACGGCGTGCAGCCCGCTCCACTCATTTAACATCGACGACGCTCACTGGGAGGGTGTATAGACTCCGGAGGGGCTCATACAGCCCAAGCACAATATCAACTAGGTATTGGCATAAAACAGGCTCTCGGCCGCAATATCAATATATATAATCTCTACGGCGTGTAGCCCGATCCATATCAAGAAATCATCCTCACTACAGGTTTCCCGACCCATCTCAGTCAAACAAGTCCATCGCCAATCGGGCGGTACATACCATAGGGATCTCAGCCCTCATATCCTTTTTCATTTAAGGTTCATGTATAAAACGTAGTTATTATATTGTTTTTAGTATTTGAAAAAATGACTGAGAATTTATGTTATGCACACAAGTGAAAAAAACATATAAAATCCCCTATGGATACTATAGGTTAGCAAACGGCCCCAAACAAGGTAATACGCCCAATTCACAATAGCAAGGTATGCGTTCAGTCGCCAATATAGTAGAATTTAACACTCGGGATGGACTAAGTCTCAATCTCTAACAGTATACAACCCCGCACTCCTCGTAGAATGCGTGTCACACCTCAATACAATGCTATGATGTAAAAGTATGAGGTTTTAAACCCTCAGCACAGCAGTTACATTAAATACTCACCTCTAACCGGCCGAAAACTAGCTAGTAATACGCTTGCCTCTCAAATCGACCTCCTCACACATTGAAATTAGCAAAAACCACAACAAATACATTACAATAGGCTAAGGGAATATAACCCAATTGAAAAGACTCGAAAAATATCGAAAATCACAAAATTTGCAAAACCTCAGCCCTAGGCCCACTTCTCAAAAGTTAGAAATTTTTACACCAAAATGTTCCTTATCTCACCACGAGTCTATATATATAAAATTCATCAAATTGGAGTCCAAATGCTCCCTCAAAATCAAATTTCTCATTAAGAAAACTCAAGTCCTACTTCTTTCCTTTTTACATAAATTCCATGAATTTAGGTGTTGAAATCACAATTGGATGAAGTTTCTAGGCCATAGGAATTACCTTCAATCGATTCCCAGTCAAATCCCTTTAAATTCCCCGTCAAAAGCTCTCAAGGTTACTCAACAATGGAGGAAAAGGCTTGGTTCGCGGATAAAATGTTATTAAAACCCTTCTGCCCAGCTCAACTTTACTCTATGTGATCACATTATAGCCCCTGCGATCGCATAGCACAAAATTCCCAGGCCTCCAAAATGTCTTATGCGAACGCGACCCTGTTACTACGATAGCATAGCTTCACTAGCCAGACCTATGCGAACGCACTCCCACAGACACGAATGCAATGCACAAAACAACTGGGCCCTTCAATCCTCTTATGCGATCGCAAACTCACCCCTGAGATCGTATTGAACAAAATGCCCTGCCCTCAGAAAGCTCTACACAATCGCAATGTCACTTATGCGATCGCAATGAACAAAATACCTGCAACTGAAGCCTGCAATTTCTGCTATCTTTTAAGGCACAAAATGGTCCGGTTGATCATCCGAAACTCACTCGAGGCCCCCGAGGCCTCAACCAAAAGTGCCAACCCATCCTATCATATCACACAAACATGTTCCAATCATAAAAACCCATCTAATAACACAAGAATTATCAAATTACAATGGATTCAAGCCTAGGTTAAACTAAAGCTTACGAAACTTGCATTTGATAAATAACTCGACCTAAACACCTCCGAATCAATTGAAATTTTGCACACACATCCAAAATCACCTAATGAAGCTACTGCAACTCTCGAAATTCCATTCTGAACCTCGGATCAAAATCTCATCTATCAACCGGATGCCAACTTAGCCTGTTCAAGCGTAATTCTACACCGAGCCTCCAAAATTACTTCCGATTGCTTTTCTATGCCTTAAATCATCCCCCGAAGCTAACTGAATCATCATAAATCCATTTCGAGCCTTCTAACTCACAATTAAACATCTGATTGACTTTTCTAAACCAACCCTTTCCTTAAAGAGAGTAATTGTCTCATTTCCAACCAAACTTTATCTGAATTACTTCAAATTCACCAAACCCATAAAATAAAACATGATTAAGCATATAAACGGGAAAACAGGTTGGAGATACTTGAGACAATGGGTCGGGTTGTCATATCCTCCCCAAATAAAACAAATGCTCGTCCTCGAGCGAGTCAAGAAACAAACTTGAAGTCTTAAATATGTGCGGGTATCTGCTCCACATCTCTTGCTCGGTCTCTCAAGTGGCCTCCTCCAAGGGCTGACCTCTCCACTGTACCTTTACCGAAGCTATTTTCTTTTATCTCATTTTCCAAACCTATCGACCCAAAATAGCCACTAGCTCCACATCACAAGTCAAATCCTCATCCAACTGAACTGTGTTGAAATCCAAGACATGAGACGCGTCCCAAACATACTTCCGGAGCATAGACACAAGAAATACCGAATGAACGCCTGACAATCTGGGTGGAAAAGAAAGAATATAGGCCACCTCCCCAATCCTCCTAAGCACCTCAAAAGGTCTGATGAACCGCGGGCTCAGCTTCCCTTTTCTTTCCGAACCTCATCACACCCTTCATGGGTGAAACCTTCAGCAAAACCTTCTCACCCAGCGAGTAAGATACATGCCGAACCTTTCGGTGTGCATAACTCTTCAGACGCGACTAAGCTGTGCAAAGTCTCTCCTGAATCACCTTCACCTTCTCTAAGGCATCCTGGACAAAATCTGTCCCCAACAACCTAGTGTCGCTGGGCTTAAATCAATCGATCAGAGACCTACATCGTCTCCCATATAAGGCCTCATAGGGAACCATCCGAATGCTAGAATGATATTTGTTATTGTGGGAAAAATTTGCAAGAGGTAGAAACTCATACCAAGAACCTCCAAAATCAATCACACAAGCACGCAACATATCCTCCAATATCTGGATAGTACGCTCAGAGTGTACATCCGTCTGAGGATGAAATGCTGAACTCAGTTCCATCTGAGTACCCAACTCATGCTGAAAAGTCCTCCAAAACTGAGAAGTGAATTGAGCACCTATATCTGATACGATAGAAATTGGAACACCTTGCAATCGGACAATCTCACGAATAAAGATCCCTGCCAGCTACTCCGAAGAATATGTGGTACACACTGGAATAAAATGCGCGGTCTTGGTCAGTCGATCCACAACGACTCAAATCGAATCGAACGTCTTCAAAGTGCAAGGAAGACCACTCACTAAATAATTAGTAACTCTCTCCCATTTCCACCCAGGAATAACCATCGGCTGAAGCAAACCGCCCGGCCTCTGATGCTCATATTTTACCTGCTGACAATTGAGATACCGAGCCACAAATCCCATAATGTCTTTCTTCATTCTCCTCCACTAGTAATGCTGTTTCAAGTCCTGGTACATCTTCACGGCACCCGAATGGATGGAATACCGCAAACTGTGGGCCTATTCAAGTATCAAATCTCTAAGCCCATCCACGTCGGGCACACAAATACGGCCTTGCATCCTCAACACACCATTGTCACCTATAGTCACATCTGTAGAATCTCCGTGCTGAACCCTATCCTTGAGGAAAAGAAAATGTGGATCATCATACTGGCACTCTCTGATGCGATCATACAAGGAAGACCAAGAAACCATGCCCGCCAACACTCGGCTAGGCTTTGAAATATCTAACTGCACCAACCGATTGGCCAAAGCATGAACATCAACCGCAAAGGGTCTCTCCCCAATCGAAATATATGCCAGACTCCCCATACTAACTGACTTTCGGCTCAAAGCATCAGCCACTACATTGGCCTTTCCCGGATGATACAAGATAGTTATGTCATAATCCTTAAGTAACTCAAGCCACCTTCGCTGCCTCAAATTAATATCTTTCTACTTGAACAAGTGTTGGAGACTGCGATGATCGGTGAACACCTCACAAAATACCCCATATAAATAGCTCCTTCAAATCTTCACGGCATGAACTATAACAGGAAACTCTACATCATGAATATGTAGTTCTTCTCATGGGGCTTCAACTACCGAGAAGCATAAGCAATCACTCTACCCTCCTGCATCAATACACAGCCAATCCCGAATCTCGAAGCATCACAATAAATGGTGTAAGAACCTGAAGTTGATGGCAAGACCAATACAAGAGCTGCGGTCAAAGCTGTCTTAAGCTTCTGAAAGCTCTCCTCGCACTCATCCGACCATACAAAAAGAGCACCCTTCTACGTCAACTTGGTCAAGGACGAGGCAATAGATGAGAAACCCTGGACAAAACGATGATAATAACCCGCCAAACTGAGGAAGCTACAAATCTCTATGGCCGAGAATGGTCTAGCCCAACTCTGAACCGCCTCAATCTTCTTGTGATGAACCCTAATACCATCACTGGACACCACGTGTCCCAAGAAGGCCACAGAACCAAGCCAGAACTCACACTTGGAGAACTTGGCATACAACTTCTCCTCCCTTAATTTATGCAATACCAGTCGCAAACGCTCTGTATGCTCCTCCTAACTATCCGAGTATACCAAGATATCATCAATGAATACGATAACAAATGAATCTAGATACGTCCGAAATACACTATTTATCATATGCATGAACACTACTGGGGCATTGGTCAGCCCGAAAGATATAACAATAAACTCATAGTGACCATATATGGTCCTGAAATCAGTCTTAAGAATATTTGACTCCCTGATCTTGAACTGGTGATAACCCGAACGAAGATCTATATTAGAGAACACCCTCGCTCCCTGAAGCTGGTTGAATAAATCATCGATACAAGATAGGGGATACTTGTTCTTCACTATTACTTTGTTCAACTGCCCGTAGTCAATGCAAATTCTCATTGCGCCATCTTTCTTCTTCACAAATAACACAGGTGCACCCCACGGTGATATACTCAGCCGAATAAACCCATTTTCTAGGAGCTCCTGAAGCTGATCTTTCAGATCTTTCAACTTCGCTGGTGTCGTACGATAAGGAGGAATAGAAATGGGCTTGGTGCCCGGAACCAGGTTAATACCAAAATCAATGTCCCTGTCCTGGGGCATACTCGGTAGGTCTGCAGGAAATACATCAGGAAAGTCCCTCACAACGGGAACAGAATCTATGCTGGGAGCCTCTGCCCCGACATTACGCACGAAGGCCAAATATGATAAATAACCCTTCCCAACCATGCGCTAGGCTTTCAGAAAGATATAACCCTGCTAGGGACATAATCAGTCATATCATGTCACTCAATCCTCGGAACACCCGGCATAGCCAAAGTGACTGTCTTTGCATGACAGTCTAGAACAACATGACACGGAGATAACAGTCTATGCCCGGGATAACATCAAAGTCTACCATGCTCAAGAAAAATAAATCAACTCGGGTCTCCATACCCCTAATAGTAACAAGACAGGACTGATACACATGGTCCACAACAATAGTATTACCCACCGGGGTGGATACGTGCACAGGTAAAGCAAGACACACACTGGTCGTACCCAAATGATGAGCAAAATCTGAAGACATATAGGAATAGGTAGAACTAGGATTAAATAAGACATAGGCATCTCTGTGGCAGATTGAAATAATACCTGTGATAACAGCATCGAATGCAAGGGCATCTGTCCTGCCCGCGAGAGCATAAAATCTAGCTTGGCCGCCGCCACCTGATCGGTCTCTGCCCCTAGGGTGACCCCTAGCTACCTGGCCTCTGCCCCTATCTGACTGGGCTGGTGCTGAAGTATTCGGAGCAGAAGATGAGGGCTGATCCCTCTGTTGAGACTGGCTACCACGACATCGAGGACACTGCCTCCTCATATTGCCATACTCTCCACACTCGAAACAAATACCAGATGCTGGAGAAAGGGACTGATGGGAACCCCTCGCACCAGAATTATTAGCTGATGTGCCCTGTGTAGAAGAACCATAAGCTGAAGGAGCATGCGAAGGGATATGAGCTGGGAGGGCACTAAGTGAAGCCTGGCCCTGCAAATACCCCTTGTGACCACGGCCTAAAGACTCCCCACAATACTTGAGACGAGTCGACTGCTGAGGCCAGAAAGAACAACCTCTGCTCTACTGAAAGTAGCCCCTAGACGGAGCACCGCTGAAGCTGCCTGATCCTCGAGGCCTATTGGCCTCCCTCTCCTCTCTCTCCCACGGCGAGCCATCTTAATATCATGAGAAATATCCACAACATCCTCAAAGGTATGGCCCAGAACCCTCTCTCGGGTCATCGGAATACGGATGGGATAGGTGAGTTCATCCACAAACCTACGAATCATTTCCCGATAAGTCAGGACCATCCATGGAGCATATCAAGCCAACTCAAAAAATCTCACCTCATACTGAGTCATGGTCATATCTCCCTAATGGAGGTACTCAATATGTCTGCACATCTCCTCTCTCTAAGACTGCGGGTACCCACTTCTCCAAAGAGAGAGTGGAGAACTCCTGCCATGAAAAAGGCGTTGCACCTCCTCAGGCATGTGAGCAACGGGGATCTGATTGCATCCCGCAGCCTGCGAAGTAGTTGCTACAGCGGTGGATGAGACGGCCGGAGCTAGGACAGTGCAGACTGATAAAATATGAGCTAGGGCCTCCTGAAGGCCTGGAATCACAATAGGCACAACTGGTGCCTGAACAGGCACTGTTGGAGTCTCTACAGCTGGAGCCTACTCTTGAGCCAGGGAAACTGGTGGGTCAATAGGTGCTGCCCCCTCGGCTCTGCCTCTACCACGATCGGGTCCACGACCTCTGGTGGCCTTAGTAGGTGGTACATGTGGTCGTCCTCTACATCCGGTAGAACGGGTTCTCTCCATCTGCGAGTGCATAGAATAACATAATTTAGTTCTCGGATCAACAAATTCGCATGATATGAATTCCAAGATGAAGTTTCCTAAAGGTTCTGCAGCCTCCCGAGGATAAGTACAGACGTCTCCATACCGATCCACGATACTCTTCTAAACCGGCTCATGACTCGCGAGACCAAGTAACCTAGGCTTTGATACCAACTTGTCACGACCCCAACCCGATCGTGATGACACCCAGCACACTACTAGGCAATCCCGATCATTTATAACAGTTACTCCAATTCTTTAAACAAGTAAAGATAGAACAATTTAAGTCAAAGTCTAAAATACTGATAAAAATATAGAAAATCTGACAAAAATACCGAAATAGCCCAACTAGGACCCGCTGTCACGACCATGAACCTCTAATGATAAAATAATATCCTACTACAAAGTCTGTCTAACATTGATAATGCGAAAATAAAGGATAAAGATAGAGGGGAGAATCATCGGCTGCGAACACCCTGCAAGTACCTCAAATACTCATGGAAAGAACACTGGATCAGCTGGAATCACTCAGCCTGAGACTACCCTGGATCTACACACAAGGTGCAAGGAGTAAAGTGAGTACTTCTAACTCAGTGGTAATAGACATTAGTAAAGGCTGAAGGTAAGAAAACACAGGAAATGCAAAAGGTACTCTATATCTAGCAGTTCATATCCAAAACAGGGGAAACAATACACAACATATAGTACGGTTAAGGAATAATGCATGACAGAATACAACACATATAATAGTACAATCAAGTACCCGCCACGACGTACAGCCCGCTCTACTTATTTAACATCAACGACGCCCACTGGGGGTGTACAGACTCTGGAGGGGATCCTACAGCTCAAGCGCAAAATCAGCCAGGTATTGGCATAAAACAGGCTCTCGACCTCAATATCAATATATATAGTCCCTACGACGTGTAGCCCGATCAATATCAAGAAATCATCCTTACTACAGGGTCCCCGACCCATCTCAGTTATATATGTCCACGCCAATCGGGCGTTACATACCATAGTGATCTTAGCCCTCATATCCGTTTTCATTTAAGGTTCATGTATAAAATACAGTTATTATATTTTTTTTAACATTTGAAAACATGACTGAGAATTTATGTCATGCACACAAGTGAGGAAAACATATAAAAATCCCCTAGGATACTACAGGTCGGCACAAGGCCCCAAACACAGCAATATGCCTAATTCACAATAGCAAGGATGCGTTTCAGTCGCCAATATAGTAGAATTTAACACTGGGAATGGACTAAGTCTCAATCCCCAATAGTATGCCACCCTGCACTCCTCGTGGAATGCATCTCACGCCTCAATATAGCATTACGATATGATAGTTTGGGGTTTCAAAGCCTTAGCATAGTGTTACAATAATTACTCACCTCTAGCCGGGCGAAAACTAGCTAGCAAAACCCTTGCCTCTCGAATCAACCTCCTCACATGTCGAATCTGGCAAAAACCACAACGAATACATTACAATAGGCTAAGGGAATATAACTCAATCAGAAAGGCTCGAAAAATATCAAAAATAACGAAATTTGCAAACCTGAGCCCCGGCCTACTTCTCCAAAGTCAGAAATTTTTACATCAAAATATTCCTTATCTCGCCATGAGTCTATACATATAAAATTCATCAAAATCAGAGTCTAAATGCTCCCTCAAAATCAAATTTCTCATTAAGAAAACACAAGCCCTACTTCTTCCTTTTTTTATACAAATTCCATGAATTTAGGTGTTGAAATCGCAATTAGATGACGTTTCTAGGCCATAGGACTTACCTCCAATTTATTCCAAGTCAAAACCCTCTACATTTCTCGTCCAAAGCTCCTAAGGTTGCTCAACAATGGTGGAAAGTAGGCTTGGTTCATGGATGAAATGTTATTAAAACCCTTCTACCCAGCTCAACTTTACTCTATGCGATCGCATTATAGCCCCTGCGATCGCATAGCACAAAATTCCTAGGCCTCAAAAATGGCACATGCGAACGCAACCCTATTATTGTGATCACATAGCTTCACTTGCCATACTAATGCGAACACACTCCCATAGACGTGAACGCAATGCACAAAACTAATGGGCCATCAAATCCTCTTATGCGATCGCAACCTCACCCATGCGATCGCATTGAACAAAATGACCTACACTCAAAAAGCTCTACGCGATCACAATGGCACTTATGCGATCGCAATGAACAAAATACCTGCAACTGAAGCCTGCAATTTCTGCTATCTTTTAAGGCACAAAATGGTCCGGTCGACCATCCGAAACTAACTCGAGGCCTCCGGGACCTCAACTAAAAGTGCCAACACATCCTAAAATATTACACAAACATGTTCCAATCATAAAAACACATCCAACAACACAAGAACCATCAAATTACAACGGATTCAAGCCTAAGTTAAACTAAAACTTTCGAAACATGCATTTGATAAAAAAACCCGACCTAAACAGCTCCGAATCAACTGAAATTTTGCACACACATCCAAAAACACCTAACGAAGCTACTGCATCTCTCAAAATTCCATTCCGACCCTCGGATCAAAATCTCACTTATCAACCGGATATCGCCAAAATGCTAACATAGCCAATTCAAGGATAATTCTACATCAAGCCTCCAAAATGACTTTCGATTGCTCTCCTAAGACTTAAATAATCCCCCGAAGCTAACCAAATCATCATAAATCCATTCTGTGCCTTCTAACTCACAAGTCAACATCTGATTTACTTTTTAAACCAACCATTTCCTTAAAGAGACTAATAGTCTCATTTCTAAGCAAACCTTATCTGAATTATTTCAAATTCACCAAACACATAAAATGAAACATGAGTAAGCATATAATGGGGAAAATGGGACAGAAATACTTGAGATGAGGGGTCGTGTCTTCAGATCTATATAGAAAAACTAGTTGATATATTCCCCCTCTTTTAAGAATATGCAGTGGAACATTGAAGTAGTTGTGGTTGTATTACCACAACTTAAAAAGTCTATGATGATGGTCAATTGAATAAAGATAGAATTGAGAAAACCCTTTCAGATAATGCTGCAATGGTGGTCGACAATGGTTTAGTATTGAATGATGCTGGAAATGTTAATATTGAGAAAGGAATGCAGTCTGGGGAAACCAAAGCGGAAGACAAACGTACAAGTATATCTATAGATTATAAATTTATTATATTTATCAAAGTATATTTTTTTATTTTGAAATTTTACATATTTTATTTTATTTTTTATGTTTTTGAATTATCTTTCAGAAACACTGAAGGCAAGTCTAAAAGAATTGGGTGAGATTCGACAGCAATATGAAAAAGGAGAAATACATATATTCACACATGTTACCTCACAGACATGTGTGAAGTGTGTTGGTATTAATTTATAAAATTTAGTCAGTATTATTTGATAAATTTTTTTGCATGTATATATACAGGATCTGTTGGATTCGATACACCATCTATGTCCCAACATTTAGACCAGGTAATTATTTTCTGCAATTCGATTACTGTTTGTTTTTGCCAAATGTGTGTTATGTATCAGTTTTATTTATATTTTTATATTTATCTTCCTATTTCAGATCTCATCTAACGCATCGGAACTGCTTTCAAAAGCTAAGAGAAGGAAGATTTTTAGTTCTCCTATGTGTGACACTAGTGATGTGCCCAAATTCAATATATGTTCATTTTCACTTGGTACTTCACCAGGGGTTGATTCAGAAAGTAATTATGATGTTGTTGTTGTCCGTCAAGAGATAGAAGAAAGTCGTGAATAGCATGGAATCGGTCAATCATCTGCCACGATGGCTTTAGTTTTCACCCTTGCTTCTGAACAACAGCAATTAGTTGTGATGGAACAAAAGAAAGATCAAACAAAAAAAAAGGGGGAAAAAGATGCGTGTGGAAAGTATTTGGTTAAGATCTCCTTATATATTTTTTAAGAAAAAGCAAAGGGGGAAAGGTTGGAAAAAAGAAAAGAATATAAGAAGGTGCCCCTTCCATTGTGTTGATCAAGACAGGGGATTGATGCAAAGATTTCAAGAGTGGTTGAAGATGGATGGCATTGAATATGATTCCAATCCATTCACATTAGCTGAACTTGAGATTAAAAAATCATTCTTTACTGAGCTTATGGATCCTGACTCTGATCTTGCGGATGAAGTATGTTGTTAATTTTGTTTTGAAATTTGTTTTCAATTGTTTTTCCCCAAAAGTTTAGCTTAATTGTTAAAACTGAATATGCTTATGTTTTTGCCATTCAGTTTTATTGTTGTGTAATGTGTTTTTTCTAAACTTCATAGTAGTAATTTCACATGTTATCATTTGTCGTTGTCCATTTGCAGCATATTGATATGGGCGTATATTACTTGTGCAAGAAATATTGCTATCACCTTCCAACTTATGGAAAAGAAAGGTTTGCGGTAACTCATTTACTTTTTGATCAGTATATGACTGTCCTGGATCGTATTTATCATTCAAAGCAAAAGTTGAACATGATTGAGAAAAAGAAGCAACACATAATGGCGGTTCTTAATAAAAAATCAAAGAAAAATAAGATATCCAAAGAACAAATTAAAAAATAAGAAGAAGAATTGGCTATTCAGCCACTTACGGATTTATGTTGGTTTGAGAAAGAATCAACGAATGAAAAAGTGGCCAACTACGTAAGAGGATTGGACATTTCCTGTGTTATCTCATGGGCATGTGCTAAAAAAACAGTCTTGCCATTTTGACTTCAGCCAATGGAGGGCCAGACATCTACGAACTATTTTTTGGAATTCTGGACTTCAAAGGCAAAACTATATATGTGTATGACTCCATGGGCGAAGAAACATACAAGCGTGCACTTGAACATGTTAAAATTTATGCCCGGTTGATTCCGCACTGTCTCAAAGTCTTGAGTTTTGCGGAAGATAATGAATTCTATGGGGACAGTTTTGTGGAAGATTTTAAAATTATGTAGATGCACACACCGAAATAGACTACCAAGTATGTGTTTGACATATGTTTTACCATGCATCTTACGTCTATTATTTCTTGCCATTGTGTTAACTATTTTTATTTACTTTTTCATGTGTTTTTTGCAGTATTGATTGTGGTATATTTTCTCTACAGTTTATTGATATCTGGTTAAAGAAAGTAGATGTCTTTTGTTTTGAACAAAGTCATACAATGAAGTTTAGCAACGAATTGGCTGCCAAACTTTGGGCTCATGGAAAAAGAAAAAAAGATAGTGGCAATGAAACTCCAGAAGAACGAGAAGGAGATAATTATGGAGATTTTGAAGACACTCTATTTTTTATTAGAGAATTGGTTGTACATAATTTGAATTTTGTGAATATACATTAATTATTTTTTTAGTTCACTTTTTTGTCGTACATTATTTCTTTTATCATGAATTTTAAGTTTATTTTTTGTTTGAAGTAAATTAAGCATGTAGTGGTGAAATGTATCAGATGGTGAAGTTTTTTGAAATATGGTATTTCCAAAAACTTCGGCCGACAAAAAGCTGAAGTGTTTTTAAATATACTAAAACCTTCAGGACATCGGCCGAAGTTTTTCAATAAAGCTTTAAGACAAAATCTATTGAATACAACCAAAAACATAGGCCAACCAAAAACAGAAGTGTTTGGAAGTATACTAGAAAACTTCAGGACATCGACCGAAGTTTTTTAGTAGAACAATAGGACAAAATCTATTGAATCCAACCAAAAACTTAAGCCGACCAAAAGCTGAAGTGTTTGGAAATATACTAGAAATCTTCAGGACGTCGGCCGGAGTTTTCCAGTAAAGCTTTAGAAATTACTATTGTTTTATTGTATTTACAACCTACTAGCATTTACCACTTACTTTTTTTGCCAACTACTTGTGTTTTTACATTTAATTTCTCTGATAAAACAACAGGTAACATTTATAGCTATTCAATTGGTTAGGTGAATTTTTTGGGTATATTAACAATCGCTTCACTTGAAAATTCCATAGTCATCCATATATTTCCATCATATTTCGAAGAAAAACAAAAAAGTGTTGGCTAAGTCATGCTTGTTGGGTGTATTAGGGAGTTCGTGTGAAACAAAGATAGTGAAAAAGAAGTCGAAATACATAATATGGGAAGGGGACAGGCCAGATCAAAAACTGGAGCATTGGGACATTTGCTCTTTTAGTTAGTTGATAAATATAACTTTGAGGAAAAAGCGCAAATATCCTAAGGTCAGATTTTTGATGTGGCCAATCTCTATCCCATATGAAGTTTTTTAGACTTCTCCTTCACTATCTTTGTTTCCCATGAATTGCCACATGCATACCAGTAAGCATGTCTTTGCCAACATTTTGTAGTTTTTTTCTTATGAAAACAAGATGGTAGTTGCTAAATATATCATAAGACTAAATTTCCTCAAGCTGTGTCTGAAAGAAAATGCTTTTTGGTGGAAGACATAATGAAGTTTCATGCAACGAAAGCGAAGAAGAGAAACTTGGAAATGACTATGGATAATATGGATAAAAACTTGTAAACGAAAAACTAAATTTTTTCTTTTATTCCAAGGATGTAAGTGAATACAAATTAGTGTTTTGTTACTATGTATTATTTTCTGTGAATTATGTTTCAGCTCATTATCTGAATACACTAAATAAAATAAGCAGTATGTGCGTAAGTTATTCGAAAAAGCATTAGGACAAAAATTATTGAATACAACAAAAGACTTATGCCGACCAAAACATAGCCAGTTAAGGAGAAAAATTTCGGCCTAACAGCCGAAATGTTTAGTAAACAACTAAAGAACTTCAGCTGCTAGGCCGAAGTGTGTTTCAGCATCACGATTTTTAAATTTAGCCTGTTAAGGAGAAAAACTTCGGCCTAACAGCCGAAGTTTGTTTTCATATTCAATTATATTTATTTACGCGTAATAAGTTTGTTTCATATGTTAGTTTTATCGAAAATTCTAATTATGAAGTTATGTAAATCAGACTGCACCAGATTATATTTTATCACGTAATATCTACTAGATGACATTATTATTTGACGTATTATATGATGTGATAAAAGTAATTAAATTATTAGGTGCATTTTTAACCACTAATTAATTTATTGTGTGAATTATATTTCAGCTCATTATCTGAATACACTAAATAATATAAGCAGTATGTGCGTAAATTATTCTAAAAAGCTTTAGGACAAAACTATTGAACATAACAAAAAACTTAGGCCGACCAAAACTTAGCCAGTCAAGGAGAAAAACTTCGGCCTAACGACCGAAGTTTTTAATGAACAACTAAAAAACTTCAGCCGCTAGGCCGAAATGTGTTTTTGCATCATGGTTTTCTTATTTAGGCCGATATTTTTAATAAAAAACTAACAAACTTCAGCCGATAGGCCAAAATGTGTTTGTGCATCATGATATTTTTAATTTTAGCCTGTTAAGGAGAAAAACTTTGGCCGTAAACATTTTCAGCCGTTAGGCCAAAGTGTGTTTGATGATTTTTTAATTTAACCGGTTAAGGAGAAAAACTTCGGCCTAACGGCCAAACGTTTTAATAAAAAATTAAAAAACTTCAGCCGCTAGGCCGAAGTGTGTTTGAGCATCATGATTTTTTAATTTAGCCTGTTACGGAGAAAAACTTCGGCCTAAGGCCAAAGTGTTTAGTAAAAAACTTCAGCCGCTAGGCCGAAGTGTGTTTGTGCATACTTAGTGTTTGGAAGAATTTAAACACTAAATTATATAATGCTGGAACTAATTCATATTCAATTATATTTATTTATGTGCAATATAAATCAGACTACATCAATTTATATTTTATCACGTATTGGCTATTAGATGACGTTATTATTTGACGTATTATTGACGTGATAAAAGTAATTAATTTATTAGGTATATTTGTAACCACAAAAATTAATTGAGAGTTGTGTTGAAGTAATAATTACATTTTTACTGTTCATGAATCTTTCTTTCTACCCATGACGTTCAATTAGCCTTCTGTCTTTTCATATTCAATTTTTAAAAATTTTTTCGAAAAATATTTAGGAAAAACCTATTGAATACAAGAAAAAACTTAGGCTGATCATATATCGAAGTTTTTGGAAATATATTAAACAACTTCAAGACATAGAGCCGAAGTTTATTATGCTGCACCTATATTAAATACAAGTTTTTTCTCCTGTATTTAAACACCTATATTTTATCTAATGTGATACAAATAATTACTTTAATAGGTGCAGTGTTTGATGCATTTTGAACCACTAAAATTAATTTTTATTTCACATTTGGAGTTGTATTATAGCAATTACCCCTGACGTTCAAGTTGCATTCTGTCTTTTCGTATACAGTTTTGTTTTTGCAATATAATGAGGATATCCTTTACCTATTTATTCACACAAACTCATCTAATTTTAATATATACAATATAAAAAAGAAATCAAAATGGATGCAGCTATCCAAGCCATAGTCGATCAGTTGAAGGAATATATCATAGAAGCTTTTGAGATAATGTTTAATGAGTTCTAGGAAAGGTATGAGAGAGATTGAGAAGAATCAAGGACAAGCTGGATAGGCTGGACAGCATTGCCCGTAATGAAGCTACTGTGGATGATAGCTCATTTAATTCTGATGATATGGACTAGCTCTTTAGTTGTATGTTTTTTTTTATATTTTTTTGTTGATGTATTTTGGTTTTTTTTATGGAAATGTAATATCGCTTGTTAAATGGAATATATTTGTGTTAATATAATATATTTTTGTTAATATCTTTATCTTTTTTACTTTTGATCTCTTCAAATTCAAGAACAATCTTAATAATGAATAACGGTTGAATCCAACAAAAAACTTAGGCCGACCAAAAGCTGAACTTTATGTATATATACTAAACAACGAGACTGGGCAGATTTTATATGAACAGTAGCTTCACGATTGAGTAGAGAAGAAGAACATTTTAGACCTCGGCTAAGGCAATTTTGGTGCGATTTTTGAGGGGATTTCGAGAGAGATCATCACATATGGACCCATAGACCTCGAATATGTGATGATGGTGCAAAATTATGGATTAAACACTAAGCAATCAAGGTTTTCAATGTCAAAAAAATGGTGTTAGGGATTGAAACCCAAGTGAGCTTCAAGTGAGGAATTGAGGGGTCAAATGGACTCCGATTTTGATGAATTTTGTATTTATGGACTCATGTTGAGACGAGGATTCGGAAAATGTAAGTTTTGTAATTTTTTGAGAATCAGGCTCGGGGCTTTGGTTTTGCTAGTTTCGAGATTTTTGCTATTTATCGATTGTTTTCGATTGGGTATTGTCCCATTGGCATGTTGTGATGTATTCGCCCTATTTTTGCGTAGATTCGACGCGCGAGGAGGCCGAATTAAGACGGAAAAAGGCGTCGCGAGCTGGATATTTCATCGGTTCGAGGTGAGTAATGCTAGTAAATATTGTTCTGAGGGTTTGAAACCCCGGACATTCACATCGTAACACTATGTTGAGGCGTGACATGCACTCTATGATAAGTGCGGAGTCGGATACAATTAGGGATCGTGACTTGGTCTGTCCCGAGTGACACTTATATGATATTGGCGTATGATACGCCCACTGTGATGGTTATTATTGGGCTTTAAGCCGTATTTGGGGCCTAGTGCCGACCTGTGATATCCTTCGGGAATTGGTATTACTGATTAGCATGATTGCATAACATTTACTCTCAGTCCATGGTTTTAAACACTGTTTTGCAAAACCAGCCGTATTTCTAAGTTTCAAAAACTAAAAATGCTATTTTTAAAATGTTATTTCAGTTGAGGATCATTGTTTTTTATAAATGCCCAAGGGTATTATGATATTTCTCTGGACTGATTATCGGTGGCTCGGGCTGCACGCCGCTGTGGTGATTGGAAATAGTGGTAATATGGACACTGTGTGATATGAGCGATCAGGTAACATGGACTGACCTTGTTTTGATTATCGTCACGGGATGGCAGGTTATTGTGCTTGGGCTGTAAGAGCCCATCCGGAGTCTGTACACACCTCCAGTGAGCGTCGTCGGTGCTAAATCATATGCATGGTTGGCTCGAGCTGCACGCTGCAGTGGGTACTGGAATGTACCATCATATGCATTGCATTGCATCCCTGCATTTGCATCTTATATATTGCTCAGTTGTTCAGTTTCAGATATTGATGTACTCTGTTCTTTATCTTACCTTGTGCATCTACTGTGTTTTCTTACTTTCAGAACCTTATTTACTGTTATTACTCGCTGAGTTGGTAGTGTTAGTATTTATGCCGTTCACTAGAGGGGGGGTGAATAGTGAGGCACAAGAATATTGAAATATTGCGGAATTTAAAATTGCAGGAATAAGTAAATACGATAATTGAAATAATCAAGAAAGAACACACCGTATTTTATCCTGGTTCACCACAACCCGTGGCTAGTCCAGTCCCCGAGAGACTCTCTCGAGATTCCACTATCTTCGTCAAGCTTACGGGTGCTTAACAAACCGTTACAGTTGCTCAAGGATACCACACCTTAAGACTTCACTTGCTTGAGGATACCTCACCCCAAGACTTCAACCGCTAAGACTTTGGGTACTTAGCAAACCCAACAAATGAGAAGATATGTTCTTCTCAAACAACTCTCTTTTACAACAAATACTCTCTCAATAGAGTGGATAAAGAGAAACAAAATAAGCTCTATGAACAACACAAAGTTGTCTATCAAATGGCTCAACAAAAGCTCTAAAATGATGCTTGAAAATGATCAATATGTATATCAATATATGCAGGAGTTGTGTTTAAAATCAGCTCAAAAGACCTCTTTTTATAGGTGAAAAAGTAGTGCTGACCGTTGCTTAATTGGCAAATCAAATCCCTGATTCTGTGCCCAAACAATCGATTGTTTGGAGGTGACAATCGATTGTCTGACCAACGTTCAAAAAACAGATTCCTGATTTTAGGCTAAACAATCGATTGTTAAACTTGAATAATCGATTGTCTTCAACTTTCAAAAATCAATTTAGGATTCGGTGGAAACGGTCAATAAATAATCAATTGTATGAAGGGACAATCGATTGTTCATAATCGATTGTGACAAAGACAATCGATTGTTTTGATATTTAAAAACCGGTTGCACTCAAAATAATTGATTGTTAAAGTAGACAATCGACTGTGAAAGTATACAATCGATTATGTTGTTCCAGTGTTCAAAACTTTAGCAACGGTCGATTATATACACTTGATATACACGGTGTATACCAGAGTATACCAGAATTGAAAACTTACTTCAAAACCCATTTTGGTTGAAATAAAAACGTTAAAATCATTTTGTTTGAAGTATATATTAAAAATATTTATGATATATATAATTTAATAAAGTGATTTTATGCATGTTTATGATGACCTAATGTTGAGCCAAAGGATAAGATAACTTAAACGTTGTCCTTACATTGGTTCTACCAAACTACCTACGTCTTGGGTCTTCGGTCATGAACTTCTTTGGCTCGTTCATGCAATTCCGTCATCAGTATGCTTCTCGCCATTTGATTATACACTTGACTTCATTGTTTGTCATTCATCAAAACCTATACCTGAAAATCATGCTCATACAACCAAAGCGCACATATCAAAGGTATACATGATTTCCAACAGGTAGACTCGCCCCTACTCCCTGAACCTTATGTGCAGATTCAGGTGCTCCATAGGATTAGCGCGTGCGGTTGCTGATTATTAGTTTGACAGAGTATTGAGGTAGATGCTTCTAGTTATTTTCTAGTTATTGCAACACTTGTATTTCCTTCATTGTGACATGTATTCAGTATTTCTTTGTCACCATCATATGTAGGTATGAAGGAAGAATCTGGTAGTTCTCTTCAGGTGTTTCCCTTATACAAGCAACGGCCTTTTGAATAGCACACCATGACTTGTGATAACCACTGTCAATTCCAAATTTCTTTGTCATTTCATTTTCTACGAAGGCTGGTGTAACCTCTATCCTTTTGTCTTGAACATGTCCTATAATTTGTTCACTTATAAAATTTGATGTAGCATGCTTCTGATATGATTTTCTTGCATCAACCGAGCATTCATGGATGTTATGATATTTTATCACCCTGAATAGTGTTGAATTTTTTATTCTGGTAGCACGTACATTCCAACCACATTTGTCCCTGATGCATTTCAGCTCGTATCTCTTGTAACATGATCTAACTACAGTGAATTCAACTTTTTCATTTATCTCCAAGCTGCAGAAAAATTTAGTCATGCTTTCTTTGTTCTCAAAGATTGATCCAACTTTTACTTCCTCAGGCAACAAATCGTGCCTATGTATTTTACATGGCGGATATTCTTTCATCTTTCTCCTCATTCTTTTTTTTTTTGATATCTGAGAAGCACAAAACTTTCAGCAATGTCTTCAATTCTATGTGATGTTATCTGTATAAACTCCGTGTTTAATTCAACTTCATTGTTGTTTATGGTTTCAGAAGGTAAAGAAAAGCATTGTTGGATTGTGTGTTGGTTGTCAATCTGCATTATTAGTTGTCCTTCTTCTTCTTGGCCATCAACAAACCGGTATAAATTGATTAGAGGAGGGGGTAATTATTGCAGCACTTTGTATTCTGAAGCAGCTGTAATGTTAGAAGGTTGTTGCCCAGTCTATTTCCATTATTGGTTATCATACTTCATGTTGATAGTTGGCAAAAGGTTCTGAATGTATCGCATATGCAAGAGATTGGTCGAATCCTGCTGATTCTGAAGGTTGTATTTATTCGATGACGAATCGAAATTCTTGTAGGTTGAATCAGTTGTAAGCAAATGTATATGTGTACTGAGTTCTTCATCTAAAGTTACAAGCATTCCTTTATTTGTATTTAGTTTGATATCAAATCATACTTTCAATGCATATTCGGTTGAATCAATATTTGTAACTTTACTAATTTTCTTTACGAAAGTACTGAATGATATGTCCTTATTAACTAGAACATGTTTTGTATCATGCTCCAAGTATTTGTAATCATGAGTCCAACTCTCACTGAAAGTTATAACAACGCAAATCGAACTCATCCTACAGATTCATGTTTAGTGAAAAGTATTAGTAAAGTGAACAAATTAATTTATAAAGAACTTCAGCCGCTAGACCAAAGTATTTTTTGTGCATTATAAATTTTTTATTTAGCCAGCTAAGGAGAAAAACTTTGGCCTAACAGCCGAAGTGTTTAATAAACAACTAAAAAACATTAGCCGCTAGGCCGAAGTGTGTTTTTGCACCATGATTTTTTTTATTTAGCCTGTTAAGGAGAAAAACTTCAGCCTAACGGCCAACGTTTTTAATAAAAAATTAAAAAACATTAGCCGCTAGACTGAAGTGTGTTTGAGCATCACGATTTTTTAATTTAGCTTGTTAAGGAGAAAAACTTCGGCCTAACTGCCAAAGTTTTTAATAAACAACCAAAAAAACTTCAGACGTTAGGCCAAAGAGTGTTTGTGCATCATGATCTTTTAAACTAGTCACTTAAGGAGGAACATTTCGGCCTAATAGCTAAAGTTTTTTATAAATAAATAAAGAACTTCAGCCTCTATGCCGAAGTTTTATTTGTGCATCATGATTTTTCATTAGCCAGTTAAGGAGAAAAACTTCGGCCCTCCATCGAAAGTGTTTGATAAAAAACTAAAGATATGTTGAACTGGTTTTGTGCAGTATGAGTTTTTAATTTAACAAGTTAAGGAGGAAAACTTCGGCCGTAAATCATATAATGGCATATCATTAAACAACTTCAGATTATAATGTTAGATTTTATCTTCAAACAGATGTAGAATTGCATATCAATGAAGTTCGTCAAAAAATATCAATCAATCAATTAGAAAACATATAATTCAAAAATTATTTTGAATTCTAGAGAAGAATTAGAATTCGTACAATGTATTTGAATTTTAATTTGAATTTGGAATTTGAATATGGAACTTGAATGCGAGATGCGTTTTCAGAAGAGACGGACTGATGGAGGAGATACGGTGGAGATCTGAAATTTGAAACTGGGAAATTTGAATCTGGAAGAGGAGAGATGGATTTTATATGTTTTGGAAGGGGTATAATGGTCATATTATAATAATTTTTTTTACATGGTTACCAAATCAATAGTTTTAGAAAAAGCGGGTATAAGTTAAAAGGTTGCATTTAAAATAGGGTACGGCTGCAAATCGCCCATTTAAAAGAGAGCATGTTGATGTCAGACTGACGTAGGAGATTTGGGCCTCATGCAAGGCCCAGTTTCAAATGGATTATTGATAAATGGAAATTTTGACTATTTGTTAGTGCCTTTTCACTTTCACTTTAGTCCAAAAGCATTTAATAGTATTTCCAAAAACTGATGAATATGATTCATTTCACGAATATTAAAACAATGAACCCCCAAGATGAAATCCAATTCAAGAAGGTGTGATTTGAACTCAAGGACAAAACATGCATGGTGTGACGACCCGACCGGTCGTCTTTGGAATTTATGCTTTGTTCCCCCATTTACTGCTTCCTCTAAGTTAATTTCTGTAATTTTGGTTTGCCGGGACGTTCGGTGATAGAATTCAAAGTGATTTGGGACATTTAGTCCTTAAGTGAGACCTTAAGTGTTGGAAAATGGTCCGTAATCGGAACATTGTGAAGTCGGCCTTGAAATGGAAATATGATGGTTCTGTTAGCTCCGTTAGGTGATTTTGGGTTTGGGAGTGAGTTTAGAATGTATTTTGGATGTCCGTAGCTCATTTAGGCTAGAAATGCCAAAAGTTGGAATTTGGAGATTTCTGGTCCGATAGTAAAATTTTGATTCGAGGGTCCGAACAGGATTCCGAAAGTTGCTGATGCACCGTCATGTCATTTGGGATGTGCTTGCAAAGTTTCAGGTCAATCGGACGAGTGTTGATTAGGTTTGGGATCGAAAGCGTGTTTTGGATGAACTTGAGGTTCTTAGGCTTGAATCTTTGATTTAATCCAGGTTTCGGTGTTCTTTTTGATGTTATAAGGATTGGCATGAGTTGGAATAATGTATTAGGTTGTAGTGGTGTTTTTGGTTGAGGTCTCGACGACCCCGGATAGGTCTCGGATACTCGACGAGTTAGTTTTGGAAGTTAGAAGGAAAACTGCAGCAGACTTCGGTTGTTTTCGCTTCTGCAACTTGGGAACCGCAGAAGAGGCATCGCATAAGCCAGTTGTCCTTTTCAATCAGAGACCGCAGAAGCGGTCAGTTATCCGCAAAGGCGGAGCCGCAAAAGAGGTCATAAATCCGCAGAAGCAGACTCTGGCCCTGTTAAGTAAAACCGCAAATGTAGTTGATTTTCCGCATAAGCGAGACCGTAGATGCGGTACCTGGACCGCAAAAGCGGAAATCTCTGTTATGATAAGGGTTTATTCTAGGCTTAATTTCAAAAGTTGAAAATTTATTCGGGAGCTCCGGGGAAGGCAATTTGGAGTGGGAATTGAAGAGGAAATCGCTGGGTAATGCTTCTATGATCCTTTCTAGCTACATTCCTTCATTTAGTTGTTAAATCCATCTTTTAAATTTGAATTAAAAATCAAAAATTGAAGAATTTTGGTGAAAGTTCATTGATTAAACTCTTGGGTTTTGAGTGGGAATTTGACCTTTGATTTGGGATATTTTTATATGATTGGACTCGTGAGAGTACGAGGTTTCTGAAAATATGAAAATTATTCAATTCCAAGACGTTGGTCTTAGGGGCGTTTTGGTTATTTTACCTATTGTTGTTCCACAGCTTTAATTTTAATAGTGTAATTAGTTACATACGATGTTATTACATTATATAATTGGTTTGAATAGATTCGGGCCATTTGGAGTAGGATACTCGTGGCAAGGGTATCGTTTTGTAGGGATTTTTGTACCGGTTTGAGGTAACTGGCTTGTCTAACTTTGTGTGGGTCCCCTTAGGATATCTTGACCGTTGCTTTAAATGCCTTGTGCGCGAGGTGACGAGCGTGTACTTGTGCTAATTATTGAAAATTCACTTTATTCGCAATAATTACACTATGTTTTCCTCCCGTATGTAACTGTTATAAATGCAATTTCACTTGTTCTAGCTTAGGGAAAGCATGTTAGTTAGCTTACTTGCTCTATTTGACTAAATTACAATATCTGCTCTTCGTAAAGCATGCTAGATTAGAATTTCTATCAGTTTTCCTTTCTTAGCATTTCTTTTACAATAATTGAATTGTTGTGGTGTGTTTAATATTCGGGACTACGGGACGTCACCCCGAAAGTTTCCCTTTGTGTGTTATGTTCTAAGACTGGATGTGCGGGATACTAAGAGATCCATGGAAAAGGATTGATTGTACAAGGAGGATACTAGGAGATCCTCAGGATACTCGGAGATCCCTCGTGAATAAAAGGAGGATACTAGGAGATTCTCGGGATACTTGGCGATCCCTCGTGCATAAAAGGAGGAAACTAGGAGATCCTCGGGATACTAGGAGATCCCCGTTGATAAATAGCCAGTAGTGGTTGTTCTTCATTCGTAGATTATATTTGTATTATGTTTCCATGTTTTTCCTTAATATCCTGCTAGATTCTCGATATAGCTGCATTTCTATTGTTCATTCACTGTCATACTGATTATTATGTTTATCTCGGTAGGGTCTCGACCTTCCTTGTCACTACCCAACCGAGGTTAGGCTTGACACTTACTAAGTATCGCTATGGTGTACTCACGCCTTTTCTGCGCATATTTTTCATGTGCAGATCTACGTACTTCTGAGCAGGCGTACTGCCAATAGCTGTCAGGGAGCGTATTGGGGACTTAAAGTATACATCTACTACGTCCGTAGATCCGCAAAGTCTCTTTCTCGTTCTATCCACAGTTACTTGATGTTATTTTGATCCCTCTTTGTATTATGCTATTCTGGTGACTAGAGTAGTGTAAGATTTCATATAGCCTGTGTTTCCCGTGGGTTTCCAAGTCTTGGAGGTTATTTCAGTATTCTATATTAAAGTGTATGTGCCAGACGGCAAATCTATATATTTTCTTATGTCATTTGGTATGCTGTTATTATTTTCGTAGAAATTGTTAATTTCGCAATATGTTACGCTTACCTAGTCGTGAAGACTAGGTGCCGTCATGACATGTTCACGATTGGTGAACTAGGGTAGTGACAAGTTGGTATTAGAGCTCTAGGTTCATAGAAGTCACGAGACATCGGCCGGTTTATTAGAGTCGCCGGTTGGTACAGAGACGTCTATACTTATCTATGGTAAGCTATGTAACTGTTTAGGAAAAATCTTCACTTCATTGAATTCTTTGTCATGCTATATTTTAGACATTGACTCTAAACTTCTGTTTTTTATTCTCTCACAAATGGTGAGGACACGCATGACCCAAGATGATCAGGCACCCACACCCCCTCCTACAGCCGCTAGAGGTAGGAGCCGGGGCAAGGTTGTGGACAGGTGTGTGGTGAAGATAGAGCACCTGCGCGGGCTGCTGCCTAGGTACCGCTAGCAGATCCAGCTAGGGTTTAGGAACCTGACACGCCCACAACCACAACTACTCCAGTTGTTCAGGAGGCATTTACACAGTTTATGAGTATGTATACTACGGTGTCACAAACAGCGTTGCTTTCCCTTCCTACAACCACATCCTTGGCCGGGGCAGGAGCCCAGACTCTCGAAGCCCACACTCCGAAGAAGAGGGTGCATATGGGGAAATTACCATATATTATCCCTGCCCAGCTTGCAGTACCGGTTCAGCCCGAGGATGGGGCACCTGCTTCTGAGGATGATCTGCGTAGACTTGAGAGGTTCAAGAAGTATGACCATGCTGTTTTTAGCGGACTATCTACGATGATGCTTTGGGGGTTTTTGGAGGATTTTCACTGCATCTTTCGCACCATGGGTATTACTACCTGGAGTGGGGTTTCTTTCGTAGCTTTCCAACTTCATTGAGCCGTCTATGACTGGTGGTGCACCTTTGAGTTAGACACTCCGGACGAGTCTACCTCCCTGACTTGGACTCAGTTTTCAGACATGTTTCAGAGGGAGTTTGCTCCCTAGAGACTTCAATATGCATAGTGCACATATTTTGAGCATTTGTGCCAGGGCCTTATAACTGTATATGAGTATGCCATCCATTATACTAGGTTGGCCAGACATATACCGGCTTTGGTGGCAACTGTTCGTGAGAGGGTTCGCTAGTTTATTGAGGGTCTTATTCCTCCCATCAGATCTTGCATGGACCGGAGTTGGAGATGGATATACCCTATCAGCAGGTAGTGAGCATAGCCAGGAGGATAGAGGGTATGCACACCAAAGAGCGAGAGGAGAGAGAGTCCAAGAGGTCTCGAGAGTCGGGTCACTACTATGGTACCCGTACATCAGCAGCAGGACGTCATGGTAGGGGCTATATGGGTCGCCTAGTTCACTCAGCGCTTCCTTCATCCAGCAGTACTCCAGCTCCTCCTAGATCTCAGGAGCCTTATTATGCACCTCTAATTTCTAGTGTGCCTCCTGCGCATGGTACTTTCAGAGGTCAGTCTAGCAGGTGTGGGCCCAGTCAGTCATAGCAACCGCGCCCTCCCAGATCTTGTTATGAGTGCGGGGATACCAACCATGTAGTGAGTGATTGCTCTAGGCTTGTGAGGAGTGAACCTCTACATCATTCTCAGCCGCAGCGTACCCAGTAGGAGTCTCAGCAATCGTTCCAGCTCCAACTGCCACCCCACCTGCACAGCCAACCAGGGGCAGAGATCGGGGAGATAGAGGTTGCCCTCGAGGGACTTGCCGAGCAAAATTTATGCTATTCTTGATCATGCCGAGGTTGTTGCCTCCGATTCTATTATCACAGGTATTATATTGGTTAGTCACACAGAGGCATCAATTCTATTCGATCCAGGCTCTACCTATTCTTCCGTGTCATCTTATTTTGCTCCACATTTGGGTATAGCTCGAGAGACCTTGAGCTCTCATGTTTATGTTTCTACTC
The DNA here is from genome assembly GCA_034376525.1 of Nicotiana benthamiana. Taxonomy (NCBI): domain Eukaryota; kingdom Viridiplantae; phylum Streptophyta; class Magnoliopsida; order Solanales; family Solanaceae; genus Nicotiana; species Nicotiana benthamiana. The sequence continues at coordinate 12,425,962 of CM067331.1, read as the reverse complement.
TCGTGGGAGATTCCTTTATTGTGGACCGCATATATCGTTTATGTTTGGTTACTATTTGTGGTTTTGAGACCAGGGCAGATCTTTAATTACTTGATATTGTTGATTTCGATATTATCTTGGGCAAGGACTGATTATCGCCCAAGTATGCTATTCCTGATTGTCATGCTAAGACCATGATGCTGGCTATGCCAGGTATGCCACGTATTGAGTGGAGTGGTACTTTTGATCACACTCCCAATAGAGTTATTTCTTTCTTTAAAGCTCAGCGTATGGTTGAGAAGGGGTGCACCGCGTATTTGGCCTATTTGAGAGATGCCAGTGCTGATACCCCTTTTGTTGATTCTTTTCCAGTGGTACGAGATTTCCCCGATATGTTCCCAGCTGAACTTCAGGGCATGCCGCCCGACTGGGATATTGATTTTGGTATTGACTTGTTGGGGGACACTCAGTCTATATCCATTCCTCCTTACCGTATGGCACCTCCTAAGTTGAAGGAGTTGAAGGATCAATTACAGGAATTGCTCGATAAGGGTTTCATTCAACCCAGTGTTTCACCGTGGGGTGCTCATGTCTTGTTCGTAAAGAAAAAGGATGGTTCTATGCGCATGTGTATTGAATATCGCCAGTTGAACAAGGTTATAGTGAAGAACCGATATCCTTTGCCTCGTATCGATAATCTATTTGACCAGCTTCAGGTCGCACATGTGTTATCTAAGATTGATTTGCGCTTAGGTTATCACCAACTAAAGATTCGAGAGCTGGATATCTTGAAGACAGCTTTCAAGACTCGGCATGGTCATTACGAGTTCCTTGTCATGTCATTTGGACTAACCAATGCCCAGAAGCTTTTATGCATTTAATGCATAGTGTATTCCGGCCATATCTCGACTCTTTTGTCATTGTTTTCATCAACGATATTCTTGTATACTCCCGGAGTCGGAAAGATCATGATCATCACCTGAGGACAGTGCTTCAGATCTTGAGAGAAAAGCAATTATATGCAAAGTTCTCAAAATGTGATCCTAGGCCACATGGTATCAAGTGGGGGCATTCTGTTGGATCCGAAGAAGGTGGAGGCCTGCAGCGTTTGCCCAGGCTATCCTCAACTAAAACGATTCGCTGTTTCCTTGGCCTGGCAGGGTATTACCGTCATTTTGTGGAGGGGTTTTCATCGATTGCAACCCCTATGACTAGATTGACCCATAAGGGGGATCCCTTTCAGTTGTCACACAACTGTGAGTCGAGCTTGCATAATCTCCAGACGGCTTTGACTTTAGCCCCTATTATTATTTTGCCTACTAGTTCAGGGTCCTATACAGTTTATTGCGATGCCTCACGTGTCGGACTTGGAGCGGTGTCTATACACGACGGTAGGGTGATTGCCTACGCGTCCAAACAGTTGAAAGTACATGAAAAGAACTATCCTTTTCATGACCTTGAGTTAGCTGCTATTGTTCATCCCCTGAAGATCTGGCGTCATTATTTGTACGGCGTGCCTTGTGAGATTTACACGGATCATCAGAGTTTACAGCACTTGTTCAAGCAGAAGGATCTGAACTTTCGCCAGCGGAGATGGTTGGAGCTATTGAAGAATTATGATATTACTATTATTTATCACCCGGGCAAGGCCAATGTGGTAGCCGATGCCTTGAGTCGCCGGGCAGAGAGTTTAGGGAGTTTGGCATATTTACCAGCTTCAGAGAGACCTATGGTGATGGATCTTTAGGCCTTAGCCAGCCGGTTCCTGAGATTGGATCTTTCGGAGCCCAGTCGGGTTCTAGCCTGTGTTGTTTCTTGGTCTTCATTGTTTGATCGTATCAGGGAGCGGCAGTATGATGACCCTCATTTTCTTATCCTCAGGGACACAGTTCAGCATGCCGATGATAGGGATGTGACTATTGGAGATGACAGGGTATTTAGGATGCAGGGTAGGATCTGTGTACCCGATGTTGATGATGTTTGGGAGTTGATATTGACGGAGTCCCATAGCTCGTGGAACTCCATCTATCCGGGTCCCGTGAAGATGTATCAGGATTTGAGGCAGCATTACTGGTGGAGGCGGATGAAGAAAGACATAGCAGAGTTTTTAGCTAGATGCCTTAACTGTCAGCAAGTTAAAGCTGAGCACTAAGCGACCGGGAGGGTTACTCCAGCAGATGGAGATTCCGGAGTGGAAATGGGAGAACACCACAATAGATTTTGTAACTGGTCTCCCTCTAACGGCGAAGAAATTTGATTTTATTTGGGTGGTTGTGAATCGGCTGACCAAGTCCGCTCATTTCATTCTAGTGTGTACTTCTTACTCAGCGGAGCGGCTAGCGGGATTTATATCAAGGAGATTGTCCGTCTGCATGGCATTCCAGTTTCTATCATCTCAGATATGAGTTCAGTGTTTTCATCATGATTCTGGAGAGTCGTCCTGTAGGAGTTGGGTACCTGGGTGACTATGAGTACAGCTTTTCACCCTCAGACGAACGGACAGTTCGAGCGCATTAATCATGTTCTTGAGGATATGCTCCGTGCGTACGTGATTGAGTTTAGAGGGTCTTGGGATCAGTTCTTGCCATTGGCTGAGTTTGCGTACAATAACAGTTATCAGTCTAGTATTCAGATGGGTTGTATGAGGCCTTATATGGTAGGAGATGCAGATCCCCATTGGGTTGGTTCGAGCAAGGCGAGGCTAGGCTATGGGCACTGATTTGGTCCAGGATCTGGTCGAGAAGGTTAAGGTGTTTCAGGATATACTCCGTACGGCCCCGTCCAGACATAAGCGTTACGCTTACCAGAAGGTTCGTGATGTTTTTCTTTATGTTTGGTGAGGGGGTTCCCATTCGGGTCTCGCCTATGAAGGGCGTTGTAAGGTTTGGGAAGAAAGGGAAGTTGAGCCCGAGGTTCATTGGTCCATTTGAGATTTTGAAGTGAGTTGGGGAGGTTGCTTATGACTTGCCTTACCTCCCAGTTTGGCCGGTTTTCATCCGATATTTCATGTCTCGATGCTTCGGAAGTATCACAGTGACCCGTCTCACGTGTAGGAGTTCACTTCAGTCCAGTTGGACGATGACTTGTCCTATGTTTAGGAGCCAGTGGCGATATTAGACAGGCAGATCCGAAAGCTCATGTCAAAATATATAGCTTCAGTAAAGGTTCGGGGGCGGGGTCACCTAGACAAGGAGGCGACTTGGGATACTGAGCGGGATATGCATAGACGATACCCTCTTCTTTTTGCTACTTCAGGTATGTTCTTTTTGCTCGTTCGAGGACGAATGAATGTTTAACTATTGGAGGATGTGACGACCCGGCCGGTCTCTTAGGAATTTATACCAAGTTCCCCCGTTAACTGCTTGCCTTAAGTTCATTTTTGCTATTTTGGTTTGTGGGGACATTCGGTTATAGAATTCGGAGTGTTTTGGGACATTTAGTCTCTAAATGACACCTTAAGTGTTAGAAAATGGTCCGTAATCGGAACAGTATGAAGACCACCTCGGAATGGAAATCTGATGGTTCCGTTAGCTTCCTAAGGTGATTTCGGGGTTGGGAGAATATTTGGAATGTATTTTGGATGTCCGTAGCTCATTTAGGCTAGAAATGCCGAAAGTTGGAATTTGGAGATTTCTGGTCCGATAGTGAAATTTTTATGCGAGCTTCGGAACTGGATTCCAGAAGTTGGTGAAGCACCGTCATGTCATTTGGGACGTGCGTACAAAGTTTCAGGTCAATCAGACGAGTGTTGATTAGGTATTGGATCGAAAGCGTGTTTTGGATGAACTTGAGATTCTTAGGCTTGAATCTTTGATTTAATCAAGGTTTTGGTGTTGTTTTAGGTATTATATGTATTGGCATGAGTTGGAACAAGGTATTTGGTGGTATTGGTGCTTTTGGTTGAGGTTCCAGCGGCCTTGGGTAGGTTTCGAATGCTCGACGGGTTAGTTTTGGAAGTTAGAAGGAAAACTGCAACAGTCTTCTATTTTTTTCGCTTCTGCGGCTTGGGAACCGAAGAAGCGGCACCGCATAAGCGAGTTTGTCCTTTTCCCTCATAGACCGCAGAAGCGTTCAGCTATCCGCAAAGGCGGAGCCGCAAATGCGGTTATAAATCCACAGAAGCGGACTCCGGCCTTGTTAAGTAAAACCACAAATGCGGTTGATTTTCCGCACAAGCGGGATCACACAAGCTGTCCCTAGACCGCAAAAGAAGAAACCACTGTTATGATAAGGGTTTATCTGAGGCTTAATGTAAAAAGTTGATAAATTATTTGGGAGCTCGGGAGAAGGTGATTTGGAGTGGGAATTGAAGAGGAAATCACTGGGTAATGTTTCTATGATCCTTTCTAGCTATATTCCATCATTTAGTGGTTAAATCCATCTTTTAAATTTGAATTAAGAATCAAAAATGGAAGAATGTGGGTGAAAGTTCGTTGATTAAACTCTTGGGTTTTGAGGGGGCGTTTGACCTTTAATTTGGGAGATTTTTATGTGGTTGGACTCATGAGAGTGTGAGGTTTCTGAAAATATGAAAATTATTAGGTTCTGAGACATTGGCCTGAGGGCCGTTTTGGTCATTTTACCTATTTTTGCGCCTTAGCTTTAATTTTAATAGTGTAATTAGTTATCTGTGATGTTATTTATATTATGTAATTGGTTTGAATAAATTTGGGCCATTCGGAGTTGGATACTCGTGGCAAGGGCATCGTTTCGTAGTGATTTTTGTAGTGGTTCGAGGTAAGTGGCTTGTCTAACTTTGTATGGGGGACCTCTCCCCTTAGGATATCTTGACTATTGTTTTAAATACCCTGTGCGCGAGGTGAAGAGCATGTACTTCTGCTAATTATTGAAAATTCAATTTATTCTAGACTGTGTTTTCCTCCCGTATTTAACTGTTATAAATGCAATTTCACTTGTTTTAGCCTAGGGAAAGCATGTTGGTTAGCTTACTTGTTCCATTTGACTAAATTGCAATATCTGTTGTTCGTGACGCGTGCTAGACTAGAATTTCTATCAGTTGTCCTTGTTAGCATTTCTATTATAATAATTGAATTGTTGTGGTGTGTTTAATATTCGGGACTACGGGACGTCACCCCAGAAGATTCCTTTTGTGTGTTATGTTCTAAGACTGGATGTGTGGGATACTAAGAGATCCCCGGCGTAGTATTGATTGTAAAAGGAGGATACTAGGAGATCCTCGGGATATTGGAAGATCCCTCGTGAATAAAAGGAGGATACTATGAGATCCTCGAAATGCTTGTCAATCCCATGTGTATAAAAGGAGGATACTAGGAGATCCTCGTTGATAAATAGCCAGTGGTGGTTGTTCTTCATTCGTAGATTATATTTGTATTTAGTTTCCTGTCTTTCCTTAATATCCTGATACATTCTCGATATAGTTGCATTTCTATTGTTCACACATTGTCATATTGATTATTATGTTTATCTCTTAAAGGCCTCAACCTTCCTCGTCACTACCTAACCGATGTTAGGCTTAGCACTTACTGAGTACCGCTGTGGTGTACTCACGCCTCTTCTGCGCATATTTTACATGTGCAGATCTAGGTACTTTTGAGCAGGCGTATTGTGAGTAGCTGTCAGGGAGCGTATTGGGGATTTGAGGTATACATCTGCTACGTCCGCAGATCCGCAAAGTCTCCTTCTCATTCTATCCATAGTTACTAGATGTTATTTCGATCCCTTTTTGTATCAGATCATTCTAGTAACTAGATCAATGTAAAATTTCTTATAGCCTGTGTTGCCTGTGGGTCTCCGGGTCTTGGAGGTTATTTCAATATTTTCTATTAAAATGTATGTGTCAGGCGGCAAATCTATACATTTTCTTATGTCATTTGGTATTCTGTTATTATTTTCGTAGAAATTGTTAATTTCGCAATATATTAGGCTTACCTAATCCTGAAGACTAGGTGCCGTCATGAAAGGTTCGCGATTGGTGAAGTAGGGTTGTGACATGTGGAATCTCAAATTGCGGACCGCGGATTATTACCTGCGACCATAGATTGTGAAGAAACTCTTATAAAAGACAAGTGCAAAGTGCAGTTCTCACATGACATGTGCAGCCGCAGAAGCTGGGCAAGAGCAAAAGTTCAGAGAACCTGCCTCTCAAATTCAACGAATGTGCGGACCGCACAATTATTGTGAGCCCACAAACGAACAGCTACGCGGCCGTATTCATATTTGTACAGTCTTTGGAAGAGCAATGCGCGGCCACACTCAGAAAGAAAGAAGTGCGGACCGCAGAAAGAGAGAAGTGCGGTTGCGGTTCAGAATTATGCGGCCGCAAGTTTCCAATCCTGTGCGGACCGCATAATGAATTGTGTGGCCACAGAACCTCCGAAAGGTCCTTTTTTTAAAACAAATTCTTGCCCTGTATAAATAGAAGAGTTTCAATTTTTTAGGTTAATTTTTTACATCAACATCTACATTAGACGGTTTTCTTTACTCTCTTTAGTAGTTTTTCCTATTTTGAGCTTTTTGATATAGATGTCATTATTTTAATTATCAATATGTGTTTAATTATCATTTCTTCTATTTTAATGAGTAGCTATATTTTTACTAGGGTTATGACCCAACCCTAGAGTGTAATCTTAATTGAAGTTTTGATTTATTGCTTGTTTATGATTGATTATTATTAATTAGCCTTGTTCTTGCTTTTAATTATAGAATTAATAGTTGCACACATAGTTCATGCCTATTTGGCCTGGTCTCTACTTGAAAAAGAGAGACTTAGTATAGGAAAACTTGGCTAACAAGAAATTGGGTAAATCAAAAGATTGATAGTCTCAAAACCTAGAGATAGTAAAACCCGACTTGAGCTTTGTATCAACCGCTTTGCTCAATGCCCATTTGGACTTGAGAAAGTCAGATTTGGCTAAGCCACTCTCTGATTATAATACACCCCAACCAATAAAATGTGTTTTAAAGTTAACAGTCCGTTAGGTAAATACTTAGGTGAATGTCATAGCCCTAGGCCCTTTATATCATTTGAAAAACAACAACAAAAAAATTTCTTAGTTTCATTTCTTAATTTTGCAATATTAGATTAGAATAGACATAAAATAAACATCAATATATGGAAGTTTAAATTTAGATAGTTCATACTCATACACTGCAATCTATATTCCTAAATGTTATGTATAGCTCCCGGTATCGATTGTTTCATAACCTTAAATAGAGGTGACTTGGACAAGATCAATTACCAAACATCAAAAGTGTAAATTCAACTACAAACTATCTCAAGTATATGATACATGATCAATGAATTCAGTATCATAATTCTGACTTATTTTCAAAGATCATAATTCGAATTTTACAACAAAAATAAATCCGTAAACTAGCATCCTATTTTTTTTAAAAATCAAACAGTACTATAGTGACTAGATCTCTATTAATTAGTTCACGTTTCTCGTGGTTTTATTTTCAACAGATCTAAACTCTTCATTCATCTTCCAACCTCCATTTACAACAAGGAAAATGAACAAATTCTAGCAATAGGCAGTCTCTAACTCAACTTTTCTATATCTGCATTACAAATAGCAAGAAATTATATAACCATATGCATTTATACTATTATAGGTTTAGTACTCACTTAGTCCATTATTCTAGAAATAAAATTTCGTTTGATTATTTATGAACATGGTGTTATCAGAATCTAGATCAAGCTAAGCAAGTGATATCATGAAAAGTAAACACACATGACAACAGTGATTTATAAATTTATTACCAACCGCGAAAACTCAAACACTTCCATAAAACAATAAAATAAGAACTTAAATTTAGGGCTCCACACCTATTTGCACGAGAAAACAGTTTAGACGGCTAAATAAAGGCGAAGAAATAAAGAAGAAAGCTCAGCAAATTCAGGAACAGCAAAATCTGCAACTTCTTATACCCAAACAGCTAGAGAATTTTAGAGAATATACAGAAACTAAGTAGAAACTAGAAATGGCCTTTAATCTCTGTTTTTGCTTAGTTTTTGGGCATGTTTTTCTATTTTCATATATGTAATTCTAGGGTATTCAGCTGATACTGTAGTTTTAGGCGTGAGTCCCGGTGTGTATGAGTGAGAATGCTTGTCCTTTTATCACAAAAAATATAGGGCGGCCTTCAACAACAACAACAACAACTACCTAGTATAGTCCCGCAAAGTGGGGTCTGGGGAGGGTAATATATAGACGAACCTTATCCCTACCCAAAAGGGCAGAGAGGCTGTTTCCAATTGACCCTCGGCTCAGTGAAGGAAAGGAAAAACAAAAACAAAAAATAAAAGAGCATTATTAACTCCAGTAGAAATAGAGTAAATAATTATCTAAACATAAGAACCATAAATAAAATAGCATGCAATAATATCATACAGTAACTACCATAAATAACTACCATAAGGGAGACACACTCCAAAAGACAAATCATCTATGGATATCCCTGTCAAACCTCACCCAACCCCGGGTGAGGAGTACAAAAAAAAACCCTACGAGCCCCTATCCTACAACCCTGATACTAGACCTCCAGACTTTCTTGTCAAGGGTCATGTCCTCGAAAACCTGCATTCTAGCCATGTCATGCCTAATCACCTCTCCCCAATACCTCTTAGGCCTCTCTCTGCCTCGCCGAACGCAGACAATCGCCAGCCGCTCACAACTCCTCACTGGGGCATCAGGACTTCTCCTCTGCACATGCCGGAACCACCTCAGCCTCGCTTCTCGCATCTTCTCATCCACCGGGGCCACCCCCACCTTCTCTCAAATAACTTCATTCTTAGTCTTATCTAACCTGGTGAGCCCGCACATCCACCTGAGCATCCTCATCTCCGCAACCTTCATTCTCTGAACATGATAGTTCTTCACTGGCCAGCACTCCGCCCCATACAACATTGCAGGTCCCTTGAGTTTCAGTGGAACTTTCTTGTCACACAGGACTCCTGATGCAAACCTCCACTTTGACCACCCCGCTCCAATACGATGAGTGACGTCCCCATCAATCTCTCCGTCCCCCTGCATCACCGACCTAAGATATCTGACACTGTCCCTCTAGGCGATGACCTGAGATCCAATCATCACGTCTCTGCCTACTTCGCTCGGCTCGGCGCAAAACTTGCACTCCATGTATTCATTCTTAGATCTGCTTATTTTGAAACCCTTAGACTCGAGATTCTGCCTCCATACCTCTAACCTCTCAATAACACCGACCCTCGTCTCGTCAATCAAGACTATGTCATCAGCAAATAACATACACCAAGGCACATCCCCTTGAATATGTCGAGTTAGAGCATCCATCACCGAGGCATACAAGAGAGGGCTAAGCGTCGATCCTTGATGGAGCCCCATAGCCACTGGAAAATGGTCCGAGTCGCCACCCACCGTCCTAACCCTAGTCGTAGCTCCATCGTACATGTACTTGATTACTCTGATGTAGGCTTCTGGCACGCTCTTCGCCTCCAATCATCTCCATAGCACCTCCCTTGGGACGTTGTCATACGCCTTCTCCAAGTCGATAAGCACCATGTGCAGGTCCTTCTTCTTATCCCTGAACTGCTCCACCAGCCGCCTGACAAGGTGGATAGCTTCTGTAGTAGAAGGACCCCGTATGAAACCGAACTGGTTCACAGATATAGATGTCATATCCATCACCCTCGCCTCGATCACCCGCTCCACGACCTTCATGGTGTGACTTATTCATTTGATACCCCTATAGTTGTTGCAGCGCTGGATGTCCCCTTTGTTCTTGTACAAGGGCACCACTGTACTCCACCTCCACTCATCCGACATCCTTTTGGTCCTGAAGATCGCATTGAACAACCTGGAGATCCACTCCACTCCTGACCTACCCATGCACTTCCAGAACTCTACTGGGATCTCGTCAGGCCCGGTCGCTCGACCCCTACTAATCCTACGCAAAGCCCCCATGACCTCCTCCTCCCTAATGCACCTGCAGTACCCAAAGTCTCTATGTTGCTCTGAATGCCCCAACTCCTCTAGCTCTATGTTACGATCCCCCTCCTTGTTAAGTAAGTCTCTAAAGTACGCCTTCCAGCTCTGCTTGACTTGAGAATCCCCCATCAGAACTCTACCATCCTCTCCCTTGATGCACCTAACTTGGTCAAGATCACGTGCCTTCCTTTCCCTTGCTTTAGGTAACCGGAATAACTTCCTGTCCCCCCCTCTCTCCCATAGTTCCTCGTAAATGTGACCAAACGCCGCGTTTTTAGCTTCCGTAACCGCCAGCTTTGCTTCTTTCCTCGATAGGGCGGCCTTCAGATATTTATTTTTTTTAAATCCTTTATCATTCTGTTTATTACCCTTTTACCCCAAAATACCTGTCCTATTTTTACAATTTTCAGCATTAAAAGGCCTGACTTCAAACGATAGGATTGTCGCCTATATCTATATCGGCTAGCAAATGGGCCTGCTTACCAGCATAATGGGCTGAATCATGTTGGAACTATATCAAATGGATCACTATTTAGAAAGACAACCAATTTCGTCCCTCGTTTCTATAAACTAAAAAGAGCAATTAAAAATAAAATCTAAACAAACCTAAGACTAATGTTATTGAATTTAACTATCGTGCCATTCAATAATGTGAATCAAAGACAAAAGATAAACAAAATAAAACAAACAAGTAAAGTAGACAGGCATAGGAAAATAACTACTAGAAGGAGTCTAAATCATCGATATTGAAATTGATGTAATGGTGAAAATCTGAGCTACAAGAATATGTCTGCTTCAAAATTGATCAATGATTTATGACTGAGGAGTACTTGTTGGATTGTTTGGTCGAATAAATACTTTATTGGTCTGAGGCTCTTTACGTTTTGAAGATTGGACCATGAGGAAGGAGAAAAGTGAAGCATTGTGAGTGTTCTAGTCGGTCAACGATAAGTTGACCGATCTCTTTAGATCGGATTTTGGGCAAGACAATGACATTAAAATGACAAGTCTTTCATAGACTTATCGTTTGGAGTTTAATAGCGAGGTGGGGGAAGCCGGTTTGAGGGATAATTAGCAAAAAGAAAAATAAAGGTGTTATTTTTATTTTTAGATCTTTCAATTGAAAAAAAATTGAGCGATTTAATTGGGGACATTGAGGGTGGATTGGGAATGATAGGGTGGTGAATATTGCAGGGTGAATTTTTGGGTGGTTTGGTGAAGGTTTTCCTCTTAAAGGATATTTCTGGTCGGCGGACTTGGGTGGAAAATGGGGAAAGAAAAAGGAGAGATGGGCTGCTAGTGTTTGGGTTCAAACAGAGAAAATTAGGATTATGAAAATGGGCAGAGGGTTTGGTCGTTTAAGTGAATGGGGAAGGGGCATCGACGTCCTTCTTGGGACGAACGATGTCATATGGGAGCTTCGTTAGGTGGGTCGAGCAGACAGGGGAATGGGCTGGTGTATTTGAGTAAAGATAGGACCCAAAACTGGCCCAAGTTCAAATTTAAGTCCGTAAAGCCCCTCTGTTTTTACCATAGGTGACCAACGGGTGGGCCGGGCCGGGTCCGGGTCCAAATTTTATGACCCGTCCGGGTCCGGGCCGGTCCGGTCCGGGTTCAATTGGGGGCGGGTTGCAATTGGGCTGGGTTGATCCGGTCCGGGCCGGGCCGGGCCGGGTTTATATATATTTTTTTTTTTGAATTACGTATAATATAAATATTAAGTTATATTAATACTTTGTAATAATTGAATGAACACAACAAAAGATGGGGAAAAAATTGCACTTATTGCAAGTGCTACTTTATTTCTTAAATTCAAAATTTCAAACTGAAAAACTAAAATGTATCATAATTAGTTTACAATTTACATCAAATGGCTTGCATTGCAATAGCAAGTTCTTCCATATTAATATGAACCTCTGGACCTTCTTCTGGAGTGTTAAATTCGGATGGGTTTCCGTGCGTTAATATATCTCCAAGTTCTTCGTCTTCCGGGCTATCAATATCTTCCTTTCCTTGATTTCTTCGTTCAGATCTTATCCAATCTCTTAGACACACTAAGACTTCCAAAGCATTGCTTCCCAATGAGTGCCGCGTGTCTCCAAGTTGTTGTCTTGCTTGGCTAAATGCACTCTCGGATGCAACAGTGGAAATTGGGACATTCAGGACATCCCGCGCCATAGCGTAAAGAACGGGAAATTGCTTTGAATTTTCCTGCCACCAGCCTAACGGTGAAAATTCCTTGGTGCGAGGCTCCTTTTGCTTCTGCAAGTAAAATTGCAGTTCATCTATATTCGACAACTTCAACAATTGTACTACTAATAAATGTTGCAGTATGACTCTGATCTTCATCATATTTAAAAGCAATAATACGTTTTTGCATACAAGTATTGTCATCTATCCAATGACATGTAATTGTTAAATAATCATTTCCATTTACAGCATGGCCAATATCAGAAGTTAGACATACTCTAGAAGGAAGGTGACTAAACAAATAACGTATGTATGTTTGATATTGGCCGTGAAGTCTAAAGATGTCAGATCTACAGGTACTTCTAGGGATACCTTTAAACATAGGGTTGTATATCCTTTGAATATACGTAACAAGATAAGAGGAAGAAGCAAAAGAAAAAGGTAGACAACCCAAAGCGATCATTTTCGCTAATTCCTCTCGATCCCTCATTTTATCATATTTTAGGAGACCTGCAGTAGTAGGGTTACCGGTTGTTTGACTTCCATCCCCATTAACCCCCCATTCTATAGGATGATAATTTTGCATATGTCTAATTAGTGTGCCAGTCCCCCCTAAATTACCTTCGGTCAAATGTTTAAACGTTTCGTTACAAAGTCTGCACTTAACTCTATCACTATCTTCTATCTCATCAAAAAATTTCCAAACAGGACTTCTTTTTCTACGATTAGATTTAGAAGTTGGAGCGACTGGTGGTCTTCTACCCCTTGTTGCACTAGCAACTCCAACTCCAATACTACCAACATTTGCACTAGTAGGTGTAGGTGGTATCTCATCTTCTATTCCAATTTCGTTATCTTCTATTCCGAAATCTTGGTGTAATTGTTCATAATCAATATTTACATCTTGCAAATTAGGCGATGATTCAGAAACATGTGTTATTGGTTCATTATTACTATTACTATCAGAAGCTATAGGACTTTTTTTACTACTTCCACTACCACTTCCACTCCTACCAGTAACTTTTCTACACGCTCTTTTAGCAGCATTCAACATATTGGAAAATTTAATATATAAGCTAAAATCAAATATGCAATTAAAATATTAAATAAGAGAAAGAGTTGGAGAGAGTGCACCGAATTCGACAATAAATTGAGCACTTGAACAGTTGAACTTCAAGAATGTTGAACACTTGAACTTCAAGAATCAAGCTTCGAATGCCGATTTCCAAATAAGAAATTACGATAAATTAAATTCGGGAAAATAAAGACAATAAAATTATGAAAGTAGAATATGAATTCTTGAAAATTGAAGAGAAGAGAGTGATTGATATTTGCTAATTTGAGAATTGAGAGAGAGATAGATAATTTTGAGTGAGGAAATGAAGAAGAGGGGAGGGTATTTATAGATTTTTAGAAGGGTTATTAATGTAATTTAATAAAAACAAAAAAAAACAAAAAAGGGCCAAAAATGCAAAAAGACCCGTTGGCCAACGGTTCTGGACCGTTGCCAACGGGCAAGTGGGCCCCAGCAGTTAAAAAATTTTTTTTTTTTTTTTAAAAAAAAATTTTACCGTTATAACCGGTCCGGGCCGGTCCGGGTTGGCCGGTTCGCCCGGTATTTCTCTTCCCGGGCCGGTCCGGTCCGGGTTAATTGCCCGGTAAGGCCTTACGTCCCAACCCCCGTCCCCCCCCAACCCCCGCCCGGCCCCCCCCCCCCCCCGCGCTAAACCGGTCCGGTCCGGGCCGGTTTTGACCGGGCCGGTCCGTGCCGGTCCCGGGTCAACCCGGCCCGGTTGACACCTATAGTTTTTACTTTATTTTTAATCTAGCCGACTTAATTCTAATTGAAGCTATCTTATAGATTGACCGGCTAATCAATCAAACTTTTATCCTCATAAACTAATTAATTAATAAACCTAAAAATACAGAAAACAAGAGTAATTAAAATATTATTTATTTTTTGTCATTTTTAAATGCAATTAACATGTAATTAGGAACTAAGATTGAAAAAAATAAAATGTAAACTATTTAATTTTTTTGTTGTTTTTTAGGATTTAAAATGATACTAAATATGCAAAAACACATCAAATAGAAAAAATTTAAAAATTTTATACAATAATAAAGAATTATTTTGAAATACTTTTAGGAGTAATTTTACTTCAGGGTGAAAATTACTTGCTCATATTCCTCAAATCGTCATATAGACATACAATATCAGCGACACCAACCTCACAATACTCCTTTCACACTTAGCACTGATGGTTCAGCAGACTTAGATACAGGCCAGGGCGAGATTGGTGGTGTCATATGTGAATCCACGGGTAATTGGCACATCGACATTTTAGGATGTCAGATCTCTCATGGGAGTGTTGAAACTGAACTACGTGCGCTTTATCAAATATTACAATTGGCTTATAATCATGGATACAAGCCTCTTTATGTGTATCTAGACGCTCAAATAATAAAATTAATATGTTACAGACCTCGCACCCTCTTTATGCTAACCTTATATATGATTGCATGTTTTTTCGCTCGAGCAGTTGGACTATCATATCATACGTTACACATACAGGAAGCAAAACCAAGTATCCAATTTGCTAGCAAAGTATGACTGCCATATAAAACTATTGATTGGCTCCAACTCTGTACCACTATATAATGGTGAGGAGTGGTCGATGCAGCATTTACCCGAAAGGTCGGGATCGATATCCACAATGAGTTAATATTGGTTGGGAGTTGGATTTTTATCTAATCTAGCTATGCGTGTTGCTTTTAATTGCACTTCCAACCATGCTTGAATTTATTTATCTTCTATGCCTAGTGCTATTGATTGCTGAAAATAATCTAAGTACAATAATTTTTATTGTTTTTTTTCAAGGATTAAAAGGGACTAGGGTAGTGACTTCCAACTAGGTGAATATCTAAAGGTATAGAGAATTCAGGGCAAGCTTGATATGATTGGGGTCATGATATAACCATCACACATAAGTGCTCACTATATACCTCTCGGTAGTTTGAGTGACTTTACCTAATATGGCTTTCTCAAGTCCAAATGGGTGTTCATGCATAAACATGATATTGACTCAAGTCGGGTATCACTATATCTAGGTTTAATCATTTAATTGGATCTATAAATCTCTTTAATGCACTCTAATTCTCTATTAGCCTAAATTTCCTAGACTTATTCGCTCTTTTTCAAGAAGAGTAAGTCATAAAGGCACAAATCAGTATTTGCAACCACCAATTCTAAAATTAAAGCATAAATCAAACTAAATATCATTAACTATAAACAATTAAGCCCTAAAATTCAGGACCTATTAAATACTCACACTAGGGTTTGGTCACAACCCTGGCTAATGGGTTTAGCTACTGATAATCAAGGTAAAATTCAAAGTTGGAGATGAAACATAAGCCATAAAAGTTGATTATAAAATCTAAAAATATAAGCTAAAGCTACTCTAAAGTTACTCTAAATGGTAAAGTACGGTTGTTCACGAGCTCACTGATACAAAAGATAACCTAAAAGTGTAAAAAAGATCTATTTATACACTGATGAAATTACTAAACTAAAATACCCCTACGGAGGTTCTGCTGTCAGTGAAATACTGGGCGCCACAGCACAAAGACTTTCGCGGTCACGTAAAAAAAAGCGCGGACTCTGTTTCTTCATATTTGGACATGGATTGGGCTAGGATTTAAGGACATCGTAAAGTCTACCGCGTCCATGTTGGCTTCTATTTCAGCTAGGTTCCACTAGCCATGTCTCTTAACCTCTTTCACGCCTCCATGGAATTTGCGTCGCGTCCGCGCCTGGTAACTTCGCGGCCGTATAATTTAGGTGCGGTCAAAGGTAGTGTTTGCACTTGGCTGCAACTTCTCTGAACATTACTTTCACTGGAGCATATTTTTAATCGCCTTAGCGAAGGTTTATATGCCATTGCATAATAATAGCGTTGTCAGTGCTACAGTTCCATTCTTTGGGCTTGTGCAAGTTCGACTCCTTTATGAGTTCATTTTGGCTTCTATACCTCTTTTTGACCAAAAACTACAAGTAAGCACCTTAAATTAGTTTACAGCAATACTTGTACACATTTTTTACCCCAAACCTAAGCAAAAGACATCATAAGATAGGCTAAAATCCATAGTTATCAACTCCCCCAAACTTAAGGTTTTTCTTGTCCTCAAGCAAACAATGTAATTCCCACCTCCATAAGAAAACAAAAGAAAAGGAAAATTTTAGTTTTCCTAAGGTGACTTCATCAAGAATAAATTGGGACTAAAAACTTACCCTCAACACAAATGCATTATCAATAACACACAACTTTTTTAGTACCGTAGCTCTAGTACAATAAAAGAGCATCAAGAGTTTACTTAACTCATCAAGGCTCGCTCTACTACGTAGGTCATTGTGTGGAACCCAAACTCTTTCTCCTCTACTCTCCATAAGAAAATCTCACTTTAGACTATAGCACTCAAAACAAGGATTGTTGAAAAGTATGCTCATCTCTTTCAAATGAAGGTCACAAGTCCGGCTTTAAGTACCATAAGCTTGCCCCTTATGTGAATCACCACTAATGTAAGCTCACTCAACTCAAAATAATATAGGGCTTCTACGGGAATGTAATGAATGCTTTTTGTTCAAGATAGAATATATTGGTCTATGAAGGTTTCATCTTTCCATAAGCACTCCATTTTCACAATTCGGCTCATGTATTATTGGCTCTTTAAGTCATTTTCTTCATCCTTGGGGGAACTAGGGAGACACATTGTCAATCTTTTCTTCTATATGACGTTCATTTTTCTCCTTTTCTCATTATTCCAAGCCTTTCAATATTTTTTTCTTGAACCCTTTCAACCTTTTCTTTTCTCTTGACATATTTCTTTTTGGCTTTTCATCCTTTTCTGTGCCTTTCCTTTTCATCAATTCTTTTTGTTGTTTGAAACTTTCATCACATTGAATTTTCTTATCTCTCCTCCAAACTTATGTTTTTGAATATTGTTCATCAATGCTATGGAAAGATTGGGTGCCAAGAGGGAGTTATATAGAATGGATAAAGGCTTGTAATATGGTTATTAAAAGAAAAAGGCTTAGGCTCAAAGGGGTTGACTAAAGATATCGAAGTGGTGGGTTATTGAAGTTTTCAAATTTAAATTGGATCAAGGAGAGTTATTTCTCAAGTCAAGATACACTTAGAAATTCGCCTAGACAAATATTTAGGGCAAGTTCTAGACTTATTGGCACTTGACTTGGACTTGCAAATCAATACCTTACCTCACAAACTGTTGGATTGCTAAAGAGAATAGAGTCGAGGGATCACAACAACCCTAGATATGATTGAGCAACACAAATGGCTCCGAAAGGTCACTCGATGATTGTTTAATTAACACAAGAGTCTAAAGGTCACAACTAGAACCATTCTTTGCAAATCACTTATTTTTAACCATGAGGTCAAAGGTAAATGTGCTAGGCCTAAGTGAAGCCTACTTGAGTCACTTTTATTCATTACTACTACATATCAAGACAAAAAGAGAAATAGACTCAATCTCTTAAGAAGGTTGCCACGCCATCCATCATTGAGAAGAGGCACTCGGTTCATACAAATTTCACCTTTGAAAAGAACCGTGGCATGAAGAAAACCAAAGGCTTATTAATCACAAAAACTTGTAAAAGTAAGAAGCTACAAATTAAAAAAGAAACTACTAAATGAAATAAGAAGCTACTCTATTAAGGAAAATTTCAAAAGAAGTTATAAAGTAAAATACAGAAAGTAAACCAAATATGTACAATAGGGGATTGAGACGAATATACATAAAAGGAGAACGAATATATACATGGAAAGGTAACTTTATATACATACCAAAAGTAATTAAAAAATGTACGAAAATAAGGTACGATAAGTAGAAAATAATGAAAAATAGTATCAAGGTTATTATAGACCAATTATCCAAATTATCATCAAAATAATGCCACCCCCCCCCCCCCCCAAATAAAATTAGCATCATCCTCAATGCTAACATAAAAAACAGAATAGGGGAAGGGTAGAGAGGAAAGAAAACTCCCTATGGTGACTCTGTCTGCATGGGGTCACTAGCTATGTCCTGTGGATGTCTAAGTCACCCCCCTCGAGGTACTCCAGCGCAATATCCAAACCCTCGGTCTGGGGGATCACCACTCTTCTCACCGGTTCTCTATCAACCTCGCATTATGGTCCTTTTGTTGGCTGAACTGTCTCTGCTGTAGGGTCAGGCTCTCCCGTAAGGAGATCCATAAATATGTCACAAGCTGAAGCAAACTTCTCCACCTCCATCTTCATCTCTCCTTGACCCTTCTTCACTTTCACTTGTTTACCCAACTCCTTCATTGCTTTCCCATGAGCATCCAGAGTATCCAGAATTTTTGTTTGGTTGGAGAGAATAATCTTCAATAATTCCTCCACTGATGGAGGCATCTGGAGCTCTATCGGAGCTGCCTTAGCTGTCTGAACTGCTACTGCACTAGATAAGGCAGATACCTTTGATGTATATGCATGCATCCAATTGGGCCAATGTCTATTTGACCCTCAAAGCAGTCTGAGGGTATGCTGATGAAGAAGTCATTGAGGTAGGAGTAGAAGCAAATGGTTCGGAGGGAAGATATGGCATGGCAGCAGACAAACCCTCGATAGTGGAAAACGTGAAACCAGTGTCCACCACCCTTGGTTCTTCAGACTTGCTAGTGGAAGTGGTGGTTTTACCCTTAGGCGTGGGTTTGTCCGGACCCTGAAGTCTATACTAGGAAAATGGCATCTTTGGCTTCACTTTGGTGCCAAAGTCCGTTCCTTCTACTTTCTGGTCCTGTAGGTACATGGTGAGGAAGTTTGGGAAGGGATATGAGCTCCCACCCTTTCCAAAAGATCTGGTAATCATCTTGGCTATAATCTTCGCGATGTTGATCGGGCACTTCACCATAATATCCCCTACAATAATAGCCCGGGAGACTGTCATTTCAGTGTCATGCATAGTAAGGCCTAACTGGTTGCACACAAAAGTAGACCACCCCTTTCTTCGAAGCTCAGAGTGTTCCTGTAGATTGGAACTCCAAGTGTCAGCCAAGCTTGAGTAGACCAAGGAATAGCAATCAGCGATGCAATCCAAGAGCGGGCTAAATCATCCATAGCCACCTACTCTATATATAGGGACTCGCTCTCTTTATTGAACCTGGCATAGGCATTTAAAGTCATACTATTAAACATAATCTTCCTGTCGCAGACTTTGGTCAAATATGTGCCCTTTTTTATGTGGATGGCATTTGCATAGAATCCCTTGACCAAATATTCATTAGCCTCTGGTACGTTGCTGGCGAAGAACTTCCACCCCACTATCACGTTGAAGTGCCTCTTGACATTAGGGTTAGGGGTAGCAGATCTCGCTCAATGAATACCCTCTCAAGTGTCAGTGACCTTTGAGGCCACCACTCCTAGAACATATGGTAGGCTTTCTCACTCACAAACTGGTTTCCATACTACAGGGTTCCTTGATCTCACAACCCCCTGTCTGGTTGACACCACCCTTCCCGTCATCCGGGATCTCAACATCAACATCAATAGGATCTGCTGGTGATTCCAAAGTTAGAGCAGGTGGGAAAGATGATCCTGAAGTTTCACTACTTTCCTCTGAGCCATCAATCGACTCAAAAGAAGAAGAAGAAGGTGTAGGTTTGTCTCGCAACTGGAATTTCCCTTGAAAGTCTGTGGGAACATGGGTTGGCACTGAGTCCCCTTCCGAAACTTCTAGGGAACGGACATATTCACGACCTTCAGAATGGTATGCAGCTTTATCCACAGCTTTGAGTGCAATTCTCATTTAACTAATTGATTTTCCCACACTAGGGGTAATGTGATCTTCTCTTTGCCCCGGCCTTGAAAATTTGCTCTTGTTTGTTATTGTGTGAATAAATTTGGCGCTACTTTGCTTGAACGCATTCTTTTGAGGTAAATTGTTGAATTTGCATGAAGTAGGTTGTGGGAGATTTGATTGAAACTAGATAATAATTGGAATTATTATGTTTATTGACTTTATCACTTATCTACCGCTAGGAGCATGCTAGGCCGTCATCACTTAGGTAGGCAAGCTTTATGTTTTTTCATTTGCTTTTGGTTTCGAGGTGAGAGGTTATCCCTTAGTTGATTTATTTATCCAGGGAATGCCCGGAAGACTTTGTAAATATCTTAACCCAGGGAATGCACCGAAGTAAATGTAATTGAAGGCCGATGACAGAACGGTTCGAGGAAGCATAGAATAGTATTTTATTTTTGTTTTGTTAGGTAGAGACGACCTTGATCCTCTTTGTGTTTATTTTTGTTTGCGTGTTTCCAACTTAATTGAATATTTTAATAGCCAACTTGATCATGTACACAACCGTACTAGTTACGGGTCTCGGGGAATGCCAAACACCTTCTCCCCGAGTCAAATGAACCCCCTTACCCTATTCTCTGGTGTGGACTTAGTTTTAGAGTCTGAAACATTTTTAAAGGGAAAATCATTTTAAAAACGCTGACCCGGCACACCGAAATCAAATGTCAGGTGGCGACTCTGAGTTATTTTCCTTTTGAAACAAATATTTGTCACTTTTCAATTGAAAAACCCTTTTCAAGCTTTTACTAAAATCCTTTTATTTATTTTAAGAAGATTAGGTAGAGTTTGGTTTATAAAAAAAGGGTGTGACATCTCTGGTGACTCTGCTGGGGATTGCGGGTTTGATCTAGTACTTGATCTTGTTAGGATTTCCGGTTGAGGTTTTTATGTGTTTTGCTTATTTTATCTTGATTTTTATTTTGTTTATGTCTTTTTATTATTTGCTAGCTGCTTATTTGTTTACAGTTTTTCCTTTACGTGTTACTGCTTTATAAATTGTCATCATTTTGCATAACCATGGGTGTTATTTCTACAACAAGACTTTCGGAGTACGTTTGAGCGTACACGGTCTTTTTGTGAATCTTCCGTGTCTTTTGGGGGTGGTGTGAGAGCGTGGAGTGGGCGGACAGCTAGAGCAGCCGCCATCGACCACGTGCCACCCCATTTGCCTTGTCTAGCTAACCCCAATCGTCGGTCAGCCTTTAGGTTATGCTTATTTGCATCATATTAATCAGACTTAGTAGGGCTCGGTCCCAGGCACCATGTCCCTTTGTAGGAGGCCTGTCCAAATTATGTCAAAAATGGTCTTATGGCCCAAAATGACATCTAATCATCCTATGTGCTAGATATTGCATCTTTGAGGGTAAAAAGGTCATTTGGCGGACCAATGTTTGGAAAGAATGGTGAAAAATGAAGCAAGCAGGGGTCACTCGCATTTTTCTTTCATATTCTTTCAAAAATCAAAAATATTTTACACTTTTCCATCATTTTCCATAAATTCAAAAAAAGATTAAAATAGAAAATCCAAAAGATTTTATATTTTACCATTATTTTCCAAAAAATTTCAAAAAATTAAACTGAAGAAAAATCCAAAAAGATTTTGAACTTTCCCATTATCTTTCAAAAAAATCAAAAAGGGGGAAAAATCCCAAAAAGATTTTATACTTTTTCATTATTTTCAAAAAATAGAAAATCCAAAAAGATTTTATATTTTCTATCATTTTCCAAAGATTTAAAAAAAGAAGGAGAAAAATAAAACCAAAAAGATGTTGCATTTTCCATCATTTTTTTCAAAAAGACAAAAATGGTTACCAAGTTAGATGCATTTTTGAATTCTATCCTATATTTAATCTTCCTGAACTACGCGAAACTCATTCTCGTCTTTCGGGACGAGATACGTAGGCAACCCACATAGGGTCCGGTCTTCCTAGTGAACTTTAGATTCTTAGCTTTGCGGGGTCTTAGTCATATCTTGCATTTTTAGCCACTTGCGGCCACATCGGCCATTCTTGCAAAATGGGGTCATTTTTGCAAAAGTGGTACAATAGCTTATATCTTCGGATCTTGAGTCCATAACTAGGTGTCGTATTTCTTTAAGATTATCCCTTTTAGAGTTTGCATCTTTAGCCACTTTCGGCCACATATGTCATTGTTGCAAA
This sequence comes from Nicotiana benthamiana, assembly GCA_034376525.1. Lineage (NCBI taxonomy): Eukaryota > Viridiplantae > Streptophyta > Magnoliopsida > Solanales > Solanaceae > Nicotiana > Nicotiana benthamiana. The sequence continues at coordinate 12,403,794 of CM067331.1, read as the reverse complement.
ATGGGGTCATTTTGCAAATTAATTAAGGTCATAGTTATTGGGAGTTGAATCCATATAAGCCTTAGTGAGGTATTTTTATGCCATTTAGGTCATCTTTGTTGAGTAATAGCCACATATTAGCGATGCATGTCATTTTGCAAAAGTAGCCTTAATCATGCCTTGCATGTGTCTAATAGAAGGTATCGTTGCGTCACATGTTTCTTGAGTCACTAACTCTATTTGACCATATTTTTTCCATTCAGGCATGGAGCAATTTGCTAGAGTTTGAGCGAGACAAATATCCTAGGACCATTCTAGTCAAGACCATTGCATGCACGAGCTGCTTGAGAAAACTTTTTATTTTTAGTGTATTTTATTTTGTCTTTTAATTATTAGTCTTGTACAGTAGTATCGAGCCTGTCAGTCTAGTTAAGATTTTCGAGTCTTTTGTCATAGTACTTTCCATTTGCATTTGAAACACCAAAAAAATAGAAATGAAAAAAGATTTTTGTTTTTTTAGTTTATTTGTCCATTATTTTTTAAGAACTACGCTTGATCTGATTCATGAGGGACATGATACGTAGGCAACCTACATAGGGTTCGATTGAAGCATTAGAAGAAAAAAAGGAAAAGGAAAAAGAAAAAAAAGAGAATGAAATTGTGGGATTTAAGAAATTAGTAGAAAGGAAAGAATGGTAATCAAAAGAAAAGGGAGGAAAGAAATGAAAAATCAGGCGGTGTTAGAAAGGAAAATGAAGAGAAAATTGAGCAAGAATAGTGAAATTGAGATGATTCCAAATGACCTTATGACCCTCAAAGCCATTCTAGAACCGTTAACTAAGAATAGAGGGAATTGCACACAATGTGATATTTCTATCTTATAAATGCTGTAACCCTAACATGTTGGCTTTGTCTTGTTCCTCTTTTTTACTTTCATTACAACAGAGGGTGGTTAGTTTGTGGCACTTTGGTGATTTGTCCATATAACACAAGGTCAAAAAGCAAGGAACCCTGGCTAGCAAAGACTTGGATACAAGAGTTGCCGACCCCTCGAGGGAGATGGTGGGGTCGGAATCTGAATTGAAGGAGGAGGTCCAAAGGTTGAAACAACAGATGACAGAAATGTATCAGTCTTGGATCAGGGGGCATCCTCCACCTTCATTCCCCAATAACTACACTGAAAACCCTGCAACTACCCCGCCACACTCACAATCCCAAATGCCCAATACCGTTGATCTCTCACCACAACACACATCATGCTTTACCCCTTACCAAAATTACCTTGACACTTCCTCCGAAACGTTTCATGTTCCGCTAGACAAAACAACCGCATTCCCAGCACCAGATACCCAATATTGTGCCCTGGAACCCACTTTCAATGTCCCGGATCCTTATCCCTACACTTCCCACCTTGAGCCTCACATTGAAACTCAGAAACCGCCTAAGAACGCTGAGCATGAGGAGGTATTTAGGAAGTTAAAGAGTCTGGAGCAATCATTGAGAAACATGCAAGGGTTAGGAAGCCAGGTGAGTGTTGCTTATAAGGATTTATGTTTGTTCCCTAATGTCCAATTGCCTGTCGGGTTCAAGATGCCCATGTGTTATTTGTATGATGAACATGGGAATCCTATACCCCATCTGAGGGGTTATTGCAGTAAGATGAGAGGCTCTGGGGGAAAAGATGAATTACTGATGGCGTACTTCAACCAGAGTCTGAGTGGGGCAGCTCTAAAATGATATACCCGCCAGGACATCAGCGGATGGTACACGTGGGATGATTTGGCTCAGGCCTTTGCTCGGAATTTTCAATACAACATAGACATCGTCTCGGATCGCCTATATTTGACCAATGTGGAAAAGACACCCAGTGAAAGCTTTAGAGAATATGTGTTCCATTGGAGGGAGCAAGCTACACGAGTCAACCCTCCGATGGAGGAAGACGAGATGGTTAAATACTTTCTTCAAGTCCTGTTGCCCACTTACTATAGCCACTTGATCTCAGTCATTAGTAAGTCTTTTAATGATGTGTTGAAGATGGGAGAAATGGTGGAATAGGGACTCAATTCGAGTAAGATCATTAGCTATTCTGCCTTGAAAGCTACAACACAGGCAATTCAGAATGACACAAGAAGCTTGTCGGGTAAGAAGAAACATGATGATGTTGCCATGGTTGTATCAGGATCACGAATGGCCCAACGGGTCCACCTCACGAATATACTCAAGCTCGACCCCGACCCCAACTCCAAACCTATCCTCGAGCTCCATATTATCCATCTCAGCATTATCCCTCGAACAACGGCCGGTCATTTGTTCAACCAATGGGTCACTCCTTATGGCGAGTACCAGTACCGCATAATATGCTTTCTCCTTCACAACATTTTCGAGCACCCAAAAACCCTAGGAAATAGGGGCATAGTGGGGAATAAAGGCAAAGAAATTGTTTCACTCCAATCGGAGAATCCTACTCAAGTTTGTTTGAAAAGTTGAAACAATCTGGACAGATTGAGCCGCTCTTCGGCTATACCCCAGACCCATATGCAAAAGGTTTTGATCCTGCTGTGCGGTGCATGTACCACTCTAATGTTCAAGGGCATGGCATTAAATATTTTCGTTCTTTGAAAGGGGAGATAGAAAGAATGATTCAAGAATGGATAACTGTGGTCCAGGACAGTGTCACCCAGAATATCGTACAGAATCCTTTACCTGCACATGATGATGCACACTTTGTGGGTGAGATGCGTGGTGACAAGGAGTATGAGAGTCCTCTTGGGAACTTGGTGAGTGAAGTTAATGAAATTGGAATTGGTGAAAGTCCTAGCAATTTTGATGTGCAATACAGTGACTAAGACATCGAGCTTGGCGATTGAAAAGACACTCCTTTCTCGGCCATCCAACGAGGAGTTTTGGTAGTTTATTTTGTTGTCGTTTCTTGCTTGTTTGGTTTATTTCAGGATTGTAATTTGGATATTGTCTCGTGGCTCAAACTCATCTTCTTCTCATTTTTTCTAGTTCGTTTAGTTTGTAGTAGCTCGTTTAGTGTTCTTTAGGGTTGCTCCAGGGTTGTAACACATGTCTATTATGTTTGTCTTGTTCAAACCCTTTTCACCATCTGTCTATGGAAATCTCCTATCTTCTATTAGTTCTAATTAGTTTTGTTTAGGTCATTTTTCCTTTTATCGTTCTTTTCATTATAATTCTAGTGACATGACGTGCACAGATAATTCTTAGCTTAATCTTGAAAGTTAGTCTTATCAGGAAGCAATGACACATTTTTTATTATGATAAAAAGAAGCATTTGAGGAAAAAGTAAAGATTCACCCATTCTGATAAACTTGAAGCTGGAATTGAGTGAAACTGAGGCGGTTAGTTTGGAAATCAAGAGGTCGATAAGAGCATGCAACAAGGAAACTCCTCTCAAGCAGTTTGAGGTAAATCAGTCAGTGCTGAAGTGCATTCTTTCGTGTCAAGATAAGATTGATTCGAGTGTGCTTCGAACTGGCCAAGGTCATTCATTGAGACAAAGGTATTGCCCATTGGTACTCTCGGTTTGTTTGATACCATCGATAGTTACTATGTGTGATTTGTTTGCTTATCTTCAATTGCGTGTTTGTACTTGGCATTTTTTTTATGTTTGGTATGACGAAGGCATTTTATTCTGCTACCCAAACACTTTTATCCTTTGCTACCCATTTTGAGCCTAATTTGTTATTTCATAACCCTCTTTTGGAATCAGAAATAGAGTTAGGAACTAGAAAAAAAAAAGGGAAAAGAGAAAAAGAAAAAAAAAGGAAAAGAGAAAAAGGAAAAAAAAAGAAAAAAACGGGAAAAGAGAAAAAGAGAAAAAAAAGAGAAAAGAAAGAAAAGGAAAAGAAAAAACACAAATTTGTGTTTGAACTACGTTCGACCTGATTCTTGTCACTACAAGAAACGTAGGCAGCTTCACGATTCGGTCACATGAAATAAAATATTTCATAATTACCGGAAATAAATACTGGGCAGATTTTCTTGGAAACCCCATAAAAAAGAGAGAAAATAATTCCTCAAACTCCGAGAAACTGGGGCAGAAGTTTTAATTTTGCCAAAAGGCCTGATTCCAAAAGTTGTAATTTTGAACCCTTCTATTTTAAATTATTTTGAGCCTTCATACCATCCTTTCTTTCCAACCCTATCTAAAAGCCTACTTTACGGTCCAAAGGAAGACCTTCTAACAAATCTTTGAGAATGCCAAATCAAGTGTGTGGTAAAAGTATGATCTTCCTACATCATGGGTAGTACCTTATTCTCAGCATAAAGAGAGAAAATAATAAAATGAGAGAGTCTAATCGGTGAAAACCCTTATCGGCACCGTAAGGCAATGGTGAGTTTTAAAAAAGAAAAAGAAAAATGAGAGAGGCTTTATGGTGAAAAACCTTCAGGGCACGACAAGTCGACTGAGGATTGTGTATCAAATAGGACAATTGGAGTGATGAAGCCTAGTTTCACAGCTTAGAAGCACAGCAAGAGCTGAACATTAGACTTGCTTGAGAGATTAAGCCACCTAATCCAAAGGTGCATGTCATGTCATTAGAGTTGGTATCTACATCTGATAAGTTTCTACTTTGTAATTTTCTTATAACGTATCATCTCTTTCCATTGTCCTTTATTTTGTTCCTCAAGTTTGTTTGAGTCCCTTCTTGAGTCTGTTTTTCAGAATAAGTAAAGAAATGACTTCAAAATCTACTACCAGCTTTCCAATTGCACAAAGCAGAGTCTAGATAGCACATCAAAAAGGCATAATTTAGAAAAGAACAGTATACAGACTGTGTTGGTAACAATCAACATGCTTTGGGATTCATGTGAAATGCAAAGATTCAGTAAATGTCAATTCATGAGCGCAATACAACAGATAAAGGTTATTGGGTTTGAACGGACAATATATATTCTTGTGAGGAGTATTAAAGAAAATAGGCAGTCGACAATAGGCAGTATTTTCCAAGTTGAAATCAAAGTTATCCTGGCAAATGCAGGAGCAATCGCCCTCAAAGTCAAGGCCACAAACTAACCACCATGTTTTAACTCACAAGTTTTCTTTGTCTGAAACAGGGATGAAGGCAATGTTTATAACAAAGCTTGTATTTTCCAGGTGTAATGTCCCAATTCCTCTTGCACGAAAGCTATTGAGAAGATCACACATCACCCTTAGAAGACGCACTTCCTAATATGGGTCGTTCAGGTTATATTTTCATTTTAGGAGACGCACTTCCTAAATTGATATTTTACCACTAGGAGACGCACTTCCTAGTTTGGGTCTGTCAGGTTATATTTTTGTTTTAGGAGATGCACTTCCTCAATTGAGGTTTCACCCTTAGGAGACGCACTTCCTAGTTTGGGTCATTTAAGTTCATTCTTAGAAGACGCACTTCCTAGTTTGAGTCATTGAAGTTTTGCCCTTAGGAGAAGCACTTCCTTCTATGGGTCTTTCATGTTATATTTTTGTTTTAGGAGATGCACTTCCTGAATTGAGGTTTCACCCCTAGGAGACGCACTTCCTAGTTTGGGTCATTTAAGTTCATTCTTAGGAGACGCACTTCCTAGTTTGGGTCATTCAAGTTTTACCCCTAGGAGACGCACTTCCTAGTCTACGTTTTTCAAGTTATACTGTTTAGGAGACGCACTTCCTAAATTGAGATTTTACCACTAAGAGGCACACTTCCTAGTTTGGGTCTGTCAGGTTATATTTTTGTTTTAGGAGACGCACTTCCTGAATTGAGGTTTCACCCCCACGAGACACACTTCCTAGTTTGGATCATTTAAGTTCATTCTTAGGAGACACACTTCCTAGTTTGAGTCATTGAAGTTTCTCCCTTAGGAAACGCACTTCCTAGTATAGGTCTTTCATGTTATATATTTGCTTTAGGAGACACACTTCCTGAATTGAGGTTTCACCCCTAGGAGACTCACTTCCTAGCCTAGGTTTTTCAAGTTATACTGTTTAGGAGACGCACTTCCAAAATATAGATTTTATCCCTAGGAGACGCACTTCCTACATAATTTATTCAACTTACACCCCTAGGAGACGCCTAGCTTGTATCATTGAAATTTTATCCATAGGAGACGCAATTCCTAGTATGGGTCCTTCAGGTTATATTTTATTTGGGAGACACACTTCCTAAATTGAGATTTCACCCCTAGGAGATGCACTTATTAGTTTGGGTCTTGCAGGATCTATTTTGTAGGAGACGCACTTCCTAAATTAAAAATTTACCCCTAGGAGACGCAATTCCTAGTTCGGATCATGTAAGTTCATTCCTAGGAGACGCACTTCCTAGTTTGAGTTATTCAAGTTTTAACCCTAGGCGACGCACTTCCTATTTTTGGTTCATTCAAGTTACACCCCTAGGAGACACACTTCCTAGTTTGAGTTATTCAAGTTACATCCCTAGGAGACGCACTTCCTAGTTTGAGTTATTCAAGTTTTACCCCTAGGAGACGCACTTCCTAGTTTTTGGTTCATTCAAGTAATCCCCAGGAGACGCACTTCCTAATTTGGGTCATGCAGGTTCTATTCTTAGCAGACACACTTGCTAGTAATATATTCTTGGTTTTCTCGCAGGATACGCACATCCTGGTCGAGTCTTTAGCTTAATCTCATCATTGCATCAATAGCATAAGTGGTTTACAGTTTTTTAACAACTCACAAATCTTCCTAGTGCAAACTGGGGCAGAAAACTTTGTTTGCTTTGTTGTTTTCATTGCAGGCGCCCACCTTGAAAATGAGGGAAGACATTTCAGAGTACATTTCAGGTATCAAGTCAATAGAAGGCACCCACCTAGATAAAAAGGGAAGTAATTTCAGAATTCAATTCAAGTAAGAAGTAGCAGAAAAAGCAAAAAGAAAAAGAAAAAGAAACAGTGAATCCAAAATGCAGAAGCCGAGACAAAAGGTGGATTGATCAAGACATGACTAAAGTCACAAGCATGGTGTGTACGGTTCTGAGCTGAAAGGTTGAAGAAGAATAAACTATCACATGCAGGCTAGTGAGCATCAAGGTTCAGATCTGAAGTCTGCATGAAGAACTATTCAAGACCCAAGATCAAGCTTCAGAAGACTTATAGATAGGAATCTTGTAACGCATAGTTGACAGGCTTAGTTAGTCTTTTTCATTTTTGATTTTTGATGTAATAACATAACCGCGGAGTGGAACCTCGACGGCACCTCGACCGGCTTTGAATCTCGGTACACTCCATCATCTCATTCACTTCTGAACTACATGTGGCTTGATTCCATTATAGCCAAGGATATGTAGGCAGCTCAAATTACAGGGCTCGGTCACAATCTTTCTAGCCATCTTTATTATCTTTTGATAAGCGTCGGGTCATAAATAAATTACGTTGCTTATTTTTCTTTGCTACGAAAATTCTTCGTGTTTACGAGCAAAGAGGGGCAGCTGTAATCACGTAATTTTTTACCCCGCACAACTTTTAAAAGTAGTATTTTTAAAAAATATTTACTTATTTTTAATTTATTAGAATTTAGCCTATTTTTAACTTTTAGTCTAGCATTAGAACATTCAAAAATACAGAAATATTCTCAATTTTTTTTATCTTTCTATTTAAGTCAATTACTTGTATTCTAATAGTATTTTGCTATTTATTTTTATTTTCGTAAATGTGAGTGAATTTTAGTTTAAACTTATTATATTTCTAATTAGAAAAATTTATTTTCATCTCATTTTAGGAGGTCTAGCCCATAGAATTTGAGCCCAAAAATAATGGAGCCCAATCCTAGCAACCCTAACTCTTCTTCTTTACCTTAATACATAGAGTATTAGACAAAGACACAAGACAACAATGGAAAAAAAGCAAAACCCTAGTGAAAAACGCAAAAACAAAAATCAAAGAAAATGACTTCCACCAATCAAACTCCCACAAAGAAAAACCCCAAGAAAGCCAATCTATAGATTGTGACAAGCAAAAGGATATCCAGAAGACGTGAGATTAAGTAATGTAAGGTTGTTGATTGGGACAATTATCATAGCAATTGCACTTGTTGCTCAATTATACAAAAAGGAGTTTCCTGCTAATCGTGATTTTCTTATTGGCTGCATTATGTTGGATATTCTATTCAACGTAATATTGCAGTTGATTATCCAAACAAAGGAATAAAATGTTTCTTGTTCACCTGTCCTCCGTAAATTAGTAGCTTTCTGTTTTGTCGACCAACATTGCTACCCAGGCAGGATCTGTTGGTTTCCGAAATGGGATGGAGTTGAAATAGGTGTTCGATCGTTGGAGTTGTTGCCCGAGGTCCCGTCCGGACAAATTCGTGGTTCTTGCTCGAGCTTCAATTGTTGTATTTTTTCACGACTGTGTTATCATTCGTTCTAGCCAAAAAAATATTAATTGACATAAGTCATCTTTTGAGGTTCATTTCTAACTCTTGTGCCTTAAATTTGCTCTTGTTTGTTATTGTGTGAATGAATTTGGCGCTACTTTCCTTGAATGCATTCTCTTGAGGTAAGTTGTTGAATTTCCATGAAGTAGGTTGTGGGATATTGGATTGAAACTAGATAATAATTGGAATTATTATGTTTATTGCCTTCATCACATATCTACCGCTAGGAGCATGCTAGGCCGTCATCACTTGGGTAGGCACGCTTTAGGATTTTTGATTTGCTTTTAGTTTCGAGGTGAGAGGTTGTCCCTTAGTTGATTTATTTATCCAGGAAATGCCCGATGGACTTTGTAAATATTTTAACCCCGGGAATGCCCCAAAGTAAATGTAATTGAAGGCTGAAGACGGAATGGTTTGAGGAAGCATAGAATAGTATTTTATTTTTATTTTGTTAGGTGGGGACGACTTCGGTCCTCTTTGTTTTTATTTTTGTTTTTGTGTTTTCACCTTAATTGAATATTTTAATAGCCAACATGATCATGTACGCAACTGTACTGTTACGGTCTCGGGAAATGGCTAACACCTTCTCTCCGAGTCAAATGAACCCCCTTACCCTTATCTCTGGTGCGGACTTAGTTTTAGAGTCTGAAACGTTTTAAAAGGGAAAATCATTTTAAAAACAGTGACCCGGCACACCGAAATCAAATGTCAAGTGACGACTCTGAGTTATTTTCCTTTTGAAATTTTTTTTGTCACTTTTAAATTTAAAACCCCTTTTCAAGCTTTTACTAAAATTCTTTTATTTATTTTAAGAGGATTAAGTAGAGTTTGGTTTTTAAAAAAAGGGGTGTGACATACAGCACAATGGACCGCACACAGCGAAAAAAAATAGTCGATTGTGGACTAGCTACTGCTGTCAGCAAATATCAGGTCATGCCCGCGAGAGACGGGGATTCAAATAACCAGTCTCTGAAGATTGGCCTTCGCTGACAGTGAACTTTTGGATGCGACCGCCAAAGTTGCACTGTTGTTAGCAAAAAAAAAAGGAATGCTACCGCGGACCCAATTTATCAATTCTCTGAACCTTACATCCGCGTTCTGCGAAACAAAAGAAGTGCGGCCAAGTAAAGCAGGATGCTGACCATGGGAATGCCACCGCTGCCGCGTAAAAGCAAACCTTTTTAAACTCAACAATTTGTATAAACTCTAACGGCGATATTAAGGCTGCGGTTGCGTAATTCACAAAGAAATGGGCAACCTAGGGTTTTCACTTAGCATACAGCTTTGACAATTAAGTGGTAAAATAAACAACCCCATCTACACAAGGCATTAAAATCAGTTACCCAACCAGTTTTATCTTCAATTAAGCATGCCTGTGATTCTTGACTTGTATTAAACCTAACAAAAATAAAATTGAAATTATCTAGAAAGAAAAAAGGAAAATTAAAATTAAGACAATGAAATTGGGCATACCAGTTGTTTAATTTGTTGTGGGAATTATTCTTGCCTAACGTGATAAAGTCTAGATATGAACAGTGCAAAGGGGCTTTAAAAAGCGAAGGTGTGAAAAGTGTAAAAGGAGGAGGGCCCTCATATTTATATTAAAACCCCCAGGGCCCACACCGACTTATCTGGCGCGGCCGCAGAATTCCACTATTGTCCGCTCTTTTACCTATTTTGAAAAGCAGCATGTTTAATAACACCGTTGAAAGTAGAAACATGGCGCGGCTGTGGAACAAGGTCCACTCACTGCGAAAATTCCTCCGCGGATGCAGTTAAAACTTCAGAGAGGTTACATTTTAGACTTTTCAAGCCCGCATCTTCTATAGAATCACGCCCCGCAAAAACGTTTCCGCTGACTGTGGAATTTTGAGTGCAATCAATGGTCCAATTGCACACTTAGCCAAATTTTCCAGTATTAGTCCTGCATTGCATCAAAAATTCCTACACAAATCTCACAACTAGAAAAATCACTAGGGTTGCCTCCAAAAAAAGCGCCTATTTTAACGTTGCAGAACGGCGCGGGTAACCATTAATCACTTGAAATGGATTATAGCCACCACATGGCTATCATCACACTTTCCAAGATAGTGCTTCACTTGATGCCCATTAACTCAGAAGATTTCACCATTTTTGTTTTTCAAATGAAGAGCACCAAACAGTAACATGCACTATTTAAAAAAGTTCACTCTATTTTGACTTGAGCATTCCCGGAAACAGACGTGATCGAGAGTTGAATAAAAGAACCAAGTCACCCTACTTGAATTCCTTGGTCCAGGCATTTTTGTCATGTAAGTACTTCATCTTGCCCTTATATAAGGATGAGTTGGAATAGGCATGAAACCTAAACTCATCAAGTTCATTTAGTTGCTCTACTCAGAGATTTTAAATGACATACCATTCAAGGTTTAACTTCTTCAGCGCCCACATGGACTTATGTTGAAACACGTTCTCAAGGCACTATACTAAAACGTGTGTTCATATTTGTAGGTTTTGATGAATGACAAACTATGCGCAATGGACATATGACGAGGTCCAAGCACAAGCGCGCAATTGATATATAACGAGATTCAAGCACAAGACCAAGATCAAGCAAAGATATAAAGTTATACATGAGTCGTTCTTTAATTGTGATCTTGATCTGATAACTTGACTCAAGACTTGGCTTCTCTCGTAAAAACATTTTTATCAAATCATGCATATTTAATTTAAAGCAAAATGATTTTAAATCATGCATAATTACTTTAGTCAAAATGATTTTTAAACATGCCTCTAAAATCTGGACTAAGATAATCGATTATATACTTATGATAATCGATTATGTTAAGTCAGCTGCATGACAATTGATTGTGAACTTATGACAATCGATTGTGTTAAGGCAGTGTGCATCAGATTTTGCAAATCTGCATGACAATCGATTGTGAACCATATGACAATCGATTGTGTTGAGGCAGTGTACATCAAAGTTTTTCAAAGCTACAAAAGAATCGATTGTGAACTTATGACAATCGATTGTGTTGAGGCAGTGTCTATCAGACATTTTCAAAGTCATAAAATAATCGATTGTGTACCTTTGACAATCGAGTACATTAAGGCAGTGTCTAATTGATTTTTCAAAGACTGATATATAATCGATTGTTCTCATAGCATAATCGATTGTGTAATTGAACGTTGCCAAAATATTTTCAAACACCGTCAGGTAATCGATTATAGATTTCTAATAATCGATTGTTTTAAATAAAATCTGAAAAAGATTTTTTGAACGTTGCCAAGTAATCGATTGTAGATTTCTGACAATCGATTGTTTTAAGTAAAATCTGGAAATGATTTTTTGAGCGTTGCCAAGTAATCGATTGTAGATTTCTAACAATCGATTGTCTTAAGTAAAATCTGGAAATGATTTTTTGAACGTTGCCAGTAATGGATTATTGATCTTAGATAATCGATTGTTAAGCGTAAAATCTGGGAATGATTTTTGGAACGATTGGCAAACAATCGATTGTGGCATTTTGACAATCGATTGTCACTATACAGCTTCAAATCAGTCTTCTATACACAAAAACTAATCATATTATTGCTATAGCTTGCATACTCTATTGTTCATCACTTTCTATTCATTACATAAGTTTTGAGAGCCGAAATTCTTGACGAAAGTTGTTGCGTTCTTGAGCATATCTGTTTACTCATATCTACTCTATTAAGAGAGTCTTGTTTAAGTGAGTGCTAAGTGTTTTATACACTTGAAGGGAAGTGTTAGTCCCTTGTATTTTAATAAGGAACTTGTGTTTCCTTTGGTTGAAGTCTTGAAGTGTTGTATCTTCGAGCAAAGGTTGTTGAGGCTTGTGTCCTCAGTTTGTAAAGGTTTGTTGAGAACCCGTAAGCTTAACAGTGTTAGTGGAAATCTCGAGAGAGTCTCTCGGGGACTGGACTAGCCACGGGTTGTGGTGAACCAGGATACATCGGTGCGTTTGTTCTTATTTATTTACTTATCGCACTTATTTCTTTCCTGCAATTTTTAAATTCCGCAAGTTTACGCTAATTTTTATTATAACGCTATTCACCCCCCTCTAGCGTTAAGCGTATTTTCTAACAATTGGTATCAGAGCCCAACTCTCTGAAGACTTAACCGTTTGAGAGAAACAATCCATGGCTTCTACTCCTGATTCTTTTGCAGGAATAGGTGAAGGACAATGCTCCACCCGACCACCACTATTCGACGGTACAAACTATACGTATTGGAAGGAGAGGATGAGAATATTTGTTCAATCAAATAGTTTTCATCTTTGGAAGGTTATAATGAAGTGAGAACAAATTCCAACCAAAAAGGTTGAAAATAAAGATGTTCCAAAGTCCGAAGATGAATACGATGTGGATGATATCGGAAAGGTGCAAAACAACGCTAAAGCCGTTAATTTATTATATTGTGTTGTAAATGCTGATGATTACAGGAAAATATCATGTAGCACAACAGCGAAGCAAATGTGGGACAAGCTGGAAATTACGTACGAAGGTACGGACCAGGTAAGGGAAGCTAAAATTGATTTCCTAGCCCATGCATATGAATTGTTTCACATGAAGGAAGGCGAAAAGGTCGATGAGATGTTCGAACGATTTTCAAAAATCGTTAATGATTTACATGCTCTTAAGAAGACCTTCACGGATAAGGAACTTGTCCGAAAAATTCTCCGAAGTCTCACTCCGGCATGACGATCCAAGGCCGACGCGATTCAAGAATCTATTGGCGTTTCAAATGTCACCATCGACGGACTAAGAGGTAATCTTAAAACTTACGAATTTACTATACTTAACCCTCTTGTTGATGATCAAAGGAAACAAAAGATCGCTCTCAAGGCAAGCACAAGCCAACCTCAAAATGATGAGGACGGAGACAACGAGTTCAGACTCGTTATTAAGAGATTTCAAAAGTTCATGCGAAAAGAGTATGAACGAAAGGGCAAAAAGCAAGGAGATCAAACAAAGTGCTATGAGTGCGGAGAAACCGGGCACATTAAATCAAATTGCCCAAATGCCAAAAGGGAGAAGAAACCCTTCAAGAAACAACGAGCATACATATCTTGGGGAGGCGAATCCGGAGACGAGTCGAGTGAGGAAGAAGAAGACGAAGCCGCAAATCTTTGTCTCATGGCACAAGACAACCAAGAAGAGGTATGTCAAATTTCTTCCAAAAATTTCTATTCTCTTGAGGAAATGCAAAATGCTTTTGTGAGTTGTATAGTGAATTTATTAAAGCTTCCAAAACTGTTAAAAGCATAAAAGAAAATGCTTCTTTAAAAGAAAAAGATTTTGAAAAACAACTCTCTTTGAAAGAAAAGGATTTGGAAAAACTGATTTTGGAAAATGAGAAGTTGAAAGAAGAAAACAAATTTTTCGGCAAGAGAAGCGCCGACAAACCTGAGAGCTCTAGTAAAAATTGTACCTCTTGCATGCATCTCAAAAATGAGGTAGAAAGACTTAAGGGCACCCTAGATAAGTTTAATTCTTCTCATAAAAATTTGAATGAAGTTCTTGTTAATTTGAAGTCGACCAAGCATGGCATAGGTTTTAAAAATGAGCCTAAAGAAAAGGTTGAAGCCAACCCCCAACAACCTAAGGATCAACCTAGGATTAATAAAATAAACGCTCATCCTAGATATAACAAACCTAGAAATGGCTTTCAACAATCGCAACCTAGAAATAATCATTCTAGAAATAATGCATATTCTAGGCCAAACACTAGAAGGATTTTTGAACCTTTTAGAACACCTAGAAATGGCTTTCAACCTAGAAACAACTATCCTAGAAATGCTGTATATCCTAGAACAAATAGTAGGAGAAATGATCTTCATGAATTGCGCAATAGTCATATTGTCAAGAATAGAGTAAATGAATTTCGTCCGTCCAATTACTATCAACCTAGACGAATGCATAACCCTAATGTTTTTTGTCATTATTGTAGACGAATTGGACATATTGCTCCTGCTTGTCTTACACGACATAGACATAACACTCAATCACATCACTATGATTTTCCTAACCCCCAAGGACCCAAAATGGCATGGGTACCTAAAACTCATTAATCTGTTTTGTAGGTGTGTTTGAAGGGGTCAAGTGTACTTTGGTACCTTGATAGTGGATGCTCCAAGCACATGACTGGAGACGAATCCAAGTTCCTTCAATTAGAACACAAGGAAGGAGGAAGCATTATTTTTGGTGATAACAACAAAGGAAAAATTATCGGCATTGGATCGGTCGGTAAGGATGACTCCTCTTCCATTAAGCATATAATTCTAGTTAAGGGTCTAAAACATAATCTCTTGAGCATAAGTCAATTATGTGACAAGGGAAATCTTGTTTTATTTGATTCAAATGAATGCTTAGTTTCGCCGTAGCGATTATAAAATTATTCTTCGTGGATTTAGAATGGATAATATCTATATGATTGATCTCGAAAATTCTTCATCTGAATATGTAGATTGTCTTATGAGCAAAGAAGATGATACGTGGTTATGGCACCGTAGAGTAGCTCACATCAACATGCATCTTTTGAACAAATTGGTTTCACAAAATTTAGTTATTGGTCTTCCAAACTTGAAATTTGAAAAAGACTCTATTTGTGATTCTTGTCAAAAGGGGAAGCAAACAAAAGCATTGTTTAAATCGAAAAATATTGTTTCAACTACTAGACCTTTGCAATTACTTCACATGGACTTATTTGGACCATCTCGCATTGAAAGTCTTGGTAGAAATTGTTATGCTTTTGTTATTGTTGATGATTATTCTAGATTTACATGGACTCTATTTCTTGCTCATAAAAGTGAAGCTTTTCATAATTTAAAATATTTTTTTAACGTGTTCAAAACGAAAAGGACACAACCGTCACTTCAATAAGAAGTGATCATGGGGGAGAGTTTGATCACAATCTCTTTGCGGACTTTGTGACGAACTCGGTATCGAGCACACCTTCTCCGCTCCACGAACACCACAACAAAATGGGTGGTGGAAAGGAAAAATAGGTGTCTCGAAGAGATGGCTAGAACCATGCTCGATGAGGCTAAGATTCCCAAACATTTTTGGGCGGATGCCGTGAGTACCGCATGCTACGTTTTGAATAGAGTAGTCATAAGGCCAATACTCATGAAAACCCCTTATGAACTCTACAAGGAAGGAAACCAAATATCTCCCATTTTAGAGTATTCGGTTGTAAATGCTTTATTCATAACAATGGAAAAGATCTATTGGAAAAATTTGATGCCAAATCCGATGAAGGAATTTTTATTGGTTATTCTTCACGTAGCAAAGCATATAGGGTATTCAATAATAGAACCGAAACTGTGGAGGAATCCCCTCATATTGTGTTTTCCAAAAATAATGCTCGCTTGGCGAGAAAAGATTCTGGTTTTGATCTTGCAGGTATTTTAAACTTACTAAGCCCTCAAGACAAAGTACAAGAGGAAACTCCGAAGGAAACTCAAGATGAAATCTTGGATCAATTATCGGAGGAAGAGCCACAATTGGAAAAAGAAACGAAAATGCCTAACTCGTGGAGGACAATCAAAGACCATCCTCTCGAACAGGTAATTGGCGACGTTGGAGAAAAGGTAAGTACCCGAAACACTCTTAAGAACACCTTAGGACACACTTCTTAAGAAATCACGTTCTCACTTGGCCACATTTATCTAAGTCATTACTTCTTTACAAATTACTGACTTGAGCGTCGGAGACGTCTAATTTTCTTTTGTAGGTATCCCCCTATAGGTAGGGGGAATTATAAAGAAATGGCATAGAACAATCGATTGTTACAGCAAATAATCGATTATTTTTTTTCTTATGTCTCATGTTTACTGTGCGGACAATCGATTAGCAAGTATCACTAATCAACTATTTACATTTTATGCTTATTATGCAGTTTTTTTTAATCGATTTTTTACTGTATAATCGATTACCGTCTAGGCCATTCAGTACTGCTTTCCTAAAACAATCGATTGTTTCAAAAATATAATCGATTATTTTCCGAGTCAGAAAATCACTGTGCACACTGTGTCACAACAATCGATTACCATAATTCAACAATCGATTATTTTTTGTCAGTAATTCAAATATTTGTTACCGTTTGGGTACTGCCAGATTCCCACAATCGATTTTTGTCAGTTCCGAGTTCAAGTCAAAACTCCATAACAATTGATTGTTTCAATTCCACAATCGATTGTGTAACGGTCAGTGTTTTTCTTACCGTTTCTGACCGTTTTAGCTCATAAATTTCTGCAGATTTTCACCATAAATGAAATGCCATCTTCCTCATTATAAATAGGTACCATATGCCTTCAATTTCTTCACTCAAGCATCAATCTTAGCTCCCAAAATTTCAAAAATCTTTCAAGCTTCTTACAAAGGCCATTTCTACTTATTCAAAATGTTGGGCAGACACACTAAACGTTCCCGTTCAGGTAGACATGGTGAATCTTCTTCAGCTGCTCCTCCTCCATATTTCCCTTACCAAGATGGGTCTATTTTACAATTCAATTCTGAAACCGAGTTAACTAGATTCTTAACAAAATTCGAAAAGCGTGACATCCTTCCTCCTCGCTTTTCCACAAGTAAATATCTTGAATCATGCACCCCCGCTGCAAACATACTTAAGGAATGTCAACTTCTTGACTTCTTATATCTTACCTATCCTTATATTAATCCTCCATTGATTCAAGTGTTCTACTCAAATCTTCATGAGGACGACGATGGTGAGCTTGTGTCAAACATTAATGGCGTTCAAATTCTTTTATCCAATGAAACCTGCATTCTATTGCTCATCTTCCTCGAAGTGGGGAAAACATTTCTCGCTACATTAGAAAAGCCGGCGCCTTATTTGATGAGAAAACTCTCCTAAACCAAATAGGACTTGGAGCTTATGATCCTAATTTATCTACTCGACGTCCTACCATTACGGGAATGCTCCCCGAATATCGTTTGATTTTCTATTTCATAACCAGAGTCCTCAAGCCTCGCAAACATAACCATACCACACTCTCCCAAGAGGACGCAAAGCTCATGCATGCCATTATAACCGGAGCTCACATCAATTGGTGTAAGTTCGTCAAAATTCACATGCTTGATGCCATCGGGGACGATAGACCACTTCCCTATGCCCTCCTTATTATGAATTTTCTTGAAGCCTCCGGGTTCAACACCTCTATCGGTCCGCTCAAAAAGAGCACCAAGAAATGGGAAATTTCCGAATCCTCCTTTCCCCATGACGGCGAACATGCAGCTCCTGCTCCTCCTCCAACTCGTCAAACGAGTCAGCCTCAAGCTCCTACACTTCAAAGTATTTCCGACCAACTTGCTTCTTTGTCCACCTCTGTCAATCGTTTGACATATGAGATCCATGGATATTTTGATCATATTCACTATCCATATGCTGGACTTGTTCCTTACGAAGCAGTACCGGATGACGAGGCGGGAAATGATAATAATGAATAATTTTTTATTGTTCTATGTTGTATTGTCTTCTTTTTATGTAATCGTATTTTTGATTAATAAATAAACAAGTTATTTACTTTTTCCATTTTTGCTAATGTCAAAAGGGGGAAGAATAAGGGATATGCACTAATTTTTTATTGGCATAAATTGAGGGGGAATTCATATGTTGAGGGGGAACTAATTGCACATCTAGAGACTTGTTGCATATTGTTCCATATCTTTACTTGTCTTGAATCGTCATTATGAATTATCAAATATGCATATCCCGACTAAAGTTTGCCCTTATCAAAAAGGGGGAAATTGTTGAAACACGTTCTCAAGGCACTATACTAAAACGTGTGTTTATATTTGTAGGTTTTGATGAATGACAAACTATGCGCAATGGACATATGACGAGGTCCAAGCACAAGCGCGCAATTGATATATAACGAGATTCAAGCACAAGACCAAGATCAAGCAAAGATATAAAGTTATACATGGGTCGTTCTTTAATTGTGATCTTGATCCGATAACTTGACTCAAGACTTGGCTTCTCTCGTAAAAACATTTTTATCAAATCATGCATATTTAATTTAAAGCAAAATGATTTTAAATCATGCATAATTACTTTAGTCAAAATGATTTTTAAACATGCCTCTAAAATCTGGACTAAGATAATCGATTATGTACTTATGATAATTGATTATGTTAAGTTAGCTGCATGACAATTGATTGTGAACTTATGACAATCGATTGTGTTAAGGCAGTGTGCATCAGATTTTTCAAATCTGCATGACAATCGATTGTGAACCTTATGACAATCGATTGTGTTGAGGCACTGTACATCAAAGTTTTTCAAAGCTACAAAATAATCGATTGTGAACTTATGAAAATCGATTGTGTTGAGGCAGTGTCTATCAGACATTTTCAAAGTCATAAAATAATCGATTGTGTACCTTTGACAATCGAGTGCATTAAGGCAGTGTCTAATTGATTTTTCAAAGACTGATATATAATCGATTGTTCTCATAGCATAATCGATTGTGTAATTGAACGTTGCCAAAATATTTTCAAACACCGTCAGGTAATCGATTATAGATTTCTAATAATCGATTGTTTTAAATAAAATCTGAAAAAGATTTTTTGAACGTTGCCAAGTAATCGATTGTAGATTTCTGACAATCGATTGTTTTAAGTAAAATCCGGAAATGATTTTTTGAACGTTGCCAAGTAATCGATTGTAGATTTCTGACAATCGATTGTCTTAAGTAAAATCTGGAAATGATTTTTTGAACGTTGCCAGTAATCGATTATTGATCTTAGATAATCGATGGTTAAGCGTAAAATCTGGGAGTGATTTTTGGAACGATTTGCAAACAATCGATTGTGGCATTTTGACAATCGATTGTCACTGAGTAAAATCAGCAATTCTTAATTGGCAATTAGGCAACGGTAATGCATGGTTTTGTAACTATAAATACAGCTTCAAATCAGTCTTCTATACACAACAACTAATCATATTATTGCTATAGCTTGCATACTCTATTGTTCATCACTTTCTATTCATTACATAAGTTTTGAGAGCCAAAATTCTTGATGAAAGTTGTTGCGTTCTTGAGCGTATCTGTTTACTCATATCTACTTTATTAAGAGTGTCTTGTTTAAGTGAGTGCTAAGTATTTTATACACTTGAAGGGAAGTGTTAGTCCCTTGTATTGTAAGAAGGAACTTGTGTTTCCTTTGGTTGAAGTCTTGAAGTATTGTATCTTCGAGCAAAGGCTGTTGAGGCTTGTGTCCTCAGTTTGTAAAGGTTTGTTGAGCACCCGTAAGCTTAACAGTGTTAGTGGAAATCTCGAGAGAGTCTCTCGGGGACTGGACTAGCCACGGGTTGTGGTGAACCAGGATACATCGGTGCGTTCGTTCTTATTTATTTACTTATCGCACTTATTTCTTTCCTGCAATTTTTAAATTCCGCAAGTTTACGCTAATTTTTATTATAACGCTATTCACCGCCCCTCTAGCGTTAAGCGTATTTTCTAACAACTTATGCTCTAACTCAACCGGAATATGGCATGCTTTCCCAAATACCAACCGGTGCGAAGACATACCAATTGGAGTCTTGTAAGCCCACAACGCAGAATCCAATTTCCTTGACCAATCAGTCCGGTTTCCATTGACAGTTTTTTATTATATGCTCTTTATCTATATGTTGGAGACCTCAACTTGTCCACTCACCTGGGGATGCTAAGGGGTTGACACTTTATGATTGACACCATACTTGGAGAGTAAAGTATCGAAGGCCGTATTGCAAAAATGAGAACCCCCCATCATTGATAATCACCCTTGGAGTGCCAAACCTTGTGAAGATATTTATAAAGAATGCCACCACACTCCGTGCCTCATTGTTGGGAAAGCATAGTTTCAACCCACTCGGAAACATAATCAACAGCAACCAGAATGTAAGTGTTACCACATAAACTCACAAATGGTCCCATGAATTCAATGCCCCACACATCAAAAATGACAATCTCAAGAATAGTGGTAAGAGGCATTTCATCCTTCTTGGAAATTCCACCAGCTCTCTAACACTCGTCACATCTCTTTACAAGCTCACTAGCATCTTTACACAGAGTAGGCCGATAAAATTCACAGCTAAGAACCTTTGAAGTAGTTCTCGCCCTACCATAATGACTACCGTAGGGCGAGGAATTGCAAGCATTAAGAATACTTCGGAACACATCTTTGGATCATACCATCTTTAAAAATCTTGAAAAGATAAGGCTCGTCCACGTAATAATCCAAGTTGTCCCATTAAAGCTTTTTCCTTTGGTTAGAAGATATCTCACTTGGAACAATGACAGTCACAAGAAGGTTAGCCACTTCGGCAAACCAAGCCATAATATCCAAACAAACGGAGAGGAGTTATTCATCCGAAAATAAGTCATTAATTTCGAGGCCATCATGGGGCCTCCCTTCCTCTTCCAAGCGGCACAAATGGTCCACCACTTGATTTTCACACCCTTTCCGATCAATAATATTAAGACCAAAGTCTTGAAACAAAAGAACCCATCTCATCAACCTATCCTTAGATTCATCCTTTGTCATCAAATAATAGAGTGTCTCGTGATCGGTGTGCACAATCACTTTGGTACCCATGAGAAATGGCCTAAACATTTCCATGGCAAAGACAATGTCTAGCAACTCTTCATCATTTTTGTTGCATAGTAGGCCATATGAAATATTTTGTTGATCCTTTGCTCCAAAACTGCTCCTACCACAATGTCACTAGCATCACACATGAACTCAAAT
Source organism: Nicotiana benthamiana (assembly GCA_034376525.1). Lineage (NCBI taxonomy): Eukaryota > Viridiplantae > Streptophyta > Magnoliopsida > Solanales > Solanaceae > Nicotiana > Nicotiana benthamiana. The sequence continues at coordinate 12,382,679 of CM067331.1, read as the reverse complement.
TGCAAGCTCCAATTTGGTGCCATGATGATAGGAGTAGTAGTCAATCTATACGTGAGAAGCTCAAACTATTTCATGCAATCATCATTAAACACAAACCTTGTATCATTTTCCCACAATTTGCACAAGGTATTCGCCACCTTTAAGAAGTCATTGATGATCCTTCGGTAGAACCCAGTATGCTAAGAAAGCTCCTCACTCCTTTGATGCAAGTAGGAGGAAGGAGTTTTGAAATTACTTCAATCTTCTCTTTGTCCACTTCAATACCGTTCTTTGAGATCTTATGGCCGAGGAAAATGCCCTCCTCGACCATAAAGTGGACCTTTTCCCAATTAATCACTAGGTTGGTCTCTTCACATCAGGCCAACACTTTGTCGAGATTATTCAAGCATTCTTCAAAGGAATCACCCAAAACACTAAAATCATCCATGAACACTTCCAAGAAATCTTCCGCCATGTCCGCAAATATAGCATCATGCACCGGTTAAGCCAGTGCATTACAAAACCAAATGGCATCCGTGAGAATGCAAAGGTGCCATACGGACATGTCAAGGTGGTTTTCTCTTGGTCCTCCAGTGCAATAAAAATTTGGTTGTACCCATCCAAAAAGCAATTGTAGACACGCCCGACGAGTCTATCCCATATTTGGTCAAGAAAGGGAAACGAAAAATGATCTTTGTGGGTCACTTTGTTTAGCTTTCATTAATCCATGCATACTCTCCATCCGGTGACAGTCCTAGTGGGGATCAACTCATTGTTCTCATTTTTTACCATAGTCATACCCCCTTCTTCGGCACACAGTGTACTAGAGAAGTCCATGAACTATCCAAAATAGGGTACACAACCTCTGCATCCAGCCACTTGATAACTTCCTTCTTAATTACCTCTTGCATTGCCTGATTCAACCGTCTTTGATGTTCCACGGAGGGTGTGGCATCATCCGAAAGTATAATCTTGTGCATGCAAAAGGCGGGGATTATTCCCCGAATGTTAGCTAGAGTTCATACAGTTTCCTTCTTCCTTCTTTGGAGCACTGCAAGGGTGGAATCTATGTGTACATTAGTTAAGCACGAAGAAAGAATAACAAGTAAAGTTGAACAAAGGCCTACGAATTTAGACCTGAGGTGTGAAGGCAAAGGCTTCAACTCCAATACGGGAGGTTCCTCGATAGTCTTTCTGTTCCCAAGATCCAAGGAAAGTTTTCGGGCATATGTGTAGGAACCCATCTGTTGCAAAGAATTGACATACTCTACCAAGCCTTCATCCTCGGTCACATCAAGGTTCAACAACACAACTTCCTAATGGTCCTCAACATTTATCACAACACTAGTGTCTTCAACAATCACCTTGGTCACAAGATCGACAAAGGAACATACTTCGTTCCTATTAGGCTGCCACATTAATTTGCAAACATGGAACACAACGTTTTCATCACCCACCCAGAAGGTGAGCTCCCCTACTTTCACATCAACCAAAGCCTTCCTTGTAGCTAGGAAAAGTCTCCCCAACATGATCGGCACCTTATAGTCAACCTCGCAGTCCAGAATAACAAAATCCACGAAAAGTATGAACTTGTCGACCCGCACAAGAACATCATCGATAATTCCAACTGGCCACTTCATTTTTTGATCCGCTATTTGCAATCTCATTGAAGTAGCTCTCATTTGTCCAATACCAAAAGTTTTGAATACATAGTAAGGCATCAAATTTATACTTTCTCCCAAATCACATAAGGCCTTTGGAAAATCCGCACTCCCAATGGTACATGGAATGGTAAATGCACCGGGATCTTTATGTTTTGCCATTGAGTGCACAATGGCACTCATTTGATGAGTTATTTAATGGTCTCCCAATCCATATATCTCTTTTTACCAAGTCTTTCATAAACTTGGCATATCCCGACATTCGTTCAAGAGCTTTTACCAAAGGCACATTGATGGACAAGCTTTTCATCATCTCAATAAACTTGTTGAATTGATTTTTATTCTTTGCTTAGTAAGTATTTGAGGGTAAGGCAGAGAAGGCTTTGACAAAGAATCCTTGGCTTTAGGTATTACCATTTCTGATATGTCTATCACGTGTTCCCTGACGGGTTCACATCATATTGAGTCTCCTCCTCATTCTCATAAATATCAATTCTCACCTCAACATTCAAATTCTCTTCACTCACTTGCTCATGAACTATTAGATCATCGTTATTTTGTACTTCATCATCATCACTCACAACTTTATTTTTCTTGGAGGTACTTGTTTCACCACCTCTACCGCTCCTTGTACTCACCTCCATAATGTGGCCCATGTTTTTCCATCCCTTAAGCTTTACTACCATGTCACTAGGTAGTGCCCCTTAGGGCGAGTATTCAAAGCTTGATAAATCTGACAAATTTGGACCTCCAAGTTGTGGATAGAAGTATTATGGGATGCCAATTGGGCATCAGAGTCAGTGTTTTTCTTCATCATTTTCTCAAACATTGACTAAATGCATCCCATCTCATTTTTGGAAAAGCTCAGACCTTAGGACGGAAATGGAGGCCGGTTGTTTGGTTGTTGAAACATCAGAGGCCTCTGAGATCCCGGACCCCACCTTGATTACCGTTATTGCATCCCCCTTGGTTATTGTTTCCACCCCAATTTTTATTGCCATCCAAACTGTGGTTGTTTATCCCTTAATTGTTTGAGTTGTTGTTGTTATTGCTCCAATTTCCTTGGCCTTGGTTGCCCCAATTTTTTGTTATTGCTTTGTGATCTCCATTGTTGAATTGGAGCATTGTCCCATTGTCCTTGATAGTTATTTTCATACAAAGCTTCCTCATTTTGATCATCATACGAGTCCTCTTGGTGATAGCCACTTCCACTTTGCTCATATTAATCTTGATTGATTTGCATTTGTTGACCAAGATTCTCCACCTGTTTACCACTATATTAGCCATTCCATGGCATTCACTTGTTTCGGCCTCTGTACTTGTTACAATTGAGCTTTGGCCAACTAGTTCATGGTTGTAGTTAACTCAATTACTGCTTGGCCGTGGTCATGGAGCTATTTGTGTAGGTGAATGACATTGGGATCAATTTGTGGCACATTAGCTCGACTTTGCCACGCTGAGGAAGTATCAACCATCTCATTAAGTATGTCACACGCCTCATCATATGGAGTGTTCATAAAGTTTCCCCTGGAAAGTTAATTAACTACACATTGGTTGTTAATGTTGATGCCATGGTAGAATGCTTGCTGGATCATTGCATTAGTCATGTCATTGATCGGACGTTCTTTCACCATTGTCTGATACCTTTCCCGGATCTCATGAAGTGGTTCATTTGGCTCCTGTTTGAAGGCCAGGATCTCATCTCTTAGTGTCTCCATATGTCCTGATGAGAAAACTTGGCAATAAACTTGTCGGCCAACACATCCCACATGGTGATGGAATGGTTGGGGAGTCTTTCGAGCCAGTCCAAAGCTTTCCCTCTAAGTGAAAAAGGGAACAATCTCTGTCGCAATGCATCCTCCAACACATTTTTTTGTTTTCTTTCCCAGGAGGTATCCACAAAGCCCTTTAGATGTTTATATGCATTCTGATGGGGAGCACCTGTAAAATACCCTTTTTGCTCCAACAAGGTCAATATGGCATTTGTCATCTGGAAATTGCCCGCCCGGATCTGGGATGGGACAACTACACTTGCGTAACCTTCATTTGGAAGCACCCAATTGTCGACGCCCCCCTTTTTCATAAGTGAAATCGGGTTTCACGATATTATGGGCAAAACAACTCTCATTCCCATTTAGGAATTGGGTTATGGAATTGGAAGAGTCTCCACCTAATGATTATAGTGCACTAAGACACTTTTAATGATGAGATACGTATTTTTAAAGAAAACCAGAGTTTGGGTAAGGGCTAGAGATTATCTCGAGGGGAAGGTGTTAGGCACCCCTCAAGATCCACAACTGTGGTTGCTGGACGTGCTAATTGTGACTTTAACAGAAGATGATGCAAGTAGACAAATAAAGTGCACATGTATTCACATAACTTAAAAGTTAGAAAAGGAACATAAGTTTGAAATAAGAGAGGATTAGTTTGAAAAGCATTAATAGAATAAAGCATTTAAATAAAGCAGATGAGAAGAAGTGTCCTAGATTTAACTATAATATGGATCACATCGGCACAATACCTCGCACACACTCCTCAAAGAGGGGTCACATATTGTATTAGCATACCGGTCATCGTCTCCACATTCTACCCTCCCACCTCGTTAAGTTATTAAAGCGTGTTGGTATCGTTTACTTACTGCATGCTAATACCCGTCCCAACATGTTAGTCCTGGGCATTAGGACTTCTAATCCTAAGAAAGGGGAAGAGAGATAGGATATATATATATATATATATATATATATATATATATATATATATATATATATATATATATATATATATATATATATATATATATATATATATGGAGTATTCAAAGGTAAAAATACTAGAGCGAACAGTCAAAAACAAGTAGCATATAAGAGGGATGAAAATAAGCAATAAAAGGCTCAAATAAACCCCGTGACATACATCAAGTAGTTTAGCCTGACTTCAATTACTGATTTGGTCTGTAGAAGAGGTTAAGAGAGCGGGCAGATTAGTTTAATACATAAGAGTTGGATAGAAAATCTTCTTCGAGCTCCCCGGGCCCGTTCTAGAAGTTAATAGGACTTTTGGAAAACCAGCCAAACTTTTAGAAAACATTAGCTTCAGACAAAGGGTCTGTATAAAAGGATTTAAGGTTGCAGACAAGTTCCAAAAGGCCTATTGGTTGGCCACATGATTTGAGTATAAAGTAATGGTGGGAAGAGGAGTTTAAAGACCTTAAAATCTTGAAAGAACTGAATTTAGACAAGCAGACAATCACAGGTTGGTAAAAAAATAGAAATAGTTTACAGATTACGAAAGGGGCAGACCTGTGCCCATTTTGAAAGTAAACCAATTTGGGGACAAGTTGAGCTACTGAAACGTTGAAAGAATTAGCGGATCTGAACTTATAACTTGTTTATTACCCTTTAATTGCTGTTTTTATATAATTAGACGTCCTACTGTTTTGCCTAGCATTATATAGTTCCTATAGGCATGCTTTCTAGGTGAGATTATAAGATGCAAACCTAGTAGCACGGTTTCTATATGAAGTCGATGCAATATCAAAGAACCTATAGACATGGTATCTAGATGGTCTTGATGTGGCAGTATAAAATAGGCATGATAACAGTATACATAGATAAAGCAAGGCCCTAAGACATGTTTTCTACTGATGCAAAGATGAATAATCCTATAGTCATGATTTCTATATGATATTGATGCAGTAGTGAGAAAGCAATAGACATGATATATAAAATGCAAACCGATAGGCATGATCTCTGATGCATGTGAGAAAGTAAATCCCCCCATGTCCCTTTTACTATACCCCCGAATTTTTATAATACAAATTGTTACAAAGCTGAGCAGAAAAGTAAAGAACATTAAATAAATAAAAAGTTAGAATACATCAGCAGCTATAACAGGCCCGAGGAGTCTCGAAGCAACTTTAATGCCCAACATATGACTTTTACCAAATCCGAGGTCCCAAGATCCGAGGCTTTCTCTTTTAGAGTGCTAAAAGTTCCAAGGGCTTTCAATGGAACCCGGGCATTGCTTACACTCTAATTGGAATAGTGCAAGTGTGGAATTACCAACCCTAAGGCATCCAAGTTCAGATGAGACTCCAAGGTCCATAAACATGGCTTACCAGAGGGGGGTAGAACTTAAAGAACTAAGAATAAATGCAAAGGTTGATAGATTAGAGGAAGACCATCGTATGAAGTGGTCATACCCAGCCTATTGAGTGAGACTGTCATAACCCAGACTTCTCACGAGGTTTAACAAACAAGAGCAAACTTGTAAACAAGTCACCCCGAATGGTGATTAGGACACCAATAGGCCTTTGTCGAGGCGCAAACATAAGATAGGGGATAGGGGATGGGATTGCATTAAGTAAAGGCTGTTGACAGCCTTAGTTCTAGACTAAAAATGACAATAGGGTTCCACCCTTTTCTAGAACAACTCACATACAAACAAGGAGCAAAGGGAGAGGGGAATCATATAAAGCACTTAGCAGACAAGATTAGATTGAAACATAATAATGAACAGTGCACAAGCAAAGGAAAGTATTTAACATGCTGGACTTAATAAAACATTCAATGTAAGTGAGCAAAGGGAAAAGGAATAGGTATTAACATGTTGTCTTACTGAATATAAACAACCAAAGGGACATGGGATCAACATACTAAAATCTAAACACACAAGCATGTGAAGGATAAAGGGGAAGGGTTTATACATAAAGCTTAACTAAAACATACAAAAAAAAGACATGGGAACAAGATTAAACATACTAAAGTTTAAACAGACAAAGGAACAAAGGGAAGGGAATTGACATTGAATTTAAACATTACAGGCAAAGGAACAGGGAAAGGGATTAGCCACGCAGAATTTGCACTGAATGTATAACCTGCATAGAGCAGAATGAAAGTAAACATGTAGTTGAAAGTTGGTAATTGAAATTAGGACCTACCAGTTGCACACTTTGAGTAACAAAGCAAAGAGAAATATTATAATTAGCCTTGGCTTCCAGCCGGCTAACTTTTAGCAGAGAGAGAAAATAATAGAGAAGAGAATTTTAGTGAGTAAGAGTAGAGAGAACTCCTGTATGAGTGTGTTAGTGAGAAGAAGTGAAGGCTTATTTATAGTTTGAAAGAGATGTAACACTTAGGGAAAGAAAATATTCAACAGTACCAATCATACACAATTAAGGAGAAGGTTCCCTCTAATTAAGGAACTAACTGGAAATAAATAAGCTTCGGTATAATATTTGAAAAGAAAAATCAGGTATTAATCACAGAATATAGGGTAAATTCATATAAAGAATTTGAAAATCACACGGGTAAAACACACAAGGCAAGTAATCACCCAGTAAATCAAGGAGTCAAGATATCATCCATTTGCACATAGTCAGAAAATAGGGATCAATTAAAGAATCAAACATGTGGCAAAACATATAAGGAAGCAACAAGAGGCGGCTAGGGTTTCACAAGGAGACAATGGAAAGGACCATTTGAGCTAGGGTTTCCATTGCATATCGGGGAGTAAATATATAACAGATGAATATGAACAAACAACAAAACAACACGAAGAAAACATAGAATACATGAACTGAAAACCCTAGAAAGTAAACATTAAAGCAAAACACCCAAGCGTCATGGTAGAAAATGCTTAATAATCACAGCAAATACATAGAAAATAATATACAGCAGCAAATAGAACAATGAAACTAGAGAAATCATGGAAAGTCATAAAAAACCCTAGGTTTAAAAGGACGATCATCTTGAAAACACAAATAGGCGAAGAGAGATGAGAAAACATTGAAACTTTTAGAAAATCACTAGGACTGAGAGAGAATCATAAAAGTAAACGCATAGAAAACCTCGAGAAGTTAGGGTTTTCATTGAAAAGTCTCGAAATTGCGAAAAAAGCTTGGAACGGACTCGTCAGAGTCGGCAAAGGACTCAGAGTCTTAAGACTTGCCGGAGAAAGACCGGACATAGCTACAAAAACCCATTGGAGGGCCTCTGGTCCAATCACCCTTGAAATACAGCTCCGATCTTTGAACCCAAGGACCAGGAGAGGTGAAGAGTGAACGGGTGAAGGATTTTCAGGTTTTGGACGGCCATGAACGCCGGTGAGACAGCCGGAGACGATTTTGGGTTTGAGAGAGCTTTAAGGATTCAGAGGCGGCGGGTTTGAGAGACTCATTAGGGCTTAGGGGTGTTGGGGGATTTAATTTTGGTAAGTTAAATATGTGCCGTTGATATATGAGATCAACGGCTAGGATTAGAAGAAAATGTGGATGGGTTGAGTTTAGTGGGTTTGGGTCAGGACAATTGGGGGTTAGATTGGGGTGATTTTGAGTTTCAATTTGGGCTAGAATTGCAAAATTAAAGGGCTTCATTTTAAATAGCTATTTTCCCAATTTAATTTTATAAAAAATAGTAAACAATTATATAAAAATCCAATAAAAACACTGAGACAATAAAATACGTTTAGGAAATAATTTATTAGGAATGATTTTGTTCTTGAAATACTTATTAAATTGAGAAATATGCTAAAATTGCAATTTAATGCAATTTTAGTTTAAAAATACCTAATGGCTTTGCAAAATTCTGTTAAAATTACATAAATTATATTTTTATGTATATGAGAGAATTAAATATATTATTTATTATAATAACAATATTTTATTTTAAATATTGGATTTTTTTGGTACAAAATAAGTTGTAAATTGGTTTTACCAACCTTTTGTGGATGCTTATATATGCATTCAGAAGCTATTTTAAAACTATTTTGGGTACAAAAAATACATGGGAAAAATTAGGTATCAACATCTGCCCTCTTTACCCGAGGAGGATGAAAGAGTTGTCGGGTAAATATAAGATGGCCAAATTTTGACCGGAAATAACAATTGTACGAGAATTTTGACCGCGCTCTGGATTCTGAGCTGCCTACATATCCCTGGTTTTACAAGAATCAGGCCGTATGTAGTTCAGGAGCCATTGGCGGAATATGCCGATGAAAAAATTGAAAAGGCGGACGCAACAGGGGTTTGAGATTTGGCAAGGGTTGGAGGATCGGACGAGCCGCGGAGAACTGGAGCAGGAGCGCTCCTGCTGAGACAGTCATTCCAGCCGGTATACTCGAAAATGAACTATGTGCATGTATATTGCATAATTTAAACGTGATGCAACTTTCCATTAGACCATGTATGTTGTCTTCAGACGATTAAGATTGCATCCTCAGACTATGATGTCTTAGGCTATAAAGGGCATAAAATTAAAGATTCGCGGGCCATGAAATGGTGTTCTCGGGCTATGCGGATGGTGCCTCTGAACTATAACGCCTTTGAATAAGATGGCGATATTTTAGCCCATGAAAAGGTGGCAATATTTCAGCCGAACGAATGTAGAGGGAGGCGATCTTTCAGCCAAAATGAAGGGTGGCGATATTCAGCCAAAATGCAAAAAGATGGAGGAAGATCTTAACCTCGAAAGGCAGAAGATAGCCTTATGTTATACAAGATTGAGACAGAGCTTAGTCTCGAAAGGCAGAAGATAGCCTTATGCAAGATGGAGGTAGAGCTTAACCTCGAAAGGCAGAAGATAGCCTTATGTAGGATAGAGACAGAGCTTAGCCTCGGAAGGCAGAGAATAGCCTTATGCAATGCAAGATGGAGACAGAGCTTAGTCTCGAAAGGCAGAAGATAGCCTTATGCAAGATGGAGGTAGAGCTTAACCTCGAAAGGAAGAACATAGCCTTATGTAGTATGGAGGTAGAGCTTAGCCCCGGAAGGCAGTGAATAGCCTTATACAATGTAAGATGGAGACAGAGCTTAGTCTCGAAAGGTAGCCTTATGCAAGATGGAGGTAGAGCTTAACCTCGGAAGGCAGATAGTAGCCTTATGCAAGATAAAGGTATATGTTAACCTCGGAAGGCAGAGAATAGCCTTATGCAATGCGAGATGGAGACAGAGCTTAGTCTCAAAAGATAGAAAATAGCCTTATGCAAGATGGAGGTAGAGCTTAACCACGGAAGGCAAAAGATAGCCTTATGCAAAATGCAAGATGGAGAGAGAGATTAGTCTTGAAAGGCAGAAAATAGCTTTATGCAATGCAAGAATATAAAGGGGAATATAGTAGCGTTTGCGTAGCTGGTAGATGATTGTCATACTGTGACTGCTAGGGAATTGTCTGCATGTGGGTAGTAAATTTTTGCGAAGCAGGGGTCGTCTTGGGAATTTTGACTCCGAGGAACAGTTGGGTTATTGGTTTGTATCCTGCATCCAAAGAAAAATCGTGAGTTCTGTAAAGGAGGACGTTAGTTCGTATCCTTTGGCTTGTGGCATTTTATATCGTTTGGGGTAGCGTTGCTGAACGATAGTGATTCAAATGATATTATGAAAATATTGGCACACATGATGCAAAAGTATGTATATAAGTAGGGAAAAGATTGTTTTGTTTTATGATGAACCACAACTGCAACGTGGTTCAAGGCATGGCAACCTCGCTGGCTCCGGAATTTTTAGGGTCCTCCTCAAAATTCTACCCCGATTTACTAGGCTGGCGTTGTTGATGGCGGTGCTGAATGACTGAAAGCGGATTGACCTTAGAATTTTGAGGGTCCTCCTCAAAATTCTGCCCCGGTTTACTGGGTTGATGCTGATACGAAAAGTTGACAATCTAACTTTGGAATTTTGAGGGTCCTCCTCAAAATGTTGACCCTTCCAAATATGGGGGAAAATGGAATTTTATTAATGATGTAACCGAACCCACAAGGCTGCCTACGTATCCCCTCTTAAACATGAATCAGGTCAGACGTAGTTCAAATTACATCATAAAAAAGCATGTTGATTAAATGTAATATCTCTTCACTGCATCTGAGTTGATCGGTTTCATCTAGATTTCTCCATCCATCTCTGCAAGAATAAGGGCTCTTCCGGTTAGAACCCGGTGAACCATGTACGGACCCTACCAGTTGGGAGAGAACATCCCTTTGGCCTCATCTTGATGTGGAAATATCTTCTTCAACACCAGCTGCCCTGGTGTAAACTTCCAGGGTCACTTAGACATTGAAAAATTGGATTATGAAATTGCGAAACATAATTTTGGGGTCGAACTCTCTTGTTGAAGGCCCTGGACATTTTGTTCTGATATAACTGACCGTGACAGAAAGCATTCATTCTCTTTCCATCTATAAGGGTTATCTGCTCGTAGCGAACCTTGACCCGTTCTGCGTCATCTAGCTCAGCTTCTTGTATGATTCTCAAGGACGAAATTTCTACCTTGGCGGGAATTACCACCTCTGTACCGTAAACCAGCATGTAGGGAATTTCCCTAGTTGATGTGCGAACTATAGTACGATAACCAAATAAGGTAAATGATAGATTTTCATGCCACTGCTTGCGCCTTTCGATCATTTTCCTTAATAATTTCTTGATGTTCTTGTTGGCTGCTTTCACGGCTCTATTCATCTGAGGTCTATAAGTTGTAAAGTTTCTGTGCCTGATCTTGAAAGTTTCGCACATCGCTTTCATTAAGTCGCTGTTGAGATTGGAACCGTTATCAGTGATGATTGACTCTGGAACACCAAACCGACAGAAAACCCGATCTCAGACAAAGTCTACCACGACTTTCTTGGTTATTTCTTTGTATGATGTTGCTTCGATCCTTTTATTAAAATAGTCAATTGCCACCGGAATGAACCTGTGTCCGTTTGATGCGGCAGGCTCGTTTGGTTCAATAACATCCATTACCCAAGCGGCGAACGGCCATGGTGAACTCGTTGCAGTGAGCTTCTTCGGAGGTACCTTTATTATATCTTCATGTATCTGACAGTGGAGGAACTTTCGGACATATTAGATGCAGTTCGTCTCTGTAGGTAGTCATCCAGAAATACCCTGATCGGAGTATTTTCTTTGCCAGAAAAAAACTGTTCATGTGCGGTCCACAAGTCGCTGAGTGCACTTCCTCCAATAACTTGGTTGCCTCTATCGCATCGACGCACATTAATAGTCCCAAATCAGGAGTCCCCATATACAGGATTCCTCCGCTGTGAAAGAAATTATTGGACAACCTCCGAAGCGTGCTTCTGATTAGCATTAGCAAGCTCTGGGTATTCCCCTATTGTTAGGTACCTTTTGATTTCGTGGAACCAGGGATTTCCGTCGGCCTTTTCCTCAACATGTGCACAATAAGCCGGTTGATCTTGAATCCTGACCTGGATAGGGTCGATGAAATTTGTGTCTAAATGCTTAATCATGGATGATAAAGTGGCAAGCGCATCTGTGAATTCATTCTGTATTCTTGGAACATGCTGGAATTCCATTTTCTTGAACCTCCCTCTCAACTCCTCTGTGCGGTGCAAATAAGGGAGTATCTTGGAATTCTTGGTTTCCCATTCCTTTCCGACCTGGCGTATGAGTAGGTTTGAATCCCCAATCATTAGCAGCTCCTGAATATTCATATCAATGGCAAGTTTAAGCCCTAAGATGCAAGCTTCATACTCGGCCATATTATTGGTGCGCGGGAACCTAAGCTTGGAGGATACAGGGTAATGCTGACCGATTTCTGATACCAGGACTGCTCCAATACCAACTCCTTTGAAATTTGCAGCTCCGTCGAAAAACATCCTTCACCCGTCATAGGATTATGCAATATCTTCTCCTATGAAAGCTATTTCCTCGCCGGTCAAATATGTTTTCAAAGGTTCATACTCCCTTTCTACAGGATTTTCTCCGAGATGATTTGCCAAAGCCTGTCCTTTAACCACATTCTGGGTGACATTTACAATGTCGAATTCACTCAACAAAATTTTCCACTTGGCGAGCTTGCCAGTGGGCATGGGCTTCTGAAAAATATACTTTAGCGGATCCATTCTTGATATAAGGTAGGTGGTGTAAGCACAGAAATAATGCCTCAACTTCTGAGCTATCCAAGTCAAAGCACTACAGGTGCGTTCTAGCAAAGAATATCGAGCCTTGTACGGGGTAAATTTCTTGCTAAGGGAGTAAAATAGCTTGCTCCTTTCTCCCCATCTCATCATATTTCCCTAATACAAAACCAAATGCTCCATCAAAAACTGCGAGATAGAGAAATAAAGGTCTCTCAAGCTCAGGTGGAACTAGGACTGGAGGCGTAAACAAGTATTCCTTGATCCTGTCGAAAGCCTTTTGACATTCATCGGTCCATTTGGTGGCGGAACCCTTCTTCAGCATCTTGAAGATAGGTTCGCAAATGATGGTAGACTGAGCTATGAACCGGCTGATATAGTTAAGTCTCCCCAGGAAATTCATTACCTCTTTCTTGCTCTTCGCCAGTGGCAACTCCTGAATAGATTTGACCTTTGATGGATCCAGCTCTATTCCTCAGTGACTCACAATGAAACACAATAACTTTCTTGCAGGGATCCCAAATGCACATTCGGCGGGATTCAGTTTCAAGTTATACCTCCTTAGTCTGATAAAAAACTTTTGCAGGTCCTCCGTGTGATCTGCTGTTTTCTTGGATTTAATGATGACATCATCAACATATACCTCAATCTCCTTGTGTATCATGTCATGAAAGAGGGTAGTCATGGACCTCATGTAAGTAGCTCCCGCATTCTTCAACCCGCACGGCATCATTCTATAGCAATACATTCCCCAAGGCGTGATGAATGTCGTTTTCTCTGCATCTTCCTTATCCATCCATATCTGGTGATACCCCATAAAGCAATAAACGAATGACTACAACTCATGCTTGGCGCAGTTGTCGATCAGAATATGTATGTTTGGTAAGGGGAAATCGTCTTTGGGACTGGCCCAACTGAGATCCTGGTAGTCGACACAGACTCTGACTTTCCCATCCTTCTTCAGTACTGGCACAATGTTAGCTAACCAAGTTGGATACTCTACCACTTGAAGAACTCTGGCTTTGACCTGATTTGTGACCTCTTCTTTGATTTTTAAACTCATATATGGCCTGAATCTTCTGAGCTTCTGTTATACCGGCGGACATGCAGTATCTGTTGGAAACTTGTGAGCGACGATTGATATGCTGAGGCCGGTCATATCATCGTAGTACCATGCAAAGATGTCCTTATATTCCTTCATGAAATCTATATATATATATATATATATATATATATATATATATATATATATATATATATATATATATATATATATATATATATATATATATATATCTTTTTCCGTTTGTGATAAGTTCACATTGATGCGCGTCTCTTTAACATTCTCTGTATCTCCCAAATTGACGACCTCGGTTTTATCCAAGTTCGACTTAGGTCTATTCTCAAAATTCTCGGCTTCTCTAACAACCTCTTCTGGTATATCATCCTCCTCTAAGTCTATGTTCGATTGTTGCATAGCCTCGTTGCAAGTTACAGTTGTTGGTTCATCATCAAGATACATAATAGTAATGTTGTATGAAAATAAAGTAAATAGCAGAGAAAGTAATAAATGTCGAGATATTTGATAAATTGAAAATGCTTTTGATTAAATTTATAAATGGTCAAAACATCGGAGCTCTTTTGGAAAGTAAAGGCAAATGCGGAAAATAAAAACAACTAAAACCAAGATGCATGATGCTTGTTCAGCCTTGCTACCCCGAAGGTTTCCGGGCGATGGTGGTCCTGATTGACCAGTTGGTGAGGCGTTCCCCTCGGTTCAAGGCCTGAATGGAAGGGCCATCCTCCCCTTCCTCTTTAAGGCCTGAATGGAAGGGCCATCCTCCCCTTATAATTAGCCTTGGCTTCCAGCCGGCTAACTTTTAGCAGAGAGAGAAAATAATAGAGAAGAGAATTTTAGTGAGTAAGAGTAGAGAGAACTCGTGTATGAGTGTGTTAGTGAGAAGAAGTGAAGGCATATTTATAGTTTGAAAGAGATTTAACACTTAGGGCAAGGAAATATTCAGCAATACCAATCATACACAACTAAGCAGAAGGTTACCTTTAATTAAGGAACCGGCTGAAAATAAATAAGCTTTGGTCTAATTTTGGAAAAGAAAAATTAGGTATTAATCACAGAATATAGGGTAAATTCATATAACGAATTTGAAAATCACACGGGTAAAACACACAAGGCAAGTAATCACCCAGTAAATCAAGGAGTCAAAATACCAGCCATTTGCACTTAGTCAGAAAATAGGGATCAATTAAAGAATCAAACAGCTATACGAACTCAATTAGGGTTTCAGAAAAGGGGAAGTGTGACAATATAAAAGAGGCATAGATTTGAACATACAAAACTGGAAGCAATTAGAATAACATGTGGAAAAACAGATAAGGAAGCAACCAGAGGCGGCTAGGGTTTCACAAGGAGACAATGGAAAGGACCCTTTGAGCTAGGGTTTCCACTGGAGATCGGGGAGTAAAAATATAACAGATGAAGATGAACAAACAGCAAAACAACATGAAGAAAGCATAGAATACATGAACTGAAAACCCTAGAAATTAATCAGTGAAGCAAAACACCCTAGATTCATGGTAGAAAATGCTTAAAAATCATAGCAAAGACATAGAAAAGAACACACAATAACAAAAAGAGCAATAAAACAGGAGAAATCATGGAAAGTCATAGAAAACCCTAGGTTTAAAAGGACGAACATCTTGAAAAAACAAATAGGCGAAGAAGAGATGAGAAAACTTTGAAACTTTTAGAAAATCACTAGGACTCTGAGAGAATCATAAAAGTAAACACAGAGAAAAACCTCGAGAAGTTAGGGTTTTCATAGAAAAGTCTCGAAATGGCGAGAAAAGCTTGGAACGGACTCGTCAGAGTTGGCAAAGGACTCAGAGCCTTAAGACTTGCCGGATAAAGACCGGACACAGCTGCAAAAACCTATTGGAGGGCATCTGGTCCAATCACCCTTGAAATACAGCTCCGATCTTCGAACCCAAGGACCAGGAGAGGTGAAGAGTGAACGGGTGAATGAGTTTAGGGTCTTGGACAGCCGTGAACGCCGGTGTGACAGCCGGAGACGGTTTAGGGTTTGAGAGGGCTTTGAGAACTTTAGGGATTTAGAGGCGGCGGGTTTGAGAGACTGATTAGGGCTTAGGGGTGTTAGGGGATTTAATTTTAGTAAGTTAAATGTAGGTCGTTGATCTATGAGATCAACGGCCAGGATTAGAAAAAGAAGTGGATGGGTTGAGTTTAGTGGATTTAGGCCGGGTCAATTGGGGGTTAGATTGGAGTTGATTTTGAGTTTCAATTTGGGCTAGAAATTCAAAATTAAAGGGCTTCATTTTAAATAGCCATTTTTCCCAATTTAATTTTATAAATAATAGTAAACAATTTTATAAAAATACATAGATAATAAAATACATTTAGGAATTAATTAGAAATATTAGGAACGATTTTGTGCTTGAAATACTTATTAAATTGAGAAATATGCTAAAATTGCAATTTAATGCAATTTTAGTTTAAAAATACCTAATGCCATTCCAAAATTCTGTAAAAATTACATAAATTAAATTTTTATGTAGATGAGAGAATAAAATAAATTATTTATTAGAATAACAAGATTTGATACTAAATATTGGATTTGTTTGGTGCAAAATAAGTTGTAAATTGGTTTTAAAGTACTTGAAAAAATATAAAAAAAAATACCAACCTTTTGTGGATGCTTATATATGTACATACAAGCTATTTTGAAAATATTTTGGGTACAAAAACTACATGGGAAAAATTGTGTATCAACACCGATGAGATGCTCTCGGAGGAGCTGGGGAAGGGTCTGAAATGTTTTCATTGACCTGACGTCCTCTTCTTTGAGCTTGAGGTGCTAGGCACCTCATCTTCAGCATTATCATCTACCTCCACCCCCGGGAGAACATTTTCGAGAGGATCATTATTTTCCATTTTGTACCTGAATCGATTAACTCACATAAGTTAGTAAAACAGAAGGAAAGAAAAATAAGACACACAACTAGTAAGATAGCTAGCTAATATCGTTTAACTCCCCGATAACGGCGCCAAAAAGTGATCAGCTCCAATCCTACACCACTATATATGACAAAGAGTGGTCGATGCAGATATTACCCTAAAGGTCGGGATCGATATCCACAGGAAGTTAATATTGGTTGGGAGTTGACTTTTTATCTAATCTAGATACGCGTGTTGCTTTTAATTGCACTTCTAACCATGCTTGGATTTATTTTTATTCTATGCTTAATGCTATTGATTGCGAAAATAATCTAAGTACAATATTTTTGTTGGTTATTTTCAAGGAATAAAATGGACTAGGGTAGTGACTTCCATCTAGGTGGATATCTAACGGGTATCGAGAATTCAGGGCAAGCTCGTTACATTGTGGTCGTGATATAACATCACACATACGTTCTCACTCTATACCTCTCGGTAGTTTGAGTGACTTTGCCCAATTTGGCTTTCTCAAGTCCAAATGAGTTTTCATGCATAACAAATGATATTGGCTCAAGTCGGGTATTAATATCTCTAGGTTTAACCCTTTAATTGGGGCTATCAATCTCTTGAATGCACCTCAATTCCTTATTAGCCTAATTTTCCTAGACTTAGTCCCTCTTTCTCAAGAAGAGTCTAAGTCATAAAGGCACAAATCAGTATTTGCAACCACCAATTCTACAATTAAAGCATAAATCAAGCTAAATATCACTAACCCATAAATAATTAAACCCTAAAATTCAAGATCCATTACATACCCACACCAGGATTTGTCACTACCCTATATAATAGGTTTAACTACTCATAATCAAGATAAAAATCAAAGATGGAGATGAAATATAAGCCAAAAAAGTTGATTACAACTATAAAATTAAAAATATAAGCTAAATCTACTCTAAAATTACTCTAAATAGTAAAGTACGATTGTTCACGAGCTCAATAATAAAAAAAACCTAAAAATGTGAAAAAGATCTATTTATTCACAGCTTGAATTATTGGATAAGAATACCCCTATGGAGGTTTCGTTGTCAGCGAAATACTGGGCGCCTCAGCGCATGGACTTTCGCGGCCGCATAAAAATAAGTGCGGACCGCGTTTCTTCATAATTGGACTTGGACTGGCCTAGGTTTTGCAGACAGCATAAAGCCTACCGCGTCCGGATTGGCTTCTATCGTGGCCGCATAAAATGTTCGCGGACCGCGTTCCTCAGTTAGGTTCCACTAGCCAAGTTTCTAAACCTCTTTCATGCCCTATGTGGAATTTGCACCGCGTCCGCGCCTGGTAACTTCTCGGTCGCGTAATTTAGACGCGGTCAGCGGTAATGTTAGCACTTGGCTGCAGCTTCTCTGAACATCACTTTCGCTGGAGCGTATTTTTAATTGCCTCAGTGGAGGGTCATACGCGATCGTGTAATAATAGCGCTAAGCGCTCCAGTTCCATTTTTTATGCTTGTGCAAGTTCGATTCCTTTATGAGTTCATTTTGGCTTCCTTGCTTCATTTTTACTAAAACCTGCAAGTAAGCATCTTAAGTTAGTTTTCGGGAATACTTTTACGTATTTTTTACCCAAATTTTAAGTAAAAAAAGAGCATAAGATAGACTAAAATCCATAATTGTTAACTACCAGCATCACAGTTTTTGCACAACCCCGCTTTTTGTACAACTAGCGTTGGAGGATGATCACTCACGCGCACTTTTTATTAGAAGGGTTACACCACTAATTCTTCAGCACGCAGTCTGTACACAAAATCCTCTCAACCAACCTTTTTGTATCTCAAGAAATATGGATACTAATAGTAGTAGTTGTAATTCCCTTAGCACCCCTTCCCCCCTTGTAACGACCATCATTGAGTCACCCCATTAGGTTAGTTTCTATACTTTCAAATGTTCCCTGTATTAACTATGGTTTAACTTAATATAATAGAACCCCCCAAAAAAACTACAAACATTTATGAAAATTTTAGAGGTAAATTTTACAAACATAAACACCGAGCACAGATAAAACTAGCAAAAGTAGCCATAAAGATTGGTTAAACGCAAGATTGTGGCATGGAAGATTTTGCATTCTGAGTTTCTTCTCCCTATCTCGTAGAAAATTTGTTTTAAAATCGCTTGGTATTGATCTCCTTTACTTATGCACAAAACATTTAAATTATCGCTGATTATATAATCTTAGCCAGATCTAAAATCGGAACTTTAAAATGAGGGTAGGCAAGTATATTATGTGGATTGTGGAGACTGAAAAAGAAATCGAAATATGAAAATCTTTTGTACTGATACCGGGTACGTCCTGTTTTACTTGTAAAAATAGCACGCGAGTTTTCGAACCGGTCATTATAGTTACGGTTTACGAAGTCAATGAAAAATAGCTAGCATTTTGCTGTAGTAAAGATCGGTCCCGCATAATATAAGGGAGCTCGGTATATTTGTGTACGAACTCCAGTATACTATGCTGCACCGGTATACTTTGCTGACTCCTGAATAATATATGGGAGACAGGAGCACCCGTGCTCCAAACTCTAGTATATTATACTGGACATTTATACTTGCTGGAAGTCTAGTATATTACGCTGGAGTTCTAGTGTACTTATGCTGGAACTCCAACATATTATGCTGGAGTTCCAGCATAGTTATCCTGGAACTCCCGTACAATATGCTGGAGTTCAAGCATACTTACGCTGGAACTTCTGTATAATATACTGGCGTATTGTCCGGGTTTTGAACAGTATTTTAGCTCAGATTTATCTTTACACGAAAAAGTGGTTAAAGTTCGATTACTTTAGAAACTGAGCTATTTTTGAATGACCAATTATAAATCTGACAATTTTCAAATTTCTCCCGTTTTACTTTCCTCTTTTTTTACCCTGAATTTTGCAGATAACATGGAAATTAAAATTGTGATGGGCGTTGGGAGACTTGACGAAACGGGCTAACCTCATACTTTTTTAGTTGGGTTTCAAATGTATATTTTCAGTGTATCCACATTTTCTGGATTAGGGTCTTGTAAATCTAACATATAAGAGTTGACCCTGTTTCAATAATTTGAAAAAGAAAATGAAGGATCCAAAATATAATATTTATAATATTACTCAGCTTTCCTATTATGTATAATATATGAGGTAATATGTGTGCTCATTTCAAAGGAATTGATAAAAGAAGAAATTGTCATATGTCATTTGCCTCCGTTTTCTTAAAACCTTGTGTCATCCCCTTCCGTTCCTTTATCTATTTTTAAGCAATATGTCCATTTATTCAACCCCACTCCGTAATATATAATTATCTTTTTCTGTCTAACTTTGATAATACTCTCTCTCTACCGCCCCGCCCCTCCCCTTCCCCCCCCCCCCCCCCATTTTACATGATTGAGTGTAGAGCTTTAGAAGAAAAAAATATAACACGCCATATAAATTGGGATAAAGAAAGTACCTCAGCTGCTTCACTTTATTTGACAATTATTCTTATTAGACTATTCTAAAAAGAATTACTAACATTTTTATATTTCTTAAGGAAATACTATTATATTCACACAAATTTTATGGTATTTCTAAAATCTTAAGCTTTAAAATTTTTATATTTATACAAATATTATAATATATTTAAATAAATCATTTATAAAATTTTCATACCTTTCTTCGAATCAAACTAGGGAGTAATAGTTCAAAAAAAAAAAGTCCAAACTAATTGGTTGACTGCTTAGCTGGGGTTTTCATAAGCGTATGTTGACATTGTTGAGTATGGGACCCACAATACCCCTCCTTCTTTTTACTTTTAGTTATGTGGCGATCCGGCCGGTCGTCTTAAGAATTAACATCCCGATCTTCTATTAAAAAATTTTCCAAGTTTATTTCTGTTAAAGTCATTTGCGTAGATGTTCGGTTATGAGTTTTAGAGAATTTTGGGACACTTAGTCCGTAAATAAGAGCTTAGGTGCTAGAAAGTTGACCGTAGTCATAATAGTGTGAAGATAGCCTCGGAATGAAAATCTGATGATTCTGTTAGCTCGATTAAGTGATTTTAGGGGTAGGAGCGTGTCTGGATCGTATTTTGGAGGTCCGTAGCTAATTTAGGCTTGAAATGTCGAAAGTTGAATGTTGGAAGTTTCCGGTTCGGTAGTGAAATTTTGATCCAAGGGTCGGAATAGAACTCCAAGAGTTTCAGCAGTTCTGTTATGTTATTTGGGATGTGTATACAAAATTTCAGATCATTCGGAGTTGGTTTGGTTGTGTTTTTTATCAAAAATATAATTCGGAAGATTTTGGAAAGCTTAGAATTGGATCCGAGGTGTTTTGATTGTTCTGACGATGTTTGAAGTGTTTTGAAGATTGGTACAAGTTTTAATAAGGTTTTAGGATGTGTTGATGTCCTGGGGGCCTCGGGATGAATTCGGATGGTTAACGGAGGAAGTTTTGGAGCTGTGGTTGTGCAACAGCTGTTCTTCTAGTATTTTCGCAGCTGCGATTTGGGAACCGTAGATGTGGAGCCGCAGATGTAGCGTAGAGGCCGCAGAAGCGAAAGTTGGGATTTTTGCAGAAACCGAAGATGCGGTATATTTTCCGCATAAGCAAAACCGCAAATGCAGTATATTTTCCGCAGATGCGATATATTTTCCGCAGAAGCGGGACCGTAGATGCGGTCCCAGGGATCTACGGTCCCGGGACCGCAGATGCAAAAACTGCTGGGCATTATTTTAAAAGAGGTTCCGCGATTTTGAGGTTTATTTCCACCATTTCTAATTGTTTTTGGAGCTCTTTGAAGGGAATAGAAGAAGGATTCGAGGAGAAACGCTTGGAGATAAAATTCTTGGTCTTAAAACTCGTTTCTAATGTAAAATCCACCTAGTAAATCATGGAATCTAGACCAACAATTGAAGAATTAGGGCTTGGAATTAAAGAGACTTTAAATGAGAATTTAAGGGGTTAGTCTCTTTAAGAGAAGGTTAATTTGGAAAAGTCAACCAGATATTGACTTATGTGTTAGGGAGCTCGAAATGCAAATTTTATGATTCAGATAGCTTCGTTAGGTGATTTGGGACTAAGGGGTGTGTCCAGAATATTTTTGTGATGACCGTTGTAGAATTAAGCTTGAATCGGCAAAGTTAGTATTTTGGCGAATTCTGGTTGATAGGTAAGATTTTGATTCGAGGATCGGAATGGAATTCCGAGAGCTGTTGTAGCTTCCTTATGTCATTTTGGACTTGTCTGCAAAATTTGAGGTCATTTGGACGTAGTTTGGTTTTGTTTCGATAAAAAATGGAATTTGAAAGTTCTTGAGATTCATAGGCTTGAATTCGATGTGATTTGAGGATTTTGGTGTTAGTCGAAGTGCTTTCATGATTGGAAAGAGGTTGAATAATGTTTTAGGATGCGTTGGTGCTTTTGGTTGAGGTCCCGGGGCCTCAGGTATGTTTCGGGTGAGTTTTGAGCGAGTACCAACACCCCGGAACTAAGAAAAATGGAGGGGGCAGCAGTGGAGGCGCGGACCGCTCCTTCTCGCGCTGGGCCCGCGGCCGCGGTCACTGAAGACTTGCAGCTCGTCGGTCCAACTTCGGAAGCTCATATCTTTTGATCTACAAAGAATTTGGGGTTGATTCTAAAATGAAAGTTGTATATCTTTGAATCTAGTTTGGAGAAACATATTATAATAGGTATTTGAAAATATGTACCAACAGTTATGGCTAAAATAGTGAAGCCTATCACCATAGTCAAATTCCTGCGCGGTGCGGCCATTTTTGCGCGGACCACTCTTTCGGGGTGTTGACCGCGATCATTTTTGTGCGGTCAACTGTGTTGGAATCCAAGGGATACTCTATAAATATGAGATTTTGGATTTTATTTGATATTTTGACCTATTGAGCTCGGATTTTGGCGATATTTTGAAGGTTTTTCAAAAAATTCATCGGGGTAAGTGTTTCTAACTCAGATTTGGTTAGAGTACCTGAATATACCATTGAATGCATCATTTAATTAGTGATTTGAGATGGAATTGTGAAGAACTAGGGCTTGGTTTTTTAAAATAAATTTTTAGGATTTGAAAGGCCATTTGAGCTCCGTTTTCGACAAACTTTATATGTACTGACTCGTGGTGAGACGAGGAATCAATTTTTAGATTTTTTTAAGAAGTGGGCCCGGGGCTCGGGTTATACCAACTTCGTGAATTTTAGTACTTTTCGAGTATTTTTGGTTGGGTTATATTTCTTTAGCCGATATTTATGTATTCGTTGTGGTTTTGACTAGATTCGGCACGCGTAGAGGAAGATTCAAAAGAAAAAGGCATTGCGGACCAGTCTACAGCCGGTTAGAGGCGAGTAGTTTGTATAGATGATTGCCTGAGGGATGGAAACCCCGATTTATCACATTGTGACGCTATGTTAGGGCGTGACTCGCACCCCATGGCAGGTGGGGGACTGTTTATGACTGAGGATTGCTACTTGGTCCATCCCGGACAAGAATTTTACTATATTAGCGATTGATACGCACCTTGTATTGATTATATCTGGGCTTCTTGCCATGTTTGGCGCCTTGTGCCAATCTGTAGCATCCGTCTAGGATGAATATCATTATGATAGCATGATTTGTATAATCATTGATCTCAGTCATGTGTTTAATCACTTATATGAAATGCTAAGTCACCACTTGTCCTGAAATTAAATAATTAAATGATATTCTTCTTAATAATTGAAAACTGTAAAATAAATTGAATCTATTATATGACTCATATGCATACTGCGGACTGAGCATAGATCGGGCTACACGTCGTAGCGATTATTATATGTTGATATTGAGGCCGAGAGACTGTTTTATGCCAATACCTGGCTGATATTGCGCTTGGGCTGTAGGAGACCCTCCGGAGTCTGTACACACCCCTAGTGAGCGCCGTCGACGTTAAATGGATCAGGTAGTACGCTGCAGCGGATCATGTGCATTGAATTGATGCATTATACTTGTCCGATATACTTGATATTATTCTGTTGTTAGTTCGTAAGTAAGGTGTCGGACCGTTCGTTTTAGCTTTACTTTGTGGCATTTTACAGATTTCTTATCTTCGGACATTTTATATGCTTATTACTCACTGAGTCGGTAGTAATCACCCCTACTCCCTGCACCTTGTGTGCAGATTCAGGTGTACCAGAGGCTTAGCTGAGCAGGTGTTGTCTCCAAAGAATATCAAAGTTGTTGAGGTAGTTGCTTGACGTTCGCAGGACCTGGATACTTTTCCTATTTTAGTTTTATATCTATATATAGATTTCCACACATGGGTATTTTCATTCAAAAATTATTATTCAGTTTGTTTTAGAGGCTCTAGACTCGTGACCCCAGATCTTATGGGAGTGTTTTATCAGATTTTGTATCTCTCCATATTATATTGAATATTGGATTTTCTATTCTAAAACTATTTAATTTTTTTCCTTAAAAGGTCGGTTTTGAGATTTGTTGTCGAATTGAGGGCGAGTTCTAGTCAGGCTTTCATAGCGTTATGGTTGGGCGCCATCACGGCTGGGTTTGGATCGTGATAGAGGTGTAGGTCTCATGTGGGTTGGTTTGAGCCGGGTGAGGCTAGACTATTGGGCACCTTATTTGGTTCAGGATGCTTTGGAGAAGGTTAAGATTATTTAGGATAGACTCCATACATCCCAGTCTAGATAGAAGAGTGACGCAGACTGGAAAGTTTGTGATGTTTCCTATATGGGTGGAGAGCGGGTTCTTCTTTGGGTTTTGCCTATGAAGGGCGTTATGAGATGTGGGAAGAAAAGGGAAGTTAAGTCCGAGATTTATTGGCCCTTTTAAGATATTGCGGCAAGTTGGAGAGGTTGCTTATGAGCTTGCCTTACCTCCCAGCTTGGCAGGAGTTCATCCGGTATTTCATGTATCGATGCTCCGGAGGTATCGCGGTGATCCGTCACGTGTTGGATTTTAGTTCTGTCCAGTTGGACAAGGATCTGTCGTATGTTAAGGAGCCAGTGGCAATATTGGACAGGCAGGTCAGAAAGCTGAGGTCAAAGAACATTGCATCGGTAAAGGTTCAGTAGCAGGGTTAGTCGGCCGAAGAGGCGATCTAGGAGACCGAACGGGATATGCGCAACCATTACTCTCTTCTTTTCACTACTTCAGGCGTGTCTTTTTGCTTGTTCGAGGACGAACGAATATTTAAGCGTAGGAGGATGTGATACCCGGCCGGTTGTCTTAATAATTAACGGCCCGATTCCCTATTAATCGTTTTCCCCAAGATTATTTCTGTTGATATGATTTGCTGGGATGTTCAGTTTTGAGTTTCAGAGAATTTTGGGACACTTAGTCCCTAAATGAGAGCATAAGAATCGAAAAGGTGACCGTAGTCAAAATAGTGTGAATACAACCTCAGAATGGAAATCTGATGGTTCTGTTAACTCTGTTAGGTGATTTTGGGGTTAGGAGCGTGACCGAATTGTATTTATGAGGTCCCTAGCTAATTTAGGCTTGAAATTCCGCAAGTTGAATTTTGGAAGTTTCTGGTTCAATAGTGAGATTTTGATCCAAGGTTCGGAATGGAATTTTGAGAGTTTCAGTAGTTTCGTTATGTCATTTGGGATATGTCTGTAAAATTTCAAGTCATTCAGAGGTGGTTTGGTTGCGTTTTTTATCAAAAACGTAATTCGTAAGATTTTTGAAAGCTTAGGCTTGGATCCAAGATGTTTTAATTGTTCTGATGATGTTTGAAGTGTTTTAAAGATTGGTACAAGTTTGAATAAGGTTTTAGGATATGTTGACGCCTTTGGTTGATATCTCGGGGGCCTCGGGATGAATTCAGATAGTTAACTGAGGAATTTTTGGAGTTGAGGTTGTGCAATAGTTGTTCTTCTGCAATTTTTGCAGCTGCGGTTTGGGAACCGCAGATGCGGAGCCGCAGATGCAGTGTAGAGACCGCAGAAGCGAAAGTTGGGATTTCTTTAGAAACCAAAGATGGGGCATATTTTCCGCAGAAGCGGGACCGCCGATTCGATATATTTTTCGCAGAAGCGGGACTGCAGATGCGACATTTGTTTCACAGAAGCGGGACCACAGATGCGGTCCCAAGACCTGGAAGAGGTCCCGGCTATTATCTCTGTGTTTAGCTGTATCTTTTTTCGTTGTTTGTTTGTCTCTGTTCTAGTTGTTGTTGTTCTTTCAATTCTATGTTATTTCTTACTATTGCACTTATTTATACTGTTTAATCCACACTGTTGACCCTTAGATCTTATTTGATCTCAGTAGGACCCGGACCTTCCTCGTCACTACCTGACCGATGTTAGGCTTGGCACTTACTGAGTACCGTTGTGGTGTACTCATGCCCTTCTGCGCATGTTTTTCATGTGTAGATCCAGGTACAACTTCTCAGGTCTACCATCCTTGAGGGAGGCGACTACTTAGATACTTCGAGGTATATCTTCCACGTCCGCAGACCGAGGAGCCCATTTCTATTCATGCGTTTTTTAGTATTTAGCCCTTCTATACTTTCTTTTGTTATTAGACAAATTCCGGAATTAGAGCTATGTAGTATTTCCCCTTTTTCTTAGCTTGTGATTCATGAGTTTCCGGGTCTTGGATTTAGATATTAGTTTTGAGATTTATATATGGTGTATGCCGAGTGACACATTTAAACACTATTATTGCTTTAATTATGTTTTTAAATCATTTTATTTCCGCAAGTTTGGTTATCTTCCGCAATTTAGGCTTACCTAGTCATAGAGACTAGGTGCCATTACGATGATTCATGGGGCAAACTGGGGTCGTGAAAAATTATCTAGCGTACGTTTGGAAAGCCACATGGTAATTAGAATAGGTGTAATTACTAGGGTAGTAATAACATATCCTAAAAAATATTATGCAATATATTTCATATGACGGCCTATTTGTTTGTCATAATGTAATTACAAGTATATTGTTTGATTGCACAAGTGTAATTACACATATTAAATTTTAAATAAAGTAATTATCAAAACGTGAAAGTAAATATAATAAATATATGTCTATAAATAATTTTTATAAGTTTAAATGATATTAGATTTGGCATTTAAGATGCATAGTTTTCTTGATATACCTTAATTAGTAACCATATATCTATAACTAATATTGTAAAAAATAATTGATATATATTTTCTAAATTAATAATATATAAAGTTAATTATAAAAACTAAAACATACGTTTAGTAGGAACAACATGGAATGCATATTTGATAAAATAAATTAATATTTATAAATCTAATACCATAACATTATTTAAATATTAGAGAAAACTAATTATTCAATTATAACTAAAAATGAACAACATACAATGTGAAATAACAAGCCAATACTACTAAAACAAGTAAATTAGAACCATAAATATAACATAATTTCAAAATCCCCCCAAAAAAATTAACATATATCAAATATAACGGTGTTACACTAAATAAAGAAAAAAAATATTGCCAGCAATTACATGGAATTACATGAAGTAAAGGTAAAGAAATAAAAGATAAATACCGTACAAAAAAATTTAAAATTAAATAAAAATAAAAATAAAAATAAATTGAAATATTAGAAATAAAAATTATATAGAAAATAAATTAAAATAAAACAAAAATGAAAGAAATTTAAAGCAACCTTGTATACACAGTGTAATTATCACCTTTCTCTTGAGAATTAGAGATTGTAATTACATGTCTCAAATTACATCAAATTTCATTCTTACTAAGTAATTACTTGGCCATACAAACATGCCAAACAATAAATTACACCCAAATCAATTATTAAGGGGTTTTCCAAATAGAGTCCTTAGTCGTTTGGTTGGAATATGATTTATACTGGTATAAGTTATGCCGGTATAAGTTATATTGAGATAAGTTATCCTGGGATTGTTGTTTGTACATTGTTTGATATGTTTTATTAAGAATGACAATTGCATAATTTCTAAGAAGAAGATATAAGTTATACCAGTGCTAATTACCCCACCTTCAATAAGGTATATGTTATTCTAGTGTTAAAATTAACATCGAGGTAACTTATACCTGATTTGCTAACCAATCAGAATATATACCTTCTTATGTCACATCAAATGAATTAATTATCAAAACCTAAAAGTTAATATAATAAATATATATATGTGTATAAATAATTTTTTATAAGTTTAAAAGATATTAGATTTGGTATTTAAGATGCATATTTTTTCTTGAATATAGAATAATTAGTAATCATATATTTATAATTAATATTGTAAAAATAATTGATAATTTTTTTAAATTAATAATATTTAAAGTTAATTATAAAAACTATTAACATACATTTTGTAAGAAAATCGTGGAATGAATAAATTAATATTTATAAATATAATATCATAATATTATTTAAATATTAGACAAAACTAATCTATCAATTTTAACTAAAAAATGAATAACATACAATGTGAAATAACAAGTCAATACTACTAAAACAAGTGAATTGGAACCATAAATATAGCATAATTTCAAAAAATAATTTCAAACATATATCAACTGTAACTGAGTTACGCTAAATAAATAAAAATAAATTCTAGCAATTACGTAAAATCACAAGAAATAAAGAAAAGAAATAAAAGATAAATAATTCACAAAGAAAAATATTTTTTAAAATTAAATGAAAAATAAAAAATAAAAAGAAATTGAAATAGTAAAAATAAAAAGTTATAAAGAAAATAAATTAAAGTTAAAATAATAAGGAAAGAAATTTAAAAGTAACCTTATAGTACATAGTGTAATTGCTACTAATTCTCACTTTTCTCTTGAGAATTGAAGAATGTAATTACGCCTTTCCATTTACACCAAATTTCATGCTTACAAAGTAATTACTTGGCAGACAAACATGTCAAACAATAAAATTACACTCAAATCAATTCTTAAATGGCTTTGCAAACAGACTCCAAAGTCGTTTGGTTGGAATATAATCTATACCGGTATAAGCTAAATCGGTATAAGTTATATTAGGATAAGTATGCTTGAATTAGTTATGCCGGGATTGTTGTTTCATTGTTTAGTATGTTGTATTAAGAATGATTATTGCATAATTTTTAAGAAGAATGTATAAGTTATACCGGTTAATTACCCCACCTTCTATAAGGTATAAGTTATCTTAGTGTTAAAATTAACATCGGAATAACTTATACCTGATTTTCTAATCTAACAGAATATTTAGGTGGTATTAAATTTTTATACCACCCTTATACATTCTTATACGTCATACCAAACGACCCCTAATGGATCGTTTGGTTGGAGTACGATTTATCTCGGTATAAATTATGTCGGTATAAGTTATATTGGAATAAGTTATATTGGGATAAGTTATGCTGGGATTGTTGTTTATTCATTGTTTGGTATGTTGTATTAAGAATGACAATTGCATAATTTCTAAGAAAAAAAATATAAGTTATACCGATACATTACCTCACCTTCTATAAAGTATAAGTTATTCCGATATTAAAATTAACATTGAAATAACTTATACCAAATTTGCTAACCAAATAAAATATTAAAGTAATATTATATTTTAATACCAATACCTTATACATTCTCATATCTTATGCTAAACGACCCCAAAAGGTTTAAATCCATAATACAAAGTTACAAACCCCGAAAAACCCTCCCATCATTTTGTACTCTCACACGTTCACACACAAACTCCCACTCTGTCACCATCCGGTACCTATTCCGGTTGCCGGTCACCTCCGGACCCACACATTGTGCACACGTGCCATTGCTCACCATCTACGTTCCTCATTGCACGTGCCACTTCGCATACCATCTCTATCTCTTTCTTTCTTTATGTGCTAGTGGTCTTATTAGTCTGTGTAGTGCAACAAATAAAAGCTAGAGAGAGAAACTCACAAACACTTTGTCAAAAATTCTTCTCAAAATCAAACCTGAAAAATCCCAGTTTTTGCTTCTTCCCTTTGAGCCCTTTTTCCTCCCTTTTTGTTTTTTTACGATTAATATACACATACAAAGTAGTAGTATAGTTTTTTTTTAACTTTGGTATCATCCAGTTATGAGAATCAGGAAGCGTTTTCCTCCTCCTTCAGAATCAGATCCCCAACTCAATAGGCCAGTAGTGGTGCAACAACTGAAACGTGACATAAATCCTTGCCCAGAAACCACAAAGAACGAATATTTACCGTCTGATCTTCCAAATCTAACTATTTCACAGCCGTCTGATCAACCGGCGGCCTCTATGGGCAAAGCAACGAGTTGGGTTTTCTTTGGTGGCAATAGTAATCAACAGAAAATGAAAGGAAAAGTGAGTTATTATTAGTTTTGTTGATAAAAGTATTGCTATTATTATCATATGCATCCTAAAATAAGCCTAATTATTTTATCGAGAATTGCACTGTCTTTCTTTCTGTCCTTTTGTTTTCTTTAAAATGGAGTTTTGCACCCAAAGAACGTAACTTTGCCCATGATGTATAGTGTTATCATTTTCTTATTATTATCTGTGGCTTTTTTGGATTTGATTTAATTTGCAGGATGT
This sequence comes from Nicotiana benthamiana, assembly GCA_034376525.1. NCBI lineage: Eukaryota > Viridiplantae > Streptophyta > Magnoliopsida > Solanales > Solanaceae > Nicotiana > Nicotiana benthamiana. The sequence goes on along the minus strand of CM067331.1, from coordinate 12,352,657 downwards.
GGAAGCTGAAGATGAGAAATTATGGAGAGAGAACGAGAAGAGTTTTGGTAGTAATGACAATGATAACAAGTAAGAATATAATGCATAAAAAAGAAAAGTTAAAAGATCCCTTTATTTCTTTCATGAATTCTTCTATGATAGTAAAAAAAAAAAGGTGAATAATACGAGGAACAAGAAATATTACTGTAACTGGAAAATACTGTTTAGGTTTGTTTTAGCTTTGGCTATTATATGTACCCACGATGCTTTCCTATCCAATGATTCAATTTCCCATCTCATCTAATCCATTTGTTTTTATGTAGTCATGCATTTTTTCCATCTTTTCTTTTCTTTTTCTATCCCCTATAAATTTTAACATGGTCCCCATTTATATTAAAACACATCACACGAAAAATTCTGATTGTTTCACTGTACACTTTCCTTTTGTAATTTGGGAATTCACGAACTTTTTCTGGATCTTCTTGTTCTTGCTTGTTCTCAGTAAGCAAAGCTTTTCAACAACTCCACAACTGGGTTCTTTGTTTCCACAGCCATCATCTTCACCTGATCTAGGTAAATCTTCAAAATTACTTACCCCTATGCCGCACGAACTCTCTAAAAATGCTACCACATCCACGTCGGATCCTCAAAAAATGCACTACTTTTAGAGGATCTGACATACATCCGACGACATATTTGAAGAGTCTGAGCAGCATAGTTTATCCCACAATAAAGATTAATGCTTCATCAAATGTATTTACTACTATTATTCTTCTTTTATGCTATGATATTGGACATGCATATGTATAGTAGATGGAAGACGGTGTAAAGGAGATAAAGTAATTCCATTCAAGAAGAGAAGAGGCAGCTACAACCACACAAGCAATAATAACACAATAGAGGCTAAGATGAAGTCAAAGACTAACAAGAAATGCCCACAAGAAAATGGTCAAAAGGAGATAGAGGGGGAAAATGGACTAATTACTAAAGAGGGTTTTGGTGTGAATAAGAAGAGCAAAAGAGGGAGTGTTATATTGGAGGGATCAAGGTGCAGTCGTGTAAATGGGAGAGGATGGAGATGTTGTCAACAAACCCTTGTGGGTTATTCATTATGTGAACATCATTTGGGAAAAGGAAGACTTAGAAGCATGACTAGTGTTCGAAATGCAACGAAGAAGAAACAAGAAGAGAAAGAGGAGAATCCTTTGTCAAATGATGATAATATGGAAGATAATTATTATGGTGAAGATGATAAGGAAAAACCATTAATGAAGAAGATGAAAAAGCTTGGAGTGGTGAAAGCTAGATCTCTAAGCAGTCTACTTGGTCAAACAGACAATGTAGCTGCAGCATTTGTAGTTGATAATATTAAGAAAGAGTAGCAAATGAAGACAATCGGATATCATTTCATTTACTCAAGAAGATATATGTTGTTTGATCCTCCAAATGTATTATCGCACTCGTGTCAAGTTCTTAAAAAATTATGCATTTTTGAAGGATACCGACAATGTGCCGAGATTTTTAGAAGATTCAAGCAACATAAATTGGAAGAGTTGGAAGTCACAGTTAAGCTTATTGTGTGTCTACAATTTGTGGTGTGTTTTTCTTTAAGACGGAGCTGAGGATGTTTGCATGAATTTTGTCCATTTGCTATCTTTTCTTCATTAATAAATCGCTCCGTTAATGTTCTCTTACTCTCTTTGGAGCTACTCTTGGGTACAGCTTAAGATTTATTTATGCAATTGCGACAAGCTAGCCACCACATTTGTGATTCCTTAATGTTGTTATAATAACAATAACTTTTTCATAAATAAAAGAAGGAAATGTGCACATACATAGTTGCTCACATGTGATGAATATTTTAATTGAGAGAAAACATAGCGACATACAACAACAACAACAATCCAGTATAATCCCACTTAGTGGGGTCTGGGGAGGGTAGTATGTACGCAGACCTTACCCCTACCCTTGGGTAGAGAGGCTGTTTCCAAATAGACCTCCGACATCCTTCTCTCCAAGAACTTCCCACCTTGCTCTTAGGAAGACTCGAACTCACAACCTCTCAGTTGGAAGTGGGGGTTGCTTACCATCAAAGCAACCCCTCTTGTCCCAGAATACATAGCGACATATATGGTCAATTTGATTCGTGGACAATTCCACTCAAGTTCTTGAAGTACTCTTTTGTATATATTTTGACATTTCAAACTTTCAAAGACAAAAAATATATATTTTTTGTAATACTAATTCTTAAGTTTATGTGTCTTTTGAAAAAAAAAAATCAGGTGCACATTATGTAAAATACTTTTCTTAATATTACTTCGAGATGTTGACGATAATCTAATCCTCGATTATGATTGTGCTAATGTAATGTTTGTTCTTCGTGCATGAAGTATACGTCTTGCAATGGAATCTTGTTATGTATAAGATTAGTTCCATACAGGCCGTATGCAGGTATTTTCGTAAGCGGTGTCGAAATTTATAGAAGAACTGGAATATTACTTTGATTATCATCAGAGACGTATCTAAAGTGTACTTTATGGGTTCTCGGGCACCCAATAACTTTTGCATAGACACTGTATTTTTGTTAAAGCTATTACGAAATATCTAACGATAAACCCATTTGAGATTGCTACAGGAACCTATAAACTTTAAATTTTGGATCCGCCTCTGATTATCATACTTTTATACAAGAAATAACCTTAGTTTTTTGGTTTTGTTGAGTCTTAAGTTAAAAAAAGTTTGAGTTCAATTCTAATTCATCACAATTTTTATCTACAAAGGCTCTCTCAAATATTTACAAAAAAAAAATATGCTAGTTGAGGTTTGAACCTTTGAACTCTTTGAGCAAAATCAACACACCAACAATTTATGTCAAGTGGTGTTATTTTTTCTTACTTATCGTTTCCATATAGTATTAATACATTTATTAGTAAAATTTTGTGACGAAGCGGTGTTACATGAGACACTGCTTGAAGAAGCGTGCATCCGTCCCAGGTTCCATATATAAAACAGCAAATATGTACCTCCTCGATCTAACTTCATGCATCAAGATTATTACCTGCTTCATATTCTTATGTGGACTTTCAACGTTAGACCACTAAGGATTCTGGGTTGGTCAATAGTATTGTTGGAAGAGGATTGTTATTAATATTTGGAGGGAGGCTTTTAGGCTAAGCGAATTCTGGAAGAGTAGAAAGATTTTGGAGAAGAGAAACTTTTATTACTCAAACTTGTTTTTGATTTTTTTGGCTTGATATGTTGTGTGTTGTGTGTTATACAAATGCCAAATGCCATCCCACATTTATAGGGGAGGCTTGCCAAGCTCTAGAGTGTCTAGAGAGTTCTACCATTTCCTAGCTATGTACATGTGCTAGAATTCTATGGAGAATTCTAGAGTATTTCCAAGCTCAAATGGACTAGAGTTCTCTAGAACGTTCCGGAATCTAGAGTTGCCTAGAATGTTCCGGAATTGGGCTATTTATTTTTCATAATTTCTTAAGTCAAATAATTATAACAAAATCAAGTTTATTTTATTTTCAACACCCCCCCTTAAACTTGATTTGTCATTCCAAGCAGACTTCTTAACTTGATGAAGTCCTCTTGCTTGAGTGGCTTGGTGAAGATATCCGCAACTTGGTCTTTGGACTTCACGTACTCTACTTGTACATCCTTTCTTGTGATGCACTCTCTTATGTAGTGATAGCGTGTGTCAATATGCTTGCTTCGATCATGGAACACCGGATTTTTTGCCAACGCCAACGTCGACTTATTATCCACGCATATTGTAGTTGGGCCATCCCAGCTCCATTAGCAAACTTCACATCCAGATTGCATGACATACACAGGAGGTAGCGGCAACGTACTCAGCTTCACATGTGGATAGAGTGACAATTGGTTGTTTCTTGGACATCCAAGTGAAGGCGGTGTCTCCCATGAAGAACACGAAGCCCGTGGTACTTTTTCTATCATCAATGTCTCCGGCCCGATCGCTATCGCTATAACCAACCAGCTTATAATCATGAGAAGTTGAATAGAACAAGCCAAAGTTGATTGTACCTTTGAGGTAGCGGAGAATTCTTCTTGCAGCCTTCAAGTGTGTAGTAGTTGGATTCTCCATGTAGCGACTTATGAGGCCGGTGGCGTAGAGAATGTCGGGTCTCGTGCAAGTCAAATATCGTAAGCTCCCAACTAAGCTCTTGAACATCGTCGTGTCCACTTTCTCAGCTTCATCATGCTTCGACAACTTGATCCCGCACTCCACCGGTGTGTTGACTGGGTTGCAATCATCCATCTTGAACTTCTTTAGGATCTCCTTCGCATAGCCCTCCTGTGAGATTAAAATTCCATCCTCAAGTTGTTTGACTTCAATGCCAAGATAGTACGCCATAAGCCCAATGTCGGTCATCTCGAACTCTTTAGCCATCGCTTGTTTGAACTCATCGATCATCCTTTGGTTATTTCCTGCAAAGATTAAATCATCCACGTACAAGCAAACGATCAAGATATCTCCATCTTTCATCTTGGCATAGAGCGCATGCTCATGTGGGCATTTGGCGAAGTCATTTTCTTGCAAGTACTTGTCGATCCTACTGTTCCACGCCCTTGGTGCTTGCTTTAGTCCATATAACGCCTTCTTCAATCTTAAGACTTTGTCTTCCTGCGTCTTCACCTCATAGCCTATAGGTTGTCGGATGTAAACTTCTTCCTCAAGGACTCCATTCAAGAACGCCGACTTTACATCCATTTGGTGTATCTTCCATTTATTTTGAGCTGCCATAGAAATGATTAGTCTTACAGTTTCTAAACGGGCTACAGGGGCAAATACCTTGTCATAGTCGATGCCGGCTCTTTGACTGTATCCTTTTGCAACAAGCCTCGCCTTGTATCTTTCGATTTCTCCCTTGCAGTTTTTCTTTGCCTTGTACACCTACTTGACGTCGATCGCCTTTTTCCCTTTTGGAAGTGAAGTCAGCTCCCAGGTGTCGTTCTTTTCGATGGACTGTATCTCCTCATCCATTGCATCTCGCCATTTCTTACTTTGTACGGCTTCTTCAAAGGTAACTGGTTCACAATCAGCAAATAGACAAAGAAGAGTTAGGTCCTCTAACCTTTTAGTGTCTTCATAAATGTCTTCCAAACTCCTTGCGCGTTCCTCGCTCCTTTCATTCAGAAACGATGGTGGCGAGTCATCTTGAACTGCTGTTGGCGAGGTAGGTGGAGTAGTTAGCTCTCGATGGGCATCCTCTACTGTAGATCTTTGTTCTTCTTCTTCGGTTGGAATAATGGAACTAAAGTCCTCGAGAGAACCAAAATTCCATTCTCCTTCTTCATCAAACTCCACGTCCCGACTTATCACAAGCTTGTTAGTATCTGGATTATATAATTTGTAGCCTTTGGAGTTGGAATCATACCCGATAAAGATGAACGCCTTACTTTTGTCATCGAGCTTGCTCCGTGTCTCGTCAGGTACATGTGCGTATTCTTTGCTTCCAAAGACTCTTAGATGGGAGATTCCTGGCTTCCTTCCACTCCAAGCTTCTTGTGGTGTCTTTCCCCACACGCTCCTTGTTGGTGATCGGTTGAGTAGGTAGACTGCACACGCTACTGCTTCGGCCCAGAATTCCTTTGGTAGCTTCTTGCTCTTTAGCATACTCCGCGCCATGTCTAGAATTGTCCGGTTCTTCCTTTCCGCCACTCCATTTTGTTGGGGGGACCTTGGTACCGTTAGTGGACGCCTTATTCCATGCTCCTCGCAAAAATTCTGGAACTCTCTAGAAGTGAACTCGCCTCCACGATCGGATCTCATGGCCTTTATGTGTAGTCCACTTTCTTTCTCCACTGCCGCTTTGAATTTCTTGAATACTTCAAATGCCTCCGATTTTTGCTTCAAGAAATACACCCATGTCTTTCTAGAAAAATCATCAATAAATAGAAGGAAATAGTTGCTTTTACCGAGGGAGCTTGGCTTGATCGGACCACATATGTCGGTATGTATGAGCTCCAATGGCTTTTGGGCTCTCGAGCTTGACTCCTTTGGAAAACTCTTCCGAAATTGCTTTCCAAGTAGGCATCCTTCGCATAATTGATCGGGGTGTCTAATGGATGGTAGTCCTCGCACCATGTCCTTTTTGGATAGTAGCTCCAAGCCTCCAAAATTCAAGTGCCCAAATCGAAGATGCCAAAGCCAAGATACATCTTTGTAGCAAGCTTTAAGACACTTTGCAACATCATTTTGAATGTTCAACAAGAACATTCTATTTTTGGACATAGGCACCTTAGTGATTAAATTATTTTTATTATCTCTTATGGAAAGACTATGATCTTTCATGTGAATGTCATAGCCCTTCTCTAAGAGTTGCCCCAAACTCAATATATTATTTTTCATGTTGGGCACATAGTAGACATTTGAGATAAATTGGCGATTTCCATTCTTCAAGCGGATTAGGATGTTACCTTTGCCTTTCACTGGTATTTTGGATTCATCACCAAAAGAAACATTACCACTCACCGATTCGTCGAGCTCCACGAACATGCTCCTCTTTCCACACATATGGTTGCTCGCCCCGGTGTCAAGGTACCAAGTGTTGTCTTGTCTCCCTTCTTCTCCTTTGTATGCTAGAAGTAGGGTCACGTTTTTTTGGCCCTTATCCTCCACAAGGTTGGCGGTCTCTTCGACTTTGGTTTGAGACCCTCTACATTGTGAAGCATAGTGTCCATATTTTTGACAAGAATAACATTTGATTTGCGATTTATCGTACCTTGCACCTTGGTTGCCTCTCCCACGACTTGGGTATTCTCTTCTTTCTTCATTGATGTTGAAACCTCCTCGTCCACGTCCATGGCCTCGACCTCGTCCACGACCACGACCTCTTCCATATTGACCTCGTCCATTTCCGATATTTTCTTCCTTATCTTTTATTTGCATCTTGAATAATTGCTCCACTATATCTTGTTTTTTCTTATGCTTTTCTTCATATGCTTGTAAGGATCCCATTAATTGATCAATTGACATCTCCTCCAAATTTTTAGTTTCTTCAATTGTTATGACAATATGCTCGAATTTGGAAGTTAATGACCGGAGTATCTTCTCAATAATTCTAACATCTTCCAATTTTTCACCATTTCTTTTCATTTGATTTGAAACCACCAAAACTCTTGAAAAATAGTCGGAAATGGACTCCCCTTCTTTCATATGTAAAGACTCAAATTCTCCTCTTAAAGTTTGGAGACGTACCTTCTTTACTTGCTCGGCACCTTTGCAAGACGTTTGGAGTTTCTCCCACGCTTCCTTAGCAGTGGTTGCACTTGAGATCTTCTCGAACCCATCATCATCCAATGCTTGGTAGATGAGGTAGAGAGCTTTCTTGTCTCTCTTTCTTGAATCCTTCACACCATCCTTTTGAGTTTGGGATAATGTAGATTCATCTAGGGGCTCATTGTAGCCTTTCTCTACAATATCCCAAACATCATGTGCACCTAGGAGAGCCTTCATCTTGATACTCCAATTATCATAGTAGCTCTTGTTGAGCATAGGAACTTGGAAGGATGCAACACCATTTGTCATGATTTTAGAAATTTTTTGGTTAGAATCTTGTGGCTCTGATACCACTTTGTTGGAAGAGGATTGCTATTAATATTTGGAGGGAGGCTTTTAGGCTAAGGGAATTCTAGAAGAGTAGAAAGATTTTGGAGAAGAGAAACTTTTATTACTCAAACTTGTTTTTGATTTTTTTGGCTTGATATGTTGTGTGTTGTGTGTTATACAAATGCCAAATGCCATCCCACATTTATAGGGGAGGATTGCCAAGCTCTAGAGTGTCTAGAGAGTTCTACCATTTCCTAGCTATGTACATGTGCTAGAATTCTATGGAGAATTCTAGAGTATTTCCAAGCTCAAATGGACTAGAGTTCTCTAGAACGTTCCGGAATCTAGAATTGCCTAGAATGTTCCGGAATTGGGCTATTTATTTTTCATAATTTCTTAAGCCCAAATAATTATAACAAAATCAAGTTTATTTTATTTTCAACAAGTATCCCTTCATCATTAACTAAAGTTTTTGAATTCGAGTCTTGAATAAGGAATTTTTTCTTTTGGTAAGGAGCAATTTTCCCTTTAATTGACTTTACAAGGCTTCAAATTAGTTGAGACCCCAATAGAAGTGATGAACATTGGATGGAAAATAAAAAATTAATGGACTCTTAATGCTAGGGAATTTGTTCCTTTGAAATAGTGTAGCAACGAAAGAGCATGTTCTTAATTAACTCAATTGCAAGTCATGTCCCACAATCAAAAAACTTCATTTTTCTTTGTCTCCACTCTCAACCTGCCTTGGATGGAAATGAGGCAAGTGCTATTTCAATTTTGTGTGAGACTTTCTTGTAGCCTTCGTTCTTAAACAATGAGTATGTCAAATTATTTAACTAAATCTTTTGTAGTGATCTAATGGCAATGGCACAACAGGCCTATTCAGTATGTAATTAAAAGGTTCATACTTCATAGTTGGACTTGGGACGAAGTGTTGTATCGTTCTTTTTCTTGGTGATGTGTTCCTGACCTTAATTAGTGAAGTCGTGTCTCAAGCATTTTGAAAAAAACTAAAAATAATTGGAGCTCTCAAAGAAAGTATAAACTCGAGTACTTGAGATATTAGATTTCATCAATGTCACAGTCAACTATTAGCATTTTCATCTACTTCGTCCGAGTCAAGAAAAACAAAATCAGACTCGCGCGTATTAAGGGACGTGTTATAGAAAATAAAAGGTGTAAATTATATTTCTAACTTAAATTTTTAGATCACGCACACCAAATTGATATTCCCTTTGTATAGAGATTCTCTAATTATTAGTTTATGAAGGAAAAAAAAAAGTGTACTGGTCGTCAACAACGTCTTCTCTAAGAGCTCACCAACGTTGAAATAATCAATTTGACGAAAGACCAACTCTACAGAATGACAATATGTTTCTTTTAGACCTAGTTCTTTCGTTTCCATTAGATATTTTGTCGAGTCAAATGTTCTTGTGTGTTCTCCTAATAGATTGGGATGATATAAAGTACTTCCCGTTCTAATTTATGTGAACTTGTTTTATTGGGCATGAACTTTAAGAAAAAATAAATTTTTTTGAAATTTGCGGTTCTAAACAATTCAAAAAGGGGTCCAGAGTAATATGTTGCAACGATTTTCAGTACTCTATTGCAACGGATATTATAGCATATTGGAATTAATAGGGGATGCTCTTTTTATTTGCTAGCTCTATTGGAACGGTTATATTCTTTATTGCAACAAATTATAATTTCATATATTTATGAAAGCAAAATTATAAATAGTTTCATGTTCTATGAAATTGTTTACACCATATCCAACTAGAATTAATCATGTACGGAAAAAAATATGGATACAATGTTTGGTCAAACAATTCAAAAGTCAAAATAGATGAGTTTGCATACAAAAAGTTGTAAACTAAAATATCCTTAAACATAATAACAAAGCCTAACAACACTCAAGTACGGTCTAAGTCGTCAATATTTTCATCCGCAATCACTGCACCTACAAAATATAATGAGAAATAATTAAATAACATTTTTAGGATAATTGAATCAAAGTAATTGAATGACTAATTTGACAATAACTTGAAAATTTTCATTCTATAAAATCTTAATTTTTTCGGCAGAGCTTCCTTTGTAAAAGCTTTATAAATATGACTATCCCAAAATTTTAAACTGCTCAAAACATCATTTTCAAATACAACTATGCAAAACCAACAAAGAACAGAACCTCACATTGTATGCCAATTACACCAAGCACTATGCAAATCAACAAAGAAGAGAACCATACAACAAATACAACTATGCTATCATTAGCGTATCAAAAAAAATCTGAAGTGCATGCAAAAATGCAGGTCATCAGGAAAGGTAGTGATATCACATTAGTTGGTTGGGGAGCTCAGCTATCTACTATGGAGCAGGTATGCATTGAAGCTGCAAAGGTGAATACTAGTTTCTAATAGATCTGTTATAATATGTTGCCTTGAATGTCCATGTATCATATCTATCAGTTAATTTTTCAGCTGTACCTCTTATGTACTTTTGATTACTTATCAGCTTCTAAGTACGTATATTCTATAGGAAGGGATCTCATGCGAAATGATAGGCCTTATAACTTTAATACCATGGGACAAGGAAACAGTAGAGGCTTCTGTCAAAAAGACAGGAAGGCTTTTGGTGAGTATTCTAATCAATGCTTTATGGAATTGAAGAGTTAATCTCAATAACAACAACAACAACCCAGTATAATCCCATTTAGTGAGGTCTGGGGAGCTAGTGTGTACGCAGACCTTACCCCTACCTTGGATAGAGAGGCTGTTTCCAAATAGAGCCCCCATCAAAGTTATGTTATTTAGGCATATTAGAGAAAAGGTTCAGTATCGGAACCAAACTCTTCTTCATCAGTAGTAGTTGGATGAAATGAAAAAGAGCAAAATCACACTGGCCCGGACATTGTTGGAGTAGTGCCAACTCCTAAATCAAACTCATGCACGGATAAACTCATGCCCGGACTTTCAGTATATCTGCTTTTACGATATGTTGACGACCATATCGACAACACAACAACTTTTAACATATCTGCTTTTACGATATGCCGACGACCATACGAAAATACAACAAGCTTAAGCATATCTTTTTTACGATATGTCGACGACCATACGACAACACAACAACTTTCAGCATATCTGCTTTTACGATATGTCGACGACCATACAATAACACAACAAGTTTCAGAAATATCTGCTTTTACGATATGCCAATGACCATACGACAACATAATAAGTACAGACCAGTGTTTCGGCGCTTTTTGGGCAGAATTTTTCTGGAAAACAATTTGCCAGCATTTCGGTGCTTTTTGGACATTTAGAAAGAAAAAGAAGAAGAAGAAGAATACATAAAAAGTTCCTTAAACTGAGAAGCTGGAACATCTCCAGGGATATTTTTCAATGACAACACAACAACTTTCAGCATATCTGCTTTTACGATATGTCGACGACCATACAATAACACAACAAGTTTCAGAAATATCTGCTTTTACGATATGTCAATGACCATACGACAACATAATAAGTACAGACCAGTGTTTCGGCGCTTTTTGGGCAGAATTTTTCTGGAAAAAAATTTGCCAGCATTTCGGTGCTTTTTGGACATTTAGAAAGAAAAAGAAGAAGAAGAAGAATACATAAAAAGTTCCTTAAACTGAGAAGCTGGAACATCTCCAGGGATATTTTTCAATCGAGCTTCATCATTGTGATAGGAGTCAAAGTGATCATTTTTCAATCTATTCTTGAGTTTTCTCCAGGCAGCTTGCACTGATTCCAAAGTATATCTTTTCCAACTTCAGGAATATCATACTTAGCCTACAATTAATGTCAAATCTGTTAGTGCAGAAGATATGAGATTTTCAACCAAATACTGAAAATTAAGAAGTTCAGACCTTTGTATATTCCCATATATCCTCTTTTGTGTCCATCATCCTCCAATCCAAAATATCAAGAGGACTTAGAGTCGCATTCCTTGCCAATGTGCCGAGGAAGCTTCCAAACTCCGTCACAACTTTATCACTAGGACCAACGGGTTGATTTAAGTGGTTAAGTAAAATCACTTCACGCTCCTGGCGTCCATGTACATTTTTCATCTTTGTTCTACCTTTTTTTCTTGGTTGAATAGAAGGGCCTACAATTATATGAACAAGAAAAAACACCAAATCAAGATTGTTGATACATTATATATGACTACATTAGGATGTAAATTTTTCAGATAAAATCTATAAGTTCTTACATTGTTCTTCAGATTGTTCATCTACAGTAGGAATTTTAGAATCCAACTCAACTTGTTCATCCACTTGTTCATCTATTACTTGTGTGGCAGGAGTGGTTGATCTAGTTTGTACATGAGCTGCCACTCCTGAATATTGTGGCAGTAGTAGATTCTCTTCAATGATATTTGGATGCTCTTTATTTGATTGTTTAGCATGAACAACATATTTGCAGCAGTGGTTGATCTAGTTTGTACATGGGCTACTACTCCTCGATATTGTGGCAGATTCTCTTCAATAATATTCAAAAGATCTTTCATTGATTTTCTAGCAGGAACACCATATTTTTGGCAAACCGAACTCCTTATTTGAGACAAGAGGGGTTGCTCTGATGGTAAGCAACCCCCACTTCCAACCGAGAGGTTGTGAGTTCGAGTCTCCCCAAGAGCAAGGTGGGAAGTTCTTGGAGGGAAGGATGCCGGGGGTCTATTTGGAAACAGCCTCTCTACCCAAGGGTAGGGGTAAGGTCTGCGTACATACTACCCTCCCCAGACCCCACTAAGTGGATTATACTGGGTTGTTGTTGTTGTTGTTTGAACTCCTTATTTGATTTACCAAAGATGCTATTTTTCTTGGTTTTGCGTATGTCGCACTTGTCTTTCTTTCGGGATTTGAAGGTCTTTCTTTACTCATGTCTGTCAGAATCTGATGAAGAATACAAAAATAAATTATCTCTAACAGTTATACAAATTCTAAGAGTTGATCTTAGAAAGCTGAAATCTACCTGATTTACATATTATACTAAACTGTGTGACTGATGCTAAGGTTAAAAGAACGATCCACATCTCTGAGACAACCACAACCTGGCATAAACACACACACATCATACTTTCAGCAAAAGCTGCTACCACTATCTGCCCAATAGTATAAGCAGTATGATCATACTTCAAATTATAAATTTATGCTTTTTGATGTTGAACAGAATATAATACCTTCAACTTATAGATAAAGTGAACCACGAACTCATCATTTTTGCTTAATGTGCTGACTGAAATAAGCAAAAGGGATAAACAGTACTTGAGGATACATTTTAAATGGTATCATTTCACTGGACGAAATTTTATCAGGTTCTTAATCCAAGTCTGTGAGATGTTTTTTGTGAATAATATATATGCAGGCTACATACTTTTTATTTTCAGTGACTGATCGAGAGTGAGACAGGTACATAATCTAGAACAAGTACATGTTGACTAAATCACTAAAATTAAATATTGTACTCATGCAACAGGTTGCTGGCTAGAACATTATTGAAGATAAAGATTAGGGGTCCCATTACACAACTTATTCAAGGATACAAAGATGGAAATTTTATACAGAAACGTATTAGCTCTGCTTCATTCATGGGATTCATGAAATCAATGATCGGACTATAGAGGAGTTACTACAATAGAACAAAGAGGTATTAGAAGATAACTTTAGAGAACCTGTTATCAGCCAGATGTGCTATGCTTTCCGGTAATTCAGGTTATCGACAGATATAGTGTGGACATATCTTTCGGATGGATTGGTCCTGTTTGATGAAGGATTAATTTCTTGAAGCCGGTGCAATGGGATAACTACATGTAGATTTCATGGAAAAAGTGTTAAATGTTAGTATAAATAATGATTCGTAAACGTAATAACATCAGTCGTTTGATTTTCGTCTATAATGGTTGCTACATACATTTCAGGAACGATTAAAAACGGGCATAAAAAACTTACCTAGCAAAAACCATTGGTGTTGTATTTAGCCGTTAGGGATTTGGAGAGACGATCTGATTTGAGGGAAGATTATCGCCGGTGTCCAGAGTGAAAGAGAGAATGGGATTATGGGGTAAGAGAAGGGGATTTAATTTGGGGTATCTGATTGAGCTTAGGATGTATCCATAATATGTTAGTAGGGGAAGAGTGTGAGAATTTTTTAACCTAATATTTATATAATTATATTAAAATTAGTTAAAGTTAAAAATAATAAAATATGGGTTATTTAATTTGGGCAGGGTTTGGCGAAATTGAGGAGGGAAAATATGGAGGGACACGCGCAGAATATCAGTAAAACTGTTCCATTAATAGTTTTATTGGAACGGTTTATAGAATCGTTGCTATAAAAATGTTCTATGGTAACGGTTTTGTTACAACTTCAACGGTTTTATAGTTGTAGTGTGCCAATATCACCTAAAATCTATTGGAAGAGTTGTAAGCATTACAATATGGTGTCTATAGAAATGGTTTAAGAAACGTTCCATAAATAACTGTTCCCATAGGGCCATTTTCTAGTAGTGGTTGTCGCTAGCTCCTCCTTCCTATTTAGGCTTCAACTCTATTTTTCTCAGTTATTTTGTCTTTTCTGAAAACTGGTTATTTAATCACCTCAATCATACATTACTATCTCCACCATATTCTTTATCATTATAGGGCCGAGGCAGGGGTTGAGCTAGATGCTCCGTAACGGGTTCGGTCGAACTTGGCCAGAGACTTTTGTTCAAACACTGTATTTGTGTTAATATATTCATTAAATATATATAAATATCAAATTAATAACTCACTTATTACTATTTGAAATCGTCGTTCTAAATTCCAGAACGACATAACCCATAAATGAAATCTTGGCTCCGCCTCTCGGGCCGGAATGTCACGTCAACCTCTTCCCTAGCTACTTTTCTGCGATTTAGCGACCAAATTGTATGGGTCAGAATTCGAACCCTTGGTAATTAATGAAATAAATAATACCTTAAGATTATTCTTGGTTAATAAGTTGTATGACAACTTATTAATCACGATACCTGATAGTCATCCGGCTCGATCAACAAGGCCATGGCCCATCCGCCATCATAAGGACGGAACCTCAACGTGGTCATGGACATTCATCGCCAACTCATACAGCTTACAGATATAAATTCTAAGAGAAGTAACCCTAAAAGGGGGCTTCTTCTTTTCATCACTATTCCCAAGAAAAGGGGAACACCATTGTAAGGCTCTTAACCTCTCCATAGAGAGGCAAACCACATATTAAAGTATATGATAACTTTGAGCTAAATAATTTGGCGCCGCCTGTGGGGATTTCATAGCAGAATCGCGTAGTTCTTCCTCGGACCAAAAGGAAAGAAACGCCAAAGAACAACCCAGCGCAAACAAGCTAAAGCGGTATATCGGACAAAGGGAACTCGAAGATCCCGAATCGAGACCCAGCTCATGTATCACTCCTCTCTCTGATAGTGCGAGCAAGAAGGAGGAGCGCCCCTCGAGGGAGAATCTCTATAAGGTATCTCCCACATTCCTGATACGAGATCTAGCCGGAAATCAGCATGAAGATATCTCGAACCGAGAGTCACCTCAAGCCAGCCTACATACTCGATGAGAAAGATAGTTCGTGAGCTGCTCAAGATCTCCAACCAAAACCTAGCGTCAGCTCTCAAACACTAACATAACAAGATTCAGGCTATGCGCCTTTGCCATCAAAAATTACAAGTTCAACTACAAGTTGAACAGGGACTCAGGCTATACGCCTTCGCCATAAAAAAAATACAAGTTCAACTACAACTTGAACTGGGACTCAAGCTATATGCCTTCGCCATAAAAAATTACAAGTTCAACTACAAGTTGAGCTGAGACTCAGGCTATGCGCCTTCAGATATAAAATTAAAAGTTCAACTACAAGTTGAACTGGGACTCAGGCTATCCGTCTTCGCCATAAAAAATTACAAGTTCAACTGCAAGTTGAACTGGGACTCAGACTATGCACCTTCTCCATAAAAAATTACAAGTTCAACTACAAGTTGAACTGGGACTCATGCTATGCGCCTTAGCCATAAAAAATTACAAGTTCAATTACAAGTTGAACTGGGACTCAGGCTATGCGCCTTCACCATCAAAAATTACAAGTTCAACTATAAATTGAACTGGGACTCAGCTATGCGTCTTCTCCATCAAAAATTACAAATTCAACAACAAGTTAAACTGGGACTCAGGCTATGCGCCTTCGCCATAAAAAATTACAAGTTCAACTACAAGTTGAACTGGACTCAGGCTATGTGCCTTCGCCATCAAAAAATACAAGTTCAACTACAAGTTGAACAGGGACTCAGGCTATGCGCCTCCGCCATAAAAAATAAAAATTTCAACTACAAGTTGAACTAGGACTTAGATTATGCACCTTCGCATTCAAAAATAAAAAGTTCAACTACAAGTTGAACTGGGACTCAAGCTATGAGCCTTCACAATCAAAAATTACAAGTTCAACTACAAATTGAACTGGGACTCAGGTTATGCGCCTTCGCCATCAAAAATAAAAAGTTCAACTACAAGTTGAACTGGGGCAGGCTTTGTGCCTTCGCCATCAAAAATAAAAGGTTCAACTACAAGTTGAACTTGGACTCAGTCTATGCGCCTTCGCCATCAAAATTACAAATTTAACTACAATTTGAACTGGGACTCAGGCTATGCACCTCCGCCATCAAAAATAAAAAGTTTAACTACAAATTGAATTGGGACTCAGGCTATGGGCCTTAGCCTTAAAAAATAAGAAGTTCAACTACAAGTTGAACTGGGTCTCAGGCTATGCGCCTTCGCCATCAAAAATAAATTTCAACTACAAGTTGAACTGTGACTCAGGTTATGCACCTTCTCCATCAAAAATAAAAAGTTCAACTACAAGTTTAACTAGAAATAAGGTATGCGCCTTCGCCATCAAAAATTAAAAGTTCAACTACAAGTTGAACTGGAACTCATGCTATGCGCCTTTGCCATCAAAAATATAAAGTTCAACTTCAAGTTGAACTGGGACTCAGGCTATACGCCTTCACCATAAAAAATTACAAGTTCAACTACATGTTGAACTAGGACTCATGCTATGCGCCTTCGCAATCAAATATTACAAGTTCAACTACAAGTTGAATTGAGACTCAAGCTTTGCGCCTCCGCCATCAAAAATAAGAATTTCAACTAAAAGTTAAACTGGGACTCAGGCTATGCGCCTTCGCCATAAAAAATAAATAGTTCAACTACAAGTTGAACTGGGACTCAGGCTATGCGCCATCGCCATCAAAAATAAAAAGTTCAACTACAAGTTGAACTGGGACTCAGGCTATGTGCCTTCGCCATAAAAAATAAAAAGTTCAACTTCAAGTTGAACTGGGACTCAGGTTATGCGTCTTCGCCATCAAAAATTATAAGTTCAACTACAAGTTGAACTGGGAATCAACCTATGCGCCAACGCCATCAAAAATAAAAAATTAAACTGTAGACTCAGACTATGCGCCTTCGCAATAAAAAATTACAAGTTCAATTACGAGTTGAACTGGGACTCAGGCTATGCGCCTTCGCAATAAAAAACTACAAGTTCAACTACAAGTTGAACTGGGACTCAGGCTATGCGCCTTCGCCATCAAAATTATATGTTCAACTACAGGTTGAACTGGAACCCCGGCTATGTGCCTTCTCTATCAAAAATAAAACATTCAACTACAAGTTGAACCAAGACTCATCCCACGCACCTTCACCAACAAATCTAAAGAGTTCGACCTCACTCGAGCCATGAGGCTTGACGCCTTTGCCTTGAATCTAACAACTCAAGCCAAACGCCTTCCTCATCGAACTCGGCAAAACCGGTCCTACAGCAAATAGAGGCGCCGGTCAAGCACCCTCGCAATTCAAGTAAGTACTCCCAACTCAAACTACGATTGGGGCCACATAAAGTTCGGCACCGATCAAATTACAAGGCTGCATTTTTACCATCACGGCTGGTAGTTCGAACGCGCCCAAACTGGGACTAAGGCTAAATACTGCTATCGCCAAGTAACGGCTATAAATCGCTCACACCGAGTCGAAGAAGAAAGATCGGTAACAATAAAAAATCAACACGCCTACCAGAGTCACACTTTAAGGAAAATCACCCCTTCAACACATGTAATAGAAAAACTACTGGAAAAAAGGGAAGACACAAAATAAGCACAAGACAAGCAATGAAAAAAGTAAGCTTATATATATTTATAAAACCATGTGCGGGCAACGCTTGCTTACACTCAGGCAGGGCCGATCAGTACAAAGAAAAGGAAAAAAAATCTAAATATATCCAAACGCCAAATGGCGAACAGAATAAAAAAATACATCAAAGCTTTTCACTCGGCGTCACCCACACTACCATCAGCACCATCATCAGGCCCCAGCGTCGCTGGGTCAAAACCACAGTCAATACGGGCTTCACGAGCCCTTTCATGGGATGCCTCAAAATCAGCTTCAGGCATGATGCCAGCCTCCCACAAGTTCTTATATACATCACATTGGGCCTCGGCAAACGTCCAGAACTTACGGACCTGGTTGGAAGAGCCGACCTGGTCCTTAGGCATTGATTCTACCTCTCCAAGGTCTGTGATCCAATCCGCCATGGCTTGGGCATCCCGCTCATAGGCACTAATGCGATCCTCTAGCCCCGCCTCTCTTGAGGCCGCAGCAGCTCTCTACATGGCCTTCACCCTCTCATGGATGCAGATCGCCGCCTCCAACACCCCAGCCCTCGATGAGGCATCCCTTGGTTGTAGCCTTAAAGAGACAACTTCATTTTCCAATGCTACCACCTTCCTGTTTAAGGTTACAGAGGCCTCCGCCGCCATAGCCTAATTTTGGCGCTCCCTCTCAGCTGCAACCTTCCTTTCGACCTCAATCTCCTCGTCTTTCTGACGAAGATGATCCTTGAGGGCACGTATCCTATCAAGTGTCTACTGCATTTGAAGCTCTCGCCTCGCCAGATCCTCGACAAGACCTTGCTACGGGCATCATTCCTCTGGCACTCGCGCATCTCGTGGCACCGATCTTGGTAGCGGTGGTACTTCTCCAACGCCCACAAAAGGATCCCCCTGTGGACGTTGGCTTGGAGGATGCCCTCCACCTCTAACAGATAAGAGTGCAAATCAAAGACAATGATTAAAGTAAAAAATAAACTAAGGAAAGACGAAAGCAAAAGAAGGTCATCATACGTACCCTCAGGCCCATCACGGCCACCTCGTTCATCAATCCGAGATCCGCAACATCCCTCAATGATTTGCTTTCCGCCTCCGAGCATAACACCTGGAACAATGGAATGAAGATGTTTCCTTGAAGCAACAAGTTCTACTCTGTGGGCATCTCGATGTAGCAAAACCGCCCTCCGCATACACCGTCGAGCCGGTGAAGCCTTCATGGAATGAAAGGACGTCCTCTGGGTCCAAGTCAGAATCGGACTCGTATTTACCTCTTGCAGTGCCTCTTGCTCCTTCTACCGCCAGTGCAGCAGAGCCATCTTCCACTGTCGCAGAAAGAGCGCTTGATTCTCCAATAAAAAGAGCCGCTGAGGAACTACCTCCTATCTCACTGACTGGAATAATCAATTGGGTCGCGGAAGCGACAATATCATCATGGCCTGAGCCAACCGGGGCAACCCCCACTGTTTGTCCGCAATCAGGGGCGGGCATCGCAGCCACACTCTTCCGATGGGGGAGAGTCCAAATTTATCACCACGGGAGGAGCCGGGAATGCATCCCTCCGCCTGACGAAGGACCTTTCCTCTTCCTCCTCCACCTCGTTTGAGGGTGACTCCGCCATAGGACGCACCACCCCTGATGGCCCTTCAGTCCGAAGTACGGTCCGTGTTGGGAAAGGTGTTGCTGAAGATTCAACCGACGACGCCCTCGGTATTGGGCGTGGTACCGGTACTTTAAGACGAGCAGTTGCACCCAGTTGACGGAAGGCTAGATGAGTAGCCCTGACGTGGCGTGACCTCCCGCATCACAAAAACAAAACATACAAAGTCGGTAAATAGAGTTGAAAACAAGAACGAAACAGAAGGAGAAGTCAAATCCGCAGCAGTTTCAGGCCTACGGTCGTGCCTCTTCCAGAAAGATGCCCACGTACGTATTCCCGCTGCATGCAGAAGCACGGCCTCGAACCACTCACGTATCCCAAGCAGTGGAGCTGGCGACGACTTGTCGGCTACAAAATAGACACAAGGTGAACGCTTACGAGCACAAGACGTAAGGAGAGGCAAAAAAGAGAATCCGACGATTAAAGAAAACTTACGTGCATGGTTCCAAGACTCTAGGAACCCAGGCAGAGACGCCGTCAAATGATTAGCTATGATATAGAAGAAGTGCTCGAAAGGGCGAGGGCCGACCACGTCGTCCAATTATACGGCCAGGCCCCTGGACCAACGGGGGCTCGCCCGAATCATTGTGTCGCGGGTCCTCTGGGGTGCAAAGGCTAAGTACGTGTTTCAGCATGACCTCCTTGCTGGCCAACTCCGCGTACTTGATAAACATGGCAAGCAACTTATAGAAAGAGGGAGTAAGTTGGCCAGGTCACACCCCATAGTATCAGCAAAAGTCTACTACTAGCATCGGAAGTGGGAGCCTAAATCCCAGCTTGAAAGGATAGGCATAGAAGACGCAATATCCTCAGCGGTCAGAGTGGACCCTCTCCTCGCTTCTATCAAGAACAATGTCAGCATAGCCTTCAATGCCCCATTTTTCCTGAAGTTGGGCTACTCCAACTTCCCCCATTAGCGGAGCATCATCCACTGGATCGTCTCCACCATCGGCAGTAAAGTCAGTCACTGGACCCCCTGGCAGAGATAGAATCTCATCAACCGACGGAACCCCTTCGGTGTCCATCAGTTCTGCACCTCTTACCGTCGGAGATGGCCCTTTAGCCACTGGAGAGATAACCAGAAGATTTGTCATAGAAATATTTTTGGAAGAACTGCTTGACATTGTTGATTAGAAAACAAGAAAAAAGCAAGATTTGACGAAAAAGATGAGAATTGTAACAAATGAAGAACAAAGAAAAAAAATGAAATAACAAGGGAGAGAGCTCATTCGGAAATCTTACTCGGACAAACAACAAAATGTGAGAAGTAAATACCTCAAGCCCTTATTTATAGGCAGCAAAAGTGGTTTCCACGAATTCCAATAGCCATCATTAACTATATGACCAACCACAAAACGGTTCAGTTCCACAGAAACGTGTGTCATTATGACAGGCTCCATGAAATGGCTTTTCTGTCACCAATCGGCGTTTCACCTTCAAAACGGTTAAAACAGCCCGTGAACGTCGAAGGAACATCTTGTGTACCTCCAAAACTTTAGACGCCATCATACGCATACCAAGGGTGCCCGTACTCTCTTCCGCCTCGCAACATACGACTCGTCCGCCGAGGACGATGACTATGCCTTCAAACAAACAAATATTCAAATGGCATAGAACTTGACCCCACCCGAAACAAGTTGAAAGGCTAAGTGCCTCCACCAAGGGGTAGAATTCGACCTCCCCCGAACGACGATGCAGTAACACTGAGATAATATCAACACCCCACAAGGCTAAAGGCTGTCATAAAAAAAGATTACGGCCTCAGCCAAAACATCATTCAACCCACCGTATTAAGGCTATGACCATCTCTAGTATGAAAACAGCCAAGGGCGTCCACATTATTGAGGATATAGCCATCTCCAGTATGTAAACGGCCAAGTCCGTCCACAGTATCAAGGCTATGGCCATCTCCTGTATGTAATGGCTAAGGTCGTCCACAGCATAAAGGCTATGGCCATCTCCCGTATGTAAACGGCTAAGTCCGTCCAAAGTATTTAGGCTATGGTCATCTCCGGTATGTAAACGGTTAAGGCTGCCAACAGTATTAAAGCTAAAAATCATCGCCAAAGAGAATTCGGTCTCGACCAAAACTGCATTCGACCCCCCTTTCCGAACTTCTCAAACTGCATTCGGTGAAGTCCATTCATCGAGCTTAGCGAAGTCATGACCTCAATAAACGGAGGGACTAACTGTATGGATCAGAATCCGACCCCCTAGTAATTAATGAAAATCAATTATACCTTAAGCAAATTCTTGGTTAATAAGTGGTATGACCACTTATTAATCACAATACCCGATAGTCATTCGGCTCGATCAACAAGGCCACGGCCCATCCGTCATCAGAAGGACGGAACCTCAATGTGGTCACGACCATTCTTCGCCAGCTAATACAACTTGCAGCTATAAATACTAAGAGAAGTAACCCTAAAATGGGGGCTTCTTCTTCATCATCACAATTCCGAAGAAAAGGGGACCACCATTGTAAGGCTCTAACCTCTTCATGGAGAGGCAAACCAAATCAATATTATCAATAAAAAGCTCTTTACACATTTCTCCTTAATTCGAGACGCTTCCTTTTCATTTCTTTCACTTGGTCCCTTGACTTATTACGATCTGCTATGATTAACCCTCGATTTAGTTTGATTGTTTTATGCTTGCAATGTATATGATAACTTTGAGCTAAACACAGATGTCTGGTTGAATATGAAAGAACTGAACGTACATGCATGAAATGGAGTTTAACTTCTATAAATAGAAAGTGACATAAAATAGTTTTTACACAATTAAATTATAACAACAATAATGACCCAGTAAAATTTCACTAATTGGGTCGGGGGAGTATAGTGTACGCAAACCTTACCCCTACCCAATGAAGTAGAAAGATTGTTTTCGAAAGACCCTCCTCTCGAGAAGACAAAAAGTCACAATTAAATTACCTAGAATAAAACTATAGGTAATTTTCAACAATAAAGTGAAATTATTAACAACCAGCTATAATAGGTTGGATAATACGTTGAGTGTATAAAATTAGCTAAAGTGTCATGAAATATTATACTTTGTAGTGGATGTCTATAACTCCTAAAGAAGTTACTCCCACTACTCTTCTCCATTATGTAGATAATCCCCACTACTTCTCACCATTATTGTTGTAACTCCCATACCTTCATAATTAACCCATGATCTTCCTCCATGATCTCAAATACTTAATGACATACTTATGAAAATTTTTTGGTATACCTCTATGTTGTACTATAAATAGAGGATGAAAACTCATTTTGTAATACACTTGGATACATGGAAGAAATATATTCTCTTCTCTCTTTCTCTCTACTTTGTTGTCTATCTTTTTGTTTATTACTTTGAGCTAAGTTTTGTAACACGTTATCAGCACGAATGCTTCATTTTTCGTCAAGTTGTAGTAGGTTTTCTTAACTTTCATGGCTTGGCCTACTCATATCCTTTTGGCCATCAGGTAACTCTTTGTTTATCTGTTTTCATATAAAATGGTAAGATGAATTATTTCAATTACAAATGTGCTACCTTAGGTTTCATGACAACCATGCCCGCAACCTATCTTACCGGCTTACAGAATATGTTTATCAAATTCAAACTTATGCACAAGACTTGGTGATAGTTTTTGGGTCTCTTTCACATGTTTATGGTAAATGGTTGACAAGGTACATCTGACATCATAAGCAATGAGAATGCTAGTTTGCTTATTATATATAGTATTTGTAGAAACTTGTATTGTCAACGAAAGCAAAATGAATTTGATGTGCTCTCCAAGTGTTGTAGATGTTTTGATGATTTGAGCTCTTTTCTTAAAGAGAGTTTGTATTTTTTTTCATAATGACCGCACTGAAACTATTATGTTGAATCATAGACTTAAATTTGTTTATTATCATATCTATAAAATAAAAAAAATAAAAAAAATACTAATATTTTTCGTTTTCTTTTTGTATGTCAAACCATGGGAAGCAAATATGGATATCTAACAAAGCAAACTTGGATCAACATCCAATTGTAAAAATATTTGTTTAATTGATTCATACCACACATACGATATTCCAAGAGAAGAAATATTTCTCTCATTTAAGTATGTGTAAGGCAGATGTTACTACAATTTCTGGTAGTAGTAAATTGATTGAAGGCTCCGGAAGAGCAACTATAACTCTGCCTAAAGGAACAATATTTATCATAGAGAATGCAATGTTCTCCTCCAAGTCTAAGAGGAACTTGTTGAGTTTTTAAGATATCATTCAAAATGGATATCATATTGAGACAATAGATGAGAATAATCTTGAATATCTCATCATTACAAAGAATGTCTCTGGCCAAAAGAGGGTTATTGAGAAGTTCCCATCTTTATCTTGTGGCCTGTATTGGACAAGAATTAGTGCAATTGAGGCACATTCTACCGTAAACCAAAAGGTTACTGATTCCAATACTTTCGTACTTTGGCATGATCGAATGGGACATCCTGGATCAATTATGATGAGATGGATTATAGAAAACTCAAATGGGCATCCATTAAAGAATTTAAAGATTCTTTTAAATAATGAATTTTCTTGCACTTCTTGTTATCAAGGCAAGTTAATTATTAGAACATCACCAACAAAGGTTGGAATTGACTCACCTGCGTTTTTGAAGCATATTCAAGGGGATATTTGTGGACCTATTCACCCACCTAGTGGGTCGTTAAGATATTTTATGGTCTTAATAGACGCATCTTCAAGATGGTCTCATGTGTGCATATTGTCATCTCGCAACCTTGCGTTTGCAAAATTAATGGCACAAATAATTCGATTACGGGCACAATTTTTCGATAATTTAATTAAGTCTATTAGACTAGATAATGCTGCCGAGTTTTCATCCCAAGCATTTAATGATTATTGCTTATCAATTGAGATAAAAGTGGAACATCCTGTAGCTCATGGTCACACTCAAAATGGTCTTGGAGAGTCTTTATTTAAACGTCTGCAATTGATAGCAAGACCGTTACTCATGAAAACGAGGCTGCACACTTCGGTTTGGGGTCAGGCCATTTTGCATACAGCAATGCTAGTTCGTCTCAGACTGATAAATTATCACAAATATTCCCATTTGCAATTAGTTTTGGGTTATGAACCTATTATATCCCATTTAAGAATATTTGGATGTGCAGTATATGTGCCTGTAGCATCGCCATATCGCACCAAAATGGGTCTGCAAAGAAGGTTAGGAAAATATGTTGGGTTTGAATCGCCCTCCATTATTCGCTACCTCGAAACATTGACAGGGGATTTGTTCACTGCACGATTTGCAGACTGTCAATTCGATGAGACACTTTTCCCAAAATTAGGGGGAGAAGTTGGTGGTGAAACCAAACGGGAAATTTTGTGGAAAAATCCATCATTATCTCATTTTGATCTGCATGCCTCTATTTGTGAAAAAGAGGTGCAAAAGGTTATTCATTTGCAAAGAATGACAAATCAAATGCCAGACGCATTTACGGATTTGAAAAGGATAACAAAATTACATATCCCCGCAGAAAATATGATAGCACTATGTAATAAGTCTGAAAAAAGACAAAATTATTACCGTGAAGGTATCAATGGATATGGACGTGGCAATAGACGAAATTATTATCGTCATCATTGTGATAATGAGAATAATAAGGATTCTCAAAATATTCCTTCACTCTGTGAAAGTAATATATGTCATCGATTTGACATGAGATTTTATACAGCACATATAGATGATTATGATCCATTCATGGTGTGAATGTGACAACATACGATTTATGAATACATATTCATTATTGGAAGAATATGAACATGCTATTGGTATTGAATATACCACACTCACCTCTAGAAGGAGGGTTGAGATGATATAAGAAAATAATGTCATTATTATGGCATGAATGGTCATTGGTCACGTACCTATTGTACGCCAAAATATTTTGGCAATATGATTATTAAAGGACAATAATAATGCAAGAAACATATATTGCATATAATTTTGACATGACCATAATGGTACAACTTTAAGATCCAATTATATTATTTTGGAGAAACATAATTGATTACCAATAAGGTATTGTATTGTAGTAAGTCTCAAAGAAACTTATTCAGTTTCCAAAGTATATGCGAAGCGATTGATTATATTGAGACTATAAATAAAAGAAAGATTTGATATCTTCTATTACTACAACTTGTAGCATGATAATATGCATGTGAAAAGCTACCAGCTTTGTTCTCCAATTTGTACTATACAAACAAAAGAATGCCACAATAAAGTGGATGTTTATTGATATAAAAACCCATATCATTATAAACTTAGAGTTTATCGATAATTGCACATCTCATGATGTAAACCTGAATTTTATTAATATTGATAATTTATTCAATTGGCATTCGGGTTAGCCATATCAATTTAAGTATGATGTGCAACAATAATAGAGAATTCACCTGGGTAAATATTAAAGAACTAGAAAGTTCTTTACGAATTCTCTTATATTACTTGTTCTCATTAATTAATTGACCAACTAAAGTTGGGGTTGAATCCCATAAATTTTGGAAATATCAAAGGCGAATATGGGCCCATTCGCCTGCCATGTATACCACATATGATGCATCTATGATATGGTTACATGTGTGATTATCATTAACCTGCAACCTGGCCGGTGCTTGCGAGGTAACTTGCTCAGTAATCTAATTTCGAGCATAATTTCCAGATTTTCTATTCAAGATAGTTCATCTTGATAAGTTGGTTTACATCATAGTTGGTTTAGCAAAATAATTTATTGAGTGCCTCCACTTAATAGCTAAATTATTGCTTATGAGAACAAAGTTATCTATATCAATTTGATATACGTTGTACACGAGAGTATATTATATTCTCCCCTCACAAGTGGTTCAGGGTCAGGAACCAAATAATTTCGTCTTATTATTATTGATGTGCAGTGTATATTAACATGATAATGCACAAAGATGATTTCCCAGAGTTGAGGAAACAAGTTAGTTTTTCTAACATGAGGGGGAGACATGATAAACACTTGAGAAAAAGTTACATGGAACGAATTATCATTTGTATATATAGATCCTCGAATATCATAATATGAACTTGAAGTTCATAAAAAGATAATTCAATTGCAACATATTGCAAAGCATGCCATATGCATTTGCTGACCCAAAGAAAGTAACTATATTCTCACTGCAAATGCTCATATTAAGTCCTAGAAGGACAAAGTCTTTGATACGCTTAAAGCGTATAGACAAATCGGTTTCAAAAAGAACTTCTTAATAAAGAAGATGAGCAAATGATCAAAGTGATCATAATAAGGAGGCAAGTGATCTAGAAGATCACATGACATAACACTTCATAAAATCTCATGAGAGATTCAGGTACCTGAATATATGAATGAAGAGATCTCCATGTTATGTCTTTATGAAAATTTACTGGAACCGATATAAAATGTTCGTCGACGACATCTATGATAGCGCTAAATATCGATGAGGATCTTAAGTTTGTCGAATACAAACAAAAATATTGGTCAAATGGAAGAGATACAATTCAAGTAGAATTGATTCCATATGAAAGACATGTAGTTTTGGACATGTAGTTCGAATACTTGAAAGTATAAAGTCAATGGTATGTGTAATCAATTTTCGATATCTTATACGTCTAGCATGACATGAAAACTTGATATGCATCTAAAGTCTATAATATGGCTTATATGACTCAACTTATATGACAATCCATAAAGGATTTAAGTTGCTTGAAGCATCTATAATTCTTGATCTTGAGGTACCACTTCCTCAGTGCAATTTATGCACAAATGTATTTTGCTATAACTATAAGCATGATAATATGATAGCGATGATACATTTATGGAGATATTGAAGAGCCATTCCACGATATTTGTGAAGACATTATATATCTACCACAAGTTATGATTTCAAGGTGCAAATATTCATTATAGTTAATATGGCTGATTTATTTATCAAATCTCTACCAACGATCTCTTGAAGATGGTGCACAAGATTGGAATGCGAAGGCTCAAGAATGTGAATTGATGCTCTTTCAGGGGAATGCGCGTTGCACTCTTTTTCCCTTACAAAGTTTTGTCCCACTAGGTTTTCCTTGCAAGGTTTTTAGCGAGGCAACAAAAATGCATTTTGTTAGATATGTGTACTCTTTTTCCTTTTCTAGAATTTTTTCCCATTGGGTTTTATTTTAGTTAAGGTTTTAACGAGGCAGATTATCTATGGACATCCAAGGGGGAGTGTTATGAAATATTATACTTTGTAGTGGATGTCTATAACTCCTAAAGAAGTTACTCCCACTACTCTTCTCTATTATGTAGATAATCCCCACTACTTCTCAGCATTATTGTTGTAACTCCCATACCTTCATAATTTACCCATGATCTTCCTCCATGATCTCAAATACTTAATGACATACTTATGAAAATCTTTTGGTATACCTCTATGTTGTACTATAAATAGAGAATGAAAACTCATTTTGTAATAGACTTGGATACATGGAAGAAATATATTCTCTTCTCTCTTTCTTTCTATTTTATTGTCTATCTTTTTGTTTATTACTTTGAGCTAAGTTTTGTAACATAAAAGTTTTTACTTTTTATCTAGTGCCGGTTTTACGACCAAACATATGGCATAATTTGAAAGACATTATGTACAAGCTAATGTACGAGGTATATTAGAAATTCAAGCTGTTGTTTGCTGGTGGTGTCATGTGCAAGCTGCACGCAACCAAATTGCCTTTCTGGCTAACAGGTAAGATGATGGCATTCCAAAAGGATTCCAACCACAATACTAAAAGAGTCCATTGGGAGTTTGGGTCCCCATATATATAACACGAAAAAAGTGGTAGGCATGGGGTCACTATAGTTAAATAAGTTTTTTTTCTTCTTTTCTTTTTTAATTTCTTATCCAGTGATCGATATACCCGTTGGGTTTTCGTCAAATCCGGATTTGCATTGCGCAAAATTCGCTAATGAGGAATTAAACTACTCTTTATCAGAGTTTTTTTTTATTTTTACGGTTCGAACCTGAGACATTTAGTTAAGGGTAGAAATAATTATATCCGTGTCATTGCATACAAGTTGCATGATGACTAAATTTATGTTTGAACAAAAAATTATTTGCCCAAATGGGACCATAATTTTTGGCCTTTCATATTCCACCCAGCTACCCACTCGCACTGGCGTTTCGGTAGTTTTCTTTTTCACCTTTTAGGTATTTTCAACGTGGTCTCGAGAAATACTGTGTTAATTTTTTTCTTGCTAACTAGGCTACTAAAATTTGGTCTATTAACTTTGGCCTTTGTACTGGCATGACATTTTCAACATCGCAACTTACGAAATAGAGACCAATGGTAGTTTGTTAGAGTGCTATTTAAGTAAATTGAATTTTATGTCATTACCGTGTCTTTTAGCTATCCTATATATATTTCCGATCTCATTTTATATAGTTACTACATAAGATTATATAGCCGAGGGCCTCCCGGAAATAGCATATATATCCCTACGGGACAGGGGTAAAATCTACGTACACATTATCCTTCCCAGACTCTACTAGTGAATGCATTGTTATTGTACATAAGACTATAGAGCAACAAACTGACGTTTTTCATTGTACCTTTGATTTTGTATAGGAATTTCGCGTACTTAGATGCCATGCCTTCTAATTGTCTGGGGTTCCCAAGTCAATTCAATGATATAATTAATAAAGAAGAAATATGTGTCTTGACTTTTTTTATTAAAAAAAAAAAAGTTGTACGTGTTACCCAAATGTAGCTTATCTAGATAATGGTAAATATCAACAAAAGATATTATTTGATAGATTAGAGGTTAAGGACAAAATTATTTCTCGCCAACATTTTTGTTGCCAAAGTTTAACAACTTCATTATATTTAAGGGAGAAAACAGGAGCAGCTCAAACTAGAGGTGCTTCTTTAACGTTAATTCATTTTTTCATAATGCTTCTGTGATTGTCCTATGATCTCTTTTTGAGCTGAAATAACCACCCTTTATCAAGAATCCAGCAACAGCACCGATAATATTAATTTTCGACAGGCTTATATTTGTAGCTTGTTTTCTTAGGATATTTGCTATTTGAATCTACTGTATCTATTTAGCTTTGCTGGGTGTAGTTTTATTGTGTGTCACACAACTGACATTAATTGTGTGAGTCTTCTTTTTATCTGATAAATTTGTGGACCCTAATTTTATATTTCTTGGTGTACAAAAATCCGGGTCCACAATATTACGAGACAGAAAAATGCATCATACAACTAGTGTCAGTTTTATGAGATAAAAAACAAAAATTTTCCTTTGCTAGTATTTAAACATACATCATAATTTATATGTTCGTCGTACCCTTCTCGTCCTTTATTCGGGTTTGTTATCTGCAAATTGGTGGGAGTTTGCTTGTTTTCTTAGGAATTTTGGTTTGTTGATACTAGTTTAAGTATCATAAGCATTGGTAAATATGTAGTTGATGGCAGACTTAACTGGGATTTCAATTAGATGATTATTGGATTTTAAATTGATGGCGTTTTCCTGTACTGGCCTTAATATTTTAAACAGAATAATAGTGTAATTTTTTTGGTCAAGCTAAACTGCAAGTGTGAAGTGTAAAAGTTTATAGTTCCATTTGTTGCATGGATGGTGATGGATGATCAATCTCTATTGAAATTTAGGACACAGTACTGTACCCGGCTAAAATGGGGGAGTGCGATTGTGGGATCACCACGACATCCCATGGCTCATCTTCAGAAGGCCCGAGACACCGTTCGAGGATTGACCCCAAGCTCCTTATGCTCGACCTCGGGGTGGCATAAATCGGTGGCTATGATGAATAAGTAGGAGATTTTCAAGGCAAGTGGTTAGAGCTGATCGAATTCATAAGAATAAGTACTAGTTTGTACCGTGCCATTAAATGGTTGTACTATCTGCATATCTTTGTAATAACTGTACATATACTATGTTGAAATTCTCCCTTCTATATAAAGGTAGCCTTTGTTATTTTTTTAACACATAATGTTACATACAACATTCAATACAAGAACATTCTTTGCCCTCTAACTTAAACACATTCTCCTTTGATTCTATTACTTACATTTGTTGCCTACTTTTATTGTATTTCATTAATTGTTCTTTATTTATTACTCATTATTGATCATAAAGAGCTCTTGTCAAAGCTCTTAGAATTGATAGACCTTCATCGGCCTGTCATTGCCTAAAGCTTAGCTCGACCTCGAGGCCCCGTATAGGCCAGCTCGAGGCCCCTGGTCTCGGTTTGCTTAATATATTGCCTTCAAGCTTTTATCTTATTTTCTAGTCTCACACTTATCATCTTCTACCTAACAACTAGCATAAAAATAAATCACGTATTTTTAGAACCACAAAATCAAATCTCATTGTAATTACCATTTTCAAGGTAAACAGTTTGGCGCCCACCGTGAAGCTAAAAATAATAGTGATTGTTTTCTTGCTGATTTACAACATAACACAAGTTATCTTTCATACTCTTTTTGTCCAAGAATCTTTCATTTCAGGTAAAAATGTCTAACTTAGTAAACGCATATGAAAATAACGGTCTTGAGGACCATGGAGAGAATTATGTAGTTGTTCCAGGTATTGGTGTACTACCACAAAACCCTGAGGATGCACCAGAACCAACTTCCGTAGATGGGGTCTCACGCAATGCCCAACATGTCGACGTAAGCTCCCACACTGACAAGAGTATAAGCCAAAAAAACCAACAGGAAGCTCCGGAAATCCTAGAGCGAGGGGAACAAGAGGTTAGCCTTCACGTTATTTTTGAGATGTTAGAGGCTCAGCAGCCGGCGATTACTCAACTGCAAAGTCACAAAAATCCCTCAAGCAGGCAACCTCGAGCCCGAAAGCCCTGCATGCAGCAATAATAGAAAATGTAAGACCTCCACGAGGCATTATCAATAGTATAAGAACTATATGGGGCAACACCAAGTTTACAAAGAATGACCCCAGAGCCAAGAAACTTTCGATGTCTCGAGGACTGTCGTCGACTATCATCCCATTGAGCTATTAGAAACTCTAGGCCGTAGTACCCCAACCAGGCAACCTTGAGCCCAAAATCCCTCCATGCGGCAATACTAGAAAATGTAAGACCTCCACGAGGCATTGTCAATAGTGTAAGACCTCTATTAGGCAATACCAAAACTGCAAGACCTTAAGCAAGGCATGTTTAAAATTATAAGACCTTACAAAAGGCATAATCCCATTCTTAAAGTTAAGGTTGTACATTCAAACTTATAAGACACCTAATAAGGCATCCCTCGATGTAAACACCGAAACTAGTTCACTCAGGGACCGAAAGGCTCCGGCCAAACTCACGCGACTCAGGGATGCCCGACCATCGCTATAAAATTATAGGCCTTCAATTACTTCAAAAAAACTTCAAAAATGACTGTTTAATCCGGATACCCTCGGCATAAGAAAAAGAGCTTCGATCATATCAACTCCAAACAATAGGCTTCGAAACAATTCAGCCATCGAGTGAAAGCCCCTAGGTGCTCATTTATCATTGCATAACGGCTCACAATCGAGGTTCTTATAGAACCGTTGATGAGACGGGAAAATACAATAATTTCAAAAAGTTTTTAGCTAATGAAAAATAAAGCCTATATTAAGAGGTCGTACCGACCCAATGTGTAAGAGCCACTGTCTCCAGCCTATATTAAAAGGTCGTACCAACCCAATGCATAAGATCCACTGATATTAGCCTGTATTAAGAGGTCGTACCGACCCAATGCATAAGAGCCCAAATGCCAGCCTATATTAGAGGTCGTACCAACCTAACGCATAAGTGCCTAAGAGACAACTTAAAACTCAAAAACTTAACGGTCAATTAGCTCGAGTCGAAATTCGACTCAAAGGCTAAACCCGAAATTGTTAACTAAAAACGCCTAAGGGAAAATGCGTGAGAGCCTACGAGCCAGCCCAATAAGCCTCAAGGCCGATTTGCAAACCTAAGGGTTTACCTCGAAATCGAGTTCACCTGACCAATCATCGACGAATGTATAAATTCAAAACAAATAAAGACATACTCAAGCAAGCCGAAATTCATGGAAGGACAAAATCAAAAGGTTTCTTTGTATATGAAACAATGCAAGGCTACATTTGCAAAAGCTCTCTGAGAGCCCTGTACAAAGAATTAATAAACAAAAAGCCTAGTCCATTTTCCCCTCGGGGACTGCAGCCCCATTGGCCTCTTCTCCATTATCTTCGGCATCAGATACAAGGAATTTGGCATCGCATACATCTTCATTGGTCTATGTTATCTCTTCCAAGAGATCGAAGCCCCTAGAGTGAATCTCTTCGAGGGTTTCCCTCCAAGATTTGCACCAGGCATATTCGTTGCTTCTGCTCTCTCGATCAAAATCACCTCAACCCGAGCTTCAGCAACATCTTTTAAATAAATGGCCACTTTCTTGCCTGCCTTAGCCCGAATCTATTTAGCTTCAGCCCAGGCATCATCGGCCTTCATCTCCAAAAGATTGAACTTGAGATTTGCAATCATGCTCGTCTGAACCGAGCTGTGTTCACGGGCGTTCCAAAGCTGCATCTTGAGGGCGAAAACCTTGGCCAGAGCATTCTTCTTGGCCACAATATAGGCATCTATCTGAGCCCTTAGCTTGTTGCACTCATGCTTGGCCTGGCCAATCTCTCCCCAAAGGCATTTTAGATCATTTGTCTTGCTCTACAATTTAAATATCAAAATTCTAATTTCTGAGAATAGAAGAAGAAACATGCATTCCCTCAGAGCAAAAGCTACCTATTTCTCAAGGTGGCTTTCATAGTTCAAGCTTCGATTTGCCTCGTACTGTAGGCATACAAAATCCTCTCCCCTTTTGTCACAAAGAAGCCTAAGGGATATCTCCCTGTCCGAGGCTTTTTGCAACCTGACTTCACGGCGAAGCAGCTCGGACTTAGGCTTGTCAAAGGCCTAGGAAAAATAGCTCGATATGGAAATGAAAGTACAAAACTAAAAAACCAATACAATCAGCCAAAACTCACTACCTAACAGAGCCGTTGAGCCTCCTAAAAAGTCGAGCGCACACCTACTGGCCTGGTCTCATTGGCCCCAGTAGAACCGCTCCTAACAAGAATGTGATCATTCGAGGCCTCACTTGAGTCAGGTGGCCCCTAGCCTCGAGCATCCACTGAAGTACCTTTGACGGGAAAAGAAAATGGTGGAAACGGAGAAACCACTTTTCTAAGGCTAGAAGCGTCAGGTGCGAC
Organism: Nicotiana benthamiana; assembly: GCA_034376525.1. NCBI lineage: Eukaryota > Viridiplantae > Streptophyta > Magnoliopsida > Solanales > Solanaceae > Nicotiana > Nicotiana benthamiana. The sequence continues at coordinate 12,318,931 of CM067331.1, read as the reverse complement.
AGGCTCTGCCGAGCCATCATCTCTAGGCCTCTGGGTAGGACTTGTCTAGCTATGAGAACCTTCGCCCTGCGAGGGTTCCTTCCGCTTGTTATTGTTGCTCAATCCCAAAGTCAATGATCCTTCCTCCTCTGTGAGGTGGCACGGTCTCATCTCAGAAAATTCCCCAATGCCTGCGATGATGGAGTTAGTACGTTAGTGCACATAAAAGAAAGCACCTTTCAAAGTAGGGGTGTGAATTCAAATCGGTTTATCGATAATCGAATCAATTATTTATTATCGGTTTATGTATTTATCGATTTTGATTTTGTCTTCTTCGGTTATCGGTTTATCGATAAACCAATAAGATACACTAATTTTTTTAACCTTACTAGGTCCCTAACCCTATTATTTTATCTACCACATTTAAGTAATGACCATAGTTAAAGCTCAAGGGAATGAAGTTCAAATTAATGGAAAAATAGAATTAGCCGTGATGATGTAGTTTTATTTTTTTATATCATTAGAGTGTAGGTGACATACGTTGATCCATTACTTTAGTTTTGTTGCATGTGCTTGTTGACATAATTTTTATGTAATAAATGGTGTTCTTCTTATTTTAGCTTCTTTTTGTCCATATTAGTTAGGCGTGGTTATAGCACTATGCTTTCCGTAAAATCTCGCAAAATTTCTTATTGGTGTAATAAATAACTTAATCGATAAGCCCCAAAAATCGATAAATTGAAATCGAAAAAATTGAAACTATATTTAAACGATAGCGATAAGCATATTACAAATTGATAATCGATAAGTAATTATTGCTAATGGTCAAAATCAAATCGATAAATCGAATTCACACCCTTATTTCAAAGAAAGAAAGCCACATAGCATGTACCATGGTATTTTGTGTCCCATCTACCCTTGGACAGATCTCACCACTACACTCATCATAGGTCGAGTAGGCTACCAGTTTCCAAGCCCAATCCATCAGGTCGGGATCTCGTATGGCATTTCGGGACTACTCCGTATAGGAAACGGAAATCATCTTTACAGTGTATGTCTCCACCATGAGCAAAAACGATAAAAACGCAAGTGTACCACTTACGTGTGACATTCCATTTCGGAGGAAACAACATGAACTCCACGGGGATAATAACGATAGTCCTTACTCGGACAAATTGATTCACCCACCCTCAGTCCCCATCTTCTTCATCATCAACAACAAAAGGCCTGGTGGATCGACATCGCAAAATTATCAGGCCTTGGTGATGAAATTATTGATATAGCCTAATGATATGGCTAAGGGTGAACTCAAGCTCGGCTTCCTCTACAAAGAACCTCATCATAAATTCTACCCTCCAGAATGATAGGTGAACCTGTGATAAGATAGCTCAATATCTTCGACAAATGTCGAGCACAACTCTATCAAGAGGGGCAAACGTAAAAGGGTACGTGTATACATTCAGAAACCCCTCTATGTGAGCTATGATGCTTTCTTCCAGGGAAGGCACCTGCAATACCACCTCTTCTCCCCATCTGCAGTCTCTCCTCACTGCCTCGAGGTGTCCCTCTCCTATTGATGAAATGAACCTCGATGCATACTCTCAATGGCCCTAAATGTTAGGAGGCCTCTATAATGTAAAATCCATGTTCTAGTTAAATCCCCTCGGGGTTAGCTCACCAGACGCCGACTGCGCACTACCAACTGAGCGGGAGTAGGAGGCCGAACCCTCATCTTCTAGGTGAAGGGATTTGGGTGTAGCAGACATTGTTGGAAATCATTAATATCATTGATATGTGTTCTCTGGTTGTATTTAGCATGACTTCCAAGTACAGGTTTTGATGAATGACAAACAATGAAGTCAATTGTCAAACAACGATATTGAATGACAAACAATGAAGATGCATTAGCAAACAATCAAGATGATTGACAAATCAATTATGATAAATCAAACAAATGAAAATTGAATGCCAAGAAGCATATTGATGAAGGGATTGCATAGACAAGCCAAGACGAGCTCAAAAGTTCAAGACCGAAGACCCAAGGCGTAGGTCGTTAGGTAGAACCAATGTAAGAGCAACGTTTAAGTTATCTCGTCTTTTGGCTCAACACAGGTCATCATAAATATGCATTAAATCATTTTATCAAATCATATATCATAAACTTTTTCATATACTTCAAACAAAATGATTTTCAACGTTTTCATTTTAACCAAAATGGTTTTTGAAGTAAGGTTTCATTTCTGGAATGAATGGCTACATAATCGATTATCCTATCTAGCATAATCGATTATTCTGAAATTTCCAGCAAAACTGGAAATTCCAGAACACTAGAATAATCGACTATATGCCTAAGCATAATCGATTATTCTGGGAAATTCCAGCTTTGCTGGAAATTCCAGAGAAGTAAGATAATCGATTATCACTCTTCAATAATCGATTATTCTCATATCTGTTGCCTTCCAACGTCTAGTTTTTTGAACGTTAAGAAGATAATCAATTATGCTAATACAATAATCGATTATGTAGCGTAAAATCAGCAATTAGTGATTGACTATCAAGCAACGGCTATCTCACCTCCACACCCTGTAAATAGAGGTCTTTGGAGCTGATTTAACTAGAATAACATCTCTCATTATTCTTGAACATATTGATAAAATTTATGCATCATATTTAGAGCTTTTGTTGAGCCATTTGAGAGACAACTTTGTGTTGTTCATAGAGCTTATATTGTATCTCTTTATCTACTCTTCTTAGAGAGTTCTTGTTGTAAAAGAGAAAGGTTGTTGAGAAGACCATACCTTCTCATTGAGCGTTGGGTTTGCTAAGTACCTTCAATCTTAGTGTGTGAAGTCTTGAGGTGCGGTATCCACGACCAAGGTGAAGTCTTGAGGTGAGGTATCCTCGAGCAAGTTGAAGTCTTGTAGAGCGTACATCTACGAGCAAGTGTAACGGTTTGTTAGGCACCCGTAAGCTTAACGGAGTTAGCGTAAACTCGAGAGAGTCTCTCGGGAGACTGGACTAACCACACGTTGTGGTGAACCAGTATAAATTCGGTGTGTCCTCTCCTTACTCTTTTAATTACTGCACTTACTTTACTCCTGCAATTTTAATTCCGCAAAAGTTACCGACATTCTCGTGCCTCACTATTCACCCCCCTCTAGTGAAGGGCATAAATCCTAACAGTTGGTATCAGAGCCAAACTCTCTGAAAGCCTTAACCGGTTGAGAGAACGATATATATTTTTTTTGAGAATGTTGAACGCAGGTATGATGAGCGAAGGACACTCTACCATTAGGCCTCCACTATTTGATGGAACCAATTATACATATTGGAAAGAGAGGATGAGAATATTCGTCGAATCAAATAACTTTTGATTATGGCACATCATCAAGAACGGTGAACAAATGCCGACAAAGAAAGTTGGGGAAATCATGGTTCCAAAGGAGGAAGATGAATATAATGCCGAAGACATCAAGAAGGTTGAAAATAACGCAAAGGCCATCAATATGTTGTATTGTGCCGTGAATCCGGATGACTATCGGAAGATCTCTTGCTACACAACCGCCAAAGAGATGTGGGATAATCTTGAAATCACTTATGAAGGTACGCCTCAAGTCCGAGAAGCTAGAGTTGATTTTCTAACACATGAATATGAACTCTTTAGAAAGAAGGAGCTTGAAAGCATCGATGATATGTTTGATCGATTCTCAATGATCATCAACGATCTCCATGCTCTTGGGAAAGTATATTCGAACAAAGATCTTGTTCGAAAAATCCTGTGGAGTCTCACTCCCGAATGGCGTTCCAAAGCCAATGCCATCCAAGAGTCGATGGGAATCACGGACGTCACAATTGATGGACTAAGAGGTAACCTCAAAATTTATGAAAAAGCACTATTCTTAATCCTTCGTTTGGAAATAAGAAAAGTCCAGGTATTGCCTTCAAAGCCTCATCATCTAAAACAGTAAAGGTAAGTGATTCGGAAAGCGATGATGATACTATTTCCAACGATTTAATTGAAAAGTTTTATAAGTTTATGAAGAAGGAAATGAAGAAGGAAGAACCAAGCCCTTCATGCCATAATTGTGGAAAACTTGGCCACACCAAGTCACATTGTCCAAAACCCAAAGACAAGAAGAAGAAGAAACACCAAAGGCGCGTGACATGGGATTCAGACAGCTCGGGTGATGAAACTACCGCCCTATGCCTCATGGCCAACGAGGAAGAAGAAGAAAGTACTTATAACTCTTACTCTTTTGAAGAATTACAAGAAGCTTTTCAAGAATTATATGATGAATTGAAAAAGTCTTCGAAAATCTCCAAAGAGGCCAAGGCTAAAATTAAAGTTTTAGAAGAGAAAAATAATTTTTTGGAAAATGACAATATTGATCTTAGAAATAAAATTAAGGAGATGAATGAAACTTCTTCAATTGATCAAAATTCTAATTGTTCATCTTGTGATTCTTTGAAATTAGAGAACATAGAACTTAGGAACACACTAGAAAAACGAAGTGTAGAAGATCCTAAAACTGTTGAAGAAATTAAGAAGAAAAAGCCGAGGAAGAATAAAAGGCCTAAAAAGAATAAGAATCATGATAGAAATGGTGTTGCACAACCTAGAAATAATTCTAGAAATTTTGTTGATAAGTCTAGAATGAATCATTTTAGACCACCCAGAAATGACTCTAGGAATTTCAACTCTTCTAGGAATAATGACTTTAGATCACCTAGAACGTTTTTGGCTCAACCGAGACATATGCACATCCCGAACGTTATATGTCATTATTGTAACCGGATAGGACACATAGCACCTATATGTTTGGCTAAACATAGGGACTCGCCTTTTGGCTATGATTATTACTTGCCTAACCCCCAAGGACCCAAAAGTACTTGGGTACCTAAAACCTATTTTTAGGTACATTTGCAGGTGTGCTTGAAGACTACAATGTTGTAGTAGATGCACCAAGCACGAAACCTTATTGCATCAAGGGGGAAGTTCGGTTAGTTATCATTTTTTGATAAAAGCCTAAGAGTCGATATATGTTAACAGTTGGTATTTTTTTAAATAATGAAAAGAGAGTATACTAAGGCTACTTCCCCCTTTCGACACTTCCCTCGTTTGGGCATACAAATGTCAGAATAAATTAGGAAAGACAATGAGGAATATGCATGATGAAGATTTCTCAAATAATTAAAAATCATACCAATTGTTAGAAAAACAAAATATACCAATTGTTATTTTTCAAAATGATACCAATTGTTAGAAAAACATGATAAAAACCATTTGTTGGAAAACATAAAAAACGTATTAAATGTTATTTTTATCAAAAAAGATACCAATTGTTAATTTTTAGCAAAACATATTACTTATTTTCATATCAACTGTTAATTTTTAACACAAACAAGAGTTATAATCATCAAAACATGAATCATTTGCTAATGCCAAAAGGGGGAAGATATTAGGCGATATGCATCTAATAAGGGGAAATGTCTCTACCCTTTAGTATGCCTCATTAGAGGGGGAATACTCAATTAAGAGGGAATAATTTGCATGACTTGTATGTTGAGATATAGCATGAATTTATGGGGAATCCTATATGCATATCTCCTATTGTTTGTCATTATCAAAAAGGGGGAAATTATTGGAAATCATTGATATCATTGATATGTGTTCTTTGGTTGTATTTAGCATGACTTCCAAGTACATGTTTTGATGAATGACAAACAATAAAATCAATTGTCAAACAACGATATTGTATGACAAATAATGAAGATGCACTAGCAAACAATCAAGATGATTGACAAATCAATTATGATAAATCAAACAAATGAAAATTGAATGCCAAGAAGCATATTGATGAAGGGATTGCATAGACAAGCCAAGACGAGCTCCAAAGTTCAAGACCGAAGACCCAAGGCGTAGGTCGTTAGGTAGAACCAATGTAAGAGCAACGTTTAAGTTATCTCGTCTTTTGGCTCAACATAGGTCATCATAAATATGCATTAAATCATTTTATCAAATCATAAATATCATAAACATTTTCATATACTTCAAACAAAATGATTTTTAACGTTTTCATTTTAACCAAAATGGTTTTTGAAGTAAGTTTTCATTTCTGGACAGAATGGCTACATAATCGATTATCCTATCTAGCATAATCGATTATTCTGAAATTTCCAGCAAAACTGGAAATTCCAGAACACTAGAATAATCGACTATATGCCTCAGCATAATCGATTATTCTGGGAAATTCCAGCTTTGCTGGAAATTCCAGAGAAGTAAGATAATCGATTATCACTCTTCAATAATCGATTATTCTCATATCCGTTGCCTTCCAACGTCTAGTTTTTTGAACGTTAAGAAGATAATCGATTATGCTAATACAATAATCGATTATGTAGCGTAAAATCAGCAATTAGTGATTGACTATCAAGCAATGGCTGTATCACCTCCACACCCTATTAATAGAGGTCTTTGGAGCTGATTTAACTAGAACAACATCTCTCATTATTCTTGAACATATTGATAACATTTATGCATCATATTTAGAGCTTTTGTTGAGCCATTTCAGAGACAACTTTGTGTTGTTCATAGAGCTTATATTGTATCTCTTTATCTACTCTTCTTAGAGAGTTCTTGTTGTAAAAGAGAAAGGTTCTTGTGAAGACCATACCTTCTCATTGAGCGTTGGGTTTGCTAAGTACCTTCAATCTTAGTGTGTGAAGTCTTGAGGTGCGGTATCCACGAGCAAGGTGAAGTCTTGAGGTGAGGTATCCTCGAGCAAATTGAAGTCTTGTAGAGCGTACATCTACGAGCAAGTGTAACGGTTTGTTAGGCACCCGTAAGCTTAACGGAGTTAGTGTAAACTCGAGAGAGTCTCTCGGGAGACTGGACTAACCACACGTTGTGGTGAACTAGTATAAATTCGGTGTGTCCTCTCCTTACTCTTTTAATTACTGCACTTACTTTACTCCTGCAATTTTAATTCCGCAAAAGTTACCGACATTCTCGTGCCTCACTATTCACCCCCCTCTAGTGAAGGGCATAAATCCTAACAGACATAGCTATAGTAAAATGAGAGAAGGTAAATAGGGACTCAGGCGAAAGCTTCGAATTAAAGAGGTGAAAGAGATGAAGCAAGGAAGAATAACTCTATGAAAAGGGATAGTGGCTCAAAATAGAGGAATCTTCAAAAAGGAAAGAAATAAACTCATACATAGAGAAAGTAGCGACTGTCCGCCTTCTCTAAAGGCCAGTTAATACTAACTAGGCCATTATCACTTTCGGAGGAAGCATACAGGCGGGATTCTGGCGGCTTCATGACCGAGCCATATGAATGACTCTATTACACAACGTTCGAGGGGTCAAAGATTCCCATGCCAATCTAGCCTCGGGATGGTGCCCGATCTCGATGATCTCTATTGCCATTGATAACTAGGGATTATGATGCATTTTAAACTCCTTCTTAGTTGATTTTTGATTAGAAATTTATACAAAATAGTACCAAATGCTTACATGTTGTACTTGATTGCACGGTTTGGTCCACAAGGTGACAATTCGTCAAAACCCTCTCAAAAAGGAGTACAAAATGTACAAGTACCAAGAACAAGTTCAAGCACAGTTTAACATAACCAATGCGGCCGTACTCCATTCTATGTCGCCCGCAAAGAAGAGGTTTAGATAGGTACTCAATTTAGATATTCAAGCAATACAGCCACTAAGCATTTCACGCGGACTGCATTGGCTTCATTGCGTCTCCACTCGATTTTGTGCCGTCTGCAAAGATGGAGTTCATAAAGTTGCTAATTTTGGGAATATTGCCAATACGGTCCGCGACCTTTTTTGTGCAAACCGTAATAGAATTCACCGCGGCCGCGGTGCATTTTGTGCGACCCGCAGTGGCCAAGTTCATAGAGCAGATGTTTCAAGCTAAGAGCCTCAGTGCGGCCGCATTCGATTTTGTGCGGACCGTACTACCCCCTGTGACGACCCAAAAGGTCATCATTTATTTTTAAAATGAATTCTACATTCTGAGGCCTTAAAACCCCTCTTTCAGCATTACTTAGATTTGTGTGCACAATCCGGGCACATAGCTGGAAAGCTAATATGTGAAAATATGTGAAACAAATGATGACTTTTGGCTATTAAATGAAATAAGTTGACTTCGGTCAACATTTTGGTAAATGGACCCGGACCAGCAAATTGACGGTCCCTGAGGATACATTAAAAAATATAGGACTTGGGCGTATGTCCGGAATCAAATTCTGAAGCGCCAAGCCCGAGTAATGAATTTTAAAGAAAATTATTTTCTGAAATTATTTATGAGATTTGGAAATGAGTTGTGATTAGAAATTTATTGTATCGGGCCCGTATTTTGGTTTTAGGGCTCGGTACAAGTCTTATGTGTGATTTAAGATAAGTGTGTGTAGTTTGGTAAAAACGGACTTGAAACGACGTACATCTGCGCATTTTGAGAAAATTGGAAAATTGATGTTCTTAAAGAAATTTCATGATTTTGATGCTATGTTGATATTATTTTAGTGATTGGAATGCACGATGTTTTTAAGTTGGGGTGCATGTTTGGTTTGGAGCCCCAAGGGCTCGGGTGAGTTTTAGATAGGCCACGGTGTGGATTTTAGACTTAGAAAATTGTAGATTTCTCAGTTGATGTGATCAGGTATGCAGGCTTCGCAAATGCAAAGCCTAGCTTGCAAATGCGACAAACCATCGCAAACGCTAAAAAAGTGGACCTGGGAGCCTGAGTTGCAAATGCGACTTTATTCTCGCAAATGCGAGTTTACATTTGCAAACAGCCTCTCTCAAATGCGGTGATGGATGGAATGCTGGGTGTATCGCAAATGCGACCTATATTTTGCAAATGTGAAAGTCCAAACTTTCTGAAGGATTCGCAATGCGAGCCCTCTTTCGTCATTCCAACCATAGCAGAGGTCAGGGTTCGCAACTGCGAACCCCTCTTCGCATTTCCCGTATTTGTGACCTGCAACTTTTATAGTTAGCCGAAAATCAACCATTCTTCACATCTTTTTCAAAACACAAACTCCCTAGGGCGATTTTTGAAGAACAACTCTTCTTCCAAATCAATTGTATGTCAATTTTAACTCGTTTCCTTCAATCATTAACATTTTTAACATGATTTCAACTCAAAATCAATGATTTTCATGGGGGAATTTGAGTGTTTTGGGTAGAACCTAGGTTTTTCAAATATTGGGGATAGACCTCGATTTGAGGTCTTATTTTAAAACAAATTGTTTTTTTGGTTCGTCGGCGAACGGGTAATTGGGTTTTGGTTCGAACCTCGAGTTTTGACCATGTGGGCCCTGAGGCAATTTTTGGCTTTTTGGGAAAAACATTGGAAAATTCATTTTCATGCATTCGAATTGATTTGTTTAGAATTTATTGATACAAGTAACTTGTGTCTAGATACGAGCGAATTCGTGGTGGAATCAAGCGGCAAAGCTATAATTGAAACGTGAATTATGTTCATGTCATCGAGGTACGTTTTTGGTCTAACCTTAGCTTTAGGGATTAGGAGTTGTGTCATATTTGCTACAGGTTAATTGTGGAGTATGACGAATAGGCATTGGGATGAGTATCTATACGTCAGTGTCAAGCATGCCATTGAGTGAGATTTCTTTCTAGGAGGCGGCCAATGTGGCCAAGAGAGTCGAGATGGTTCTGTCGCAGGGGGGTGGTCAGGGGTCTGACAAGAGGCCTTTTCATTCAAGATGATTCAGTGGTAGCTCGTCCGAATGTAGGGATTCATATGGTAGGGGCCTTCCTTCCATGCCCTTTCAATCAACATTTCAGGTTTCTCACGGTGCTTCAGGTGGCCGTGGTCCTCAGATGCAATATTTTGATCAATAGCCCGACAGTGCACCACCAGCTCCAATCAGTGCACCGTCGCTTCAAATTTTCCAGGCTCGTCAGCCCGAGTAGTCGAGGGATTATTTTACTTGTGGTGACATGAGGCATATTGCTAGGTATTGTCCTCGAGCACCAAGTAGCTCTCAGCATCAGGATTCATGTGCCGTGGTTCAAGCAGCGAGTGTTCCACTGCCTACCCATCCAGCTAGAGGTTGGGGGTAGAGGTGCTAGAGGTGGAGGTAGAGGTATTAGAGGTGGAGCTCAGGCCGCTAGAGGTGGAGGCCAGCCAGTAGCAAGCCGTCCTAGAGATGTAGTTCAGGGTTGTGGGGCCCCGCCCCAATGTTATGCTTTTCCAGAAAGGCCGGAGGCTGAGGCTTCCAATGTATTTATCACAGGTATTGTTCTGGTTTGTGATAGAGATTCTTCAGTGTTATTTGACCCACGGTCTATATACTCGTATGTGTCCTCTTATTTTTCACTATATCTGGTCATGCCTAGTGATTCTTTAGTGCTCCTATTTATGTAACTACTCCGGTGGGTGATTCTATTATGGTAGATCGAGTCCATCGTTCTGTATAGTTGTGATTGGAGGTCTTGAACTCGTGTAGATTTATTTCTTCTGGACATGGTCGTTTTCGATGTCATATTAGGGATGGAATGATTATCACCATACCACGCTATCTTAGACTGTCATGCCAAGATTGTAACCTTATCCTTGCCATGTTTGCCTCGTTTGGGTTAGAGAGGGACTCCTGGTTATTCTACCCGTAGTATTATCTCGTACGTGAAGGCTCGGCATATGGTTGATAGGGGGTGTTTGGCCATTTGTCATATGTTTTTGATTCCCGTGCTGAGGTTCCATCTATTGTTTCTGTGCCCGTTGTTCGTGAGTTTCCTTAGGTATTCAATTCATACCCGTTGGGTATACCACCCAATAGGTATATTGACTTTTGCATTGATTTGGCTCCGGGCACTCAGCCGATTTCCGTTCCACCGTATTGTATGGCCTCGCCTAGTTGAAAGAGTTGAAGGAGCAGTTGCAACACTTGCTTGAGGAGGGTTTCATTAGGTCGCATGTTTCACCTTGGGGTGCACCAATGTTGTTAGTTAATAATAAGGATAGATCGATGAGAATGTCTATTAATTACCGGCAGTTGAATAAGGTTACAATCAAGAATAAGTATTCGTTGCCGAGGATTGATGATTTGTTGATCAGCTTCAGGGTACCAAGGTATGTTTGAAGATTGATTTGAGATTTGGCTACCATCAGTTGAAGATTAGGGCATATGATTTCCCAAAGACAACTTTCCGTACTCAGTACGGGCATTATTAATTCTTGGTGATGTCATTTGGGTTGACATATGCCCCAGGGGCTTTTATGGATTTGATGAACCGAATATTCAGGCCTTACTTGGATTCATTCGTGATAGTCTTCATTGATGATATTTTGATCTATTCCCACAGTCGGGAGGAGCACGAGCAACATCTTAGAGTGGTTCTTCAGACCTTGTGGTATAGTCAGCTATATGCTAAGTTTCCAAGTGTGAGTTTTGGTTTAGATTAGTTGCATTCCTAGGTCATGTTGTATCAGCAGAGGGTATTCAGGTTGATCCAAAGAAGATTGAAGTAGTCAAGAACTAGCCTAGACCAGCAAGATTCTGAGTTTCTTGGGATTAGCAAGCTGTTATCATCGGTTCGTAGAGGGGTTTTCATCTATTGCAAGCCCGATGACCAGGTTGACCCATAATGGTGCCTAGTTCAGATTGTTGGACGAGTATGAATCGAGCTTTTAGAAGCTCAAGGCAGCTTAGACTACGGCACCGTTGTTGGTTTTGCTTACAGATCAGGGCCTTATACAGTTTATTTTGATGCATCTCGTATTGTACTTGGTGCGGTGTTGATGCAGGATGGAAAGGTCATTGCCTATGCTTAGCGGCAGTTGATGATTCATAGGAAGAACTGTCCGGTTCATGATTTGGAGTTGGCATCCATGTTCACGCATTGAAGATTTGGAGTCATTATCTGTATGGCATGGCATGTGAAGTGTTCACAGATCATAAGAGTCTGCAGTATTTGTTCAACCAAAAGGAGTTGAATTTCAGGAAGATGAGGTGGTTAGAGTTATTGAAAGATTATGATATCACCATCTTATATCATCCGGGGACGGCCAAAGTGGTGGCAAATGCTTTGAGTAGGAAGTCAGGCAATATGGACAATCTTGCTTAATTTTCGGTCGGTGAGAGACCGCTTGCTTTGGATGTTCAGGTTTTGGCCAATCAGTTCATGAGGTTGTATGTTTCTGAGTCCAGCAATATGTTGGCTTGCGCTGCCGCTTATTCTTCTTTATTGGAGCGTATCCGAGATAGTCAGTATGATGGTCCTCATTTATGGGTCCTTAGAGACACGGTGTAGCACAGAGGTGCCAAGCAGGTTACCTTGGCTGATGATGGAGTTTTGAGATTTCATGGTCGTGTTTGTGTGCCTAATGTGGATGCTCTTCGAGAGCTGATTTTAGAGGAGGCCCATAGTTCCGGGTACTCTATTCAGCCGGACACCGCTAAGATATATCAGGATTTGCGGCAGCATTATTTGTGGAGAAGAATGAAGAAGGATATCACTGCGTATGTGGCTCGGTCTTTGAATTTTTAGCAGGTTAAGTACAAACATCAAAGGCCTGGTGGTTTGTTCCAAAAGATTGAGATTTCTGAGTGGAAGTGGGAGCATATCACTATGGAATTTGTTGCTGGACTCCCACGGACTCAGAGAAAGTTTGATGTAGTGTGGTTTATTGTTGATAGGCTGACCAACTCAACAAATTTCATTCCTGTGGCAGTCTCCTATTCATCTGAGAAGTTAGCTTAGATCTATATCTGAGAGATTGTTCGTCTTTATAGTGTGCTGTGTCTACCATTTTGGACTGAGATACGCATTTTACCTCACATTTTTGGAGAGCATTTTCAGCGAGAATTGGGCACACAGGTTGAGTTGAGCACAACGTTTCATCCTCAGCTGGGCGAGCAGTCCGAGTGGACCATTCAAAATTTTGAGGATATACTCCAAGCATATGTCATTGACTTTGGAGGCTTACGGGATCTTTTTTGAGGTTAGCAGAGTTTGCCTACAACAACAGTTACTAGTTGAGTATTCAGATGGCTTCGTATGAGGCTTTATATGGTAGGCGATGTCGGTCGCCAGTTGGATGGTTTGAGCTGGGAGAGTCTCGATTGTTGGGTACGGATCTGGCTCAGGATGCCTTGGACAAGTTTAGGAACATTCAGGATAGGCTTCGTATAGCTCAGTCTAGGCAAAACAGTTATGCCGACCGCAAGGTTTGTGATTTGACATTCATGGTCGATGAGCGGGTATTGCTTCGAGTGTCGCATATGAAGGGCGTGATGAGATTTGGGAAGAAGGAAAAGCTTAGCCACAGGTTCATTGGCCCGTTTGAGATTCTTGATCGAGTGGGGGAGGTAGCTTGTAGACTTGCATTGGTGTCGCGCTTATCAGCCATGCATCCAGTGTTTCATGTGTCCATGCTTCAAACGTATCACGACGATCCATCCCACGTGTTAGATTTCAGCACTGTCCATTTGGATAAGGACTTTTATTATGAGGAGGAGCCGGTAGCTATTCTAGACCGCTAGGCTCGTCAGTTGAGATCGAAGAGTTTTCCTTTTGTTCGTGTTCATTGGAGAGGTCAGCCTGATGAGGCATCGACTTGGGAGTCCGAGTCCGATATGCGAAGCCATTATCCTTACCTTTTTCCCGATTCAGGTACTTCTTTCTTCTATCCGTTCGAGGAAGAACAATTATTTTAGAGGTGAAGAATGTGATGATCCGAAAGGTTCTCACTTGTTATTAAAATAAATTCCACATTTCGAGGCCTTAAAAACCTCTTTCAGCATCACCTTGATTTGCGTGCGCATTCTGGGCGGGTAGCCGGAAAGCTATTATGTGAAAATCTGTGAAATATATAATAAATTTCGGCTACAAAATAAATTAAGTTGACTTCGGTCAACATTTTGGGTAAACGGATTCGGACACATGATTTTACTGTCCTGGAGGGTCCGTAGGAAAATATGGGACTTGGGTGTATGCCCAAAATCAAATTTCGAAGTCCCAAACCCGAGAAAAATCAAATCGTTGGATATTACCAACTTATAACTTTTGACTTTTAGTTTAAAAGCTACTTTTTTATAAGCCAATCTAAGCCCACTTGGAGTTGTTAGTGGACACTTTATCACAGCACACGTAAGAAATGGACTTCGTAGCACTTCATGGAATTTTTCAAAAAATCAAAGTACTTAATTTCTTTATCATAGCACACATAGGACTGAGACACTTTCCCTTGAACTTGTACAGATTCCCTTGAATTGGACACTTTTCAATTTCCACCAAGTATATCTTCTGATCCACTTGGACTTCTGGAAATTCTCAAGATGCAGTTGAACTTTTGAATACAAGGGAATTTCTATTCCCTACTCCAATAAAATAGACTTGCTAATAAAGATTTCAGCTTAAGCCACGTGAGATTATCATGACATGCTATGTTAATCTAACCTCCCTTCTTTTCTTTTGTATTTGCCATTTCCTATTTCCAAGTAGAATTGGAATTTGAACAAAAACGTTGTCCCAACTCCAAAGGAAATTAGGATGTTGCGGCTTCCTCAATGTCTTGTAATTTAAGTCGTTTTCGTAACTAACTCTTTGGTAGAACCCACAGACATTCAATTGCAATTTCTTCATATCAACAGCCATATCAAGCTCAATTATTAATGCTTGATACTTAGCAACATTATTGGAACATAGTTGTGTTAAGGTGAAGGAGTAGGGCAAGACTTCACCTTGAGAAGTGACAAATACTACACCAGCACAAGCTCCTCTGCGCTGTGTAGTGCCATCAAAGTACATCATCCATGGAGGCTGAACTTCAATAACAATGGCGTCCCCATTCGTTAGTTAGCTCCCAATGATCAGGTATAGGGTGATCTGCCAAGAAGTCTGCTAACGTTTTTTCTTTTATTGCCTTTTTTGGAATGTACAATATCTCGAATTATTTAAATTGGAGGTACCATCTAGCTAGTCGATCACTAAGAATAGGTTTTGACATCACAAAGTTGATGGGATTTTCCTTAGAAATAAGACAAAAGACATGAGCTTGGAAATAGTACGTCAACTTTTGGATCGAGAAGACTAACGCCACACATAAATTTTTAATTGGATAATAATTCAACTAATTTGGTATCATCATTCTGCTTGAGCAGTAAAGAAAGTTTTCTTTCCCTTCACTATTTTCTTGGGC
The DNA here is from genome assembly GCA_034376525.1 of Nicotiana benthamiana. Classification (NCBI taxonomy): domain Eukaryota; kingdom Viridiplantae; phylum Streptophyta; class Magnoliopsida; order Solanales; family Solanaceae; genus Nicotiana; species Nicotiana benthamiana. Next base: position 12,303,764 of record CM067331.1, on the reverse strand, counting down.
CAACAATGGTCCAATAGATATTTCTTATGCTGAAATATATAGTATCATAGGCTTTCCTAGTTAGGGGCTGCCAAAACCGTAGGCTTCATCAAGTAGGATATGATGCTCTTAAAGGCAATGCTACACGCTTGGTCCCATTTGAAAGGGACACCTTTCTTCATAAGGAGACTGAATGATTGGCACATCCCAGCTAAGTTTGTGATGAATCTTCTAAGGTATGCTAGTTTTCCTTGCAGACTTTTCAATTCATGAATATTACGAGGCTCATGCATTTTCAAGATTGCATCTAGTTTCTCTTGATCTATTTCAATTCATCGATGTTGGACAGTGAAATCCAGGAACTTTCCAGAGGTAACTCCAAAGACGCATTTTAATTGGTTCATACTAAGTTGGTGTCTCTGGAGCAACTCAAACACCATTCTCAAGTCTTTCAAGTGTTCACTTTTCTTTCTTGATTCAACTTCCTTTGTTGGATCTTGATATGCGGTATCAGTATCTTTTGTATCAGGATCGTTATTCTGGTTGTTGGAAGTAAAAATCACTACACGTTTGGAATTTCTTGAACGAATTTGATGATCCAGTGGTACACCCTCTTGATAGTCACCCGATTGTTGTTCCAATTCGGTGATTCATTTATGTGACTAGCGAGGTGTTTTTTTCTACTGATTTCTTTTATTCCAATCGATATTTTTCAGATGTTGTCCCATTAGGAACAATTGCATTGAATACAAATTTTACAACTTTAGTTATTTTTTTCTGAATTCACTCTTCTCTGTTCTTCGTCTGAAAATAAAGAAGGTCTTTTAAATTTAAGATCGATTTTGGTTCGTTACCAAATTCATTGATTAAAGTTAAGAACTTGTCAATTTCTGTTGATAATGATTTTTTAGCAGCTGTATCCACTTTTTGTTCAAATTCTTGGTAATCAGTATTTCGAAAAAAGATAGTATAAATCTAATTTATTCTAACTCTCTCATTTAAATTTTCTAGTGAAGTATTGTTTATGATTGAAGGTGAAAACTTTTTTTTGATTGTTCCTTGATATGGTCTATTAACAAAGGATCATACATTTTAGGCACGTATTATTTTTTAGTATAATCATTACACAATCTAGGGCTTGTTTCGAGTATATCGAGAGAAAAAGATTCCTTGTCTAGAAATTCAAGTCGATTTAAAAATTCCTTATTCAAATTATTACTTTTTTTCTTTGTTGGTAGAAATCCACTGATTGTCCAGTTCATTAGGGAGTATTTTTTGGAGTGACAATAGAAGTATTTTTCTTTTTATCATTTTCCAAAAAGTTGATAAACTTGGCGGGTATGTAAAAGATATTTTTTATTTTCCATCACTTTTACACGTGTCAAAAAAATATTGTGATATTTCAGTTCTCATGGCATGTTCAAATCAATTATTTTTTAAGTAGAGAAATGGTTGATTCCATTGATTATAATCGAAAAAGAAGGATCACAAGAGGTTGTTGAAACCAGAAAAGGTCTTTTTTTTTATCAAGCAGTTAAAATTTAAAAATTTATGGATTCCCCGTGTTATTATTATTCAGATAAGAATCCTCATAATCATAAATTGGACTATTACTAGTATTAATATTGTTATAGCCTATCTCTGTAAGGTGAGAGTGGAATTTATCCTTTATTTTGTCCTTTCCATTCACTCGAATTTTTTCCGTTTCATCGATTTAATCTGGATCCCACCTTTCTTCCGAAAAAAGGGAAGGAGAAGGATAAGGATCTTCTTCAGTGGATCCCTCTTGTTCCTGTTTAGTTCCCTTCATTTCGGAAGCTGTTTCTATTTCTTCATCGCTTTCTTCCTCACTTTCCAATCTTCTGTTTTTTAGGCTTCTTTTAGTTTCTTAGTAAGAATGGATGAGGGTATTCTGCCTAAATAGTAGAACACAAGTAATAAATAAGAGAATACTAAATATTCAAGCCATAGAATTTCTCAATTCTAACACAATGTACTTATTAGATCGAATGTACTTATTCAATCTAATAGAATAATTTTGTTGTATCCACACTAATACCAGTCCAAGCCATTTCATGAATAAAATGTGACCAATTAACAACCAATAAAACCACTTGTTACAAATAAGATCTTGTTGTTGCATCGAAATAGATAAATATTGACTAATCTGGCTAACATTGAACTTGGTAAAATGAAAAGGTTAAATAATTAAAAAATGGGATTATTCAGGAATACACATTGAATGTTGAGATTACGCATCGAGTTTCTGGTAGTAGATCCATAACCAAAAAAGTATTTGTGATTGTTCTAGAAGAAATGAAACCAAAGAAACCACACATTTCTCTGGATCATCATAGCATACTTCCAAGTATCCACTTAGAGGAAGGTTTTTTCGTAATGGATGACCCTCGAAACCATAATATGTTGATATATGGCGTTACCATCAAGTCATCAACATAACATTCGACATTATTGTGGAGAATATCATCAAATATATCTGCATAGTGCTTTGTTAGTACCACCAGCGTTCTTCAAGTCAAAGGCATTACCTTGTAGCAATAAATACCCTTGGGGGTACGGAATGCAGTAAGCTCTTCATCTTTTGGCGCCATGAGAATTTGGTTATAGCCTGCTGAACCGTCCATTAATGACATTGTCTTGTACCCAGTATTAGCATCGATCATCAGTTCTGGGATGGGAAGCGGGAACTTATCTTTCGGATATGAATTGTTAAGAAACCTAAAGTCAACGCACACTCAAATCTGGCTATTTTTCTTCCTTATAGAGATAATACTTGAAACCTATCACGCCTCATTTTACCTGCATCCACAAGAGCATACGGAGCTTTTTCAATTGAAGGTCAATCGAAATGGAGTTTATTATTAAAAGATTCAGAGCCGCCACTTGGGATAATTTTATGGTTTCCAAAGTCACCGGTTCAAATCCCGAATCGAGGAAAAGATTGACTCTGTATTACAGTCCGCAAACAAAGAATCTGGTTAAGGAATCCTGTTAACCCGAGAGAAGGTATTAGGCATTTCCGAGTTCCGTGATTCTAGCACGATCAATCAACTATTAATATTGGACTAATTATTTAATTTTAGGACACTTTCAAACCTACGTGCATTTTAATTTTAAATGACTTTTAAATATTTTAAGGAAGGTTTCAACATCGTCTAAAACATGTCATTGGACTTCGCCATATGAAATTCATCCGTAATCCGAAATGCATTTTATTCAACGTTGTTAGGATTTTGATTTGGGTCACGTAAAATGCATACCCCAGTTTAAGAAAATTAATTATTAAAACAATGCGCCTAGAGCAACTACGCGTTTGAAACTTTACGAGGGCCATGAGAATTTGTTAAATGGCATACCTCAAATTCTAAAGATTCAAAAAGAAATAATTTCATGAGGACCATTCAATTGAGATTTTATTTGGTACGATGCACCTAAATTCAAATTTTAAAAGGAAATTCAAACAAAATTTCGGAGGGCGATAAACTATTTGAGGTACCTAATATGGCACACCTCTAATTTACTTGTGAAGAGTCAAGCTAATTAAAGAAAAAGCCTAAAGGAAATAAAAAAGCCTTTTATGTTAAAGTTCAAATTAAAAAACAGAATAAATAAACAAATGCCCATTCCCCTTTTAAAACTTGAGCCCAATAACTTATTGTAATTTCAAATGCTAATGAACAATTGATTTTTAAACAGTTTAAGCTAAGCCCCACAAGCAGGCCCAATTTGAAAATATGTTGCAACTGCAAAGTGGGGACTCAAGAACGAGACCCTGCAATGTCATATCATAGCCTTCATGCGAGCTGGAATAAACATTGATCCCACGGACAGTCACACGGACTTTTAACAAGGAACATATTTCGGAAGCAATTTTAAAAAATCCAATTTTAGCAACTAAGCAATAGGTAGATTTAACTTTTAGATCTTCAATGACTTGAAATAAGGAACTAACAGAGCCTATTTTATGCAAAAAAACCCATAAGTTTCCATTCAACAACTGAGAGAGCCAAAGCTTAAACTCTTACATGATCTAAAAATTCATTTCCAAAAGACATACTATGCAGAATTAAATGCACAAAGGTCATGAGTAGATTGATCAACCTCATTTCCAACTAAGAGCATTATGTTCCCACATCTCACAGAAACTTTCAACAGCATATCAAACATAAATCCTTTTTCCTTGTCGCCTTGTTAACACCAATTCAAAGATAAAACTATTACCAAGCATATCTACTGACTTTATCCAAGGCAAAAACACATCTGTGACATATTAAACTTGACTGAGTCCTTTACAGGACATTTCAACATTCCCAAACCAAATACAACTCAAAGAATTTGACTATTCAGAATAGAAACCAGCTAGTGTACATAATGGATCAGGTAATTAAGGCAACCAATCATGTATAAATACTATAAATAAGACTATTATCATTCTTTCAACTTTGTTTTCGTTTCCATCTTCAAATTGACCTTACATTGAGTAGAGATCAGGAAAATGTACTTGGAATTCAAAACAAAATAGAAAAATGAGGGATCAACAGCAAACAGTAGTAGCCAGCATATATTTTGCAGTTGAAGTAGGGAAAATCCCCTCAAAAGAATCAATAGAATAGTAAACCAATCAGAAAACTTAAAACGACTCTTTTCAATACAAAGTTCAGTCCATTTTTACCCCAGTTGAGTCAAAAATTATTTCGGAAATTGACAACTTCAAGAATCACAAAGGAAAACTGAATGAACAATGATTTATATGAGCTTTCTTAGCACTTTTTGCTTTTCTTCATTTTATCTCTTAAATTTTTTCCTTTAATGCCAACTAAAGATGCCTTTATAGGCAAGTCATTAGGGAAGCCCCTAGGAATTAGTTTTTGCACTTTAGTACTTTTTAATTTTTTTTTTGCTTAGGTATCCTTTATTTAAATTTTAGAGCTTCAAATATGTCCCCCTTATAGCTTCTAGGAAGCTTCCTAATCTGTTACACAATATTCCCCTAGCCTAGACTACCCAAATTATCCCCCCCACCCCCCATGACCCTGTTATTATCCATCTGAGCCAAAATGTAGGTCAAATTAACCCAATAAAATTTGGTATGGGTATGTAAATCCAAACTAAATCCCACTTGGGCTTTTTGAATATTAGAATCCAATTAAAATAATTAGGACTCCTAATTTCAAGAATTGACCCAAAATTATCAAAAGAGAAAATTCAGAACCTTTTAAAAATGCAGCCAAAACAAAATAAAAGAAAATGAACTAATTAAACTAACTACATAACAGGAAATTAGCTAGGTTATGGGCCTAATTGCATTAACTATGTGGCTAAACAGATGATGAAACGAAAACAGTAATCCTGCTATTAACAAAAAGAAACTAAAAAAACAAAATAAGATTGAAGAATGGACTTGAGAAGAACAAATGGACAGTTACCAATTTTGGCTAGAATTGAGTTGAATTATCTGAGTCGTCCAAAGAAAAAAGAAGAAAAGAAGATGAAAGAAAACCGAACTAACAGAAAGAATAGAAATACAGAGAGAACTCACTTATTCAGGGCTCTAACTTGACTAACCTTCTAATTTAATCCCCAAATAATGTCATCCGCTTGTTCTTTTCCAAGAACAAGTGAAAAACATTATTTCAGGACCAAAATGACCATGAACGCTAAGAAAACCTCGAGGGATGTCTTTGCATGAATGAACTTCGATGACTTTCAGGGCTTGAACCCTAGATTTGAGATTCGAAGAGTTCTGGCCATGTTCGAGGGAAACGGGGTGGGGATTTGGAAAAAGGGAAATGAGAGGGTCATGGGGTGTTAGTTTGGGGGGTGTTTGGAGGTGGCTCCGCCACCGGATAGTGGTGTGATTTTGAGGCGGCTACCAGGGTTTGAGGGTTGGTCTCTGACAGAAAGGGGTGTGAGAAAGACAGGTTTGGGGGAGGTAATGAGATTCACACAGTTTTATACCAAACCCACCCCACTTCAGGATTGCTAGATTGAACAAATTAATGGCTCGGATTAGAAGCAACCAAATGAGTCGCTTGGTTTAAGTGCGGATACAGGCTGATTTTTCATGGGTTTTGGGCCAATTTGACGGGTATGGGAGGGAAAATCATTGGGCTTGCTGACTTCGAATTAATTTGGCCCAAATCTGACTTAACACTCTTTTGTTTTGCTTTCTCTTTTTACTTTTTTTTCTAATTTCGTTCAAATTAAAATAAAAAATAAACTAAATTAATTCATAATCATATTTTGCTGTCCAATTATATAGACTAACTCTAAATAACAATCACCATAAATAATTAAAATCAAATTAAGGAAAAACTACAAAATTCTGCATTAAAAATAAAAAGTGCAAAATAAACTATTTTTTCTGACTTTTCCCATTTTTATGAAATACATAAATAATTAATTCCAAAACGTCAAATTAAATCCTAAATACAAGTGCGGCATTTTTTATATTTTCTCATAATTTAAACAAAAATAACACGCACAGACAAATGCAAACAATTAACAAAAATGCTACAAAAATCTATGAAATTACAAATAATGGAAAAAATTATTTTTCTTGAATTTATGGGAGTAGTTTATATAGGGCAAAAATCACGTGCTCACAGCTACCCCTCTTTGCTCGAAAAAACGAATAGTTTTCGTGCAAAGATAAAGTGAGCGGATAAGAGCGAGTTTTGCCCGTTTGAATACTCTGTGGGAAGCATTTTTGAAAGATTTGATCACACCCTACTTCCGAAGTTGCCTACATATTCTTGATTATAAAGGAATCAAGTCATTACAGTTCGAAAAGTTTCGGTAGCTGGGATTACCACGAAGCTGTGATTTCATAGTTGCTGTTGATGCTATTGCTTAGTGAACTCCTTATTACACCATGAAAAAATAAAAAAAACTAGACTAAACTATGATCTATGCATTACGAAAATCCTATTTGTCTCTTCAAACTTGATCTTGTGGTTTTTGTTGCCTTGTTGACTTGTGTTCTCCAGGTGAAATTCATGTGTTGCCGACTTGAATTGTAATTTGAGATGCTTTTCCTTTACTTCAAGTGGGCGCTTGATTGCTGAACTCGAATTATAATCTGAGATACTTTCCCTTTCTCCAAGGGGATGCCCAATTGTAAAATCTTTAATTGTATTATTGTGCTCTCTAGGTTGGCACCTGATTGCTGAAATTTAACTGTATTTCCGTGCTCTCCAGGTGGGAGCATGATTGCTGAACTTGAACTGTATTCCCGTGCTCTCCGGGTGGGAGCATGATTGCTGAACTTGAACTGTATTCCCGTGCTCTCCAGGTGGGCACCCGACTTCAAAAATTTTACATGTATCCCGTTCTCTCCAGGTGGGCGCCTGACTGCCAAAACTTGAACTGTATTCCCGTGCTCTCCAGTTGAGCTCTTGACTGCCAATACATTAAATTATATTCCCGTGCTCTCTAGTTGTGCGCCTGATTGTGGAACTTGAACTGTATTCCCGTGCTATCTAGGTGGGCGCCTGATTGCCAAAATTTGAACTGTATTTCCCTGCTATCCAGTGGGTTCCTGATTGTTGAAATGTATTCTCGTGCTCTCCAGGTGGGTGCCTGATTGCCAAAATATCAACTGTATTCCCATGCACTCCATGTGGGCTCCTGATTGCTGAACTTGAAAAGTATTCACGTGCTCTCCATGTTGGCACCTGTTTGCCAAAACTTGAACTATCTTCCCGTGCTCTCTAAGTGGGCGCCTGACTACCACAACATTGAACTATATTCCATGCTCTCCAGGTGGGCGCCTGATTGCTGAACTTGAAGTGTATTCCCATGTTCTCCAAGTGGGCGCCTAATTACCAAAATTTGAACTATATTCCCGTGCTCTCCAGGTGGGCGCCTGATTGCAAAAATTTGAAGTGTATTCCCGTTCTCTCCAGGTAGGCGCCTGACTGCCAAAACATTGAACTATATTTCTGTGCTCTCCATGTGGGCGCCTGATTGCTGAATCTAAACTGTATTCCCGTCCTCTCAAGGTGGGCGCCTTATTGGAAAAACTTGAACTGTATTCCCGTGTCTCTAGGTGGGCGCCTGATTTCTGAACTTTAACTGTATTCTCGTGCTCTCCAGGTGGGCGCCCTATTTCAGCAAAAATATATAAAATAAAGAAAATTTTCTCCCAAGTTTGGCCGCTGGGCACATCTGTGAGTGTTAAACTAAATCATGTTACCAAATATTCTAAGAATTTTAAAGTTAGATCCCATTATCCAAGAGGGTCCTAAAAACGCCTACTTAAACAATAGCTTTAAATCTAAATTATATCTTCTAAAGGTGTGACTTTCGCTAAACTTTGTTATCTAAGAGAGTCTTATAACTACACCCCATTATCCAAGAGGGTCCTAAAAATCAAAATCAAGTCTTATCTTAAGAGTAACAATTCCTTACAGCTGAATTATACTATCCTACGACAGAACTTACGCTAAATCTTGTTATTTAATGGAAATCTTAAAGCTAGGTCCCATTATTCATGAGGGTCCTAGAAACTCTTAATTGAATCCTATCTAAAATATGCAAACTTTGAAACCAACTTATATTCTTTGGGGTACATTTATGCTAGATTTTGCTACTCATGATTATTTTGATTTTTAAACTAGGTCCCATTTTCTAGGAGGGTCCTGAAAATCTACTGTCAAACCAGATTAGTGCCTGCCTTTCCATACGGAGGGTCCCTCCGAAATAATTGAAATTTTCTGCCCCAGTTTCAATCAAAGAAAAATCTTGTCAGTTTAAAATATGGTGGTTAGTTGTTGGCATTCTTGATGAAGGTCTCTCCGCGGTCGTGCTTTGTTTTGACCGGCTTCCCCGAACTGGCCAACAACCGCTTGACTTTTTTATTGACTTTCAACGCACATGACCTTGGATGACCCTAGTGTTCCATATCCAAATCGTTTTTACCTCTCTGACCCCTTTATCTGAATCTCTGCATCTCACGTGAAATTACTAAATCATTCCACCGATGGAAGTTCCGCTGGCACATTATGACCCACTTTACATAATACTATCCTTGTTATGCTCTAGCCACACTGTGTTTTGTGCAATTTTGGAAATTGATAGTGAAATTTGAAATCCTTTCTTATTTGCTTAAACCATTTAAAACGTTTGAGAGAATAAACCCAAAAGAAATAAAATTTAATGACTTTGAGAGTTAAGGATAAGAAAATCCAAAACCGGATGACTGCTAGAAGGAAAAAAAGAAAAGAGAATTATTTGAATGGAACAACAAGTACCAATGATCATGACATGCATTTCGGATTAATCGGCGCAATCTGTCCCACCAATCAACTTTCAATTGTCGTACTTTACGCCCCAGATCTTCGAAACCCAATTTCTTCACCAAACTTTGACCTTATTCAGCCTGCGGTGCCCTGAAGGATTTTCACCAACAAACCTCTCTCATTTGTTCATCTCTCAACTCACTTTCACCTCAAGGTGCCCGTGAAGGATTCACCAATAAGACTCTCTCATTTTTTAAAATTTCTCTCAGCTTTCCATTGCCTTACCGTGCCCGTGAGGATTTTTACCAATAAGACTCTCTCCTTTTCATTATTCTTGTTTGGACCAGAGTGTTGCCCATGACATAATTCACCTCTATTTGCTCGACTTGGCATCTTTCGAAGACTGATCGGAAGGTCTTTCTTTGGACAATAATGTAGGCTTTCGGATGAGGTTAGAAGGAAAGGGTATCAAAATGGCTCAAAATAATTCAAATGGATATAAGATTACAATTTTCGGAACCAGAACTTATGCCCCAGTTTCTTTGCTTTGGGAATTTGGATTTTTACTTTGATGGGACCGAATCGTGAGACTACCTACGTATCCTTAAAAGGAATCAGGTCTAACATAGTTCATATCGTAGAAATTGCTTTGTTGTTGTGATTCTCTCCTTCCTCTTTCTTTTCTTTCTCATTTTCTTTCTTCCTTCTTTCTCTTTTGTTGTTTTGTTGTTCTCTCCTTTTTTTATTATATTTTTTCTCTTTTCTTTTCTACTATTTTTCTTCTTTTCCATTTTCTTCTTCTTCTTTTTTCATTTTTATTTTTGCTTTCGCTCTTTTCCTTTACTTATCTTTTGCGCTTGCATTCCTTATCTTTTCTACTGATTCCAAAAGAGGGGTATAAAAGGAAATATATAAGGGTCAAAGGGGGTAACAAAGGATAAAGTGTTTCGATAGCAAAACAAAATGCCTTCGTCATTCCAATCTTCAAAATATGCCATGTACAAACACATATAGTTTAACCAAAGAAAATCATACATAATATCTCTTGACTGCATCAGCATTGATGGTCATTTCTACGAACTTACCTTCTATATCTGTTATATACAAAGCACCATTGAACAACAATCTTGTTACGGTGAACAACCCCTGCCAAACTAGGGCGAACTTTCCTTTACACTCATCCTGATGTGGAAGAATAGGTCTCAACACTTGCTGACCCACTTCAAACTTCCGCGAATGCACCTTCTTATTATATGCTCTTGCCATTCTCTGTTGATACAACGAGCCATGACACACTGCTGCCAACCTTTTCTCATCAACCAAACTCAATTGTTCCAAGCGGGTTTTAACCCACTCATCATCGTCAATTTTGGCTTCTGCGATTTTGACTTTTGCGGGTATTACTACTTTCGTACCACACACCAACAAATAAGGAGTTGGCCCTACTGAAGTACAAAAAGTAGTGTGATAGCCGAGCACTGCAATGGGCAGCTTTTTATGCCACTGTCTGGAACTCCACCATTTTTTGAAGTAACATCTTTATGTTCTTGCTGGCCGCCTCAACTTCTCTGTTTGCCTTGGCGTGGTAAGGGGTGGAATTGCGACGTGTAATCTTGAACAGCTGACATACCTCTTTCATCAGATGACAATTGATATTAGCACCATTATCTGTAATTATCATCTGTGGTATCTCAAATCGATAAATGATATTTTAGTGCACAAAATCAACCAACGCTTTCTTGGTTACAGACTTGAACATTTTAGCCTCAACCCACTTGGTGAAATAATCGAAGGCCACCAAAATGAACATGTACCCATTTGATGCACCTGGCGCAATTGGCCCAATGACAAGCATGACTCACACCCCAAAAGGCCACGGTGCAGACATTGTGTGCAATTTAGATGGTGGGGAATGGATCAAATCTCGGTGTACTTGGCACTATTGACACTTACGCATGAAACTGATACAATCTCACTCCATAGTGAGCCAATAATAACCTGCTCGGAGAATCTTCTTTGCAAGAATATTCCCACTCATATGCAGTCTACAAACTCGAGAATGTATTTCGATCATGATAGCTGTGGCATGTCTAGCATCTATGCATCTCAACAATCGAACATTCAGAATCCTTTTGTACGAAACCCCTATACTGAAGAAAAATCTGCTTGCCAAATGCCGAATTGTTCTCTTTTGATCACCTGTGGCTTGTACCGGATACACCCCTATCCTGATATATTCCTTGATATCATGAAACCAAGGCTCGCCATCAATTTCTTCTTCCACCACATTATTGTAAGCATGCTGATCATGGATCTGAATATGCAACGGGTTAACATAAGCCTTATCTGGATGATGTAATATTGACGCCAGAGTAGCCAAAGTATTGGCGACCTCATTATGGATCCTTGGAATATGCCTGAACTCTACTGATCAAAACCATTGAAAAATATCATGCAAATTTTGCCGGTACGGTATGAGTTTAAAATCTCATATTTCCTATTCCAGTAGAATCTGGTGCACCAAAAGGTCCGAGTCTCCCAAGACCAAGACTTCCTGGAGACCCCTGTCTGCAGGTAACCTCAAAATCAAAATGCATAACCTCGTACTCGGCCATGTTGTTAGTGCAATAGAAATGAAGCTGAGCCTCAACAGGGTAGTGATGCCCTGTTTTAGAAATAAGTACAACTCCTATCCCAATACCTTTCATGTTAGCAGCTCCATCAAACAAAAATTTCCAATCTGGCTCCTCAACTTGTTCCAACTCATAATTTTGCATTACCTCTCCATTAGGGAAGTAAGTCTTCAAAGGCTCATATTCTTAATCCACTGGATTCTCAACCAATTGGGCGGCCGCTGCCTGGAATTGCATTGCAGTCCGAGTCATATAGACGATGTCAAATTCTGTGAGCAAAATCTGCCAGTTTGTGAGCCTCCCTGTAGGCATAGACTTCTGAAATACATACTTTAATGGATTCAAACAAGAGATGAGGTAAGTCGTGTAAGATGACAAATAATGCTTCAACTTTTGTGACACCCAAGTTAGGGCGCAACATGTCCTTTCTAGGTGAATGTAATTAGCCTCGTAAGATATGAACTTCTTGCTGAGATAATAGTTGGCCTGCTATTTCCTGTCGGTGTTGTCATACTAAACTAACACACAACCACACGAATTTTCCAAAATCGTCAAATACAGAATCAATAATCTTCTTGGTTCCGGTGGCACCAACATAGGTAGGTTTGACAAGTACCCCTTTATCTTTATCGAATGCTTCTTGACACTTATCTGTCCACTTGAGTGTAGCGTCTTTCTTCAACAGCTCGAAGACAGGCTCTCAAGTTGTTGTAAGCTGAGGAATAAACCTGCTGATGTAGTTCAACCTCCCTAATAGACTCATCACCGTAGTCTTGTTACTTGGGGTGGAAATTCTTGGATAGCTTTAATCTTTGATGGGTGTAGTTCAATACCTCACCGGCTGACTATGAATCCAATCAATTTTCTAGATGGCTCACTGAATGCACATTTTGCAGGATTGAGCTTAAGATTGTACCTGCGAAGCCTTAGGAAGAACATTCTCAAGTCTCTGACATGGTCAGACTTCTCTAGACATTATTATCACATCGTCCACATAAACCTAAATCTCCCTGTGTATCATGTCGTGGAATATGGTCTTCATGGTCTCATGTAGGTTGTCATATCATTTTTCAAACTGAATGGCATGACCCGGCATCAATATGTTCCCCATGGCCTGATGAATGCCGTCTTTTCTGCATCTTCCTCATCCATTAGGATTTGATGATAGCCCGCATAGCAATCCATAAAAGAACCAATCTCATGTTTGGAACATTTATCAATCAAAAAATGGGTATTTGGTAGTGGGAAGTTGTCTTTTGGGCTTGCCTTGTTAAGATCATGGTAATCAACACACACTCTGGTCTTACCATCCTTCTTTGGCACAGGCACAACATTGGCTAACCAAGTGGGATACCGCGTGACTCGAATGACCTTTGCCTCAAACTACTTTGTAACCTCTTTTTTAATATTTACACTCATGTGAGTTTTAAACTTCCTCAACTTCTGCTTAACGGGAGGGAATGCGGGGTCAGTGGGCAATTTGTGAAAGACCAAGTCAGTGCTTAGACCCGGCATGTCGCTATATGACAATGCAAAGATATCTTTATACTCAAACAACACTTTGATCATTTCTTCCCTGAGTGATGGTTCAAGATGGACACTTATCTTAGTTCTCTGATATTATGGGGTTCCCTTAAATTGAATGCTTCTGTATCACTGAGGTTAGTCTTGGGATTTTCTTCATAATGGCTTAATTCTTTACTAATCTCTTCAAAGGCCTCATCCTCATCATATTCTGACTCCTCATCACATTCTATTTCTTGAATTATTGTTTCAGAATTAGATTGGCTTTTAAGACTGGGCCGAATATTCCTCATGCATGTCATGGCATTTCATGTCATTGAAACAAGCATAAAAAGAATTGTACAAGAGTAAAAACGAAAACAAAAAATAAAAACTATCAGGAACGATAAAAAAGGAAATTGCATTTCATAGAAATTAAGAGATAACAAGGTTTATACATCCAAATGGACGAAACATAGAATCTAAATTACAACCCTGGAATAATCCAGATAAGCTGAAAGAAAATCAAAGAAAACTACCAAAACTCCTTCCTGGTGGGGAGAGGCACAGCTTCCCAATTGTTAATCTTTGCACGGGGCCCAACAAACTGTAGATCTTCCTTGTTAGAACCCTCTCTAGCTTCCACCATGTTCACATCATCGAACAACTTCTTAAACCTTTCAATCAACTCTTTATCAGGACCAAACACATAACTGGGAGCTGTTGTTACTGGGCGTTTCCTGGTGCCAGTCTTGATAAATGACCGTGAGAGATGTGGGATTGGGTTTGGGATGACCCATGACCTCTGTTTAAACTTTCAGGATCTTTTCACATCTGCAACTGTGGGCTTGAATCCCAAACCAAATGTATCTGAGTTTATGGGGAGAGAAACAGATTGCACGATACCTTGCAGAGACGCACCCAACCCTTGCCAAGTACAAAACAATTTTTTAGCATTTCAATAGCTACCATGACATATGAGGTGGTTACCTTTGGAATTGGAACACATTTCCCTTTTAGGATTTTCTCGACTGACATTGTGTCAAAAAACTGATAGACCCTTGTCATCTTACGCCTCAATGAATGGTACAATGGCATCAGTGTGAGTACACAAATAATCCTCTCAGTGCACAACGATTTCCTGGGACTCCATCCAACACCTGGGACTCCATGGTGAATTCAATTGGTCCTATTGTCAGCTCAAGAACTATATCACCGACTGAATCTTTCCCTCCATCGTTGAACCCCCGAACACAAAATATTGTTCTTGTGAATTCTTTCATCATCCACTTTCAACTTTTTCTGGGTGGAGAGAGGGAAAATATTTGCACTAGAACCATTGTCGACCAATACCTGAGAAACCACATAATCTTTGCACTTTACTGTAAGATAGAGGGCTCTATTGTGCTCAGTACCCTTTGCGAGCAACTCAACAACACAAAAAGTAACTCTATTTACCTCAAAAATCTTGTTGGCTCTCTTTTCCAGATAGTTTACTGAGATCTTATCGGGAACGTGGGCCTCATTCAGGATTTAGACGACGGTGTTCGTCTGAATGGATAAACAATGACAACAGTTAATTCTGAGCATGCGTCTTCCTCAACTACTCCACAATGGAATAGTCTTGCACTTTCATCTTTCTCAAAAACTCTTCTGCCTTTTCTTTAGTCACAACTTTCTTCACTAGTACCAGGTTATCTTTAGAGGTTTTACCTTTTCTTACCTCTTCCAGGGCAAAGCATCTCCCCGAGCGAGTCAATCTATGAGTCTCATAGACTTATTCCTAAACTTCTTTCCCTTTGTAAGTTACTTTCACCCGTTCATAATTCCAAGGGACAACTTTGCTGTCGACTATCGGTAACTGGGTTACGGGCTTGCTAATGACAGGATCCGCACGGGCACCCTCCACAATTATGACAGACTTATCCACCACCCCTGGCACAACCACTTTTTCCCTTTCTTGTTTTGCTACAACATCACTTGAGGACCCCCTCTTGACTACCGTAGATGGCTCACTGCTTGTCATATTCAACTTGACCACAGACTTCACGCTTGTTGTCTTTTCAATCGGCCTAACTTCACCGGACCAAATCACCATGACAGTCTGTGAAGGCTTCTTAGGCTCCCCTCCCTTATCAACTATCTCGATCATATTTGTCTCATGATGGTCTGGCAATGGGTTCTGGTTGTTGGCCGCCTCTGAAACTTGGACTGCAATTTGATTGGTATCAATGAGCTCTTAAATAGATGAGTTTTTTAACTTCAGTTTCAATCAAGGGAACCAAGTCCGGCCTAAAGCGCCTTTGAGCTTGTTAAACAGGGCGAGCGCCATTTTGACCGCAAGGTGATGGACTGCTACTTTCGAGTCCAAGCCAGGCATTGCTTTGTTACTCCAAGCAAATACATCTCTAAACTCCTTGAGTAACTCAATATAAGTGTCTTTTTCATCAACTTCAAGTAAAGCACTTAGGTAGGTGGGTCTTGGTTGTTGGTCGGTGCCAAGGTTAACTTCTTTTTAAGGCATCAACTGTCATATTCACTCCTTTTTTCAAGTTCAGGTGGAGCATCTTTTGCATCTTCATCTTCTTGAGGGTCCCCATTGTTGAAGGATATGTGATAACACGGCGAAACATTCTCCAATTCTTTATTATCCTCCATTGAAGATGGAAAACCATTATTTCCTTGTATAGTAACATGATACGAAGAACCCACACTTTCTTTATCTTCGTCACGTTCCTTAGTGTAGACCAATGTATATGTCTTTACCTTCAGTACTTCTTTACATGAAATCACAAGTTTTGTTTGGCGCATATGGAACCAAATATTGGAAATCATTAGAAGATCTTCAGGATTTTGGTCGAAGCGGGTGTTCTTATGCTTTGAAATTTATCTGGAACTTGTTACCCTTCTTTAATGGACCCAATCTTCTAACACGGAAGTCTTCACAGGTGATTTTCCAAGTCGATCAAAGAAAGAAGGCTTGTTTGAAGCGTCAGATTCGTCCTCTACAGTGATAAAATTGCTACTCGCCCTTCTTATTGAGATGTGCACTGGTGATGGTTGCTTGCATCCCAAACCTACATGTGGTTGTCTCGTTCCATATTCTGATGGTAGTCACCCTAATTTTTATGACTCATTAGGATTGTATCAGCTTATGTAAATATCCTTTAGGCGTTAGGGTCAAAACCTTCATCTGCTTACTTTGTAGGGAGGGCCACATTCTGCAAACGATATTGGGCCACAAACCCAGAAAGTGGCTTTGAGGAAAACTTTACTACCTCAATTTAGTGGAAGAGTTAACTCCTTTAGCATGTTAGTTTGAAGATTAGATGATTCACCTTCATCTTTCTTCCTTTTAGGGACATATTGAAGTGCAAAACTTACTTTCTTTCCATAAGATGCAACATTCACTCTATAAGATTTATTCACATTGGCTTGTTCTTCCTCAGTAATAGCTTTGGCTTCACCAATAGTCACCTCTATTCTTTTATTTATGGGCCGGCCATTCTTACTTTTCGTGCCATCATCATCTTTTAGCTCCTTCACAATGAAATCTTCAAGTAGAACTTTGCATCAGCGAAGTATGACTCGGCCTCAGTAAATGGCTCGTCATCAGCAACTATCTTTTTCTCGACTTCATCCTCGTAGTACTTTAGACATTTATGGTAGATAGATGGAACTACTTTATTCTCATGTAGCCAAGGCCTCCCAAGCAAGATGCTATATGAAGTCTTTGCATCAATCACATACATCCATGTACTTAATTGCATATCTTCAATGGTGATTCCCAACCTGAACCCACATATGGATCTTTGCCCCCATTGGTTGAATTCTTGAATCGTCACATGACTTTCTAAGAGTTCTTTCATGGTAATACCAAGTTCTTTCACAGTGCGAATTGGCAAAATTCAATGAGGATCCTCCATCATCCAAAATTCGATTTACCCTTGCATCCTGCATATAGCCAATCAAGTACAATGGGTACTTATGAAGAGTGTCACCTAGCAGAAGGTTGTCATTTTAGAATGTGAATTTTTCCTTACAAGCATTAACTTCTTGAGGAGTGGAATCGATGAGCTTTTCCGAAGATGGTGCCAACGGTAGGTCATCACTCTTTTTTTCCCTTTGTCAGCATGGCAAAAAGAGGAATCAATACAATCATGGGAAATCTTCATGCAGAACAAACTTGGTAAAATTCCTCTAAGATCACTGGATTTTGTGGATTTTAAGAGTGGTGCACCTTCACTTTTTCTTTCTTTAAGTGCTTAACCAGATTCCATCTCCTTGGTCTTTTTACCATCATTTTCCTTGTCGGTTGTTCTACTGACTCTTTTCGTGGGTTGGACTCCTTCTGTGGTGCCTACGACGAGTCACCAACGGCTAACCTTCATCATCATCAGGTTGATTGACTTTAGCTTTGTGGTTCTCCAATTATTCTTCATCTTTACTTTCTTTAAAACCACATAATTCATCTAGAATGAATGAGCCAAAGGTTATAGATACTTGGTTTGCGCTTGCTTTCTCATATTCAACTACAATCTTCTTTTTGCGAGCCAAGTCCATAACTTTGTCCTTGAAGACAGAGCACTTCTCCATATGGTAGCTCACAAGTCGATGGTATATGCAATAATTTGGGTCATTAATTTTCCCAGTTTTATTTGGTCGCTTCATCTTCGAAAGCTCAATGAGCTTTAACTCGAGGAGTTCTTAAAAAATAGCTGGCGCATCATAACCTTTCTCTTGCATTTCTTTTAGAGTTAACTTTCCACTTGGCTTATCTTGACAAGAAGTGGATTTCGTAATCTACTTCTTGCTCACCTTCGTTTTGAACTTCACAGGTGATGTGTTGATATTTATAGCTTCTTTGTATTAAGATTTGGGTACGAACTTGCCTATTTACTAACTTCAATTCTTTAAATGTGACAAGCTTGATACCTTGCAGGACGTAGCATAATCCCTAATGATTGCCTTGTATGCACATCTCTATGCCCGAAGCTTCACTAATCTTATCTTTGCACTTGAGGCTTGCATTCCTCCAACAATTGATAAAGTCAATAACTAGTTCACCCTTTTGTTGATGAGTGTTTGTAAGTTCTATCATACTCACAGTACGCCTCGTGCTATAGTAGAAATTGAGAAATTCTTGCTCTAGTTGATCCCAGTTATCATCAGATCCAGCCGCGAGGTCTCTATAGCAATCAAAAGCATTTCCTTTCAATGAGCGGACAAACTTCTTGATGGGTTAATCTTCATAAGTCCCAACATTGTTGCATGTCTCAACGAAATGCGCTACATGTTGCTTTGGATTGCCTTTTCATCAAACTGTTGAAATTATCGAGGTTGATAGCCAGCAGACATTTTCAACATATCGATCCTTGAAGTGTACAACTTTGCATAGATAAAGGAGGACTTGGAAGAAACTTCATGTTTTTTCTTTATAGTCATTTCAATGAACTCCTTTATTTGATTGATTGGAATCATCCCTTCCAAAGAGACTGGAATTTCCATAGTGGATGCGGCTTGTCGTGGGGGAGGATTAATCTCTTGAACTTTTGGGATTTTGCTAGGTGCATACGTGGATTCTTCTTCCATCA
Organism: Nicotiana benthamiana; assembly: GCA_034376525.1. NCBI lineage: Eukaryota > Viridiplantae > Streptophyta > Magnoliopsida > Solanales > Solanaceae > Nicotiana > Nicotiana benthamiana. The sequence goes on along the minus strand of CM067331.1, from coordinate 12,284,792 downwards.
AGATTCCCACCATGTCTATTAGCTTGTCAATAGCATCTTGATTTTGCATGCATTTGGTCAAGCCAGCGACTGCTCCTAACAATCTTCCTTTGTCCTGAATTTTCTTGACAAAGTTGTTTCACCTTCTTTACATAATCTTCATCGCTGCTGCTTGCCATGATTAAAAATTGGTATATGTTGAAAATCTTGGTATCGGTTAAAAAAGCCCAAATAAGGGTTAAAAGGAGCCCACATTAATAATAAATATGGGGTAAAAGAAGCTCATGTGCTAAAAAGAAACGAGAGTTAAATTTGGAACTGGAACTCATGCGTTGCAAGTAGGCATGAATTAAAAGTGGCTTTGGTTAAAAGCTGCCAAAATATGGGCTAGAAAGAGTTATCGTCTTGATCTCCACATATAGCTGCCAAAAATTGTGATTGTAAATTTATCTCCACATATAGCATCATATTCAAACTTTTTTTTTTAAAGAAAATCTTCATTATCCTCCTGATCTAAAGACGCATTAAATTTGTCTTCAACCATTTACTCTGAACCATTGGTTCTGATACCACTTGTTGGGATCGAAATAACTTGTTGCATGCGGAAACTAACAATACAAAGCTTGGTGGACGATAAATCAGACGACAAAAGAAAAATATACTAAACTAAGCATAATAGTTTATTATGGTTTGGTCAATTGATCCACATATGATAAAACTAATATAAAGAAGAAAAACTTTCAAAAAAAAATCTCTCCCTAAAGAAAACTCTTTAATGACTACATGTGGATTTTGTTTGCTCTTGTGAGAAGCAGAGATCTTTAATTTATGGATGTGCAAAACTTGCCTTCCAAGAAAATGATAAGTCATATTAAGGAGATTTAATCCTCTTAGAAGTAAGTTTCCATTCCTTCAAGAAAAAGAGTCCAAATAGATTAGAAATTCAGGCAAAATCCTAACAATCTCCCGTTTGCCTGAATTTTATTGACAAAGTTGATTCACATTCTTCACATAATCTTCATCGTTGCATCTTGCGATGTTTAAAAATTGGTATAGTCTGAAAATATTGGTATTTGTGATGAACCTTTTTTCCCTCCTCTTTCTGTGCTTCTAGGGCCTAGAAAACCTCATTTAGGGTTGCTTCGATTTGAGTGCATAGTCCGGGCGCATAATCGGAAAGCTTAAATATGAATTCTGTTTGAATAAGTCTATAGGATATTTTTTGAGGTTGTATGCATGTTTGGTTTGGAGTTCTGAGGGCTCGTGTGAGTTTTGGATAAGCCACGGGTTACAATTCCAGACATTGGAAAACAAATATGGTACCACTGATCTGCAAGCTTCGCATTTGTGAAGCCAGGATTCGCAAATGCGAACTCGCAATTGTGAGCTGCTCATCGCAAATGCGAAGATGGGCCCTGGGCATCTTGATCGCAAATGTGTCCTTTTCCTTCGCAAATGCGGAGGTCCAGTATTCGCAAATGCGATACCTTCCCATCTCTCCTGAGTTCTCAAATGCGAACATCTTTCTCGCGATTCCCATGCCTGTAGGGTTCGCAATCGCGAACGCTATTTCGCAAATCCCAAGTCCGCAGCCCAGCATATTTATACTTAACCGATTTTGAACTTCATTTTCACATTTTCTCAAACTCAAACACCCATAGACGATTTTCCAAGAAATCTTTCTTCTCCAAATCAAGTGTATGTTATTCGTGGCATAGAATGAAGAAGAGCATTGTGGAATATGTGGTACGGTGTTTGAATTGCCAATAGGTCAAGTATGAGCATCAGAACCTGTTGGACTATTTCAGAGGATTGAGCTTCCTGAGTGGAAGTGGGAGAGAATTACCATAGATTTCGTTACTGGACTTCCGTTGACCCAGAAGAAGTTCGATGCGGTTTCGATCATTGTTGATAGGCTGACCAAGTCAGTACATTTTGTTCCTATTGCAGTCACCTATTCATCTGAGAGGTTAGCTGAGATCTACATCAGGGAGATTGTTTGCCTTCATGGGGTACCGATATCTATCATTTTGGATCGGGGTACGTAGTTTACCTTATGCTTCTGGAGAGTAGTTCACTAAGAGTTGGGTACCCAGGTGGAGTTGAGTAGAGAGTTTCATCCTCAGACGGATGGGTAGTCTACGCGGACTATTCAGATATTGGAGGATATGCTCTGAGCTTGTGTTATTGACTTTGGAGGCTCGTGGGATCAGTTCTTGCCTCTATAGGAGTTTTCCTACAACAACAGCTACGAGTCGAGTATCCAGATTGCTCCTTATGAGGATTTATATGGCAGGCAGTGTCATTATCCGGTTGGATGGTTTGAGCTGGTAGAGGCTCGGTTGTCGGGTATAGATTTAGTTCAGGAGGCCTTGGAAAAGGTCACAATCATTAACACTAGGCTTCGTATAGCTCAGTCCAGGCAGAAGAGATATGCAGATCGCAGGTTCAAGATGTGGCTTTCATGTTTGGTGAGCGAGTATTGCTCCGAGTATCGCCTATGAAGAGCGTGATGAGATTCAGGAAGAATGGCAAGCTTAGCCCTAAGTTCATTAGTCCATTTGAGATTCTTGATCGAGTGGGAGAGGTGGCTTATAGACTTGCATTTCCACCTAGCTTATCAGTCGTGCATCTATTGTTTCATGTGTCCATGCTTCGCAAGTATCACGGTGATCCATCTCATGTGTTAGAATTCATCACTGTCCAGTTGGACAAGGATCTGTCTTACGAGGAGGAGTCGGTAGCTAGTCTAGACCGACAGGTTCGTCGGTTGAGACCCAAGAGTTTTCCTTTTGTTCATGTTTAGTGGAGAGGTCATTCCCCTGAGGCATCGACCTCGGAGTCCGAGTATAATATGCGGAGTCGTTATCCTCATCTTTTCCCAGACTCAAGTGCTTCTTTCTTTTGTCCATTCGAGGACGAATGTTTTAGAGGTGAAGAATATGACGACCCAAAGGGTCATTATTGATACCCAATTTTTCCCTAGATATTTTTATACTCAAAATACTTTCAAAATAACACACACACACACACACACACGCACACACACACACACACACACACACACACACACACACACACACACACACACACACACACACACACATATATATATATATATATATATATATATATATATATATATATATATATATATATATATATATATATACACGTATATGAGCATAACCAAGTGCTTTGGTATTATACCAAATTTTTAAAGATTTTTAAACCAATTTACAGTCTATTTTTATACTAAAAAATTCAATAACTATTCCCAAAAATTATCATTTTTCTGAATAATTCAGTTTACTCCCATATTTACATCAAGATATAATTAAGGTGATCTTTTTATATTTTTACCAATTTATTTGTTATTTTTAAATATAAATTGCATATAATTGTAATTATATCATATCTTTCGAATTAATAGTATTTTATAATTGTAAAATTAGTTCCAGTATTTTATAATTAATATTATATATTATTAGTTGATACAGAACTTCTAATTTCTGTTAAGAATCTTTTTCACTATTTTGATAAAAATAAAAAGTAAATAATTGGTTATTTAAATGCTAGCCAGATTTTATTACAATCATAGCCGAAATTGAACCCCAATTTCAACCCCAAATCCCCCAACCCATATCCTAAATCACCCGACCCACATCCAATTCAATACCTGGTCCAGATTTAGTTTTCTAAATTAAAACCTAAACCCCCCCCCCCCCAAACCCCTCACTTCAGAGATGGTCTCTCTCTCTCTATTCTAACATTTTCTTTCACTTCTCTCTATAACCTTCTAGTTCTCTCTCTCATCTCCGATGAATCCACTACCTCTCCGGCCACCTCCATCCTCACTTCTCTCAACCACCAGCCACCATGAAACTTTATCTTGTTGACTCTCTCTAGCTTCGAGACTCCATAAGTCTCCATCATATAAGATGGTCACCGGAAGCTTTGTCTGGTTTGTCTCTACCCTTTCTCCAATGGTGTTACGAACATCATTTTTAATGAGTTTCATAGCCAGGTTCCTTAACTCTCACTGATTTATTAGGAAACCCTAACTTTTGCCTAGACCTCTTAATCTCTGTCTTCTAAAAATGATTTTTAACTTATTGTTTTGTGTTTTACACTACTCTCTACTCGATTCTTTGATTGCTCAAGTTTTCAACGTTTTGTTCTTCTTTTCAAGACTAGGGTTTTTGAACTTCTTTAAAATCACTATATCTTCTAATTTTTTCTAGTACTATATGTTTGTGTTTGTATTACTTCTTGTTTATGTGATCTTCTGGGTTATTCCCCAATTTCTATGCTTTAATTTTGTTCTAACGTTCCACCGATTCGGTGATTTCTTACCTAGGGTTTTTGGTTTTGTGCCTTTTGTGTTTAAATAGGTCTAAATATTTCCACTTACTAATTTTCTGTTGATTCTCTATATCTCTTTGAATCTCTTATTCATCGTATATGATATCTTTAGAGGTTCTCTACTGATTTGAATTGCTTCTTTGTTTGTGCGATGTTTTCCTTATTAATGCTGACTCCTTGTTATTTTCCATCTCGCCCGTGATTTCCATATCCAATTATTTTCAAAATAAGCCTGTCAACCATCTATTTATTTGCAATATATTTATATGTTTTATTCTTTTACTTCCCTTACTTATAATTATTTGTGCTTGGTCCCTATCATATGCATCATGCCTTTTACTACTCCTATTATGAAATATCAGTCTTCCATACCATTATTCTATTTATTTTGATACAATCTGTACCATTTGAGCTATGACTCCCTAATTAAAGGGATTTCGAGTCTTTGATTGATTCCAAGAGGTATTTTTTCTATAATTATAATCAGTCTATACATATTACCTTATTTTTACTTATTTTCAGAATATAAATACCTTGCCGCCTCTTTGGCATAGACACACAAACAAAATTCATTGTTCTGAACTCTCTCTTACACACAAAACATACTCAGTGTTCTCTCTTGTTTCCAACACAACCTCTCTCACTTTCCCTGTTAACTACTGATTACTCAGTCGGCTGAAAGCCAAGACTGAGTGATTTTGGGTTGCTCTACTGTTCTACTGCTCTATACATTGCTACTTGCTTTGGTCTGCATATTATTGCTCAACTCTCTGCATACTACTGTTCTGCTTCCCTGCACACTACTGCTCTCTATATTATCTCATCGTCGACTGGACGCCCTTTATTTGATTTACAGTTTCCGAAACAACATGTTTTTATACATATTGCACTTTATTTTGTTTCTTCTATGCGTTTACTTATGGTTCTACTGTTCTTATTGCAACTAATATGCCCCTATGCTAGTTCATCCTTCTCTTAATCTAGCATGCCTACTAATTTGCTCCTCTGCCCCTAGCCCTAGTACATTATCATCCTGTAATCCTCAGCCCCTTTTGTTTGAAACCTGGTGTGACTGTCTATGTCCTGAAATGATGTTTGTGTTCTTACATGTGAACTACTTGTCCCCATTCCCTTTCTCCCTTGTTTGTGTTTACTTCCCTGAACTATATATGGTATTTTAGTTATGAGATTATCAGAATTGTCACATTGTTTTCTTTCAAATCTATTTCTGTATGGATAATTTTCCTAAACTGTTTTCAACTCAATTTCTTTAAAACTCTATCACAATCTCACTACTTCTAGAGTTTAAGTTCTACCCCCTTCGTGTAAGCATTTCCTTGGGTGCCTTTGAGTACCCATTGAACTTTGATGCACAAGGCTGGTAATTCCACACTGCACTTATTCAACAGTTTGGGTAGTGTTTGGGTGCTGGTATTGGTCAAGGACCCCCAACGGGCCAATTGGGGCTATAGCGAAATGGGGTGGGATTATGCATGCTTGGTAACGGGTAGAAAACATGTCTATAGGGATTTACTTACCTACTTGTGCAATAAAAACCATGTGTAGGACATGAATTTCGCATATAGATATCCTGTTTAGGCTCTTAACTTCATGTCATTATACTCACTTTGCAATCAGTTAGTAATCAACAAACAACTATTTTGGATTATTACTACTGCATTTAGAGGCCATGTTTTAGGAGCTTTATGTGCATTAGATATAATGTCACTTAGGATTTTTATTTCATCTGATTTGCAATTATTGAACGCCTCACCAGTTGCTTAATTTAATAACACAAGATTGGGCTAAACAACGTCTTCTCTTTTAAAATTGGATTAATATGCATGTTCACCTTTAAGGTAATTAGGCAAAGTATACGATGCCTAGGCAAGATTTAGGCCTAATACAAATCGATTGATCATGTTTCAGACTACTCATCCACTTTTAAATTCCTGAACTCCTTTCCTTGTTTGGCTTTCTGAAGTTTACTCTGTTAAAAATCCATTCCCATTTTTAAGAAATCTATCTTATTTGTCTGCTTGCTGCAATACCCCTACTATATTTCAAAAAAATGTGTTTTAACAAGTTTATTTATACTTTTTACCAAATTGTTGTATACTTATTGCCATCTTTTATTTATATTTCTAAAAATCGGGCATTCATTAAGGCACTCAGTTTCAAATCTTCTTCTTCTGCAACTTATCTTTTCTGACATTCTCCTTTTTAAACTCTTTTTAATACCTTAAATGTGTTCGAGACATGCTAACTTCATGTTTACTTGTGGAGAGATTTGTGAGCCTCTTATTTGCCTTTTTGTATGTTCCCTTTATGTGTAGTCCTACTTATTATGGATGACACCTAGTATTTTGTCCTTTAAACCTAAGGGTTCAGCCGAGTCCTTACCTTGTAGGAATAGTTGTCCTAAATACCCTCTAGGAATTATAGTATGGGACGGGTATAGCATGCAATAAACATTCGTGACCAATCCACGCGTTAAAATAACCTTTACGGGGTGGGAAGGGTAGAATATAGAGATGATGACTGATGCGCTAATATCACGTGCTCCCCTCTAAAGGGGGAAAGGGAACATAATGGTCGACCCCTCTTTGAGGAGTGATTTCTAGATATTGCATTAAAGTGATCCTTATTCATCATAAACCTAGGACTTAATTCCTTTGTTCATCTTTGTTTATTATCTTTAGAATTGATAAAACTTTTCTCCTTCTACTTACTTTCACAAGTTTCAATTCAATTGCAATGTCCTTCTTTGAGCCTTGATTGTTTACTTGTAAAGTCACAATTGTAACATGGTCGGGACCACATTAGTGGATCTTGAGGGGTGCCTAACACCTTCCCCTTGAGATAATTTCTAGCCCTATCCAAACTCTGGTTTCTTCATCTCAAACCTTTCTTAAAGTGTCTAATGCACTATAATCATTAGGTGGCGACTCTCCAATTCCAAAAACCAATTCTCGCAAGGGAATAGATTTGTCCTCTCAAAATGTCATGAACCCGATTTCGACTCTTACAAAAAGGGGGCGTCAACAGTATAGCGACTCTACTGAGGATTTTCTTTAGGCTTTTACCATTGCATGTTATTTGTGACTTTATTGCCTCTTTATTGCTTTTACGTAAATGTCTTTTCTTCTATGAAACTGACATGTTTCCTTGTTTCTTTTCTTTAATGCTTCCTTTATCGCTTTCCTTTAAAACTGTTGTAATTACGAGAAATTATCGTCATTATTATCATATGAACGTGGAAATACATGACAATATGTTTCAATCTTGTAATTGCATCTTCAACATAATATTCCACTCATGCCAAACAAATACCATAGCAACGCTTATATTGAGTGGTTGAGCTCTTCCAATATTATCACCCCTAAATTTGGCAAAGGCATATTTGCGATAAACCAACCGATCAGCGGTGTAGTCAACAAGTTTAGTGGGGTAAAGGCCTTACACTTTATTTTTTGTAGAAAGTGAGGCAAGAAGCCCCAGATTTGGCATGGTAACCAACATTCACCCAAGGCTGCTAAATTGGTGGAAAGACCTCCACTCTAGTGATCAAATGCTCGTCTGCAAGTATTTATAATGAATCTACCTTCTCCTCTAGAAATACCGCCTGACAACAAAATCATAGAGGCTGAAACTCTATTTTGGGATAGTGACATATCCGTATTCTGCTTCGGGGACCTTGAAATGACTCCTTTGCACGAGGAACTAGGAGAGTTAGCTGGTATTCCTTAGGAGACGTCAGGTTTTCTTATGCCAGAAAATTGCAAGGGTAGGGGTTTCCTCAAGACATAGCAAGTCATACCGTACCTACTTAGATGTATTTGCTCTTACCTCATTGGGACATATCCATAGGAGGGTCTTCGTCTTTATGTTCTACTTTTTGGGAATGATAGTGTTCCCCATGGAAAAGGCTAGGATCCACACTAGACTAGCCATGGTAACTAAGACTTTGATGGAAGGAGTTGGCGGGCAACCTTTCAGCATAGTACCTATGATCGCTGTTAAGATATACCGAGCCTTGGACAGATATCGATGAGGGACCAATCATTTTGAGGGTTGAAACTTATAACTCCAGCTCTGGCTCATAGAGCACCTCCAGAAGGGTGAATATCGGCAAGAGATTCTGCACAGATACTCGGATGATCACATTGCCTTCCATCAGCCAAGGTAAATGAATTATATGCCTAACATGTTCTCTTAGCCAGAGGACACTGGAGGATGGGTAGAGTTATTTGCAAATCTGAAAGAAGACCAAGTGCAATGGATGTTCGAGTGGTTCCTTACGGAAGAATTCATTGTCCGATCTCGGGATGCACAATTTCTTATACTCATTGGTTTGAGGGGAACTTATCCATATGTCCCTCTCCGAGTCATGAGGCGGTCAGGAAGAAAGCAAGTCATAGCAAGGGTCGAAAGAAGAGTCACTTTCGGATTGACTTCCAGGATGATGAAAACCCTCACACGTGCCAATCTCAATACATGTGGCACTGCAAAATCATTTTCGGGAAAGATTCTATTGAGCCAGACAGGTATCACGCCAGCTGTGCACCACACTACTCAGGTTGGTTGGAAGAAAATCATAATATTTTGGGTCAGCCTAGGTTCATTTGAGGTCACGAGGTTATCGACAAAAAGTCTGAAGCATGGGTTAAGTACAACCAACTGCGCAAGAGAATTTGAGAATGTGAAAGCGAGCACCAAGAAATACACGAAGCCCATCGGAAGTTGATTGAAGAGTGGAAGGATATGGCTATCAGTGCCAACAAATGACTGGGGTATTTGGAGCAGGTCTAGTGGAGCTGGAAGGGAAGTTCATCAAGAGCATTGAAGACTGTCAAAATGCTGAGGGAAATGCGGGTGAACATCTAGCCCGAGCTTATTTGCTGCTAGGACTGCGCGAGCTGGTGAAGCTGTTCGATGGGGATAAAAATGTTGAATCTGGGGAAAGTCCTTCGGGACCAAGTAGTTAGGAGTCTTTTTCTTTTTCTTTAATGATGTAATAAGGCCAATGGCCATTAGTGATATTTTAATTTCTATTATTTAGTGTCATTTTTGGGATTCGTCTTATTTTTATCAATAAAATGAGGCATTTAGCATTATAAGTTCTCCAAATTAATTTGTCACTAGGCCTACCTCGGGAACAACGAGGCAGACAAATTAGGATATGATTTATATTCGTTCACAATGTGTTTAGATATTGCAACGCTTTCTTTTCATAACCCGCACTAACTTATTACCTTTTTGTTTTTCTTTTATTTTTTATTCCCCTCCCAAAAGTTAGTTCGTGGACTTTGGCATCACCATCATACTTTACGAGATCCAAGGGCACTCCGCCTCCTCCTCCTCCTCCAAGTTCTATAAAAAACAAGAACAAGGCTAAAATGGAAGAAATGAACAACATCTGAAAGGAGAACTCAGGTGAACAAACAAAGGTTACTCAGGGTATCCAGATCTCCAAAGAAAGTGCCGCCCAACTTGAACAGAAGTTATTGAAGTTTCGAGAAGAACCGGATCAAGTTCGGAACATGGCAAACTTATCATTTTTCTTTACCACTCCCGACATAAACTTTCCCACTACACAAAACCCCGCACCTCCACAACACATCCGGCTACCACAGAAATAACCCATTCATACTCAGCATTGCAACACATGCCACACCTCCAATAACCCTCCATTGTTCATCCCGAAAATGTTGAACCCAACAAATGATCCTCTCCACAACACCCCTATATATGTGGAAACCCTACTGCACTATATCCAATTAATATCAAGCACACCGGAGTCTGATGACAAAGACTCTCTTATTAGGAACATTGCCGCAGAACTCAAGGAGTTGACTAGCCAAGTCCAGGGTGTTGAAGGAGACAAAGGTGTTGAGGGGCTGAACTATGAGGACCTTTGCATTCAACCAGATATTGAACTTCCTGAGGGGTACAAACCTCCAAGTTTGAAATGTTTGATGGCACAGGAGATCCCAGATTCCATTTGAAGACATACTGCGACAAACAGGTCAGAGTCGAAAAGAATAAGAAGATCCGTATGAAGCTCTTTATGAGAAGTTTGAAAGAGGATACTCTGTCATAGTACATCAGCCAAGACCCTAAGAAGTGGACAAGCTGGGAAGGTATGGCGTCCGACTTCATGGACAGGTTCAACTTCCATATAGAGAATACACCAGATGTATTCAACATCCAGAATTTGAAGAAGAAATCTACCGAGACATTCTGCGAGTATGTTATTCATTGGAGATCAGAGGCTGCTAAGGTCAGGCTGGCCTTAGAAGAGGAATAGATAAATAGATTCTACATCCGGGATCATGATCCACAGTATTACGAGAGGTTGATGTTGATCGAGTGCAAGAAATTCTCCGATATCATCAAGCTGGGGGAAAGAATTGAGGAAGGCATTAAGAATGGTATGGTTACTAACCTTAAGCACTACAGGCAACCAACAAGGCTTTACAGTTGGTGGCACATACAAGAAGAAGGATGTGAGTGAAATGATGGTCGTACGGAGAACAAAATCCCCAATAAAATACTTAACTTACCCATCACCTCCACTAACATATAAGCCTACCCTAAATTACCAAGAACCCACACTCTCCTACAAAAATCCACTACCTTTTTTATCAATCGTCTCCACCTCCCACATATCAGCCCACTTCACCGAGATACTCTCAACCTGCACCTGTCTACCAAGCTTATAATTATCAACCCTCTCACTACCAATCACCTCCCACTCGCAAAAATTTCCCTAGACCTAGATCGAATTTCGACTGCAGGCCTCCCAGACAATACACAACCATTGCTGAACCAATTGAACAACTGTATGAAAGACTTAAAGTTGTTGGTTATGCCACACCTATCCATGCCGTAACTCAAAAAAGTATTTCCTAGTAGGTCAACCCGAACAAGACCTGTGCATGCCATTCCGGCATGAAGGGGCATACCATTGACGAGTGCCGCGTACTAAAGGACAAGATTCAAACCTTGATCGACAATAAGATCATCGTAGCAAAGGATCCTGCTCTTAATGTTTGCAATAGCCCTCTGCCTGACCATAAGGGTGGAGGCATTTACATGATCAAGATCGAAGATGACTGGGAGCCCAAGGGGTCGATAGGATTGATTGCTAAGGGTGATGAGCCAAAAAAGCCAACTGTCACACTTAACCTGATTGTTGTCTAGAACTAGCCCTCCGGGGGCGATGAAGTAAACATGTCTCACTACTAGAAATTGGGCCTGTGGAAACGAAAAGTTATGCAACGGTAACAGAACTGTTTCCATAGACTATATATAGCAACGGTTTTAACCGTTGCCAAAAGGGCTGGAGGATTGCGTGATCCTTTAATAATCAACCTGTTGCCATTGTACAGGAACTGTTGCCATAGCTCATACTGTTGCAACGGTTGTTACAAACGTTGTATTTATATCTATTAGCACGGTGTTGGGGAACAATTACCTATGGGGACGGTTTTGGGTTCCCTCCTTATTTTCCCTCTTATATTTTGCCAAACCAGCCAAAAAATATTTTCCTTAATATATTTTTCTCTTATTTCTTATTGAAAATATAAACTTTTCTCTTTTTCATTCCCTAAATTACGCTATCATCAGACCACGCTATGCTATCAGAGTACACTCTTTCAGGCCCTAATTAACCACGCTAATAGTTCCCAATTTCACTCCCAAATTTACTCTCCCTCTCTCTCTCTCATCCAGATTTGTAACATAAACACTGCAATTAGGTTTAATAGCCATGGATGGAATTTAGGTTTGTAAAATTAAATACCCAATAGATTCACAAAGTGGCAAAATTGTGCAACATCAGTGAGAAAATAATAGTTGTAATTTTGCAAAGTGTATTTGCAGAGACAAAAAGTTTGGGACCTCTTTCTACCATCAGCGTAAGTTTCCCTATTTTAGGCTAGTTTCAGTGTTTTAATTTTCTTTGTGATTTTCATTTGCATGCACACAAAATGGTGGTCTTACTTTTTAATTGTACTTTTATTTGCATTTTATTTATGAGAGTCTTTGATTTATTCAGTGATTATAATTAGAAGCGACTCTTCTGTTGGCAGATTCTCCAGAAAAGATCGATTCCTTGAGCGTGTTCACACGATTAGTTTCTCATTTACTTCAATCGCGAGAAATTATTTTCTTAAAAGGCACACTGTGAGAAATCGCTAGCTGAAGAAATTGTAAGTTCTTATTTTCTTATTTAGATATACTAGTGAAATTTTCAGCCTTCTTTTTCTCTTGTGGATGTGTGTTCCATGATAGCAACGTTTGAATATTTTAGAAGAGATAATATTCACCTTTGTTCTAGATGTAGGTTTAAATTTTTTTATGGTAAGTCAATTTATCTATTTGGAAAAGCTAGGTATCTATTTGTGAGAGCACTTCATACATAGATGGGCCTCACTAAAGAAACATACCAAACTCCTATATCCTAGATACAAAAAACACACTCTAATTTCTATATTTATATGTTGCTACTTATGGAATAAGTGAGTAGGAAATTATTTGTGTAATTTAAATTGAGACCTTGTTTGTTCAGATTATTTTTTATATCTGTAAAAGTGGTTTATTGGTTAAACCCCTTGTATGCATATGTATTAAAGTGAAATGATCTTATTTGCTTGTAGAATACTTATAGTTTGTAAAGATTTAAAGGTTATATATATTGATGAGAACTAAATCGCCATCCTTGAATCCTAGATTAACAGAGTACTTGGTCGTGGTTTATTTGATAACATTAGTTCTCTTTAATATTTTTGTAACTTAGCTTGACATAAATCTTAACTTTGGTGATTTAATAATATCTTATAGGAATTAAATGGATTATGGAAATAAAAGTTGGATGAATATCCTGACATGGACGGATGAGTATATTCGTAGAGTAAATAATATTCTTGATAAGGCATTTGAACGAGCTTCCATGGAAATGAAATATTATGTCCTTTCAAAAAGTGCATGAATCACAATTGGCATTATAGAAATGTGGTGGAGGATCACTTGGTAGTAAATGGGTTTGTTGCTGGTTATACCAAATGGTTTTTCCATGGGGAAGGATTTTCCTCGGCAATCCACCTAATCAATGCAATGATGATGATGATTTTGACATGCGTGACGATATTGATGGACTACTTCATGATACACTTAGAAATATAGAGGATGAGTCAAGGCATGAAGAAGGAGTGAAAGAGGGACTATCTGAAGATGCAAAGAGATTTTTTAGATTGGTTGATGAGGGAAAACAAGAGTTATATCCTGGGTGTGAAAGTTTTACTAAACTATGTTTCACCATTCGGCTATACTTGCTTAAATCCTTGCATGGGTGGAGCAATGTAGCATTTTCAGATATGTTGGAATTGATAAAAGAGGCATTTCCTTTGCTCAAGTACCAGAGTCGTTTAACAAGGCTAGAAACCCTTCATTATGAAAAAATACATGCATGCCCTAATGATTGCGTGATATTTTATATTGACAATGCGAAGATTGATACTTGTTCTGTTTGCCGGACTTCAAGATGGAAGAGTACTAATGCAAGTTCTAATATCCTTGCTAAGGTTTTAAGGTACTTTCCCTTAAAGCCTAGGCTTCAAAGGACGTTCATGTGTCCTGAAACAGCTATTGCAATGAAATGACATTCTAATGAATGACCGAATGACGGGAATTTAAGGCATCCAACAGATGGAGAAGCTTGGAAGGATTTTTATTCCTTGCACCCGGACTTCGCTAGAGAATGGCGTAATGTTAGGCTGGATCTTTCAAGAGATGGTTTTAATCCATTTAGAACCATGAGCATTTCTCGTAGCACATGGCATGTTGTGTTGTTGAGCTATAATTTATCGTCGTGGATTTGTATGAAGCCGGAAGATACTATGTTGTCAATGATAATTCCAGGTCCATCAACTCCAGGAAATGATGTTGATGTGTACTTACAACCACTAATTTCAGAACTGAAGAAACTATGGGAAGTCGGGAAACAAACATATGATGCTGATACAAACCAAACATTTCAAATGCATGCAGATTTATTATGGACAATTAGTGATTTTCCAGCATTGGCAAATATTTCAGGATAGAGCACAAAGGGTAGATTGGCATGCCTCATTTTTAATTATGACACATGCTCTCAATATATCAAACATATTCATAAGATGTGTTACTTGGGCGGTCGAAGATTTTTGCCTCCTGATCATCCATTTCGAAAAGCTAAGAGGTCATTTGATGGTAAGGAGGAGCATAAATCTGCACAAATTTTTTTATCGGGTGTAGAAGTATTTGAAGAATTTCTTGAATTCAATAATGTTTTTGGAAAGGGTAAAAAGAAAAGGCTTCGTAATAACAAGAGTCCATGGAAAAAGAGATCTATTTTTTTGAATTGCCATATTGGGTGCATAACAAATTGAGGCACAATCTTGATGTGATGAACATTGAGAAAAACATATGTGATAGTTTGATTGGGACTTTTTTAGAAATTGATGGAAAGTCAAAGGATCATGTAAATTCTCGCTATGGCTTGCAAGAAATGGGGATACGAAAGGAACTACAACCAAGAGAAGATGATAATGGAACAGTAAGTTTGGCTCAAGCTTGTTTCTCCATAAGTCCAGAAGAGAAAAGCTTGTTTTGCACCGTTATAAAAAATTCCAAATTACCAAAAGGGTGTGCTTCGTATATATCAGACTGTGTGCATGTGAAGGAGATGAAAATATCAGGGCACAAAAGTCATGATGCTCATTTTATAATGCATTACTTACTCCAGGTTGCAGTTAGGAAATCATTGCCTAAGAATGTTTCGTTGACCTTGATTAGGTTGGGCGATTTCTTTAGAGCTATTGTTGTAAGGTTGTAATAAGAAGGGATCTTGAAAAAATGCAATCTGAAGTTGTTGAATTAACTTGTGAACTTGAAAGGATTTTTCTTTCAAATTTTTTGATATAATGCCACATTTGCCTATTCATCTAGTGAATGAAATTAAGCTTGGAGGTCCGACACATCTTTGTTGGATGTATTCTATTGAGAGGAACCTATGTAAGTTGAAGGCATTTGTTTGTAATCGATCTTGTCTGGAAGCGTCAATAGCAGAGGGGTTTTAGCCAAAGAGTGCTTGACTTTTTGTTCGAGATACCTACATGATGTCAGGAAAACTAGATTCAGTAGGTACCAAAGTGAGGATGATGAATGCCCTCAATATTTATCACCTATATTCCCTAAGATTGGCCATCCAATTGGAGTTAAGAAGAACAAAAAAGGTAAGACTTTTCTCATGGATTCACAGTTATCTAATGAAGCACATCGATATGCTCTGTTCAATGCTGGAGATGAACTAGTGAAAAATTTTATCAAGTAAGATAAATTATATAATATTTATTTATATTTTAAACTTTATTTATTCTCTAATGAGAAGATACTTTAAGCTCCATTTATGAAGGCCTAACAATTAAATTTAAAATATTCATTATTGCAGGGAACATAAAAATTTAATGGGTAATCATACTAGATCAAATGCATGGGTAAGAGCAATCATAGTCGAAAATTTAGCAACTGGTTCAAAGAAAAATTTAAAAATATTGAAGTGCCCGATTATTTACGGTTTCTAGCTAAAGGGCCTAATGTTGTTGCCTCAAGATATATTGCATACTTCATTAATGGATACCGAATTCTTACCCTAGGACGAGATTCTTCAGGAAACACTCAAAATAGTGGAGTGACTTTATTGGCAAAAACTGATAGCTTTGCTAGTGCTAGGGACCAAAATCCTATCGATGGAGAGGTTCTCTATTATGAAGCTATTCAGGATATCATTGAAATTGATTATTGGGGTTGTTTTAGTGTTGTACTATTTAGGTGGGATTGGTATCGGAATGAAATAGATGACTATGGGTTAACTCGGGTGTACTTCAATGAATTATGCAGTACAGATGATTCTTTTGTGTTGGCATCTCAAGTTTATCAAGTTTTTTATATGGCAGATCCAATTGAGGAAGATGTTTATTATGCAAGGAAAAAGGTCCTTATTGATTTGTATGATCTAGAGGAAGAGAATTGTCCCAACATAGAAGACACATTTTGGAGGGAACCTAACGATGACATTGGTTCCTCGAGTGGATTACTTGATGTTGATGTTAGATGGTCAAGAGAATATGTACCTGTTGATATCGTAGATAGTCCATCATATGCACAATGTTCACAAAATACAAATATAGAAACATCAGAAGAAGAGGAAGATGAAAATGCATTTGATGATACTGATTGGGATTGGATGGAGCTGGATAACTAAAAAAAGATATTCTAAACTTTTAGATATATTACTTATTGTCGTTTTAATATTTTTTGAGTGAGTGATAAATTCCCTTTTACAAAATATTTTATGATTATTCGTGTTTATACTTTTTGCAATTAATTTTTATTTGGTTTTTGTAGAATATAATTCTGAATTGTCATCCATTTTACAGGATTTTCAAAAAACAATTTGAAGAAAGCTAGTGTATCGTTGAGGAGAGTTGTGACTTCACTGTTTACAGATTTGGATCTATTAAAAGGTACGCATTGTTATTATCTTTATTTGTTTAGTCATAAACTCATAAAAGAAAAAGATAAAAGTTTTAGTTTTGTGTCCTGAATTCCTTTGGAATATGTTTATTATCTTATACTTGTTTTGAAGTTATCCTCTTCGGAGATATTGAACTGCTTCCTTGTATCGCTGCTACATTTAGTTGCTACTCGGTTTAATTCAATATTTTGGACTGAAAACTTGTATTTCTTGCTGCTATCATTGAACTATAAAGGAGATGTCAATTTTGTGAGTTGGAGATCTGTTTGGTAGCTATTGATTTGTTCAGTTTTTGAACCAATTTGTATCATCTTTCTTTGCACCAATTAGTGTTTTGTTCATGTGTTGTAAGACTCCAACTTGCACGTTCTGTTTATTTCATCCATTTGTTTCAATGCTTTTAAAATATTCTAACAGTGTACTTTAACATGTCGTAGCTAACTACTTGTTTTATTTACAAGGTTACTAATTTCACTTTGTATGAATGATTACGTGTAATGTTATTTTTAAGTGACTTGATTACATTGTAGTTAAACTCACAAGTAAATCCAATAGAAAAACGACCATTCTTACCTCGAGGGTATATATTTCCAACGAGTTGAACCTCAATGTTGCATTCTTGTGTAAGATATATGGATTTATATCTAGATATATGGACTTATATCTACACACGTATGAACAATATATGGATAATTATATGTTATGTGCTATCTTTTGGTTTGGCCTAATTATGTGGTCTTATGGACATTATGTTAAGGGGGCCAATGTATTGTCATACTAAAGTGTAGGACTAATGTGTAGATACCCAAAAGGGTAACCTTAGTTTATGATGGGCTAACTAAGGTTACAAATGTAACTATGGTTACATGAATGCTTGTGACTCTTGAGTTTTGTAACTCTTGCAAGACATAACTCAAGACATAACTTTTGTCTTGTAACTCTTGTCTCTTGGGTTATGTAACTCCTAGAGTTATAAAGTGGGGTTATGGTTCCCATTCTAGTGCAAGACAAGTTCTTCTTCTTCCCATTGAATCAAGAACCATATTGTCCATTGTCTTGCAAATAGGGTGGAAAACCATAAGCCAAATTTTGATAATTGTCATAACACTATTATTGTGAACCTTTTCATATATTGTTGAGTATTGTGGATACATTCTTGTGGGGACAAATATACTTCAAGAAACTTGAAGGAATGCTAAAGGAGTTCTCAACAATTCAAGGACAATCATCAAAAGGAGGCTCAACATTTCCACATATGGATTCAGGTTAGCTTCCGCTCATGTAGTTTATGTATCCGAATTATTCGATATGAAGGTTGTTGTTTTTAGTAGGAATCATAATCCTAACATCTTGGTATCAGAGCCACCCTTCAATTTTGGATAATTTGGATGTTCATAAGGTTCATGTTATATTAGGATTCATGTTAAAGTATAATTAGAATTTTGTTTATGAAATTCTACCATGAAATAGCATGATAGCATGATCTTATGAATGCTATGATTTGATTCAGTTTGATGTTTTTATATCATGTTAAAACGTTGTATATAACATGATTTAGTTGGTAAATAACATGTTTTCATGTTTAAAGATTCATGTTAAAAATCATGTTATAATTCAGAAAAAGTATACACTGTACAATCGATTGTATACACTCCAGTGAGATGAAATGTTTTTAAATTATACCTGACAATCGATTGTCTGGATTTGACAATCGATTGTCTGGTCCAGTAACTTAGAAAAATTTTTCCTTGTCACATCCAGTGACTTAAAATTTTCAGAAAAAACCAAACAATCGATTGTCTGTTTTGACAATCGATTGTCTGGTCCAGTAACTTGGAAAAATTTTTCCTTGTCACATCCAGTGACTTAAAATTTTTTCAGAAAAAACCAAACAATCGATTGTCTGTGTTGACAATCGATTGTCTGGTCCAGTAACTTAGAAAAATTTTTCCTTGTCACATCCAGTAACTTAAAATTTTTTCAGAAAAAACCAAACAATCGATTGTCTGGTCCAGTAAAGTTTAAGAAAAAACATTTCAACTCTCTTAAGTTTCAGTGAATGTTAATTGTTTTAAAGTCCATCAATTCTTATAATACATAGAATTGTCCGATTCAGTAAACAACGATTAATATTCAAGTGTTGCACATCAAAACTTGTAACACATTAAGTTGAGATTCATAAAATGGCTTAAGGAACTAAAGTTTATAGCATATAATATTTTAGTTTTTCAATTGAAGCATTATGTTGCCAAAGTAACCTCTATTGTGTAGATTGATTAATTTTAAAATATAAGATGACTGTGGATGTTAGTCTTCCATGCATTTAACATCGGCCCAAAGGAAGGTGTTATTTGGCAGGAATTCGAACATTCTTGTGGTGGTAAATATGAGACGATTATTTGGTTTTCCATGTGAATATTAAATCGGCCCAAAGGAAGGTTTAATATTTGACAGGAGTTTATTGTCTATGTTTGATCACTACACCAAGAGTACCACTTACAAGTTGTTTTTCTGTCCAAAGACTAAAAAACAATGTTGTGCTAGGTATCTTGTAATGGGAAATGCCTAATTTTGAATCTATAAAGTTAAAGTTCAAGTATTTGTAAGCATGTATTTAGTAATCCTTTTGTTCTATTTTCAGTAAATTCTTCTGCTTCTACGATCTCTGCCAATATCAATAGCATCCCTGTGCTTAACGGCACAAATTTTGAGGAATGGAAAGAGAATGTAATGATCGTTCTCGGTTGCATGGATCTTGACTTAGCACTTCGGACCGAGCAACCAACTCCTCTTGAGGATACATCCTCTCCTAATGAAAAGAGAGTGATGGAGAAGTGGGAACGCTCGAATCGCATGAGTCTAATGATCATGAAGCGTGCAATTCCAGAATCATTCAGGGGCACTATGAATGATGAACCTAATGCCAAAGTTTTCCTTGAAAACCTCGAACAGCGTTTTATTCAAAACGAAAAGGCGGAAACAAGTGCACTATTGAGTAAAATTGTTTCCATGAGGTATAAGGGCAAGGGAAACATTAGGGAGTACATTTTGGAAATGTCTCATCTTGCTTCGAAACTAAAGTCACTCAAGCTGGATTTACCTGAGGAACTGCTTGTGTACTTTGTTTTGATATCTCTTCCTGCACACTTTAATCAGTTTAAGGTCAGTTATAATTGCCTGAAGAAGAAATGGACTCTAAATGAGCTCATTTCACACTGTGTGCAAGAAGAGGAAAGGATTAAGCAAGATACGACTGAAAGTGCTCATTTGGCATCCTCTTCTAAGGAAACTAAGAAGAGGAAAAATAAGGAAGTTGCGGTTGTAAAGCCCAAGATTAAGCAACATAAGGAACCTAAGGTTGAAATTACTGAATTAGGTTGCTTTCTCTGTAAGGGAACTAATCATGTGAAGAAAGTTTGTTCTGGGGTTAATTTAATTTCGGTACCTAAGGATACTTGGTGGGTAGATTCTGCTGCTACTACTCACATAAGTATATCAATGCAGCGTTGCCTGAACTGCCGAAAACCAAAAGATGGTGAAAGGTACATCTATGAGGGTGACGGCAAGAAGGTGCCAGTTGAAGCTATTGGCAAATTTAGGCTGTTGTTTAAGACCGGTTTTCATTTAGATTTGAATGAGACTTTTGTTGTACCGTCTTTTAGACGAAATTTAATTTCAGTTCCCCAATTGGACATATCCGGTTGTAAATGTACATTTGGGGATAATAAAGTTAGTCTCTTTCGGAATTCAAATCTTATTGGTACTGGTGTTTTATCAACATTTGATAGCTTATATTTGGTTGATACAATAACTTCAAATAAAGAAACTTTGCATACAAGTTTAAGTGGTACTAAAAAAAATTAACTAATGAGAATTCTATTTCACTCTGGCATAAACGTTTGGGTCACATATCCATTCAAAGAATTCAGAAACTCGTGTCAGATGGAATTCTTGATTCTCTTGATACCTCAAATTCGGAAATTTGTGTTGAGTGTATCAAGGGAAAACAAACAAACAAGACTAGATTAGGTGCTAAGAGAGCTTCGGACGTCTTAGAATTGATACATACGGATATTTGTGGGCCATTTCCTACTCCTTGTCGGAATGGTCAACAATACTTTATCACATTCATAGACGATTACTCTCGTTATGGGTACCTATATCTTATTCATGAAAAGTCCCAATCCATATTAAAAAC
The DNA here is from genome assembly GCA_034376525.1 of Nicotiana benthamiana. Taxonomy (NCBI): domain Eukaryota; kingdom Viridiplantae; phylum Streptophyta; class Magnoliopsida; order Solanales; family Solanaceae; genus Nicotiana; species Nicotiana benthamiana. The sequence continues at coordinate 12,263,670 of CM067331.1, read as the reverse complement.
CGCAGCTTATATTCTTAATAGAGTTCCAACTGCAGCTACAATAAAAACCCTATATGAACTTTGGACTGGGCATAAACCCGGTATTCGGCATTTTCACATTTGGGGTTGTCCAGCTGAGGCAAGGCCTTATAGGCCGAATGAAAAGAAACTGGACGCTAAGACGGTTATTAGCTATTTTGTTGGATACTCTGAAAATCCAGGGGTTTTAAGTTTTATGATCCCACATCACGAACTATTTTTGAGACGGGAAATGCTAGGTTTCTTTGAGGATATTGAGTTTGGGGGGTGGGGAGATAAATAAAGTTGTTAGAAATTTTGTCTTTGAGGAAGAACATGTGTCTTTCCCTCAAGTTGTTGATGCAACTCCGGTTCAAGACAATCTCGAAAATCTCCCCCATCAGGACCCTGATATAAATAATGAAAATCAAACTCAACAACCTCAAGTAACTGAAATGCCATTAAGGAGATCCACTAGAGAGAGGAGAAATGCAATTTCGGATGATTATTATGTATTTCTCCAAGAACAAGAAAGTGATATTGGACTTGAGGAAGATGATCCAATCAACTTCCGTCAAGTCATTAAGTGTTCTAACTCTCAAAAGTGGATTGATGCCAGGAATGATGAGATGAAGTCTATGAGCGATAATGACGTTTGGGAGCTTATTACGTTGCCCGAAGGTACGAAACCTATTGGTTGTAAATGGATTTTTAAAACCAAAAGGGATTCAGGGGGTAATGTTATTAAGTACAAAGCTCGTCTTGTCGCAAAAGGCTACACTCAGAAAGAAGGCATTGATTATAAAGAGACTTTCTCTCCAGTTTCATCGAAAGACTCTTTCAGGACTATAATGGCATTAGTAGCACATTTTGATCTTGAGCTTTCATCAAATGGATGTTAAGACAGTTTTTCTCAATGGTGACATTGAGGAAACAATTTATATGGTGCAACCTGAAAACTTTGTTTCGGATGAATCAGAGAAGAAGGTTTGCAAATTAAAGAAATCCATCTATGGACTCAAGCAAGCTTCTCGTCAATGGTATTATAAGTTTCATGCAGTCATTACATTTTTTTTTTGGTTTTTGAACCGAATATTGCTGATGACTGTATATACCATAAGTTCAGTGGGAGTAAGTATATTTTTCTGGTTTTATATGTTGACGACATACTGCTTGCCTGTGACGATATAGCATTATTACTTGAAACTAAGAAATTTCTTTCAAAGAAATTTGAAATGAAAGATCTTGGTGAAGCTTCTTTTGTATTAGGAATTCAGATATTACGAGAATGCTCCAAAGGCGTTCTCGGTCTGTCACAAAAGGGCTATATCGATAAGGTTCTGAAAAGATTTGGCATGCAGGATTGTAAACCAGGCAACACCCATGTTACTAAGGGAGACAAGTTTAGTCTCAAACAGTGCCCAAATAATAATTTTGACATTTTTGGAAATGTAGAAGACGCCTCATGCTTCGGCGGTAGGTAGTCTGATGTATGCTCAGGTATGTACACGACCTGATATAGCATACATTGTTGGGATGTTAGGCAGATATCTAAGCAATCCGGGTATGGACCATTGGTAGGTAGCCAAAAGGGTCATGAGGTACATACATAGAACAAATGATTACATGCTTACATATCGGAGTTCGGACCAGTTTGAGATCATCAAGTATATCGACTCCGATTTTGCCATTTATGCTAATAACATATGTAACCATGGTTGCATATGTTAATAACAACAGTAGTTTGACGAAAGCAAAACATAAGGACGTCAAATTTCGGGTTGTTAAAGAAAGAGTACAAAATGGACAATTGTGCATTAAGTACATAAGTACAAACTCCATGCTTGCGGATCCGCTCACTAAGGGATTGACACCAAAAGTATTTCTTGAGCATATTGCTTGTATGGGTGTCAAATCAGATAAGGATTATGTATTTTAGTGGGAGTTTGTATTGCACATTTACGTATTGTCCATTATATTCAGAAATTCAGTAATTCAGTTATATCTGCGCAGATATTCAGTTTTAAAGTTTTGTACTCTTACAGTTTAAGTATGATCTCAATAAAGAGAACCAGTTGGAAATAGACATTCTATTGACCACACTTTATGTTATTTCCATGCTACATACCTACACTTGATCCATGTCGTTGGTTATATTGATATACGTGATCTATGATTGGTTCTAGTTACGAATGAGTAACGACGAGCTCTTAGGTCCTATGTTGGTATGATTGGTGGACCGGATTGTTCATGACAATTTTATTGTGATAGCAATTTTGTGCACCTAAGGTTTGTAACATATAATATTAAGGTTTGTACATATGTTTGTATATCTCGTCCAAGTGGGAGATTGTAAGATATATGGATTTATATCTAGATATATGGACTTATATCTACACACATATGAACAATATATAGATAATTATATGTTATGTGCTATCTTTTGGTTTGGCCTAATTATGTGGTCTTATGGACATTATGTTAAGGGGGCCAATGTATTGTCATACTAAAGTGTAGGACTAATGTGTAGATACCCAAAAGGGTAACCTTAGTTTATGATGGGCTAACTAAGGTTACAAATGTAACTATGGTTACATGAATGCTTGTGACTCTTGAGTTTTGTAACTCTTGCAAGACATAACTCAAGACATAACTTTTGTCTTGTAACTCTTGTCTCTTGGGTTATGTAACTCCTAGAGTTATAAAGTGGGGTTATGGTTCCCATTCTAGTGCAAGACAAGTTCTTCTTCTTCCCATTGAATCAAGAACCATATTGTCCATTGTCTTGTAAATAGGGTGGAAAACCATAAGCCAAATTTTGATAATTGTCATAACACTATTATTGTGAACCTTTTCATATATTGTTGAGTATTGTGGATACATTCTTGTGGGGACAAATATACTTCAAGAAACTTGAAGGAAGGCTAAAGGAGTTCTCAACAATTCAAGGACAATCATCAAAAGGAGGCTCAACATTTCCACATATGGATTCAGGTTAGCTTCCGCTCATGTAGTTTATGTATCCGAATTATTCGATATGAAGGTTGTTGTTTTTAGTAGGAATCATAATCCTAACATCTTGGTGATTCCCTTCATGAGAAACAGAGTTTTGAGACCCACAATCAATACCATTGCTACATTTCACGTCGATCTGGTGCTCAACGTCAAAGTTATAAGCACCATTTGATAAAGCCTTGTAAGAACCCCCGTTATCCACTCCATTAGACGCTGAGGCGTAGTAGTTTACTTTACATCTAGGCACATTTAATAAAGCCTCGTAAGAACCCTTGTTGTGCACTCCATTAGGCGATGAGTCTGGACATGTAGCTGCATTTGGTAAAGTCTCGTAAAAACCCTTGTTATCCACTCCATTAGGCGTTGAGGTATAGCAGTTGACTGGATACTTAGGCGTATTTGATAAAGCCTCGTAAGAACCCCCGTTGTCCATTCCATTAGGCGTTGAGGCATAGTAATTGACTGAATGTCTAGGCGTATCGCATTGTATCGGTGTGGGCTGTGAGACCGATATATTTGTGCCCGAATAATCAAACGGAATACTCTGACGAGGACCATACCAGGATGGACCAAATAGTAGTCATAATTAGGAGCATAAATCTCATTAGTATTCAAAACTGGCACCAATACATAGCGTGAGTTTGTAGGGTAAGAACTGTAAGTGCAAGTATCCATAACTCTCTTTTCCTTTGGCATGGATTTCTTTACCTCAACAAATTTACTATTCAACATATTGAGGCTGCTGCACCAAAAAAGTTAGAGGTGTTAACTATATTTATTGAGTTTAGGTGTAATGTGATAGCTGTAGCATCAGTATTATTTGTCGATGTACCGCTGTCCATCCTCCTGATTTTGTGATGTGTATTTCCACAAAGGTGTGTTTGCATCCTGGTGTATTTGCATTAAATTGCTACTGCCCATATTTAGAATTTACGCCAGCTGAGGCCATTGAATTATGTTGTTGTTGCTGCCCATGTTCTGCATTAGTTCCAGCTGATGTATTGACCTGCTGCTGTTGCCCATAAGTCATTGTTACTGCCTCTCCCATCAGCCTCGTTTCAGTTGTGTTTGTTTCTCCATGCTGCCTCCTTGAGTTTCGGATAAAATCTCGAGCGGTTTCGTTGAGCCTGCTACCAGAAATCTGTTGAGTTTTTGTTCTGCCTAACGACCTCTCTTGAATAATTTTTGAGTTTGCACTCACCTCCTTATGCTGCAGCTCTTTCTCACCATGTTCATGTGCACCAACCAAGGCATAAAAGGAGTTAGAACATTTAAACTCTTCTGCTGCCTCCAGTTTTTTATATTACAGACCATGTTCATGTGAACGATGTATTAATCTGTTTTTTAATCTGTTGGCTTTCTTTCTCACCGTGTTCATGTGAACGATGTATTAATCTGTTTTTTAATCTGTTGGCTTTCTTTCTCACCGTATTCATATGAACGATGTATTAATCTGTTTTTTAATCTGTTGGCTTTCTTTCTCACCGTGTTCATGTGAACGATGTAACACAGGCCAGCACTTAGCAAGTGATTTTTGCCCATGTTGAGATCCTGGTTCCAACATATCTGTAGAATTCTTGTTGGCAGATGTTCCACCTACTTCACTAGAACCTCGTTTGCCAAGAATTTCAGTAACAGCATCTCCTTTGGCAATTTCCTGTTCTTTCTAGTTAGTATTACTATGTTGAGGAGTTCCTTTAACAACCTATTGATCCTTGTCTTTTCTTTGGTCAGTAGGAGTTTTCCCAAAAGCTTCTATATCTGATTCAATATATCCAGCCCCATCCAAACTAGCTGCTTGTATCACTGAATCTACATTAGCCACTACCAAATTGTGCACTTGCTACTGTTGATTTCTGCACTAGTTTTCACCTACTACTTGCTGAACATTAGACTGTTCCTGCCTTGTATTACACTATCCAGAAACTGCAGCAATCCTAAGTTGACAACCTGCAGTTCTTTTTTTATACTGACGAAATTGTAAAAGAGTTGGGAAGTTTCCTCAGTACATTGGCAATAAATTCTACCTTTTGTCCTCTGAATATACATAACTGGAAGAAACTGAATACAAAAGAGGTATGTGGACATATATCAAGGTTTGAAGTTTTCATTGTTTCAATTGTTAGTTGATAATATTTCATATTTTTGCTCTAACTCAAGTACGCCAACTATAGACAAAATATGACATTCATGATGATGGAAGAGAGTGGGGTTTTCAATCAATTCAAAATGCTTGGAGAAGGTATAAGTGTTGGTTGAATAAAAAATACTATGAGCCCTATGCCAATGACAAACTTCGAATGGTAAAAAAGCCTTCATATGTTTCAGATCTGAGTTTAAGTAACTTCTTGAATACTGGAAGTCTGATAAAGATCAGGTAAGTTATAGACACAGTAAACTTGATTTTGGACAAATAGAATGAGTAATTCTTTTGAAGTTCATTCCTTGTCTTGTCTTCGTGTCCAACACTTCTTATATTATCAAAATGCATAAGGCAGAAATGTATTAGATGTTTAACATAAAAGTCTACTTGTTGCAGCAAACTTTGAAAACTAATACTGAGAATCGAAAAAAGTTAAAGAATCCACACACTGCCGGCAAAACATGTTTTGCCACAATCCGCGAGGTTCGGTATTTCTCTTATTTTTCATTAATATGATTTTTTTAACCTTACTTGGTAAAATTTGTATGCTTGACTTTCATGTAACTAGAAAAAAAAAGAAGGAAACTTTTAAGGAACAATCAAGCAAGGACATGTTTGTGGCTACGAGATCAAGAAATGCCGGTCGAGTGTACAAGGAATCATATGAAGATACAATGCACAAAATTGTACATATATTTCTACTTTAAAGCTTGTCGAGGTTATCTTTTTGGTCCTAATTGTTAACTCAGTTTTATTTACTTGTATTTTCTTCTCTTAATCTTATTTATAGGCTGAAATGGAGCAAATACAAACTCAAGAAAGTGAGGATGATAACCAATCAATTGACCCATTTGCAACAGTCATGGGGCCTAAACATCCAGGTCGCGTAAGGTTGTACAGTCGTGGGGTTACAAAGACTATCTTGAAACAAAAATCTAGAAATTTTGGACCCTCTTCAAAGACTACTGATGAGATAATGGAGCAAAAAATGAAGGAAATGAAAGAGAGAATGCAACAAAGGATGCAGAAAAACATTGAGGAACAACAGGAAACTTGGCGGCAACAAATTACACTTAGTGTTGTTGCACAACTTCAGCATATTAACCCATATTTACGAATTAATCCTAATATGCTAGCATTCGCTGGTCGTTCACTCAGAGAAGCTTCCTCTGCACAACAAGCTGCAATTCAACTAATCAATCGTCCATCTACCGGTAGTACTAATCAGGGTGTGTACTTAATTATTGCAAAATATTGCATCTCTTCTTCTCTTTCTTCTTCTTCTTCTTCACTATACCTGCATATTGTTATTGGACGATTTCCCATGTTGCTCCATTTAGCACGCTGTTACAGTAGCATGATTCCTGACTTTCCTGTTACAGTAGCATGATTTCTGGGTATATTTTTCTATATGAAGTAGAGGTAGACAAGGCAATTTTAGGCACATCTTGGCAAACTTTCTTTTCCAAGGATGTGTATTTCCCAAGTTCCATTCCTTGCTAAATCAAATTTTAGATGAACTAGTTGACAAATTCAAGTAGTAGAAACCATATCTAGTAATTGATTTTCTCTCTAAACATGTAATTAGACAAAAATCTGCTTGGAAATGCCGCCAGCCCAACATGCCATGTACAGACTTTAGAAGAAGACAACAGGCCACCCACATCCAATGCATTAAAGACAGTTCTTGGGGACACTCATAAGCAGCAACAAAGAAAATGAGGTACCAATGCATCTTTTCTGATTCTCTTCTGTCATTCACAACACATAGAGGCAGACTACTCATGCATCGTTTTTGATTTCATGCTTTCCTATCTTCAACATGACTTTCTTTGATGATATTGTTAAAGCCAAATTTAATATAGATGTTAATCAGCCTGGTAGATTTCATATTTCTGCACGCACTGGTGAGGGTGTTGTCCACTGTAAACTGTGATTTACCTTACAAGTGTGAGTATGGTGTTTTGGGTAGATTTTTTACAGAGAAACCAAAATCTAGCCATATCTTGCTGTATTTTTAAATTTAAAACAAAAACAACGATTTACCATGTAAAGCTGAGGTTTGGTTTGGAAAACTCGGGAGTAGCCTGTTTCGTGATGCATCTTTCTCTTGAAATGCTTGCATACTTTGAGAAACATATTCCTGCCTAGCACCTTCTGCCAATACAATTAACACATACCCATTCTCTTTGAGCTGCTGTTCCGCATTTACATAGAGCCCTCGTGGACCTTCTAAGAAAAATGGGGAATCTGGGATCAAGCAACAATCCTGATACAATTAATCGTTATTAAAGGGATGCAGTCAAGTGTAATGTAAACCGAGAACCACATACAAATTTCACCTTAAATTCCATTTTTTCTTAAATAAGTATGTCACCCTTAGATTTCAGTTTAATGAAGATCATTGTGAACTGCATAGCTTATACTATGAACATGGGAAAACTGACAAAAGATAGATATCATCCGTGATGACATAGATGTTTATTATTTGATCCACAATTTCTCTCAAACCATAATTAAGGGAAAGTAGCTTCGCATAACCCTCTATGTGACGTCGGATAATGTAGACTTCTATTTTTCTAGACCCTATTGTGCTGGATAAATTGCTTAAATGCTTTCTGATGTTGTACTCTGTGATTGTTAATATTGTGGTAATGGTAATAGTCAACACATTTACTCTTGAGGGAAATAAGTGGAATCATTGTTGTACTTGTCTATATTAACATGGCCTCCATCCTAGGGCCAAGAATATTGATTTCTTGAATCTTACCTTGTTCGAATGTGACAGATAATTTAGTTTAGTTAGATGTATTTCATTGTAACTAGAGAGGCCTCTCTGCCTCAGACCTCAGTGGTGCCTATATCATCTTTGCTTTAGTACTTAGTTTACAGAACTTTGCTTCCATGGTTATAAAATTACTGAGCTAGATTTTTTCCATACTAACTAGGAGACAAATGGCATTGCCCTGTGTCTGGTATTCTTAAACCCTTTAAAAGTATTGACCTTTCATTTGTATTTGAATTGTTAACTAGCAGTTACAGAGATAATGATTTTATTTATCCTCTTTTTGTAGGTGGAGAAAATGAAGAAAGGGAAAATCAACGGAATGAAGATCCTCCTTAAGAAGATTTTTCGTTTATTGCTGAAACTCTAAATGTTCTAGGAATCTTTTGTTATCAAATATTTTTAAACTTCTTTAACTTTTGGATTGTAAAACTTATGTCCTTCGTTCTTAACTTTTGGACTTTTAAACTTATGTACTTGGGTTCTAATATTTTGCTTTGACGGATATTACAACTTGGATTGTAAATGTTTATGATTAGTTTTATTTTGTGATTTATATAAATTATTGTGTATTATAATTTAATGTAAATATTTATTTACTATCAAGTTGTATATTGTTAGTTCAATAAAACCGTTACAATAGCTTACCTCAACCATTGCTATAGATAACAAAAGTTGTCTCAATGAACCATGTAAACAGTTGTAATATGACAGGTAACCGTTGCAGTAGGTGAACTAAACCGTTGCCATAGGCACTATAAACCGTTGCAATAGATAATAGACAATGTTGCATTAGAACCTATTAGATTGTAATAGTAATTAAACCGTTGTAAAAAGCAACAAAAAATGTCGTAATATCCTAACTTAACTGTTGCAATAGCAAACATAACCATTACACAAAACATATATTGCAACGCCTCTGACCCGTTCTAGTTGATTCAAAATACTTGTCGCAGTATAATGATAAATAACCATTGCAATAGACATATATGGGGCAACGGTTTTTCAAACCGTTGCAGTAGATCTACTGCAACGCGACCTAGTTAAATGGATGCAACAACGTTGTTATAGCTATGGCAATGGTTTTATTATGTATTGCAACTGTTTTCTGTGCGTTGCCATATGTTTATTTTCCATTAGTGTCTATACCACTTGAGTTTATAGCATCTTCCTCTACAAAGGCGCCCGGACCAATTGAGGTTGCGCTTGGAAATCCGAAAGCACCTGTGCTATTTGAAGTTGTGCTACCCCCAAGGGTGCCTATTCCAGTAGCAATGTTAGACATAACATCATTCCACTCAAATGGCATACCGTATGACTACCCATCTGAAGCAATAAGGAAAGGGAAAACTAAGTTTAGAGAAGTAATTGTTGCGCAAGGTATGACCAGAACCGACAGAGTCTACACTCCAGAACACTTAGCTGAGTCCAGTAAGCAAGCCTATGGACGGCCTATTGAAACTGGGCCCGATGATCTTTGGAGGAAGATACAGGCAAAAGAGTACTCGGTCATTAAACAACTAAATCAAACACCGGCTTGCATCCTAGCTCTTCTGCAGAGCTCTGACGCACACAAGAATGCCTTAATGAAGATATTGAATGAGACATATATGCCTAGCAACATAACTGGAGGGGAAATGGAAAATATGGTAGGACAAGTACTGGAGAGCAACAAAATCACCTTCTACGAAGATGAGCTTCCACCGGAAAGGCTGAGTCACAGCAAGGAACTGCACATCACCATACAATGCGAGGATTATATCATTACTAAAGTCCTGATCTATTGAGGATCCATCCTCAACATATGTCCATTGATAACCCTCAGAATATTAGGGAAGATCCTACATGAGATCAAAGATGGGTTCATCAATGTTAAAGCCTTCGATGGGTCCCAAAGATCTACTATTGGGGAAATCAGTTTATGCCTGCAAATGGGACCAACTTGGTTCGATGTTGACTTTCAAGTAATAGGCATCCCAGCATCCTACAACTTGCTGTTGGGACAATCATGGATCCATGCCGTTGGTGCTGTAGCATCAACCCTGCACCAGGCATTAAAGTTCAAATGGAATCACCAAGAGTTGATTATTCAAGGAGATGGTAGAAACCACATATACAATAGCTAGACCATCCTGATGATTGGAGAAAGACGGAGAATAGGCGGAAAAACCTACCATCACATCGAGTGGGTCAATGCTATGGACAAAGATAAATGGTGGGATAACAAGATTGAGAGTAACCTGAATTGGTGTGGATATGAGCCTGGAAAAAGACTTGGCAAAAACCTCCAAGGAATTGTCAAACCCATCAAGCTGAAGAAACATGGTACCACTTTTAGTTTGGGGTATGAATACACTTGAGAGAAGTTCAACCAATGGTCGCCACCATGGCGTGGTCCTTACTACCCACTAGAGCATCCTATACCTCGTATGGAGCAAACTTTCCAACTAGCAGATACCATATATGGGCAGAAGAAGATGAAGTATTGGCAGGAATGAAGAATCTATTTCTGGAGGACGATGATATGGACTATTGTGTTATTTTTGAGGAGGAAAGGGAGTAAGGCCCTTCTATACAAGCTATGAACCGAGGAGAACACCTCATCAATTGGTCCATCATAACCACTAGGGCCCGGAAAGCTTCAGGGTAGCAAGGATGAACAAAACATCATGCATTACCTTTTACTTTTGGCTAGTTATTTTCTTTTCGTATTTTCTTTAATTTAGAAAAGAGCTCCAATGTTCAAAAAAATTATGAAATTTATCAACGCATTTCAGTTTCTTATGAATCTTGCTCTTATTATTTTCCCTATCGTTACTTTGTTTACACAACATTACTATGACTTATCTTGATGAACCGACGATTGTGACTTGCAACGAGACAATGCGACAAACGGATATAGACTCAGAAGACGATGATATACCAGAAGAGATCGTTAAAGAGGTTGAAAATTTTGAAAATAGGCCTAAGTCTAACTTGGATGAACTTGAGGTCGTTAATTTAGGGGATACAGAGAATGTCACAGAAATGTGCATCAGTGTTCACATATCACCATCAGAAAAGAAAGAGTACACCAAGTTCCTAAAGGAGTATGAGAACATATTCGTCTGGTCGTATGATGATATGACTGGTCTCAGTACATCCATTGTAGCTCACAAACTGCCAACAGATCCATCATGTCCGCCGGTAAAGCAGAAACTCAAAATGTTCAAGCCTGAAATGAGTTTGAAGATCAAGGAAGAAGTCACCAAGCAAGTCAAAGCCAAAGTTCTTAGGGTGTTAGAGTACCCGACATGGTTAGCCAACATTGTACCAGTGCCGAAGAAAGATGGGAAGGTTAGGGTCTGTGTCGAATATCGGGATCTTAACCGGGCCAGTCCAAAAGACGACTTCTCCTTGCCAAACAAAAAAATTCTTATTGAAAACTGCGCCAAACATGAGGTGCAGTCATTTATTTATTGTCTTTTTTGGTATTATCATATATGGATGGATGAGGAAGACGCAGAGAAAACAGCTTTCATCATGCCGTGGGGGATGTATTGTTACAAGATGATGACGTTTGGGTTAAAAAACTACAAGGGCCACCTATATGAGGGCCATGACTACCATCTTCCATGATACGATACATAAGGAGATTGAAGTGTATGTAGACAATGTCATCATTAAATCCAATAAATCCACTGACCTCATGGAAGATTTAAGGAAATTCTTCAACAGACTGAGAAGGTACAATCTGAAATTGAACCCCGCCAAGTATGCATTCGGGATTCCTGTCGAAAAATTACTAGGGTTCATCGTGAGTTGTCTAGGTACAGAATTGGATACATCAAAGGTTAAGGCCATTGAAGAACTCCCACCACCAAAGAAAAAGAAGGACGTGATGAGTTTCCTAGGGAGACTCAACTATATCAGCCGGTTCATAGCTTAGTCCACTTTTGTTTGTGAACCTATCTTTAAAATGTTGAAAACGATACTGCTACCAAATGGACCGGTGATTGTTAGAAAGCCTTAGACAGAATCAAGGAATACCTGTCAACACCACCAGTTTTTGTTCCACCTAAACCAGGTGGACCCCTACTGCTTTACCTTGCAGTATTTGATGGAGCATTTGGTTGTGTTCTGGGACAACACGATGAGATGGAGAGAAAGGAGCAACCCATCTACTATCTCAGTAAGAAGTTCATCCCGTAATTGTCCTGGTATTCTCTATTAGAGAGCACATGTTGTGCTCTGACTTGGGTAGTTCAGAAGTTGAGGCATTATTTCTGTGCCTATACAACTTATCTCATAGCAAGAATTGATTCACTGAAGTATATCTTTCAGAAGCACATGCCCACTGGCAAGCTAGCCAAGTGGAAAATCCTGCTAAGAGAATTAGACATTGTTTAAAGAACTCAGAAGGCAATCAAAGGACAAGCCTTGGCGGATCAACTTGCCAAAAATCCCGTGGACGGAGAATACAAGCCTCTAAAGACGTATTTTCCCGATGAATAGGTATCTTTCATAGGAGAGGATATTGCAGAGTCCTATGATGGTTAGAGAATGTTTTTCAATGGAGCAGCAAATTTCAAAGGAGTTGGCATAGGGGCAGTCCTGGTATCAGAAATTGGCCAGCATTATCCTGTATCTTCCAAACTCGGGTTCCAGTGCACCAATAATATGGCCGAACACGAAGCATGCATCTTAGGGCTCAGACTAGACATTGACATAAACATTCATGAGTTGCTAGTGATTGGGGATTCAGACTTGCTTATACATCCGGTTCGAGGAGAATGGGAACCCAAGAACTCTAAGATACTTCCTTAACTGCATCATGTATAGGAGCTGAGGAAAAGGTTTACAAAGACGGAATTCCAACATGTTCCTAGAGTGCAGGATGAGTTCGTTGATGCATTGGCTACTCTATCATCCATGATCCAACATCCAAATAATAATTTCATTAATCCCATCCCGGTAAATATTTATGATCAGCGAGCTTATTGTGCTCAGCCGAGGAAGAAGCAGACGGAAAACCATGGTTCCATGACATCAAGGAGCATTTGACGAGAGGAGAATATCCATAACTTGCTAACGCTGCTCAGAAGCGCACCCTTTGGTGTTTATCCAACAACTTCTTTCACAGAGGGATCATGTACATGAGGACTCCCAATTTAGGATTGTTAAGGTGTGTCGAAGCAAATAAAGCATCCAGGTTATTAGAGGAAGTGCATGCAGGGACCTGAAGTCCACATATGAATAGTTTTATCTTAGAAAAGAAGATACTCTAGGCGGGTTACGTTGGATGACTATGGAAACGGACTGCATCCAGTATGTTTGAAAGTGCCATCGCTATCAGATACATGTGGATATGATAAAAGTACCTCCAAATGATCTTACTGCAACAAGCTCTCCATGGCCGTTCGCCGCTTGGGGAATGGATGTTGTTGGATAATTGAACCTGCTGCATTAAACAGGCACAAGTTCATTCTAGTGGCAATTGATTATTTCACCAAATGGGTCGAAGTAGCATCATATAAAGCAGTAACCAAGAAGGTTGTGGCAGATTTCATCCGCGACCGTATTGTTTATCGGTTTGGCATCCCCGACCCGATCAATACCAACTATGGGTCCAATCTCAACAGTGATCTAATGAAAGCAATGAGTGAAACATTCAAGATCAAACACAAGAATTCTACATCCTACAGGACTTAGATGAATGGAGTTGTAGAAGCGGCCAACAAGAATATCAAGAAGATACTGAGGAAAATGATAGAAAAGCACAAGCAGTGGCATGAGAAGTTGTCATTTTCTTTATTTGGATACCACACCACAGTCCACATATCAACTGGAGTAACTCCATATATGTTGGTTTAGGGTACAGAAGTGGTCACTCCCACCGAGGTAGAAATTCCCTCGTTGAGAATCATACAAGAAGCAGAGTTAGATGATGCAGAATGGGTAAAGAGTCGCTACGAGCAGTTGGCTCTTATAGATGGGAAAAGAATGAATGCAATTTTCCACGGTCAATTGTATCAGAACAGAATGTACAGATCTTTTAACAAAAAAGTCAAGCCAAGGAAGTTTACACCGGGGCAGCTGGTCTTGAATAAAAGTTTTTTGCATCAAGATGAAGCCAAAGGGAAATTATGTCCCCACTGGAAAGGTCCGTACATGGTTCATCGGGTTCTAATCGGAGGAGCCCTCATACTTGCAGAAATGGACGGAGAAGTTTGGCCAAAACCAATCAATTCAGATGCAGTCAAGCATTATTATGTGTAACCCTTTATGATTTCTTTGTGATGTAATATGAACTACGCCCGATCTGATTCCCGTTTAAGACGGGATACGTAGGCAGCCTTATGGGTTCGATCTCAATCCAATAAAATTTACATTTCCCCCCGTCATTGGAAACACGGGCAGAATTTTGAGAAGGACCCTCAAAATTCCAAAGTTGATCATCATCCATTCATTGCATGTAGCCGTCGGAAGCACCATCCCAATAAACTGGGGAAATATTTTGAGGAGGAGCAAGAGAGGTTGAATATCTTGAACGGCGTCGCAGTCGTCTGTTCATCTAAAAAAAGAAAGCTATTATTTTCAATTATGTATTTATGTTACATCATTTTAATAAATCACGCATGACTATTATCGATATTGATTTGTTTAGCAACGCTACGCCAATGAGAACACAACGTCGAGCAGGACGAGCAAAAGCTGCAGGAAGACGAACTAACCCCCCCCCCTCCATTTTACAAAACTCACGATTTTTCTTTGGATGCAGTCACTCAATTCACAAGGTCGTTAGATATATTTATGCACTTATACTTTCTCAAGAGTGCAACTTCTCAGAATCATCACTTATTTACTATTGCTATCCATACACAACATCCCCAGTAGCCACAAAGATGCAATCAGCTATCAGCTATCGTCTACCAGCTAAGATATTTCATTGGTATTTGCCTTTTATTTCCTGCATCTGCCTTCCGAGACTAAGCATTGTCTCCATCTGCATTCTGCATCGCATAGGGCTACCTTTCTGCCTTTTGAGACTAAGAGTTGTCTCCATCTACATTTCCTGCATTTTTGCATAAGGCTGCCTTCATGCCTTCCGATACTAAGCATTGTCTCCATCTGTATCTTGCATTTCATAAGGCTACCTTCCTGCCTTCCGAGGTTAAGCTCGACCTCCATCCTGCATTTCCCTTGCATTGCATAAGTCTACATTCCTGCCTTCCGAGACTAAGCATTGTCTCCATCCGCATTTTGCATTACATAAGACTACATTTCTGCCTTCCGAGGTTAAGTTCTACCTCCATCCTGCATTTCTCTTGAATTGCATAAGGCTACCTTTCTGCCTTCTGAAGTTAAGCTCTACCTCCATCCTCTATATCTCTGCATTTTCCATAAGGCTACCTTCCTACCTTTTGAAACTAAGCTCTGTCTCTATATCTCTGCATTTCATAAGGCTACCTTTCTACCTTTCGAGACTAAGCATTGTCTCCATCTTGCATCGGTTAAAATTTCGCCACCTTTATGTAAATCTTGCATTGGCTGAAAGATCGCCGCATCCTACATTTCATGGTCTAAAAGACTGCCAAATAATCCAAAGGCATCATTGTTCAGAGGCACCATTTTCATAGCCCGGGAACGCCAATCCATGGCCTGAGGACCCCGTTTTATCTTTTGCATATCATTATCCATAGGAAACCTGGTTCGGAGGCATCATCCTCATAGCCCGAGGACACCATTTCATAGCCTGCAAATCCTTCATCATACGTTTCATGGCCCAGAATGTCATGGTCCGAGGACGTCATTGTAACCGTCCAAAGACAACATTAATGGTCCAAAGGGAACTTGCATCACGTTTAAATTTCTGCATACTATATGTTTTTATTGCTCACTTGCAGGTATACCGGCTAGCAACGGCCATTTTAGCAGGAGCGATCCCACTCCTGCTCTCGCAACCTAACAGATTTCAACCACTTTTCTCAACGTAAACATCGCGTTCGCCTTTCAAAATCTCAATCGGGATATTCCGTCTATGGATCCAGAACTACATATGGTCTGATTCCTGTAACACCAAGGATATGTTGGCAGCTTAGGAACCCGAGCTCGGTCAAAATTCTTTGCAAATCACCCCTTTCGGTCAAAAATGGCCGCCCTGTCTTTACCCGATAACTCTTTCATCATTCACGGGTAAAGAGGGGCAGCTGTTGATACCTCATTTTTCTCTAGATATTTTTAATCTGAAAATACTTTTAAAATAATATATATATGCATATATAAGCATATTCAAGTATTTTGGTATTATTACCAAATTTTTAAATATTTTTACACCAATTTATTATCTATTTTTATACTTCAAAATTAAATAATTATTCCCAAAATTTATTATTTGAGTGAATAATTCATTTTATTCCCTTATTTACACCAAAGTATAATTAAGGTGATTTTTGTATATTTTTACAGATTTATTTGGCATTTTAAAACTAAATTGGATATAATTACAAGTATAGCCTATCTTTCGAATTAATAGTATTTTATAATTGTAAAATTAGTTCCAGTATTTTACAATTAATATGTATGTATTATTAGTTGATCCATTACTTTTAATTTATGTTAAAAATCATTTTTACTATTTTGATAAAATAAAAAAGGGAAAAATTAGCTAATTAAATGCTAGCCAGATTTTATTACAATCATAACCCAGATTGAATCCCAATTTCAACCCCAAATACCCAACCCATATCCTAATTCACCCGAACCACACCCATTTCGAATACCCGGTCTAGCCATGATTTGATCTGAGCCATTGATCAAATAAGATCAACTGCTCAAATTTATTTTCCTAAATTAAAACCTAAATGACCCCCCCCCCCAAAACCTCTCACTTCAAAGACGATATTTCTTTCTCTCTATGTTAATTTTTTATCTCCCTTCTCTCTAGAACCTTCCAGTTCTCTGTATCATCTCCGATGAAGCCATCACCTCTCCGACCACCTCCATCCTCACTTCTCTCGACCACCAACAGCCATGAAACTTTATCTTGTTGACTCCCTCTAGCTTCGAGACTCCAAAAGCTTCCACCGTACAAGATGGTCACCAAAACATTTGTATGGTTTGTCTTCGGCCTTTCTCCGATGGTTTATGGTCTGATGGTGCTACGAACATCATTATTAACGAGTTTCACAGCCAGGTTCGTTACCTCTCACTGATATATTACAAAACCCTAACTTCTACCTAGACCTCTTAATCTCCGTCTTTTACAAACAATTTTTAACTTATTCTTTTGTGTTTTACATTACTCTCTGCTCGATTTCTTCGATTTCTCATGTTTTCAACGTTTTGTTCTTCTTTTCAAAATTAGGGTTTCTGAACCTCTTTCGAAATCACAATATCTTCTGATTTTTCTAGTACTATATGTCTGTGTTTTTATTTCAGGTTGTTTATGTGATCTTCTGGGTTATTCCCCAATTTCTATGCTTTAATTTTGTTATGGCGTTCCACTGATTCGGTGATTTATTACTTAGGGTTCTTGGTTTTGTGCCTTTTGTGTTTAAATAGGTATAACTGTTTCTACTTACTAATGTTCTGCCGATTCTGTACATCTCTTTGAATCTGTGATTCTTTGTATATGATTTCTTTGGAGGTTCTCCACTAATTTGAATCGCTTCTTTGCTTGTGAGATGTTTTCTTTACTTAATGCCGATTCCCTGTGATTTTCCATCTCGCTTGTGATTTCGTGAACCAATTATTTTCAAAATCAGCCTGTCAACCATCTGTTTATATGCAACATATTTTTATTTTTTAATCTTTTACTTTCCTTACTTGTAATTATTTTTGTACTTGGTCCATATCACATGCATCATACCTTTTACTACTCCTATTATGGAATATCAATTTTGCATACCATTATTTTCCTTATTTTGATGCAATATGTACCATTTGAGCTATAACTCCCTAACTAAAGGGAGTCTGGGCCTTTGATTGATTCTAATTGGTACTCTTTCTATAATTATAATCAATCTATACGTATTAACTTATTTTCACTTCTTATTTGAACTATAAATACCTTGCCCCCTCTTTAGCACAGACACACGAACTAAATTCATTATTTTGAACTCTCTCTTACACACAAAACATACTCCGTGTTCCCTCTTGTTTTCTACAAAACCTCTCTCACTTTCCCTGTTGATTACTGATTAGTCAGTCAGCTGAAAGCCAAGACTAAGTGATTTTGGGCTGCTCTACCAGTTTATTGCTCTATACATTGCTACTTACATTGGTCCGCATACTACTGCTCACTTCTCTTCATACTACTACTCTGCTTCCCTGCACACTACTGCTCTATATTATCTCATCCTCGACTGGTATGCCCTTTATTTGATTTACATTTTCCAAAACAACATGTTTTATACATATTGCACTTTATTTGTTTTTTCTATACTTTTACCTATGGTTCTGTTGTTCTTATTGCGACTAATATGCCCCTGTATTAGTTCATCTTTCTCTTAATCTACCATGCCTACTTATTTGCTCCCCTGCCCCTAGCCCTAGTACATTATTAGCATGTAATACCCAGCCCCTTTTGTTTGAAACCTGGTGTGACTCTCTAAGTCCTAAAATATTGTTTCTGTTCTTACATGTGAACTACTTGTCCCCATTCCCTTTCTCCCCTGTTTGTATTTACTTCCCTAATCTATATGTGGTATTTTGGTTATGAGATTGTCAGAATTGTCACATTGTTTTCTTTCAAAACTATTTTTGTATGGATCATTTTCCTAAACTATTTTCAAATCAATTTCTTTAAAACTCTGTCACACTCTCACTACTCCTAGAGTTTAGGTTGTACCCCCTTTGTGTAAGCATTGCCTTGGGTGCCTTTTAGTACCCATTGAACTTTGATGTACAAGGTTGTTAATTCCACACTGCACTTATTCAACAGTTTGGGTAGTGTTTGGGTGCTGGTATTGGCCAAGGACCCCCAACGGACCCTTAGGGAGCTTTGTCGCACCCAAACCATGACAGAGGCTGTGAAGCTCGAAAGAAGTGAGGTTGGAAGAATAATTTGTAAACAACTAATTGGCGCTATAGTGAAATGGGGTGGGATTATGAATGGTTGGTAACGGGTAGAAAACGTGTTTATAGGGCATTACTTACCTATTTGTGCAATAGAAACCATGTGTAGGACATGAATTTCGCATATAGATATCATGTTTAGGCTCTTTACTTTTAGATCATTATACTCACTTTGCAAGCAGATAGTAATCAACAAACAACTGTTTTGGAAAATTATTACTGCATTTAGAGACCATGTTTTAGGAGTTTTATGTGCATTAGATATCATGTCACTTAGGATTTTTATTTCATATGATTTGCAATTATTGAACTCCTCACCAGTTGTTTAATTTAATAACACAAATTTGGGCTAAACTGCGTCTTCTCTTTTAAAACTGGATTAAAATGCAAGTTCACCTTTAAGGTAATTAGGCAATATATACGACGCCTAGGCAAGATTTAGGCCTAATAAAAATCGATTAATCATGTTTCAGACTACTCAGCCTCTTTTAAATTCTTGAACTCATTTCCTTGTTTGTCTTTCTGAAGTTTACTCTGTTAAAACTCCATTCCCATTTTTGAGACAGTCTCGGAATCGTGCCTCAGTTTTTATCCTATTTGTTTAATTGCTTCAAGTTTCCTTACTCTTTCAGTGCTTCCGGGGCCTTGAAAACCTCATTCACGGTTTCCTCGATTTGCATGTACAGTCTGTGCACGTAACCGAAAAGCTTAAATATGAATTTTGTGTGAAAATGCTAATATTTTATAATAATATGAATAAATTTGACTTCGGTCAATATTTTGGGTAAATAGACCTGGACCCTGATTTGATGATCCCGGTGGATCCGTAGGAAAATATGAGACTTAGGTGTATGCCCGGAATCGAATTCCGAGGTCCAGAGCCCGAGAAATGAATTTTTGTGTGAAATTATTTTCTGAAAATATTTAAGGAAATTTGAAATGAAATTTGATTAGAACGTATTGGTATCGGACCCGTATTTGGTTTCCAGTGCACGATACAGGTCTTATATGTGATTTAAGCACTTTCTGTGAAATTTGGTTGAAATCGAACGTCATTTGACGTGTTGTGGACTTAAAACTCTAAATTTGAAAGTTTATGAAGTTTGGAGAAAACTAGTGATTTTGAGGTTTGATTCATTGTTTTTTATGTTATTTTGGCAATTTGATCGCACGAATAAGTTCGTAGGATGTTTTTGAGGTTGTATGCATGTTTGATTTGGAGCCCCGAGGGCTCGGGTGAGTTTTGGATAGGCCACGGGTTGCATTTCTAGACATTGGAAAAAAATCTGGTATCATTGATCTGCAGTCTTCTCATTTGCGAAGCAAGCATTCACAAATGCGAACTCGCATTTGCGAGCTGCTCATCGCAAATACGAAGATGGGCCCTGGGCAGCTTGATCGCAAATGCGGCCTTTTCCTTCGCAAATGCGAAGCTCCAGTCTTCGCAAATGCGAGGCTTTTCTCGCAAATGCTGTACCTTCCCATCTGTCCTAAGTTCGCAAATGCGAACATGTTTCTCGAAATTCCCATGCCTGCAGGGTTCCCAATTGCGAACCCTGTTTCGCAAATCCCATATTCGCAACCCAACATATTTTATACTTAACCGATTTTGAACTTTATTTTTCACACTTTCTCAAACTCAAACACCCATAGGCGATTTTCCAAGAAATCTTTCTTCTCCAAATCAATTGTAAGTTAATTTATACTATTTTTCCATCATTAACATCATTTAACATGTTTTCCACTTAAAATTGATGATTTTCATGGGTAAAATTGGGGATTTGGACCTCAATTTGAGGTTTAATTTCAAAACAAATCATATATATGGACTCGTGGGGGGAATGGGTAACTGGGTTTTGGTTCGAACCTTGGGATTTGACAACATGGGCCCGGGGGCATTTTTGGACTTTTTGGGCAAAACTTTAGAAAATTCATTTTTATGCATTCAAATTGATTCATATAGCATTTGTTGATGTACTTAAGTAATTTGTGACTAGATTCGAGTGGTTTGGTGGTGGAATCGAGGGGTAAAGCCATAGTTGAGGCTTGAATTGAATTCAAGGCATCGAGGTAAGTGTTCGGTCTAACCTTAGTTTGAGGGAATATGAGTTGAGTCTTGTTTTCTACTTGCAAATTGCCGAGTGCGGTGTATAGACATGGAGACGAGAATATATACATTGGTGTCTAGCATGACCGTGAGTCCTTATATTGTGATTATCGTGATTTTGTTGTAATTTCCATGCTTACTTGATGCTTTCTATGTGTTGCAAAGAACATGGGAAAAACATTATGATCATTTAACTTCGAGGAGCATTGACTCGGTTTGTGATACGAATTGAAAAGGTATATGAGATCATTGAATTCTTTAGAGCATTGGCTCAAGTGATAAAGTGAAATTATGAAATAAGAAATGATAGAAAGAGAATGAGTTATTGGTTTATTCCCTAGCCGAGATGTTGTGTTGTTTGGTTGATTTTCTCCCTTGCCGGGATATTAAAAGTGTTGCTATTGTTCACTTGCCGGGATTTAATTGTTTAATCGTTCTTTCCAGGATTCCTATCATTATTTGTTTATTTCCTTGCCCCATATTCGTATATTGTTTAATATTGTGAGGAAAGAGTGATAAAGCACGAAGGGTGCCGTGTACTGTTTGATATAGTGAAGAAAGAGTGGAAAGCACGAAGGGTGATGTCGTGCCGTATGATGTGCCATTCCGTACTGATATCCATTGGTTATATATATTGTAAGAAAAGAGAGTAAAAACACGAAGGGGGATGTCGTTACATGATTTACTGATACGATCGATTTGGTGAGGATGAGAGTAAAAGCACGAAGGGTGATGCCGTGCAAGTTTGTGGTTTCTGATTCTGGTTTTGCTGTTTCAATTTTTTATTAAGAATTCCTATTTGTAACTGTTAGCTTCCCAAAGCATGTTTCCCTTTCCTTTATTGATTACTTCAAGTATTTTCTTTTTGTTGTGTATATATATTGGAACTGCATAGGTTTATCTGATAGTCTGCTCCTAGCCTCGTCACTACTTCGCCGAGGTTAGGCTAGGCACTTACCAGCACATAGGGTCGATTGTGCTGATGTTACACTCTGTGCTATTTTGCACAGATCCAGGCTTTGGACAGCAGCAACAATAGATCGGGGGCTGGCCTTCAATCCAGAGAGAGATACTGAGGTAGCCTTGCTGGCGTCCGCGGGCCCCGTGTCTCGTTTACCTTACTTTTCAGTTTGTTATCTCTTGTATTTCGAGACAAACATTTCATAACTTCTTTCAGACATTGTATTTAGTAAAATCTTAGCAGTTCATGAGTTATGTGACACCAGGTGTTGGGTAGAGTATTATGTTGAACTTCCGCAGTTCTATTCAGTTTTCTTTACTGTTAAGTCTTCCACTTTAATATATGAATTCAGATGTTTTATGTTATCATTATTAACTGTTAAAAAGATAACTAAATTTTTCTTTCCTAGCTCCTACTAGTAGGTGCCATCACGATCCCGAGGATAGAAAATTCGGGTCGTGAAAATATTGGTTAAAAGAAGCCGAAGTATGGGTTAAAAGGAGCCCACATGTTATGAATAAATATGGGGTAAAATAAGCTCATGCATTAAAAAGAACCGTGAGTTAAAACTAGAATTGGAACTCATGCGTTGCAAGTAGGCATGGCTTAAAATTGACTTTAGTTAACGGCTAAAATATGGGTTAGAAAGAGTTTTTATTGATGCAGCAGCAGACATTTTGAATACAGTTTTGATTGTAAATTTATCTCCACATGTAGCATCATATTCAAACTTTATTTTTGAATAAATCTTTATTATCTTCTTGATCTAAAGATGCATTGAATCCATTTTCAACCGCGTTCTACTGTTTACTCGAACCATTAGTTCTGATACCACTTGTTGGGATCAAAATAATATGGTACATGCGGAAACTAATAATACAAAGTTTGATGGATGGCTACAAAGGGATTTTTTTTTAGTGAACGTGTCACAAGCTTACTCCTATTTTTTTTTTTTTTTTTTTTTTTTGTAAAAACGAAGAATTTAATTCGATTTTCTCTCCTATTTACTACGGCGACGAAGAATCAAATTATCACTATATTTATTCCTTTTTCTACTTCTTCTTCCAAGTGCAGGATAACCCCAAGGGGTTGTGGGTTTTTTTCTACCAATTGGGGCTCTCCCTTCACCACCCCCATGGGGATGGTCTACAGGGTTCATAACTACTCCTCTTACTACAGGACGCTTACCTAGCCAACGCTTAGATCCGGCTCTACCCAAACTTTTCTGGTTCACCCCAACATTCCCCACTTGTCCGACTGTTGCTGAGCAGTTTTTGGATATCAAACGGACCTCCCCAGAAGGTAATTTTAATGTGGCCGATTTCCCCTCTTTTGCAATCAGTTTCGCTACAGCACCCGCTGCTCTAGCTAATTGTCCACCCTTTCCAAGTGTGATTTCTATGTTATGTATGGTCGTGCCTAAGGGCATATCGGTTGAAGTAGATTCTTCTTTTGATCAATCAAAACCTCTTCCCAAACTGTACAAGCTTCTTCCAAAGCATACGGCTTTCTGGATGTAGATGATGATATCTATACAGATGGATCTTATATATATCGTAGAATGAAGTACCACATGGGTGGATATATAGTGGATATATATATATGAATCCAAATCTGCCGAATCACTCATGTTATGATCTTCTACATCCTGGGTCTTCCCGTTCCGTCATCTGGCTTATGTTCTTCATGTAGCATTCAGACCGAATGACTCTATGAAATTACGTCGATACTTCCACATATTATGGGTAACGTAGGAGACATCTCTATTTTTCCCCCGGGGAATCTTTAGAATTCCCACTGCTTAACTTTCAATTCGCCTCTGACCATCAAATGAAATGTGAATAACCCGTCCTCCTCTCTTTGAAAGAAGGGGCGCTATAAATCAGATGACAAAAGAAAAATATAATAAACTAAGCATAATAGTTTATTATGATTTGGTCAATTGATCCACATATGATAAAACTAATATAAAAGAAGAAAAACTATCGAGATAAAAATCTCTCCCTAAACAAAACTCTTTAATGACTATATTGTGGATTTTTTTGTGCTCTTATGGGAAGCAGATATCCTTAATTTATAGATGTGCAAAACTTGTCTTCGAAGAAAAGGATAAGACATATTAAGGAGATTTAATCCTTTTAGAAGTCATTTTCCATTCCTTCAAGAAAGAGAGTCCTAATAGATTAGAAATTCAGGGCAAAATCCAAATAATCTCTCTTTGGTCTAAATTTTCTTGACAAAGTTGATTCACGCTCTTAACATAATCGTCAGCACTGCTGCTTGCGATGAATAAAAATCAGTATGGGCTGGAAATCTTGGTATTGGTTAAACGAAGCCCAAGTATAGATTAAAAGGAGCCCACGTGTTAAGAATAAACATGGGGTAAAAGAAGCTCATGCATTAAAATGAACCGTGAGTTAAAATTGGAATTGGAACTCATGCATTGCAAGTAGGCATGACTTAAAACAGGTTTTAGTTAAAAGCGACCAAAATATTGGTTAGAAAGAGTTCTATTCCAATAAAGATGCAGCAGCAGACGTTTTGAATACAATTGTGATTGTAAATTTATCTCCACATGTAGCATCATATTCAATTTATTTTTATTTTTTTGAATAAATTTTCATTATCGTTTTTGATCTAGAGACGCACTGAATCTGTCTTCAACCTCGTTCAACTGTTTACTATGAATCACTGGTTCTGATACCACTTCTTGAGATCGAAATAATATGGTGTATGCGAAAACTAACAATACAAAGCTTGGTGGACGATAAATCAGATGGCAAAAGAAAAGTATACTAAACTAAGCATAATATTTTATTACGGTTTTGTCAATTGATTCACATATGATAAAACTAATATAAAAGAGGAAAAACTATCGAGAGAAAAATCTCTCCCTAAACAAAACTCTTTAATGACTACATTGTAGATTTTTTTTTTTTTGTGCTCTTGTGAGAATCAGATATCCTTAATTTATAGATGTACCAAACTTGTGTTCCAAGAAAAGAATAAGACATATTAAGGAGATTTAATTCTTTTAGAAGTCTTTTTCCATTCTTTCAAGAAAGAGAGTCTAATAGATACAATTCAGGGCAAAACCCTAACACGATTAACTTCGTGTACCCTTTACAGGGAATTCATCAAGATGACCCTGTTATGCCCTTTTATTAGACCTGAGATGCAATTCTAAAGATACCTTGCCACAACCAAAATAAATAACAAACTTGTCCAGGAGATAACTCAAACATTTAAAATGGTTCCTTTTAGCTGCACTTCTTTATCATTGCAGCAGATGTTTGCCCTGTTCAATATATTCTGAGCAAGAAGATATAGAAGAGAAGAAAACAGTTATATACGAGGAAAAGAAGCTTTATCAACAAGCCATGCGGGTAAGATGTTTAAACTGCTGCATATATATAAAGGTGTGTAAAACATATCTTCAATACTCCAGATAGTCGATGTGGCCACTTCCTAGCAAATGTTGATCCAAATCTTGGGAATGACGATGCTGCAGTTGATAGATTTCAAGAAGGCATCAAACTACTGCCATCCCCTAAACTAAATTCCCATGAAACTAGCCTTGAAAAACAAGCAATACATGACTTGTTCACTATTTAGTGTTGTTCTACTTCAGTGGCGTTGTGTCTGCTTGCAGCGTCTATCCTCAATAGTCAGCTTGAAAAGAAACAAACTTGATTCAGCCGCCCAAGTCCCAACATAGTAATACGCCTATTGGCAAGTCAATATAGTCTTGTCTTCCTAATTGTCATCATCTGATATTGTGCATGTACCACTTAATATGGAGAATCTCTACACTTTGTGTAATTGCTTTGATATTACAGTATCCCTGTCACCAGTTTGACAATCATATTAAAATTCTTTTTGTGCAAAAGCCATTGGAGGTTTCAGAACAATTTATAAAATTTAGTGTGGTTCTCAAACTATATATGGCTCATGATATTTTTTTTAAGTGATATATGGCAAAGAAGCTATTGCGACTAATTCTACCATTGAAAAGTAATATGTATCATATTCTGACAGAAGGGGATGGGGCCTAGTTCAATATAAATAAGATTTTTACCCAAATAAATATTTAGAATAGAAGAACACATAAAATTCAACTTAACCTCTGGAGACTTTATCATTCAATAGAAAACTAGTTTGAAGTTTGAGCGAAGGTGAGTTTAGTTTATCTATTAAACCTTTCCCTCTTATATCTGTCTGTAAAGTATTTAGAAGTCTCTACTGACTATAAAATAATGGTTTACAAATAATACCAGAAAACGTGGAGCATTCTGTGGTATTGACCTAAGATATACTTGAAAGTCTTGATGAGTAGTTTATATATATATATATATATAACAGAATCCTCTAGTTAGACAAGAGGGGTTGCTCAGATGGTAAGCAACCCCCACTTCCAATCGAGAGGTTGTGAGTTCGAGTCTCCCCAAGAGCAAGGTGGTAAGTTCTTGGAGGGAAGGATGCCGGGAGTCTATTTGGAAACAGCCTCTCTACCCAAGGGTAGGGGTAAAGTCTGCGTACATGCTACCCTCCCCAGACCCCACCTAGTGGGATTATACTGGGTTGTTGTAGAATCCTCTAGTTAGACTTTTCTCAAGCAAAAACTTGAAATATCATAATTCAACCCTTTTGTTTGAGAAAAACACGCAATATTTACAAAAAAATCAAGTAATTTAACTAGAAGAAATGATAAATTAAAAAATATTTTTCTAAAAACAATCCCATTACATTAAGGTGTCAGGACGGGGCGGGGTAACGGGAATTGAACACACACTTATGGATGGGGACTCTCGCCGATATCACTAAACTATATACTTTGATGGTTGAAGTGGAAAATATATCACTTAATCATAGAAGTTCATATGCAAGTCGCATGTATTGCATTCATTTGCAAGTTTTGGTTGCAAACACCAAGTGCAAGTTTGGTTGTACATTAAAAAAAATGATATCCAGAAGTATTATTTCAATATTTTTTCATTTCTTGGTTAATAATACCATCACATAAAATGCAAAATGAGAGAGCAATATGTTCATAATCTCTCTCTCTATATATATATTCTCTCTATAGCTCTCTTTCGAATAGTATTTCTTGATAAGCAAGGGACTGGGAGAAAAATATTAACAAACATGCAGCGCAACACCAAGCTTAAAATAAGAAAGTGGAAACGGCTAGGAAGTTACATCTTAATTCAAGTCAAGACGTTTTGGTCAGATCACTTGAAAGTTTCTCCATAAATAAAATGGAGAAAGTATCACCTCCTTTGTTTCAACTGAGAATAATATTCTGTCCTGCACAAACAGATCATTTCCTTCTTAATTCAATTCTTTCCCTACATACATGCCATATTGAAGCATAAAACATAAGTTTGTGACATGTTTTATCTAGGCAAGATTAGTTATTTAACCTCCCTTCTTTATCTAATTTTCTTCATATTCACACTTTTCTTGGAAGTTTTTTTGGTTATTAGGGTGGATTGCCTGAATTTCAGCTACGCAAATTTCCCCAAGCAAAACGAAAATGATTTCATCACTACTAATTATTCTTTCATAGGATTGAATGCTGCTATGCAAGTAACAGGCGATGCTCGTGGAACTACTATCACCAACTTATCTGGAAGAATATGGTATCATCAGCCTTTCAAGTTATGGAATCGAAAGAAGAACATCACAGCATCGTTTAATTCCACGTTTGTGATTAATATCGCTCCTCAGAGTAATCCATGGGGCGAAGGATTAGCTTTCATATTGACAAAGGAAAGTGGTCTTAATTCTATCCCAGATAATAGTGATGGACAATGGCTTGGAATTGTGAATGCAAGTACAAATGGATCTTTATCAAACAACATCTTTGCAGTTGAATTTGACACAAGGAAAAGTTACTTTGAAGATCTTGATGATAATCATGTTGGCATTGACATAAACAGCATCTACTCTATCAACCAAGCTTCTTTAACTGACCGTGGTGTTAATCTTTCACGAGCTATTGATGTTATAGCAAGTGTTCAGTATGATGGAGAATCAAAGATCTTGGAGGTTTATGCATTCATGAGTAATCAGACTGGGGGCTTTAACGCGAGAATTCCCATCATTGTCATGCCTCTTGATCTTTCCTATCTTTCCGAGGATGTTTTCGTGGGATTTTCAGCTTCAACTGGGATCTATACTCAGCTGAACTGCATAAAAGCATGGAATTTTACAAGCATACAAATTGGAAATGATAATGATGGTAGCCTATTATGGTTGTGGATCTTGATACCAATCATATCGGGTCTGGTTATGTTTCTTGGCGGGGTTTTTATATATTTCACCTGGAGGAGGAAAAAGAAGAGGATGCAAGTGATAGATCAAAATGAGAAAATAGAGATACTGATTCGGAGTTCAGCTACTGCACCACAGAGATTCCAGCTTAAGGACTTGAAACGAGGGACCGGGAACTTTGATCCCAGGAACATTCTTGGAAGAGGAGGATGTGGAGTAGTGTTCAAAGGGTTGTTAGCTGATAAAGATGTAGCTGTGAAGAGATTCTTTAAAGATTCAAGTCAAGGGGCAAAAGATCTCATAGCAGAAGTCACAACCATTGGCAATCTCCACCACAAAAACCTTGTCAAACTGTTTGGATGGTGCTATGAAAGCAATGAACTACTTGTGGTGTATGAGTTCATGCCAAATGGGAGCTTAGACAAGTTGATATTTTGTGAAGAAAAAGGTGAAATCAGAGAAGGGTTGAGCCTGAGTTGGGAAAAAAGGCATGTCATTGTCTGTGGCATAGCTCAAGCACTGGATTATCTGCATAATGGGTGCGCGAAAAGAGTACTGCATAGGGACATAAAAGCCAGCAACATCATGCTTGACTCAGAACTCAATGCTCGGTTGGGAGATTTTGGATTGGCTAGGACAGTTCAAGTGAGTGGAATGACTCACCATTCGACGAAAGAGATAGCTGGAACTCTTGGCTATATGGCTCCAGAAAGTTTCCTTATAGGCCGAGCTACAGTTGAGACAGATGTGTTTGCATTTGGAGTGCTCATTCTTGAAGTTGTCTGTGGTCGAAAACCTGGAAACCAAAATGTGGAGAATATCTACAGCAACAGTATCATTGAATATGTGTGGGATCTCTATAAGAGTGAAAAGATCACTGATGCCATAGACGTTCAATTGGATAGAGAATTTGATGAAGGGCAAGCTGAATGTGTTTTAATGTTAGGATTGGCTTGCTGCCATCCGAATCCATATGAAAGGCCAAGCATGAAAACTGCTTTACAGATTCTAACAGGGGAATCAGTTTTACCAACTATTCCTACTGAGAAACCTGCATTTGTGTGGCCAGCTAGAGCTCCATCGTCGAATGACGCTGCAGGTGACTCTTTCATGGAAGGCCAACTTACACCAATTACAGTTCTCAGTGGCAGATGATACCTTCTATGCCTTAGGTTTGTCTGATTGGAATGCAGATTCTGAGGAACCTCAACAGTGTTCAAACTTAAGTTCTCATATAATCTGCTGTCAAAACAGCTAACTATTTAGGAGGCAAATAATACTTGTAATTTCACCTTAGCAAGGCAAGAATGTTGCCTTTTTCTTTTGTGTTTGTTCCTTTTGTGTGTGTGTGTGTGTGTCAGAGAGAAGTGCTTCTGCATTGTAATAGTTTTCCTTGTAGATAATGATATAGTCAACTGAACATTTATCATTTGTTTGTCCATAAATGTCAACCTAATCTGTTATTCTCAAACATATTTTAAACTGCTCCACTCATTTCCTTATTAATTTTGGGCAGGTCATCATAACTGAAAACATTTCTCAAGATCATCAATAACTGTATACCTAAGATTCTTTACATTGTCTGTACACTGAAAGTTAAATAATTGCCGGAATCACTGGTATCGAGCAAATCAGACAAATGGATTAATCCACGCATCAGATTTCGTTATGTAAAAACTGAAAACAAAAACTAGCTACTAGATGACTCACTGCTACAAACCATAAATGTTCTACCAAGCCACAAAGACATTAAGAAAACTACACAATTAATCACTAGAAGATCCATCATCATCTTCATGCTCTGCCACAACCTTCTCGAGGAAACTCTTTCGTTCTCCATCCAAAACAGCTTCTCTGGATTGTTCGTGTTTTCTACGTCCATCATTTAGTACAGGATCCGATTGGCAGAGTGCTAGTGCAACACCTAAACCGAATAGATCAAGAGCAATCATACCAACTGACAAGCCAGCAAATAGTATTAACAGACGCAAATTTTTACCAGAACAATTTGATAAAAGCAGACTTAATACCTGATAAAACACTAGAAAAGAAAACACTAAAACCATGCACAAAAACAAAAAGTTGCTATAGAAATACATGTGGAAATAACTCGCTGAAAAACGTTAGATGCAGCAGACAAAACCTTCCTGAGGGTAAGGTCCAAAATTGTCTTAAAAGTGCAGGCGAACTTAGCAAGAGAACAGCTACCAACATAACCAAGAAATTGATGAAGATTAATAGTCATGTCTAATGTTGTGCACAACACTGTTTTCAGCAAATGTTTTATATAAGAGAAGATATATGCCTTGCAACAATAAAAGGAATTCAAGAGACACTCAACCTTTGTCCAAAAAATGAGTAGGCAAAAAGAGGTAACAGGTGAAACTTCCCCCAAAGAATGTCAGCACGTCAAGAACGTTTTGAACGTGAATTGGCATATTTCCACCTACTACACTGACGCCAAATAAATGCAAGATACCAGAAAGAATATCACATATCAATCAGCCATGTTAGTAGCTTTATGACTGCACCTTATTAATCTAGTCAGCCTAAGGACTCCAGTAATCTCTAGCCTTTCATCTTTCTGTACAGTGCATGCACAACTATATAAAGAATTGAAGCTCTTCTCTTGCACACTTGTAATAATAAAAATTAAGTCTCACTTCTCAGGACGATGCCTAGTGCAAAGAGATGAAACTATCCAGTCATGCGTAAATGACAAAGTAGCAGAATACATCAAGTATGCAATAGCTGGAATGTGAAAAGAAAGATGACAATTCTTTTAGTCGGTCCTCTATATCTTCTAGTCAATCTTCTGTTAGATGTTTGACAAAATTTCATTCCTGTGAATGGTGCCTTTTCATTCTAAATTTAGGTAGAAAGGGAAGAGGTTGTCCTTATCTTCTCCTTATGTGACATTGTATATGGCACATAGGGAGTGATTACATTTTTAATTTTTTGTATCACTAGAAACACATTGCTTGATCTCTTGAATAACTTCCATAGGAGGAGAAAATTGTACAAGCCTAATCATCTAGAACTCAAAAAGCCATACAAAATATCTACACAGGACCTCAGACACAGCTGTAAAAAAGCCATCGAATTAATTATCCATTAAAAAGATCAAATGAAAGAAAGTAGTTGGCACAGACAGTAAAAACTCCACCAGGGCATGCAAAAATATTGCAAGAAAGAGAAGGACAGGAGAAAGGGGCGGGGGACAGCCACAATGAGAACATACCTTTAGGTGTGCATCTCCGACCAAAATTGTGAAGTCCAACATAGTTTGACTTCAGTGCACCATTGTTGTATACCAAAACAGTAGGAAGATTATGATCTGGGTAGTTTGGGATGCAATCTGTAGAGATAATTTTGACAAATTTTGTTGCAGGATATCTCATTGCTAGTTCTTCTAAGCATTGTAACAGTATCTGACATCCTGAATATCTATCAAAGAGAAAGACATCAACAAAGGACAGGCACAGAGTTAAAATTGAAGAAAGAAAAGTTACTAAGTACAGATAAAACATATTTGAAGATCGAATGGATAACTAAATAAAGAGATGAATGTAATGATTACCCATCCTTATAAAGAAGCATAACCACCCAAACATCTTCTGGAGCTTGGGAAACCTCCCTCACAAAATCTGATCCAGAAATTGGTAACACTGCTCCAAATCGTGCAATCTTAGCAGCTTCTCTTATCTCAGCCAACCTCTTCTTCCTATAGCATTTGAATACAAGAAAAAGAAGAAAAAAAACCGCTCAACTCCATAAGCACATAACTTCACGATAGCTTGATAAAGCACATATTATTTCTAATCAAATGTTATTAACATCCATAGTCAAGAATTTATAGGAAGAGTATGCTTATACGTTTACAACAAAGAAGATTGAACTAATCTAGAAATGAAATGACGCAAGATACCTAGTTGGAGCATCATTGTGAACATTTATTTGGAGCTTATTCCACTTGTGACTCATATCTTTAGCCAAGAGTACATACGTTTCTTACTTCTCAGGATTTCCTTTTTCTTTTTTCCTTTTTTTTGTTTTTGTTTTTGTGGGTTGTGGGAGGGGGTGAGGAAGGGGTCAAAGATAAGTGTATGTCATAAATCCTTTTTATTTTGGGAGCTTTATTCTTGGATTTTAGTGCAGAATACTGCAAGTTACCAGTTGTAGGCAAGTCCTAAACAAGTTGTTTCCCTCATATTTTACCATGTCCGCTTGGACTGTTCTTCTCCAACCTTTTAACCTAGTAAAGTGAATACGATAATGCTTTCCTTAGTTAACTCTCATTCAACTAGAAGCTCAGAAGTCAAATTTATACAAACCAAAGGACAACTATGATTCCTACAAGAACAAACATCACGATGGTGATATCATGTAACGGGTAGGCAAGTAAAACCAAGAAGAATGTAAAATAGGACAGAATTAAAATGAAAAGGATGACATTTCATTCAGCGTAATGCTAGACTCTGACATACAGGGAATAAATAGCAAAATGAAAACAAACTAGACACCTGGAAACATATAACAATGCCAGCTTTTAGGGACTATATAATAAATAAGAAAAGACTAAACTGACAACTATTAAACCTAAGGACTCCAATACATAAAAAAGAACTAAGAGTACTAATGTTGAAATCTTATTCTCTTTCGTAACATTCCATTCCCCATTGAAGAACCTTGACATCATTGTCAAGGTTGAAACTCTGGAAATTGAGAACAGAGAAAATTGTAGTCCTCCCAAGTTGCTTCTTCTGGAGATAGATTTGCCCAATGCACCAACACCTCCACAGCTGCCTTATTCTTTTTTTTTCACCATCCTCCGATCCAAAATTGCCACAGGTTCCACCAACATCTGCCCATCGTTGTTACAAATTGGGGGTTATATGGATGACACCACTTGAATTCCAACTTTTTTCTTCAACTAGGAGACATGAAAAACTGGTTGAATCTTGGACCCAAGAGTTAGCTTCAGTTAAATAAGCGACCTGCCCAATTTTCTTGACAATTTGGTAAGGTCCGTAGTATTTTGAAGCCAATTTTAACTTTCTACTAACAGCCACAGAAACTTATCGATATGGCTGGAGTTTAAGAAACACCCAATCGCCTTCTTGAAAATGTCTTTCTGTTCTCTTTTCATCGGCATACAACTTCATTCTCTCTTGAGCCTTCCTTAAATTTTCTTGCAAAACTCGACTCATTATCTGCCTTTCTCACGGCAATTCATCAACTGAGTCCACCTTGGATTGAGCCACAAGCTCAAATGTAGGCTGGGGAGGATCATAGCCATACAACGCCTTGAAAGGGGACATTTGAATCGCTGAATGAAAAGCTGTATTGTACCAGAACTCTGCCAAGCTTAACCATTTGCTCCAAGTTGTAGGCATGTGACCAGTCATGCATCGAAGGTAACCTTCCAAACACCTGTTAAGCCTTTCCGTTTGCCCATTCATCTGCGGATGGTATGCTGAGCTGAGCTTACTTTGTACCCCCAATTCTTTAGACAACTCTTTCCAAAACAGGCTTGTAAAAACCGGATCTCTATCAGAAGTAATAGAAACTGGATTGCCATGTAATTTACAGTTATTTGTCAAGGAACAATTGAGCAATTTGCGATGCCGTATAGGGATAGGATAAGGCTATAAAATGAGCATACTTGGTAAAACTATCCACTACCACAAATATTACTTCTTTCCCCCAGGATTTTGGTAATCCTTCAATGAAACCCATTGTGATGTGTTTCCATGCCCTTGAGGGGATAGGAAGAGGCTGAAGTAATCCTGGATAAGCCACATTTTCTCCCTTGTTCCTTTGGCAAGTGTCACATTCTGATACCATCTGTTTCACATCCTCTGAGAGCTTGGGCCAGTAAAAAAGAGCTTTCAATCTTTGCAAGGTGGCATGAGCCCCTGAGTGTCCACCCCAAGCTGTGGTGTGCATGGCTTCAATTAATTGCTGTCTCTTCTGTCCAGTGCTTCATACCCAAATTTGACCTTTATGCCTCAATAAGCCCTGCTGCAAGGATACATTAGGAATAGCATTAGGATCTAGTGCCATTTAGCTATAGCTGCCGTGATTTCGGAGTCCCCTTCATAGCTAGCCAAGACTTCCTGAACCCATAAAGGCTGCACTACTGAAATACTTTTGCATTCTGCCTCTTCCTCAAATCTACGCGACAATGCATCAGCAGCAACACTTTCTACTCCTTTTCTGAATTGAATTTTGTAGCTAAGCCCCAAAAGCTTAGTTATACCTTTATGTTGAAGAGAGGTTGTCACCCTTTGATCTTTCAAAAGCTTCAGCTTGAAGTGATCTGTCTTAATGATAAAATGAGATGGCTGTAGATAGTGTCGCCGCTTTTCAATGGCTAACAGTAGTGCCACCAGTTCTTTTTCATAGGTAGATAAGCCCCAGATGCTTTGAGCTTAAAGCTTGGCTAAGGAAAGCCAAAGGTCTACCTTGCTACATCAAAACAGCCCCCACTCCTGTTCCACAAGCATCCACTTCTACGACAAAAGGCCGAGAGAAATTAGGCAGGGCCAGTACAGTTGCTTGGACCCTTGCTTGTTTTAGGGCCTCAAATGCCTGCATAGCCTCCTCACTCCAAACAAAAGCCCCTTTCTTTAGTAAATTAGTAAGAGGCCTGCTGATGATTGCAAAATGTTTTATGAACCTCAATCTCCTATAGTAACCTGTTAGACCCAAAAATCCTCTAAATCCTTTAATATTACTGGGTCTGTCCCAATTGAGCATTGCTTCGACTTTGGACTCATCTGTGCTAACCCCTCCACTAGAAATTATATGGCCGAGATACTCAATCTTATCACGCCCAAAACTGCATTTAGGGCGTTTAGCAAAGAGTTGATTAGCTTGTAATACTTCAAAAACCTTCTCCAGATGAGTCAAATGCTAGGAAGAAGCACTATAGACAAGAATGTCGTCGAAGAACACTAACACGAATTTGCGAAGATAAGGCCCAAAAATCTTGTGCATTAAGGCTTGGAACGTGGCTGGAGAATTTGTAAGCCCAAAAGGCATTACTTTGAATTGCCATAGCCCATGGTGAGTTCGAAATGCTGTTTTGAACTCGTCCCCCTCCTTCATGCGTATTTGATGATAGCCAGACCGCAAGTCAAGCTTTGAAAATAAGAAAGCTCCATTCAATTCGTCTAACAAATCTTCCACTACCGCAATTGGATATTTATTCTTCACCATAATATCATTTAACTTGCGGTAGTCAACACACATGCGCCATGTAGGGTCCTTTTTCTTCACCAATATCACAGGTGAAGCAAATGGAGAGGAGCTGGGAACCAAAGTATTCTGCTGTAGCATGTCTTGGACCATTTTTTCGATAACGTTCTTTTGCTCAAATGAATACCGATATGGCCTTTGATTAACTGTAGTAGCAACAGGAACCAAATCAATTGCATGATCACAGTCACGCTTAGCAGGAAGTCCACTTGGTTCTTTGAATATGTCCTCGAATTTGGACAGCAGCTGTTCCATTTGGGCTTGATCAGGAAAAGTCTCAGCTACTTCTTCAAAGGCATTGAATTGGGCTTGAGCTGAAAAGCTACAGTAACTGCTCTTAAGCAATTTCTGAAGGGACTTGGCCTTGGCAGGAGCTATTTTTATAGCATCTCTGCCGGCAATCAATGTTAAGAAGCGACCATCCTTCATAAAGGAGATACTATGTGGTCTAGTATGCAAAATCAGAGGTGCAACTGAATTGATCCAATCCATTCCCAACACAATATCATAACCCTTCACTTGCAGCCACCTAAAATCAAAATGAAATTGATTATTCCCCATTACCCACATGAATGATGGGCTAAAATGACTGCAAAACAGCTCGTGCCCATTAGCAACTCTCACTCTCAAGAGACCCTTAATGGGCACACCCATTTGGCCCAAATGTTTAGGCACTTGAGGATCAATAAAACTATGGGTCGAACCATTATCGATTAAAATAACCAATGGGATTCGTTTGATGTTACCAACAATTTTAATAGTATTCGGCGTGTAATCCAGGCCCAGCAACATGTTTAATGAAATTTCTGCTTGTTCACCTTGCTCTTGGGCCTGTAGCTCTCCTTCAACCACAGCTTCCTCTTCTTGGGCCTCCTTTGCCACCCCTGAGCACTCTCCCACCTCAATTTTACCGGTCATCAATCAACTAAAACTTGGGTTTACATTGATGGCCCGGGATATATTTGTCGTGACACTTGAAACACAAATTAAGGTCACGAAATGTATCCAAAGAAACATTTTTGGGTAAAGGCTTTTTAATGGTAACACCAGGGAGTGTCCTTGGTGCCGGAGCTGGGGCAGTAAGGGTCTTGGGTATTGAGCCTCCCTCTGTCTCGCCTCACGCCGACCGCCGCCAGCCGCTCACAACTCCTCACCTGGGCATCAGGACTTCTCCTCCGCACATGCCCGAACCACCTGAACCTCGCTTCTCGCATCTTCTCATCCACGGGGCCACCCCCACTTTTATCTCGAATAACTTTATTCTTAATCTTATCTAACCTGGTGAGCACGCACGTCCACCTGAGCATCCTCATCTCCGCAACCTTCATTCTCTGAACATGAGAGTTCTTCACCGGCCTGCACTCCGTCCCACAAAACATGGCAGGTCTGACCACAGCTCTATAAAATTTCCCCTTGAGTTTCTATGACACTTTATTGTTACACAGGACTCCTAATGCAAGCCTCCACTTCGACCACCCCGCCCCTATACGGTGAGTGACATCCCCATGAATCTCTCCGTCCCCCTGAATCACCGAGCCAAGATATCTGAAATTGTCCCTCTTGGAGATGACCTGAGATCCAATCTTCACGTCCCTGTCCCTGCCTACTTTGCTCGGCTCGGCGCTAAACTTGCACTCAATTAGAAGCCCTGACCATTGATTGCAAATCAGATCTAAGGCCACCAGTAAAACAAGTAACAAAGTATGCTTTGTTCAAAGATGAATTAATGAGAAACTCAAAGAAATGCAACTCATCACCTTGCCTGATAACTATCAACATCTCCTTTATGTTCCAACCGATTAACGACATCTAATGGCCGATTGTTCCTATAAAGACGACAGACATCCAAACAAAATGTTTCCCAGGAGACATTTCCACCCTTGTCCATCATATAAACATCAAACCATGGGTCAATTTTATGTTTGATGTGCACCGCCGCATAACTCATCCATGACTATTGCGGAATCTGATAAAGGTGGAAAAAATTCTGGCACCTACTTATCCATCCTCTAGGATTATTGATGTCGCACTGAAATGACAGTTTATATTTTGAGGAACTAACTTGGTTATTTATGACTCCGGGTGTTTGAAAACTGGGCTGCAACATCATATTTTGGGCTGGTAAACTGTTGTTGGGCTGGGTAAAAGAGGTAATCAGCGGTGGAGGCATTATCGTTGGGTTAGGCCTAGAAGAGAAGTGGTAAGGTTGATGTGAAGGATAGTTCATGGGTGAGAAACTGATGGTAGAAATAGCAGTAAGAGGGGTCGACGAAGGGTAGGGATAGGCAGCGAAATTGGTGATGCTAGGGTAAAAGAGAGGGTGAGTTGTAATGGTTGGTTGCAAAGCTTCAGTACGGGCAACAGTAGGTGAAATAGGAATAGTGGTGGACATTGGGACATTTGGAAAAACGGTGACAGTGGTAGATCTAGGATTGAAGGGAGCTGGAGTAAATGTCATACCTCTACCAACCTGTGAAAAATTAAGA
Organism: Nicotiana benthamiana; assembly: GCA_034376525.1. Taxonomy (NCBI): domain Eukaryota; kingdom Viridiplantae; phylum Streptophyta; class Magnoliopsida; order Solanales; family Solanaceae; genus Nicotiana; species Nicotiana benthamiana. The sequence goes on along the minus strand of CM067331.1, from coordinate 12,225,579 downwards.
GAAGCAGCCGGTGTAAGAGGGGAAACCGATGCCGCTGACCAGAGGATACACCCTGTTCAGCAGATGGCCCTCCTTGTAAGAGAAGTGCATGAGCTCGAGTTGCCGCGTTCGACTCTGCCCTCCGGTCAGATTCCGTTTGAGCTAACAATGCCTCAAACCTCCAATTACTCTCCTCATGTCATTGAACGTGTACTTCCTCCATCCTAGCCATCCTCTGCTGAGCATCCACCATATACGCCTGACGCTGGGTTTCAAATTTCTTCCACCCATCTTCAGTTTCTTTCATTTTTTGAGACTCTACCATCGCCGGAAAACACCAGGCCGGCACCACTCTGATACCAATATGTAACGGGTAGGCAAGTAAAACCAAGAAGAATGTAAAATAGGACAGCATTAACATGAAAAAGATGACATTTCATTCAGCATAATGGTAGACTCTGACATACAGGGAATAAATAGCAAAATGACTCTTAACAAACTAGACACCCGGGAACATATAACAATGCCAGCTTTTAGGGACTATATAATAAATAAGAAAAGACTAAACTGACAACTATTAAACTTAAGGACTCCAATACATAATAAAGAACTAAGGGTAAAAATGTTGAAATCTTATTCTATTTCCTAACATATCATGCATTCAAAAGAAATCATCTTTCAATTAATGATGTCCATGAATTCAAAAAAAAAAACTTCTTCAAGACCAAAGATTCCTCCTCTGTCTTAAGAGGGTCCACAAAGAGCAGCCCAAAATATGTTAGGATCGATAAATCAGGTAACAAAAGGTACACAAACATTACATATGGTTCGACCAATTTGACATACGTTCATGTGAATAGTACAAAATGCGCACACACTCGCTGACTAACACTTGTCCTAAAAAACATAAGCATAACTGAATAAAAGAAGGGACTTGAACGGATTTCTTTTTTAATGTCCTAAAGGGGTCTTTCAGGAGCGATCCAAAAGAATAATTAAGGAATCAAAGTGCGGAATGAAAATAAAAGGGGGGAAGAAGGGCGAAACCTGTATTCTTGGAGGAAGCGATCGTCATTGCGTTGGGGATCATCTTCAAGTTCATCAAGTTCATCTTGGGTCTTTTCGTCAATCCAATCTTTGTTTTAGGCTTGGAATTGGAAGTTTCAGGAGTAAAAGGTGGGGGCTTAAAAGCAGGGGGTTTTGGAGGGAGATTTCCAAGCTTCCTTTGAATGTCATCCCATTGTGTTGAAGCTCCTTCTACATCCTTGTACACGAAATGGTAATCTCCCATCTTGCTCTCTCTCTCTCTCTCTCTGAGATATGTCGTTTACATTAGGATAGTACTTCGTTTCGCGGAGTTCTCAAATCTTCTGTTATACTTTGTCCGGGAAAACTGAGGCGAGTGCTTCTGTTAAGAGAAAATAGTACTGAGACCCCTTTACTGTTTTGGACAATGTAACTTAATTGTTCTCCGAATCTAAGGCGAAATTACGGCGGATGAACCTCTTTAAAATTACCGTTAATATTTTGACATTATTAAGAAGAAGAAAAAACCTTAAATCAAAACGTTAGACCACACTAATTAGAATTTTAAAGCACATTGGTCACACTTTTGAACAGTGTTTCAAAAGGAGCGGGCGTGAGGGGGGCGTTTTATATATATGACTCAGCGGGACGTAAGCCCCATGGGTATTTAATTTTTAATATTTTATTAAATAATATAATTATAAAAAATATTATTAAATAGGTAAAATTACATAAAATTTTAAAATATATATATAAAAAAGTGATATATATATATATATATATATATATATATATATATATATATAATTATATATAAGTCTCAAATAAAGTGAAATTATATATAAATCCCAAATAATGATATATAAGTGAAATCCCATATTATTAATGAAATTATAAATCTCAAATAAATAAATAAAATTATATATAAGTCTAATCAATACATATAAAAGCACGCATACATATAATCGCATATAATATTTTGAAAGAGAGCAAGAGAAGCACTGAACATAAAAAACTAATTACATACATATTTATAAACTAACAATGAAATATAAAAAGAGAGGAAAGTAATGAGTTCAAAATAATAAAGTTTTTCCATGGAGGAAGGAAGAAACCTTTTGAATTTGACCTACGGAGAAGAATGATGTTTCCTGTTGGAAAAAAAGTGATAAATCGTTGCTCTTGGTAGAGGCGGACTAGGGGAAAGAATTGGGAAAGACTTCTAATTTAGGACTTTTAGCAATATTAAAAAGTTTACTTTTAAATGTATTGTTTTTAATTCCTTTCTAAAAAGATGTCTCTTGGGCATACGCCCCAACCAAAAAAACTCGCCCGGGCGTACGCCTGACGGTACTTTCGCCCCCCACCATCGTCCCGGAGCGTTTTTGGTACGCCTCGCCCCAGGGCTCCCCAGGAACGCCTTTTGAAATACTGATTTTGAAGTACAAGGAAACCTGCTTTCAGCCATAACGCGAAAATTTCTGGTGATCGTTCAGAACTTTGTGACAATCATCATAACTTGTAAAGTTATGGCAACCGTCAGACAACAACAATAATAATAATAACGATCCAGTAGAATTCTAGTAGTGGGATTGGGGAGGTAAGTGTTGCCGCACTCCTTCACCTTGTTCTAATAATCTCCAAGAGTATAGAACCATCATAGTTGATTTGAGACGGTAGTGTATACGCAGGCCTTACCCTTACCCCGAAAAAGTAGGGAGACTATTTTTGAGAGGCCCTCAGCCCAACAAGTCGAAAGATAATATCAGTACCACCAATAGAAAAAATAAGAAAAATAATGTTGTGAAAATGAGAAAGTAGATGCAAAGGAAAACGATAGATAGTACATAGGCCCGGCGCGATGAAAAAATAAAATAGTAGTAAGACACAACATTGCCAGTAGCTGACATCGACAGAAACCATAACATAGTAGCCTCACAAAAGGGCGAAATAAGAATAGACTCAACTATCTCCTAATCTACAACACTAATACTCGACATCAATAGCTACCTGATCACCTCTCCCCAATACTTTTAGGCCGTCCTCTACCTCTTATCATGCCCTCAAAAATCAACCGCTCACACCTCCTTACCGGAGAATCTGGGTTTCTCTTTTGTAGTGTCCAAAACATGTGAATCTTGCTTCCTGCATCTTGTCATCAATGGGAGCTACGCTCACATTTTCTGATATATCTCCATTCCTAATCTTATCCATCCTAGAGTGTCGGCATATCCACCTCAACATCCTCATTTTTTTACTTTCATTTTCTAAATATGTGAGTTCTTAACAGGCCAACACTCAGCCCCATACATCATGGGCGGTCGAACCACCGCTTTGTAAAACTTACATTTGAGTATCGATGGCATTCTCTTACCACGCAGGACTCCAGATACTAACATCTACTTTATCCACCCCACCCCAATACGATGTGCCATATGGCGACCGTCAGAATTTTGACAAATCACCGTAACACATGCCCAAGAACTTTTGATCAACATGGTTCAAAATGTTGATTGGAGACTATTTCCCCATGACTTTCTACCAAGGTCAAAATTTAAATGGGGGCACCAAATAATTATATTTGTCCAACTCACTTACTCAAAAGAATTCTTTTTCTTTTATAAATATCATGCTAGCTTGTTTACACCTCGATTGTTTCACATATCATTTATTACCTCCTATTAGTACATGTGTGAACGTACGGAATAACTTTGCCCCCAAAATTTAAAAGAACATGCAGTTCTTTACAATGTATTGATTATATATTATATAAGGTAGTTGGATTGGTTTTGATTTAGGTTTCGAAAAACAGATTGAGTTTAATTGTGGGATAATATGTTTGGAACAATTTTTTGAGAAAGTAATTTTAAAGAATTTTTATGTAACTTTCATGTGAAAATCTACTATTGAATTGTTTTTTGTTAAAACAATCTATATGATTTACAAAAAGTTATCTAAACACTAAAGACATTGAGTATTCTTTGAGTATAAATGAACCAAGTGGAGGAATACGATCATCGCCTTTAAAATTTAAGACTGGAGCTAATATGAACCCCAATTACTGGAGCTAATTGGATATTTAATTACTGGGTCCTTGAGGTGGGTTATTAAGAGGTATTAATTTGAGTAATAAATTTTAAGATGAGCCTTTAAAAATCAAAAATAAGAAAAAGGTTTGGGGGCTTAAGATGAAGCCACATGTAATAGGAAAGCTGGGTCCAGGGGTTTGATAGATGGAGGGGTAAATACTTTTAAATAGGTAACGATTGGGGTAGAAAATATCGAATAGTATAACATGAATACTTATAACTAATATTTGATAGTAGAGGGACATATCCCTTTTGTGTTTCTTATTTGGATACCAAAAAAATGAGACCAAAATGAACTGACAAGCTCTTTATCCATATATACCAAATCACAACATCATTTCACATACAACTCTATATAAAAATATTAATTTTAAATTGACTCTTAACATGAACTGCTTGATTTTTCATACCAACAATGACCGAATATTTGAGATTGACTCAAACAAAGGGATAGAAACAAAAATAATCAAAAGGAAATACAAATGAGAAGCATATTATCTGCAATCAATAGACGAGGTGCTGCTCTCAAAATGAAAGTTTGTATATTTCTTCTGTTTCTCTTTCTGGGAATGCTGTATTTAGAAGCATTTTCTGTGAACAATTGAAGGTCCAGATTCATCATACTCTGCCTTAGCGATCCACATCTGTAATCGGAAAAAAAATCCATAAGTAAATTTTCATGCGCCGCCTTGACAAATGTTCATCACATTCAGTTTAAAGAGCTAAGCATTTAGCATAAACTACTGCTCAGCATTTGTTCTCAGATAACTGTCATTTTTGAGTTATTATTGACAATGGTGTGATGAGATAGTGGTTAAAATTTAAGATTTGCAAATATGAAATGAAGCAGACTGCAAGAAGTAAAGAGATCTTGATTTTGTATACCTGCTGGAATGTGCTGAGAGAGGCCAAAATAGATCCTCCAATCCAAACACTGTACTTCCTCTCAGGTGGGGCGACAACCTTGATCTTCATGCTACTTGGAGCTAATGCGGTAATTTCCTTGCTCATCCTATCAGCAATTCCCGGGAACATGGTGGTACCACCACTGAGGACAATGTTTCCATACAGATCCTTTCTGATATCAACGTCACACTTCATGATGGAATTGTATGTGGTTTCATGAATACCAGCAGCTTCCATTCCGATCATTGATGGTTGGAACAGAACTTCTGGGCAGCGGAATCTCTCAGCACCAATGGTGATGACCTGCCCATCAGGCAGCTCGTAGCTCTTCTCCACGGATGAGCTGGTCTTTGCTGTTTCAAGTTCCTGTTCATAGTCAAGAGCAATGTAAGCCAACTTCTCCTTCACATCCCTAACAATTTCCCGCTCAGCCGTGGTAGTGAAAGAGTAGCCTCTTTCTGTGAGAATCTTCATGAGGTGATCTGTGAGATCACGCCCTGCCAGATCAAGACGCAGGATTGCGTGTGGGAGGGCATAACCTTCATAGATAGGAACTGTGTGGCTGACACCATCACCAGAGTCCAGCACAATACCTGGCATAAAAAAGCACAGGATTCAACATAATGTTTGGACCAAAAAATCATTCTCAAACTTCACTAAAAGAGCTGGATTTCAAGCACTACATACACATAGTTAAAGGCGGTTGACTGAAGACAAAACTTACCAGTTGTACGTCCACTGGCATAGAGGGAAAGAACAGCCTGAATGGCGACATACATGGCAGGGGCGTTGAAGGTCTCAAACATGATCTGAGTCATCTTTTCTCGATTGGCCTTTGGATTAAGAGGAGCTTCTGTGAGGAGAACAGGGTGTTCTTCTGGAGCCACACGAAGTTCATTGTAGAAGGTGTGATGCCAAATTTTCTCCATATCATCCCAATTGCTAACGATTCCGTGTTCAATTGGATACTTCAAAGTCAAAATACCCCTTTTGGATTGAGCCTCATCACCAACATAAGCATCCTTCTGGCCCATGCCAACCATCACACCAGTGTGACGAGGGCGTCCAACAATGCTAGGGAACACAGCTCTTGGAGCATCATCTCCAGCGAATCCAGCCTAACAATTTTAGGACATGATTAACAGTCAGCAGTCAGATCAAATAAGGGCAATGTTGTATTGAATGTCACCAAAACATTCAGTAGGGACGAGTGAAATATTGTAGTTACCTTAACCATTCCAGTTCCATTATCACAGACAAGAGGCTGAATTTCCTCACCTTCTGCCATCTTTTATGTGCTGTGGAAATTAAAAAAGACAACATTTATGCTACTAAACTGAAAACATATGAATATCTCATATAATATAGAAGATCAAACACCACAATAAGTGGAAAGTCCTTGTACACAAAACGATAGCAACAAATAGGGGTAATTTGTTTCTTTCATCTATGACAGAAAAACTGGTTCTGCAACTATTATTCCTAAACAGTTAGACAGAAATTGCATTAAATCATATGAATCTGATCAGTTTAATTGCACAAGTTCTGCAGCAAAATAAGCAAATCAAATTCACATACATCGACTTGATGCCTATATCTGAGATCATGAAAGGCTTTGAAAATAACCTCATATAATCATCTCACATAAACCCGGATACATGCACATATATTTTTGAAAAACAAATGATATGGATGCATATCCAACGTAAATCAGACTCTTTCCATCAATCTCATACTTTCTGTTGTGATATGAAAGTAGTCTCATTTGGATAATAAAAACCAACAGAATTGCCATTTGAGGTGCATGCTTAATCAACTGCAAATCTTTGAATAACCAGGCACGGGTCAATTCTCAAAGACTGATTGTTTTCTTATGCACAACGAGATATAGAGAAGATGGAAGAACAGAATGAAAGGAACTAGATCTACCAAAAAGAAAGAAAACTAAAAACCAAAGTGAAAGTTTATCAAATAAAATCACATCTAGCTTTTGACATTTCCTTTTTTTTATTTTCCATCCGGTGTCTTGTACCAGCTTTTGGGCCCAGACTAATTCAGATTCACGCCCCATATGCGCTCCCACTAGGATTTTTTTCATTCCCAAGATGCGAACCCGAAACCTCTAGTTAAGGGTGGTGGATGGGCCGGACTAATCTAGATTCGCGCTGAGTAAGCGCTCCTACCAGGAGTTTTTTTGCATTCCAGGATTCGAACCCGAGACCCTCTGTTAAGGGTGGAGGAATTCTGTCCATCCACAACCTTTTCCTCAAATGGAAAACACCAAATTGCAGATCCAAAATGCTACCTTCAGCAGGTTAAAGTATTATCCATTCCCAGCACAACAAATGAACCAAATAAATAAAAAAAGAAAGCGGATGAAAATCACATACACTACCAGCTTAATGATCAATCCAAAGAGAGTACACCAACAAAAAATTTCTCCAAATTATCAAGATTTATTGGGGAATTTCCAAAAAATTGAATTGAGAAAAAGAAATGAAGATTCGAAGGAAAAGTTTGTACCTTAAATGGATTTTGCCAATATGGTTATTGTTGGTGATGGCCTATTGTGCTAGCCGCGTTCTTGCTTTGAAAGTATAACTCCTCTAAACAGGAAATGAATATGAGCTTAAATGAGCCTCAAATTCAATTTCTGTTGAGGAGGAATTCGTTGGTTATCATTATATCACAACTGAGTGGACCTCATGACAGCATCATTTTCACGGTGGATATAGCTGTCTCACTTTTCCATTTCTTTATTTTTTGACAGATTTACCCCTAACCTTTTCATTTAACTCCAATAATTAAGTAGTAATTCAATTTGGAAGGTTAACCTCATCCAAAAAAAAAAAATTAATTATCCGTCATAATTGTCACAAGTTGTATATTATTATTCTGTTAATGTGCAGGCCCTAACCTGCCTGTTATCTCAAATTAATTTGAATTGCAACTTGATAGTTATATATATTACACTGTCAGGTATAGAAATCCAATAGCATAAAGGTCTTTTCTTTTTTGACTTTTCCTTTTTCTCCTATTTATGGACTCACCTACCTCAATAAACTCTAAAATAATCTCACAAAGAACAAGGTTTAACCGTTTAAGTAAATTAACTTCGCTCAAGATATGGCAGTAAAAGTATCAACAGGATGTACATAGATCGGATTGTTTCGAATTTTACAAATATCAAATAAAATTAATTATGTCGGGTTATTAAATCTAAAAACCAAACCAAACCAATAAAACTCGGGTCTTTTACTCTCGGTTATTGTGTTCAAAATATTTTTTTAGTCCTAATAAGATACAAACATATAAAGTATTTTCTAAGAAAATAATACAAAATATGATATATGTCATGGCATTATCCTAAAATATTCAACAATAAAGACAATAAAATTATGTAATATAAATATTGCTATTGTAAAAGCCAAAAAATAAACATAATCTAAAAATACAAAGTCATGCTAAAATAAGTAGACTAATAAGGGAGTATTAATTATATGAATAAACGCTAAAGAAAAAATAAAAATAGGTTATGCATTTTTATCTAAATAATTGCAAAATAAAAATAGATATTCAATACATTCCTGTTCGTAGTATCAAATTGAATGTCTTTTATTAGCATTAATATTGATTTCATTTTGGTTTGGGCTTTTGTTACTTACTAGCACTATTTAATTTTTTATATTAATGACTATAAAACTTATTGGAACATTCAAAAGTTCTAAGTCCATCCTTGAAATAATACCTCAAAAGATAAAATTATGAAATCTTTTAAGAAATATAATAAATTACATCACAATAATTATAGTTATATATTAAATATATCTAGAAAAATTATATATGTAATATCGGGTTGGTTTGGTTTCAATTTAACTTTCTTTAGTTAAAACCGAACCAATTGGTCGGGTTCTTTTTCTAACACCAAACCAAATCAAACCAAATCATAGTTGGATTTTTTTCGATTTGACTCGGATTATCGGGTTGGTGCGGTTTGTCGGTTTCCTTTGTACACCCCTCCACTTATACAAAGAAGATAAATTGAATGAATATAATATTTGGATTGTTTGTATTATTTGCCGTTATTTTACAATATTACGTACCAGTAATTACAAAATAAACTTACAATATTTTAAAAAGAAATTATGATACGACGTAAATTTATTATATGAAAAGGTAGGGTAAATGATAAAATAAAATTATTTAATAATAATGAAGGGGTGAGATGCGAGAAAAAGACAAGATAACAATGCAACCACGCCAAATCAATCGTTACATAAAGTGGCATATTTAGTCGTTACATAACGACAACTTAACAATACGATACAATAAAATTTAAGTAACAAGAGAAACAAAATATCGTATTTAAAATAACAATACGATACAATACAATAGGTAACAACCATCCAAACAAGCTGTTAAAAAGGTGAATTATATTGTATGTGTTCTAAAAAAGTTAAGTACTTGTTAAGCTAAAAAACAATCAAAAAATAATATGGGTTAATCGGAAGCAAGGGTAATATGAACTAGAGAAAACTACTTTGTTAAGATGTGTGATAATATTGAAGATAGCTTGAGATGTAAGAACAATAAAGCAAGAGAGAGTCGTTTCACAAGAAAGGGAGAGAAAGAGAGTTGTATATTCTTAATAATAAGATACACGTGAGTCCTTTACAAAGGGAAAGTCCCCTTATATACTAAGGGACCTTCCTCGAAATAATCAAAAAAAGTACAAGGGGTTGGTGGTCTCACTGTACGGGAAAGTCAGAACTTTAAGCGACGTCGTCTCGAGTCATGTCCTTGGTCCGTCCACTTGCTGAGGCCGCCCTTATTCGAGTCGGTCTCGATTAGGTCGTTCTCTACATTGTAGACGTGCGTAGATAACCTAAGAATGTAGGGAACAAAATTTGTCCAATACAGATAGTCCCTCCGTTTGTTGGGGACGTAGCCGAGAGACGTCTTCAACGAACGGACATGCATGCCCGTCCTTTCTACAAATTTGGTCGTTTATGTTGATACTGTAGAAAAAGGGGGCGTGATCATATGTGGAGGGGTTACGCCGTTGACATAAAACCTCTTTTTAGGCCTCCTTTTTTAAGATGACATCATCAATCACGTGCGTGATCATTACATTTTCTCCCGAGGTGGTTCAGGACATGACCTGACGTTTTGGTTTCCCACGCCAGTTTTCGAACCAAGTCTTTTTGATTTCCATGCACCTTTCCTTATAAATAGAGGAGAGGTTGAATCCAAATCATCTTTCGAACTTTTTGGAGAGCACTTTTTCAACCTTTATCTCATCTTTCTCTGGCCCCCGCTGATCTTTTCCTTTAAAATATTTGTTCCTTAGAATCGAACCTTGTATCCTTAGAACGCCTTTCTCTCATAACTTCCATTATGACTAAATGTTGTCACGAAAGTATCAAGACTAAGGGTGACGCCCTCTCTAGGGCCTCGTCATCCTCATATGACGGGGAAGCGGATGAGGATCTTGTTCCATTATCAACGGCTAATATTCTTCCACTGGATATGGCCGCACGGAAAGATTTCAAGAACTAGTGCAAGCTTCCCCCTTGGGAACTCAGCGAACTGACGCCATCTCTTTTGGCTACTCTCAGGGAGTCATATAATATCCCTGGCTACATCGAGCTGGTTCCCGCCGGGACAGACTATGCCAATGTCCACAAGCCTGGGTATTTCATATTCTACGAGTACGCTTTCCAAATCGGGTATAGTCTCTCGCTTTACCCTCTGGCGGAGGATCTTAGTCGCTGGTACGGTGCGTGTCCGGCCAACTTACTCCATACGCATTGAAGGTGTGTAAGATTCTCACCACATATGCGGCGAAGGCTGAGAAAGAGGTTACTGTTCATCACCTCTTGCAAATGTTCGGCGTGAGCTTTATGAGCTCAATGCTCCAGTTAGTACGCCGGGGCAAGAAAAGCTTTGTGTTGCAAGGGGATGACAAGGCCAACAACAAATTTTGGAAGATATTTTTCTATGTGCGTACTGAACACCTGGTGTCCAACCCTGGAGAGTTTCTGGAGGCGTGGAACGAAGCATGTAAGAGTTATTGTTCGTAGCATTTATTATGGCAATCTTATTTTGCTGGTTTTCACCATTGCAGATTTCCCTTTGCCTTCATGCAGTGACAGCTCATCCTCCTCGAAGGGTTAATGACATTAGGTTGTGGGTGCGAGCCTTGATACCGTTTGCAAGGGAATGCCGTACTTGGCCAGAATTCCTCAAGCTCTATGGCTCGTCAAGTAACGGCCTTGCTTGATTTTTCCTTTCCGTTTTGACTTGGGGGTTCTCCATAATTTTCTTGCCTATCTCGTATGTGTTTTGGTAGGTCAAGATGTCTCCAAGAAGGCGCACAAGAAGAAGAAGAAGAAGAAGAAGGGAGCTATGGCCAGCCCTTCTATGGCGGCACCTAACCTTGGTGAGGAGGATATGATCCTCGTAGGCACGTCCAAGGGTAGTGTTTATCCCCTCTTAAGGCAGTAGATCGCATCAGATACGGCTCCGGAATTAGTGCATGAGGCTGTGCCATGGGTCATACTTGAAACAACGCCCGAAGAGATACCGTCGGATGTGCCTGGGACCATCCCCGGGGTTGCCCCCACAAGAGCTCCTGCTGTCGAACCGTCCCTATCTGATCTCGTCTTCCGTCTCACTGAGGGGGACCTTGAAGAGGAAGAGATGTTGGAGAGGAGGAGACGTCGCATTTTTACCGGCAAGACGTTGGAGAGGAAGAGACGGAGAAGGTTAAACCACCCCGTCCTGAATCTAGGCTGGTTTTTATGGCCAAGGCCATTCGTTCGGGGAGGTCTGCTCTCATGAGGGAAGCTGCGGAAAAAAGGGATGAAAGTGTGGACATGGAGGGCCCGAGATCGCTGTGGAGGATGCGGGTAGAGAAGGCGGGTCCATGGACCAAGTGGAGATGGTGGCTGGCCAGTCCTCCCGTCGCATAGTGATTCCTAGTCACTACAATTTGTTGGAGAACTGTGAGGAGGCGGCTACGAGCATGACATTACTATGTGCGGGCACTGAGAGCGTGGCCTTGGAATAACTCAGTGACAAGGGCTTGGCCTGAAGAGTGGCGGGTGCGGCCTTGCAGGTACGTCTTTTGTCTTGATTGATAATTGTTCTTTTGCATTAGTGGAGTGCGATTTTCCTTATACTTACCTTTCATTTGTTTTTCTTTTTTAGACTTTTATCCTGGAGGCGGAGAGGGGTCGACGTCTGAAGAAGAAGGTGGCCAAGTAAAATAGGTTGGTGCAGAAATATAACAAAACACGTGAGGCGCACCAGACCTTGGCCGACATGTACAGGCAGGACCCTAACTTCAGGGTGGTTCATGAGGGCCTTGCGCAGTCCGAGGAGCAGCTGAAGAAAAGTGTGGCTAAGCTAGAGAAAGGACTGCGGAGCTGGAGGTCCTTATTCAAGCTAAGGATGAAGAGTTGCAGCTTGGCCGTGTAGTAGCGGAGGAGGTAGCGGAGTTGCGCGCTCGGGTTGCGAACATAACGGCAGAACTCGATGCCAAACAGGCCGAGGTTGAGGACCTCAAGCGGAACCTAGCATAGGCTGACGTGTCTTATGAGGCACACGAGATGTGGGTGTACGTGGAGTCCCGGTTTGTCGTGCTCGAAGAGTTTTTGGTGGCTGGGCGAGCATTTGAGGCTGAAGTTGAGAGCCAATGTCAACTGGTTAGAGCTGCCCGTGAAGAGGACGGCTATAGTCTTGAATCGCCACCCCGGGAGGAGGGTAACTCTGCAGACGTCAACCGTTTGGAGTCCAGTTATTTGATTTCCAAGGTGTATCCTCTTGGGATTGAAGATGGGATGCATGAAAGCTAGGCGGCGCAGGATAACCAGGGAGGCGGAGGCCTTTAGGACCTCTGTAAATATGTTCGTAAATACTGATTTTTGTATAATGGGTGTTGACCCTTTTGGGCATAAATATATACAATTTTTGACGTAGTCGATCTTTTCTGTTTTCTGGAACATTATATACTTCCCTTCTTTTTATTTTTCTCTTGCCGTAGTTGAAGCTAAGTGGGCCGTTCGGTGGCCCTGACCGCGTGAAAGTGATGGCCGTAGCCAAATAAGGTTCGACGGCCATAGCCGGATAAAAATGATGGTCTTAGCCTTGTAACAATGATGGCTTTAGCCATGTATCGTTCGACGACCTTAACCTCGTTAAAATAATGGCCTTAGCCATGGAAAATGATGGTCGTAGCCGTGTAAAAATGATGGCCTTAGCCATGTAAAATTTGACGGCCTTAACCGTGTTAAAATAATAGCCTTAGCCATGTAAAAATGATGGCCTTAACCATGTAAATATGATGGCCTTAACCATGTAAAAACAATGGCCTTAGCCATGTAAGAATGATGGTTGTGGCCATGTAACATTCGACGGCCTTAACCGTGTTAAAACAATGGCCTTAGCCATGTAAAAATGATGGCCTTAGCCATGTAAAATTCGACGACCTTAACCGCATTAAAACAATGGCCTTAGCCATGTAAAAATTTGAAGGCCTTAACCGTGTTAAAACAATGGCCTTAGCCATGTAAAAATGATGGTCGTAGCCGTGTAAAAACAATGGCCTCAGCCATGTAAAAATTTGACGGTGTTAATTGTGTTAAAACAATGGCCTTAGCCATGTAAAAATGGTGGCCTTAGCCTTTTCATTCACTTGGATATGGCCATAGCCTTTTCATTCACTTGGAGATGGCCGTAGCCTTTTCATTCACTTGGAGATGGTCGTAGCCTTTTCATTCATTTGGAGATGGTCGTAGCCTTTTCATTCACTTGGAGATGGACGTAGCCTTTTCATTCATTTGGAGATGGCCATAGCCTTTTCATTCACTTGGAGATGGTCGTAGCCTTTTCATTCATTTGGAGATGGCCATAGACTTTTCATTCATTTGGAGATGGCCGTAGCCTTTTCATTAATTTGGAGATGGTCGTAGCCTTTCTATACATCTTGAGATGGTCATAGCCTTCGTATACATCTAGAGATGGCTGTAGCCTTTCTATACATCTGGAGATGGACGTAGCCTTTCTATACATCTGGAAATGGTCGTAGCCTTCCTATACATATGGAGATGGTACTTATCCAGTCCATGTATCATGTCGGGCTTGGAGAGTACACAGAGATGCTGATATGATACACTTGTACTGCAAACATCTCCAGATGTTCCCTTTGCCGCCTCGTTAAAAACCTTCCCGAGAAAACCCAATTGGGACAAAACTCGGGTAAGGGAAAAAGAGTACGACTCGGGTGACGACATTTAGAAGTTGAAATGTTTGAGGTGAACTATGTTCCAGTTAATCTGGAGCATTTTTCCTTCCATTTTCTCGAGCTGGAATGCTCATTTCCTTGCTGCCGCTGTGATTTTGTAGGGTCTTTCCCGGTTTGTGCCTAGTTTTCCTTCATTTGGGTCTTTGGAGGCCAACGTCTTGGCTTTGAGGACGTAGTCTCCTACTTTGAGTGGTCTCACTCTTTCCCTTTTGTTGTAGTACCTTTCGATTTGTTGTTTTTGGGCTACCATCCTGATGTGGGCTATTTCCCTTCTTTCTTCGGCTTCATCAATGTCTTGGTGTCTGTTGGCATCGTTTTCTGTTCCACTAGTGTGCGAATACCTTAAGCTGGGTTCGCCTACTTCGACAGGTATGACAGCTCCGGCTCCATAAACCAGTGAGTACGGGGTTTTCCCGGTGCTGGACTTGGGTGTAGTTCTGTGTGCCCACAAGACTTCGGGCAGTAGTTTGGGCCATAGCCCTTTGGCGTCTTCCAGCTTTTTCTTCAGTATGTTTAGGATCGTTTTGTTGGAGGATTCCGCTTGGATGTTGGCGGCAGGGTGGTATGGCGCGGATAGTATCCTTTTGATGCGCCATTTCTCGAAGATCTCTATCATTTTCTGACCGATGAATTGACGCCCGTTGTCACAGCTTATTTCTTTGAGTACGCCGAAGCGGCATATGATGTTCTTCCATATGAAGGTGATGACCTCTTGTTCGCATATTTGTGCGTAAGCACTTGCTTCTACCCACTTAGAGAAATAACCAGTTAAAACAAGTAAGAATCGTACCTTCCCTCGCCCTGCTGGCAGTGGGCCGACTATATCCATCCCCCATTTAATTAATGGCCAGGGTGAAGTGATGGAATGGAGGGGTTCTCCAGGTTTATGTATCATTGGGGCGTACTTTTGGCATTGTTCGTATCGGCGGACATACTCGGCTGCCTTCTTTTTCATAGTGGGCCAGTAGTAGCCGGCGCATATAATGCACTGCATGAGGGAGCAATTTCCGGTGTGAGCGCCATAATGGCCTTCGTGTACTTCCTCAAGTACCGGCCTTATTTGGTGCGGCCCTAAGCACTTGACTAGGGGGCCACCGAATGTCCTTTTATAAAGGTCGTTGTCGATCATGCAATATCGGGCGGCTTGTACGCGAAGCTTTTTTGCCTCCTTTTTATCAGGGGGCAATGTCCCGTCCTGCAAATAAGCTATGAACTGGTTGCACGAGTCCCAAGTCAGATTAAAGGAAAGTACCTCGGTGTGGTTAATGGGTGAGTGGAGGAGCGTGACCACACTTTCTTTGTTGAAATTTTTGGTGGCTGCAGCCAACTTTGCCTGTCCATCCGCTTTGACGTTCCGTGCTCGGGGAATTTGTTCGAAGCGGCATTCGTCGAATCAGTTTGCGGATTTCTGCCTGGTACTTTTGCAGCCTCTGCTCTTTGACTTGATAAGTTCCAGTGACCTGGTTTACCACAAGTTAGGAGTCGCAGTGGAGGAGGATTTGGCGAGCCCCGTATTTGGTTGCTAGTTTCATTCCTGCAATAACGGCCTCGTACTCGGCCTCATTGTTAGTAATTTCCGGGCATCGTATGGACTAGCGAATTGTTTCGCCCGTGGGAACCTCGAGGACGAGTCCCAGTCCCGATCCCGATGCATTGGCGGCGCCATCCGTATAAAGGACCCATAGGTCATTATTGGAGGATACGCGTTGCGCCTCGAGTTCTGCCTTTGGCAGCACTTCCGTGCTGAAGTCGGTGATGAAGTCAGCAAGGACTTGCAACTTGATGGCGGTCCTTGGAGGGTATGTGATATCATGCTCGCTAAGCGCAACGGCCCATCTGGCGAGTTGTCCTGAGAGTTCAGGTTTGTGTAAGACGCTCCTCAAATGGAAGGTCGTTACTACCCTTATGGGGTGGCACTGGAAATAAGGCTAAAGCTTCCGTGAAGCTACTACGAGCCAGTGCCAGCCTCTCAAGGTGTGGGTATCGGGTTTCGGCGTCCACTAATGTTTTGCTAATATAATAGATAGGAAATTATGTACCTTTATTTTCGCGCACCAGGACGGCGTTGACTGCAACTTGTGATATAGCTAAGTATACCAACAGTGGTTCGCCTGGGTTGGCTTTGACCAGCAGGGGTGGCGATGACAGGTAGGCCTTCAATCTTCTCAGGGAGTCGACGCATTCTTCATTCCAATGTAGTCCTTGGTCCTTTTTAATACATTAAAGAATTTGTGGCACCTATCCGAGGAGCGCGAGATGAACCTGGATAGGGTGGCTATTTGACCTGTCAGCTTATACACTTGCTTTTTGCTACTCATCATTTCTGGGATGGCTTCTATGGCCTTGATCTGGTCTGGGTTGACTTCGACGCCCCTTTGTGATACCAGAAAACCCAGGAACTTTCCTGAGGCTACGGCGAAGGCGCACTTTTCGGGATTCAGCTTCATGCCGTATCTCCTCAATATTTCGAAAGCTTCCTTCACGTGGTCGAGGTGGTCCTCTTTTTTCGACGACTTTACTAGCATGTCATTGATAGAGACCTCCATTGTCTTGCCGAGTTGCTCTTTGAACATGGTAGTCACCAGCATCTGGTATGTAGCCCCCGCACTCTTAAACCCGATGGGCATTACCCTGTAACATTAAGTCCCTTGGTGAGTGATGAAGGTCTTTTTCTCCTGATCTTCCTCGGCCATCATGATCTGATTGTAACCGAAATATGCATCGAGGAAGCTCAGCAGCTCATGTCCCGCCGTGGAGTTTATCAATTGCACGATGTGGGGTAGTGGGAATGAGTCATTTGGGCATGCTTTATTTAGGTCGGTGAAATCTACACACATCCGCCACTTCCCGTTCTTCTTTTTGACCATTACAACGTTGGTGACCCACTCTAGATACTTGGATTCCCTAATGGATCCATTATCTAGCAGCTTGTCTACTTCTTCGCTCACTGCTTCATTGATAGCGTCATTGAATCCATTGCCTGCCGCAATGGTGGGTAAAGCGGGTCGACATTCAGCATGTGGGAGGCAATTTCTTGTGGGATTCCTGGCATATCTGCATGGGAAAAAGAAAATAGGTCTGCGTGGTCAGATAGAAATTCACGATATTTACTTGGATTCAAAAGACCGTGGCCTATGTACGCTTTCTTGGTGGAGCCGCTATTGCTCACCTGGACGGGGTCGAGGTCTTCGACCGTGGCCTTGCTAGCTTCGACATCGTCGGGATCTTTGATGGCGTCTTCTGTCGGGTGGACCTTAGTCCCCGACAAGGCTGATTGATATGCTTCCACGCTTGCTCCTTTAAGCTGCTTGGTGTAAGTGTAATCTTGGGCTATTTTGTAACACTCTTTGGCGGTGCGTGGCTCGCCCCGTATATTGTAACCTCCCCATGGGGTTGGGAATTTGATCACTTGATAGAAACTAGAGGTGACTGCCCTCATGGCATGTATCCATGGACGTCCTATGATGGCGTTGTATGTAGTTTCTTGATTCATTACGTGGAAAGTGGTTTCCATCGTAACTCCTCTTGCCAAGACGGGCAGTGTTATCTCGCCAGAGGTTCTTTCAACTGCATTGTTAAAACAAGTTAGAGTTATGCAGTGCGGAATTATTTTATCCTCGAGTCCTATTAATGCAAGGACTCTTGGATGGATGATACACGTGCCGCTGCCATCGTCGACCATGATCCTTTTTACATCAGTATCTACTACGCGTAAAATAATAACTAAGGCATCATAATGAGGGAAAAACAAACCGTCGGTATCAGACTTATCGAAGGTGATGCTATCTTCAAAGTCGTCATACCGTTCGTGAGCGATAGTTCGCTTCAATTTGTGAGTGGTGGTGAACTTGACATGGTTGATCGCTGAGTCATTGCCGTCCCCAATGATCATGTTGATGGTGCGTGTTGGTGAGGGCGGCCTTGGTGGGCCGTGAGGTTGTTCCTGCCCGCGTGCGAAGTTGAGCTTTCCTTTGTCGCTGAGCAGTTCTTTCAAGAACCCTTGGTTAAGCAACGGGACCACCTCCTGTCGGAGACCTATGCAGTCTTCAGTCATGTGCCCCCGTTCCTGGTGAAACTCACATAGGGTGTTTGATTTTCTGTTGGTGGGGTCGGACTTCATCTTCGCTGGCCATTGTACTTTGTTGCCAGCTTCTCTAGTGCGTACACCACTTCTGAAGGAGACACATAAAAGTTATGTGCAAATAATAAAGGAGGCGTACCTCTATCGTTCTTCAATGGGGCAACGTGCCGTTACAAGGCATCCGCGTGCCTTGGTGGTTGTGCAGATTTGATATAGGGTTGATGTCTCTCCCTGTTGAGGCGTGGGACTTGTTCCCGTCGTCCCTCATTGCGTTGGTCTCTTCGGATTTCTGGGTTTACCGCTATTAGCTGCCTGGTCGGGCCATTAAGGTCGTTGTCATCTCCATGTACC
This sequence comes from Nicotiana benthamiana, assembly GCA_034376525.1. Taxonomy (NCBI): domain Eukaryota; kingdom Viridiplantae; phylum Streptophyta; class Magnoliopsida; order Solanales; family Solanaceae; genus Nicotiana; species Nicotiana benthamiana. The sequence goes on along the minus strand of CM067331.1, from coordinate 12,206,840 downwards.
TCGGTGCAGTAGGCGTTGTGGATTTCTTCCCAGGTGGTGGGGGGATATTTCATAAGACGACTAAGCAGTTTTCTGGTCACCCGCGAGCCGTCCCTGCTAAGTCCGTTTTGAAAGGCCGCGACTGCCATGGCTTCGGACACGTTTGGCAGGCTCATCCTGACTCTGTTGAACCTGGCAAAGAATTCTCTGAGCCCTCGAGCTTCTGCTTTCTTGGCTCCCGCGTGGGCAGTAACAAATTTGTCTGCCATTTCCTCGAATGTGGAGATTCTTTTAGCCGACAACTAGGAGTACCATGTTAGGGCCCCTCCTGTTAATGTTTCGTCGTATTCAGAAGTACGGATGGTACCTGTTCTTTTGACAAATCATTACCTTTGACCGCCATGACGTAGTGAATTAGGTAGTCCTCGTGATTCGATGTCCCGTCATATACCATCAAATAGGGGGGCATCTTGAAGGTTTTTGGGATGGGATAAGGTGCAGCTCCTCCTGTGTAGAGTTGTTCAACGAACCTCCCACATCTCGCTTTGGCAGCAATTTAGGTGCCCCCGGGATCCTGTCCACTCTTTCTTGGTGTTCCTTTATCTGGTCGCGAGCGAGCTGTTTTTGTTTTCCATTTCTTCCATCTTTGTGAGAATGGCTGTGAGCGTCCCCTCATGAGCTAGAGCATTGGCGGGCATGTTGTTTGTTCGTGTGACCTCGAGCTCACCTTCAGTTATGGCGTGGTCCGTCACTGGTGTTGGTGTGCATCTGGTGTTGGGTGGTTTTCCGGCTAAGCTGCTCAGAGCACTTGTCACCATTCTTCCAATAGCCTCTTTACCTATGGGGGTGTTTCTTTGATTGTGGATATAGAGGCCTCTTTTTTCAGTAGAAACACCAGATCTTCAAAAGGGAAAGGTAGATTTTTCACGCTTACCAAGGTGCTGGGGTTGCAAGTAGCCGCATTGAAAGGGCCCATAAGATCGGCTCGAGCATCCATGATAGCTTTCATTCTTGCAGTATTTTCAGCCATTCATGGTCGTACGAGGTGGTTTTTTGAAAGATCTCTAGAAGCAAACTACAACTTTGATTCACGAAATCCCCACAGACGGCGCCAAATTGTTTGGCTAAAAAAGTTAAGTACTTGTTAAGCTCAAAAACAATCAAAAAATAATATGGGTTAATCAGAATCAAGGGTAATATGAACTAGAGAAAACTACTTTGTTAAGATCTGTGATAATATTGAAGATAGCTTGAGATGTAAGAACAATAAAGCAAGAGAGAATCGTTTCACAAGAAAGAGAGAGATAGCGAGTTGTATATTCTTAATAATAAGATACACATGAGTCCTTTACAAAGGGAAGGTCCCCTTTATATACTAAGGAACCTTCCTCGAAATAATCAGAAAAAAGTACAAGCGGTTGGTGGTCTCAGTGTACGGGAAAGTCTGAATTTTAAGCGACATCGTCTCGAGTCATGTCGCTTGGTATGTCCGCTTGCCGGTGCCGGCCTTATTCGAGTCGGCCTCGATTAGGCCGTTCTCTACGTCGTAGGTGTGCATAGATAACCTAAGAACGTAGGGAACCAAATTTGCCCAATACAGTATGTACATCTTATATTCTAGCTGTTTAATATAAAATTATAGGTGCAGTTTAAAATTTAAATTTCTTTAGTTGATCTTATTCCAATACCATATATGTATCCTCGATTAATGTTAATATATCACAAAATACTCCAAATTATGTATAAACATTAAACATAGTCTTTCATTGCTTCTTCGGAGCTTTCCTAATTTCAGGTCTCCTTCGTGTCCTCGTGACTTTTGATGCTAATAGGGCATCTTTTTATTCGACATTTGTGTCCAAATTTAAGAAAAAATGCACGGGACATAGTTGTCCAATTAGTGTAGACCAAAGGGCAAATTTGACATGTGAGAGGAGCCCTTAGCAACTCTTTTCCAGATACTGTACTATTTTTTTCTAGCTCTGGTGGTTTTAATTGAGTTTTTTCATTCCATGTCCGGTGTTAAGGGTGTACAAAGGAAACCGACAAACCGTATAAACCCGATATTCCGAGTTAAACCGTAAGAAAAAATCGATTATGGTTTGGTATTGGAAAAAAAATCCGATCATAGTTAGTTTGGTTTTGTTTTAACTAAATAAAGTCAAACCGAAATCAAACCAACCCAACACTACATATATAGAAATTTTAGATATATTTAATATATAAATATACTTATTATGATGTAATTTATAAATAAAAAAATTTCATAATTTTATCTTTTAAAGGTATTATTTCAAAGTTGGACTTAGAACTTTTGAACGTTCCAATAAGTTTTATAGCAATTAATATTAATAAATTAAATAATGCTGACAAAAGCCCAAACCAAAATCAAATCAATATTAATGCTAACAAAAGACATTCAATTCAATACTACGAACGTGAATATATTGAATATCTATTTTTATTTTGCAATTATTCAGATAAAAATACATAACTTATTTTTATTTTTCTTTAGCAATTAGTCATGTAATTAATAATCCTTTATTAGTCTACTTATTTTAGCATGACTTAGTATTTTTAGATCATATTTATTTTTATTATGCCTTTTTAGTTAGAATTATTTATATTACATAATTTTATTATCTTTATTGTAAAATATTTTAGAATAATGCCATGACACATAAAATATTTTGTATTATTTTCTTGAAAAATACTTTATATAATTGTATCTTACTAGGATTACAGAAATATTTTGAGCACAATTTATATATTTTGTTCTATGGAGATTTTACGAGAAAAACCCCAAAAAATAAAAAATAACCTGAAAATTCGAGAAAAACTGAGAGTAAAAAATCCAAGTTTTATTGGTTTGATCTTTAGATTTAATAACACGACATAATTGGTTTGATTTGGTAATTATACAATCCGAACCAACCCAACCTATATACACCCTTATCTGATAGTCACATAGGGGCACGACTAATTTAAAAGGATATTAGCATAAATAAGATTATTCTGTGTTGCTGCTTACATCTTGATCCCGGTAAGAGAAGTCTTAGGAGGAATTTTAAAAAGTCCTCCCGGCCGCAGTCGCAAAAAATTTTAACATGGTAATCAAATTTATTTGCCAAAACACATAATAATTACCACAATTTTTCATATGGTGATCATTAGGATTTGCCACAAAATATGGTAATCGCAAGAAATTTTCATATGGTGATTATTAGGATTTGCCAGGAAACAGGCAATCACTAGAATTTTTCATAGGAAAATTATGGCGATCACAGGCATAGGGGAGCAAGGGTGCGGGATGAGGGTTACGCTCGATTCACAAGTTTTTGTTCAAATCCTATACTCTCCCGTTTCAATTTATATAAATTCATTTGACTGGGCACGGAGTTTAAAAAAGAGAGAAGACTTTTGAATTTGTGGTATAAAACAAAGCACATATATTTTGTGTGGCAATAAATAGTTGCATAAAGGTAAATTGTATCCAAATAAGAAAAGAGATTATTCTTTTTTTGTACGGACTCAAAAGAAAATATGTTCACATAAATTGAAACGAAGGAAAGTATTAGCTTTAAGAAATTTATTGAATATGTACGGATTACAAAATTATAAAAATTCTGGCTCTACTTCTGATCAGAGGAGCAGTTTCCAAAATTTTGATTGGAGACTATTTTCCTTAGATTTTTTTATAAGGTCAAAATTTAAGCAGTGGCCCTAAAAAGGTTCACCCAACGTACTTTTGTATAATTTGAATTCACGGTAAGTAAGGCTCGTTAAGGTGAGAAGTTTCCTATTATAATTTTTTTTTTCCATTTTTCTCGAAGTTAAAACCCAAAATTTTGATTAATACGTAATTAATAAATCATTTTCATTACCGTAATCTTCAAGGGGGATTTTAAACTGTCAACATATGGTGGGGTAGGCGAGGATAATAATGACACGTTGTGGGGGGAGAAGAAAAGGAATCAGGAAAGGATGCTCCTCCTATAATTGGTAGTTGGACCCTTAGCCAGCAAAGAATTATCCCCTACCACCTCCCAACACTTCTCGAGAGATCATGTTAGCCTCTTTTCCCTCACGTGTGGGGTGGATGTCCACTCACATTAATTTAATTAACAAATTTAATTGATTATTATCTATAGTGTTATATATTGATGGACTAAATTTGATATTCCTATGAATAGCCAAGGCATCTCGCACTATAGGTAATGGAATATGATGTGGGTGTTTGCATGGGGTAAAATTGATTAACTGCAGGTGAATGCATGATGAATTTGATAATGTCCATTTCATTGAAGAATTATAAGGTATGTGTGTCTAATAAAATTTCTTTGGTTTGGTAATTTTGTTAATTTGGTTTGGTTAGGTAGCCAACTTTGTTGAATTAGTTTGGTTTGGTAGCCAACCTTGTTGAATTTTTTTGAGTTGGTAGCCAACTTTGTTGAATTGTGAATAATATGTGTAAATTATCAAATATTGTAAACTTTAGAGAATGAAGCTTAATCCATAAAAGGAGAAAGCTTCAACTCTCATTTTCACACACCACAGAGATAAAAAGAAAAAGTGAGATGTCACAGACAAAGTATAAGAAAATAGTATGTGAGAAAAATAGATAGTGAGTGATATTGTAGTGAGGTGAGAATATCAAAATACGGTTATTTCTTTTGATTATTGTAGTGGTCTTTTGGAGTATTTTACTAGGACCTACAAAGTATAAAAATCCTTACTATAGTGATATCAGTTGCTTCTCTCGGGGTCGTGATTTTTTCCCTTATTCAAAATGGTTTTCCACGTAAAAATGTTGGTGTCGTTTTTACTTTTTTATTCTTGTTAATTACCGTATCTCGGTGCTATATTATTATTCCGCTTTTATTACCGTAAATATTATTTCTGTGGGGTTTTTATTCCCAACAACTGATATCAGAGTACATGTTCTGCTCGTTCACTGAAATATTATTCACTGTAGGTAGTACTATACTCGGTAAAAAATAAAAATGTCCAGAGTAAAGTAGGAGGTAGCTAAATTCAACGGAGATAACTGTTTCTCAACATGGCAAAGAAGGATGGGGGATCTGCTCATCCAACAAGGATTACACAAGTTACTAGATGCTGATACCAAAAAGTTTGATACCATGAAATCTAAGGATTGGGCTGACTTGGATGAAAGAGCTGCTAGTGAAATAAAGTTGCACTTATCAGATGATGTGGTAAATAACATCATTGATGAAGACAATGCACGTGAAATTTAGACAAGGTTGGAAAGCTTATACATATCTAAAACACTGACAAATAAATTGTACCTGAATAAGCAGTTATACGCCCTACACATGGGTGAAGGTATGAATTTTTTGTCACATTTAAATGTATTTAACGGACTAATCACATAGCTTGCCAACCTCGGAGAGAAAATCGAGGAAGAAGATAAAGTCATCTTGCTATTGAACTCGTTGCCATCTTCGTACAATAATTTAGCAACAACCATCCTACACGGTAAGACTACTATTGAGTTGAAAGATGTTATATCGGCTCTTTTACTCAATGAGAAGATGAGAAAGAAGCCTGAAAATCAAGGACAAGCTCTCATCACAGAAGGTAGAGGCAGAGTTATCAAAGGAGTACGAACAACTATGGTAGATCCGGAGCTCGTGAGAAGTCAAAAAACTGATCCAAATCAAGAGCTAGAAATTGCTACAACTGTGATCTACCAGGTCACTTCAAAAGAGATTGTCAAAATCCAAGAAAGGGTAAAGGTGAAACCAGTGGCCAGAAGAATGACGACAACACTGCCGCCATGGTGCAAAACAATGATAATATTGTTCTCTTTATACATGAGAAAGAGGAATGCATGCACCTGTCATGTCCAGAGTCGGAATTGGTGGTTGACACAGCAAAATCTTACCATGCCACACCGGTAAGAGATATTTTTTGCAGATATGTAGCAGGTGATTTCGGCACAGCGAGAATGGGTAACACAAGTGACTCAAAGATTGTAGGGATTGGTGACATTTATATCAAGACAAATGTCTGATGCACATTGATTCTAAAGGATGTGCGGCATGTTCAGTGTTTTAAAAGGTGTTCCTGGGGCGAGCCCTGGGGGGAGGCATATCAAAAATGCCCCAGGACGATGGTGGGGAGCGAAAGTCACATAAGGCGTACGCCCGGGCGAGTTTTTGGTTGAGGCGTAAGCCCAAGAGACATCTTTTTAAGAATAAATTAAAAACATTAAATTTAAAAGTAGATTTTTGAATATTGCTAAAAGCTCTAAATTAGAAGTATTTTCCAATTCTTTCCGCTAGTCTACCTCGACCAAGAGCAACGATTTATCACTTTTTTTACAACAGAAAACTTCATTCTTCTCCGTAAGTCAAATTCAACAGGTTTGTTTCTTCCTCCATATAAAAACTTTATTATTTTGAACTTATTACTTTTCTCTCTTTTTATATTTCACTGTTCGTTTGTAAATATGTATGTAATTAATTTTTTAAGTTCATTTCTTCTCTTGCTCTCTTTCAAAATATTATATGGGATTATATGTATGCGTGCTTTTATATGTATTGATTGGATTTATATATAATTTTATTTATTTATTTGAGATTTACTATTTTATTAGATAATATGGGATTTTACTTATATATAATTATTCGGGATTTATATGTAATTTCACTTATATAATTTTATTAGATAATATGGAATATATATATATTACTAATTTATAGTTTTTTTTAAAATTTTATGTAATTTTACCTATTTAATAATATTTTTATAATTATATTATTTTATAAAATGTTAAAAATTAATACCCATAGGGCTTATGCCCCGTGCCTCGGGGCTTACGCCATGCTGAGGCATATACAAAATGTATCGTCTTACGCCCGCGCCTTTTAAAACACTCCCTGATTTGTGGATGAACTTGATCTCGGGGATTGCTTTAGACCGAGATGGATATGAGAACTATTTTGCAAATCAAAAGTGGAGACTCACTAAGGGATCATTGGTGATTTCAAAGGGAGTTGCTCGAGGCACGTTCTACAAGACAAATGCAGAAATATACCAAGGCAAATTGAACACGGCACAAGATGAGATTTCTGCAGATTTGTGTCACAAAATAATGTGTCATATGAGTGAGAACGGATTGCAAATTCTTGTCAAGAAATCACTTATTTCTTATGCCAAAGGCACAACAATAAAACCCTGTGAATACTATTTATTTGGTAAGCAATATAGAGTCATATTTCATACATTGTCTGAAAGAAAAAATTGAATATACTTCATTTAGTATATTCTGATGTTTGTGGCCCAATGGAAATTGAATCAATGGGCGGTGACAAATATTTTGTTACTTTTATTGATGATGTTTCACGAAAATTATGGGTTTATATTTTAAAAACCAAAGATTAGGTGTTTCAAGTTTTCCAGAAGTTTCATGCTCTAGTAGAAAGGGAGACAGGTCAAAAGCTAAAACGTCTCCAAAGTGACAACGGAGGTGAGTACACTTCAAGGGAATATGAAGAGTATTATTCAAGTCATGGGATCAGACATGAAAAGATAGTTCCTGGAACCCCACAGCACAATGGCGTTGCCGAGAGGATGAACCGCACCATTGTGAAGAAGGTGAGAAGCATGCTCAGAATGGATAAACTTCCTAAGTCATTCTGGGGTAAAGCAGTTTAGACAGCCTGTTACCTGATCAATAGGAGTCCATCGGTTCTGTTGGCGTTTGACATCCCACAGAGTTTGGACCAACTAGGAGGTATCCTACTCGCATCTAAAGGTGTTCGGTTGCAGAGCTTTTGCACATGTACCAAAAGAGTAAAGAATACAACTGGATGATAAATCTATTCCCTGCATATTTATTGGATATGGAGATGAAGAGTTCGGGTACAGATGTGGGATCCTGTTAAGAAGAAGGTCATTAGAAGCAGAGATGTAGTCTTCCGAGAAAGTGAAGTTGAAACTGCTGCTGATATGTCAGAAAAGGCAAATAATGGTATAATTCCTAACCTTGTTACTATTCCTTCGACTTCTAAAAATTCCACAAGTGCAGAAAGTACGATCGACGAGGTTTCCGAGCAGGGGGAGCAACCTAGTGAGGTTTCCGAGCAGGGGGAGCAACCTGGTGAGGTTTCCGAGCAGGGGGAGCAACCTGATGAAGGTGTCGAGGAAGTGGAGCACCCCACGCAGGAAGAAGAACAACCTCAACCTCTGAGGTGGTCTGGGAGGCCAAGGGTAGAGTCATGCAGGTACCCTTCCACAGAGTATGTACCCATTAGTGATGAGGGGGAGCTAGAAAGTCTTAAGGAGGTGCTGTCCCATCCAAAAAAGAACCAGTGGATGAAAGTTATGCAAGAAGAGATGGAATCTCTACAGAAAAATGGCACGTACAAGTTAGTTGAACTTCCAAAGGGTAAAAGACCACTCAAATGCAAATGAGTCTTTAAACTCAAGAAAGATGGAAATGAAAAGATGGTCAGATACAAAACTCGATTGGTGGTGAAAGGGTTCGAACAGAAGAAGGGTATTGATTTTGACGAAATCTTCTCACCTGTTATCAAAATGACTTCTATTCAAACAATTTTGAGCTTTGCAGCTAGCCTAGATCTTGAAGTGGAGTAGTTGGATGTGAAAACTGCATTTCTTCATGGAGATTTGGAATAAGAGATTTATATGGAGCAACCAGAAGGATTTGATGTAGCTAAAAGGAAACACATGGTGTGCAAACTGAATAAGAGTCTTTATGGTTGAAGCAGGTACCAAGGCAGTGGTATAATAAGTTGACTCATTCATGAAAAGTAATACATACCTAAAGACCTATTCTGATCCATGTGTATACTTCAAAAGATTTGTTGAGAATAACTTTATTATATTGTTGTTGTATGTGGATGACATGTTAATTGTAAGAAAAGACAAAGGGATGATAGCAAAGTTGAAGGGAGATTTGTCCATGTCATTTGATATGAAAGACTTGGGCCCAGCACAAAAAATTCTATGGATGAAGATAGTTCGAGAGAGAACAAGTAGAAAGTTGTGGCTATCTCAGGAGAAGTACATTGAACGTGTACTAGAACGCTTCAACATGAAGAATGCTAAGCCAGTCAGCATACCTCTTTCTAGTAATGTAAAGTTGAACAAAAAGATGTGTCCTACAACAGAGGAGGAAAAAGGGAACATGGCTAGAGTTCCTTATTCTTCAGCAGTCGGAAGCTTGATGTATGTACTAGACCCGATATTGCTCACGCAGTTGGTGTTATCAGCAGGTTTCTTGAAAATCCTGGAAAGGAACATTGGGAAGCAGTCAAGTGGATACCTAGGTACCTAAGAGGTGCCACGGGATATTGTTTGTGCTTTGGAGGATCCGATCCCTACAGATGATGATATGGCAGGTGACATTGACAACAAAAAATTCACTACTTGATATTTGTTTACAGGGGGAGCTATATCATGGTAGTGTAAGTTGTAGAAGTGTGTTGCACTTTCAAAAACTGAAGCAGTGTACATTGCCGCTACAAGAGTTTGGATTTCATCAAAAGGAGTATGTTTTCTATTGTGACAATCAAAGTGCAATAGACCTTAGCAAGAATTCTATGTACCATGCAAGTACCAAACACATTGACGTGATATATCATTGGATTCGAGAAATGGTAGATGATGAATCTCTAAAATTCATGAAGATTTTTACAAGTGATAATCCCGCAAATATGCTGACGAAGGTGGTACCAAGGAACAAGTTCGAGCTACGCAAAGAACTTATCGGCGTGCACTCAAACAAGAAGACAGTGCTACCTCCTCTAGATAAATGAGATTGGAGGGGAAGATTCATGATGTCCATCTCATTGAAGAAGTATTAGGCATGTGCCTAATAAAAGTTTCTTTGGTTTGGTAGCCAACCTTTTTGACTTGGTTTGGTTAGGTAGCCAACTTTGTTGAATTAGTTTGGTTTGGTAGCCACTTTATTGAATTGTGAAAAGTGTGTGTAAATTGTCAAATATAATAGACTTTAAAGAGTGAAGCTTTGGACATAAAAGGAGAGCTTCAACTCTCATTTCCACATACCAACAAAGAGAGAAAGAAAGAGTGAGGTTTCACAGATTTGAGCTCTGACGCGTCATTCAGCAGATTGAGGGGATGAGCAGTTTCATCTAAGGATATTGACTTGTTTGTATGGTCAGAATTAATTCAGGGAGTTTGGAGTCAAATCTAAATGGAAATTCTCATTTTGAAAGCTTAAAATTGAAGAAATGAACTAGGATTGGAATTTTGAGTAAATGACCTCGGAATCAGGATTCGAAGGTTCCAATAGGTTCGTATGATAATTTCGGACTTGGGCGTATGCCCAGATCGGGTTTTCGATAAACCAGAAGTGTATTGACGACTATTGTGGAAGATAGCATTTTAGAAGAAATTGTATCAGTTTGGCTTAAAATGTATTTCAGTGTTATTAATGTACGTTTGGGATATGATATTGGGAGTAGCTCCGTATGGTGATTCTGGATTTGGGAATGCGACCGGAAGTAAATTAGGAGGTTCGTAGATCATTTTGAAGTCATTTGGCTAAATATAAAAATTTGAAGGTTTTTGAGAAAATTCGACCGGAAGTGGAAATTTTGATATCGGGGTCGGAATGCGATTCCGAAAGTTGGGGCAAGTCCATAATGTCGAATGTGACTTGTGTACAAAATTTGAAGTCATTACGGAATGATTTTTGTAAGGTTTGAGACGCTTAGTCTCTTTTAAGGAAGCTTAAGTTGGAAAGGTCAACCGGATATTGACTTATGTGTTAGAGGGATTGAAATGCAAATTTTATGGTTTGGATAGCTTCTTTAGGTGATTTGGGACTTAGGAGTGTGTCCGGAATATTTTTGTGATGATCGGTGTAGAATTAAGCTTAAATTGGCAAAGTTAGTATTTTGGCGAATTCCGGTTGACAGGTGAGATTTTGATCTGAGGGTCGGAATGGAATTCCGAGAGTTGCTGTAGCTTCGTTATATTATTTTGGACTTGTCTGCAAAATTTGACGTCATTCGGACTAGTTTTGACGTGTTTCGGCATCGGATGTGAAATTTGAAAGAATTCTTGGATTTAAGGCTCAAATCATTTATTTTGATGTTATTTTGGCAATTTGATCACTCGAGCAAGTTCGTGTGATGTTTTTGAGTTAGTGTGCATATTTGGTTTGGAGCTCCGAGGGATTGGGAGTGTTTCGAAGGTGTCTCGGAGTAATTCCGGACTTAGAAAAATGTGCAGAAATTGCAGAAAAATTATGCTGTGAACAGTACCCGTGAATAGTGCCCGTGAACAGTGACGTGAACAGTGTCGGGCAGAATGTTAAGTTCTGAAAATGAGACTTTGTCCCATTTTCCATTTTTGACGATCTGGAGCTCAGATAAGGCGATTTTTCGAGGGATTTTTGGAGAGAACAGCGGGGTAAGTGTTCTTAACTCAATTTTGGCTGTATAACTCGAACCTATTGCAAGTTTTGGTGTTTAATTTGAGAATTTTGTTAAAAAGGTAGAAAACCTTCTTTGATAGATATGGTGATTTGAGGGGTCAAATGAACTCCGATTTTTGTGAATTTGGTATGCATAGACTCGTGGCGAGATACGGGTCATATTGATGTAAAAATTTCTGAATTTCGAGACGTGATTCCGAGGCTCGGGTTTTAGTAATTTCGGGAATTTCATTGTTTTCGATTGGATATCGTTCCCTTATCATATTGTAATATATTTGATGTGATTTTGGATAGATTCGACGCGCGTGGAGGCCGATTTGAGGAGGAAAGGCATCGCGGCTAGAGAGTTTGCCGTCTTGAGGTGAGTAATAATTTTAAATAATACGCTGAGGGTTTGAAACCCCGGATTGCACAACATACTTCTATGTTGAGATGAGACACGCACTGTATGACGAGCGCAATGTAATTTACTAGAGGGGATTGTGACTTGGTCCATCCCAGTTGATGTTTTACCGCGTATTTAATAAAAAATTATTGTTTTTCACCATAATTTGGGCTTATTACCATATTTGGGTTTCATGCCAATTATTTGAAATATTTGTGAATCACATCACTATTTTCTTCACCAATTAAAATATTATATGAACTCAGTCCAATTGAATTATATTATTCATGAACTCAGCTACATGTATACTCTATTCGAGATTTAATGATATTTATAATGCTATAGAGCTGAGTACTATTATTTTACTGAAGCCCAAGAGGCATATGATTATTTATTTGGACTGATTGCGGCCGACGGCCATACGTGAGGATGTGTTGAGTGATGTGAGGAGGATTTTAGGCCTCGAGTGTTATGTGAGGAGGTTTTCAGGCCTCGAGTGTTATGCGAGGAGGCTTTCAGGCCTTGTGTGTGATGTGTGGAGGCTTTCACGCCTATTGATATTGCGCTTGGGCTATAGGAGCCCCTCCGGAGTCTGTACACACCCCTAGTGAGCGCATGGTGCCCAGGTGAGTTGGGAGTAGCCCGAGAGGCTGTTGTTTGTGTGTGGTGAGTTGGGAGTGAACCCGAGGGGATGATGTTGTGTGCTGGTGAGTTGGGAGTGAGCCTGTGGGGCTGATACTGTACTGTGATTTTCATATTGAGCCCAAGGGGCAAGCTTTGATTAATCCTTACTATTGAAATTATGGTTTTCACTGTTTAAAAAAAAGAGAGAATTATCTGATACACCACGGTTTTTCTATACAATTGTTTTTACTGCTTGAAATAGCGTTATTTGTGCCTTTATGGAATTTCATTCTTTCAGTCATTATTTATTTTTATTACTCACTGAGTTGGAGTACTCACTTTACTCCCTGCACCTCGTATGCAGATGCAGATATTGATCACCTGGTAACTGGGTATTAGCTGATTGAAGGTACTTCTATTGTAGCTGAGCAAGGTGACCGCCATCGTTCGCGGCACCGTATCTCTTCCTTTGATTCTAAATTTCCAATATGTATATTACCGGTTTTATAGTAGTGTTCAGATTCCTTAGATACTCGTGACTTGTGACACCCCGATCTGGATATGTTGGGTTGTAAACACTGGTTATTATTGTGTTAAGTTGTATTTATTTATTCATTTATGTTTATAAATTGTTAAAGTGACAAATTGGGTTAGTTGGTTGGCCTTGTCTTCACAAGAGACGCCATCACGATCGAGTTTGAGATTTTGGGTCGTGACACACATCTATATGCAAAAGCTGAAATTTACTCTCATTCTATAAAATTACTCTCTTTTCTATTCTTAATATTGTTCTTCTTATTGCTTCCACAGAAGCTAAGTCCACAATGAGGCTCACATTTTCTTTAAGTTATTTTAATAGTTTTATTTCTGGTTTTACTTATAATTAATACATGTGTTTATAAAAAATTATGTTACAAATTTAACTGTATCGTTTTACGGATAAGTAGTATTAATTGCGGGGAGATTGAATTTAGTTGAGCCCGCAAAACTTGTCGTAAATCCGCCGTTGAATTATTAAAGTATTCCCAAAAAAAAATTAAAATTGTTACAAAACTTAGCTCAAAGTAATAAACAAAAAGATAGACAACAAAGTAGAGAGAAATAGAGAAGAGAATATATTTCTTCTATGTATCCAAGTGTATTACAAAATGATTTCTCATCCTCTATTTATAGTACTACATAGAGGTATACTAAAAGAATTCCATAAATATGTCATTAAGCTTTTGAGATCATGGAGGGAGATCATGGGGGAGATCATGGAGGTGTGGGAGTTACAACCATAAGTATTGGAGTAGTGGGAGTTATGGAGATAATGGATAAAAGTAGTGGGTGTTATAGGAGTTATGGACATCCACCATAATCTAATATTTCATAACACTCCCCCTTGGATGTCTAAAGATAATGTGCCTCGTTAAAACCTTAACTAAAATAAAACCCAATGGGAAAAAAATTCAAGAAAAGGAAAAAGAGTATACATATCTAACAAAATGCATTTTTGTTGCCTCGTTAAAAACCTTGCAAGGAAAACCCAGTGGGACAAAACCTTGTAAGGGAAAACCCATTAATTTTGCAAACGCAAGGTTGCGTGATGACAATAGGCACACATGAGACCATCTAGAGGATGCGTCTATTAAGACCATAAAATATCTAAAGGACCCACTAGGTGGGTGAATAGGTCCACAAATATCCCCTTGTATACGTTCCAAAAACGTAGGTGACTCAGTTCCAATCTTTGTTGGTGATGGTCTAATAATTAACTTGCCTTGATAACAAGAAGTGCAAGAAAATTCATTATTTAAAAGAATCTTTAAATTCTTTAATGGATGCCCATATGAGTTTTCTATAATCCGTCTCATCATAATTGATCCAGGATGTCCCAATCGATCATGCCAAAGTACAAAAGTATTGGAATCAGTAACCTTTTGGTTTACTGTGGAATGTGCCTCAATTGCACTAATTTTTGTCCAATACAGGCCACAAGATAAAGATGGGAACTTCTCAATAACCCTCTTTTGGCCAGAGACATTCTTTGTAATGATGATGTATTCAAGATTATTCTCATCTATTGTCTCAATATGATATCCATTTTGAGGGATATCTTTAAAACTCAACAAGTTCCTCTTGGACTTGGAAGAGAACATTGCATTCTCTATGATAAATATTGTTTCTTTAGGCAGAGTTATAGTTGCTCTTCCGGAGCCTTCAATCAATTTACTACTACCAGAAATTGTAGTAACATCTGCCTTACACATACTTAAATGAGAGAAATATTTCTTCTCTTTGAATATCGTATGTGTGGTACATGAATCAATTAAACAAATATTTTTACAATTGGACGTTGATCCAAGTTTGCTTTGTGAGATATCCATATTTGCTTCCCATGGTTTGACATACAAAAGAAATATACGAAATATTAGTATTTTTTTTATAGATATGAGAATAAACAAATTTAAGTCTATGATTCAACATAATAGTTTCAGTGCGGTCATTATGAAAAAAAAAATCTTTTATCATAGTTATTCTCCTTTTAATACTCTTGTATCCGTTGCTTAATAATTAAACAATATTTTCAAAATCTGCTGAGGTTAGTCGATTAACTAAATCGGATAGTCGACTAACATGCCTTGCGGAAAAGGTCCAGTTTAATAGAATATATTGGTTAATCGATTATCTGTTATGTTAATCAATTAACTTACTGAAAAATCATTACAAATAAAGCATAAGATGAATGTGTAATCTAAAGTTATATATTTTTATACAGAAAATATAAAATTTGAACCATATCACAATAATAGATAACTTATGTAAACTATGATAATTGTTTATTCATTAACTACTACGAATAAGTAAAAATAAAAATATCAAGCTGCTCAATCTTCTTTAACCATGGTAAAACCATCACCGATCAAGTGATCTATTTTCCCCTCAGGGTGCTCAAAGAAGTCTACCACATCCAAGTGGGTGATGTCAAAATTATTGTCAGAGACAAAATTGGTTTCAGGGCCTTTACTCTTTAGAGATGCTTGATAAAGCTCAACCAAATGTCTTGGTACACGGCAAATTTTTGCCCAGTGCCCTTTTCCACCGCAACGATAACATATAGTTTCTGAACTATTTGCTTTTGGATTCTCATAATTCCATTTCCGCTTTTGGTGGTTATATCTCTTTGGGGGGTGACTAACACCAGGAAAATTTCTTCCTTGTCCACGTCCAAAGCCATGACCCCGACCACGACCACGACCATGATTAAAGCCATAGCCTTTTCCACGCTTAGCATAATGGGAATACACCTTCAGGCAATGGTGTAGACCCAGTGGGTCGATTTTCGTGATTTCTCATGAGCAGGTCATTGTTTCGCTCAGCCACAAGGAGAAGAGAAATCAGCTCAGAGTACTTTTTGAAACCTTTCTCTTTGTACTGTTGTTGCAGAACCATATTGGAGGCATGAAACGTTGTAAACGTTTTTTCAAGCATATCATAATCAGTTATAGTATCTCCACTGAGTTTCAATTTAGAAGTAATTCTAAACATTGCAGAATTATATTCAGAAACAGACTTAAAGTCTTGGAGCCTCAGATGAGCCCAATCATATCGTGCTTGTGGCAGAGTGACCAACTTTAAGTTGTCATATCTCTCCTTTAATCCATTCCACAAGATAAGTGGATCTTTGACTGTGAGATATTCAATTTTTCAAACCTTCATCAAGGTGATGGCGCAAGAAAATCAAGGCCTTAGCACAGTCTTGGTGGATGCATTATTTCTGTCTTTAATGGCGTCTCCAAGACCCATTGCATCCAAATGGATTTCAGCATCCAACAACCATGTCATGTAGTTCTTGCCCGAAATTTCAAGGGCAACAAACTTTTTTTCATAATGTCAGACATAATTAAAACAAAATTAGGAGGAGAAAAAATACCTTAATTTTCTCAAAGAGATTCTTGAGATAGTAGAGCTTCGTGCTGATAACGTGTTACAAAACTTAGCTCAAAGTAATAAACAAAAAGATAGACAACAAAGTAGAGAGAAATAGAGAAGAGAATATATTTCTTCTATGTATCCAAGTGTATTACAAAATGATTTCTCATCCTCTATTTATAGTACTACATAGAGGTATACTAAAAGAATTCCATAAATATGTCATTAAGCTTTTGAGATCATGGAGGAAGATCATGGGGGAGATCATGGAGGTGTGAGAGTTACAACCATAAGTATTGGAGTAGTGGGAGTTATGGAGATAATGAATAAAAGTAGTGGATGTTATAAGAGTTATGAACATCCACCATAATCTAATATTTCATAACAAAAATCGTATTGTCTAAGTCAATCTGTTTGGAGAGGGGTAAGTTGCAAAGCAAATTGGTCCTAACAGAAAAAGAAGACATGGCAGAGATGATCTAGCATATTTATTCAGCAATTTAAACAATAAAATTTGCTATCCTTTAATAAACATTAATGTTGATGGCTAGACTTATAAAACATAATCCCAGAAGAATATATATATATATATATATATACACGCAGAATAAAATATTCAATATCCTAGCTATATACTGTAGTTGGTTTGGAGAAAAGTACATATAGACAACTCATGTGGCAAAATGAATCTTTAGACCTGCATAACTATATACGGTTGTCACCACGAAGCTTTATCAAAGTTTTCCTTTCCCCTTAAGAAAATACTTTTTCATAAAAATATATAAAAGAGACCGTCATAAAATGCTGTACGATGGATATAATTTCTTCTTTTTTTTGTAATAAAATTTTTTGGTTTGGAGACCTGAAAGTAAAAAAGAAATCTTGATAAAGAGTAATTCCCTTTAATAGGGTATTAAGTGACTGCAAATTTGGATTAGCAGGAGCACCAAATAGAGGCGGAGCTAGAAATTCGAATGCTAGTTCGGTCGAGTAAATTTTGCTCAAATAATATATTTATGTGAAGATTTTGGATTCGCCTCTGGCTCCAAAATGGGAACCAAAAATGGATAAGAAACTCCCCAAAAAATTATCTTTTCTTTCAAAAGCTTTCGGTGGTGATCTAATTAATACTAGAGTGAGTAGTCATAATCACCTCTTCTTGTTGGGAGGTTAAAAGTGATCATGAAAGAGTCCATCAACCAAGTATACCTTAATTTCAAATTGTTGGATCGGTTAAATTTAATTACATATTGCTCTAGTCGTGCCTTCTAATATTCTATTAAGTATTTGTGACACTGCACGCGATAAATGCTATATTTGGTATGAAGTATTTAAGATTTTTGGATGAAACTCCTCTCCATTTCTCAATTTTCTCCAGTTCTTACTTGGATGAAAGCCATATAGCATAATTAAAAATTGAAGGTTGGAATTTGACTAATTAAAACAAGGTTCTAACAATAGTTAGGATAACTAATAAGTATTTTGTTATCTTTGATCTATATATTTTTACAGTCCCAATTGTAATCCTTTTTTAAATATGATAAAAAATTGCCTCAAGAAAATTTCTTCCCTCAATATGTTTACAAGATCTTCTCACAAATATTCAGCACATCTCCATTCAAAGATGAAAAATATTAGAAGTGAATCAATGATAATAAAAATTAAAAGATTGTGCAAAAAATATTTGCTAGATAAAAACTAAAAGGAACTTGTTTGACACTAAAATTCCATCAAGCTATCTCCTCTAATCCAGAAAATCGATCCTACAGAGACTGCACTTTTCTTTAAAATTAGCAACCAATAGAGATTAACTCTGACGTAAGTAAAGATTAATTCTTTTTTCAGAAAGTGGAAGTTTGGAAAACTAGGAAAAACAAAAATTATCGGAAATTTAAGAAATTATGGAAGTTCAGAAAATTGAAAAGGAAAAAGAATTATGGGACATTTAAAAATTTATAAGAAAATATTAATTGTCCTAGCTATGGTTAGAACCTTGTTTTAATTAATTAAATATCAACCTTCAATTTTTAATTATGCTATGTGGCTTCTATCCAAGTAGCAACTTTGGGAAATGGAGAGGAGTTTCATCCGAGATTTTTTTATTTCTCATTCGGTGTTTGATACCTGCTCTGAAGCCACTACTAACCCACTAAAGTGTTAGAATAGAATGCTCAAACACTCAAGGCCCACATATTTCTGAAGCAGGGATAGACTTAGACCCAATAGTCTGATTATATTAACTTGCTTTGTAATATAATTGTACAGATAACTAATTTATTATATAGCGATTCTTTATTTCATTAGTATAAATAGATGGGAGTAGGCTAATTATATTAACTTGCTTTGTAATATTATTGTACAGATAACTAATTTATGATATTGCGATTCTTTATTTCATTAGTATAAATAGATGGGAGTAGGCTAATTTGTACAGATGGACATTTACAATCAAATATACATATATTTCCCATCTCTGGTTCCACTCCTGTCTATAACGATTTAGGATTTTTTATATGAGAAAAAACTAAATTCTTCTTTGATTATCTTCAAGTCAACATGTATCAGATCGAATCCTGGTAGTTTTCGTCGTTATTTGATCTTTCATTGGAGATATTTCTAGTTATTTAGTATTTTCTCTTCTCCGACAAAATCGTTGAAATTTTTGCCTTCAAACGGTTGAGATATTTTGGATGAAAATTCTCAATGAGAGGTTCATCTCAATCATTTTTGGTAGATTCCATTCCTCGCTCATCGAGTAATTGCACAACCATCATGCAGTGGAGTTAAGATCAAATCTAGGGTTTTGTGTTGCCATCAGTCGTCATTTCTGGTGATATATTCCTTGCCCTAACTATATGAATTCCATGTGTTGATTACTTAGATATTTTCTCAATAAATGTTGCTATAATACAGTGACTATCAATAGTGATAATTCGTCTACAACTAAATTATCTGGTACTTCTGGATCATCAGTCCTTGATGACTTCCACCCTCTCTATCTCCATCCTCCCGGTACATCGGGGTTAGTTTCAGTACCATTTGCTGGTATAGGTTTTGGAGATTGGAAGGAAGGACTGCTAATTTTATTATCTGCAAAGAATAAAGTTCAGCTTATTGATGGAACTCTTACTATACCTATGCCCAGTTCTCCACTCTATCCTCATTGTCAACGTTGTAATAACATGGTTAAAGCATGGATAATGAATTCACTTTCTAAGGACATAGCTAAAATAATTCTTTACTATAAGACTTCTAGAGAAAATGGAAATAATCTAGTAGAGCCATATGATATTTCCAACATTTCTCAATATTATAGTCTTCAAGAATCAATTTTCTCCACCTCCCAAGGGTCTTCTGACATTGTCACATACTATACCAAACTCAAAAGTTTCTAGGATGAATTGTACACAATTTTCTTGGGTAGGACTTGCACTTGTGGTGCTATGCATAAGTTTATTGAAGCACAAATGCTTATTCAGTTCCTCTCAGGACTCAATGAAACCTTTTATACTGTCAAAAGTAATATACTCATGATGAGTACTGTGCTTAAAGTGGAGAAAGACTATTCTATTTTAATTAAAGATGAAAAGCAAAGAGATATTCATTCTGGTTCACAACCTTTCTCTCTAACTCCACTTTTTTCATAGCAAACTCTCACTCTAACCCTGGTCCTGGTTAGTCAATCAGTACAAGAAATTTTACTTAAAGGGTGAATTTTGAGCCTAAAAAGGTCCAATTTGTTCTGCAATTATTGCAAGAAGTCTGGTCACACTATGGACAAATGCTACAAGCCCCATGGTTTTCACCAGATTTTCAAATTCACCAAAAGTAAAAGAGTTGCAACCTGTATTCAAGTTGATGCTGCATATTAGTCGACGTCCAACCATGATTCTTCCCAACCTGAAGATGTACCACATGAGTTTTCTAAGGAACAGTATGCTCCTCATGCCACTATTCTAGAAAATGCATATGTGACATTCAACTCGACAGTCTACTTCCCAGGATTCCCCAATTTATGCAAACTTTGCAAGTTGGCCTAATAACTCTATTAATAGACTTTATGACTATCTTGTACGTCATGACACCCCATGAGAATTTTAGTATCTGGATATTAGATTCAAGAGCCACCAACCATATGACACATCACAAACACCTTCTTCGCAATATACAATCATTACTTTTGTCATTTCCTTTTTATTTTACGAAATAGTTATAAAGTAAAAGTTACTTCATTTGGTTATCTTTATTTATCTTCCAACATCACTTTAACTAGTATCTTATTGGTTCCTTCTTTTCACTACAATTTAGTTTGTATACATCAACTTCTTACTCATCTCAAATGTTATGCACTCCTCGCAAACATTTTCTATTGGTTATATGGCCTTTCTCTGAAGAGGCCATTGAAAATTGGTAGGGTTGAGCATGTCTTATACATTCTGAGATTTCCATTCAGTGCAGCTGCTGCAGTTGATGCTACCCCAGCCAATAATTTTCATATTATTTCTTTTTCGAAATATATTTCACCTTCTATTTTTTCTGCTTCTCCATCTGTACCTGTTTCTACTCTTTTCCTCTTGATTGTACTTCTAGTGCTATAAATAAAATTGATATTCTGTGGCATCAAATAGTGGGATATATGCCTTTTTCAAAAATGATTTCTATTCTTCATTTGTCTAGTAAATTTTCTTCTAGACAATCATTTACTTGTCTAATTTCTCCAATGGTTAGACAATAAAGACTCCCCTTTTTTGGGAGTTCCACACTATCCACCAAACCTTTTTAACTTGTTCACATTTACCTATAATGGCCTTGCCATACTGTCGTCTATAATGGTTTCTGGTATTTCCTGACCATTATAGATGAATGTAGCAGGGTTACCTGGACTCATCTCCTTTCATGCAAAGGCAATGCCTTTTCCATAATCAAAGCTTTCATCGTTACAGTACTCACTCAGTTTCATACTTCAGTTAAAATTATCAGAACTGATAATCCTTTTGAGCTAGGTTCTACACATTCCCATGCTTATCTCACTTCTCTTGGCTTCTCCCATCAAACATCTTGTCCACACATATTCCAACAGAATGGCGTAGAGGAAAGAAAGTATAAGCATCTGCTATAGACTATTAGAGCCCTTCAATCCAAATTGTCTACCAAGTATGAGGAGGGGGCGAGGGGTGTCTTCGTATTGCCACTTACCTCATCAATAGATTTCCATCCATAGTTTTATCCAACAAGACACCTTATGAAGTATTACTTGTCATCCTCCTACTCATGGTCCTCTTAGATCTTTAGATTGCTTAGCATATGCTACTGTAAATCCTCCTTCTAAAGATAAACTAGTCCAGAGTCTTCCCTTCTATTTTTCTGGGTTAAGCCTTTATAGAAAGAAAGGTTACAAGTTACTGGACCCAAGGAACAAATATGTTTTTAATTCTAGGGATGTGACTTTTCTTGAACATATGTTTCCATTCTTCTCCCTCTGTTTTCTTTCCTTCTTCATCTTCTCTCTTTTTTGATCATCTTTATGCTATTCCTTCTTCCTATGCTCCTCCTCTTCTCTCTCCTTTTCCTACTCTACTACCCACCATTAGTTCTCCCTTCTGTTCGTTTACCCCCTCCCTTGAGAAGGTCTTCTAGACTCATTATCATTCCTACTCACCTAAAAGATTTCATCTGTTGTGTTGTTCCTCCTCCTCACCCTTATATTCTTTCTTCCGTAGCCTTTTTTTCTACATCTCTATCTGAGCCTTCATACCATCACGCTGTTTACAACCTTTCCTGGCAGGAAGCCATGATGAAGGAATTCCGGGCATTAGAGACTAATCAGGTGTGGGATATAGTTCCCTTGCCTCCTAGTAAGAAGGTCATCCCTTGCAAGTGGGTGTATTAAATTAATAGAAATATGATGGTAGCATTGAGAGGTATAAGGCCAGGTTGGTTATTAGAAGGGACACTCAACAGGCTGGCTGTCACAACCCAAACTGATGGGACATGACGAGTGCCCGAGTCATACCCGTCGAACACCCCTAAGTATATGCCTAAGTCATAACATAAAAAGGGTAGATCATGCATAACATCTGTCAATAAACTGCTGAATCACATGAATAACATACATAACGAAAAAATGCTCAACAAACATATATAAATATACATGCGAAATATGGTAGGACAAACCAATAAGGCTGTTATAGATAACTATATATCCAAAACTAAATAAGGTAATAGACTATCCAACTATACATGGTTGTCTATACACCTCCAATAGAGAATAAAACTGTATAAAGGATGGGATTGGGCCTGTCGTACCCATATCTACATACAAAAATAGCATACCAAAATCGATAACAGTTTCGGATCAAGTTGACCACACTAACTCTCACTGATCAAGGATCCTAAAAAGGGAGACTATCAGCCTGTCTACCTGCACCTACAATTATGAAACGCAAGCCTCAGGAAATAAAGGTGTCAGTACGAATAATGTACCGAGTATGTAAGGCACGAAAATTAGTACATACAAGACATAAAAGAACCATAGAGTAAATGAATCCACATGTGAGTCTAAATAGCTCTGTGAATCTTGAACATCTATAATGTCATGCATGAGCATATATCATGCCTAGGTATGTACGTACATAATATCATCAAGCCTCTGAGAGAATCTCATCATATCATCTTGGCCTTAGTGCGCAAAATCATCAACGTATACCAACTAATCAGGTGATGGTGCGTATATAATGCCGTAACCTTTTCACATACCCTATATAAATATAATATATGTATATATAACGCCAGCTGGTGATGGATCAATGCACATATATAAATGAATGTAATGCATAAGAAGTAAATTAATAAGATCTCTTCGAATGTCATATGATCAATATGCCTTCGGATAAACTTTATTAACTACGTATTTTCTAAGACCCATGAACAGAATATATAACAATAAGACACATGAGGAATCAAGACATAGGCATCGCTAGTGCTTCTATGAATAGAGGCATTTATGAAAGTTGTGTGTTTGCACGTTTCATTTGTATCATAGGGATCATACCAAAAGGAAAGAAGGGATAACCTTAACACATCTAATCTAATTCTCTTAACAATCACTCTAACCCACATCTTTTGCAATAACACACGTAACAACGGATTGAAGTAGGGAAAATCCGTATGATGTTCTTGAGAAAGATTGTGTCGTACTCCCTTAGAATTGCAACTCGCTCTGCTATGGGATTATGTAGTTTCTTAAGAATTCTTTTGTGGCTCCATCCATTAATTAACAAACATAAAACATCACACTTAAAGATGAAGGGCGATTTCTTATCATTGTGGGTTGTGGGCATCACTTTTGTGTATTATTTTACCAAACCCCCCCCCCCTCCCTAAATATGACACCTAGTCACATAAACCAAAAAGTCACCATTTGGTCTTAGCAAATATAACCCCTTGCTGCCATGTGGGGTGATGTTTCTACCAAATAATTATCCACCAATTTCTAATTTCCCACTAAAATCATTAATTAACCTCTTGCCAATATAATTAATAATATCCTAATTTACTTAAAATACTAATTACTTTTAACATACTTTATATACCTTGCTATCATGATCATGTAGTATCCTGTATGGCACTAGTCTATAAACACGGGGTATTATAGCTTGGACCACATTTTATCCCAAATTGATAACCTTCAACGAATCTCATTTTATTTGATTTGTTTACCCTCTAATCTGCACGACACGTACTTATCACCTATTATAAATAACATAAATACTTATAACATAAAAAATAATCTCATTCCCGAGCCTACATCAGTTAACTTACGATGAAACTTTAACGTACGAAAATGCGAAATGTAACATTCTTTCCCCCCCTTAGAAACATTTGTCCTCGAATGTTTAACTGTTCGGGAGATATATAAATTTTAGCAGAATCACCTTTGTAATAGTACTACTACCAACATTTCCTGTAGAAAACTCAATAAATCAATGCCACATAGGTCCATAATCATCAATAAGGACAATGGCCTCACACGACTAATGACAATAACTAACACAAGAATCCATACACGCACCTTAAGGATGTGATGTCTCAGTTGGATCCTCCTCTGGAAGAGGAAACCAGGGAGGATACCTAGACTTCATGTCTTTTTCAGCTTCCCCAGTCATTTCTTCCACATTCTTGTTTCTCCAAAGTACATTCACCGAAGCTACATCTTTAGTATTCAATCTCCAAACCTGTCTATCTAGTATAGCAATGAGAGTTTACTTATATGATAGCTGCTCTATGACCTAAACATCGTCAACTGATATGACTCTAGAAGGATCTCTGATACATTTATGGAGCATAGACACATGAAAGATTGGATGTATAGACTCCAAGTCAGAAGGCAAGTCTAACTCATAAGCAACCCGGCCTACCTTGCGCATGATTGTATATGGTCCAATGTATCGAGGGCTAAGTTTTCCTTTCTTACCGAACCTCATAATGAATTTCATCAGTGATACCTTTAGGAATACCCAGTCATCAACTTAAAACTCCAAGTCACATCGTCAATTATCCACATAAGACTTCTGATGGCTTTGAGCTGCTAATAGCCTTTCCTGTATAAGCATAATCTTCTCGATTTCCTGTTGTACCAACTATGATCCTACTAACTTAGTTTTCCCAAAATCAAACCATCCTATAAGCGACCTACTTTTCCATCCATAAAGAGATTCATATGGAGCCATATGCTGGAATGGTAGCTATTATTATACGCAAAATCAATAAGCGGCAAATGATCATCTCAGCTACCCTTGAAGTCTAACACACAAGCTCGTAACATATCCTCAAGTGTTTGAATAGTACGCTCAGTCTGTCCGTTTGTTTAGGGATGAAATGTTGTATTAAGTCTTACCTGAATCTCCAATCATTTTTGGAAGGACCTCCAGGAATTAGCGGTAAACTAAGCACCTCTATCTGAGATAGTAGATATAGGGGCACGATAAATTCGTACTATCTCTTAATGTAAGCCTTGCATAATCCTCTACGGAATATATAGTCCTAATAAGCAAAAAATGGGATTTGTAAGTCTATCAACAATCACCCATATAAAATCAAACTTACATTGGGTATGAGGTAAGCATTTGATAAAATCCATATTAATTACTTTCCACTTCCAAGTCATAATTTCTATAGCCTGCAATAATCCACCAGGTTTTTGATGCTCAATCTTAACCTGCTGGTAGTTAGGGCACTCAGTAACAATCTCCGCTATATCTGTTTTCATTATGTTCCACCAATATATTTTCCCAATATCATGATACATCTTTGTTGCTCCTGGAAGAACAGAATAACGAGAATTGTGAGTTTCTCCCATAATATGTCGGTGCACACCTACAACATTGGGGACACATAATCGTCCTTGATACTATAATCTTAAATGGTGTGTTCTCCTTCCGAGGTTTATATCGCTATATTAGGCTAACATAGGATCCTCGTACTGGTGTTCCTTCACTTAAATTACTAAAGAGGATGTTTCTGTGTCCTGAATAGCAACTCCGAATCTCATGGGCTATCCCACTCTTCTATACTGTAAATATGACTCGGCTACTACATTAGTCTTCCCTGTATGGTATAAAATATCAACGCGATAATCTTTCAGTAGCTCCAACCATCTCCTTTGACGTAAATTCAATTCCTCTTGCTTGGGGATATACTGAAGGCTCTTATGATCCATATAGATATCAACATGAATGCCATACGAATATTTCCTCCACATTTTTAGTGCATGAATCACCACAACTAACTCTAAATCGTGGGTTGGGTAATTCTTCTCGTGCTTTCTTAGTTGTCTAGAAGCATAGTCTACAACCTTACCATGCTGCATCTGTACACAACCTAATCTAATGCCCGAATCTTCACAATAGATACCATAACCATTGGTTCCATCTGGAAGTGTTAGAACCAGTGTTGAAGTTTATTTGTCTTTCAATACCTGGAAACTCCATTTGCAAGCATTAGTCCGATGAAACTTAGTTCCCTTTTAAGTCAAATTTGTCAATGGTGCTGAAAGAGAAGAAAAGCCCTCTACAAATCTCCGGTAATAACCTGCCAAACTGAGAAAATTGTGAACCTTCGTCAGTGTCCTGGGTCTAAGCCAAGTCTCTACTGCCTCAATCATTTGTGTATTAATCCGAATACCTTCACTTGAAATAATATGCCCAAGGAAAGCTATAGAATTCAACCATAATTCACATTTAGAGATTTTTCATACAACTTCTCTTTTAGTAGAAGTATGATAACAATACGCAAATGATCTTGATGCTCAGTCTATGAACGAGAATAGCCAATATATCATCGATAAATACAATCACGAACAAATCTAGAAAGGGTCTGAACATATGGTTCATCCAACTGAGGCATTGGTCAAACCGAATGGCATAACACGAAACTCAAATTGCCCATATCTAATCCTAAATGTTCTCTTCGACATATCTTTCTCCTTAACCATTACATGATGGCACCCGGACCTCAACTCTATCTTCAGGAAATACTTGGCTCCTTGTAAATGCAAATAAATCATCAATCCTCACAGCAGATACTTATTCTTGATCGTCACCTTGTTCAACTGTCTATAATAAATACACGTCCTCAAGGAACCATCTTTCTTCCTCACAAATAGCATAAGTGCTCCCCATGGATGTGTACTAGGTCTGATAAAGCCTTTATCAAGCAAGTCCCTTAGTTGTTGCTTCAACTCTCTCAGCTTTACAGGTACTATTCTATAAGGAGGAATAGATATTGGCTGAGTATCTGATAACATGTGAATAACAAACTAAATTTCTCATTCTGGAAGAAGACCCGAAAGCTTATCGGGAAAAATATAGGGGAACTTATTAAACACAAGGATAGATTGAATGGTTGGTGACTCTACTTTCACATCCTGTACCCGAACTAAGTGATAAATATAGCCCTTTCTGATCATCTTCCTTATCTTTAGATAGGAAATAAACCTACCTCTCGGTGATGTCGTATTACCTTCCTACTCCATAATAGGATCCCTAGGGAAATGGAATCGATCCAGCTTTGATCTACAATCAATGTTGGCATAACAAGAAGCCAACCAATCCATATCCATTATAAAATCAAATTCTACCATGTCTAACTCAATCAGGTATGCCACAGTAGATCGACTATGAAATACTACTATACAATCTCTATATACCCGCATAGCTATCACTGGATCCCCAAAAGGTGTGGATACCTCAAAAGGTTTAACCAACTAAGGTTCTATCCCAAACTTCCTAGCAACTAATGGAGTAACATATGATAAGGTGGAACATGGATCAGTCAATGCATATACATCATATAATGAGACTGATAATATGTCTGTAACAACATCAGGTGATGACTCCTGATCGGGTCGACCTCCTACATAAATGTGGTTCTGAGGACCGCTCGAGCTAGATGCTCCTCCTCTAACTCTACCACGACCAATTGGTTCTTGTGAACCCTTCCTATGGGGGTGTACTGATGATGACGAACTAGTTATAGATCCCGCTAGCTGAACTATACCTGCCCCACCTCTTGTTGGATAATCTCTCATAATGAGGCTTGGATAAACACAAGTATAACAAATACGAAATTGCCCGACATGCTGCTTACCATACTGAGAACATCGTGTCAAGGCCAGCCTTATCTGAGTTGACTCACCCGTATATTGAGAACTTGAGGATAATCGATGGATGGGCTGGATACCTCAGGTATTATTGTCTCTGACCACCTCGAAACTCACTAGAGGACGCGAAGATCTCGCTCTCTTACTCTGGCCCCTATAATTCTCACAATCATCCCTCTACT
Organism: Nicotiana benthamiana; assembly: GCA_034376525.1. Lineage (NCBI taxonomy): Eukaryota > Viridiplantae > Streptophyta > Magnoliopsida > Solanales > Solanaceae > Nicotiana > Nicotiana benthamiana. Next base: position 12,178,638 of record CM067331.1, on the reverse strand, counting down.
TCTCCTTATGCTCCTCTACACCCTGAGCGTATGCCCGAACACAAGAAATATCCATGCCTGGATGAAATGAGATCGACATACAGTCATTAAGCAGATGCGCTTCCAACCCCATCATAAGCCGGTGAACCCAATCCTCTATCTTATCTGCAATATTGGGAGCATACCTAGCCAAAGAATCAAACTAAAGGTTGTACTCTTGAACACTCATATCACCCTGCCGAAGGGTCAATAACCTATCAAATCTGGCCCGTATAAGTTCTGGTGGCAGATAATAAAGAAGAAAAGCCTCTATTAACTCATGCCATACCGTTGGAGGGGCATCCTCACCTCTGGACAAGTCCCAAGACTCGTACTAGTTAAATGTGACATCCCAAAGTCCATAGGAATCTAGCTCATGTGATTCAATTGTAGTGGCCTTTATTACCCTCAAAGTTCTTGCATTTTATTGATAAATACCTGAGGGCCCTCGTTTGGATCTGCTCCAGTGAATACTAGAGGGTCTAAATTAATAAAATCACGAACTCTTGCACTGATGGCCCTATCTGCATAACCAATACCTACCTCTTGATACCAAGATTGTGCGGCTGCTAATCGAGTCAATAGCTGAATAGCATCTCTCATATCCTGATCCGGTGCATCTAGCTGAGGAGCTGAATGTACAGGGGCAGGAGCTGGAGTTGGTGCCGCTCAAAGCTCTTCTGGAGAGGGCGAGGTATGTGAAGTCTGAGAGAGAATCTCTCTATGAGACCCTCCCCGATCCCTAGTAACTTATGGCGCTCGTCTAGTAGTTTCATCAACCACAAACTTGCCCTTCTAGGCGGGTGTAGCTTTCGGAGGTATCGCTGAAAAATATAACATATTATTAGGAAAATTAATCCATACGTCAGACGATCTAAGATAAGAAGGGAGGATAGCATCCTATATGTCCTGTAGCCTCATGTTTATAAATGTGGTGCACAACACACTCATAAGCAAGACTCTACTAGGCACAGTGTGTAGACAATCTTAGGACAGAATTGCTCTGATACCACTTTTGTCACGACCCAAACCGATGGGCCATGACAAGTGCCCAATTCTTACCTATCGAACACCCCTAAGCATATGTCTAATACATAACATAAAAAAAGGGTAGATCATACCTACCAGCAGTCAATAAACTGCTGAATCACGTGAACAACTATATACATTTTTTTTTCTATTCACTCATGATCTGGACTGGTCGACCCAATCATGATGTTGAAGGAGGGGACCTTTTCCCGAAAAAATGTGAGGAAAACATTTCCAAGATACATATATAAATATACATGCAAAATACGGTAGGGCAAGATGACAAGGCTACTATAGACAACTATATATTCAAAATTAGAAGCCGACAAGGCAACATACCATCCAACTATACATGACTATTTACAGTCCTATAATAGAGTGTACATCTATATAAAGGGTGGGACTAGGCCCCTTCGTACCATATCTACATACAAAAGTAGCGTATCAAAATCAATAATAGCCCCGGATTATGTGGAGCACACCAACTCTCGCTGATTAAGGATCCTAAGAAGGGGGACTGTCAGCCTGTCTACTTGCACCTGTGGGCATGTAATATAGGCCTCAGGAAATAAGGGGCTTTAGTACATAGCATGAAAATCAGTACATACAGACATAAAAGAACCATGGAGTAAAGGAATCTACCTATAAGTCAAGATAGCTTTGTGAATCTTGAAACATCTATAATACAATACATGTGTGTATAAATGTCATATCATGCCTATGCATGTGTGTACATAATGTCATCAATTCTATGAGAGAATTGCATCATATCATCTTGGCCTCAATGGGCGAAATCGTCAACGTATACCAACTGATCAGGTGGTCGTGCATATATAATGCCATCATCTTTTATCATATCCCACATATATACAATATATGTGTATATAACACCATACGATCATGGTTCAATATACATGTATAAATGAATGCAATACATAAGAAGTAAGTTAATAAAATATGTCAGAATGTCATAAGATCAATATGCCTTCGGATAAACTTTATCAAGTATGTATTTTTCTAAGACCCATTAACAAAAGATATAATAATAAGACACACGGGGAATCAAGAACGTAGGGAACCCCTAGTGCTTTTATGAATAGAGGTATTTATGAAAGTTGTGCGTTTGCTCGTTCATTTATATCATAAGGATCATGCCAACTGTAAAGAAGAGATAGCCTTAATATACCTAGGTCGATTCTCTTAACAATTTCCCTTTAATCCATGTCTTTTGCGATGAAACATGTATCGAAAAATCGAAGTAGGAAAAAATTCGTATGATATTCTTGAGAAAGATTGTACCATGCTCCCTTAGAGTTGCAATTCACGCTGCTATAGCATTATGTAGTTTTGTATGAATTCTTTTGTGGCTCCATCCATTACTTAGCAAACATAAAACATAACGCTTAAAGACGTAGGAAGATTTCTTATCATTGTAGGTTGTGGGCCTCATTTTTGTGAATTACTTTGCCAAAATCCCCTAGATATGCCACCTAGTCACATAAACCAAAGAGCCACCATTTGGCCTTAGCAAATATAACCCATTGCTGCCACGAGGGGTGATGTTTCCACCAAATAGTTATCCACTAATTTCTAATTAATTTGCTAATTTCCCACAAAAATTAATAATTAACCCCGTACCAACATAATTAGGTAATATCCTAATTTACTTAAAATACTAATTAATTTAACATACTTTATACACCTTACTATTTGGTCATGTGGTAACTTATATGAAAGTATTCCGTAAATATAGGGTATTATAGCTTGGATCGTATTTTATCCCAAATTAACAACCTTCAACGAAACTTATTTTATTTGATTAGTTTACCTTCTAAACTTCACGACACTTACTTATCACCTATTATAAATAGTATAAATACTTATAACCTCAAAAATAATCTCATTCACGAGCCTACATCGCCTAACTTACGACGAAACTTTAACGTACAAAAATGCGAAATATAACACAAACATTGACCATTTTGAAACTTTTTGTCCTGCAGTCAAGTTCACCACCATTAGATATTTTCTTGCTCTGGATGCTAAACATTCTTGGAATGTTTATCAGCTCGATGTCAATAATGCATTTTTGCATGGGGATCTTTCTGAGTAAGTGTATATGAAGATTCCTCGTGGAGTCATAGTTTCTTCATCCTCTTCTGGTCCTCCACTGGTGTGTAAGTTCAAGAAGTCCCTGTATAGCCTCAAACATGCCACAAGGAAATGGTTTGCTAAGTTGTCCAATGTTCGTCTCTAGGGGATATTCTTCCCGCCTTAATGACTATTCTCTCTTCACCAAGTTCATTAATTCTTCAACTATTCTTATTGTTGTATATGTGGATGTCATTTTATTAGCTAGGAATGATGCTTCTAAGTTGAATTATCTTAAGTCTTTTCTGGATCAAGAATTCAATATCAAGGACTTGGGATTTGTGCATTGTTTTCTAGGACTTGAAGTATCACAACTGCCTCAAGATCTGCTCGGCAATCAACACAAATGCCTCAAAGAACTTCTGACAGAATTCTCTGCAGCCCTTGTGGTGAATCCTTTGGATATGTCTGTAAGCTTACCCCTACTTCTGGTGACTAATTGGTTGATCCATCTCCTTATAAAAGATTGATATGCAAGCTTAATTTTTTGCAGCATACCAGGCATGGCATTTCTTTCTTAGTTCAGCACCTCAGTCAATTACTGAATGCTCCAGAACTGATCATATGCATGCAACTCTTCATGTTCTAAGATGCTTTGTCAGGGACCCTGCCTAGGACATCTTTTTCACTAATGCTCAAGAATTTTCTCTTCATGCCTTTTCAGGTGTTGACTGGGCAGGGTGTCCCTCTTCTAGAAAATCTATTAGTTGTTCTCTTATATACCACTCTTGGAGGCAGTCCTATTTGTTGGAAGTCTAAGAAACATCCCACTATCTATTTGTCCTCTGCAGAGGCTGAGTACATGGCCGTAAGGAAGACTGTGGAATAGCTTACTTGTCTTGTCAATTTGTTCAGAAAAACCTTGCTTGTTGCCTGATTTATCTACACTATATTCCCACTCAATCTCAACTTGCTCATATCATTACTAAGCCTCTCACCGGTATTCAGCATCAACATATTCTCTGCAAGCTGGTATTCTATCCCCCTCAAGCTTGAGAGAGGTATTAGAGTAGAAGACCCAAACACTCAAGACTGACATATTTCTGAAGTAGAGATAGACCCCGGCACAATAGTGTGGTCATATAACACGTTTTGTAATATTATTGTACAGATAACCAATTTGTATTACATAGCCATTCTTTTTCATTAGTATAAATAGATGGATGTAGGCTAGTTTGTACAGATGAACATTTACAATCGAATATACAAATATTTCCCATTTTTTTTTCCTCTCTTATGTTTATCAAAATTTAGGGTTTTATATATGAGGAAAACCTAGATTCTTCTTCGATTATCTTCAAATTAACATAAAGTTCAAAGGTGAGACCTCTAACTAAAGGTGGATCGATTCTATCCATCCTACCATAATTTTTGGTGGTGTATATTAAATTCATTCTGGAGGGAACTCCATTGACAACCTACTCACTGGATTTTCTTTGGTGTTGTCGAAATTTTGACAAATTATTTACTAGCCTAAACGGAACACATAACGGTGCAATCTTTCTATTGTGAGGTGCTGCCTATTTTTGTTTGATAGGTCGATCATGACCTTGTTCATTAAGAAGACGCCTTACAAGATTAGGACCCATATTAGTTTACTTTATGGAAGGAATAAATTACTCAGATTTAGATATGTACGAAAGTATATTAATTTGTCATGGCAAATGATAAATAAATGTAATAAAATATAATTAGGCAATTATGTTTATGTTTTAAAAAATTATGATTAAATGATAATCCTTATAGAAAACACATGCCATGCACTTATTCATTCCATTAAGGATTTAGGTTATATACATAAACAATGTAGTGTTTAGCGTAAGAATTTACATTATTAGTAAATTTTCTTACACCAACATAGTAAAGAGTTTACCTTTTGGTAAATGTATTCATTTGGGAAGCTAATGCAACATGACTCAACAGCGAGTAATGAAACTGCTATTTACAGTTCACCATTGAAATACAAAAATGAAAATCTCTATCTTCAATTCTCAATTTTTAACGCTCTCTAACATGTGTGAAATTTTTACAGATATTTTATTCGGACAGCTATTTAACTTATTATATACGGTTAAAATCGGGCTTGTCCTTTTTTGTGTGACTGATCGAGGCTGGAGCATGATTAAGTCGAGGATCAACTTCTATTTATATGGTGCAGAGTTAGGTTGTCAAGTTCGAGACCCTGAGTCCGACCATAAATTGAGATCAATCAAGATTGAGATCGACCAAGATCAAGATCGAATAAGCTAAAGCTGGAGGGAAGCTTGCATGGTCGAATATGGAAAGACGAAATATGTGCAATCGCGCAAAGATCACGATGCAAATCTCAGCATGTATTACGAAGATGCTGATTAATTAGCTAATCATGAGATTTTTTTCTATATTTAGACTTGTACCAAGAGCATGATTCCCCTACATTATAAAGGGGGCTGATCATGTATAATGGGCATGATATTCGCGCTACATAAAGCAATATATTCTCTTTCTCTTAAGCTCTCAATATTTATGTTACTTTATTCATATTTTCTAGCAAAATATTCATTTGATTCGAGGGCAAGCTGGCTCATGGATCAAAGAAATACATTTTATTTGGTTTGCTTTATTTATATTTGCAGTTAATTTCAGTATCAATCTACGTTTTCCCTCAATTTGCGCTAAGTAAATCACGTATCCTTAAAATCATAGTATAGATTCAATTGTTATCCATTATTAGGTTAAACAGTTTGGCACCCTCCATGGGGCTAAGGATAATAATGATTGTCTGGTAGAATTTTCATGACAAACACTATTTTACACCTGTTCTTTGATGTCTTTGATTACATGATTAAAAAATGTCAAACTCTCAGTCAACACCTCAACACATTGAAAATGATCTCAGACTACCACGACGAGAATGAGAACATCCCACCAAGAAATGTTGTACCCCCTGCTGGCCTCGATAGAGTTTCGACTGTAGACCTAATTGACGTCACTTCACATGTAGACTTAAATGGAAATATGGTTGTCTATCCCGAAAGCAACATTCGTAGGGTACCTGATCTGCAACTCAGAATGCATATGGCAGTGAAGATGGAGGGATCACCCTGCGGGTAATCTTTGAAATGTTGCAGACCCAGCAGGTAGCAATAGCTCAGCTCCAAAATCAGAACCACACGCCGAGCAAGGTCGAACTCGAGCCATCCAAAGAAGTCGTACATAGAGTCGAGTTGGCTTCGAGAAAATCGAATGAGAAGGAATCAGAGACCAACCCCACTGTTATGAAAATCCTTAAAGAGTTGACAAAGTGAATCGAGACCGGGGAAAAGAATATTGAGGAAAACGATAAGAAGGTGGAAACCTAGAACTCTAGGGTCGACCAAATCCCGAGGGAACCATTGATATTGGAAGGACTAGATTCCAAAAAGTTTGTACAAAAACCCCTAAGTGTGGCTCCGAAGCCAATCCCCAAGAAGTTCCGTATGACCGAGATTCCTAAGTATAATGGGGCGGCTGATCTAAGCGAACACGTCACTTCATACACGTGTGCTATCAAAGGAAATGACTTACAAGATGACGAGATCAGATCCGTTTTGCTGAAGAAATTCGAGGAGACTCTATCGAAGGGTGATATGATATGGTATCATAATTTACCGCCTAATTCTATTTATTCGTTTGCTATGCTTGCAGATTATTTTGTAAAGTCACATGCCGGAGCCATTAAGATTTCAACAAGAAAGTCAGACCTTTTCAAGGTAAGGTAGAAGGACAATGAGATTCTCAGGGAATTTGTATCTCAATTCCAAATGGAATGAACAAATTTGCCACTAGTCATCGATGATTGGGCTATTCAGATTTTCACTCAAGGCTTCAATGTTTGGAATTCCATAGCTTCACAGCACTTGAAGCAAAACTTGATCGAGTATATAGCTATCACTTAGGCCGATGTACATTATCGATACCAGTCGAAGATGAGGGTCTTGGATGATTATCTAAGGGCTCCTTCCAGGTCCGTTTATCTTAACAGGGCCGTGGATAGAATCAAGAGGGACATCGATCGAGAACCAAGGTCGAGTAGGGATCGATATCAACCATATAACAGAGACCCTAGATGCAGCGGGTCTGGGTGAAACTTTGCATGGAATGAGATGAGAAATAATTGAGGTCAAAGTTCATGGGGACTCATGAACAAGGGTGGGTTTAAAAGGGATGTCGGGCCCAAAGAAGCGCCACGATTGTCAAAATATAACTTCAATGTAGATGCATCCAACACGATATCAGTCATTGGATGTATCAAGGATACTAGATGGCCTCGACCTCTGCAGACTGATCCGAACCAGAGAAATCTCAACCAAATATGCAAGTATCATGGCACCCATGGCCATAAAATAGAAGATTGCACGCAACTAAGAGAGGAAGTAGCCTGATTGTTCAACGAGGGGCACCTTCAAAAAAGTTTAGGCAATTAGGCCAATAAAAACTTCAAAAATAGAGATTCCAGTTGAAATAACGAACAAGAAGAACCACTACACGTGATTCACATGATCGTTAGAGGGGTCGATACTCCTTAATGACCAGTATTAAAATGCACCAAGGTGTCGATCATAAGGGAGAAGTGAACTCGGGATTACGTACCGCAAGGAACCTTGTCTTTCAGTAACGAGAACGCGGAAGGGATCAAACAACCCCACTACGATGCACTAGTAATATTTGTACTTATAAATAAGACTCAAGTTAAATGTATTTTGATTGATTCAGGTAGCTCGGCCAACATAATTTGATCAAGGGTCACAGAACAACTCGGCCTAAAGGATCAGGTTGTACTCGTGGCTCGAGTTCTAAATGTCTTCAATATGGCATATGAAACCACCAAATAACCTTGCCATTAAATAGGGCTGGGACCATCCAAGAAACAAAGATCTATGTGATCGAGGGCGATATGAGGTATAATGCCATATTCGGGATATTGTAGATCCATAACATGAGGGTAGTGTCTTCGACCTTTCACCAGGTTATAAAGTCCCCAACACCAAAGGAAGTCAAAACAGTCAACAAGGATTAATCCGCCACCAATGAAAAGTTTGCCATAGACAAAGTGATACCGATATCGGCACTCTCATCAACGAAAGGGTCAAGTTTGAAGGGAAAGCATGAGGTTAAATAGCAACCACAGACACCGGCCTCGACCCAACCGAAGAAGCATAGGACTCACGAGGATGATGACTATAGGTTACCTCGATCCTTGATAATCCCTGATGATTCGTATGCCATAAAATTTATGGTCGAAGAGCTGGAACAAATCATACTAATCGAGCATTTGCCCGATCGAAGGGTATACCTGGGCACTGGGTTGACTCCTGAGCTCAGGAAAAAACCTTTTCAATTTCTTATACTCCCTCGGTTACAATTTATGTGAACCTATTTGACTGGGTATGCAGTTATAGAAAAAATAAAGAATTTTGAAATTTGTGGTCCTAAACAAGCCAAAAGGGCCCCAAAGTATTTGCGTGGTTATAAAAGCTTCTCATTAAGGGTAGAATTGTAAGTTTAAGCTAAATTATTATCAAATTTAGAAAGGGGTCATTATTTTTGGAACAGACCAAAAAGGAAATAGGTTTACATAAACTGGAAGAGAGTGAGTAGCTAATATGGATTGTTCTGCCTAGTCCCATATCGATATGACATGGATCCCACCGGAGATCACTACACATAAACTGAGTTTGGACCCGATGTTCCGCCCGGTGAAACAAAAAAGGAGGCCTTAGTCCAAGGTCAAACACAGTTTTATCAAAGAAGAGGTAACCAATATTCTCAAAATATGGTCCATACGGGAAGTAATATATCCCGAATGGTTAGCGAATGTAGTAGTAGTCCCTAAAGAGGGAAAGAAGCCTAGGATTTGTGTTGACTACAAATTCCTAAATAAATCTTTCCCCAAACATTCTTGTCCTTTGCCTAACATCGATTGCATGATCGATGTCATGGCCGATCATGAGATTCTCTGTTTTATCGATACCTATTATGGGTAAAACCAAATACAAATGAATCCAGAAGACCAGGAAAATTTTTTGTTCATCACTAAGTATGGTACCTACTGTTATAATTTAATGTCATTCGGACTAAAAAATGCTAGTGCAACCTATCAACGCCTAGTAAACCAAATGTTCGAAGAACAAATAGGGAAATATATGGAATTTTATATTGATGACATGCTAAGTCCCTATGAGAAGAGAACCATTTGAAGCATTAGCACAAAACTTTCAACATACTGAAGAAATACAACATGATGCTCAACCCAAACAAATGTGCATTCGTGGTAGGGTTCGAAAGTTTTCTCGTATTCATGGTGTCGAATTGAGGAGTCGAGATCAATCCCGATAAGATAAAAACAATCAAAGATATTGTGGTAGTTGATAATGTGAAGGCTGTACAAAGGCTAATCGGGCATGTTGCAGTCCTCGGTCGATTCCTCTCGAGATCGTTCGATAGGAGTCATCGATTCTTCTCATTGCTGAAAAAGAAGAAAAACTTCAGATGGACCCCGAAATCTAACGAGATTAGGAGGAGCTTAAGTAATAGTTGTCGAGCCCTCCGCTGCTTTACATGCTGATGGAAGACGAGAAACTTTACTTATATTTGGCAGTATCAAAGATAACAGTAAGTAGATTCCTAGTCCAAGAAGAACAAGGTACGCAATTCCCATCTATTATGTTAGTTGGACCCTAAGTGAGCTCGAAACTAGATATCCTCATCTAGAAAAGTTGGCACTCGCTTTGATAGGTGCCTCTAGGAAACTAAAACTATACTTTCAATTTCATCCCATATGTGTTGTGACAAGTTATCCCTTTCAAAATATTTTGCATACACTCGAGCTTTCGAGGCGATTGGCCAAATGGGCTATGGAACTCTTCGGGTATGATATTGAGTATAGACCCCAAACAACCATCAAGTTTCAAATCTTGGCATACTTCATGGCTAACTTCATGAAGGCTCGAGTGCCCGAGGTTGAAAGAGAATTATTAGTCAACTCAGGTACATCTTTGGGGATCTGGACCCTCTTTACAGGCAGTGCTTCGAATTTAAAGGGGTCTAGACTCGCATAGTGCTGAAACCACCCACAGGTAACGTGGTTAGACAATATATTAGAACTGTAAAATTGACTAACAACGAGGAAGAATGTGAGGCCATGATTGCAGGTCTCGAACATGCCAAAGGATTGGGAGCAGAGGTAATTGAAACCAAATGCGACTCTCTCCTCGTTGTGAATTAGGTTAATGGAACCTTTAAAGTTCTAGAGGAATGAATGCAAATATACTTGGTTAAGCTACAAGTAGCTTTACACTGGTTCAAGGAATGGACTTTGCAACTTGTGCCTCGAGATCAAAATAGTGAAGTCGATGCTCTCGCTAATCTAGGCTCATCGGCTAAAGACAATAAACTTAATTCGGGGGCTATTGTACAACTCATGAGGTCAGTGATTGAAGAAGGCCACACTGAGATAAACTCCACAAGCATGACATGGGATTGGAGAAAACATTACATAGAGTATTTGAATAATGGAAAAATTCCTTAAGATCTGAAGGAATCGAGGGCCCTGCACACGAAGGCAGCCCAATTTAGCTTGTCCAAAGATGAAACCTTACTCAGAAAGATGCTCGATGGTCTGCTAACAATATGTCTGGGACCGGGAGATACCGAGTATATTTTAAGGGAAGTCCACGAAGGCACGTGTGGGAACGGCTCAGGCACCAAACCGCTGGTTCGAAAGGTAATCGGAGCCGACTATTACTGGATTGATATGAAAAAAAATGCAAAGGAGTTTGTGCAAAAATGTGATAAATGTCAAAGATATTCTCCAATGGTTCATCAACCCGATGAGTTTCTGCATTCGATTTTATCCCATGGCCATTCATGAAGTGGGGGATGGACATCGTCGACCATCTTCCATAGTCACCAGGTAAGGCTCAATTTCTTTTATTTATGACTAACTATTTTTCTAAGTGGGTTGAAGCACAGGACTATCATTAGGTCAAGGATAAAGAAGTCATTGACTTCATTTGGTACCATATCATATGTCGATTCGTAATATCATCCGAATTGCATGTGACAACGGAAAATAGTTCATCGGTAACAAGGTGACCAAATTTCTTTTATCAACACCTTATCACCCTAGTGGGAATGGTCAAGTTGAATCAACCAACAAAACCTCAAGAAAAGGTTGATTGATGCCAAAGGAAAATGGATAGAAGTCTTGCCCGCAGTACTTTGGGTGTATCGCACAACTTCAAAGTTTAGTACTAGGGCTATTCCGTTCTCTTTGGTTTATGGTGTCGAAGATTTAATACCAATCGAAAATGGGGTGCTAATCATCAAATTGTGATATGCGATGATGGAATCAAATTACAAGGCCATGAATATGATCTTGGAGTAGTTAGATGAACGACGTGAAGCTGCCTTTGTTCGATTGGATACCAGGAAACAACGAATCGAAAGGTATCACGATTGAAGGGCCAACAATTGATATTTTAATATCGGGGACTTGGTGCTGTGAAGGTCACGTTAAATACCCGAAATCCAAATAAAGAAAAGTTGGGTTCGAATTGGAAAGGACCGTACCAAATTCTCGAGATCACAGGGAAATGATCCTATAAGCTCGGAACGATGGACGGAGAAAATCTGCCATATAATTGGAACGTAACTTATCTCAAACGATATTACTGCTAAGGTATGACCTGATTTCAATTCTTTCTAATTTTTGACTAACACTTGTAGGTTATCGACGAGGAGTGGTACAAATCCTTTAGGTCTGAAAGTACGCATTGCACTCTTTTTTCCTTGAACCATTTTTGTCGCAAATTTGTTTTTGGCAAGGTTTTTAACGAGGCAAAGGTTTATCGTTCTACCTTAGCATTGAAGGTCGATCCCAAAGTGCTATCAAAGACTGTGTTTATAGTATCCGATATTTCTCTACAATCAACCTTGAATACTGGGGGGATTACCCTCGGGTATTGAATTATTCCAGCAAGGAAATCATCTCGAAATGAAAAGGGTCTCAATGGGTAGGATTTATTGTAAGGACCAAACGGTCAAAATAAACCGTGCTCGCATAGATTGCTCGAGCCCCGACATAAAACATGTACACATGCGTGACTATTTTTGACTAGAATAAAGAGAAGTACTTTCCTTGTAACTATTTAATGCCTTGGAAAAATTCCCCCTTTACAACCCTATACTTTCGATCTATTATGGAAACGAGCACAAGGGTTGATTGTAACCACAGTTCAGATAATCACTCCCACAATCGAGGACTGCAGTCCATAAAATAAACACAAACAGATTGAAATATTTAATGTCGAGGGCATACGACCTATTAGGAAACCCCCAAATTTGAAAGGCTACTGCCATACCCACTCGGGGACTGTTATCTTAGGCAATCCAGTATAACTTGGGAAAGCAAGCTCACTGGGCTATACCCGAACTAAAAGGCTACGACCAACTTAACATGGTTTCAGAAACGTCCAACATCTGTAAAACATAGACCTTTGAAAAATAAAAAATTCATTAACAACCGGTTTCAAAGGCTACCCTTGGCAGAATCTTAAACTTAAGATATTTTTGGGAGAAAACTTTTGTAATACTGAACCACGATACCTCCTTAACCTAGAAAGGCAATAAAGGCAAGGTTTTGTTTGAACCCTCAAAGACAAACTCATTATTTCATGCTAAGGCATTACAACCTTTGTGAACACGAATGAAAAAACAAAGGAAAATATTCGAAAGCCCAAAAGGGTAGAAAGCATTATATATGTTTAAACGATCATTTTACAAAGACCACATCGATCAAATACAAAAATTTACAAAATCTAAGGGCTACTTTACTTCGAGTTCGAGAAGGTCATTCTCACTCGACTACAAAGGCCTAAGGGCCACTATACATCATGTTAGAGAGGTCATTCTCACTCGATTAGAAAGCCTAAGGGCTACCTTATTTCAAGTTCGAGCAAGTACTCACTTGATCATTAAGCTTAAGGGCTGCATAAGCTCAAGTTCGAATAATCATTCGGGGTCCATCAATTAGAAACGGTTGAAGGCAACGCTTATTATCGATCCTTACTATCCCAAACCTTGGACCGTCAAAGTAAAACATCATAATCTTATGATAAGGCATTTTGACCCTTACATAAATTAACAAAAAGACAGCAAATTCAGAAGCCATGGAAGGAAAGAAAGTTTTTACATATATCTCAAAAGTCTTTTTACTAGGGCCATGTGGCCCGATTAAGAGTTCTTTACAAGGGCCGATCCTCCTCAAAATAAAAACAAAAAGTTAAAAAAATAATAAAGCCTAATTGGTATGGTGCTTATCAGAAGAAGTATCTTCACCCTCAGATTCTTCTCCATCGCCAGATTTGCTCAAATTCTCGGAGTCTTCCTCAGGAAAAGCCAGCTTCTGATCCTTTGTGCCTTCTTCCCTACAAGCTTGATTTCAACAGATATATCAAAGATTTGATCATGGTCCCCCTCGAGGGCCTACCTTCGAGATTTACACCTCGCGTGCTCCACCTTGCTCTTGGCCTGTGCTAACATGGCTTCAACATCGATCTCGTATTGGGTCACATTAGCCTAGGCCATAATATTGGTTGCGGACGCCTAAGATCTGGCCACCTCAAGCTCTTTAGCTAAATTAGACCAAAACTCCTCGATTTACTTTGCATGTATCGATGCCTTATCCTTTGCAGCCCCAAGATGAGACTCATCCGACTCCAATTGTACTTGGACGACCTCTCTTTTTGAAGCTAAGATGTCCATATACCCCTTGAACTTTTTAGACTCGAATTGTACTTCATATATTTGCCCTTGATGGTCCTTGATCTGTTTGAACCTCTGTTGAACCTGCAGAATCAAATCATTAGTTATTATCTCCAACTCTTCTTCACTATCATGAAGCAATCGGAATACATGTTCGGCCATCTTATCATGCTCATCTTGAGCTGTCACCAATCTTGTCTAAAGCTTCTTACTGAGAAGCTTGTAGGTTTCACATTTCTCAGTGAGGCCCCGAACCTCAGCCTTGTGCTCCTCTCGAATTTGAAAGAAGGCCTCGTGATGCGAAAACAAAACCTACAAGTAAGGATGAAAATATTAGAACTATCTACAATTCAAAGTTCTAAAAAAGATAATGGAATGGCCCTCGAACTTACCCGATTCAAAGCATGTTGGGCCTTGTTGAACAAACAAGCAATTCTCACCCCGTCCATCTTGTCTTGGTCTTCTTCGTTGACCAAACATCAGAGATATCTGGCCACCCGTATGTGGGCAGAATGAACCCAAGCATCCTCTAGGACCGGGATGATAATTGATCGTTTATGCCCAGGATCGATATTGGGGGCCAAAAACTGATTGGTCAGTTTAAAGTTCGAGGAAGCCTCACTCGAACCCTTCCTCGATATATCCAAGCCATCCAAACCGGTAATATCTTCCACTCCAAAAAATAGCCATGAAAATGGTGCTCTACTCCGTGGACCTCTTCACCGTGGCAAGTCTCCATCGCTAGAGAATCCTTGATCATCGAATCAGAGAGTGAAGGCAATGAGGGGGAATCTCCAATCTCTATTGCCCCAAGTAAATCTTTGGGGACTCAGCCTTCATTGCGGGAAGTCTCGAGCATGGTTTCTACACCAGCATCAACCGCCTCCTCGGGAGCCTTCTTATCTCGAGGTGAAGTGTCTTCAGCTCTTTCTAGATCAGGGACTTCGTCAAATCGAGGCAAAGCAGTTTCAACTTCCGCCAGCTTAGTAGCTCCTTGAAACTCAGTGCTAGCTTGCACATGGGCCACCAGCCCAGAGTCTTCTTCTTCTTCTTTCGCCTCATCCCTTAGCTGTTGTACTGACTCCAAAGTTAGACAATGATGTTCCTCTTGGGTTTATGGTCTATTTTATTTTGGGGTTTCTGTCCCTTAAAGTATGGAGAGCTCTGAGCCCCCTTTGTTTTCTTCTCTTTGGCCTACTTCGTAGAAGGTAGAGGGGACAACACCTATTCTTCAGCAGAGGGGGGCTTTATTTCTACATCCCCTAAGGACTACAAAAAGAAATAGATGAGTAAGCTTAATGCGAAGCCCGAACAGAATCATACTGAGAAAAGAAGATTACCATGGTTAGGGGCCTCCCATTGATCCTTTGATAACGCCGTCCAAGCACGCTCGAAGTAAGATTTTTGCGACACTAAACCCTCTACCTATTGTTTGAGATCGGGGATTACTTCCGGCACATGGGCCAATGCTGAAAAAAAATTGATGAGGAAAGAAGGTGAGAAGACAAACAATGAATTTAGATATTCAAGGCAAAGAAACAATTACGATTCATGTTCCATTTTTTAAAAAACGTCATGTCTTCGGTAGAGATTAGGTACGAGTCCTTGTTTGGACAAATCGACCCATCCAACCTTGGCTTCGAGTCTCATTTATGCTCAAGAACGGGGTTTTAGTGGCTCACGATAAAGCTTGATCAACCCTCCTCGATAAAGCCTGAAAATATAGAGACCCATAAGGTGGTCGAGGGTAAAAGGATTCCCCTCGATCTTATTTTAAAAAACTCCAGAATGATGGATGGATTTGGCCAAGGGTCACATTGTACCTCTTTTATAAGGCAACGATGATGGGGTCTCAAGGACAATGTGAAAGGATAAGTGTAAACACTTTAAAAACCTTCCACATGGGTAGTGATCGATTCCTCAGGCGAGGGCACCACCACGGGCTTGTCTCCTTTTTAACTTGGCCGAGGAGATCGCCAGTAATTGTGCATATGTACTTCGATATCAGTTGGCATCGACCCGGTACCGAGGATGTATTCTCTACCTTAAAATCGGTAGTGATAAGTAGGGATTTGACTACTTATTTACACCCTTTTACTTTCATTTTAGATCAAAAAATGCTTAAAGGTATTTTCGAGAACTGATAAAATATTTTTACTTGAAGGATTATTGGGAAATGAGCCAAAGAGATGCTAATAAATTCAAGAAGGAGTAATTTTGAATAAGGACTAAGACAAAGCAGAAAGAACAAAAATGTGGACCGTACAATATTGTGTGTGGTTGTAAACTATGAAGACTACTCTGTCAGATTTTCCATGCAAAGTGCGGACCGCACAATTATTGTGCGGCTGCAGAGTATGAGATTCAGAGAGATGGATTTCGGTTTCATGAAGAAGTGCTGGACCACACCATTATTGTACAGGCCCAGGATTCAAAAGTGCAGCCGCACTCAAAAATGTGTTCACGAATAAGTGCAGAACGTACCATTACTGGGCGGCCACAGGATTCAAAAGTGCGGCCTCACTCAAAAATATGTGGTCTGCAGAAGTCATTCAGATCAAGCTCAAAGTCAAGAGTGTGGCTAATCTCAGAAATGTGTGGTCCATAGAATCTGAAGAAGTGCGGCCACAATCCAGAATTGTGCAGCTGTAGAAGTCCATCCTGTCAAGCCACCTTTAAAGTGCGGACCGCACACAGAAATATGCGGCTATAGAATCTTCGCAGGGGCAATTGTTTTCGATAATTTTAGTTTTGTATAAATAGTCTTTTTTGTCAAAATTAGGTTAAGTTTGAACATAAGAATGTAGATAGCCATTTTCCTTTACTGTTTTGGTATCATTGTGACATTTATCATTTGAACATTGCATTTTCTTCTCTTTAACATCTATTATGAGTTTAATCTTATTTTCTTCTTTAATATCTTCAATTTTCTCTAGGATTAGCTAAATTTCTAGCTACGGTTGTGACCCAACCCTTGCATGTACTTAATGAGTATTTGATTTAGGGCTTGTTTGTGGTTGTGTGAGTAATAATTAGCCTAGTTCTTGCTTGAATTAAAGAATTAATGGTTGCAAAATTGATTCATGCCTAAATGACTTAGTTTCTACTTAAGAAAGAGAGACTAAGACTAGGAAAACTTGGCAAACGAGGAATTGGGTTGAACTCAAGAAATTGATTTAAAGGGTTGAATCGAGAGATAGTAATACCCGACTTGAGAATCTATCACTTGTTTTTTCAATTACCTATTTGGAATTGAGAAAGCCAAATTGGCAAAACAACTCTAACTACCGAGAGGTATCAAGTGGGTAATTGTGTGTGCTTGCTATATCATGATCCCGACCAATCAAACTTGCCCTAAAGCCCAGAACCGGTTAGGTCACCACCATGTGGAAGTCACCACCCTAGATCTTTTACAAACTTGAAAAACAACAACACCAAAAATATAGTTCTCTAGATTTTTATTTGCAAATATGAGCATAGTTATTAAAAGTAGAAAGAAATAACCAAACATGTTGAAGTGCGTTTTAGGCACATCATACACTTGGACTAGCTATATACCTAATCAATATAATCTCTCTGTGGAATCGACCCCGACTCACATTGAGTAATTATAATTGCATTGACCGCTTCACAATCACAATCAGTGGTATGAATTTGGGCACTATCATTTTTTGGCACCATTTCCGGGGAGCTAAAAACAAATTTAGCTATATATTTGGTTTTTTGTGTGATTTTCTTCTTTTCCTTCCAAGTTACTAATCTTTTAGTGAATCAATTTTAGATTATACAATGGATCTTAACAATAATGATCCTCTTGAAAAACGTGCCATTGGGGGATGACGGGGATGATGACCAATTTGATGAGATTCCTCTTGAACCTCAAGTAAATAGACGAGGCCGCCAGCCTCATGACAATGTTCCTGTTCCCCCCCCCCCCCCCTCCTTCTCCACAAGCGGCGACACATCGAGTGTTACCGAATGAAGGATACGCAAGTTCCATCGTCCTACCCTGCATTAGGGCCAGAAACTTTCAAATCACAAATATCATGCTTACACTATTGGAATAACGAGGATTCTTCACCAGGACCCCGAGTCAAAACGCATACAAGCACTTGCAAGGGTTTGTTGACACTTGTTGGGGGAGTAAACAAACCAACGTCTCTGTGGATGCTTTGTGATTGAGGCTATTCCCTTTTTCTCTACAGGGGAAGGCTTTGCATTGGTAAGAGAGGCTTCCAAATTATTCTATCATACGTGGGACGAATTAGCCTAGAATTCATTTCCATGTTCTTTTCTCCCGGGTATATGCCAATGGGATGAGATTCTAGCTTTCAAACAAGAACCTTATGAGACTTTGTACGAGATATGGGAAAGATATCATACTATGGTGAAAGAGTGCCTGAACAATGACATGGAGGCTATGATTCAAAAAACTCTTTATAGAGGGATCAATGCTACCAATCAATGCATGGTCAACCAACTTGCCGGTGAAAATTTCATGACAATTCCGTATGCGGAAGCTTGTGAGATTCTTGATAAAATGGGTGATACTTCAGCAGCATGGAAATGTAGAGAAAACGTTCCTCAAGGCGATCCAAATTAGATTAACTTGCATATGGAATTACATAATCATGGGCAAACAATTGCCAAGTTGACCACCACGATGAATCAACTGGCCAAAGCTCAACTTCAACAAGTTCAAGGTTCCAAGAAAGTAAATGCAATGGAAGGAGTAAGTATGAAAGTAAACAAGAGAAGGCAAAAGGGTCCTCAAGTGCAAAATCGGGTTGAAAAGTATGAGCAGTGGATAGTAGATTTGATCAAGATGAAAACTTCAATGAGCAAGAGGAGGAAGTACAATATGCGAACAACTTCCAAGGGCAAAGAAAAACAATCAAGGCCCAAGCCAACAACAATGGCGACCACAAGAGAATCAAGAAAATTGGAATTCAAGCAATTAAGGTGGTTGGAACAATAAAAAAAACTAAGAATTGGAACAATCATGGAAATCAAGGAAATTGGAATGGTCAAAATAACCAAGGCAATTGGAATGGTAATAATCAAGGCTATTGGGGAGTTAACAACAAAAGAGGGTGGAACAACAACAAAAATTGAGGGTCAGGTTTTCAAAGGCATCTGATGTTTCAACAACCAAGAAATCCACCTCCCTATCTTTTCCAAGGTCCAAGTTCTCACAACAATGAGATGGGCCTGATTAGAGAACATCTTTAAAACATATACTGGAGAAGAATGTCGAATCCGATGCTCAATTCGCCTCTCACAACACTTCAATTTGCAATTTAGAAGTTCAATTGGGCCAAATCTCGCAAGCTTTGAACACTCATCCTAAGGGAGAACTACTAAGTGATACGGTGGTAAAATTAAATGGTGGAAATAATACGGGACATTCCATGTCCGTGACTACAAGGAGTGGAAAAGGTATGGATGCAACCACCTCAAGTCAAAAGAAAATTATGGACGAGGAAAAATTGGTACAAGAAGATGAGATTCCAAGCAATGAAGTGCAAGCAAATGATGAGGTGAGAATTGATATTGATCAAAATATGGAGGAGACTCAAGAATAAGTGAACCTGTCTAGGGAGCACACTGTTGACATACAGGAACCGTTATTGCCAAAGGCTAAGGGACCAATTTCCAAGGCCTCCCCCTTCATATCCTTATAGGCTTGCCAAGCAAAATGGTGAGAACCAATTTAAAAAGTTCATTGACATGATGAAGAGTTTGTCTATTAATGTGCCATTGGTTGAGGCCATAGAGAAAATTCCAGTTTATGCAAAGTTCATGAAGGATTTGGTGACCAAGAAGAGGTCGATGAATTGTAAGACTACTAAGATGACACGTCAACTGAGTGCAATTGGTCAACGGCTCTAAGTTGAAATATACGGGCGCTTTCACAATCCCATGTACAATTGGAAGTGCCCACTTTTCCAAAGATTTATGTGATCTTGAAGAGAGTATCAACTTGATGCCCTATTCAGTGTTCAAAACTTTAGGTGTTGGGCAACCAAGACATACATCCATGAGGTTGAAAATGGCGGATCGTACAATAAGATACCTTTGGTATTGTTGATGATGTGTGTGTTCGTGTTGACAAGTTTATTATTCCGACATACTTTGTAATTCTTGATTGTGAAATGGACTATGAGGTGCCTATTATTTTGGGTAGACCTTTCCTTGCTACGGGGAAGGCTCTTGTTGATGTGGAAGCCAGTGAGCTCACTTTCTAGGTAGGTGATCAAAAGGTGGTCTTCCATGTGTGCAAATCTATGAGTGTGTGTTCGTGTTGACAAGTTTATTCTTCCGACGTACTTTGTAATTCCTTATTGTGAAGTGGACTATGAGGTGCCTATTATTTTGGTTAGACCTTTCCTTGCTACGGGGAAGGCTCTTGTTAATGTGGAAGCCAGTGAGCTCACTTTCTAGGTAGGTGATGAAAAGGTGGTCTTCCATGTGTGCAAATCTATGCAACCGAATAGCAAAAAGTTTGTTTTTTCGTGGATTTGGTGACTGATGTGATTATTGATGATGCTAGTGCCACAATGAATATTGAGGATAATTTGGAAGCCATTTTGCTCAACCTTGATAATGATGAGGAGAAAGAAGGCTATGTAGAATGTGTGAATGCATTGCAAGGAATGGGGTCGTACACTTAAGAACCCCGCAGGTTATTTTTGGATCTTGAAACCCGGAAGACGCCTCCAACAAAGACCTCAATTGAAGAGTCTCCCACTTTGGAGTTAAAGCCATTGCCTTCGCATCTCAGGTATGAATTTCTTGGCACTTATTCTACTTTACCGGATATTATTTCCTCTTGGTTGACTAACATGCAGGTAGAGTCCATATTGGAGGTGCTACAAAGGAGGAAGAGAGAAATTGGATGGACATTGGTAGATATCCACGGTATAAGTCCCGCCTTTTGCATGCACAAGATTATTTTGGAGGAGCGTGCCAAACCTTCCGTTGAACAACAAAGGAGGCTAAATAAAGCAATGCAAAAGGTGATAAAAAGGGAGATCATGAAGTGGTTGGATTCCGAGGTTGTTTACCCCATTTTCGATAGTTTATGGACTTCTCCGGTGCAATGTGTCCCAAAAAAGGTGGCATGACTGTGGTTACCAATGACAAGAATGAGTTTATTTCTACAAGAACAGTGACTGAATTGAGAGTGTGTATGGATTATCGCAAGCTCAACAAAGTCATAAGAAAATATCATTTTCCACTTCCCTTTCTTGATCAAATGCTTGATAGGTTAGCCGGTCGTGATTTCTATTGTTTTCTCGATGGTTATTCCGATTAAAATCAAATTTGTATTGCTTCAGAGGATAAAAAAGACTACTTTCACATGTCCATATGGTACTTTCACATTCTCGAGCATGCCATTTGGGTTATGCAATGCACCGATGACTTTTCAACGATGTGTGATGGCTATTTTCACCGACATGGTGTAGGATTCCTTTCCTGACAAGCAAGTTCTTGTTGTTTTAATGATCAGGATGCCATGGTTCGCTGACTAAGAAAATTATCTTGTGAGTGGCATTTTACCGAATGAGTTCTCACCAAAGAAAATGAAGAAGCTCAAATGGGATTGCCTTGACTATTATTGGTATGAGCCATTTGGTACATTGGACTTGAAAAATAAGAATGATTAAGTGTTTAGAGTCAATGGGCACCGGGTGAGGCACTAACTTGTAAAAGTTGATGATGGCCACATCGTGGCGGTTCTTCATTTCAAATAATTTGTAATCTGTATCGTGTCGCGACATTAAATTAGACGCTTCTTGGGAGGCAACCCATGTGTCTTTTTCTTTATCTTTTTCCTCTTCTTTAGATAGGTTTTGTATTGTGCTAGCTAGTGTTTGAAGTGTATGAAGGAATGAGTGTGCCTTGCAGGGACTGTGCCTAAAAAATGGTCAAGTGTTCATGTGGACCGCACATTTATTGTGCGGACCGCATAATTTTGCATGCGACAACATAGAAGAATTTGCGTCCATACAATCACACAACTAGAGACCCAAAAATGCAAATATCTAAAGTTTGAAATAAAAGAGAATTGGCCATTCTGCAGCCGCACTTACTTTTGTGTGGTCCGCACAAATTTCTGCGGCCACACTCACTTTTGTGCGGATAATAGAGTCTTAGCAAGGTCCATTTAAAGAGTGCGGACCACACTCAAAGTAGTCAGCTTAACGCTTGAACAACTTGGTCAACCTATAAATAGAACCTTAGTGCACTATTCATGTCAACCTATAAATAGAACCTTAGTGCACTATTCATAACTTTACATACTCTGAGTTCTTGAGACCTAAGCAAGCACAGTGCACGTCATATTGTTTCACACTTCACACTCATTTTATCAGCCTAGATTCTTCCTTGCATCCTTCATCACTGGTATTTCCAATTCATGTTTAGATTTTTCAATTTTTATTTATTTTTGTTCTATTGTATTCTTGCTATTTTCAGACCTAAAATATCAAATGTTAGTCGCGTGTGCTTAAAATCATGTGGGTAATATCTATATGTTCATTGGGGTTTGGGTAGATTATTAATCATGTTCAATTGCAAATATCATATCTAGTTTGTCTACTAATTGTGAAACATAAAGTCAGTTTTGCGTAATTTCAAATTTATGCGATCCGTAGATCCTTATCTTAAGGCACATGTGTTTCATGAATAGTGCAGACCACACTCAAAATTATGCGGTCCGCAAAAAAGTGTGTGTGACCGCGCTGTTTGAAGATCAGAGAACCAGTAGTCTGAACCTGGGATTATGCAGCCACACACTCAAAGTCGTGCAGTCCACACTTTAGGATGTGCGACCGCATTTAAGAATTGTGCGGTCCGCACATGGCAGTCTGCAACCACACTCATTTTTGTGTCATCGGCATTGTCTCTCCTGTAGTATGTTTTTCTGCAACTATTTCCATAGTTTTGAACGTCAACTAACTTATGTAATTGTAGATAATGGTTCGATAACGAGGTCGGGGTGACACTTCTATAGGGAGGGGTGAACGATGTTGAGGTCGAGGCAGGGGCAACCTCCCACTTTCAGTCCAAAGAGGAATAAACAAAAAGGAAAATGGCAATAGAGTCCTTGAACCCTCAGAATGCAGTGAGTATCTCCCGTCTAGGGAAGCTTCAGAGGGCAACTCTGTGTAAGCACAACCCGATGCCCAATCTCAACCCAAGCAGTTTCCAGGGAGAATCCAATTGAGAGATGAATCATCCTCAGCTGCTAGCTCTTTTGAGGGTTCAAAAGAGGGTAGCCAAGATTCCGAGCCCTCTTCCTCACATGCCCTGATAACACCAATCCTCGTTGATGATAATGATAATGATCCTGAGTATGGTAGAGGGGGTGACAGTAGAGTGGGTGGCCTAGAGAGGTCGAAGAAGAAGGAGGTGGGGAAGACCGATTTGTGAGTTTGACAACCTTTACTAGGTTCAAATAATGGTGGCACCAGAGATCTCTCACACTTGAGCGACAATTCTTTGTGAAGGATTTGGATAAATACAATCCAAATGTCCTTTGATAATTCCCGAAGCGCAAGGGTTGGATGTGGTTTGCCTAGAGTGTTATGGATGCCAATAAACACTTCGTATGTGAATTTTATGCCAATATGGCACAAATCAAGAAAGCTTCCAAAGTGATCAAAGCGAGAAATTTAAAAGTCAGATTTGACCAATGCACTCTAAACACCTACATGGGATTCGAGGAGGTAGAGGTAGTGTAGTATATGGAGAAGCTTGCTTTGGGTGATGCAGCTCGCCCTTGGGTAGACGAGTTCTTAGCAGCTCTAGGACCACCACCACGTGGATCACAACGGGAGTTCCCATTGGAGGGAACACCCTTAATTCTAAGGAAAAAGGGTGGAAAACCTTTGTGTGCGACCGGATAAACCCGAGCAGAAATAAGAACAATCTTCCACTTCCCCGAGCAATTCTGGTGGCCTCTATCATCGCCGGTTACCCAATCACTGTGGGTGCCAACATGTCAGTGGTTGTTCGAAAGGGTAAATGCTCATATCCTTATCCAATAATCCTCACTGAATACTTTAAGGATGCCAAGGTGGATCCGAGGAGAATTGATACACAAGTGTAGGCCAAAAAGACCTTCTCATGGTACTCTTTGCAAGGAACGGGGAACCTAAAGTTCAAGGGTAAAGCAACTACAACTGGTGGCCATTCAGATGAGCCAATGTTGGTGGTCATAGATTCTGCTGCTACACCTTCTATAACTGTCATGCCTTCCACACCAGCCAATTCTTCCATCGAGACAGTTGACATGCCACCACCTAAATCTTCTAGACCATCTACACTAGTACCGGTGCTTGCCTCATCCACATATCAACTCATTGCTATGAGTCTCCCAGATATTGGTGAGTCTCAAAAACTGGATGCAGATAAAAATTTCAAAGTTGTCTAATATATACAGTGTTATTGAAGCACAATCTTCTGCCCCAACAACATCACATGTACCTCCGTTAGTGAAGGAACATTTTCAAAGATCCTGAAAAATCAAAATACCATTTTGGATACTCTGGTGGCTCATCGGGAAGTCATTGAGGATTTGGGCAAACAGGTGAAGAAGATGCGGAAATCTCAGGCTTAAAAGATATCAGTGGATATATTTAGAAAATAGGTGACAAGATCGCATTTGTTGCGGATATACCACTTGATCTGTTGATGGAGTCAGGACCAACAACACTGGCACCAACAGTACCAAAGGCATTAGAGGCATTAGCTGGCCAGTCTGAGGAGCCAGATCTTGTTGTCCAAACTGCTGAGGAGATGTTGTAATGTTCTCAAACCCTGTTGTTCCCCGACTAGAGGATGATCAGATCCAGTTGGTGGACCCCGAGGATGCTGATGACCCCATGCACAGTGAGACCATATAGGATGTTCTCTTAACTTTTTACCCTTCCTTATTCTGATTATTATTAAGCATTGAGGACAATGCTTGTTCATATTCAGGAGGGTGGTCTATTTTGATTGATTTGATATGACATTAGTTTTTAATAACTTTAATACTCTTTTTCTTTTATATTTATTCTCCCTTTCATTATGTATATGTTCCTCCCTCTTTTTTAATGTGTATATTTTATTCCCTCGCTTTGTATATTCATTTGTCTTACTTTCAGTAGTTTATTTCATAGTTTCTGTAGTATAATTTTTGTAATCGTATAACTTCTTATTTACTTTACTAGCTTATTTTTGATTTGGTAGCTTCTTTTTATGTTTAAGTGACCAATAATTTTTTGGTTTTCTTAATGCCACGGTTCTTTCCAAAGGTGGGGTTTTTGTGAACTGGATGGCTCTTCCTAACAATGGATCGCGTGACAACCTTCTTAAAGAATTGAGTCCGTTTTTGATGTCTAGGTAAAAATAGTAGTATTAATGAATAAAATGGGTCAAGCATGCTTCACTTGGTACCAATACATTTAACTACAACCTTATGGTTAAAAACAAGTTCTTGACAAGAAATAACTTCAATTAATGGCCTTTAGACCCTTGTGTTCACTTGAGCAATCATCGAGTGGTTTAGTAGAACCATTAGTAATATTCAATGTTGAATATGGTTTTTGTGGGTCCTCGATTCTATCCTCTTTAACAATCCAATAGTGTGAGAAGTGAGATTTTTGTTGCAAGTCCAAGTACCTGTGCGAATGGTCTAGAACTTGCCCCGAATGTGTTTCTATGCGAAATTCTAAGTTTTGCTAGGATAGAGAAGTGATTGTAGGATCTCCTTGGCCCGCTTGAAATTCTCCATGCCCCACCAGTGTTGTTATCCCTAGTCAACCCATTTGAGCCTAAGACTTTTCTCATTCAATAGCCATGTTATAAGTCTTTACCCGTTTTGTAGTGACCCTCAAAGATTCTTTCCTTTATCTTATGTGCTATCTCATGTAGTAATTATCGTTTTCAATTGGTATAGATGGATGAGTGGACTAAAGCGGCTGATTGCTAATCCGTTGTATGAGTTAATCGTATCGAGGGTTCGATCTAGCGGACCATGGAATGCTAAGTTGGTATTGGGAACCAGCTTGGGACTTTCTAAATCTCATTAGCAATAGTCCAGGAATGACATAGCCTCCCTATGCATGGGTGTCTTAACGTACTAAGTAAGCTCATCTAATATATTCGACTTCGCTTGCTTGCACGACCGCCACACTTCTCTTTGCATCCTAAAGAGATACCACTCCCTCATGAGTTATCTTGAATCGAGATTTATTGGCTCAACTTTATCCCAGTTTTGCCGAGGGAGCAACCCCATTTTTCCCCTTGAATTGGTCAAAATATGCGGACTTTCTTACTTTTCGTGGAGGATTAGATCCAGTAACTGGGGGTCTGTGGCCGACTGATATTGCCCATCACGTTTTAGATATTGCAATTCTTTTTCTGATAGCGGGTCACATGTATAGGACCAACTAGGGTATTGGTCATGGACTAAAAGATATTTTAGAAGCTCCATAGATTTTCTTAACACTCTTGAGAAGTAATTGGCTGAAACGTAAGATTAGGGGAGAGAAGAAGATATTGACGTAAGAAGGCACAAAAAGAAAAGAAATGAAAAAAAAAGGATAGGCAACAAAAACGAAGGAATGAACAAAAGAAAAATACAAAAAGAATGTGAATACAGTGAAGTGTTGAAGGGATTCAAAGAAAAGCAATGATGCAAAGCATGGAGAAAACAAATAAGGAGAAAATGACCATCATGACCAAGAAAGAGTGGTGTTAAGTTTCTCTAGTTCCCCCTAGGAAAAGATAATGATCAAATAGTCGGCAATAGCATGAGATAAAAAGAGAAAAATGGAGTGCTAAAGGAAAGATAAACTCGTTCCTATTCCAATAAGCCTTCATTACATTCCAAAAAAGCTCTACATGATTCCAAGCCGAGTGGACTTATTAGTTGTGATTTACATGAAAGGAAAACATATGGTACCTACAGCCGTACATGTGGCATTCATTTGAGAGAGATTAGCAAACTTTTCACAAATTCTTGAATTGAGTGCTATATTCTTATGCGAGATATGCTAACGGAGAGTAAAGAAGGAGGAGTTTGGGATCCACAAAGACCTACATGAAAGAGCGAGCTTCCTTGATGAATAAAGTCAACTCTTGATGCTCTAACATTACATTTGAACTATTATACTTGAAAAGTCAAATCATTACCTTGTACATAATTCATAAGTGTTGTGGATAATTGTTGGTCCCAATTGATGTGTGTTTTTAATTCACCTTAGGCTAGTGAAAATAGATCTGTTCTTGAGGAGGTGGGAATTACCTTATTTTCTTGAGGACAAGCACAAGCTTAAGTTTGGGGGAGTTAATAAGCAGGGATTTTGAATATTTATTTGCACTCTTTACCTTTTGTTTTAGCTCAAAAAATGCTTAAAGAATTCTCGAGAAGTGATAAAATGTGCTTACTTGCAGGATTATTGGAAAATGAGCCAAATAGATGAAAAAAAACTCAAGAAGCAGTACGTTTGGACAAGGACTTAGACAAAGTAGAAATAGCAAAAATGCGGACCGTACAATATTGTGTGCAGTCGCAGACTATGAAGACTCCTCTGTCAGATTTTCTATGCAAAGTGTAGACCGCATAATTATTGTGCGGCTGTAGAATATGAGGTTCAGAGAGATGGATTTTGGGTTCATGAAGAAGTGCAGACCGCACCATTATTGTGCAGTCGCACTCAGAAATGTGAGATCCGTTGAAGTCACTTAGATCAAGCTCAAAGTTAAGAGTGTGGCCACACAGAGAAATGTACGGTCCGCAGAATCTGAAGAAGTACGACCGCAACCCAGAATTGTGCAGCCGCAGAAGTCCATCCTGTCAAGCCACCTTCAAAGTGCGGACTGCACACAGAATTTTGCGATCACAAAACCTTCGCAGGGGAAATTTTGTTCGATAATTTCAGCTGTATATAAATAGTCTTTTTGGTCAAAATTAGGTTAAGTTTGAACATCAAAAAGTATATAGCCATTTTTCCTTTACTGCTTTGGGTAACTTTGTGATAGTTTATCATTTTAACATTACATTTTATTCTCTTTATCATCTATTATGAGTTTAATCTTATTTTCTTCTTTAATATCTTCAATTTTCTCTATGACTAGCTAAATTTCTAGCTAGGGTTGTGACCCAACCCTGTGTGGGTACTTAATGGGTGTTTGATTTAGGGTTTGTTTGTGATTGGGTGAGTGATATTTAGCCTAGTTTTTGCTTGAATTTAGGAATTAATGGTTGCAAACATTGATTCATGCCTAAATGGCTTAGTTTTTACTTGGGAAAGAGAGACTAAGTGTAGAAAAATTTAGCTAACAAGGAATTGGTTGAACTCAAAAAATTGATAGCCAAAATTAAAGGGTTGAATCTAGATATAGTAAGATCCTACTTGAGCATCTATCAATTGTTCTGTGAATTACCCATTTGGGTTTGAAAAAGTCAAATTGGGCAAAACTTCTCTAACTACCGAGATGTATCAAGTGAGTAATTACATGTGATTGTTATAGTACGATCCCGACCAATCAAACTTGATCTAAAGCTCACAACCTGTTAGGTCACCACCTAGGTGGAAGTCACGACCCTAGATCTTTTATAAACATGAAAAACAACGACACCAAAAATATAGTTCTCTAGTTTTTTATTTGCAAACATTAACATAATCATTAGAAGTAGAAAGAAAGAACCAAATATGTGGAAGTGCATTTTAGGCACAGCATACACTTAGTCTAGATATATACCTAATAAAAAAAATTCTCTGTGAAATTTACCCCGACTCATGTAGGGTAATTATAATTGCATCGATCGCTTCACAATCCCAATTGGTGGTGTGAATTTGGGTGACATCAGTCAGCAGTGGGGCACTTTGTCGGAATGAAATCCTCTAGGGGAGGCTCCGCTACGGCTCCATCGCCGGCGGGCCTTGATGAAGAAGCGTTTTCTTTGTATGGAACAATCTTTGAAGTCTTTGCTATTTTACTTTTACGAATGAAGAAGAACAAAAACTGAGAAGAAACACTTGGTATTTTGTGATGGAACATGCAAAAAGATCTGAAAACACAAAGCTTTGAGAAAGACAAAGGAGTTTTAAAGATTAGGGCAAAGAAGATTTGAAAGTAAAGTTTCAAAAGAAGAAAGTTGCATTTATAGGTTTAAGATGATGTTTCAAATCCGATAGTGGCCGACCATCTACTGGCACGCACTAAAATGCCTAGAAAACTGTACCGACAAGACGTTTCGGCTTGTGTCATGATGCTTACTTCATGATGTATCGAGATGAAGATCATGGCTCAAAGCGTTTCTTGTCATTACTCTCTAAAAATTGAGGGGACTATCTGAATGAGGTCAAAATCGGGCTTGCCCTTTTTTGTGCGACTAATTGAGGCTTGAGCATGATAAGTCGAGGATCGACTTCAATTTATATGGTGTAGAGTTAGGTTGTCAAACTCGAGACCTTGAGACTGACCAAAAATTGAGGCCGACCAAGATCAAGATCGAATAAGTTGGTGTTCGAGGGAAGCTTGCGGAGTCGAATAACGGAAAGACGAAATATCCACAATCGAGCGAAGATCATAGCTTAAATCCTGACACGTATCAAGAATAGACTGATTAATTAGTCAATCATGAGATTTCTTATTGTATTTAGAGTTATACCAAGATTAGGACTCCCCTACTACATAAAAGGGGGTCTGATAATTTGTAATGGGCATGATATTCGCGTTACATAAAGCAATATATTTTCTTTCTCTTAAGCTCTCAATATTTTTATTACTTTGTTCATACTTTCTAGGGAAATATTCATTTAATTCGAGGGCAACCCAGTTCAAGGATCAAAGTTTTACATTTTATTTGGTTTGCTTTATTTTATATATGTTGTTAATTTCAGTATCAATTTATATTTTCTCTCAATTTGTGCTAAAATAAATCATGTATCATTAAAATCACCGTATAAATTCAATTGTTATCCGTTTTTAGGATAAATACTTGTACCCAATTTTTCTAAAAAATTGTATATTTGTTCACTTTCGAATAACTTCAGACAAAAATGTCTAAAGTTCAACTTCAGTCAGATGTGCGTGAACTTTAGATAAA
Source organism: Nicotiana benthamiana (assembly GCA_034376525.1). Taxonomy (NCBI): domain Eukaryota; kingdom Viridiplantae; phylum Streptophyta; class Magnoliopsida; order Solanales; family Solanaceae; genus Nicotiana; species Nicotiana benthamiana. Next base: position 12,148,544 of record CM067331.1, on the reverse strand, counting down.
AATGGCTGAAATCATGCAAAAATGACTATTTATGGCTGAAGTTCGGGCAAAAATGGTTCAACATCAGCCATATGAAACTTCATAAATTATATTTGAAGTTTGGCTTTGTCACTAACTTTTGACACCGCATGTTTAAACTTCTTTCATTAGTGGGTAGACGTACAACAATAACAACCCAGTATAATCTCCACTAAATGGGGTCTGGGGAGGGTAGTATGTACTCAGACCTTACCCCTACCCTTGAGTAGAGAGGCTGTTTCCAAATAGACCCCCGGCATCCTTCCCTCCAAGAACTTCTCACCTTACTCTTGGGAAAACTCGAACTCACAACCTCTCGGTTGGAAGTGAATGTTGATTACCATCAGAGCAACTTGTACAAAAATTTATAAACATAGGACATAACTGAAATATTGACACCAAAATCGACTATTTATGCACTTCGGAGCTAGCAGCCACGGGCGCTGCTATAACTTCAAATAATGTTCAAAGCCACATAAGTGATGGGCTCATTTTCTATATGTATCCTTAATATTTTATTTTTCTTGTAAATATCTAACAAAAATTATCGACTAAGCACTATCACGTGACATGGCATGATATAAAGTGTATACGTCTCTTATACTACCATCAACCTTACAAAGATGACCCCAAAGGAAATAAATTAACATGTGAACGTGATATTTCTACTCCCAAAATAAATAAAAAATAAAAAATAAAAAATAAAAAATAGAAAACGTAAAAACTCATGAAAAAAATAAGAGGTGGGTGAGGAGATGGACCCAAGATGGAAGTTCAGTTTCAAAGAATAACACTAGAAAACAAAGTAGAGACGTCTAGAATTTAAATCTTGAGAAGAGAGCAGTTTCAACATTATAAATTCCATTCCATAAAACTCACTAATTTTTCCCCAAATCAAATTCACTCTCTTTCAGTCCATTCTTCCATTTTTAATGGCAATTTTAACTCAAAACTTGTCACTTCCATTCTCATGCCAACGTCTTCCGTATACGCCGTCGTCGTTTCCACCCGCTTCTTCTCCTTCTGCACTTTCTACCATCAGTTTTCCAAAAAATTTCCGAAATGCCCAAAAGAAATTGAGAATTTGCAGAGCCATGGTTCAGCAGAGTGGGGTAGTAGAAGGAGCTTCTTCCCCTTTTGCTAAAGAAATGGAAAGACTTTCAGCTAAAGAATCTCTGCTTCTTGCTGTGAGTAATTCATGTGCCTTTTCTGTTCTCTTTTGGATTATTGCTTTAATGTTCCCTTACACAATCGGGTTATTTATTTGATAATTATAGGTTCATCTTTTTGATAAACACCAATTGCTAATCTAGTTTAAATGGAAACTATCATGCTATTGCAAATTAAAATTCATTGATCGTGTTATCTACCGTGGCTGTGTATATAACTTAAATCCTACTTTTACAAACAAAGCATCTGGTACAAGTGCACTATTGATATTTTATGCGTATCTATTCTATGTGTCACACAAAGTATTTTGTTCTCCCTAAACTTTTTGTCTAGTCAAACTATAGGAAACGAATTGGGATAGATGTAGTAAAAAGTACAAATTATTGGAAATTATTTGGAAAAAATGGTAGACTCGCCCAAGAATTTTAGTGTAATTCTTACATAGGGAATACTTAGTATTTGTCCCTTGAGCACTTGTGTATGTTGTTCATTCTACAACAGTTGAAAGATGCTGGAGGTTTTGAGGCAGTAGTCACTGGGAGGACAACAGATGTACAGCGCATTGATGTGAATGAGAGGATCATTGCCCTTGAGAGACTTAATCCGACACCTCGACCAACAACGTAAGGTTTTTAAAATATTACTGAGCAACACCATTTGTTCAAGCTTCTTGATAAGATATTTACTTGTGTTTTCAGCTATCCAGGTCTCCCTATTTAGAAGGTCGATGGAATTTTGAGTGGTTTGGAGCTGCAAGTCCAGTGTTCTTAGCTACCAGACTTTTATTTGGGCAAGTATTCTTTTCTTTTGTTTGGTGGATTACATCCAGTTATATTAAATATTATGCACTGGATTTTGTTATAGTTCAGTTTGATTTAAACAGCTGCTAATATACGAATATTGTGCTGTTGCAGGAGAATTCCTCCAACGCTGGCAAGTCTATCAAAGTTAGATCTGCTAATCAGAAATGTGTATGGGACTGCTATTGCGCATGTGAAATTATTGAATTCGGTATCTCATCTACGTCATTACATTTCATATGCAGAACATATGTGATGGTCAAACAGAAAAGAATCTTCTCTTTACTAATTAGGTAGTGGAAGGAAAAGGATAGCAATGGAGTTTGTTATGCTTTCTTAGTCAATGCAGTGCAAGAACTGGATTCTAGCCTGCGTTCTAGTTTACTTTCCTTCCTTTACTTCACACTTCTTTGGTAACCGGTGCTTCATGTATCGTAAAACTATGGAAACTATTCAAGAAACAAAGATTGATAGGAACAAAGAAGAATGGTAAAAGGAACTAGCAAATATTGATGATGGAAAAAGTTAAAAGAGTAAAGACAAATTCTGATAGAGACATTTGATTGACATGATGTTGTACTATAACAAATGCAATATGCATAAGAAAAGCTTGATACTTTGGCATCAGCGGCTTAGTAACAGGAAACGAAGAAGCAACATAATCAAATGCACTGTAATAACTGGTACATGTGCTACTCTCTTCACCAAGGATTAGGCATATGGGAGCCTTATAAGAAAAAATGATTAGGTAGATGAGATGAATTTCACCTAAGTATTTTTCCTCAACTAGAATGAAGACCGTTGGAGATCATTGACCACTAGCCCACACAAACATATTGTAAATTATTGAATAAGTTTTCTATTAAGCAAATCTAAAGGGCTGAGTATTCCTTGGTTTACACTAAGCTACTCATGCTCAGTTAGCTTGACACTCAAAGCTTAGCCCTAATAGTTAATTAGGAAGAATTACCTTGGCCTGATTGGCCTAAGCAAGTTAGTCCAGCTCGGCTCAACTTAGTCAAGGCCTCGAGGTGCTGCTTCATAATTATTTCTGGTCATCAAGAAAAGTAGTTGCGTATATTTCTGATCATTGAATATTAGCAAAGACAAATATAATGATGGTGGAATGCAGATCGAAAGTAAATTTGTTCTCTCCAGCAAGTTTTCTGTTGAGGGGCCTCTTCGAATGAAAGAGGAATATATTGAAGGGATATTTGAAACTCCGAAGGTAAATGAGGATACCATGCCTGAGCAACTAAGAGGTGCTCTTGGTCAGGCTGTTAGCACTCTCCAGCAACTTCCTGTTCCCATTAAAGATACTGTGTCCAGTGGGTTGAAAATTCCTCTTGGTAAGTATTTGATGTCTCTTTATGATTTGGTCTTTGTTATCAACTAAGGACTAATCCTAAGTGATTTAGACTAAGGTAGTGTATCTTGATAAGAGAGCTAAATACGCAATAATGCACCTTCACAAGCATATTTAAGCTTATGAACATATTAGAGTGATGTTTCTTTTTCTAAAAATAATAATTTATGAGGGTGATTTATCTTTTGAACATTACCACTTCATCTCACAGACTCAGTCCTACTTTTGTCTGGAATCTTGAGTTCCATATTTCACTTCTTGTTGTTTTCAGAATCTTGAGTAGTTAAGTTCATTTTTCCGCATTAAAGTGTAAGATAATACATATACTTGGTTGGAATCAGATTTATCATCGTGGTTGTTCAGTTCCTTCAACTGCTTGGCAAGGTCTATCTTGGCGTTGTAGAAGTTTGACATGTTTAACCTTTCCTAAAGCAATATTTGTGCTGCTGTGTTAGACACATATAATACTCCTAGTTACTTTTTGCAGGTGAGGCGTTTCAGAGACTTATTATGATTTCTTACCTTGATGAAGAGATCCTGGTAAGTCCACTTCAATTAGTTTTACAAGCTGCTTTATTAATTCAGGATGGGTATCAGACTAGAAATATTCCCATCAGTGGACATGAATGCAGCAATACTTTCATAAATGCCAAAACCAAGCCACAACCATTGGTCTTGCTAAATTATTAACTTGTAGCTTCTTCACTATGTTGATAACTGAGTACTTTTATAATGTAGAACTGACAAGATATAAGGATTACTTGGATGGATTTATGCACTTGAATAGTTGCGTATGAATCTGCACTTCGCTTGAATAAATTATCTCTGCAGTTGTATGCCAATTCCTATGATAATGCATTGAACCAAAAAGTTCAAATTAATTTCTGTTGTTGGTTGTTTGAAAAACAGATAGTAAGGAACTCTGCAGGAGAACCTGAGGTTTTAACAAGGTTGGATCCAGCCCCTGATCCCGAACCATTATCTTAATATGAGAGTTAAGAGAATGGGGAGCTCGACTTCTCTGAAAGAACCGGGTCATTTCCTTCTTCACAGCTGTATTTAAAATCTACATTAACGTTATACATCAGTTGCATCTACCTCATTCTTATTCTTTTTCTCACCAAGTGCTGTGTAGATTAATGTCGCTAAAGGAATCATAAAGGAGATTAATTTTTATACATTGACTGTGTTTAAGCAATTTTTTTTACTCTATTCCATCATTTAAAAGGTAACCTAACTCTTCATAATGAGTGTAATCGGGAACATCGAAAATAAGATAGGTAACCTACTGCAGGGGAGGTTAAACTACAAAATATATTAGCTAAATTCATTGTGAATTTTGAGCTTGTCTCTTGATTGGGTTGTTCTTGACGTGGAAGTAGTGGTTGATGTGTAGTAATAAATAGGAAGTTGTTATGAGAGTTGGTATAATATTATCATGGTCATACGTTTATATGCTTGTTCTCTGTGACGTCTATGTTCACACTTAATACTGCCAATTGAGATAATAATTTCCTTTTATATCCTTCTCTTCTTAATATTACTAAGAAATGAGAAGGTTTGAAGGCTAAGTGTGAATGTTCTGATGGTGGTCCAGGATTTATATACTTGTGAAATATTAATCAGATTTCCAAATAGAGAAGAAATGCTGAGCTTGCTGACTTTGTATGAACTGCGAATTTTATTGACTGGAAACTTGTTCCACAATAAAAAGGTTATTCGGAAACTTGTTGAATGTTTGTTGAATTATATAAGTTTCCAATAAATTATTGTTGGATAAATTGTAGTGGTGGACTTTAATTAGCCCAAATGCTCAGAGTCATATTTAATTACAAATTTCTAAACGTCAGCTAATATTGTTAGAATTCGTTTACTTATTAGCCTATGATGCATTCATAGTCTATTATTGCTAAGTCTAAATTAAGCATGTTCATATATCTAATATAATGAATTTTGGAGAGGCAAACGGAACAGTTTAACACCAATATGGAAGTTGAGAGTCTGTCCAACAATACTTCAAATATCGGGAAATGAATTTTAATTTCACTGTCAATTTATTAATTTCATGGAGTAAAACTCTTCTCATTTTTTGAAATTTTGTGGCTCAAAAGAACTAAATCTTAAGCCACACGAAACTGCCTTTACCAATTCTCAGTTCTCGTTCTTGTCGAGGTCAGGCCGGCCATTATATTATATGTCAAGAAACGGCCACCTATTAGAAACAAAAGCGTAGCAAAGCATCTAAGAGATAACCCAAAAGAAGATCAATGAAAACATTTCTTGGGAATTAAAGAAAACAAGAAATTTAACGTACTTTCTATTCAACGAGGAAATTCATCAAAATGGAGCATGCAGGATATCTCGGCTCTCACATTGATGAAGAACGTAGCGAAATGCGATACTTGATGTTAATTGCAGAATCACGTAAACCATCGAGTATTTGAACATAAGTTGCGCACGGGAGGCCAGTATCCGTCCCACGACATGACAAGGCATGACCAGTATCCGTCCCACAACACGGGAGGCCAGTATCCGTTCGACAAATTGTATACGTTTCGAGGTCTTTTGACTTGTTCGATTTTCTAACACTTAGTATAATATATCGTAAAGGGAGGAGTAAACCTCTTTTTGAAAAAGTTAGAAATTGGTTGGATTGGAGGGGGAGAGACGAATCATAGCAACAAAAGGCT